>CM069924.1:18570088-19822809 GCA_036172225.1 Cryptocoryne crispatula var. balansae
TTTCTACATGATTTTCTATGTGTTCACAGCCATCTCCTTTTCTTTCTTCATCATTACCAATTCTATTTCATTATGTTTTCTCTTTCTTTTATTTCATCATGTTTTATTATTTCTTTTATCCCTTCATGTTTTATTCCCTTTATTCCACCATGTTTTATTCTATCATTTCTTTTATCCCACCGTGTCTTTTATCCCACCCCACCGTGGCAATTGTCATCCAATTGTTTCTTCTTTCCCGTCATTCTATGTTAGTCCCACCATTATCTTTCAATCTCACTATGGCTTAAATCTGTCTTGTCGTTTTCCGAATACTTGATTTTCCGCTAGAGCGTGATTCATGGTTTTCACGATACCCGAGCATTTTGTTTTGCTTAAAACGAACCCTTTTAGAACTTGAGGTTCTTTCACTCAGAATTAAACTGAGTATTTTGGTGAAACTTGAATGAACTTGAGATTCCAAATATGATGGATTGGTATTCTTTTCATTTTAAGATCAACTTCTCTTTTACAAAACTTTAGCCCATCACAGTACAAGAACACCGCAAAGTTCGGGTTGCCGGGCCGATGATGAACCTACGAATTCGAGGACTCCTCACCACGCTGAGGGTTGGCTACATCCTTTTATCCTTTATCACTTACTTTTTCATCTCTCGTGCCAAGGGCATGTCTTTTACCGATCAATTATATGAGGTTTTGATAGAACATGAAAGCGATCTAGAATACTCGTAGAGATTCATATTCTTTGGATCGGGTAGATAAGCGTGTCTATATCTACACCTTGATGCCACCTTTTTAGTCCATCACCATTCCATTTCACTACATTCATCTACATTCACTTACAGTTCACTACGAATCATTCCGCTTCATTACATGCCACTCCCTTACAAAGCCGACATCAAGGCGAGGCAAGCTGTAGACACGCCAAATTCGCCTAATTCAGAGCATAAAACTCATGTTTTATAGGATAACACACATGATTGATCATATGATGATGCCGGGTCCTTTTAAGTTGATTTGGAGCTTCGCCGAACAAAATCGGATGTTTTCCGACGTTTTCCGCAAAAAGCCGTAATTTCCGAGCGAAAGCCACACGTAAGTCGTGTAAACACGGAAATTGGCTGAATGACCAATGCCTAATGATCATGCATTGAAGGTTATGGTCATATTCACACTCCGGACAAGTTTTGTTGCATTCCGTGCTTTTTCGGTTTGCCGTCGGAGTCATTTTGACCTGTATCGGATCTTCTGTTCACTGCCCTAACTTCCGGATAAAATTCTGAAGTTTTGGAGGGTGTGATGGCTGATCCGATGCTATAGAGAGCTTCTTCGGCCTGTTATCTTTCCAACGCAACAAACGGCGTCGAATTCCGAGTTCGGGAGTGTTCGCAATGGCTTCCGGAAGAAGGACGCGCAGAACCAGTCCCATGCGCCCGAGGTTCCGTGGCACATGCGCCCGGGACCCGAGGGCACATGGCCATGCGCCCTACCGGTGAGGCACGACCATGTGCCCTCACTTGAGGGCACATGCGCCACACCTTTGAGGCACGTGGGAACCAGCTTTTCACCCGGACTCTACCGCTCAACCGACGGACCGGATAAGATCGTTTTTTTCGGAGAAGATAAGATATGCCCCCCCTGGGGGGCGCATGCGCCCTTCAGTGGGGCGCATGCGCCCTGCACCAGGGCGCATGCGCCCAGGGGTGAGGCGCATAGTCCCTTTTTTCTAGCTTCGATAAGATCACTTGTTCTCCTATAAATGGAGTCTGATTCCGGTCGTTCCAGAGGGAGGAGCACGACCCCCCAGGCATCTCAAGACGTCCTAGCACCCTCCTGCATCGATTTTGTGATTTTTAGAGAGAGAATTTCGAGTTTTTAGAGAGAGAAAAGTCGGTTCAAGAGAGAGGAAGGCTGTTCTACAGGTGATCTGCCAAGTCTCTCTTGTTCGGCCTCTACAGCTTTGTGTGGACGTCTGCTGCCAGATCTCTCTTCATCAAAGTTCTTCCTCTCCAAGTCTTCTTCAGTTTACAATCGACGGCACTTGATTCCGAGGTCGGGGCTGGTCGTGACAAGCGCAGAAGCAAAGTCGCGCCTGGCAGATCCTGCACTGCTACTCGGCTTTTTCGACAACACAG
Source organism: Cryptocoryne crispatula var. balansae (assembly GCA_036172225.1). Lineage (NCBI taxonomy): Eukaryota > Viridiplantae > Streptophyta > Magnoliopsida > Alismatales > Araceae > Cryptocoryne > Cryptocoryne crispatula. The sequence goes on from CM069924.1 coordinate 18,572,221, forward strand.
ATTTGGCCATATCTTTCTCTATACAACTCAGAATCTTGCTGTTCTTTTTCCTATCTCTTTATTTAGTGATTCTCTATCATCCTATCATTTTTTTTACATTTTTTTGCATTACTTTTACTCTGCTAATCCGAAAATAAAAAAAAGGGGTTAGAGATAACCCGAATCCGGTCAGTTTCTAGTCAATTGTGTGTTTATGTCATTCTCTTTACATATACTCCACTTTGTCTAGTTCTAATTATATATTTCACTTGTTTATTTGTCTAGTTGCACAGAACATCAAGCACCCACCGCGTTGAGGACTCTTCTTCATCGGCCGGCCGAAGAAGGAGAAGCTTTAACTCACATTCTTCACGCTAAGGTACACACGGTCAATTTTAATTCTATAAATCGGAACCCACGGTTCCTGGCGACCACGTTTATTTCTTCTCACCCTCTTCCCACATGACCCGAACCGTCTCTTTGGTGATCGAGCGACGCCAAGGGATGAAAGTTCGGGGACCAATGTGAGTGTGGGACCGAGGTGAGAGTTGCTTTCCGAATGTTTCTTCCTTTCTTTTCCTCATCCCCTCTTGAGGTGACGATCTGGGTTCACGGACTTCCCTGAAAAAGGAGAGGACCCCGTCGAATTTTCAGAGTCGACACCAATATCTTCAAATCGTTCTATCTTTGTCCCGGTGCTTAGAGATCATCCCAAAGTGAAGAAGAAGCCGATCTATGCTCCGACGTGCTGCACTGATGATCATTGGCTTCTACAGATCTCTATAGTCATTTTCTGGCCTGATATGTTTCATAAGAAGTGTTCCTCATAAATATATATTTCATATGAAACAAACGGAGATCAATTCTGACATTCCCTCGGCTTGTTATGGCTTCTACACCGGCGCTGCACAGACAGATCCTAAGTCTTCTCTTCTAAGTCATCATTTTATCAGTCAATTTCAGTACATTTAATGGTAGATTAAACCTATGAATCCTTAATATAAATTGTTACTCGGTGAGTTATTTTTTATCTCCAACAAGAATCATTCAATTTGGATATCTGTGGTGCTCATAGCATGTCCTACATCGACATTGTGCTGGGAGTTTCCAGAACTTCACTGCCCAAGATCCGGCTTATAAGGTAAATTCAGATTACTTATCATAATATTCAGGCAAACTTTTCTTCATATAAAACCACCCTCGGTCAGTTATATTTATTTTGAAATAAATTTCACTTGATTCTTACATTGGTGCTGTCCTCTATGGTCTCTCGCATCGTAGCTGCGCAGCTTTACATTAAATCTGTGCAACCGGGTTGCCACTTTGCCTGGGTTGTGTTGTCTTTAACCATTTATATTATTTTTTCTTCATTCAAATAATTTAGTTCATATTTAAGCATAATTTTTATTCAATCTTGCATCATTTCATACATCATAAAAAAACAAAAAAAAGGGGTTAGGGCTAACCCCGAATCCGGTGAGTTTGTTTCCAATTGTCGTTTTATGTTATTACTTTTACAAGTTACTACACTTACTCGGTTCTAATCCTTCTTCACTTGTTTTCTTGTCTTATTGTCTTCTAGTTGCACAAATACATCAAGCTAGCACTGGTTGGACTCTTCTTTATCGGCCGGCCGAAGAAGAAGAAGGTTGAACTCACATCCCTTTCTCCCACGCTAAGGTACACACGGTCAACTTCTTTCTATTTTCATTACATAAAGCGGAGCCCGTGGCTCCTGGCGACCACATTTTTCATGCTTTAATTTCATCTCCTCCTCACTCTCCTCCCACATGACCCGAACCATCTCCGGTGCTCGAGCGACACCGTGAGATGAAAGTTCGGGGATCAATGTGAGTGTGGGACCGAGGTGAGGAGTTTTTACCGCTTTCCGAGTGTCTTTCAATTCACTCCCCTTTTTTCCCCAATTCCATATTTCTTTCACCTTCTTACCTTGAGGTGCTGATCCGGAACCCGTTTCTGGAGTCGACACCCACCTCTTCCAACCCATTCACCTAAACACTTTGCTTCCATGGCTCAGGAATCTAGCCTCACCCCAGGCATTTATAGAAAAACTTAACCGGATGGATGAGCGTTTTGAAGAGCCGAGGCACCGCCTCGATTCTAAAGCCACCCCAGAAATTTTTGTCCCATCTTTCCCGGTCCAACATCTCTCTCCTTCTGAAATACCAATCTTTCAACGCTATAATGGGACCGGGAACCCCTTTAACCACCTAAAGAGCTTTCTATATGACTCCGCGTTCTAGAAAAATGACCGCAAAGAACTTGCCTTCTTATTTCGTCGGTCATTGGAAGGATCCGCCCTTGATCGGTTCTATTCTCTTGATTCTATTGAGGCGGCGATTTCGACATTGTCAAGGCAAAGTTTCGCAGGAGAGGTACAAGGATCGGGTGGGGCCACCTACTCGATAACCGATTTAATTCCCGAGAAGATGAGACCGTATGAGGATTTTGCCAAATTTGCTGATCGGTGGAGAGGAATGGCCGAGTGGCTAGTTGATACCATCTCGCAGGGGAGCAGTGAGGATGCTCATCGGGAACACCACGCCTAACCTTTGCAACCTCCCCGATCATGCACTTCCCAACAACCATGAGTGAGCTATGTGATAGCGCCCGCTACCACCAAGCCCATTTTAAGGACGCATCCATGATCAACCCATTCGACCCCAAACCTCGTAACACTAGAAAACCTACACACCTATAGGGCCCACCACCGAAGGGGAAGTCAATAACGAGAGCATCAATGCCATGGGTAATCGTGGTGGGTATCGCCAAAGCCGATACCGTAACCCACCACCACCTAACCAACAATACCACCCAACTCCTCAACCAGCTCCTCAACCCCAGCAGCGACATGCATACAACCGAGCACCACCACAACAACCCACCTACAACCGAGCGCCCCAGCAACAAAATGCCTACAACCAAGTGCCTTAACAACAACGTGTCTACAACCGACCACAACCACAACAACAAGCCTACAACCAAGTGCCGCCACCAGCCAACCGACATAGGAGGGGGGAACCTAAAAGAGAGTATTATCCTCAACTGTCATTGCCCCTCACTGATATTTTTAATGCATTGATGGCTGAACAACAATTGGAACTTCCGAAGGAGAGAGAAGGATGGCCGACGAATGTTGACATGACAAAGTACTGTGCTTACCATCGGTATCCTGGGCACATGGTGGATGTAAGTTTCCAATTTAAAAGACTACATTCATGACTTCAATGATCAAGGGAACATTGATCGGGCACGATGGGAGAATCCATCAATGAAGGCACGTCAGAATCAACCACGGTGATAGCAAGCACAACAGCAGCCCGGCCTGGGCATAGTCCAAGATCCACTATCGGTACATGCACCCGTACAAGCACCGGCACCAGCACCACCAAACCAACGACTCGGCCTTGTCCACTCCGCCATTGAGGAGTCAACCCACCATTCCCAGGGTTGGCAGGTCGAGGATCAAATCACCTCCATACCCGCCAGACCAACCCCACCTACAAACCGCACCATACTCTCCATACCAAGAGCTGCCCCCAGTCCACAAACTACCCAAACACCATTGCCCCCACCAACCATCAACCCTCCATGGCGCCTAATCATTAGACCGCCACCAGCATTCCAACCAGCACCCCAATCATCACCTAACCTACCAACCACCATTAATCCTTCTCGGCGTCTAATCATTAGACCGTCACCAACACCCCAAGCATCACCTAACCTACCAGCCTCCACCACCCCTTGGCCTCTCATTATCCGACCATCACCCAACCCACCAGTCACCACCACTCCGTGACCCTTAATCATCCGACCATCACCACCAACACCCCAACCATCACCCAACATACCGGCCTCCACCAATCCACGACCCCACATCATTCGATCCTCACCATCCCTACCTACCACGGGCCCTTCAACATACCAACCAACCCTACCATCACCATCATCACCACTCCCCCCTACCACATTGATGCCGGTACTTCGTAGCCGGAGGATGTTCCAAAGGGTCTTCCCCCAGGACGGGATACAACCACAGGAGCAAGCAAAAGAGGAGGTAGTAGAAGAACCGTTGCCCGGCACGGCATATGACCTATTGAAGCATCTGGAGAAAATGCCGGCATGGATTTCAATCTTAGAGCTGATCAAGAGGTCAAAGAACCATCAGGACATCCTACAACAGTACTTGCAGCAGGTCTTGGTCAATGAGGACCTCCCGCCCAAAAAGATCATTACTATCCTGACCCAGAGGAGTGAACATCCGGCACTTACATTTACACAGGAGGAGTTGGCATGGCCAGAGATCAGAAAATATGCCTTGCACGTTGCAGTGGTCATCTGAGACATAGAGATCAAGTCTTGCTTGATTGACACCGGAGCATCTACAAATATCATGCCGCTAGAAACATTGCAACTTTGCGGCATCTCCCATGAAGAAATTGAGCCTTTTGCCATCACGGTGACAGCCTATGACAACTCCCGAAAGCTAGCACGAGGGGTGGTTACGTTGGAAGTAGGGCTCGGGCCGTGTGCTGTCACCGCCGAGTTTCATATTCTAGAACTAGACCCTACATTTAAAGCCATTTTGGGACGCCCATATCTGGAGGCAATTGGAGCTGTTGCCTCCACTAATCATCAATGTCTGAAGTTCCCATACAAGGGCCAGGTAATTAAAGTAACCAACATCCCCATTCTAAATGACGTGGATGCTCTTCTGCAATGTCAGTATCAGAATTTATCCAGCCGTTGGTTTCAACTACAAAGCTGCCTGAGGTCATGATGATAACGACACCTCCAGATACAGTTGCATGGTGGATAATGAAAGGGATGTGCTATCAACCAAGAAAGGGGTTGGGAAAGGAATTGCAGGGGGTTGTGTATCCCATTAAAGTCACACAAAGACCAAAGATGCACGGGCTTGGCTATGAGACCAGTTTCACTCCGAGGATGGTCTACCGGCCAAAAAATTCCATGGGACTCCAAAAATTCTTCATCAAAGGGGAGACCATAATGATAGCCGGAGACGAAGAAGAACAAGTCAAGAGGAAGAAGGCACCAGAGCAAGAGGAGGAAGTGGACAACCTGAGTTCATCTTTGGCTCGGTTGTTCATAGAGGAGGAAGAACCAGTCAAGGGCAAGTCCCTTCTTAAACAACTTGTCCACTCGAACCCACCTCCAATCAACATTCCACGTGAGCCGTATCCTACGGTCACGTATTTCAAAATCCTCACTCTATCCCTCTTGGATTCACTTAATGGGCAATCTAGACCAATTCCCACTTCTGGGCCAAAATGGCCACCTGAATTGATCACTGGGCCTGAGAGCCCATTCAAATCTTCTTACTCCACCGGGCTTCTATGCCCATTCCAATCCAACAAAACTGGCCCCGCGTGCCCACCAATTGGCACCAATTGTGCCCATGTGCCCTTTAGATTTCTTGTCTAGCTTTGGGCCCACGTGCCCACCACTTGGGCCCACGTCCCTCTTAGATATTTTCCCTAGCTTGGGTCTATCTACACATGTTTTGCCATTGGCGGACCCACGAGCCCATTTTTCCCATTTTTGCTTGAGCTTTCTATTTCTACTCGAGCCCCACCGGCTCATTTTCTTTCCGTTATCGAAAGCACCCAAAAAAATTGTCTTCTCACAAACTCAGTTTTCCGTAGAGGAGACGTCTCTTCTTATATCGGAGGATGCTCCCAACCAAGGACCCCTCTTCTCCAACTCACTGATCAATCTACTCGATCCTTCACCCACCGTAGATACCGCTTTTTCAATTCCATCTTCTTTAGGAGTAGTTAGGTTAGGAAAGAAGAAAATTTGAGGTAAACGTGTTCCAGAGAGATATCTCCAGCAAATAGCTCAAAAATGCAAGGAATGTGCGAGGCTGCCATGTCTTTTGGAAAATGCTATCCAGCTTGACGAAATCCAACATGAGGCTGAATTCAGTGTAGATCATACACTGGGGAGTTTACGAGGTTTTATCAGAAAAGGATCCTAATTTCGAGGATGAATTGAGGACTTGGCTGATGCATATGCATCTGGACTTAAAAGGTTTGAAGAACCATTAGCCACGATGGATAAACTGACAAAAGAATTGAATCTTGGAACATCGGAAGATCTCAAGACAGTCCTCCTAAGTGCAAACCTCACTCCCACTGAGGATCAAAGCTTAATTAAAATTTTGGAAGAATATAAGGACACGTTCGCATGGACATACGAAGACATGCTAGGGTTAGACAACTAGTTAGTTGAACATCGTCTAATTTTGAAACCTGGAGCTACCCCTGTCAAACAAAAATTAAGGAGATTCCACCCTGATGTTGCACTTAAGATGAAAGAAGAGGTTGACAAGTTACATCAAGCAAGATTCATTAAGGTTGTCCTCTATCCGCATTGGGTGGCAAAGATACTCCCTGTCATGAAGAAGGATGGTCGAGTTCGGATCTGTATAGACTTCAGGGACATAAACCGAGCGTGTCCCAAAGATGACTTTCCTCTACCTCATATTGATGAACTAGTTGATAACACTGCTTGATTCGAGATGATATCATTCATGGATGGCTATTCTGGATATAACCAAATCCGGTTGGCCGAAGAGGACCAGGAGAAGACCTCGTTCACCACACCTTGGGGAACCTACTGCTATGTCGTCATGCCTGTAGACACGCAATTTTGGCCTAGTTGGAGAGCTTAAATTCTTGTTTTCGTGAAGTATATTTGAGTAACCTTTCGAGGGAACCAAATTTTCCAGAAAATTCAAGTTTTTCGGCACATTTCGAAGTAGATTGATGGGGCGTTGACCAGGTCAACGCGCCCTGCTTATTGGGTACCTGACGCCCTATAAACAGGGCACCAGGCGCCCTATAAACAGGGTGCCAGGTGCCCTACTGATGGGGCACCTGCATCTGGTCTGACTGACTGGACAGGTTGATGGGACAGTTCTGCAGATAAAGTTCCCTCTTCTTGCCTATAAAAGGACCCCCATTTGGAAGGTTTAGGAGAGACCAAGGGCGTCCCTCACCTCCTCTCATCCACCACTACACTTTCCAAGCCTTGCAACCCCCCTCCAAGCTCTCAAACCATCCCAAAACCATCTCCCAAAACCCAAACAAATCATAGTTGCTTCTTGAAGGGATATTCCAGCAGAATGAAGTTACCCTCTTTTGTGCTGTAGAAAGACCCTCATATGAAGGTTTTTGGACACCCCAAAGGCGTCCCTCACCTCCTCTCATCCACCACTACACATCCCAAGCCTTGCAACCCCCCTCAAAGCTCTCAAACCATCCCAAGACCATCTCCCAAAACCCAAAAAAATCATAGTTGCTTCTTGAAGGGATATTCCAGCAGAATGAAGTTACCCTCTTTTGTGCTGTAGAAAGACCCTCATATGAAGGTTTTTGGACACCCTAAGTCCATCTCCCACCTCATATCATCCACCACTACGAATATAAGCCTTCATAGAACCCTCTCAAGCCCTTAGAGTATCCCAAAATCCTTCCCCAAAAACCCAAAAATCTGCAGTTTCCTTCTTCAGAAATATGATTTTTCTCCAAATTTGAGGGCCTCTACACTCTATTTCTCTTACATCTAGTACCAAAAAACTCTTCCATTAGCTTCACTTGAGTATTGGCTGCTTTAAGAAGTCCTTTTTCTATCTTGAAGGTCTTCCTACACTCCGGGGCGACGCCGCGAAGAAGGGAAGAAAATCTGCTGAAGCCAGTCCCTGGTGCCCTATAAATAGGGCGTTTTGACTTTGGTCAATGCGCCCCATCAAGGGGACACCTGCAGCAGGCGCCCCATATATGGGGCACTAGCGAAGGCACCCCGTTTTGCATTTTTTTGAGTTTATTTACCTTTCGGTCGATCTTTTACTCCCCCGTTTCATTTTAACCCTCATTAACATGTCATTTAGCATGTATTGAGCCACTCATTTGCATTTTTCATGCATATTTAAACCTTCTAAATAGGGGTTGGGATTTAGTCCCAATCCGGTCAGTTCCTTCCCTCTTGCGCGTTTACATTCAAATTTGAGCATGATACTACACTGTCACTAGAACTAATGGTCTTTTCACTTGTTTCTATGTTTTCTCATGGATATTTTTAGGTAAATCCGGCCGAGGTAGAGCGTCAACCGGATCGAAGACAAAGGACTCACTTAGCTCTCTTCTTTCGGCCGGCCGATAGAGGAGAAGTCGGAACCAAACAATCTCCCCACTTTCAAAGGTACGACGGTCATTTTCATTTCTCCATTTCATTTCTTTTCATTCTAATATATTTTGGAGCCTTTGGCTCCTGGCGACTGTCGACTCTGAAAATTTGACCGGGTCCTCTCCTTTTCAGGGAAGTCCGTGAACCCAGATCGTCACCTCAAGAGGGGATGAGGAAAGAAAGGAATAAAGCTCGGAAAGCAACTCTCACCTCGGTCCCACACTCACATTGATCCCCGAACTTTCATCCCTTGGCGTCGCTCGATCACCAAAGAGATGGTTCGGGTCATGTGGGGAGGAGGGTGAGAAGAAATAAACGTCGTCGCCAGGAACCGTGGGTTCCGATTTATAGAATTAAAATGACCGTGTGTACCTTAGCGTGAAGAATGTGAGTTAAAGCTTCTCCTTCCTCGGCCGGCCGATGAAGAAGAGTCCTCAACGCGGTGAGTGCTTGATATTCTGTGAAACTAGACAAATAAACAAGTGAAATAGACAATTAGAACTAGACAAAGTGGAGTATATGTAAAGAGAATAACATAAAACACACAATTGACTAGAAACTGACCGGATTCGGGTTATCTCTAACCCTTTTTTTATTTTCATTTTAACAGAGTAAAAGTAATGCAAAAAAATGTAAAAAAAATGATAGGATGATGGAGAATCACGAAACAAAGAGATAGGAAAAAGAACTGAAAGATTCTGAGTTGAATAGAGAAAGATATAGCCAAATCTGTGTTGTCGAAAAAGCCGAGTAGCAGTGCAGGATCTGTCAGGCGCAACTTTGCTTCTGCACTCGTCACGACCATCCCCGACCTCAGAATTAAGTGCCGTCGATTTTAAACTCAAGAAAACTTGGAGAGGAAGAATTTTGATGAAGATAGCTCGGGCAGCAGACGTCCACACACTGCTGTAGAGGCCGAACAAGAGAGAATTGATAGATCCCCTGCAGAACAGCTTTCCTCTCTCTTGAACCGACTTTTCTCTCTCTAAAAACTCGAAATTCTCTCTCTAAAAACCATAAAATCGATGCAGGAGGGTGCTAGGACGTCTTGAGATGCCTGGGGAGTCGTGCCCATGCCCTTGGAACGACCGGAATCAGAGTCCTTTTATAGGAGAACAGGTGATCTGATCGGAGCTAAAAAATAGGGATAAATTGCGCCCTGGTGCCAGGCGCATGCGCCCCACTGAGGGGCGCATGTGCCCCCCAGTGAGGGCGCATAGGCACAGTTCCCGAGAAAAGAGGCCTTATCCAGTCCGTCCGTTCAGTGGTAGAGTCCCGGTGAAAAACTGGTTCCCACGTGCCTCAAAGGTGGGGCGCATGGTCATGTGCCCTGGGTCCCGGGCGCATGTGACCAGGAACCCGGGCGCATGGGACTGGTTTCGCGCGTCCTTCTTCCGGAAGCCATTGCGAACACTCCCGAACTCGGAATTCGACGCCGTTTGTTGCGATGGAAAGATAACAGGCCGAAGAAGTTTTCTATAGCATCGGATTAGACATCACACCCTCCAAAACTTAAGAATTTTATCCGGAAGTTAGGGCAGTGAACAGAAGGTCCGATATAGGTCAAAATGACTTCGACGGCAAACCGGAAAGGCACGGAATGCAACAAAACTTGTCCGGACTGTGAATATGACCATAACCTTCAATGCATGATCATTAGGCATTGGTCATTCAGCCAATTTCCATGTTTACACGATTTAGGTGCAGCTTTCGCTCGGAAATTATGGCTTTTTGTGGAAAACATCGGAAAACATCCGATTTCGTTCGGCGAAGCTCCAAATCAACTTAAAAGGACCCGGCATCATCATATGATCAATCATGCATGTTACCGTATAAAACATGAGTTTTATGCTCTGAATTAGGCGAATTTGACGTGTCTACAGCTTGCCTCGCCTTGATGTCGGCTTTGTAAGGGAGTGGCATGTAATGAAGCGGAGTGATTCGGAGTGAACTGTAATGGAATGCAAGTGAACGTAGATGACTGTAGCGGAATGGAATGATGATGGACTTAAAAGGTGGCATCAAGGTGTAGATATAGACACGCTTATCTACCCGATCCAGCAAAATGAATTTCTTTGAGTATTCCAGATCGCTTTCATGTTCTATCAAAACCTCATATAATTGACTGGTAAATGACATGCCCTTGGCACGAGAGATGAAAAGGTAAATGATAAAGGATAAAAGGATGTAGCCAACCCTCAGCGTGGTGAGGAGTCCTCGAATTCGTAGGTTCATCATCAGCCAGCAACCCGAACTTTGCGGTGTTCTTGTATTGTGATGGGCTAAAGTTTGTAAAAGAGAAGTTGATCTTAAAATGAAAAGAATACCAATCCATCATATTTGGAATCTCAAGTTCATTCAAGTTTCACCAAAATACTCAGTTTAATTCTGAGTGGAATAATCTCAAATTCTAAAGGGGCTCATTTAAGCGAAACAAAATTGCTCGGGTATCGTGAAAACCATGAATCACGCTCTAGTAGAAAATCAAGTATTCGGAAAATGACAAGACAGATTTAAGCCATAGTGAGATTGAAAGATAATGGTGGGACTAACATAAAATTATGGTAAAGAAGAAACAATGGGATGACAATTGCCACGGTGGGTAAAATAAAAGACACAGTGGGATAAAAGAAATGATAGAATAAAACATTGTGGAACAAAAAGAAAGGAATAAAACATAAAGGGATAAAAGAAATAATAAAACATGATGAAATAAAGGAAAGAGAAAACATAATGAAATAGAATTGGTAATGATGAAGAAAGAAAAGGAGATGGCTGTGAACACAGAAAATCATGTAGAAAATAGTTGAAGATATAGATTGTCTATTGGAGGTCAAGACACCCGATTAGGAACCATCGTCCCTCCAATGTTCAATTTTGGCTTATCCGTGAGTGTGAAGAAATGACCAAGCCGTCGTAGATTTTGTTGATGGGGATCTCGGGCCCAGTCATCTTCACTCTCAAGGTCTTCAACATAATGCTTATAATACGTATCAAATGGACCTAACATAGCTAGGTGACCAAATGGTAGGAGTGATGTGAAGTGCAAAAATGAAGTGATGGTAGTGATGTGATGTGAGATTGATGAGAAGCTGAGGATGAAATCTTCAGGTAAGCTGCATCGACCGCCTGGTTCATCAGCATTTCTGGTCCATCCTTGTCTTGCCTTCTGACGGAATACAACACCATGAGAATGTTCAGCTAGGTGGTGCTTCCTTTCTTTTCGCCGCAAGGTTGGCATGACGTTCCTTGGGGAACACTGATCTCGCCAATTCACCTTTTAGGACTAAAAAGGTTGCCTGCACATTTCTGGTTAGTACCCAACAGTCATATGAAGCAGATTGTTCATGAAATGATCAATTGAAGATTTTACTATTTGAACCATCATTTGGATGTCAAAACAAAGTTTCTGATGATGGTTTCTTTAGCAAAAATGTCACTTTTACCATTATAGACAATTTCTGAATTTTTGAGATTTTTTTGAATTTTTTTGAATTTTTTGTCCATGTGCCCCCGATCAGGGGCACCTGGCCATGCGCCCAGGGGGTGGGGCACCTGGCCATGTGCCCCCAGATGAGGGCACATGCGCCCTGAGGCCAATTTTTTTTTTTTTTTTTTTGAAAAAATTTGTATATGATTTCCCTTTTCTTTTTGCTTCTTCAGCTCCTGAAAATACTTAATAAAAATGATTAAATTTTTATCATTACTCATCCCTTTGCCTGTATATCGTATGCCTTGATTTTGAGTCAAAGGGAGGAGCCTTCTCAACAAGGTGGACTAAAACAAATAACTTAAATGAAATAGGGGTAAGGGTTAAGAGAACTTACCTGCTGTGGTGTGAATCCTCTCCTCTCCTGTATTGAAATGCCTGTAACACTTGACAGAAGGAGATTAGATCTTCATCAGGACTCATCCCTTTGCCTATTATGGTCAACTTTGACTTACGTCAAAGGGGAGAGCCTTCTTAACAAGGTAATTAAAGCAAAAATGGATATGCAATGTAGGAATGGAAATATGCATGACAGTAAAATGAACATGGATGCAACTAAGGCAATGATGATGACTGAGCAAATTTTTTTTTGGATTTTCTTGAAATCTCATTTTTTTTGATTTTTTGAAATTTTCAAATTTTTTGGATTTTGAAATATGCAATTTTTTTTGAAGTTTTAAAATATGCATTTTTTTGGATTTTTAAAATATGTATTTTTTTAGAATTTTTGAAATATGTATTTTTTGGATTTTTGAAATATGTATTTTTTGTGGATTTTTGAAATATTCCTTTTTTGGGGTTTTTGAAATATTCCTCTTTTTTTGTGGAGAAAATGCTAGTATTTGAGACAAGTCATCGGTCTTTGGGGTTTGTCAAGACTCAAGTGGTAGATGCCACGTGCAAAAATAAAGTTCCCTACCTAGAATCCTTCTAACCTTCTTCCTTTGATCGGCTTGGGTTCCACCTAGATTTGGTCGGTTTACCCTCCCCTAGGGATTTAAGGAGGAAGAGTATAGAGGAAGTCCTTGATAGGGTTTGAAGATGCTGAGAGGGATTTCTCTACTCTCACTCAAATTACCCATTGGGGTTCGGCCTCTTTGGGTTTTTCTTTCTTTTTTTGTTCTTTTCTATGTGGCACATATTTGGACAGGTTTTTGACCCGTGGGGACATTGCCCATCTTTTAATGCCATTTGCCTTGACTATCATTCTGGGTACTCATTCAGACAGGTTGATCATTTTTCTTTCTAACCTGAGGGGTTCATTGCCCATCTTTTGGCACCCTTTTGCACCCTCTGAGACGGCCTCCTACTAGGGTGGCGAGTGTTTTCGATACTACCCCTCTCTAATCTTCTCTCCCTATCTTGGACCGAGTAGAAGAGAATAGGGTAAGGGTACTCCTTCCATTTCTAGATTTCTGCCTTGCCTTTCGCAAGTGTCGGGTTGTCTGGATTCTAGGATCGGGAAGTGTTGTGTGTGTAGGATGGTACCTACCCTTGACTTCTCACGAACAACCTAGGATCGATGACTTGAGGTTATACCAGTGGTTTATCCATTTTTATGGAAAGTACTTTTTGAGGTAAACTCCATTCCAAGGATGATTCAATTTTTTTCCATCTGCATTAGTCAATTCATATGCATTACCTGGATACTTTTCAGTGATTACAAAAGGCCCTTCCCAGTTAGGTTGCAACTTGGAGCGGGGACCCCCCGGCTTAACGAATATGCATTTGACTACCATCTCACCGATCTCGAATTTTCTCTCGACCACCCTCTTTTGATAAAACCTTTTGAGTCTATTCTGCTAAGTCCAGGCATGCTCGGCGGCAGCTAGCCTTCTTTCATCCAAGATTTCAAGCTGTGCAAGGAGAGATTCTCTTCTCTCATCAACAGGAATATCCCTGTCGAGCTGAACTCAGAGAGATGGAAGTAATACTTCGTAAGGGACCACTGCTTCCATCCCATATGCCAAAGCATACGGGGTTTGTCCAGTGGGAGTCCTTACAGAAGTACGATAAGCCCATAGAGCATCTACAAGCTTATCAGGCCAGTCGGCAAACTTGCTAGACTTACAAGATTTCTTGATGATTTTGATTAAGGTTTTATTGTTGTTTTCCGCTTGTCCATTTCCTTGAGGGTAGTATGGTGATGTACGATGCAATGAAATGTAATACTCGTTGCAAAGATCACGCAGATCTTGAGAAAGAAATTGTGGCCCATTATCGGTGACGATGTCGCTGGGGATCCCGAACCTTGCCAGGATGTTGCGCTTGATGAAGGAGCAGACTGTTGACGCTTTAATCTCCACGAATGCTTCCGCTTCAGCCCACTTTGTGAAGTACTCCGTTGCCGTCAGAATGAATGATTTTGAGCGCACTTCGGAGTTGAGGTCACTCAGGGGGCCAATGATATCAAAAGCCCACATGGCGAATGGCCATGGGGCATGAATTGGATGAAGGGAAGATGCGGGAGAGTGAATCTTGTCGGCATGGAGTTGACATGAATGACAATGCCGGACAAAGATGGAGCAGTCTTCTTCTAGAGTTGGCCAATAATACCCTTGTCGGATGATTTTCTAAGCAAGGGCTTGGGCATTCACGTGACCACCACAAACTCCAGAATGTGCTTCTTTCAGCACCAACTCGGCTTCTTCTTCATCAAGACACCTGAGTAAGATTCCACTTAGGCTTCTCTTATAGAGCACTCCTCCTAGTATTGTATACCTCTGGGATACTCTTCTGATTGCCTTCTTTTCCTTGGTGGTTGATCCAGGTGGATATGACTGATCTTGACAATACCTCGCAATCCCGTCATACCAAGGTCTCTCACCTTCTTCTAATTCTTCGAACTCAATCAAGGAGATTTCTTCTTTATGTTGTAAGTATTCTTTTCTGTTGAATCTTTCCTTAATCTTCAGAAAATGAACATCCTCAATTGCTGGAATTGTCCTCTTACAGATGTGGATAGTTCGCACTTGCCTGCCTAGCGGGACAGAAAGAGATGAAGCTAGTGAAGCTAAGGCATCGGCGAGGATATTCTGAGAACGGGGAACATGAACAAAGGTGAGTTTGAAGAATAGCTTGATGTAGCAGGTAGTGAGCTCCTGGTAAGGTTTGAGGTTTGGATGGGAAGTTCGGTATTTGGATAAGACTTGGCGTAGGATCAATTGACTATCACCTATCACTTTCAGTTCGGTAGCACCATGGAAATGAGCGGCCTCCAGTCCGGCCAGCAAGGCTTCATACTCAGCTATGTTGTTGGTTGCTGGAAAGTTAAGCTGAAAAGCCTGTGGAATGGTGACACCTTCGGGTGACAGAAGGACAATACCTATCCCTCTACCATGAGAGTTCAGAGCCCCGTCAAAATATAATGTCCAAAGATTGGAAGATCGGACTGACATTAGTTCGTCATCCGGGAACTCCGACCGGACTGGGTCAAAGACGGGTATGGGATGATGGGCAAGGTGTTCAGCAATAGCATAACCCTTGATTGCCTTCTGTGGGACATAAGTGATATCAAATTGGGATAAGAAACTCTGCCATCGCCCTAAATGATCAGTCAAGACTGTACACATTTCTATGCCAATTGTTGCGAATATCTGTTCGGAACTCGTTTACCTCTGACTTTCCTGTTTCCTAACCTAACTTGACCTACTGAAGATAAAGCTGGAAAGGTGGTATTTACAGTGGGGGGAGGATCGAGCAAATCGATCAATGATTTAGAAAAGGGGGATCCCTGATTGGGAGTACCCTCTGGGATGAGTTGAGACGTCTCCTCGATGGAAATATGAGTTTCAGAGAAGACGTTTTGGAAATTTTAAGTAAAAAGATAGAATGAGTCTGAGTGACTCGAGACTTGCCGGAAACTGACTGAATTACCAGAGAGAAAAACTTAAGAATAAAGGGGAAAAAGGGGCTTGTGGGCCCAAAGGTAATAGAAAGTGGACACATGGGTCCAAAACTGAGGGAAAAAGTAAACGGGTACAGGGACCCGATCATAGAAATAAATGGGCATGTGAGCCCATGTTGGGAAAAGCCCTCAGTTTTGAAGTTGATGAGGGAAGCAAATGGGCAAGCAGGCCCAGTAAGAGTGGAAGGTTGAAGAGGGCTCATGGGCCCAATGTGGGTAAGTGGGCCCTGAAGCCCATCCAAAAGATCTAGAAACAACGGCACGAGGTTTAAACATGGCGTTGTTGTGTTTGGGCCTCGTGGAATGGTTTTGACTTGGGTGGAATGCTCAACAAGGTGATCTAATATTGGTCTGCCCTTGGGTGGTTCTTGATACTCTTCTCCACTTGAGAATAAACGAGTTAAAGATAAGCATAGGTCTTCCAAGTCTTCTTCTTCATCTGGAGCTTTTCTTCTCTTGACAGCTATCACGGAACTTTTGCCATCTTCAGCCATCATCATGGTCTCCCCTTTGATAAAGAATGTATGGAGTCCCATGGCATATCTTGGCTGGAAGATCCTCCCCTGCCTGCGTGGCCTTTTTGCATTTTCAATTGGCTGAGTGATCCCTTGAAGATCCTTGCCTAAACCTCTTCCAGGCTGATAGCCCAATTTCATCATCATCCGCCATCCCAGTGTGTCTGGTAGAGAGGCGGTCATGCATCTAACTTCTGGCAATTCTCCCACTGAGATCTGGGGTTGTATTGACAGACCTAGGGGTAAAGAAGCATCGTTCAGCTCGTCCCTTATAGGCATGCTAGTCACCTTGACCACCTGTCCTTTAAAGGGAAATTTTATGCACTGGTGGTTTGTTGAAGCCATAGCTCCTATTGCCTCCAAGTATGGCCTCCCAAGTATAGCCCGAAATGTTGGATCTAATTCTAGAACATGAAAATCTGTTGTAACTGTACATGGTCCAAGTTTGACTTCTAATGTGACCACCCCACGTGCAGACTTCTTGGAGTTATCATAGGCTATCACCATGGCACAAGATGGTTTGATTTCTTGCTCAGAAATACCGCACCACTGCAAAGTTTCTGGCGGCATAACGTTGATGGAAGCTCCAGTGTCAACCAAACATGATTTTACTTCGACATTGCAGATGATAACAGCCACATGCAAAGCATATCTCCTAAAGTCTGGATCTGCTAATTCTTCCTGAGAGAAAGTGAGTGTTGGGTGCTCACTTCTAGGGGCTAACACTGTAGTGATCTTCTCAGGTGGGAGATCTTCATTCACCATGACCCTTTGCAAGTACTGCTGTAGAATCTCCTGGTGCACCTTTGATCTTTTGATCAACTCAAGTATGGAAATACGGGCTGGTGTCTTATCCAAATGCTTTAACAGATCATAGGCTATGCCTGGCAATGGTTCTTCCACTTGTTCCTTCTCCACTGGCTCCTGTGGTTGAGTTCCGGCTTGGGGAAAGAGCCGCTGGAACATCCTCCCACTCCGAAGCACCGGGGCTATTTGGCGGTCGGGTAGAGGTGACGGGTTAACTGGGGTGGGTTGTGGTGGAACAGGTGCAGGTATGGTAGGCAATGGGTTTGGTGGTCCTAGGATGATGGGGTTAGTTGGTAGAGAGGTAGGATTTGAAGGTGGTAGTGATGGTGATACTGGTGGCCTAATAAGAAGAGGCCGGGGTGCAGAAGTGGTTGATGAGTTTAATGAAGGTGTAGGTTGTGAGATTGGTTGTGGTGTTGGTGGTATGATAGGTTGGGGTTTTGGAGTGGTAGAGCTCGTAGGCTGGGGGTTCATGTTTGGTGATGATTGTGGTGGTCGGATGAGCAAGGGCCGGTGTGTAGCAATGGTTGAAGGAGGCGTAGTTAGAGAAGGGGCTGGCCTAATGATGGGCCGGCGAGAAGAAGTGGCGGCCAGTGGTTGGGTTATTGAGCTTGGTAGTGGTTGTGGAGTAGCAGGTGCACGGATTATTTGTCTAGAAGGGTTCCTAGCAGGAGACCTAGCTGGGTTGACAGGCATGGTTGCATTTTGGTTTTCTAGTTGCCAACCTTGAGCACGGCTGGCATCTCCCTGGACAATGGAGTGTACTAAACCAATTCCTGGGTTTGGATGTGCTGGTGCCGGTGCTGGAGCGGGAGCATGTAACGTGAGCGGATTTTGGACAATCCCCAAGCCAGGTTGTTGTTGAGGTTGAGCCGGTGGACGTTGCCGCTGCTGCTGCCTAGCCTTCATAGCTTGTATGTATTCCCCCATTTGGACCCAATCAATGCTGCCTTGGTCATTCAGATCGTGATGTAATTCTTGAATTGAAAGCACACCTCTACAGTGTGACCAGGACACCGGTGGTAAGCACAGTATCGGGACATATCTGCGTTTACTGGCCAAACCTCTCTTTCCTTGGGCAATTCCAATTGTTTTTCAGCCATGAGTACATTGAAGATGTCGGTCAAGGAGTAAGGGAGTTGCTGGTAGTTCTCTCTCCTAGGACCTCCCCTTCGTAGTGCCTGATTGGGTGGTGGCGGTGCCCTATTGTAAGTAGGTTGACGAGGTTGCTGGGGTTGTGCTACTGGTTGCGGGGGTTGTTGGGGTTGTCGTGGTTGTGGTGGCCTAACTTGTTGCTGAGGGGGGTAATAGGAAGGGTTCTGTGGTGGGTTTCTGAAATGGTTTTGATGGTTCCCTCCCTGGTTCCCCACAATGTTTATAACTTCGTTGTTGACCACTCCTTCGGTTGTAGGCCCAACTGGTGCAAAGGGGGTTTTCCTGAGGTTTCTAGTTTTAGGATCGAAAGGGTTTATCATTGTGGCATCCTTGAAGTGGGCTTCCAAGTATCGGGCACTGTCATAGAGTTCATTCATTGTGGTAGGACGGTGCATGATCAAGACATTCCTCAAGGCAGGTGTAGTGTTTCCAATGAGCATCTTCACTTGTTCCCCTTCATAAATTACATCTGTCAATTTTTCTGCCATTCCCCTCCAGCGATCAGCAAACTTTATGAAGTCCTCTTCGGGCTTCATCTTCTCAGCGATCAAATCCGTAATGGAGCATGCTGGTGCCACCCGGTCTCTGTATCTTTGCATGAATTTTGTCTTCACAATATCGAAGTCTCCTGCCTCAAAGGAGTCGAGTGAGTAGAACCATTCCAATGCAGACCCTTCTAGTGATCGACGAAACAAGAAGGCAAGAACCCTACGATCATCTTTCCATAATGAGGATTCATAAAGAAAATCTTTAAGATGAAGAAAGGGGTTGCCAGTACCATTGTAGCGGCGATAAACTGGTAGCTCAGAAGGTGGCAGGTGTAAGACTGGCAGAGAAGGGATGGAAATCTCAGGCACTGACTTGGAGTCCAGGCGACATCTCAGCTCTTCATAACGTTCATTCATCTGAGTGAGCTGATCCATGATTGCCTGGGTGAGAGCAGGTTCTTGGTTTACTGGTTGGGGTATGTGGTTAGAGACGTGGTTCTGGAATTGAGGAACATGATTTGAAGATTGTCCCATGGCTTGGTGGATTGGGGAAACAACATGGTTGAAATAAGATGGTTGGACAAATGAGGGTTGGACCACAGATGGTTGAACTGCAGATGGTTGAATCATAGGTCGTTGAACAACAGGAGGTTGAATCATAGATTGTTGAACAACATGTGATTGAACAAAGGGTGACTGCATGAGTGGTGGTTGAACTAGAGGACGAGGAGATAGGGCAACTTGATTAGTTTCAGCCTGATCTGAAGCAATTTTTCCCTTCACCATGGATTGTATACGGGCATAGGTTTCTGGGTCAGTATAGAGAGACAACTCCCTAAAGAGTTGTTCAACATCACGGGGAGCAGATGGTGGAGGGACCTCTTGCACTTCTGACTGAATCGGTTGGTGACCCATCTCGTGCTCTCGATGTTCAGCTTGTTCCGCCATTCCAACGTGCCTTCCAGATCTTAGTTGCATTGAACTTTCAAGGAACAAACAAGTTGACAAAGTAAACAAAGAACCCATTTGGTTTTTTTTTAGTATTTTGCAAAAAGTTAGAGGTTTGAATTTTTGTTTGAAGGGCAAGTGATGCAAAGACTTGAAACCAAAATTACGCAATGATTTTGATTAAACCTTAGGTTTATGAATTTTGTTAAGAATTGTTCTCTCAACAAATGAGTTAGGATCCTAACTCCAATCTCCAATGACCTAGGTTTCACACAATCTAACCACGTGTAGGTAACATAGGATGCTTCGGGTTTTGGGGAGTGGTACAACCAACCCGATCGTGAAGAGGAATACTCTACGTATGAGGAATTACGGAGGCCTTGATGAAAGCCAACCAAGTCAACTAGGAAGGAATATCCCAGAAGAGATGTCAGAATCCACCAAGAGGGTGTTTTGGATGGGAGAGGTAAATGGGAGAGTGAGCTCCCGCCTCAAAAAGTGTAAAAGAAGGTGGTAGAGAGAAGGAGCAAAGAATGCAATCATGTAATAAAACAAGTAATGAGCAAAGCATAAACTTAAACAAGCAATCAACACTTAACAAGCAATTAGAAACTAGACAAGCAACTAGAAACTACAATCCAGACTTGTTTCTTATGTGAGCCAAATGGAGATAGTGAAAAGGTGATGGAAAGAAGAGGGTTCAGATCTGATAGCCAAGCAAAAGGGTGGTCCACGTGGGGACCAATGTGGGAACTGGGGTAAAAAGTAAAGGTGGTTCACGCGGGAACCGGTTTTGGGTAAAAGGGGGTGGTTCACGTGGGAACCGGTTTGAATGGTCAAAAGAGGGCCACGTGGGGCCAATTAAAGGTGAATAAAGATCTGATCCAAGTTGGGATAGATCTGAAAAAAAGGGGTTGTGGTTCACGTGGGAACCGAAGTAAAGAAAGAGATTGGTTCACGTGGGAACCGGTTTAAAAGGAAAATGGTGGTTCACGTGGGAACCGGTTTAATGCAGAAATTAAATAGCATACTTGGCAATTCAGATCTGATGAAAGATGGGTGAAATCAGAAATTATGAGATGGCATGAAGTTTAAGAGAGGTGGAAAGAAGGAAAGGCTCACGTGGGAACCGGTCTAGAACTAGAACTAGTTGCAAACAAAACACTAAGCACCCACGGTTGAAGACATTGCTTGTCCCACCGTGGTCGCCACAAAGCTGTCGACTCTGAAAATTCGACCGGGTCCTCTCCTTTTCAGGGAAGTCTGTGAACCCAGATCGTCACCTCAAGAGGGGATGAGGAAAGAAAGGAATAAAGCTCGGAAAGCAACTCTCACCTCGGTCCCACACTCACATTCATCCCCGAACTTTCATCCCTTGGCGTCGCTCGATCACCAAAGAGATGGTTCGGGTCATGTGGGGAGGAGGGTGAGAAGAAATAAACGTGGTCGCCAGGAACCATGGGTTCCGATTTATAGAATTAAAATGACCGTGTGTACCTTAACGTGAAGAATGTGAGTTAAAGCTTCTCCTTCCTCGGCCGGCCGATGAAGAAGAGTCCTCAACACGGTGGGTGCTTGATATTCTGTGCAACTAGACAAATAAACAAGTGAAATAGACAATTAGAACTAGACAAAGTGGGGTATATGTAAAGAGAATAACATAAAACACACAATTGACTAGAAACTGACCGGATTAGGGTTATCTCTAACCCTTTTTTTATTTTCATTTTACCAGAGTAAAAGTAATGCAAAAAAATGTAAAAAAATGATAGGATGATGGAGAATCACGAAACAAAGATATAGGAAAAAGAACTGAAAGATTCTGAGTTGAATAGAGAAAGATATAGCCAAATCTGTGTTGTCGAAAAAGCCGAGTAGCAGTGCAGGATCTGCCAGGCGCGACTTTGCTTCTGCACTCGTCACGACCATCCCCGACCTCGGAATTGAGTGCCGCCGATTTTAAACTCAAGAAAACTTGTAGAGGAAGAACTTTTATGAAGAGATCTCAGGCAGCAGACGTCCACACACTGCTGTAGAGGCCGAACAAGAGAGACTTGGCAGATCCCCTGCAGAACAGCTTTCCTCTCTCTTGAACCGACTTTTCTCTCTCTAAAAACTCGAAATTCTCTCTCTAAAAATCATAAAATCGATGCAGGAGGGTGCTAGGACGTCTTGAGATGCCTGGGGAGTCGTGCCCATGCCCTTGGAACGACCGGAATCAGAGTCCTTTTATAGGAGAACAGGTGATCTGATCGGAGCTAAAAAATAGGGATAAATGCGCCCTGGTGCCAGGCGCATGCGCCCCACTGAGGGGCGCATGTGCCCCCCAGTGAGGGCGCATAGGCACAGCTCCCGAGAAAAGAGGCCTTATCCAGTCCGTCCGTTCAGTGGTAGAGTCCCGTTGAAAAACTGGTTCCCACGTGCCTCAAAGGTGGGGCGCATGTGCCCTCAAGTGAGGGCACAAGGCCACGTGCCTCACTGGTAGGGCGCATGGTCATGTGCCCTGGGTCCCGGGCGCATGTGACCAGGAACCCGGGCGCATGGGACTGGTTTCGCGCGTCATTCTTCCGGAAGCCATTGCGAACACTCTCGAACTCGGAATTCGACGCCGTTTGTTGCGTTGGAAAGATAACAGGCCGAAGAAGATTTCTATAGCATCGTATCAGACATCACACCCTCCAAAACTTCAGAATTTTATCCGTAAGTTAGGGCAGTGAACAGAAGGTCCGATATAGGTCAAAATGACTTCGACGGCAAACCGGAAAGGCACGGAATGCAACAAAACTTGTCCGGAGTGTGAATATGACCATAACCTTCAATGCATGATCATTAGGCATTGGTCATTCAGCCAATTTCCATGTTTACACGATTTACGTGCAGCTTTCGCTCGGAAATTACGGCTTTTTGCGGAAAACATCGGAAAACATCCGATTTCGTTCGGTGAAGCTCCAAATCAACTTAAAAGGACCCGGCATCATCATATGATCAATCATGCATGTTACCCTATAAAACATGAGTTTTATGCTCTGAATTAGGCGAATTTGGCGTGTCTACAGTGACCACACCCACTAACATCTCATCCACCAAGTCCCCAAAGCAAGCGTAGGGGCCGGAAGGGGGAGATCCGCGGATGTCCCATTTCGGGTGCTTACAATGCCCTTTGGACTAAAAAATGCTGGTGCTACCTATCAGAGGGCCATGATGGCTATCTTCTATGACAATATGCATACCCTTGTAGAGGTGTACGTGGACAACCTGGTCGTTAAGTCCAAAAGTTGAGAAGATCATCTTGAAGTCTGAGTCTTGCAAAGGGCTAGGGAATATAAATTGAAAATGAACCCAAAGAAATGCACATTCGGAGTATCCTCAGGAAAACTGTTAGGGTTCATAGTGAGCAAAAGGGGCATATAGATCGACCCAAACAAGGCCAAGGCAATCATTGGTATGCCTCCTCCGAACAAATATGAAAGAACTTCGAGGATTAATCGGGAGGCTACAATTTGTCCACCGGTTCATCTCATAACACTCCCAAAGGTGTAAACATGTGTGAACTATCCACGTCCGTAGAAGGTCAATGCCGGCGATTAAGGATGGTCGATTTCTGAAGATCAATGAAAGATTTGGTAGAAAGGAATATCTAGAGCAGAAAGAGGAAGTTTCTCTAGTCGAGTTGGAAGAGTTAGATGAAGGTGAGAGGCCTTGGTTTGATGAGATTGCAAGATATTGTCAGGATCAGACATATCCACCTGGATCAAATGCAAAAGAAAAGAAGGTCATCAGGAGAGTATCCCAGAGGTATACCATCCTAGGAGGGGTGTTCTACAAGAGGAGCTTGAGTGGAATCTTCTTAGATGCGTTGATGAAGAAGAGGCAGAGTTGGTGCTTAAGGAAGCACATTCCGGGGTCTGTGGGGGCCATGTCAATGTTCAAGCTCTTGCCAAGAAAATCATCAGGTATTGGCCAACCGTAGAAGAGGATTGCTGCATCTTTGTTCGGCACTGTCATTCTTGCCAACTTCATGCTGACAAGATCCATTCTCCCGCATCTTTCCTTCATCTGATTCATGCCCCATGGCCCTTCGCCATGTGGGCTTTCGATATCATTGGCTCTCTAAGTGATCTTAACTCTGAAATCCATTCCAAGTCATTCATCCTAATGGTAATAGGGTACTTCACCAAGTGGGCATAAGCAGAAGCGTTCATGGAGATCAAGGCATCAACACTATGCTCCTTCATCAAACGCAACATCATCACCAAGTTCGGGATACCCAGCGACATCATCACCGACAATGGACCACAATTTCTCTCTCAAGATCTAAGTGATCCTTGACGATACCTTGCGATCTCATCAAACCAAGGCCTCTCACCCTCATCTAACTCTTCCAACTCGATTAGAGAAACTTTTTCTTTCTTCTCTAGATATTCCTTCCAACGAAATCTCTCCCTAACCTTCAGAAATCGACCATCCTTAATTGCTGGCATCGACCTTCTATGGACATTGATAGTCCACACCTGTCTACCTAGCGGGACTGACAGAGATGAAGCTAAAGAGGCTAAGGCATTAGCAAGAATATTTTGAGCTCTAGGAACATGGACAAAAGTGAGTTTGGAAAAGAGTATGATGTAGCAAGAGGTGAGTTCTTGGTAAGGTTTGAGGTTTGGATGAGAAGTTCGGTATTTTGTTAGGACTTGGTGAAGGATTAATTGGCTATCACCTATCACCCTCAATTCAGTGGCACCATAGAAATGAGCGGCCTCCAGCCCGGCCAGCAAGGCTTCGTATTCAGTTATATTGTTGGTTGCTGGGAAGTCAAGCTGAAATGCCCGTGGATTGGTGACACCCTCAGGTGATAGGAGGACAATTCCTATTCCCTTACCGTGTGAATTCAGAGCCCTGTCAAAATATAATGTCCAAAGGTGGGAAGATCGGATCAACATTAGTTCGTCATCCAGGAGCTCCGACTGGACCGGGTCAAAGAGGGGTATAGGTGATGGGCTAGATGTTCAGCGATGGCATAGCCCTTAATCGCCTTCTGGGGAACATAGGTGATATCAAATTGGGAAAAGAAGCTTTGCCAATGACCTAACCGATCAGTTAGAACAGTTTTTTCTAGAAGGAATTTGATGGGATTGATGCGGGCAATAAGATTGACCTCATGAGCTAAGAAATAGTGTTTAAGCTTCTGAACTACCTAGACTAGTGCAGCACAGGTCTTCTCCACTACAGTATACTTCTGCTCACTTGGATCAAACATCTTTGACAAGTAGTAAGTTGCCCTCTCTTTCCCTTCTTCATTCACTTGTACAAGGATTGCCCCAAGAGAATTCTCCAAAACCGAGATATACAGAACTAAGGGCTTGCCAGGGACTGGTGGTCTAAGCACAGGCGGACTAGCCAGGTATCTTTTCTAATCATCAAATGCATCCTTGCACTACGAATCCCATTTGAACTCAGCCCCCGCCTTGGTCAACTCATAGAAAGGTTTACACCTTTGGGAGTGTTGTGAGATGAACCGGTGGATAAACTGTAGCCTCCCGATTAATCCTCGAAGTTCTTTCATATTTCTTGGAGGAGATATACCAATAATTGCTTTGGCCTTGTTTGGTTCAATTTTTATGCCCCTTTTGCTTACTATGAACCCCAATAATTTTCCTGAGGATACTCCGAATGTGCATTTCTTTGGGTTCATTTTCAATTTATATTCCCTAGCCCTTTGCAAGACCTTTCTTAACATTTCTGGGTGATTTTCTCGGCTTTTGGACTTAACAACTAGGTCATCCACGTACACCTTTACAAGGGACATCATGTCGTAAAAGATAGCCATCATGGCCCTCTGATATGTAGCCCTCTGATATGTAGCATCAGCATTCTTTAGTCCAAAGGGCTTAACAACATCGCAGTAGGTTCCCCAAGGGGTAGTGAATGAGGTCTTCTCCTGGTCCTCTTCAGCCAACCAGATGTGATTATAACCGGAATAGCCATCCATGAATGATAGCATCTCAAATCCAGCAGTGTTATCAACTAGTACATCAATATGAGGTAGTGGAAAGTCATCTTTAGGTCACGCTCGATTTAAGTCCCTGAAGTCTATACAGATCCGAACTCGACCATCCTTCTTCATGATAGGGACTATGTTTGCCACCCATTGCGGATAAAGGATGACCTTAATGAATCTTGCTTTATGTAACTTGTCGACCTCTTCTTTCATCTAAAGTGCAACATCAGGGTGGAATCTTCTTAATTTTTGTTTGACCGGGGTAACTCCAGGTTTCAAAGTTAGACTATGTTCAACTAACGAGTTGTCTAACCCCGGCATGTCTTCGTATGTCCATGCGAACGTGTCCTTATATTCTTCCAAAATTTCAATTAAGTTCTGTCCCTCAGTGGGAGTGAGGTTTGCACTTAGGAGGATTCTCTTGGGATCTTCCGGTGTTCCAAGATTTAATTCTTTTGTTAGTTCATCCACCATGGCTTATGGTTCTTCAAACCTTTTATGTCCAGATGCATACGCATCAGCCAATTCCTCAATTCCTTCCTCGAAATCAAGATCCTTTTCTGATAAAACCTTGTAAACTCCCAGTGTATGATCTGCATTGAATTCATCCTCATATTGGATTTCATCAAGCTGGATGGCATTCTCCAAGAACATTGGCAGCCTTGCACATTCCTTGCATTTTTGAGCTAATTGCTGGAGATATCTCTCCGGTACACTTTTACCTCAAGTTTTCTTCTTTCCTACCCTAACTACTCCTATAGAAGATAGAATTGAAAAGGTGGTATCTACAATGGGTGAAGGATTGAGTAGATCGATCAGTGAGTCGGAGAAGAAGGGTCCCTGGTTGGGAGCACCCTCCGAGACAAGTAGAGACGTCTCCTCAACGGAAAACTAAGTTTGCGAGAAGACGTTTTTTTTGGGTATTTTCAGTAACAGAAAGAAAATGAGCCGATGGGACTCGAGCGTAAATAGAAAACTTAAGCGAAAATAGGAAAAATGGGCTCGTGGGCCCGACAATGGCAAGTCATGGGCAGATAGACCAAAAGCTAGGGAAAAGATCTAAGGGGCACGTGGGCCCAAAGCTAGAAAAGAAATTTAAAGGGCACGTGGGCCCGATTGGTGGGCATGCGGGCCTAGTTGGGCATAGAGGCCCGTGGAGTAAGAAGATTTAAATGGGCTCTCAGGCCCAGTGATCTGTTCAGGTGGCCATTTTGGCCCAGAAGTAGGAATCGGGCTAGACAGCCCATCAAATGAATCTAGGAGGGAGAGCGTGAGGACTTTGAAATATGTGACCGTAGGATACGGCTCACGTGGGATGTTGTTTGGAGGTGAGTTTGAGTGGACAAGTTGTTTAAGAATGGACTTGCCCTTGACTGGTTCTTCCTCCTCTGTGAACAACTGAGCCAAAGATGAACTCAGGTTGTCCACTTCCTCCTCTTGCTCTGGTGCCTTCCTCCTCTTGACTGGTTCTTCTTCTTCATCCTAGGCCATCATCATGGTCTCCCCTTTGATGACGAATTTTTGGAGTCCCATGGCATTTTTTGGCTAGTAGACCATCCTCGTAGTGAAACTGGGCTCATAGCTAAGCTTGTGCCTCTTTGATCTTTGTACAACTTTAATGGGGTGCACAACCCCCTACAGCTCCTTTCCCAACCCTTTTCCTGGCTGATAGCCCATCCCTTTCATTATCCGCCATGCAACTGTATCCGTAGGCGTCGTTAACATCATGACTTCGGGCAGCTCTGTAGTTGAAACCAACGGCTAGACAAATTCTGATATTGGCAGTGCAGAAGAAGGGTCATCCACGTCATTTAGAATTGGGATGTTGGTTACTTTAATCACCTGGCCCTTGTATGGGAACTTCAGACATTGATGATTAGTGGAGGCAACAGCTCCTATTGCCTCAAGGTACGGGCATCCCAAAATGGCTTTAAATGTAGGGTCCAGTTCTAAAACATGAAACTCAGCAGTGACAGCACACGGCCCAATTCCTACTTCCAATGTAACCACCCCTTGTGCCGGCTTCCGGGAGTTGTCATATGCTGTCACCGTGACAGCAGAAGGCTCGATCTCTTCATCGAAGATGCCGCAAAGGTGCAATGTTTCTGGCGGCATGACATTTATAGATGCTCTGGTGTCAATCAAGCAAGACTTGATCTCCACGCCTCGGATGACTACTGCAATGCGCAAGGCATATTTTCTGATCTCTGGCCATGCCAACTCCTCCTGTGTAAATGCATGTGCCGGATGTTCACTCCTTGGGGTCAGGATAGTAATGATCTTCTCTGGCGGGAGGTCCTCATTGACCATGACCCACTACAAGTATTGTTGTAGGATGTCTTGATGGTTTTTTGACCTCTTGATCAACTCTAGGATTAAAATCCGTGCTAGCATTTTGTCCAGATGCTTCAATAGGTCATATGCCATGCCGGGTAACGGTTCTTCCACTGCCTCCTCTTCTGCTTTCTCCTGTGGTTAAATCCCGGCCTGGGGGAAGACCCTTTGGAACATCCTCCCGCTACAAAGTACTGGTGCCAGCATGTTAGGGGGGAGTGGTGATGATGGTGATGGTAGGGTTGGTTGGTATGTTGAGGGGCCCGTGGTAGGTAGGGGTGGTGAGGATCGGATGATGAGGGGTCGTGGAGTGGTGGAGGCCGGTGTGTTGGGTGATGGTTGGGGTGTTGGTGGAGATTGTCGGATGATGAGGGGTCGTGGAGTGGTAGTGACTGGTAGGTTGGGTGATAGCCGGGGTGTTGTTGGTGACGGTCGGATGATTAAGGGTGATGGAGTGGTGGTGATCGGTAGGTTAGGTGATGGTCGGATAATGAGAGGCTGAGGGGTGGTGGAGGCTAGTAGGTTAGGTGATATTTGGGGTGTTGGTGGCGGTCTAATGATTAGACGCAAGGGAGGATTAATGGTGGTTGGTAGGTTAGGTGATGGTTGGGGTGATGGTTGGGGTGCTTGGTTGGGATCTTTGGTTGGGATGCTGGTGGTGGGCTAATGATTAGGCTCCATGGAGGCTTAATGGTTGGTGAGGGCAGTGGTGTTTGGGTAGTTTGTGGGCTGGGGGTAGCTCTCGGTATGGAAAGTATGGTGCGGTTTGTAGGTGGGGTTGGTCTGGCGGGTATGGAGGTGGTTTGATACTCAACCTGCCAACCCTGGGAATGATGGGTTGACTCCTCGATGGCGCAGTGGACAAGGCCGAGTCGTTGGTTTGGTGGTGTTGGTGTCAGTGCTTGAATGGGTGCATGTACCGGTAGCGGATCTTGGACTATGCCCAGGCCGGGCTGCTGTTGTGATTGAGGTTGTTGTCGCCAAGGTTGATTCTTCCGTGCCTTCATCATTGCTTGTATGGACTCCCCCATTTGTGCCCAGTCAATGTTCCCCTGATCGTTGAGGTCATGAATGTGTAATCTTTAAACTGGAAACAGACATCCACCGTGTGCCTAGGATACCGATGGTAGGTGTAGTACTTTGTCATGTCAACATTCGCCGGCCATCCTTCTCACTTCTTTGGAAGCTCCAGCTGCTGTTCAGCCATCAATGCATTGAAAATATCAGTGGGGGGAAATGGTAGTTGAGGATAGTATTTTCTCTTGGGCCCCCCTCCTAGGTCGGTTGGCTGGTGGTGGTACTTGGTTGTAGGCTTCTTGTTGTGGTTGTGGTCGGTTGTAGACAGGTTGTTGTTAAGGCGCTCGGTTGTAGGCATTTTGCTGTTGGGGTGCTCGGTTGTAGGTGGGATGCTGTGGTGGTGCTCGGTTGTATGCAAGTTGCTGCTGGGGCTGAGGAGCTGGTTGAGGAGCTGGGCGATATTGTTGGTTGGGTGGTGGGTTACGGTATTGGCTTTGGCGATACCCACCCTGGTTTCCCATGGCATTGATGCTCTCATTGTTTACTACCCCTTTGGTGGTTGGCCTTACAGGTGTAGGCTTTCTAGTGTTATGAGGTTTGGGATCGAATGGGTTGATCAAGGATGCATCATTAAAATGGGCTTGGAGGTAGCGGGCGCTATCACATAGCTCACTCATGGTTGTTGGACGGTGCATGATCAGGAGGTTGCGAAGGTTAGGCGTGGTGTTCCCGATGAGCATCCTCACCTGCTCCCCCGTTGAGATGGTATCCACTAGCCTCTCAGCCATTCCTCTCCACCGATCAACAAACTTGGCAAAATCTTCATCCGGCCTCATCTTCTCGGCATTAAATCAGTTATTGAGTAGGCTGGCCCCATCCGATCCTTGTACCTTTGCAGAAACTTTGCCTTGACAATATCGAAATTTGTCGCCTCAATAGAATCAAGAGAATAAAACCAGTCAAGGGCGGATCCTTCCAATGACCGACGGAATAGGAAGGCAAGTGCTTTACGGTCATTCCTCCAAAACGCAGAGTCGTATAGAAAGCTCTTTAGGTGGTTAAAGGGATTCCCGGTCCCATTAGCATTGAAAGATTGGTATTTCAGAAGGAGGAAGATGTGGGACCGGGAAAGATGGGACAGAAATTTCTGGGGTGGCTTTAGAATCGAGGCGGTGCCTTAGCTCTTCAAAACGCTCATCCATCTGGTTAAATTTTTCTATGAATGCTTGGGTGAGGCTGGATTCCTAAGCCACCGGAGCAAAGTGTTTAGGTGAATGGGTTGGAAGAGGTGGGTTGGAAATAGGAGTTGGAATAGCATTATGTGAATGCCCCATAACGGGGTGAGTGGAGACACGGCAGGGTTGCCCAAGAGAAGAGATGATTAGGGGCCTGACTGCTGATTGAGGTGGTGAGGGGGCTTGATTTCTTTCGACCGGATCTTGATTAGTGTGCATCTTGCCCTTTGTCAAAGATTGCACAAGTAAAAAAGGATTCAGGGTCTAGATGAAGAGATAGACCCCAGAGGATTTACTCCATGCTAAGTGAAGCAGGTTGATGAGTAGGATATTGAATTTATGGATCCCTGACGGCGTTAACACGGCCCTCTGGTGGGACCATGGGTTCTTGCAGCTCGTAGTGACCCGTCTCGTACTCCTCTTCTTGGCCATAGTTGTCCGACATCCCGATGTGTCTTCCGGACCTTAGCATCATGGGCATCCTGTCAAGTTTTCTAACGAAATGGTTGAAAGAAAGCAAATGAAAGGTGTAAATGAAAAGAGACTTTTTTTTGTTTGGTTATGATTGTTTGTTTGATTTGATTTGGTTTCAATTTGGTTGTTTGTCAAGCAAGTTGAAAACAAAAAATTAAAAATCTTTTTTTTGTTTTGTTTGTTGTAGGTGTTCTGAAAGAAAAAAAAATTTAGTTGTTTTCAATTGTTGTGAGCAAGCAAGTTATGCAAACAAGGTTTTAAAATGACTACCCAATAATTTTTGGGTTGAAACCTTATATTAGATAGATTGTTAGCAATTGTTCATTCAAATGGGTATGGTTCCTATTAGCTTCAATCTTCAAGACCTAAGGTTGTCACTCAATCACCACGAGTAGGTACTTGGGTTCTTCGGGTTTTGAGAAAGTGGTACAACCGGCCCAATCATGCGGAGAGGAATACTCCACAGATGGGGACTTACAGAGGCCTTGATGGAAACAACCAAATCAACTAGGAAAGAATGTCCCAGAAGAGACGTTAGAATCCGCCAAGAAGATTTTTGGAGGGTGAGGGTGTGTTGGGAGAGAGAGCCCCCGCCTCGAATGCCCTACGGATCGGAGCAAGTCCGGTACCCAATGCAAAAGCTAATGCAAAAATGAAAATAGAGGGTAGGAGGAGAAGGAGCAGTCAATATGCAAACATGAAATGAATGAAAGCTATTAAATAAATCAAGCAAGTGAATGCAAGCAAGACAAGCAATGATAAAGTAAAACAAATAACTAGCAACTAACAACTAAAAGTGGTTCGCACGGGAACCGACTTGTGATGGAGTGTCCAAGTGGGGACAAATATGAAGTAAAGGTAAAAGGATCGTCCATGCGGGGAACGATTCGGAAATATGGTGGCTCACGTGGGAGCCGAGTTTTGGAAAGCTAGGTGGTTCACGCCGGAACCGGTTTTTGAAGGAAAACAGGTGGTTCACGCGGGAACTGGTTTGTTTGGATGGAAAAAGGAAAGGAGGGCCACGTGGGGCCAATTTAAAGTGATGCAAAGGGGTGGTCCACGCGGCGACTGATCTAAAAGTGGGTTGGTTCACGCGGGAACCAGTTTAGAAAAGGGGTTGGTTCACACGGGTACTGGATTTAATGAAAAGAGGGGTGGTTCACGTGGGAACTGATGTAAAAGGTAACAAAATAAAAAGAGGGCCACGTGAGGCCAATCTAAAGTTGCTATAAAGAGGTGATCCACGCCGTCGACTCCAAAAATGGGTTCCATATCGGCACCTCAAGAGAAGGTGAAAGATAGAATAAGGAAAAAAGGGAGTGAATCGGAAAACACTCGGAAAGCGGTAAAGAGTCCTCACCTTGGTCCCACACTCACATTGATCCCCGAACTTTCATCTCACGGCGTCGCTCGAGCACCGGAGATGGTTTGGGTCATGTGGGAGGCGAGTGAGAAATAGAATGACTTAGAATATGAAAAAAGTGATTGTGGTTGCTAGGAGCCGCGGGCTCCGCTATATGGAATAAAAGACAAGATTAAGTTGAATTGACCGTGTGTACCTTAGCATGGGAGATTGGGATGTGGGTTCAACCTTATTCTTCTTCGGCCGGCTGATGAAGAAGAGTCCAACGGGTGCTAGCTTGATGTATTTATGCAACTAGAAGACAATAAGATAAGAAAACAAGTAAAAAAGGATTAGAACTGAGTGAAGTGTAGTAACTTGTAAAAACAATAACATAAAACAGTAATTGGAAACAAACTCACCGGATTTGGGGTTAGCCCTAACCCTTTTTTTGTTTTTTTAATTATGTAAAAATGATGCAAATAAATTAAAAGATGTTCTAAGATAGTAAATAAACTGAATGAAACGAGACTTATGAAGTGTGTGGCTTGAAGCCAAGTTGGTTGAAGAAGGCCGGTTCGGGTAGCTTTGCACCCTTCTGGCGCGACTTTGGTGCAAAAAACGTTACGGATGACCCCGATGTCTGAATTGAGTGCCGTTTGTTTCTATGGATGAAGAACTCAGAGAAAAAGAGATATACTGTTGATGAGTTCTCCTTAATCTATCTGTAAAAGCCTGAAAAAATTCTGAAAATGGGCGGATATGGAAAACAGAACCTGGATGTGCACCCTCAGTGCAACAAACGCCATGAACAAACGGCAAGTCAGAATTGAGTGACATCAGTTTCAGATGAAAGAGGAAGAAGAGAGAAAAAATTCCTTTGTTGAAAATTTTTGCAATAAGAGTCCCAGATTTTCTGAATAAGTTGATGAAGTTGGTTTATGCAGAATGCACGGATTGAGGCTTCTCCTTCACTTCGGGATCGATCTCTAGACGTCGGATCGGCTTTGGACATCGGGACGGCTTTTTGGAAGAGAGCTTGGATGACCTCAGGATGAGCTAGGAATGGGGGATTAACCTTGGGTCGTTAAGAATGGCCCTCAATTTATAGAGAAGAGAAACCGGTGCAAAATATGGAAACTGGACCGACCCCGCCCCCACCCTTCAAAGGACATGAGGGTGCGCCCTGCTCGCCCTCAAACCGGGGTCGCGGTTTGTACACCCCCCTGTTTAAAAGGGGGCAGGGGCACGTTACGCGTCTCACTGCTAAAAATCAATGGAAAGTTCTGGAAATTGCTAAAAAATTGACTTGACAAATGTAACGCGCCCCCGAACCGGGGGCGCGGTACAAATAAGCAAAAATAAGCAATGGAAACCTTCCAAAAAACCTGTTTAGAAGGTGCTAATCGGGGTTATTTCCGATTTAGGAAAAATGTACTGCACCCCCGGTTTGAGGGTGCGCCCTCCTCTTTCAAGGGGAGCGGGGGTGCAGTACACTCTCTCTCCTGCGCGCGTGTTCCGCGATCCGTAACTTGCAAAGGGATGTCCAATTCGGCTCCCATTTGTCACGTTGGAAAGAGGGCCTTCAACCGCACCTCAAGTCGGTAAACCAGCTAGCATGACTCCCGAGATATTCACACGGGGCTTTGACTACCAGTTTACCGTTTCGCGAAAAGCCGAAAACTGCTGCAGAGATCCGGAAGGGCACGGTTCCGGTCGAGGAATCTCGCATCAACTCGGGATGACTTAAAATGATGACCGAACAAGTCCGGTATGGTCGAAAAACCCGAAATCATTGAAAATCAGAGATTAACCTAATAAACGTGAAGCGAAACTTGGAAAAGCCGTAAAACCCTAAAATCGACCGTAGTGGCCGTATGGCCCCGGTTGATGAAATATATTCTAGGATCGACCCGGATGACTTGAAAAGACCCGGTGATGACCGGAAAAGGCTAATGCGTGGTCCATGATAGCCATGTCAGTACAGATCGAAATAGCTAACAAAAGCCGTCATTGACCGACGACTACCGAAATGACTTCTCGAAAACCCTGAATGCTACGGAACACATGTGGGACTCCCGAAACCTTCAATTAAGAACCATTCAATGTCGGTCATCGAGCAAGCTCTATGTTTTCACTGTTCACAGTGGCTCTCGCTTGAAGGTTATGACATTATTCCGAAAATCATCGGTCAATTCCCAACTCACACGGGGCTCCACCAGCGTCCTTAGCTCATCTCAACGAGGTAATTTGGATCAGATAATCGGTCAAATAATGGATATTACCAATGAAATGAGAGTCTGGGGCTCTGAATCAGGCCAATTTGGCGTGTCTATAGCTTGCCTCGTCTTGATGTCGGCTTTGCAAGGGAATGACATGTAGCGGAGTGGAGTGAAACGTAGAGAAAGCGTAGCGAAGCGAGATGAATCATAGTAGAATGTAGTGAAGTGAAATGGCGATGGACTGAAAAGGTGGCATCAAGGTGTAGATATAGACATGCTCAACGACCAGATTCGACAAGACGAATCTCCTCAAGTCTCCTGGTTAACCGCCATGTTTCATCAAGTCTTCCTTATGTTCAATTGGTAAGGGATGTGCCATTGACACGAGAGAAGAATAGCCAACCCCCAACGCGGTGGGGAGTCCCCAAAACATGGGTTCGTAGGTTCATCATCAGCCAGTAACCCGATCTTTGCGGTGTTCCTGTACTGTGATGGGCTAAAGTTTAAAAAGAGATTTGTTTTGAAAATCAAAAGAATATCAATCGTGCACATTCAGACTCTTAGATTCATTTAAGTCTTCCAAGAGACAATATTTGATTCGGAATGGAATGATGTCAGATTCCAAAAGGCAAATGTTCTGATTAAATAAGAGGCCCTTGGTGGGACAAATTGACTGCCATGGTGGGATAAATAGCAAGAAGGTTGTTATAGTGACCACAGTGGGAAAAGAAATGAAAGAGTTGGAGGCACAAGGTGATTACCGAACATGGTGGGATTAATAGACACGGTGGGATATCTGAAGGGTTGGTGGGACTAGAGAACACGGTTGGATTAGAAAACACGGTGGGGTTCAAAATGATCGGAATTAGGATAAAAGATTTAGAGACTGGGATGAGAAGGTGAAGATTATGAAAGGATGTATGCAATGACAAAACAAAATGTAATGCAACTAATGCTACATGATGCATGTTGGGCTCAAAAAATCAAAACAAAACTTGTATAATAAATAGTTGAAGATATAAATTGTCTATGAGGTCAAGATACCCATTCGGGAACCATCGTCCCTCATAGCACAATTTTGGCCTATCCGTGAGCACAAAGAATGACCCGACCGTCATGG
The DNA here is from genome assembly GCA_036172225.1 of Cryptocoryne crispatula var. balansae. NCBI lineage: Eukaryota > Viridiplantae > Streptophyta > Magnoliopsida > Alismatales > Araceae > Cryptocoryne > Cryptocoryne crispatula. The sequence continues at coordinate 18,607,481 of CM069924.1, forward strand.
ATTTTGATGAAGGGGATCTCAGACTTGGTCTTCTTTGCATTCACGATCTTCAACATCAATGCATAAAATAAATAGTAATGCACCTAATATATGCTAAGAAAGGAAATGATAATAGTGAGTTTGCGGTGTGATGACATGCATTCTCCCAAAAGAGTTCATGTGTCCTAATGAGGACACCGATCAAAAGCTTCTTGGCAAAGTTGAGGCCGAGGTAATGATGACACCTCCTGAGAATCCTCAGGGAAGGGAAGTGGCGAGTGTCTCCTGCAAAAAGTTTCTCAGCAAAGTTAAGGCTGAGGTTATGGTGACACCTCCTCCTAAGAATCCTCAGGGGAGGAAGTGCCGAGCATTGCCTTGTTGTGAAAAATTCTCTATGTTTGTTCTTCGTTCCTGAAACACTCAGAAAAACAGATTAAAATGACAATATGGCTTATACCCATTGCAAGTTGTAGTCTGCTTTGACTTTTGTCAAGGGGTATAGCCTTCATAGGAGTGTAAAAATAAAGTAGCAAATATGCAATGAAGAATTTGAAACATGAGATATGTAAAGACGAAAATTCAAACCAAGCATGTTGATAAATTTTTTCAATTTTGAAAATTTTTGTTGAATTTAAAAACAAAATTTTATTTTTTAAAAATGATTCAATTTTTTGGGATTTCTTAAAATATTCTTTTTTTAGTTTTTAAAAATATTTAAATCTTTTTGGAGTTTTTGTTGGAAAATATTCAATATTTTTTTGGAGTTTTTGAAAATATTCAACCTTTTTGAGTTTTTTTTTAATATTTTTTTGGGAGAGAAAAATCAGTATTGACACAAGTTCTCATCACATAGTTGTTTTTCTAGGTTCGTTGGTAGACATCATGTGCAAATTGGGGTTCTTTGCCCAGAATCTTTCTAACCTTCAACCTCTGATTGACTAGAGTTTAGCTTTGATTTGGTTGGTCCACCCACACCTTGGGGGGTTAAGAATGAAGAATTGATAAGGAAGTCCTTGATAAGTTTGGGAGATGTTGAGAGGAATTTCTCTACTCACACCCAATTGCATATTGGGGTTCGGCCTCTTCGGGTCTTTTCTTCTTTATTGACAAACCTATTTTTTTTGGCACACATTCGGACAAGTGCTTTGACATGTGGGGTCATTGCTCATCTTTTGGTGCCTTTTTCATTTTCTATTTTTTTGGGTACTCATTCAGATAGGCCTATATTTGTTTAAACCTGTGGGGTTCATTGCCATCTTTTGGCACCCTTTTCTTTTGAGAAGTTGGACCTTTCGAGATGGCCTCCTACTAGGGTGGTGGATGCTTTTGATACTCTCCCCCTCTAGTCCCCTTTGCCTATCTTGGACCGAACAGAAGAGAGTAGGGTGAGGGTTTTCCTTCCATCTCTAAGTTTTGCCTAGCTTCTCTCGGGTGTTAGGTCATCCGGATTCTGGGATCGGGACGTGTTGTGTGTGTAGAATGGTATCTACCCTCGACTCCTAGACAACAACTTTGAACATGTGGACTGAAGTCATACTAGTAGTTCTCTCCATTTTTTTGAGGTAGATTATATTCCATAGATGAATCAATTTAAAACATGCCTGCAATGTAAAGAATTTGTTTAATAAAAACAAGGTAGCTACAAATATCGTCAATCATGAATTTCTCTCCATTAAAATTATGAAGTTCAAAATCATTTCAAAAAATATAGCCTTGAGTATGACATAATGATGATGAATGCAATGTAATACCTAAGAGAAGAAGAAGTTCATTGCTGATGACGACTTTGTTTGTGCTTGTCTTGCCTTGCCTGCCATGCCTTGCCTTGCCTTGCCCAACTACTTCCACTATTGATAAGTTCCACATTGAATTAAAGAGTAAGAGTCAAGCAATGAGGTGCAAGATGTGGTAGATTTGATTTAGCATGGTGAAATTAGGATTGATGGTGTAGAAGGCAAAGATTGGGGTATCACCTAGGAAATTTCTCTACCTTCATTTTTTTTGAAAATAAAATTTGGAAAAGGAAAGAGAATGCTTGAAAAGAAAAGTGAATTAAAGTGGGATCTTGGGCCCAGGAGTTGATAGTGGGATTGCAAGCCCGGGAAGGGTTGGAATCAAGGGGCATGAGGGCCCAAGAGTTGAATGCGAGCCAGAGGGACCAATTGATGTTGATGGGCTTGATGGCCAAACTAAAGGTGATGGGCTCAAGGGCCTAACTAAAGGTGATGGGTTCTCTCACCCGATTGAAGGTTGAGCTCGAGGGACCCAATGAAAAGAATGGGTATGTGTACCCGATTTAGGTGATTAGAAGTATGATTGTGATTTGTGATGGGCTCGCTGGCGCCATTGAAGAGTATGGGTGTGCAAACCCGAATTCGAAGAAGTGGGGGCACGGGGGCCCGATTTTGAAGAAGTATGGGCACGCAGGACCTGATTGTGAAGGAATGGGGGCATACAGGCCCAAAGTTTAAGGAGTGTGGGCATGTGTGCTTGAAGTTGATGGAAGGTGGGCACGTGGGCCCGATTTAGAATAAATTTGGGCACATGGGCCCGGTTGCAGAAAAACAATGGCATTTGAGCACGGTTGAGGTGAATTGCGGGCACGTGGGTCCGATTGAGGTGAATTGTGGGCACGTGGGCCCGATTTAGAAAAATTAAGGGCATTTGGGCCCGATTGGGGAGAATTATGGGCACGTGGGCCCGCTAGAAGGAAAGTGGCATGTAGGCCCAGTTGGGAAAAAGGGGCGCATGTGCCCAGTTGATTAAAAGGGGCACATGGGCCAAGTTGAAGGAAAGGGGCGTAAGAGCCCAGTTGATGAAGAGAGGCACATGAGCCCAGTTGGATAAAGGGGGCACGTGGGCCCGGCTGTAGAAGAGGGGCATGAGGGCCTAGTTGAGTGGGATAAAGTGTGGGCCATGACCCTAAGATTGACAGATTTTGGACCCATGGCCCTGATTGATAGTTGTAAGAAGGATAAATAAAGGGCGGTGGCCCTAAGATTGAGGTATTCTAGGCCCATGGGCCTGATATTTGATTGGGAGAAGAGTAGAGAAAGGGTCGTTGCCCTAAGATTAATTGATCGTGGGCCCATGGGCCGGATTGTTGCTTAGGAGAAGAATGGGTTAAGGGTCGTGGCCCTAAGATTGATGCTAAGGGATTTACCTGCCCAATTGGAGGAGGTCCTAGTATCCCCTTGCTAAGGTCTGCATCTTCCATCTATAGGTTTATAAATTCCTTTCCCATTTCACTGACCAATTCTATCCTCTTATTTTTCAGTTCATGGGCCAATTCTATCTCCCCAGCTTCAGAGATCAATTCCAATGATGGCAGCATTTGATCTATACTTGGCGAATCCTTTCCTAGTCCTTGACAATCAACTAAATTTATGATCTCCTCATCTAAGCTTCTTACAGTAGGCTTCTCCTCAGGTTGTTCTAGGGAAGAAGGCATGCCTAGTTTAGGGGGTTCTAGAATTATAGAAGAGTTTGGCTCGACCTTTCCTACTAGCTGAATTTGACATTGAGAGATAGCAATGATATGTTGAGAAGTTGATTCCTCTGCCAGGGCAGGAGCACAAATGGTTGGAGTGATTGATTCCTCTGCCTGGGCAGGAGCTTGAAGGGTCAAAGTGTTTGAATCTTCTACTACAGCAGGAACAAGAATAGTAAGAGTGATTGATTCCTTTGTTGGGGCAAGAGTAATAGAAGAAATGATTGGTTGTTGTGCAACCAACTGAGGAGGATCCCTATGCGGTGGGATTGGTTGAGAAGCTGGGGTTTGCTCGATCGGCGTAGGATGAACGATTGGCCGAGGGACCATTGGTGAAGTTGGTTGAGGGGCCAAGGCTTGCGTGGCTAGCCGAGGGGTTGTTGTTGGAATAGGCTGAGAAGCCAATGGTCGGATGATTGGCCGATGGACCTTAAGAAATGTTGGTGGAGTCGAAGGCTGGGGAACCGGTTGAAGTAATGGAGTATTCGCACAAGCAACAAGAGGAGCTTTATTAAGCGTGGTTGGTTGTGCCATTGACAGGGGTTGCATGACTGGCTGCGATTGGGGCATGGGTGGCCTAATCAACTGGCGTCGAGGAGTTGGCCAATGATGATGATCTGGATGGGGTTGGGGAAGAAAATTTTTGAACTAGCACACTTTAAAAGTTTATTTCCGGTAGTAACACAATAAATTGTTTTTTTCCAAAACTAGCACGGTTTTACCGAAATTGCCAAGTTACGTAGCGACTTCGGGGAGTGAGAGACGAAGTCGCTAAGAAAGACAGCGACTTCACGCTGCAGCGACTTTAATTATTAATTTTTAAATAAAGGTGAAGTCGCTGGATACTTCACCTTAACTATTATATATATAAAAGTTATATATAAAGGTGAAGTCGCTGGATCACTTAGCGACTTCACCTTAATTAATTTATATATATTATAGAAATTATATTATATAAATATTATATATAAATGTTATATATATGATATATATTAATTAAGTATTATTTTAAAAAATATAATAAATAACTTTATAAAAATATATTTATTTTTTAATTTTAATTTAACATATTTTATTAAATTTTAAAATTATTTTTTATTATATATAACAACATAAAATATTATGTTTATTTAATTAAAGATAATAATTTATGTGTTTATTATATATTTAATAAATTTTAATTATATTTTATTTTAAAGTAACATAGTTGAAATAAGTTATTTTTATTTTATTTTATTTATTTAATCATGTTAAAATATATACTAACAATTTGATTTTTTACATTTTAAATTTTAAATATTTATTTTTTTAATAATATTGTGACATTTAATCATGTTGAAAAAAGTACTATTTTATAAGTATAAAATAAAAATAAATATTACGTTTAATTTAAAAACATAAATATTAATTAAATAAACATAACAGTTTATGTTATTATATATAATAAAACTTAATTTTAAAATTTAATAAAATATGTTAAAATAAAATTAAAAATAAAATTAATATATTTTTAAGTTATTTATTATGTATATTTAAAATAATACTTAATTTATATTTATGATATTTATATATAACATTTATATATAATATTTATAAAATATAATTTATATAATTTATATATATAAATTTGTTAAGGTGAAGTCACTGGGACCCAGTGACTTCACCTTTATGTATAATTTATATATATATAATAGTAACGTGAAGTCGCTGGATTGTCCAGCGACTTCACCTTTACGTAAAAAAAAAAAATTTAAGTTGCTGTAGCGTGAAGTCGCTGTCTTTCTTAGCGACTTCGTCTCTCACTCCCCGAAGTCGCTGGGTAACTTAGCGACTTCGGTAAAACCCTGCTAGTTTTGGAAAAAAAAAATTTACTGTGTTACTTCTGGAAATAAACTTTTAAAGTGTGCTAGTTCAAAAATTTTCTCGAGGTTGGGGAGGGCTCCTAGGTTGGTGCATAGCATCAATGCTCTTCTCGACCATAGGGCACAATTCATCAGAATATTGCATTAATTCCACTTATCCTTATGCTTCCCCAATTATTGAATAGCCTGGCCCATATCGTTTCAAGAATTTAGCCTTGACAATTTCGAAATCTCATATCTCTACTTCGTTCAATGAAAAAAACCAATCTAGGGCTGCACCCTCTAAAGATCTCCTAAAAAGAAAGGCAAGGGTCTTTCTATCATTCTGCCATCGAGATGATTTGCTCAGGAAATCATTGACATGGGTGAAGGGATCACCTGAGCCATTGTAGCGATGGTAGGTTGGTGTTTGTGATTGGGAGATGTAGATAGTATAGAGGGGAAATTCAACGGTTTCTTTATCATTGGCAACAGGTGGGGAGGAATTCACTAGGGGGTGTGCACATGGCACTTGGATGGGAGAGAGGTGGGTTGGTGTGCAAGCTGAAGAATGACCCACAATGGAGTGAGTAGGTGAAGTAACATGGCAGGACTGCCCAGGTGGGGTTATGGTAAGAGGCCGAACCACTGATTGGGGAGGTGAGGTAACTCGATTGACTTTGGCTGGACCTTGATTAGCAGGCTTCTTGCCCTTTACTAGAGATTGTATGAATGACAAGGTATTGGGATCAAGATGAAAAGAAAGATCCTTAAGTGCTTGTTCTATACTAAATGAAGCAGACTGATGGGCAACCCCTTGCACTTCGGGTTCCTACATGACGTGGTCCTTTGGTTGGACCATTGGTTGTTGTTGAAGCTTGTAGAGACCCGGCTCCTACTCTTGTTGCTTGTAGTAGTACGACCCCCCAACGTGGCTTCTGGACCTTAGCATCATGGGCATCATGTCGATCTCTCTACAAAAAGATGGTTAAAAAAAGAAAAGCAAGTGGAGCACACAATCGAAGATTTTTTTGTTATGTTTTTTTCTTTGATTTTTTTCAATTTGGTTGTTTGGAAAAAAAGTTGAACACAAAATTAAAGAGGTTTTTTTTCTTTTATTTTTTTAGGTGTTTTGCAAGAAGAAATTTTTAGTTGTTTTCAATTTTTGGTGAGCAAGCAAGTTATGCAAACAAGGTTTTAAAATGACTACTCGACAAAATTTGGGTTGAAACCTTAGATTAGATAGATTGTTAGCAATTGTTCACTCAAATGGGTATGATTCCTATTGCTTCAATCTTCAAGACCTAAGGTTGTCACTCAATCACCACGAGTAGGTACTTGGGTTCTTCGGGTTTTGGGAAAGTGGTACAACCGGCCCAATCGTGCGGAGAGGAATACTCCATGGATGGGGACCTATGGAGGTCTTGATGGAAACCACCAAATCAACTAGGAAGGAATATCCCAGAAGAGATGTAAGAATCCACCAAGAAGGTGTTTGGAGGGTGAGGGTGTGTTGGGAGAGAGAGCCCCTGCCTCGAATGCCCTACGGATCGGAGGAAGTCCGGTACCCAATGCAAAAGCTAATGCAAAAATAAAAGTGGAGGGTAGGAGGAGAAGAAGCAATCAATATGCAAACATGAAATAAATGAAAGCTATTAAATAAATCAAGCAAGTGAATGCAATCAAGACAAGCAAAACAAGTAACTAGCAACTAGCAACTAAAAGGTGGTTCACGCGGGAACCGGCTTGTGATGGTGTCCAACGCAGGGACCGATTTGAAAATACAGTGGCTCACGTGGGAGCCGAGTTTTGAAAAGGTAGGTGGTTCGCGTGGGAACCAGTTTTTGAAGGAAAAGAGGTGGTTCACGCGGGAACCGGTTTGTTTGATTGGAAAAGGAAAGGAGAGCCACGTGGGGCCAATCTAAAGTGGTGCTAAGGCATCCACGTGCGGACCGATCTGAAAGTGGATTGGTTCACGCGGGAACCGGTTTAGACAAGGGGTTCACGTGGGAACTGGTTTTTTATGAAGAAAAGGGTGGTTTACGTGGGAACCGGTGTAAAAGATGACAAAATGAAAAGAGGGCCACCCACGTGGGGCCAATCTGAAGGTTCTGTAAAGAGGTGGTCCACGCGGGGACTGATTTGAACATACGTTGGTTCACACGGGAACCGAGTTGGAAAAGAAAGGTGGTTCACGCGGGAACCGGTTTATAAGAAGAAAAAGGTGATTCACGCGGGAAACGGGTTGAAATTAAAGACAAGCAAATTAAGTCCACATGGGGGACAATCTTAAAGGAAAGTAAACAGCAAGTTTAAAAGTAAATTGACATGGAAAAGGTAAAGGACAAGTCGGTTCGCGCGGGAACCAAATCGGGAAACAACTAGTTGCACGGATCAATCAAGCTAGCACGGTTGAAGACATTGATTGTCCCACCGTGGTCGCCAAAAAGCTGTCGACTCCAGAAACGGGTTCCGGATCGGCACCTCAAGAGAAGGTGAAAGATAGAATAGGGAAAAAAGGGAGTGAATCGGAAAACACTCAGAAAGCGGTAAAGAGTCCTCACCTCGGTCCCACACTCACATTGATCCCCGAACTTTCATCTCACGGCATCGCTCGAGCACCGGAGATGGTTTGGGTCATGTGGGAGAAGAGTGAGAAATAGAATGACTTAGAGCATGAATAAAGTGATTGTGATCGCCAGGAGCCGCGGGCTCCGCTTTATGGAATAAAAGACAAGATTAAGTTAAATTGACCGTGTGTACCTTAGCGTGGGAGATTGGGATGTGGGTTCAACCTTCTTCTTCTTCGGCCGGTCGATGAAGAAGAGTCCAACCGATGCTCGCTTGATGTATTTATGCAACTAGAAGACAATAAGACAAGAAAACAAGTAAAGAAGGATTAGAACTGAGTGAAGTGTAGTAACTGGTAAAAATAATAACATAAAACGACAATTGGAAACAAACTCACCGGATTTGGGGTTAGCCCTAACCCCTTTTTATTTTTGTTAATTATATAAAAATATGCAAATGAAATAAAGATGTTCTAAGACATTAAATAAACTAAATGAAATGAGTTAAGAAGGACTTATGAAGTGTGTGGCTTGAGTTGAAGCCAAGTTGGTTGAAGAAGGCAGGTTCGGGTAGCTTTGCACCCTTCTGGCGCGACTTTGGTGCAGAAAATGTTACGGATGACCCCGATGTCAGAATTGAGGAACGTTTGTTTCTATGTATGAAGAAATCATAGGGGAAGAGATAGAAGCCTATAAAAATTTTTAAAATAGGCTGATATGGAAAACAGAACCTGGATGCGCGCCCTCAGTGCAACAATCGTCACGAACAAATGACAAGTCAGAATCGAGTGCCGTCAGTTGTAGATGAAAGTGGACGAAGAGAGGAACAATTACTCTGTTGAAGACTTTTGTAGAAAGAGTCCCAAATTTTCTTCATAAGTCAATAAAATTGGTTGATGCAGAACGCATGGATTGAGCCTTTTTCTTCACGTCGGGATCGATCTCTCAACGTCGGATCAGCCTTGGACGTTGGAACGGCTTTGAGAGAGAGCTTGGATGACATCGGGACGAGCTAGGCATGGGGGATTAACCTTGGGTCATTGAGAATGGCCCTCAATTTATAGAGGAGAGAAACCGGTGCAAAATATGGAAACTGGACCGACCGTGCCCCCACCTTTCAAAGGACATGAGGGCGAGCCCCTGCGCACCCTCAAACCAGGGGCGCGCAGGGCACGCCCTCAAACCGGGGGCATGGTTTGCACGCCCCCTTCAAAGGAGGCGGGGGCGCGTTACGCGTCTCACTGATAAAAATCGACGAAAAGTTCCAGAAATTGCTAAAAAATTGACTTGACAAACGTAACGCGCCCCCGAACCGGGGGCACGGTACACAAATAAGCAAAACTCAGTGATGGAAACCTTCCAAAAAACCTGTTTAGAAGGTGCTAATCGGGGTTATTTCTGGTTTCCAAAAACGTACCGTGCCCCCGTGTTTCAAAAGAAGCGGGGGCGCGTGCCCCCGGTTTGAGGGCGCGCAGGGCGCGCCCCTAGTTTGAGGGCGTGCAGAGCGCGCCCTCCTCTTTCAAGGGAAGCGGGAGCGCGGTACACTCTCTCTCCTACACGCGTGTTCCACGAGCCGTAATTTGCAAACGGGATGTCCGATTCGGCTCCCGTTTGTCGCGTTGGAAAGAGGGCCTTGAACCGCACCTCCTCAAGTCAGTAAACCAGCCAGAATGACTCCTGAGATGTTCGCACGAGGCTTTGACTACCAGTTTACCGTTTTGCGAAAAGCCGAAAACTACGGCAAAGATTCAGAAGGGCACGATTCCGGTCGAGGAATCTCGCATCAACTCGGGATGACTTAAAATGATGACCGAACAAGTCCGGTATGGTCGAAAAACCCGAAATCATCGAAAAATCAGAGATTAACCTGGTAAACGTGAACCGAAACTCGGAAAAGCCGTAAAACTCTAAAATCGACCGAAATGGCCGTATGGCCCCGGTTGTTGAAATATACGGCTAGGATCGACCTGGACGACTTAAAAAGTCCCGGTGATGACCGGAAAAGCCTAACGTGTGGTCCAGGATAGCCGTGTCAGTACAGATCAAAAAAGCCATAACGAAAGCCGTCATTGATCGACGACTACCGTAATGACTTATCGGAAACCCTGAATGCTACGGAACACATGCGGGACTCCCGAGACCTTCAATTAAAAACCATTCAAGGTCGGTCATCGAGCAAGCTCCATGTTTTCACTGTTCACGCATGGCTCTCACTTGAAGGTTACGGCATTATTCCGAAAATCATCGGTCCATTTCCAACTCACAAGGGGCTCCACCCACGTCCTTAGCTCATCTACAGGAGGTAATCGGATATAGGCAATGGAATAAGAGTCTCAGGCTCCGAATCGGGCCAATTTGGTGTGTCTACACATGCGGGGACCGATTTTAAAATAAGTTGGTTCACGTGGGAACTGAGTTGGAAAAGAAATGTGGTTCACGCGGGAACCGGTTTATAAGAAGAAAAAAGTGGTTCATGCGGGAACCGGGTTGAAATTAAAGACAAGTAAGCTAAGTCCACATGGGGGACAATTTTAAAGAAAGAGTAAACAACATGTTTAATGGAAAATTGACATAGAAGAGGTAAAGGACAAGCCGGTTCGCGCGGGAACCAAATCGGAAAACAACTAGTTGAACAGATCAATCAAGCTAGCACGGTTGAAGACATTGGTTGTCCCTCCGTGGTCGCTAAAAAGCTATCGACTCCAGAAATGGGTTCCAGATCGGCATCTCAATAGAAGGTGAAAGATAGAATGGATTAGAGAAAGGGAGTGAATCGGAAGACACTCGGAAAGCGGTAAAAAGTCCTCACATCAACCCCACACTCACATTGATCCCCGAACTTTCATCCCACGGCGTCGCTCGAGCACCGGAGATGGTTCGGGTCATGTGGGAGGAGAGGGAATAATAAATGACTTAATGCATAAGAAGATTGAAGAAGTGGTCGCCGGGAGCCGTGGTCTCCGTTTTATGTAATGAAAATCAAGAGATGAGTTGACCGTGTGTACCTTAGCGTGGGAAATGATATGTGGTACCAACCGATGCTAGCTTGATCAATCTGTGCAACATAAGATAAGAAAACAAGTGAAGAGTTTTATTAGACTTGTGAGAAGTGTAGTAACTGTAGTAAGAAAATAAGAAAGAAGCAATTCGAATCGGAATCATCGGCTTCGGGGTGAGCCTTAACCCCTTTTTTGTGTTTTTTGTTATGTAAAATGATGAAAACTAAGTAAAATATGCTATAAAAATGAAATGAACTAAGTTAAGAGAAACTTATAGAATGAAACGGCTTGAGTTGAAGCCGAGATGAGCGAAACAAGCTAGTTCGGGTAGCTTTGCACCCTTCTGGCGTGACTTTGGTACAGAGAATGCTATGGACGACTCCAATGTCAGAATCGAGTGACGTTTGTTGCAGTAGACAGAAGACTTGGAGAGGAAGAGTTCCTATGTTTATAACTTCTCCTAAATCTTCTTTTAGAAGTCTGTAAAAATATTGAAAGTAGACATATGTGAAAAATAGAACCTAGATGCACGCCCTCAGTGCAGCAATCACCACGAACAGATGGCAAGTAATAATTGAGTGCTGTCAGTTTAAAATGAAAGAGGACGAAGATATGAACAACTCATCTGTTAAAAACTTTTGTAGCAGAAGCCTCAGATTTTCTACAGAAGCTGATGAATTTGGTTGATGCAGAACACACATATCGGGCTTCTCCTTCGCCTCGGGATCGATCTCTTGACGTCAGATCGGCTTTGGACGTCGGGACGGCTTTGGGAGAGAGGTTGGATGACCTCAGGATGAGCTAGGCATGGGGGATTTTACCTTGGGTCGTTGAGAATGACCCTCAATTTATAGAGAATGGAAACTGGTGCAAAATATGGAAACTGGACTGACCGCGCCCCCGCCTTTCAAAGGAGGCAAGGGCGCGCAGGGAGCATCCTCAAACCAGGGGCGCTCAGGGCGCACCCTCAACCCGGGGGTGCATTCTGCGTACCCCCCTGTTTCAAAGGAAGCGGGGGTGCGTTACGCATCTCACTGCTAAAAATCGCCAGAATCTTCCGGAAATTGCTAAAAAATCGACTTGACAAAGGTAACGTGCCCCCGACCCAGGGGTGCAGTCAAAATAAACCATAATCAATGGCGGTAACCTTCCAAAATACGGTTTAGAAGGCACTAATCGGGACAATTTCCGATTTTCAGACCGCGCCCCCGCGTTTCAAAGGAAGCGGGGGCATGCAGGGCGCACCCCCAGATTGAGGGCACGTAGGGCGTGCCCGCAGTTTGAGGGCGTGCAGAGTGTGCCCTCCACTTTCAAGGGGAGCGGGGGTGCTGTACAGTCTCTCCTACGCGCGTGTTCTGCGAGCCATAACTTACAAACGGGATGTCCGATTCGGTTCCTATTTATTGCGTTGGAAAAAGGGCCTTAAGCCGCACCTTCTCAAGTCAGTAAACCAGCCGACATTACTCCTGAGACGTTCACATGAGGCTTTATACCGGTTTACCCTCTCGCGAATAGCCAAAAATCGTGGCGAAGATCCGAAAGGGCATGGTCCAGTCGAGGAATCTCGGGCCAACACAGGATGACTTAAAATGAGGACCGGACAAGTCTAGTATGGTCAGAAGATCCGAAATCATTGAAATATCTGAGATTAACCCGGTAAACGTGAACCAAAACTCGGAAAAGCCATAAAACCATAAAATTGATCGAAATGGCTGTATGGCCCTGGTTGATGAAATATACTGCTAGGATCGACCCGGACAACTCGAAAAGACCCGGTGATAACTGGAAAGGCCTAACGCGTGGTCCGGGATAGCCGTGTCAGTACAGATCAAAATGCCATAACGAAAAACCGTTATAGACAAACCCCTACCAAAATGACTTGTCGGAAACCATGAATGTCACGGAACACACGCGCGACTCCCGAGATGTTCAAGTATGGATCATTCAAGGTCAGTCATCGAGCAGGCTTCGTGTTTTCACGGTTCACGTGTGGCTCTCGCTTGAAGGTTACGGCATCATTCCGGAAATCATCAGTCCATTCCCAACTTACAAGGGACTCCATAGCGTCCTTAGCTCATCTCGACGAGGTAATCCGGATCAGATAATGGTCAAATAATGGATATCGCCAATGGAATAAGAGTCTCAGGCTCCAAATCAGGCCAATTTTGTGTGTCTACATATCGTCTAAGTTTAACTTCTAGAGTGACCACCCCACGTGCAAACTTCTTGGAGTTGTCATAGGCTGTCACCATGGCACAGTATGACTTGATTTCTTGTTCAGAAATGCCACACAACTGCAAAGTTTCTGGCGGCATAACGTTGATAGAATCAACAGTGTCAACCAAACATGATTTCACTTCGACATTGCAGATGATAACAGCCACATGCAAAGCATATCTCCTGACCTCTGGATCTGCTAACTCCTCCAGAGAGAAAGTGAGTGTTGGGTGCTCACTTTTAGGGGCTAACACTGTAGTGATCTTCTCAGGTGGGAGATCTTCATTCACCATGACCCTTTGCAAATATTATGGTAAAATCTCCTGGTGCACCTTTGATCTTTTGATCAACTCAAGTATGGAGATACGGGCCGGTGTCTTATCCAAATGTTTCGACAAATCATAAGCCGTGCCCGGCAAGGGTTCTTCCACTTGTTCTTCCTCCACTAGATCCTGCGGTTGAGTCCCAGCTTGGGGAAAGAACCGTTGGAACTTCCTCTCACTCCGAAGCATCAAGGCTATTTGGCGGTTGGGTAGAGGTGATGGGTTAACTGGGGTGGGATGTGGTGGAGTAGGTGGTGTAGGTGCAGGTATGGTAGGCAATGGGATTGGTGGTTCTGGGATGATTGGGTTCGTGGGTAGAGGGGTAGGGTTTGGAGGTGGTAGTGATGGTGATACTGGTGGCCTGATAAGAAGAGGCCGGGGTGCAGGAGTGAATGACGGGTTTAATGAAGGTGTTGGTAATGGGGTTGGTGGTATGTTAGATTGGGGTTTTGGAGTGACAGAGCTCATAGACTGGGGGTTCATGTTTGGTGGTGATTGTGGTGGTTGAATGAGCAAGGGTCGGTGTGTAGAAATGGTTGAGGGAGGTGCAGTCAAGGCGGGGGCTGGCCTAATGATGAGTTAGCGAGAAGAAGTGGCGGCGAGTGGTTGGGTTATTGATCTTGATGGTGGTTGTGGAGTATAAGGTGCATGGATGATTTGTCTTGGAGGGCTCCTAGTAGGAGGCCTAGCTGGGTTGACTGGCATGGTTGCATTGTGGTTTTCTAGTTGTCAACCTTGAGCATGGCTAGCATCTCCCTAGACAATGGAGTGTACTAGACCAATTCTTGGGTTTGGATGTGCTGGTTCTGGTGCTAGAGTGGGAGCATGTAATGGGAGAAGATTTTGAACGATCCCCAAGCCAGGTTGTTGTTGAGGTTGAGCCGGTGGACACTGCCGCTACTGCTGCCTAGCTTTCATTGCCTGTATACATTCCCTCATTTGAGCCCAATCAATGCTGCCTTGGTCATTCAGATCGTGGATGTAATCTTTGAATTGAAAACAGACTTCTATGGTGTGACCACGGTACCGATGGTAAGCACAGTATCGGGACATATCTACATTTGCTTACCAAACCTCTCTTTCCTTGGGCAATTCTAACTGTTTCTCTACCATGAGTACATTGAAGATGTCAGTTAAAGATTAAGAGAGTTGTTGGTAATTCTCTCTCCTAAGACCTCCCCTTCGTGGTGCTTGGTTGGGTGGTGGTGGTGCCCTATTGTAGGTAGGTTGACGAGGTTGCTGGGGTTGCGCTACTGGCTGAGGTGGTTGTTGTGGTTGTCATGGTTGTGATGGCCTAACCTGTTGTTGACGGGGGTGGTAAGAAAGGTTCTGTGGTGGGATTCTGAACTGGTTTTGACGGTTCCCTCCCTGGTTCCTCACAATGTTTACAGCTTCATTGTTGACCACTCCCTCAGTTGTAGGCCCAGCTGGTGCAAAGGGAGTCTTCCTGATGTTTCTAGGTTTGGGATCAAATGGATTTATTATCATTGTGGTATCTTTGAAGTGGGCTTGCAAGTATCGGGCACTGTCATAAAGTTCATTCATGGTAGTAGGACGATGCATAATCAAGACGTTCCTCAGGGCAGGTGTAGTGTTCCCAATTAGCATTTTCACTTGTTCCCCTTCATAAATAACATCTATCAGTTTCTCTGCCATTCCCCTCCAGCGATCAGCAAACTTTATGAAGTCCTCCTTAGGCTTCATCTTCTCAGCAATCAAATCTATAATAGAGCATGATGGTGCCACTCGGTCTCTGTATCTTTGCAAAAATTTGGTCTTGACAATACTAAAATCTCTTGCTTCAAAGAGGTCGAGTAAGTAGAACCATTCCAATGCAGACCCTTCTAGTGATTGGCGGAATAAGAAGGTAAGAACCCTACGATCATTTTTCCATAATGATGACTCGTAGAGAAAATATTTTAGGTGGAGAAAAGGATTGCCAGTACCATTGTAGCGGCGGTAAACTGATAGTTCAGAAGGTAACAGGTGAAGAACTGGCAAAGAAGGATACCTCAGGAATTGACTTGGAGTCCAGACGACGTCTCAGCTCTTCATAACGTTCATTCATCTAGGTGAGCTGATCCATGATTGCCTGGGTGGGAGAAGGCTCTTGGTTTACTGGTGGGGATATGCGGTTAGATGCATGATTCTGGAATTGAGGAGCATGACTTGGCAAGTTCTCTGAAGATTGTCCCATGACTTGTTGGGTCAGGGGAGCAACATGGGTAAAATAAGGCGGCTGGACAAATGATGGTTGAACTATAGATGGTTGTGCTAGTGATGGTTGAATCACAGATTGCTGAATAGGTGGTTGAACAAAGGGTGATTGAATGAGTGGTGGTCGAACCATAGGACAAGGAGACGAGGCAACTTGGTTGGCTTCAGCCCGATCAAAGGCAATTTTTCCCTTCACCATGGATTGTATACGTGAGTAGGTTTCTGGGTTAGTATAAAGAGACAACTCCCTAAAGAGTTGTTCAACATCACAGGGAGCAAATGGTTGAGTGACCTCTTGCGCTTCTGACTCAAATAATAGATTAACATGACCATCTGACGGGATTGGTTGGTGACCCATCTCGTGCTCTCGACGTTCAGCATGTTCCGCCATTCCAACGTGCCTTCTAGACCTTAATTGCATTGTCTCCTTTTAACTTCAAGGAGAAGGTAAAAAAAACAAGTGAATAAAGAACTTTTTTTCCGGTTTAATATCTTACAAAAATGTTAGAGTTTAGAATTTTTGTTTGGCAAACAAGTGATGCAAAAACTTGAAAACAAGATTACGCAATGATTTTGATTAAACCTTAAGTTTATGGATTTGTTAAGAATTGTTCTCTCAACAAATGGGTTAGGATCCTAACTCCAATCTCCAATGACCTAGGTTTCACACAATCTCACCATGTGTAGGTAACATAGGATGCTTCGGGTTCTGGGGAGTGGTACAACCAACCCGATCGTGAAGAGGAATACTCCATGTATGAGGAATTACGGAGCCCTTGATGAAAGCGAACCAAGTCAACTAGGAATGAATATCCTATAAGGGAGGTCAGAATTCATTAAGAGGGTGTTTTGGATGGGAGGGGTAAATGGGAGAGTGAGCTCCCACCTCAAAAGGAAAAAGAAGGAGGTAGAGAGAAGGAGCAGAGAATGCAATCAAGTAATAAAATAAGTAATGAACAAAACATAAACTTAAATAAACAAGCAATCACACAAGACAAGTAACTAGAAACTAGACAAACAACTAGAAACTAGAATCTAGACCTTGTTTCTCACGGGAGCCAAATGGAGGTAGTGAAAAGTAATGGAAAGAAGAGGGTTCAGATATGATAGCCAAGCAAAAGGGGTGGTCCATGTGGGGACCAATGTAAGAATAAGCTGGTTCACGTGGGAACCAAGGTAAAAAGTGAAGGTGGTTCACGCGTGAACCAGTTTTGGGTAAAAAGGGTAGTTCACGTGGGAACCGGTTTAAATAGCAATTGAAAATTAAAGAGGGTCACGTGGTGACCAATTCGAAGATGATAACCTGCAGCAAAGAGAAAAAATATGATTTGAATGACTGAAAATAAATGTTGGTTCACATGGGAACCGATTTGTAGAAGAGAGTTGGTTTGCGCGGGAACCGATTTTAAAGCAAAGGTGGGTTCACGCGGGAACCGGCTGAAATAAAATGACAGAAATTAAATGAGGTACTTGACAGTTCATATCTGATGAAAGATGGGTGAAATCATAAATTTTGAGATGGCATGAAATTTAAGAGAGGTGGAAAGTAGAAAGGCTCACGTGGGAACCGGTCTAGGACTAGAACTAGTTGCAAGAAAACACTAAGCACCCATGGTTGAAGACATTGCTTGTCCCACTGTGGTCGCCACAAAGCTGTCGACTCCAAAAATTTGACAGGGCCTTTCCTTTTCAGGGAAGTCCGTGAATCCGGATCGTCACCTCAAGAGGGGATGAGAAAGAGAGAAAAAAACACGGAAAGCAACTGTCACCTCGGTCCCACACTCACATTGATCTCCGAACATTCATCCCTTGGCATCGCTCGATCACCATAGAGATGGTTAAGGTCATGTGGGAGGAAGAAGATAAGAAAATTAAGACATGTGGTCGCCAGGAACTGCGGGTGCCAATTTATGAAATAATATTGACTGTGTGTACCTTAACGTGAAGAAAGCGGGTCAAAGCTTCTCCTTCTTCGGCCGGCCAATGAAGAAGAGTCCTCAATGTGTAGGTGCTTTATTTTCTATGCAAGACAAACAAACAAGTGAAAAAGACAATTATAACTAGACAAAGTGGAGTATATGTAAATAAAATGACATGAAACACACAACTGAAAGAAAACTGACCGGATTCGGGTTATCTCTAACCCCTCCTTTTTATTTTCGGATTAAGAGACTAAAATTAATGAAAAAATGTAAAAAAATAATAGGAGTATGGAGAATCACTAAACAAAGAGATAGGAAGAAAAACAGAAAGATTCTGATAAGAATAGAGAGAGATATGGCCAAATCTGGGTTGTCGAAAAAGCTGAGCAGCAGTCCAGGATCTGCCAAGCGCGACTTTGCTTCTGCACTCGTCATGACCAGTCCTGACCGTGGAATCATGTGCCGTCAATTGAAAAATGAAGAAGACTCAAGGAGGAAGAACTTTGATGAAGAGATCTCTGGCATCAGACGTCGACACGCTGCTGTAGAAGCCAAAGAAGAGAGACTTGGCAGATCACTTGTAGACCAACCTTCCTCTCTCCTGAACCAACTTTTCTTTCTCTAAAAACTCGAAATTCTCTCTCTAAAAATTACAAAATTGATTCAGGAGGGATTTTTGACGTCTTGGGATGCCTGGGGGGTCGTGAACCTCTCTCTGGAATGACCAGAATCTGAGTTTATTTATTGGAGAAAAGCGTCGCGATCCAAGCTACAAAATAGGGCACCTTTCACCCTGGTGCTGGGCGCATGCGCCTTAGTGCTGGGCGCATGTGACTCTAAGTGGGGGCGCATGCTATCCTTCCGTAAATTTTGTTCTAATCCGGTCGAAAAATTCGATCCGATCCGTTAGAGGTAGAGTCCCGATTCAAAACTGGTTACCTCGTGCCTCCAGGTCAGGGTGCATGTGTCCTCAAGTCAGGGCACAAGGGCACGGCGCCCTGGGTTCTAGGTGCATGTGCGCAAGGACCCGGGCGCATGGGACTGTTTTTGCATGTCTTTCCTCCAGAAGCCATTGAGGACACTCCTGAACTTGGAATTCGACGCCGTTTGTTGCGTTGGAAAGATAACAGGCCGAAAAATCATACTATAGCAACAGATCAGCCATGACATCATCCAATACTTCAAAATTTTATCCGTAATTTAGGATAGTGAACAGAAGATCTGATACTGGTCGAAATGACTCTGACGGCCAACCAAAAAGGCACGGCATGCAACAAACCTTGTCCAAAATGTGAATCTGACTATATCCTTCAATGTATGATCATCAGGCATTGGTCATTCAGCCAATTTCCGTGTTACACGATTTACGTGTGGCTCTCACTCAAAAATTATGGCTTTGTGTGGAAAACTTCGGAAAACATACGATTTCATTCGGCAAAGTTCCAAATGAACATTAAAAGGACCTAGAATCATTCTAAGATCAATCACACATGTTACCTTAAAAAACATGAGTTTTATGCTCTGAATTAGGCAAATTTGGCATGTCTACAGTTGGCATAGCAACAATGGTGGGCAAAGAATGGGCCCTATATTTGTCATCCAACCGGTCGAAAATAGGAAACTAGTTGTCGAGTGGTAGATCAACGAGTTGAGGTTGTCGTGTTTGGATGAAGGCAACTGAGCTAGTGCGATCCTAGGGGCAATGCACATTGCCAACCTTCAGGTTATGGCAAGAGCCTTGTCTGACCCAAATCTTGAGAAGACTCGAATGTTGTTGTCCAGGCATGGGCCTTGACTACCAGTGTTTAATTTTACAGCAGGCAAATTGCCACCGCGTCCTTGTGGCTAGACTGCTAGTCGGTCAGCCTGAAGAAGAAAGGGACCGACAAGGAGCTTCCCCCAATTAGCTGAGCTGGAGTAGCCTAAACTACAGCGAAGCATCATGCATGGCACTCAACAATGGCTGCTATTGGGATTTCAGCCTAGAAGCCCCCTCATTTGGGTACGATGGATAGCAAACTTTGATAGTGGCTGGTTCTGTTGAGGGGAGTGCTGGCATTGGGAAGCCAAATTCAGTTAGGGACCACAGTAGAGGGTCTGGCACCTTGCCCCAGTTAGCAAGGGGATCCATTGGATAGACTTCCTAGCGAGGAATAACTTGTGTGGGGAACATGCCTACGTTCAACGGAGCTGGGTGCCGAAGTAGAAGCCAAGAGCTAGGTTGATTGATGTTTTCATCACAGCAAGTGGCTGCTGCCAGGTCTTCATGGGCCAGACCATTGATCGGTCAGCCATATGAAGGGAATGACCTATGGGGAGTCTGCTCACAGTCGGTTGAGTAGTTAACATGAAAGAGTGATCAAGGAACCAACCATTCACAAAGAATTTTACCATGGCAGGTGGTGGCACTTGTAGGTTTTGTGCTCAGACTGTTGGTCAATCCAGTGTTGGAAGATAGGTTGAGGGCTGGTCCCTCACCCGAGTTGTTGTCTTAAGAGCCATTGATCAGCGCATATCTTCATAGTTTAGAGGAGAGGGCTACCCCTTCTTCCAGGCCTCAGCACCTACCAGTTCTCAACTTGGACAACTGAATGGTCTAATGAGGGAAGGCAGGCTGAGGGATGGTTATTCGCCTGAGATGCCATTTTGGAACTACTGACGAGCCCTTGCTTTCAGAACTCAAAGAAGAGAATTGTTCCCCTATCCAAACATTCGCTCATATGGCGCTTGTCCTTAGCTGGCAGAATTGAGTGCCAAGGTGATTCAGTGTCATGGCTGACTACTAATGTCTCCCTTGTTTTTATGGCAGGTGGCTACTACCGAGCCCTCATTGGCCTCAGCTGGATGAATGGCAAATCTGATGGGGAGACTGTCCCCAGTCGGCTAAGCTGAAAATTGGTAGGGTGGTCAGTGAATCAATCATTCACATCGATTATTTTTTTTCAACAGGCGGTGGCACCTATGAGGCCTTGCCATCTAGGACCGTTGCTCGATCCAATAAAGTACGGCAGGCTAAGGGTTGATCCCTCGCCTAGATTGTCATTTTAGGAGCTGTTGGTTAGCTCAAGTCTTCTGAGTTCAGAAGAGAGGAGAGGGATGCCCCCTCTCCATTGGCATTTCTGGCCGCTGATTGGTTGGACTTCCAAGGGTAGGTAGAAGGTCTACACTTCTCCCTTTGCATTTGGTGCATTAGCATTGGGCGCAGCAAGGGCCCCGTTGTTGTAGTCTAACGAGTCTATAGTAAAGAATTATCAACAAGTGGCAAGATGATGGGTTGCAGTCATCTACACTTCTCCTCCATAAGGTCGGAAGGAGCTTTGATACGCATCGCTAGGTGGGTGTAGTCCCATGGGAAATGCACGTTGCTAACATTGAGGTGCCAACAGGATTCTTACTCACTCACGTTCTTCCTTGGGCTGAGGGGGTGCTGTAGTAGGTGTCAGCACGGTAGTGGGTACAAGCACAAATGTTGTGGCAGACATAGTAGGTGCCATGGAAGAAAGTGAAGCAGGTATTGTGACTGTGGGTGTGGGTGTAGTGTAGGCCCAAATTCAATGGTGATCAAATTCACCATAAAAGTCTCGCGTGGGGGAGATTCAATGGTGATCAAATTCACCATAAAAGTCTCGGGTGGGGGAGACAACTGGACATTTTCTAGGAGCAACTTGGTGGTGTCTAGGCCAAGCATTGGAGATGTAGTATGGAGTAGCAAGTGAGGGGTAGTACTGCTATGTCCTCAACAGCAGGTGGTGACTCCATGACAGTGCTGAGCCGGTCCAAGAGTAACACGGTCTTTGCAAACTTGCTGAAGCTGATGCCGGATTGTCGATATAAGCTTAGAAGTAAATGACTCCTTTACAATCCGCCACTGAACCTACAGAAAGGTTGACTTGATTAGAGTGTTTCTAAAAGGTAGTAGATGCACACCCTCTCATATCACTATGGCAGAGAGATGAAGGGAAAGAGAGGTGACATCGGGCATGCCAATTTGTGGGAACCTCAAGAATCTTTTTGGTTCTTTGAAAAGATTTTTGTTTTTTTTATGTTTTGAAATATCATACCAGATATTTCTAGTAAAAAAGGTGATAGACCATAAAAATACTAGGTAGTCCATGTGATATTAAAAGAGTATAGAACCAAGGTTCGAGTTCTGTGAAAATATTTTTGACCTCTCTCCATCAGATGATGTGAATATTCGATGTTCATTTACATGAAGCAAACACTTGAACACCCTTGATTAACTGCCATAGCGATCTTGTTGATGAGAGCGTGCACATCACAACGTATAAAGAAACACAAAGGGCCTTGGCCTTTCAGGCCCAATGAGATGCGAATAAGAACAAGTTTGTTATTTAATTTGTTTGAGTTTGATTTCAATTGGTTTGAAATTTAGATTTCACGTTTGATTTTAATTTGAATGTTGATTCATTTTGATTTGATTTGTTTCCTTTGTTTTTTATTTAATTGGTTGACGTTTTATTTACTTTGTTTTGAGTTTGAGATTTTAGATGTGTTGAAACAAATTGACCTATTTAGGTTTAGATGACATAAGTTGAGTCATTTTATGTCATTTTCATATGCTGGTTGAGGTTTTAATACCGATTCACGTGTGTTCGGTATGTTTTTAAACATTTTGAACTTTGATTCGACTTGAATAAGTTTGATCTCTAGATTTTTAATGACCTGAATTTATGTATTTTTAAGATGGATTCAAGTTGTTTTGAGGTGTAGTTAACATGTCTTATTTGATTGATTATAAATTATTTGATTTCCGCTTGTTTAAGGAAAGTTAAGTTTCAATGGTTTAATTGTTTTGAATTTGAATGTTCAGACTATATTAAACCTGATTTTTTATTACACTTTCAAATTTAATAACACATTTTAAGGTTTATTTTAAGGTTTATTTAAATTGTTCTTATTTGGTTCGTTTCGGTTTGCATCACATCCAGTCTATCGGGCTAGTGTCGATGCCCAGACACATGTCAAGCTAAGTTGGCACTTGAACCTTTATTGAATTACAATATTCATGCTGTTGTTCATCTGATATATGGCTGTTCCTATGCCATCAATAATGTTTGTCAAAGTGTAAATGTATCAAAGTCCTTCACTCGGTGTAAAATCCCACTTCACCGAGAAAATTTTGGCAGCATGCCGCCTTATTTTCTGAACAGTGTGAAATTTTTACCCATCCTACAAGGCACGATCTTTTGACTTTCCAAGTAGTTGGAAGGATCTTCTACAACGGGAGCCGACCCGGGCCTACGTCCAAGTCAGCATTCCGGTGCAAGCTGGATGAGCCGTCCATGATGGAGCGCCCACGTGGTGGTGCTAACTCTGTATTTACCATTGCTTTTGCATTTTAATTTTTATTAAGTCAATTTGATGTCCAAGGCCCAATGGGCCAGCAATTTGGAGTGGGGACACCCTGGCTTAATGAAAATTCTTTTAATGCCCATCTCACCGATCTCGAATTTTCTCTCAACCATCCTCTTTTAATAAAATCTTTTAAGTCTATTCTAGTAAGTCAGGGCATGCTCGATAGTGGCAAGCCTTCTTTCATCCAAGAGTTCAAGCTATGCATGGAGAGATTCTCGTCTCTCATCGATAGAAATATCCCTGTCGAACTGAACTCAGACAGATGGAAAAAATACTTCGTAGGGGACCAATGCTACCATCTATATGCCAAAGCATACGAGGTTTGTCCAGTGCGAGTCCTTGCCGAAGTATGATAAGCCCATAGAGCATCTACAAACTTATCATGCCAGTCGGTAAACTTGCTAGATTTACAAAATTTCTTGACGATCTTCATTAAGATTTTATTGGTAGCTTCTGCTTGACCATTGCCTTGAGGATAGTATGGTGATGAATGATGAATTGAAATGCGATACCTATTGCAAAGATCACATAGATCTTGAGAGAGAAATTGCGGCCCATTATTAGTGATCATGTTGCTAGGGATCCCGTACCTTGCAATGATCTTGCACTTGATAAAGGAGAAAATTGTTGATGCATTAATCTCCATGAATGCTTCCGCTTCTGCCCACTTTGTGAAGTACTCTATTGTTGTCAGAATGAATGATTTTGTGCCCATTTAAGAGTTGAGGTCACTCAGGGGCCAATGATATCAAAAGCCCACATAAGAATTCAGAGCCCCATCAAAATATAACGTCCAAAGATTGAAAGATCGGACTGATATTAGTTCATCATCTGGGAACTCCGACCGAGCTGGGTCAAAGATGGGTATGAAATGATGGGCAAGGTGTTCAGCAATAGCATAGCCCTTGTTTACCTTCTGCGAAACATAGGTAATCTCAAATTGAGACAAGAAACTCTGTCATCGCCCTAATCGATCAATCAAAATAGTCTTCTCTAAGAGAAACTTAATGGGATTGATATGAGTAATGAGCTTGACTTGGTGAGTAAGGAAATAGTGCTTGAGTTTTTGAACTACCCAAACAGGAGCAGCACAGGTCTTTTATACCACAATGTACTTTAGCTCACAATCATCAAAGATCTTAGATAGGTAGTAAGTAGCTCGCTCTTTCCCTTCTTCATCAACTTGTGCAAGGACTGCCCCAAGAGAGTTCTCGAGATCCGAAATGTAGAGGACCAAGGGCTTGTCGGGAATTGGTGGTCTAAGTACAGGGGGACTTTCGACAAATGTTTTCAACCCATCCAATGCCTCATGGCACTTTGAATCCCACTTAAACTTGGCCCGCCTTGGTTAACTCAAAGAAAGGTTTACACCTTTGGAAATGTTGTGAGATAAATCGGTGAACAAATTGTAGCCTCCCGATCAATCCTTGAAGTTCTTTCATATTCTTCGGAGGAGGCATACCAATGAATGCCTTGGCCTTGTTTAGGTCGATATCTATGCCCCTTTTTCTTAACAATTTTTTTGATGAAACACCAAATGTAGACTTCTTAGGGTTCATTTTCAGTTTATATTCTCTAGCTTGTTGTAAAACTTTCCTTAGTAATTCAGCATGATTTCCCGACTCTTGGACTTGATAACCAAATTGTCCACATACACTTCTACAATGGTGTGCATCATGTCATGAAAGATCACCATCATAGCCCTCTGATACATAGCACCAACATTCTTCAACCCAAAGGGCATGACAACATAGCAATTTTTTCCCAAGATGTAGTGAACGAGATCTTCTCTTGGTTCTCTTCAGCTAACCAGATCTGATTGTATCCAGCATAACCATCCATAAAAAAGAGCATTTCATATCCAACTATGTTATTGACCAAAACATCAATATGAGGTAAAGGAAAATCATCCTTAGGACACGCTCGATTCAAGTCCTTGAAATCTATGCAAATCTAAAGTCGTCCATTCTCCTTCATAACAGGGGCTATGTTCACCACCCATTATGGATAAAGGATGATTTTAATAAATTTTTCTTGGTGCAATTTGTCATCCTCTTCTTTCATTTTGAGTGCAATGTCATGGTGGAATCTCCTGAGCTTTTGTTTCACCGAGGTAGTTCATTTTGAGTGCTTGGTGCAATGTTCAACAGATGAATTGTCTAATCCCGGCATGTCTTCATATGTCCATGCGAACGTGTCCTTGTATTCTTCCAAATCTTTGATTAAACATTGTTCTTCTGAGGGAGTGAGTTTTGCATTGATGAGGATAGTCTTAGGATCTTCCAGGGTTCCTAATTCAATTCTTTAGTTGGTTCATTCCCTGTGGCTGATGTTTCTTCAAATCTTCTAAGTCCAGATGCATATGGTCTAGGGCACATGCGCCCCCTCCTAGGGGCGCATGCTATCTTTCTGAAAAAATTACCTCGATCCGATCAAAATTTTCAATCTGATCTTGTTAGAGGTAGAGTCTTGATCAAAAACTAGTTCTCTTGTGCTCCCGATCGGGGGCACATGGCCATGTGCCTCAGGATGGGGGCGCATGGCCACGTGCCCTGGGACCTGAGCGCATGGGACAAGTTCTACACATCTTTGTTTCAGAAGCCATTATGGACACTCCCGAACTTGGAATTCGACGCAGTTTGTTGCATCAGAATAATAACAGGTTGAAGAAGCTTTATACAACAATTCATCAGCCGTCACTATAGACACGCCAAAATTGCCTAATTCAGAGCATAAAACTCATGTTTTATAGGGTAACATGTATGATTGATCTTAGAATAATGCCGAGTCTTTTAAAGTTTATTTGGAGCTTCACCAAACAAAATCAGATGTTTTCCGAATTTTCTGCAAAGCCATAATTTTCGAGCGAAAGCCACACGTAAATTGTGTAAAAACGGAAATTGATTGAATGACCAATTCCTAATGATCATGCATTGAAGGTTATGGTCATATTCACACTCCGGACAAGTTTTCTTGCATGCCGTGCCTTTTCGGTTTGCCGTCGGAGTCATTTTGACCTGTATTGGATCTTCTGTTCACTATCCTAAATTCCAATGCTACATAAACCTTATTCGGCCTGTTATCTTTCCAACGCAACAAACGGCGTCGAATTCCAAGTTCGGGAGTGTTCACAATGGCTTCTGGAAGAAGGACACGCAAAACAGTCCCATGCACCCGGGTCCCTAGTCACATGCGCCTAGAACCCAAGGCACGTGCCCATGCGCCCTACCCCTGAGGCACGTGACCTTGTGCGCTGACTTGAGGGCACATGCGACCTACCCTTGAGGGACGAGGGAACTAGTTTTTCACCGGGACTCTATCGCTAAACGGATCGAACCAGATCAGACCGAATCTGTTGGAAGGATAAGATGTGCCCCCTCCATTGGGGCACATGCGCCCCACACCAGGGTGCATGCGCCCTGGGGTAGGGCGTAATTTCCCTATTTTTTAGCCCGGGTAAGTCCGTCTGTTCTCTTATAAATTGAGGCTGATTCCGGTCGTTCCAAAGGCATGTGCACGACCCCCCAGGTATCTCAAGATATTCAAGCTCTCTCCTGCATTGATTTTGTGATTTTTAGAGAGAGAATTTCGAGTTTTTAGAGAGAGAAAAGTTTGTTCATGAGAGAGGAAGGCTGGTCTGCAGGTGATTTGCCAGGTCTCTCTTCTTTGGCCTCTACAGCAGCGTGTGGACGTCTGCTTCTCAAGCCCTCTTCATCAAAGTTCTTCCTCTCAAAGTCTTCTTCATTTTACAATTGATGAAACTTAATTCTGAGGTCGGGGATGGTCGTGAAGAGTGCTGAAGCAAAATCGCGCCTGGCAGATCTTTGACTGCTGCTCAGTTTTTTTTGACAACCCAGATTTGGCCATATCTCTCTCTATTCTTATCAAAATCTTTCTGTTCTTCTTCCTATGTCTTTTTTTCGTGATTCTTCATCCTCCTATTATTTTTTTTACATTTTTTTTCATTATTTTTAGTCTATTAATTCGAAAATAAAAAAAGAGGGGTTAGAGATAACCCGAATCCGGTCAGTTTCTAGTCAATTGTGTGTTTCATGTTATTTTATTTACATATACTCTACTTTGTTTAGTTCTAATTGTCTTTTTCACTTGTTTATTTTTCTAGTTGCATAGAAGATCAAGCACCCACACGTTGAGGACTCTTCTTCATCGGCCGAGCTTTAACCCGCACTCTTCACGCTAAGGTACACACAGTCAATTTTATTTCATAAATCGGAACCCGCGGTTTCTAGCGACCACATATGTTAATTTTCTACCTCTCATTCTCCTCCCACATGACCTGAAAAATCTCTTTGTTGATCGAGCGACGCCAAGAGATTAAAGTTCAGGGATCAGTGTGAGTGTGGGACCGAGGTGAGAGTTTCTTTCCATGCTTTCTACTTTATTTCTCATCCCCTTTTGAGGTGACGATCTGGATTCACAGACTTCCCTGAAAAGGAGAGGCCCCCATCGAATTTTCAAAGTACACAGCTTTGTGGCAACCATAGTGAGACAAGCGATGTCTTCAACTGTGCATGCTTAGTGTTTTGTTTGCAACTAGTTCTAGTTCTAGACCGGTTCCCACATGAGCCTTTCCTTCTTTCCACCTTTCTTAATTTCATGCCATCTCAAAATTTCTGATTTTACCCATATTTCATTAGATCTGAAGTGCCAAGTATCTCATTTAATTTCTGTCATTTTATTTCAACCGGTTCCCGCGTGAACCCACTTTTGCTTTAAAACTGGTTCCCGCGCGAACCAACTCTCTTCTACAAACCGATTCCCACGTGAACCAATATTTATTTTCAGTTATTCAAATCAGATTTTCCCTCTTCTGATGCAGGTTATCACCCTCAAATTGGTCACCGCGTGACCCTCTTTTATTTTCAGTTGTCATTTAAACCGGTTCCCACGTAAACCACCTTTTTCTTTTCAAACTGGTTCCCGCGTGAACCAATCTCTTTCTTTACTTCGGTTCCCACGTGAACCAAACCACTTTACTTCAGATCTATCCCATCTTGGATCAGATACTTATTCACCTTTAATTGGCCCCACGTGGCCTTCTTTCAATCATTCAAATTGGTTCCCACGTGAACCACCCTTTTTTACCCAAAACCGGTTCCTGCGTGAACCACCTTTACTTTTTACCCCGTTCCCACGTGAACCAGCTTATTCTTACATAAGTCCCCATGTGGACCACCCTTTTGCTTGGCTATCATCTGAACCATCTTCTTTCTATCACTTTTCACTATCTCCATTTGGCTCATATAAGAAACAAGGTCTAGATTCTAGTTTCTAGTTGCTTATCTAGTTTCTAATTGCTTGTCTTGTGTGATTGCTTGTTTATTTAAGTTTATGTTTTTATTATTACTTGTTTTATTACTTGATTGCATTCTCTGCTCCTTCTCTCTACCTCCTTCTTTTACACTCTTTTTTGAGGCGGGAGCTCACTCTCCCATTTACTCCTCCCAACCAAAACACCCTCTTGGTTGATTCTGACCTCTCTCCTGGGATATTCCTTCTTAGTTGACTTGATTGGCTTTCATCAAGGCTTCCGTAACTCCTCATACGTGGAGTATTCCTCTTCACGATCGGGTTGGTTGTACCACTCCCCAAAAACCCCAAGCATCCTATGTTACCTATGCGTGGTGAGATTGTGTGAAACCTAGGTCATTGGAGATTGGAGTTAGGATCCTAACCCATTTATTAAGAGAAAAATTCTTAACAAAATCTATAAACCTAAGGTTTAATCAAAATCTATAAACCTAAGGTTTAATCAAAATCATTGCGTAATTTTGCTTTCAAGTCTTTGTATCACTTATTTGTCAAACAAAAATTCAAACCTCTAACATTTTTGTAAGATACTAAAAAACAGAAAAAAGTTCTTTGTTTATTTTGCCAACTTGTTCAATGCAATTAAGGTCTAGAAGGCATATTGGAATGGCGGAACACGCTGAACATCAAGAGAACGAGATGAGTCACCAACCAATTCCGTCAAATGGTCATGTTAATCTATTGTTTGAGTTAGAAGCGCAAGAGGTCCCTCAACCATCTGCTCCTCGTGATGTTGAACAACTCTTTAGGGACTTGTCTCTCTATACCGACCCAGAAACCTATGTCCGAGGACAATCCATGGTGAAGGGCAAAATTGCCTCAGATCAGGCTGAAGCCAACCAAGTTGCCTCATCTCCTTGTCCTCTGGTTTGACCACCACTCATTCAATCACTTTTTGTTCAACCACCTATTGTTCAACAATCTGTGATTCAACCATCATTAGCACAACCATCTGTAGTTCAACCATCTATAGTTCAACCATCTGTGGTTCAACTATCATTTGTCCAGCCACCCTATTTCAACCATGTTTCTCCCTTGGCCCAACAAGTCATAGGACAATCTTTACTAAATTTGTCAAGTCAAGCTCCTCAATTACAAAGTCATGTCTATAACCACATACCCCAACCAGTAAACCAAGAATCTGCTCTCATACAAGCGATCATGGATCAACTCACCCAGATGAATGAACGTTATGAAGAGCTGAGATGTCACCTGGACTCTAAGTCAGTTCCTGAGATCTATATTCCTTCTTTACCAGTTCTCCACCTGCCACCTTCTGAGCTACCAGTTTATCGCTGCTACAATGGTATTATCAATCCTTTTCTCCACCTTAAAGATTTTCTCTATGAATCCTCATTCTGGAAAAATGATCGTAGGGTTCTTGCTTTCTTATTCCGCCGATCACTAGAAGGGTCTGCATTGGAATGGTTCTACACGCTTGACCCCTTTGAGGCAGAAGACTTTGATATTGTCAAGATCAAAATTTTGCAAAGATACAGAGATCGGGTGGCACCATCATGCTCCATCACAGATTTGATTGCTAAGAAGATGAAGCCCGAAGAGGACTTCATATAGTTTGTTGATCGTTGGAGGGGAATGACAGAGAAATTGACAGATGTTATTTCTAAAGGGGAACAAGTGAAAAAGCTTATCGGGAACACCACACCAGCTCTAAGGAATATATTAATCATGCACCATCCTACCACCATGAATGAACTCTATGACAGTGCCCGATACTTGTAAGCCCACTTCAAAGATGCCACAATGATAAACCCTTTTGATCCTAACCTAGGAACATCAGGAAGACCCCCTATGGGCACCAGTTGTGCCTACAACCGAAGGAGTGGTCAACAACGAAGCTATAAACATTGTGGGGAACCAAGGAGGGAATCGTCAAAACCAGTTTAGAAACCCACCACAGAACCTTTCCTATTACCCCCCCTCAACAACAAGTTAGGCCACGACAACCACGACAACCCCCTCAGCCAGTAGCATAACCCCAGCAACCTCGTCAACCTACCTATACAATAGGGTACCGCCACCACCTAATCAAGCACAAAGAAGGGGAGGTCCAAGGAGAGAGAATTACCGACAACTCCCCTACTCTTTGACCGACATCTTCAATGTACTTATGGCAGAGAAACAGTTGGAATTGCCCAAGGAAAGAGAGGTTTGGCCAACAAATGCAGATATGTCCCGATACTGTGCTTACCACCGGTGTCCTGGTCACACTGTTGAAGTGTGTTTTCAATTCAAGGATTACATCCACGATCTGAATGACCAAGGAAGCATTGATTGGGCTCAAATGGGGGAATGCATACAGGCAATGAAGGCTAGGCAACAACAGCGGCAACATCCACCGGCTCAACCTCAACAACAACCCAGCTTGGGGATTGTTCAGAATCCTCTCCCATTACATGCTCCCGCTCCAGCACCGGCACCAGCACATCCAAACCCAGGAATTGGTCTAGTACACTCTATTGTCCAGGGAGATGCCAACAGTGCTCAAGGTTGGCAACTACAATATGCAATGGTGTCTCGCGGCGTGGGACATGGTGGCGATGGCGGAAATTCATTAAAATCTCCCCCGCCACGCCCTCCTCCACGAGGACCCACCCAGGCCCGCTGCAAGTGTGCTCTGCCACGATGGTTAATCATATCGTCGTGTGTACATGTCGACCTGCATCGGGAGAGGCGTAAAAGGTGATCCGGTCATCCGCCATCCAACGATCAGGTCCTCTATCAGGTTTTAATATTGAACCCGATAAATGAGTTTCGGATTTCGTTCAAATCAGGTTCACCCGAATCCAAGTATTGAGATATTTTGGAGCCGCCAATTGAATATCCAAACCTTTTTCCTATTTCGGATTCAGGCTGAACCGTTGGTTGCCTGGATCCATTTATAGGTCTAGACAAACCCCAAAGATCGATGAACTGTCTCAAATACCAGCATTTTCTCCATAAAAAAAAGAATATTTCAAAAAAAATCCAAAGAAAATGAATATTTCAAAATCCAAAAAAATTCCAAAAAAAAGTGCATATTTCAAAAAAAGACAAAAAAGTGCATATTTCAAAAAACCCAAAAAATGCATATTTCAAAAATATAAAAATGAATATTTTAAAAATCCAAATAAATGCGTATCTCAAAAATATAAAAAAATTTGAATATTTTTGAAAAAAAAATGATTATTTTCAAGAAAATACAAAAAAATGTTCGGCCATGATCATTGCCTTAGTTGCATCCATGTTTATTTAACTGTCATGCATATTTCCATTCCGGTATTGCATATCCATTTTTGCTTTAATTACCTTGTTAAGAAGGCTCTCCCTTTGACCTAATCAAAGTTGACCGTAATTGGCAAAGGGATGAGTCGTGGTGAAGATCTAATCCCCTTTCTATCAAGCGTTTCGGGCATTTCAATGCAGGAGAGGAGAGGATTCACACCACGGCAGGTAAGTTCTCTCAAACCCTTACCTCCATTTCATTTAAGTCATTTGTTTTATTCTACCTTGTTAAGAAGGCTCCCCCTTTGACTCAAAATCAAGACAAACAATATACAGGCAACGGGATGAGTCATGATGAAAATTTAATCATCTTTGTTAAGTATTTTCAGGATCTAAAGAAGCAAAAGAGAAGAGCCATCAGGCCACCTTTTAAGTCCAACAGGTGAAGTGGTGAGATCAGTGTTCCCCAAGGACCGTCATGCCAACCTTGTGGCGAAAAGAGAGGAAGCGCCACCCAGCTGAACATTATCGTGGTGTTGTATTCCGTCAGAAGGCAAGACAAAGATAGACCAGAGATGCTGATGAATCAGGCAGTTGATCCAAGTTGATAAATCATGCCTGAAGATTTCATCCACATTCTCATCAATTTCACACCATCACCAGCATTCAATTTTGCACTTCACATCACTCTTACCATTTGTCATTTAGTTATGTTAGGTCCATTTGATACGTATTATATGCATTGATGTTGAAGACCTTGAGGGTGAAGATGACTGGGCCCGAGATCCCATTCAACAAAATCTACGATGGCTTGGTCCTTTCTTCACACTCACGGATAAGCCAAAATTGAAAATTGGAGGGACAATGGTTCCTAATCGGGTGTCTTGACCTCCAATAGACAATCTATATCTTCAACTATTTTCTACATAATTTTCTATGGTTTCACATCCATCTCTCTTTCATTCTTCATCATTACCAATTTTATCCCTTCATGTTTTATTCTTTCCTTTCTTTTATCCCATCATGTTTTATTCTTTCCTTTCTTTTATCCAACCGTGTCTTTTATTTTATCCCACCATGGCAATTGTCATGCAATTGTTTCTTCTTTCCCATCATTCTATGTTAGTCCTATCATTATCTTCCAATCTCTATGGCTTAAGTCTGTTTTGTCATTTTCCGAATACTCGGGTTTTCTGCCAGAGCATGATTCATGGTTTTACGATACCCGAACAATTTTGTTATGCTCAAACGAACCCTTTTAGAATTTGAGATTATTCCACTCAGAATTAAACTTAGTTTTTTGGTGAAACTTGAATGAACTTGAGATTCCAAATATGATGGATTGGTATTCTTTTCATTTTAAGATCAATTTCTCTTTTAAACTTTAGCCCATCACAGTACAAGAATACCGCAAAGTTTGGGTTGCTGGCTGATGATGAACCTACGAATTCGGGGACTCCTCACCACGTTGAGGGTTGGCTACATCCTTTATCCTTTATTCTTTATTTTTCATCTCTCGTGCCAATGGCATGTCTTTTACCAGTCAAATTATATGAGGTTTTGATAGAACATGAAAGTGATCTATAATACTTAGTGAGATTCATTTTGCTGGATCGGGTAGATAAGCGTGTCTATATCTACACCTTGATGCCACCTTTTCAATCCATCACCATTCCATTTCACTGCATTCATCTACGCTCACTTGCATTCCATTACAGTTCACTCCGAGTCACTCTGCTTCATTACATGTCATTCCCTTACAAAGCCGACATCAAGGCGAGGCAAGCTGCAGACACGCCAAAATTGCCTAATTCAGAGCATAAAACTCATGTTTTATAGGGTAACATGTATGATTGATCTTAGAATGATGCCGGCTCTTTTAAAGTTGATTTGGAGCTTCACCGAACGAAATCAGATGTTTTCCGAAGTTTTCTGCAAAGCCATAATTTCCGAGCGAAAGCCACAAGTAAATCGTGTAAACACGGAAATTGGCTGAATGACCAATGCCTAATGATCATTCATTGAAGGTTATGGTCATATTCACACTCCGGACAAGTTTTGTTGCATGCCGTGCCTTTCCGATTTGCCGTCGGAGTCATTTTGACTAGTATCGGATCTTTTGTTCACTATCCTAAAGTCCGTATAAAATTATGAAGTTTTTGAGGGTGTGATGTCTTATCCAATGCTATATAGAGCTTCTTCGGCCTGTTATCTTTCCAACGCAATGAACGGCGTCGAATTCTGAGTTCGGGAGTGTTCGCAATGGCTTCCGGAATAAGGACGCGCAAAATAGTCCCATATGCACGGGTACCTGGTCACATGCGCCCAGAACCCAGGGCACATGCCCATGAGCCCTACCCCTGAGGCACGTGACCTTGTGCCCTGACTTGAGGGCACATGTGCCATACCCTTGAGGCACGAGGGAACCAGTTTTTGACTGGGACTCTACCGCTGAACGGATCGAACTGGATCAGAATGAATCTGTTGGAAGGATAAGATGCGCCCCCTCCATGGGGTGCATGCACCCCAAGGTGGAGCGCATGTGCCCTGCACCAGGGTGCATGCGCCCTGTGGTAGGGCGCAATTTCCCTATTTTCTAGCCCGGATAAGTCCGTCTGTTCTCTTATAAATTGAGGCTGATTCCGGTCGTTCCAAAGGCATGTGCATGACCCCCAGGCATCTCAAGACATCCAAGCTCTCTCCTGCATTGATTTTTTGATTTTTAGAGAGAGAATTACAAGTTTTTAGAGAGAGAAAAGTAGGTTCAAGAGAGAGGAAGGCTGGTCTGCAGGTGATCTACCAGGTCTTTCTTATTCGGCCTCTAAAGCAGCGTTTGGATGTCTGCTGCCCACGCCCTCTTCATCAAAGTTTTTCCTCTCCAAGTCTTATTCAGTTTGCAATTGACGGTACTTGATTCCGAGGTCGGGGCTGGTCGTGACGAGCGCAGAAGCAAAGTCGCGCCTGGTAGATCCTGGACTGTTGCTGGCTTTTTTCGACAACCCAGATTTGGCCATATCTCTCTCTATTCTTATCAGAATCTTCATGTTCTTCTTCCTATCTCTTTGTTTCGTGATTCTCCATCCGGTCAGTTTCTAGTCAATTGTGTGTTTGATGTTATTTTCTTTACCTATACTCCACATTGTTTAGTTCTAATTATCTTTTTCACTTGTTTATTTGTCTAGTTGCACAGAAGATAAAGCACCCACAAGTTGAGGACTCTTCTTCATCGGCCGGCCGAAGAAGGATAAGCTTTTACCCACACTCTTCACGCTAAGGTACACATGGTCAATTTTATTTCATAAATCCGAACCTGCGGTTCCTGGCGATCACATGTCTTAATTTTCTACTTCTCATCCTCCTCCCACATGACCCAAACCGTCTCTTTGGTGATCGAGCGACGCCAAGGGATGAAAGTTCGGAGATCAATGTGAGTGTGGGACTGAGGTGAGAGTTGCTTTCCATGCTTTCTTCTTTCTTTCTCATCCCCTCTTGAGATGACGATCTGGATTCACGGATTTCCCTGAAAAGAAGAGGCCCCCTTCGAATTTTCAGATTCGACAATCACACTTTTAAAAACTTCAAAATTTTATTTGGAAGTTAGGATAGTGAACAAAAAATCCGATATTGATCGAAATCATTCCAACAACCAACCGGAAAGACACGACATGAAACAAAGCATGTCCGAAACAAGAATCTAACCATAACCATCAATGCATGATCATTAGGCATTAGTCACCCAGCCAATTTCTATGTTTACGTGATTTACGTGTGACTTTTGCTTAGAAATTATGGATTTCTGCGAAAAACTCTGGAAAACATTCAATTTCGTTCAACACAGATCCAAATCAACATTAAAAGTACCTAGCATGATTCTAAAATCAATTACACATGTTACCCTATGAAACATAAGTTTTATGCTCTGAATTAGGCAAATTTGGCTTGTCTACACCTGAGACTCCCTCACACATGGCTGGGCAGTGTCATCATCTTGAAGATAGGGCCTCCACACCACCTACAAGAAGAAAAGAACAAGATCAAAACTAGGCAAAGCAATAAACAAATCAAAGTCAAGTAGAGGAAGAATAGAAGATACCAAAACAATTAGATAACCAATAAGAGAAGAGCAAGAAAACCTACCAGGCCACATGGGATGTGGAGCAGAGTCTTTTGTAAGCTCTCCACCTAGTATTGATCTGAGGATGCGGACCAGTGCACCACCCACTACCACAGTAGTGGGTAGAAAACTCCATCTGAACACCGCACCACCCGCTGGATGGGCAAGTGAAGGTAACTCTAGACCGGGAAAGCAAACATGTCAAATACGCAGGTAGGTAGCAAATAACCAAATTAAATGGACTGTGAAAAGAAAAATTACCCGGAGGAATGGAGTGATGCCAATGACTCCAATAGGGCCACTCCCCATGGTCAAGGAGGAGAAGAGGTGCACCAGCATGGCAGCACCCCATGCATACTTTCCCACTCGCGGAAGGTGGGTGAGTAACAGCAGGAACCAGAGGTGGATCCTATCATTCTTGCTACCTAACAAGAGTAAGGTAAACAAGAATAACAGAAACTGATGTAGATCTCTATCTGCCTACTCCATGCTCTCCTCCTTAGACAGCTTGGGCTTCACCTCATTGGTCAACCGAAGCCAAACATTGGAGAGCACAGCACCCTCTTTGGAGACCGCTGCCAACCGAAACCCCACCAACCTCTCGATATCCTGATGCTCAAGCATCCTAATGCCTCATGGGTAGGCCGGGACCTCAAGATCCAGAAGATCCTAGCAAAAGCCAAAATAATCGTCATATGCCAATCACCGGCTGACCATGTACACGAAGGTCCGTGATCTGGACTACATCTTCCAGTGAAGGCACCATGTGCCCCTACAAGAAGATGAAGGAGCAGATAGTGGAATCCCACCACTCCCTCAGAGCCTGGATCAAAAAGAGGTCCTCCCAAATCGTTGTGTAGCACAGAAAGAGGCCAAAGCCCATGGCACTCAACCTCTCCTATTAGAAGGCTTGCAAGCCCTCAAATACACACCTAACTAACTCCCAGGAGATGCAGGAGTAGAGCTTGTTTTGCAAACACAAAAATAAACTTTGTTAGGTTCATGCAGTAGTTAGTTTGTCAATAGAAATAAATTAAAACTAAGCAGAAGGCTTACCTTGAGGTACAAGCATGGCATGACCTCAAGAGCAATGAGGGGAACCTCCTCCTTGGTTGGAAGTGGAGATTCCAAGGCCGGTGTGGCGGACCTCTGCCAGGAACGAGAAGAGCACGGTCACCTTGTCATCTACACAAAAATTAAATTAGATGTCAAATAAACAAGGCTAAAAAGAATTGAAAGAACAAACACATCTGGCTTTTGGAAATAGTAGGCGTCCTAGTGCCAAGATGCCTACCTTGATGTCTTGAAGTTAATGCATCAGCTTGATGCTCTAACCCAAAGGGCGTTACCC
The DNA here is from genome assembly GCA_036172225.1 of Cryptocoryne crispatula var. balansae. Lineage (NCBI taxonomy): Eukaryota > Viridiplantae > Streptophyta > Magnoliopsida > Alismatales > Araceae > Cryptocoryne > Cryptocoryne crispatula. The sequence continues at coordinate 18,644,436 of CM069924.1, forward strand.
CAGATGTCGCGGGGAGAGAACATTAGGGTAGCACTCTTCCAGCGACGCTAGTATTCAGAAGACCCGCCGTTAGGACATTAGGATGGCCAGATTTGGCCGGCTTCTACTCAATCATTTTTTGCCTAAAAATTTCAAAAAACTCAGAAAATTTGCACAACCAGAAAGTTGACATCCTATTTTACAAGTTTACAGAAGGGACCAACTGACCTGGATGTGTGTAGGGTTCGCGAGAAACCATGGAAGATGAGAAGAACCTTCTCTACTAGATCTTCATAGTGTTAGTGTAAAAATAAATTTACTATAGTAAATTTCTATATAATGGTGAAATTTTGGGGAAATTCCAAAAAAGTTATCAAAAATCACCATAAAATCCTAAAAATCTAGAAAATGACAAATCCACCAACCTCAAAGATTTTTTGTCGCAGGTGAAAACAAAAATTGAAGGGAAGGTAAAGGGTCACTGAAAACTGTGGTAGTTAAAGTGGGAATGCCTAGTGTCCTTCAAGTGGGACATCAGGCGACCCCAAGGCACAACACCTACTATCACAACAACTAAAAGGTCTATCTATTTTTATGCATCTTCTTTCTTTCACTTCATTTGAGTTCCATCATTCCTGCTCAATGAATAAATTCTCTATGATGTTCATGCACACATGTTTTGGAAGAAAAATAACCATTTTCTGGAATAATCAAGTTCAAATGCAACTACAACATGGATAATAGCCACGCAAGGCCAACAAGCCAAAGTGCAACAAGCACATGGGCCCCACAGGGCCTAGACTGCAAACACAACAAAAATACATGGCCATGTAGGGCCCCAACAACAACAAACTAAAAGGACAAATATAAAGTGTGCAACCAGAGCCAACATCCTCTTGATAGAAATGTATGCCCTACAAGCCAATCATATATGATATGATTCGACATTTCTAGAAATATCTTATTCAATTAGGCAAATCTTCATTATAAGCTCTTATTAGATGCGAATATAATAATGAAGTCCTTGATCAAATACAATGATGATTAAATCATGATGAGATCATGATAATGAGATTGATCATCTAGAGGTATTTGATCTAAATGTTCCTAGTCATAGGATACTTGAGACGGGACATCAAGGATCCGGATAGACTAGTGTATGTGATGTCTTCTCATGTGATGAGGACGACCGATCTCATTGGTCATTAGTGTGGAGACACTGAGATACACATACAGGTGCTCATTAGTTGAATGAGTTTATCGAATCGACCGAATTAGAAACCCCGAATGGTATCTTACCGAACCGTCTATCAGGATTTCTGTCATCACGGTTGCATGGTTGGACCTTTGACCTGAGTCGCCAAAGATGCCTTGTTGGGTGGAACTTGTGCTTTGACCATTGACTTATGGATCACAATTTAGATGGTCCTATATAGCGATGGATCGGGTACAAGGAAAATCCGATGGAGGCAATTGAGCGGACAACAAGGGATCATCCACTCTCGGTAAGTGAGAGTGAATGTCCTATGGGATAGTACTCTAAATCCCTGGCCAGGGTAGATAGGATAATTGGAAAAGGAGTTTTCCAATTGATCCAATTCCGAGTACAGGATCCTATAGAGTCGGTACACTAAGGAGTTGACAGTCGATGCCGTACTCCTTTCCGACCGGGACATTGGATGGATGAGGGTTTATATCCATGTGGTAACTGATGATGGAAAGGCTCAATGGAGATGAGATTATCCCCATAGCCATTTGGGATCATGGGATGTGGCTTGTACCCTTCATGATCGGTAGGCCGATTAATCTGTTATCGGATAACGGATTTAATTAAATTAAATAGAATTGTTCTATTTTATTTAGGCCTCAACCAAATAGGCTATTGGGCCTAGTGGGTCACACACAAAAGGACTTATCCACAAGTACAGGGGCATGGGCGTAATTTATAGAGATTTTGGGTTTTTATGAAAAATTTCATAATTCTCTATAAATACTAATGGTTTCAGCCAAACCCCATCAAGCCAAGGGTGAAAACCACGTCCCAAGCCTCCTCCCAACCTCCTCCTCTCTCTAGAAGGCGTCCATGGTCGATGGAGCTCCGTTCGGGAAGAGTTCTCGAGGCCGGCGCGAAGGGAGAACCTGCTGTGGATGAAGTTCGTGTGGATACTGCTGGAGACCGGACACTTGAACGGTTTGTAGAGCTTGAGAAGCTCATCTCCTTCCTCTCCATGGGATTATATGAATCCCTATCAGGTATATTCGAACCCTATTTGATCGGTTTTCGGTTTTCGTCGTTCGGTTCTGATTGAGACGGATTCTAAAAGGAACCCATAGGAATCGTCGCTTCCGCTGCACCAAATTTTAATGGACGATTCCTTACAGTGGTATCAGAGCCCGGTTCAAGTCTCGGTCAAAACCGACGTCGAATCGACATTATTTCATGTTATTTATGTGTTCTCGAATCTGTGCAAACGTCTGTTTTGACGAGGCCACCATATTCTGTGTATGACTCAGATAAAATATTGGTTGGCATTGGTAGAATTTCGTGATATAGGTCTTTCCAAAACCGCAAACTGTTTGAAGTTTGGATCTCTGTAGAGTTCGGGAGAAGCCTCAAAAGTTGGTGTTTCTGTCATGCCCGAACCGACACCCGGATTTGGGGATTTTGTGAAATCTCCGTCCACAGTAGAAATTGAGACTTGGAAAAGGTTTAGGAGATGGGTAATATGATTACCTAACCTTTCCCTTTGATCTCCAGCTTTGAACGACGGCGGAGGATGAGAATTTTTGAGTTTTACGACGAACTAGAGTTCTGCGGAATCTGGCGGCGCCGACTTGTTTCTTCCTGATTTCCCGTTGATAGAGAATTTTTCTATGAAGGGATATATACATATTTGGAAACGTCATATGATGATAATTCTAAATTGTATTTTTGGAGAATATTTGGCTTCCTGGATAAGGAGTTATCCTCGTTACAAAATTGAGATTTCTGCTACGGAATTTGGGTGACCGCCGCCTCTTCCTCCTCATCTTTCGGTCGACTGAGATTTTTACTGGATAAGAGGCCGACTTTTTTGGATTCCTTATTTGATAAGGATTCCAACGCATATTTTTCCAGATTTTTCTGAGTCCGGTATAGGGAGATTAGGACCTGATATATTTGGACGATCTCCTCCGGATGAACAAAGGCACAGCGCTTCTTATCGGGTGGAGGAGAAGGGTCCGAATCGGACCCGGAACCGGATCCGGATCCGGGTCAAACCCGGTTTGACCGGGCCCGCGCGCGCACCGCGGCGGCGCACAGGCGGCGCAGAGCCGCGGCGGCGTCGGCGGCGGCGCAATGCGCCAGCGCCCGCGGCGCAGTGTGGCGCACGCCGGACGGGCGCAGTGCGCCGCCGTACGCGGCGCAATGCGCCACATTATTTATTAATTGATTTTAAATTGTTTAAAATCATAGAAAAATCCGAAAAAAATGCCATAAAAATCCAGAAAAATTCTGAAAAATTCTATAATATTATTTAACATGTTTTAAAGTGTTTAATGACATGTTAGATGATGTTTAGCCCTATTTACATAGATTCACTCATGGTTAAACTTTAAAATTGTTTTAAAGGTTTAACTTAAATTATTAGTGTCTTAATTAATTCTGTAAAATGAGATTTTACAGAATATAAATTGGGACATTAATTTTTGACCTTGCACAGTATTGGGAATTCATGAATGTTCTAAATAGTTTAGTTTTGTATGTTCATTTCATATAAATTGTTTATATGTTATTGTCATGTTATTTTCATGTTATTTATTTCATGAAAATTCGACATGCATGAAATTGAGAATTTCAAAATAAATTATATAATTTTATGCTGATATATATGATATATCTCATATAATTATCACGTATGCGCTCTATGTTCATGTGATGAATGTTAGTGTGTGTATGGAGGTGATCATGGACTTAATTGTGCTTGGCTTGTGATTGCTTTTAATTGTGTTGGTTATGTTATTAAATGGGGCCTGCGTGTGCCTCCTCTCTCTCTATACAATCTGATTGTACATTCTACCTCCCTCCATTAATGTACTCCCCTTGGTTAAAACCAAGGTTTCTTATTGAGTTATGTACATTTGTGGGGTCTGCATACCCTTAAGCCGCTTGTAAGAGTTAGAAGCCGGTTCGTGGAAGGTTGGAGAGCGGGACCACTTGGAGAAGCACCCTTCTGAAGTGGGAGCATACCAACTCAAGCATCTGAAGCAAGGATTTGCACCTATAGGGGTGCCTTAGGTGCATGCTTAGGGTTAAGTCCATGATCACCTGATTTTGTGCATATTTGATATGTGGATGTGTACTACAAGTTATACCTTAGATATATGATATTCCAAAGGTATTATATATACTTAGCACATATTATTGATGAGACTAAAATAAAATCCCTCCTTGTCAAAATTAGGTTGATAAACGTGTGACATTAAGAATGACTCACGTAGCCTTCCGTTGTTATGGTCTTGATGAGCCAATCTTAGATTGGATGGGTTTGTTGTGCTACCACAAGACTCATTCAGCAAGGGATTGGTGATCATGGCTAAGGCATTTGCCGAACCTTGGGGTGGACCATTTGCATGGCTTTGTTGTGCTACCACAAGGGCTGTGTGAAGAATCCATTCTCACAACGTAACAAGCGGGTTTGACCTAACTAGAGTATATGGCTTGTTGTGCTACCACAAGGTCATAACTCTAGAGGCTAAATGACTATGAGTTGCAAGAGTTGCAACTGGCAATAGTTGCCTACCTATTAAGTATGGGGTGATTTGTTGTGCTACCACAAGGTCATCACCATAAAGTTAATAGGGTCTTAGTCCCCACTAGGATTTCATCGTGATATCCCGTCTTTGCATAATGAGGGTTATGCAAATTCGTCGAAAATTAGTGGGAGCATAAATTAGGATGAAAGACCATATCTTAATTTTAATGAATATCTGCAATGTTATATTGATAAAATTATATCTCAGTTGTAGAATACGATAATAAACCACCATTAGTATGGCATATTAGATGCCATATAGCTTAATGGCTCACACTTCTTAGACTGGTTTAGAACTAAGAGAATTGTTCTCATAGTTTACCAATTAACTATTCTACTTGAGAAGTAGGTGTCTCCTAAATTATCTAGTGATATAAAAGAAAGATAAGATCTTATCTCATAGACAAGATGCATTGTTTGCCTTAAACTAGATGTTAGTCTCTATGAGACATAATTATAGAGACAACATGGATAGATGGATATGAGGTCCATCATGGCTCATAGTGATGAGCTAACTAAAGGGCAACTTAGATCAACAATACATCTTAATTACTTCTTGTTGGTAAGACCAATAGTAAGAAGTAAAATCATTAGATAGAAATAGGAGAGAGTTAATAGTAAAAGAAGGCGGTCAAGATAATAAAGCCAGAATAAGACATGATTCTTACACTGTCATGATGATGATAAGTGGAAGAGGAAGTACAAAGTGTTTTGTATATAATGCAAAGGTGGAGCTTGAGAAGCTTCATGTATCCAAGTCATTGGCACTTACTTGTTTTAAATATACACTTAATAGTATTAGATACTATGTGTATATCATAATATTAGATACTATGGATGCATCTAATGGTATGAGATACCTGATATGCATCTTATATCTACAAGGAGTTGTAGATGATGACAAGTAAATGAAGGCTTAATAAAGAAGATATTGACCTACATATGAAATGGTGCAAAAGTTGCATCATTATTAATGGGAGGTGCAATTCTTTAATAGCCTTATGGAGATGTCTTAATAATTAATATTGCTATTATATCCTTCTACAAGGACTTTATATGATTTCCTACTTGAATAAATGTTGATTTATTCTTAGCTATGGAAATGATAGATGTTCTAATAGATTGAATGGCAAAGTGTTTGCCAGTGGGAGCTTAATGAATTGTTTAATCATATTTGATATGTTAGCTCTCATGTTATGTGTGAATTTTCCTTTTAAGAGGAAATGGGTTGATTTAGATCAATCTACACTTTAGCTTTATATAGACATGGAGAATGGGTTAATGAGTTATTAGAACTCGTACATTTAGATGTATGTTAGCCCATATCTAGTAAGGCTAAATAAGAATATTTCTACTTCATTATTTCAAAGATGATGCCTCTGGGTTTGGAAACATGTACTTTATGAAGTACAAAACTAAGACCTTTGAGAAATTATTTGAGATTAAGAATGAAGTAGAGATACTAATGAAAGAGTATTAGAACTCTTTGATGAGATCAAGGAGGGGAATACTTAAGTACATAATTTACATATAATTGAAGGATATTAGAATCTAATGGACACCTCTTTACACATTTTAGCTTAATTGAGTAGCTAAAATGAGAAGTCGTATTATGTAAGACATAATATGAACAATGACAAGCTTTGCAAATTTCCTCTTTGTCTAATTTTGGTTAAGTACTCGTTATAACCACTTGTTCTTAATAGGTACCTTCTAAGTCTGTTCTGATTATTCCATATAGGATATGGGAAAAGGGTTAAAACTTGACCTTAAGCAAGTTAAGGTTTCGGAATGTCCGACCTGGTGAAGAAGTATAACTCTAACAAGTTGGAATATAAGACTATGAAGTGTTGGCTTGTGGAATATCCTAAGGAAACTTTTAGATATTAAATATACGACCCTTATGTATAAGGGTATGTGTTGCTCAGCTAACTATATTTCTAAAGGAAAAGTTCCTTCTTAAGAAAGATAGTGGGAGCAAGGTATATATGGAAGATGTTCCAGTCCCACAACCCAATAACACTTCTATTAAGGTGCTAGTTAATAATTACACAAGGACAAATGATAGGTCTTTACTTGTGTCCATTCTACTTAAGAGATATGTGAGACATATCTCTGATAGATGAAATGAGGCATAAGATAATAAGGATATTGATCCTAGGATCTATATAGAACCAATATGAGATATTGATTCATTAATGGGAAAAGAGAATAAAATCCGATATAAACTTTATCTATTCTAATCAAGTTTAGAACTTGATAGATCCACCTAAGGATATAGTATCCATAAGGAATAAATGGATCACTAAAGAATAGATTGGAGTGGATTAGAAGGTAGATACCTTCAAAGATGAGAATAGTTGAAAAGGATATCATTGAAGTCAAATGGTTGACTATGATGAGATCTTTTACCTATTCCATGGATTAATCCATTCGGATTTTGATTGTTACACTCTATGATTATGAGATGAGCTAATTGGATGTTAAGATAGTGTTCATCTAAGGTATTTTGAGGAATAGGTGTATATGATACAACTATAGGGAATCAAGTCCCAATAACATCCAATAAGAGTGTGTAATAAGTTCATTTATGGATTGAAATAAAACTTCCCATAGATCATATATAAGGTTTAATGAGATTAAATCTTATGACTTCGTTAAGAACGAAGAGGAACCTTGTGTATTCAACAAGATAAGTGGGAGTGCTGTTACTTTCTTGACATTTTATGTTGATGACATACTACTCATTGAGAATGAAGTAGGTGTGTTATCATAAGTGAACCTAGCTATCAAATTAATCCTCCAAACACAATTTGGGTTTTAAGATCTATGGAGATAGATCTAAAATCAATGCCCAGTTAATGTACGTAGTCACCATAGTCAAAGGGTTTGGCATGATAAACTCCAAGATAGGTTTCTTACCTATGTGGTGTGGAGTTGATCTCTGTAAAGTGTTGTCTTTGTAGACTTCTTGAAAGATAAAGAGATCACATAAATAGAGCCCTTATGCCTTTGTCATAGGGTCTATTATTTATATGATGCTATGTACATGATGTGATTAATGCTCTAAGTGTTATGAGCATTCATCAAGAAGATCCAGGTGAGAGTCACTGGATAGTTTAGAGATATATCATTTGGTACTTAAGAAGCACTGAGAATGTATCTCTATATAATGGAGGATAAGACTTGAAGTCTTGTAGTTTTACAAACACAAGCTTCTAATCAAATAAGTTTGATATTAAGTCAGAATAATGGTGGTGTAGTGAATTGAAAGAGTTCTATGTGATAGAACACTGTAAGTTCTACAACATATGTAAACAAGTTTACATAGTGGTTGCACACTACTTGAGAAGTAGTCTAGATGAAGTTTTTCATCTACATATTTGATATGGGATTGTCTCAATTTTCTCTGAAAGTGTATCATTGTTTTGAGAAAACAATGGAGTAGAGCCGATGTCTCATCAGAAGTGTAGAACTTCTGTGGCGATACCATACAATCAGAGAGATTGCAACTTATAGAAATATAATTAAAGATAAAGTATCTACCGTTAATTGCAGATCCACTAACTGAAGCAGTTACTCAAAGAGTGTTTGAGCTTCACCTTGAGCTGATACAGATCAGTCAGATGGTGATTGGCTTTAGTGCAAGTGGGAGATTGATAGAAATGTATGCCCTACAAGCCAATCATATATGATATGATTCGACATTTCTAGAAATATCTTATTCAATTAGGCAAATCTTCATTATAAGCTCTTATTAGATGCGAATATAATAATGAAGTCCTTGATCAAATACAATGATGATTAAATCATGATGAGATCATGATAATGAGATTGATCATCTAGAGGTATTTGATCTAAATGTTCCTAGTCATAGGATACTTGAGACGGGACATCAAGGATCCGGATAGACTAGTGTATGTGATGTCTTCTCATGTGATGAGGACGACCGATCTCATTGGTCATTAGTGTGGAGACACTGAGATACACATACAGGTGCTCATTAGTTGAATGAGTTTACTGAACTGACCGAATTAGAAACCCTGAATGGTATCTTACCGAACTGTCTATCAGGGTTTTCTATCATCACGGTTGCATGGTTGGACCTTTGACCTGAGTCGCCAAAGATGCCTTGTTGGGTGGAACTTGTGCTTTGACCATTGACTTATGGATCACAATTTAGATGGTCCTATATAGCGATGGATCGGGTACAAGGAAAATCCGATGGAGGCAATTGAGCGTACAACAAGGGATCATCCACTCTCGGTAAGTGAGAGTGAATGTCCTATGGGATAGTACTCTAAATCCTCGGCCGGGGTAGATAGGATAATTGGAAAAGGAGTTTTCCAATTGATCCAATTCCGAGTACAGATCCTATAGAGTCGGTACACTAAGGAGTTGACAGTCGATGCCGTACTCCTTTCCGACCGGGACATTGGATGGATGAGGGTTTATATCCATGTGGTAACTGATGATGGAAAGGCTCAATGGAGATGAGATTATCCCCATAGCCATTTGGGATCATGGGATGTGGCTTGTACCCTTCATGATCGGTAGGCCGATTAATCTGTTATCGGATAACGGATTTAATTAAATTAAATAGAATTGTTCTATTTTATTTAGGCCTCAACAAAATAGGCTATTGGGCCTAGTGGGTCACACACAAAAGGACTTATCCACAAGTACAGGGGCATGGGCGTAATTTATAGAGATTTTGGGTTTTTATGAAAAATTTCATAATTCTCTATAAATACTAATGGTTTCAGCCAAACCCCATCAAGCCAAGGGTGAAAACCACGTCCCAAGCCTCCTCCCAACCTCCTCCTCTCTCTAGAAGGCGTCCATGGTCGATGGAGCTCCGTTCGGGAAGAGTTCTCGAGGCCGGCGCGAAGGGAGAACCTGCTGTGGATGAAGTTCGTGTGGATACTGCTGGAGACCGGACACTTGAACGGTTTGTAGAGCTTGAGAAGCTCATCTCCTTCCTCTCCATGGGATTATATGAATCCCTATCAGGTATATTCGAACCCTATTTGATCGGTTTTCGGTTTTCGTCGTTCGGTTCTGATTGAGACGGATTCTAAAAGGAACCCATAGGAATCGTCGCTTCCGCTGCACCAAATTTTAATGGACGATTCCTTACACCTCTGCAGCCCTCGAAGATCACTAATGAAGGGCCAAGAGCCTTATGAAATACCAGGTCTTCCTATTGTCCTTATCCACCACCCATCCCGGTGGAACACTCTACAAGCCCGCCACAGCTCTCTGATGCTCTGTTACTCATCGACATCATCTGGCATTCCAAAGTGTCAATCCTTGATGGTCAGGAGGTGAGAAAGGCAAGGGACCTTGAGACGTGACTAGTCAATCTGAGGGAAGCAACGATGGGGGCTGTAGGTTACAAATGAAGAGTTAGTGATCAGTTGAAGGTTGATGCCCAGTGAGTAGCAAACCCATATTTATCTTCCTAAAGAGGGTGGAGGGAGACACAAGACGGCTGCCCAGTTTATGGCAGAAAGATACACTCGCCAGTCTTGATGAGTCTTCACCATGGGGCATTTGTTGATGACCTTCTCTTGTATGCCGAGGATAAAGGTAATAGAGTAAAGAGGGCTGCGAAGAAAGAACTGGAAGGTGGGAACATTATGGCAGGCAATATCAAACATGATGTGCCAATCAGCCCAAGAGACCAATAGGAGGAAACAACTATGCATGGGCCTACCAATGCAAGTCAAGGAGAGACCATAATATAGAAACCTAAAGACAGAAGTAACGATCCTCTCCCTTTGCCATATAACCCGGATGATAGATAGTAAGCCAGGATGGAACCATCCATCCTCGATTGGGAAATGGTGGGCCGAGGCAAGGAGGGTGGCCACACCCCTTAAACCTATGGTCATCAAACCTACATCATCACCAACCTACTCCAAGATCCTCACAATCTACTTTAGAAGGCTCTCCAAGCAAATCCTACCTCCTAAAATCATAAATTGGGCCTCGGTCAAGCTCATAAACTTTTCTTAGAATTTAGTGTATAGGAGGGGCTCAGAAGGAACAAAGATGAGGGATTCTTTGCAATGGGGGACGGCGTGGAGTCCAAGGAGAATCGCAGCTTCCTCCATCATGATAATGCACTGAAGGGTATCAAAAATAAAGGTATGGGTTTCTGGATGCCAGGCCTCTACGAGGGCCCCTATGAAAGAAAAATCCTAGTGATACTTGTGGGCACTTCTAGCAAGAACAAGGACCCCTAGTCTAGCATGAAAAAGAACCCCTAGCATCCCCCATTCTTAAAAGAAGGCATCTGCTTCATGGCTGAGGTGGGAAGTAAGGTAGGTCACCCAATCAATGAAGCCAAAGTGGCGAGCACTTGGGAAATATAGAGCCTCCTTCACAAGATGAAGAAGGCATAATCAAAAAATAAATTTGGGAGGTTGTAGGTACTCCGACTGTAGGACATCTGGCACCCCGATGTCAGAGTGACTCTTCCTAACAAATAGAAATCAAGAAGAAAGTAGGAAATGGATCCAAATGACTAAAATCCAGTCTGAAAGAAAAGAAGAACCACAACCAAGTGAGAAAGACAAGTATCAATAAAACAGTGAAGGAAGAAACTCACCACTCTTGCTGAAATCCTATTCCGAATATGCCGTGGAACCCTATAAACCACTTTTTCCTTGGAGGACCCAAGGGTCTTTGTGAAAGCTCCATCTCTGAAGAATCAAGCAGCAAAACTGCAAGAAATTGAAGAGAAGAGTCCAAGATTTGGGCTAGAGGAGGTCTCCCAACGAGCTGGGCAAACTAAGGCTTAAAATAAGGGGATTTAGGGGGAAGTCAACTCCCCCCTTTTTCTTGAAATGACAGATGATAGCTCCCAGTCTAAAAACTATATAAAGAAAGCATGTGCTCTGGCAGCACGAAGCCTGACATCCCGTCACTAGGACATTTTAGCTAAATTTAAAAAAATTTAAATTATGCATAAGAATCCAAAAAGAAAGGAGACTCTCCCTTGACCCTCTTAGGACTTGCATCTTAGTTATCAAAATAATAGTATTTGACATGTTGAAGACCACATTTTCAAAGAATATTGGGCCCAATAACCACTCTAATAAAATCAATGATGAAACGGTCACTCAATGAACTTGAAGATAGGCCAAAATCAGGTGCATGGGGATGACGGATCCTATCAGGTATCATGACCCATTGAACATGATCTATATCTTCAACTATTTGCTAATGCTAATTTTTATTTCTTTCATCTAGCATTCATTCTCATACATCCCTTTGCATATCACTTTGATCATCTTTACAAGAGTCGTTTCCTCTAGCAAGATGGACAAGCTTTCCTATTGAAATGAGAGGTTATTCCACTAAGATCTAAATTAGGTTTCCGCAAGAATCCAAATGAATTCAAAGGACTTAATCCCAGTCGAATGGAAATTCCCTTAATTTTAAATCAACTTATGTTCAACGCTTCTAGGTACAAGCACACCACCGAGCTGGACTACTAACTAAGATGAACTTACAAGCCACGCTCAGAGGTTCCCCCCATGTGGGAGCATGCATTTTATTTTCCTCTCTCATGCTCGCAACACATCTCTTTTCCAATCAACTACAGAAGCAGTCCAGAAGAGACAAAGGAGCTATTGTGGGGCCTAAAGAAGCTTAAGTTGCTTAATTAGGTCATGAGGCACGTATCTAAATCTACACCTTGAAGTCAATATTTCAGTCTACCAATGCTCTACTCCGCTACACCTCACTATAGTCATTTCCATTGCACTCCATGCCACCACATTGCAAAACTAATGCCAAGGTGAAGCAAGCTGTAGATACGCAAATTTGGCCTAATTACGGGGACTAAAACTTTAGTTTTCATAAGCAACACTTGCCTTTTCTAAGCGAAAAACTAGTCTTAGCATAAAAATGACTAAATTCTTAGGGACATAGCCAGTGTACTAGCTCCATGCCGCCTAGTGTCAAATCGTCAGAGCACCTAGCACTCCTGCCCATTTTCCCTCTGACAGGGGCTATAGTGTCATATGAGATTGCAGGCATCCCACTGTCAGGATGTCGAGAACCTTACCGAAAACTATTGCCAAAAATCACGCATGGCAGGGGAATCTCAAACAGATCTATCGAGAACCTTACCGACAACTATTGCCGACACCTGGTATCTTAGTCGTGGAGTGTCTGGCATCCGACCTGCCAACTGACACCCCATAGCCTACACGAGTCAGGGTCGTATGCCTGCCATGGTCAAAGCAGTTGTAACACACTGGAAGGGCGATGCCCAATGCTTCCTAGGAAGGACGCCAAGCGTCGCATCGGTAGAGCATCTTGGTCGTCCGCGAGCTTATAAATGGAGACCCTTCTCCCACATTTTGGAGGTTCCAACCTAAGGTTCTAATTCTAGAGAGAGACCCCAAAGAGCTTCCTTGAGTGCCCTAGCAGCCCCCCAACCCATCTTGGCAACCCTAGAGCTCCCAGTTCCATCAACAAGTCATCCAACATCTCCACTACATCCTTATCATCATACCCACTTCACACTACCAAAAAATCAACCAAACACCTCCGCCACACCACCAAAATGCCATCAACTCCTCCACACTATCCCAAAGAATCTCAAGAAGAAAAAGAGCAAAGCTAGAGCCCTTGCTAACACCCATTGGAACTGGGAGAAGATCATGCCGAAATTTGCCTTCTGAAGTTCAAGACACTCCCCCGATAGGATGCCAAGCGACCCCAGCTAGGAGCATCTTCTACCTACAGAGGCTAACTGGCTAGCAGCTCACCAATGATCTTCTTCCTCATCTTATTCTTTTTTCATTTTCTATTTTTTTAGCATGCATGTCATGCTAACATAGATTAATGCACTTCTAGTTTTAGATCATCTAGACCTTCCATAAGAGAGGTTACGAGTTAGTCCTAATCCGGTTCTTTCAACCTCTTTTGTCATTTCTCTTTTCTTTAGATCAATTGCTACTCATGGTTTAGTTCTAATCAATTTTTATGTGCTTTTGTTTGTGACTTTCTTTCGGCTAGCAAGGTTTTCCTCAAGGCTCTTCTTCCTCAGCCGTCCGAGGACAGAAAAGATAGGATCTACTACAATCTTCTATTCAAGAGGTAACTGTCGACTCTAGAAATTGGTTCTGGATCGACACCTCAAGAATAGGAGGTGATGGAATAGGAGAAAGGGAGTGAATCAGAAAACACTCAGAAATTGGTAAAATCCTCACCTCGGTCCCACACTCACATTGATCCCCAAACTTTTATCTCACTTCATTGGTTGAGCACTAGATACGATTCGGGTCATGTGGGAGGAGAGTGAGGAATGAATTGACTTCAAGCATGAATAAAAGAGGTGGTCACTAGGAGCTGCAGGCTTCGCTTTATGGAATTGAACAAGAGATTAAGTTAGATGACCGTGTGTACCTTAGCGTGGGAGATTGGGATGTGAGTTCAACCTTCTTCTTTTTCGGCCGGCCGATGAAGAAGAGTCCAACCGATGCTAACTTGATCAATATGTGCAACTTAAAACCAATGAACAAAGTGAAGAGTTTGATTAGATTTGATAGAAGTGTAGAAACTCTAATAGGAAGATGAGAGATAAGCAACTGAAACCAAACTCACCGACTTCGGGGTGAGCCTTAACCCCTTTTATGTGTTTTTGATTATGTAATAATGATGCCAAATAAATCAAAAGATGTTATAAAACAGTAAATAAACTGAGTGAAAGGAGTTGAGGAAGCTTATGGAGTGGATCGGCTTGAGTTGAAGCCGAGTTGGCTGAAACAAGCCGGTTCAGGTAGCCATTCACCCTACTGGCGTGACTTCAGTGCAGAAAATTCTACGGATGATCCCGATGTCAAATTCAAGTACCATTTCTTTCTATGGATAGAGAACTAAAATGGAAACAGATCTCCTGTTGATGACTTCTTCGGAATATGTCCGCACAAGCCTGCATAAAGGCTGAAAGTGGACGGATATAGAAAAGTAGAACTTGGATGCACATCCTCGGTGCAGCAATCGTCACGGACAAACGGCAAGTCAGAATCTAATGCCATCAGCTACAAAGTATGGAGGACGAAAAGAAGAACAATTCTTATGTTGAATACTTTTGCAGCAAAAAATTAAGATTTTCTGTAGAAGCTGATGAAATTGGTTGATGTAGAACACATGGATTGAGCCTTCTCCTTCGCTTCAGGATTGATCTCTCGACGTCAAAACGGATTTGAACGTCGGGATGGCTTTGAGAGAGAGTTTGGACGACCTAAGGACGAGCTAGGCATGAAGTTTTAACCTTGGTTCAATAGTAATAGCCCTCAATTTATAGAGAATGGAAACGAGTGCAAAATATGGAAACTGGCCCGACCTGTGCACCCTCAGGTGGAGAGCGCGCCCTGTGCGCCCCCTGTTACAAAGGAGGCGGAGGCTCATTACGTGTCTTATTGCTAAAAATCACCGTAACCTTCCAGAAATTGCTAAAAATTGGACTTAACACAATGAACGTGCCCCCGACTCGGGGGTGCGGTCAAAATAATCAATCTTAAGCGGAGGAAAGTTTCCAAAATCCGGTTTAAAAGGTGTAAATAGGGGTAGTTTCCAGTTTCCATAAATAGACTGCGCCCCTGCCTTTCAAAGGGAGTGAGGGTACGCAGGGCGTGCTCCCAGTGTGAGGGCGTGGTGACTGCGCCCTCCCATTTCAAGGGGAGCGGGAGTGGGGTACACTCTCTCTCCTGTGCGCGTGTTCCACGAGCTATAACTTGCAAATGGGATGTCTGATTTGGCTCCCGTTTGGTGCCTTGGAAAGAGGGCCTTCAACCACACCTCCTCAAGTTAGTAAACCAACCAGCATTCCTTCCGAGACATTCACATGGAGCTTTCTTCCAGTTTACCCTCTCGCAGAAGGTCGAAAACTACGGCGGAGATCCGAAAGGGTACGGTTCCGGTTGAGGAATGTTGGGTCAACTCGGGATGACGTAAAATGATGACTGAACAAGTCTGGTACGGTCATAAAACCTGAAATCATCGAAAAAAATGAGATTAACCTGGTAAACATGAACCGAAACTTGGAAAAGCCGAGAAACCCTAAAATCGACCAAAATGACCGTATGGCCCTACTTGATGAAATATACAGCTAGGATCGACCCGGATGACCCGAAAAGATCCAGTGATGACCAGAAAGGCCTAACACATGGTCCGAGATAGCTGTGCCAGTACATATCGAAAAGTCATAATGAAACTCATTATTGACCAACGACCACCAAAATGACTTCTCAAAAACCCTGAATGTTATGGAACACACGTGGGACTTCCGAGACCTTCAATTAAAGACCATTCAAGGTTGGACGTTGAGTAGGCTTTATGACTTTCACTATTAACGGGCAGCTCTCGCTCGAAGATTACGGCATTATTACAGAAATCATCGGTCCATTACCAACTCGCGAGGGGCTCCACCAACATCCTTAGCTCATATCCACAAGTGATCTGGATCATATATTGGTCAAATTTAGGATATCGCCAATGGAATACGAGTCTGGGGCTCTGAATCAGGCCAATTTGGTGTGTCTACAACTTGACTCGCCTTGATGTCGGCTTCACAAGGGAATGGCATTTAGCGGAGTGAAGTGAAATGTAGAGAAAATGTAACGAAGCGAGATGGATCATAGTGGAGTAAAATGGTGATGGACTGAAAAGGTGGCATCAAGGTGTAGATATAGACACGCTCAACGATCAGATTTGGCAAGACGAATCTCCTCAAGTGTCCTAGAT
Source organism: Cryptocoryne crispatula var. balansae (assembly GCA_036172225.1). Lineage (NCBI taxonomy): Eukaryota > Viridiplantae > Streptophyta > Magnoliopsida > Alismatales > Araceae > Cryptocoryne > Cryptocoryne crispatula. Next base: position 18,660,980 of record CM069924.1, read on the forward strand.
GACTGCCAAGTTTTATCAAGTCTTCGTATGTTCGATTGGTAAGAGATGTGCCATTGGCATGAGAGAAGAATATCCAACCCCCAATGTGGTGGGGAGTCCTCGAAAACATGGGTTCATAGGTTCATCATCAGCCGGTAACCCGATCTTTGCAGTGTTCCTATACTGTGATGGGTTAAAGTTTTAAAGAGATTTATTTTGAAAAATAAAAGAATACTGATCGAGCACATTCAGGCTCTTAGATTCATTTAAGTCTTCTAAGGGACAAGATTCAATTCGGAATGGAATGATCTCAACTTCTGAAAGGCAAATGTTGAAGCTCAGACTGTGAAGATAATGACGGTGCAAGTTATGATCAAATAGGAGGCCCTTGGCGGGACGAATTGATTGCCACAGTGGGATGAATAGCAAGGAAGTGTTGCAATGGCCATAGTGAGGATGAAAATGAAAGATTTGAAGGCTCAAGGTGATTACCGAACACGGTGGATTTAACAGACACGGTGGGATATTACAAAAATTAGTGGGATTAGAAAACACGGTGGGATTTAGAATGATTGGAATCAGGATACATGATTCAGAGATTAGGGTGGGAAAGTGAAGATTATGATAGGATGTATGCAATGCAATGCAACTTATACTACATGATGATGCATGTTGGGCTCAAGAAAACAAAAACAAAATTTATTTAACAATTAGTTGAAGATATAGATTGTCTATGACGTCAAGATACCCATTCGGGAATCATCGTCCCTCACAGCACAACTTTGGCTTATCTGTGAGTGCGAAAGATGACCTGATCGTTGTAGATTTTGATGAAGGGGATTTCGGGTATGGTCTTCTCCACATTCATGGTCTTCAACAATAATGCATAAATAAATAGTAATGCACCTAACATATGCTAATAATAGAAATGATGATGGTGAGTTTGCGATATGATGACATGCATTCTCACAAAATAGATCATGCGTCTTGATGAAGACACAGAACAAAAGTTCCTCAGCAAAGTTGAGGCCGAGGTAATGATGACACCTCCTCCTGAGAATCCTCAGGGGAGGGAAGTGGCGAGTGTCACCTTATTAAAATTTTGAAAAAGGTTCCTCGGCAAAGTTGAGGCCGAGGTCATCGTGACACCTCCTCCTAAGAATCCTTAAGGGAGGGAAGTGGCGAGCATCGCCTTGCTGTGCAGTTCTCCTTGTTTGTTCTTCGTGCCTGAAACACTCGAGAAACGAGATTAGAATGACAGTATGGCTTATCCCCCTTGCAAGTTGCAATCTGTGTTGACCTTTGTCAAGAAAGAGTGTAGCTTTCTTAAAGGTGTAAAAGTAATGTAGCAAATATGTAATGAAAATTTCAAACATGAGAAACTGAAAGTAAATATAAATGTAAAGATGAAAATTAAAACTAAGCATGATGATAAAAATTTTAAAAATATTTTTTGGATTTGAAAAAGAAGTTTTTTTTTGAAAAGATTCTATTTTTTGGGATTTTTAAAAATATTCTTTCTTTTCTTTTTGGAGTTTTTGAAAATATTCAACTTTTCTTTTGGAGTTTTTTTTTTTGAAAATATTCAACTTTTTTATGGAGTTCTTTTGGGGGGGGGGAGAGAAAAGAATGAGTATTGACATAAGTTATCATCACTTGGTTATTTTTCTAGGTTCGTTGGTAGACACCATATGCAAAATGGGGTTCCTTACCCAGAATCTTTTGACCTTCAACCTTTGATCAACCAAAGTTTAGCTTTGATTTGGTTGGTCCATCCACACCCTGGGGGGTTAAGAATGATGAATTGATAGGAAGTCCTTGATAGGCTTTAGAGATGTCAAGATGGATTTCTCTACTTGCACCTAATCACCCGCTGGGGTTCGGCCTCTTTCAGTTTTTTATTCTTTATTGACAAACCTATTATTTTAGCACACATTCAGACTGGTGCTTTGACCTGTGAGGTCATTGCCTATCTTTTGGCGCCCTTTTTTTTCATTTTCTACACTTTTGGGTTCTCATTCAGACATGCCCATATTTATTTAAACCTGTGGGGTTCATTGCCCATCTTTTGTCACCCTTTTTCTATTTGAGAAGTTGGACCTTCTGAGACGGCCTCCTACTAGGGCAGCGGATGCTTTCGATACTCTCCCCCTCTAATCCCCTTCACCCATCTTGGACCGAACAGAAGAGAGTAGGGTGAGGGTTTTCCTTCCACCTCTGATCCTTGCATAGCTTATCTTGGGTGTTGGGTCATCTGGATTCTGGGATCGAAACGTGTTGTGTGTGTAGAATGGTATCTACCCTCGACTCCTAGACGACAACCTAGAACATGTGGACTTAAGTCATACTAGTAGTTCTCTCCACTTTTAAGGTAGATTACATTCCATAGGTGAATTAATTGTTCGCATGCCTTGCAATGTAAATAATTTGTTTAATAAAAACAAGGTAGCTACAAATATCGTCAATCATGATTTTCTCTCAATTAAAACTGTCATGTGAAATTAAAAATCATTAAAAAAAATATTGCCTTGCGGATGACATAATGATGATGAATGGAATTTCTTGTAATACTTGAGAGAAGAAGAAGTTCATTGTTGATGATGGCTTTGCTTGTGCTTGCCTTGCCTTGCCTGCCATGCCTTGCCCAAATGCTTCAACTTTTGATATGCTCCACATTTCAACGGATTGAAGTGTCAAAGTCATCCAGTGAAGTGAAAGATGTGGAAAATTTGATTTGGCATGACAAAGTCAGGATTGATGATGCAGAAGGCAAAGATTGTGGCATCACCCAAGAAATTTCTCTACCCTTGATTTTTTTTTGGAAAAAGAAAGAGAATCGTAAAAATAAAAAAATATGCTTGAAAATAAAAGTGAATTAAAGTGGGCTCTTGGGCCCGGGAACGGTTGGAATCAAGAGGCACGAGGGCCCAAGAGTTGAATGCGGGCCAGAGGGCCCAATTGATGTTGATGGGTATGAGGGCCCGATTGGAGGTGATGGGCTTAAAAGCCCGATTTGAGGTTGAGCGCGAGGGACCCAACAAAAAGAGTGGGCACATGGACCCAATTCAGGTGATTGAGAGCATGGTCGTAATTTTGAAGATTGATGATGGGCTATTGGGCTAGTGGGTGCCATTGAAGAGAATTGGTGCGCAAGCCCAAAGTTGAAGAAGTGGGGGCACAGGAGCCCGATTTTGAAGAAGTTAGGGTACGCAGGCCCGATTGAGAGGGAATAGGGGCATAGAGGCCCGAAGATAGAGTAGTGTGGGCATGTGTGCCTGAGGTTGATGGAAGGTGGACATAGGAGCCCGATTTAGAAGGACTTTGGGCACATGGGCCTAGTTGCAAAAAAAGGTGGGCATGTTGTCGACTCCAGAAACGGGTTCCGGATCGGCACCTCAAGAGAAGGTGAAATATGGAATAGGAGAAAAAGGGAGTGAATCAGAAAACACTCGGAAAGCGGTAAAAAGTCCTCACCTCGGTCCCACACTCACATTGATCCCCAAACTTTCATCTCACGGCGTCGCTCGAGCACCGGAGACGGTTCGGGTCATGTGGGAGGAGAGTGAGGAGGAGATGAAATTAAAACATGAAAGATGTGGTCACCAGGAGCCGCGGGCTCTGCTTTATGGAATGAAAATAGAAAGAAAGTTTAATTTGACCGTGTACCTTAGCGTGGGAGAAAGTGTGTGCGGTTTCAACCTTCTTCTTCTTCGGCCGGCCGATGAAGAAGAGTCCAACTGATGCTAGCTTGATATATTTATGCAATTAGAAGACAATAAGACAAGAAAACAAGTGAAGAAGGATTAGAACTGAGTGAAGTGTAGTAACTTGTAAAAACAATAACATAAACGGCAACTGGAAACAAACTCACCGGATTCGGGGTTAGCCCTAACCCCTTTTTTTGGTTTTATTATGATGTATGAAATGATGCAAGATTGAATAAAAATGATGCTTAAATATGAACTAAATTATTTTAATGAAGAAAAAATAATATAAATGGTTAAAGACAACACAACCCAGGCAATGTGGCAACCGGGTTGGACAGATTTAATGTAAACTGCGCGGCTCTGATGCAGAGACCGTAGAGGACAGCACCAATGTAAGAATCTAGTGAAATTTATTTTAAAATAAATATAACTCACCAAGGGTGGTTTGATATGAAGACAAGTTTGCCTGAATATTATGATAAGTAATCTGAATTTACCTGATAAGCCGGATCTTGGGCAGTGAAGTTCTGGAAACTCCCAGCACAATGTCGATGTAGGACATGATATGGGCACTACAGATATCCAAATTAAATTATTCTTGTTGGAGATAAAATATAACTCACTGGGTAACAATTTTTATGAAGGATGCATAGGTTTAATACACCATTAAATGTAGTGAAATTGACTGAGAAGATGATGACTGAGAAGAGAAGACTTCGGATCTGTCTGTGCAATGCCGGTGTTAAGGCCATAACAAGCCGAGGGAATGACAGAATTGATCTACGTTTGTTTCATATGAAATATATCTTGATGAAGAACACTTCTTATGAAGGAATTAAGGCCGTAAAATGACTATAGAGATCTGTAGAAGCCAATGATCAGCAGTGCAGCACGTCGGAGCATAGATCGGCTTCTTCTTCACTTTGGGATGATCTCCGGGCACCGGGACGAAAATAGAACTATTTGGGGAGATTGGGAAGAGCCTAGGGTGGCTTTAGGACGAAGAGAGAAGTTCTGGAGGATGGGGATGCCCTTCTTAGGTCGTTCATATGAGTCTCCCTTTATAGGGGATGAGAACCAGGTCAAAAAATAGCAAGTTTTGATACATCCGACCATAGGTTGGATTTCCTCCATTTAATGTTGCTAAGTTTCATATTGTGGCATTTATAAACTTACCTAAATGATTGAGAGAGATTGGAAACCGTGGATCACCTTCCCCATGCTCAAAATATGCCTCCACTTGAAGAGAAAACAAATCTAGTCTAAAAATGGCAAGTCTTGATATACCAGACAACAAGTTGGATTGCCATCATTAGATGATGCTAATTTCGACCATGAAGCTTCCAGATGCTATAAAAAGTGATATGGAGGAGGAAAAAGGAAAGTAAGGCCGTGAATTGGTCAAATATGTGCACAATGGGCTGGGCTTGCATGCAATTGGGCTTGATTGGTGCTGCGTGCGGACAGAACTACACATCTGACTTCTAAAAGGCGCTGCGGACAAATGGTAGATCAGAATTGAATGTAGTTTGTTGCATTGAAAAGTGGACTCAGAGTGAAAGATTATTCATGTTGAATACTTCTTCATTATACGTACATATAATCCTGTGAAAAATTTCCAAATAGAGGATATGCTGGGAAAAGCATAATCTGGCACACCACCAAGAGTCTTGTTTGGCAAACACGGATTTGATTAGAAATTAGAAAATCATCTTCATATTTACAATAAGCACCTCGGCTCATCCAAAAGGGTGTTTCATCATGATTTTGATGGTTTAAAAGAGATGTTGCCAATGGAATAATGGTTTAAGCTCTAAATAAGGCCAAATTGGCGTGTCTACAGCTTGCCTCGCCTTGATGTCGGCTTTGCAAGGAAATGGCAAGTAGCGTAGCGGAGTGAAATGTAGAGGAATGTAGCGAAGCGAAATGAGTTGTAATGGAATGCAGTGGAGTAAAATAGCGATGGACTGAAAAGGTGACATCAAGGTGTAGATATAGACACGCTCAACGACCAGATTCGGCAAGACGAATGTCCTCATGTCTCCTGGTTAACTGCCTTGTTTCATCAAGTCTTCCTATGTTCGATTGGTAAGAGATGTGCCATTGGCACGAGAGAAGAATAGCCAACCCCAAACGCGGTGGGGAGTCCCCGAAACATGGGTTCATAGGTTCATCATCAGCCGGTAACCCGATCTTTGCGGTGTTCCTGTACTGTGATGGGCTAAAGTTTAAAAAGAGATTTGTTTTGAAAAAGTAAAAGAATACCAATCGAGCACATTCAGGCTCTTAGATTCATTTAAGTCTTCCATGAGACAAGATTCAATTCGGAATGGAATGATCTCAAATTCCGAAAGGCAAATGTTAAAGCACAGACCGTGAAGATAATGACGGTGCAAGTTCTGATCAAATAGAAGGTCCTTGGCGGGATGAATTGGCTGCCATGGTGGGACGAATAGCAAAGAAGTTGCAATGGCCACAGTGGTGAAAAGAAATGAAAGATTTGAGGACACAAAGTGGTTACCGAACACGGTGGGATTAATAGACACGGTGGGATATTAGAGAGGTTGGTGGGACTAGAGATCATGGTGGGATTAGAAAACATGGTGGGATTAGAAAACACGGTGGGATTTAGAATGATCGAGAGAGTGAGAAGGTGAAGTTTTAGGAAATGATGTATGCAATGACAAAATAAAATGTAATGCAATTAGTGCTACATGATGCATGTTGGGCTCAAGAAAACAAAACAACACTTGTATAACAAATAGTTGAAGATATAGATTGTCTATGAGGTCAAGATACCCATTCGGGAACCATCGTCCCTTACAGCACAACTTTGGCTTATCCGTGAGCATTAGAGATGACCCGACCGTCGTAGATTTTGATGAAGGGGATCTCGGGCCTGGTCTTCTTTGCATTCACGATCTTCAACATCATTGCATAAAATAAATAGTAATGCACCTAACATATGCTAAGAAAGGAAATGATAACAGTGAGTTTGCGATATGATGACATGCATTCTCACAAAAGAGTTCATGTGTCCTAATGAGGACACAGAGTGAAAGTTTCTCGGCAAAGTTGAGGCCGAGGTAATGATGACACCTCCTCCTGAGAATCCTTAGGGGAGGGAAGTGGGGAGCATTGCCTGCAAAAGGTTTCTCAGCAAAATTAAGGCCGAGGTTATGGTGACACCTCCTCCTAAGAATCCTCAGGGGAGGGAAGTGGCGAGCATCGCCTTGCTGTGCAGTTCTCCTTGTTTGTTCTTCGTGACTAAAACACTCAAAAAATGAGATTAGAATGCCAGTATGGCTTATCCTCCTTGCAAGTTGCAGTATGCCTTGACCTTTGTCAAGGGGTGTAAAGTTTTTTCTTGTGCCTGAAACACTTAGAAGGAAGAGATTAGAACAACAATGCGGCTTATCCCCTTGCAAGTTGCAGTATGCCTTGACCTTTGTCAAGGGGTGTAAAGTTTTTCTTGTGCCTGAAACACTTGGAAGGAAGAGATTAGAACAACAATGCGGCTTATCCCCCTTGCAAGTTGCAGTATGCCTTGACCTTTGTCAAGGGGTAATAGCCTTCTTAAGGGTGTAAAAAAATAAAGCAGCAAATATACAATGAATGTAAAGACAAGAATTCAAACCGAGCATGGTGATTTTTTTTTGAAAATTTTGTTGGAATTTGAAAATGAAGTTTTCTTTTTGTTGAAAAGATTCATTTTTTTTGAGATTTTTGAAAATGCTATTTTTTTTGAGTTTTTGAAAATATTTATTTTTTTGGAGTTTTTGAAGATATTCAACTTTTTTTGTAGTTTTTTTGAAAATATTTTTTTGGGTAGAGAAAAATCAATATTGACACAAGTTCTCATCACTTGGTTGTTTTTCTAGGTTCGTTGGTAGACACCATGTGCAAAATGGGGTTCCTTACCCAAAATCTTTCCGACCTTCAACCTTTGATCGGCTAGAGTTTAGCTTTGATTTGGTTGGTTCACCCACACCTTGGGGGTAAGAATGAAGAATTGAGGGAAAGTCCTTGATAGGCTTTGGAGATGTCGAGAGGGATTTCTCTACTAACACCCAATTGCCCGTTGGGGTTCGGCCTCTTCGGGTCTTTTCTTCTTTATCGACAAACCTATTTTTGTGGCACACATTCGGACAGGTGCTTTGACCTGTGGGGTCATTTCCCATCTTTTGGTGCCTTTTTTCATTTTCTGCATTTTTGGGTACTCATTCAGACAGGCCCATATTTGTTTAAACCTGTGGGGTTCATTGCCCATCTTTTGGCACCTTTTTTTTATTTGAGAAGTTGGACCTTCTGAGATGGCCTCCTACTAGGGCGGCAGATGCTTTCGATACTCTCCCCCTCTAATTTCCTTCACCTATCTTGGACCGAACAGAAGAGAGTAGGGTGACGGTTTTCCTTCCACCTCTGAGGCTTGCCTAGCTTCTCTCAGGTGTTGGGTCATCTGGATTCTGGGATCAGGACGTGTTGTGTGTGTAGAATGGTATCTACCCTCGACTCCTAGACAACAACCTAGAACATGTTGACTTAAGTCATATTGGTAGTTCTTTCCATTTTTGAGGTAGATTACTTTCCATGGGCGAATCAATTGAAAACATGCCTTGCATTGTAAAGAATTCATTAGGATAAGACAAAAAGTAGTTATCATCAATCAAAACTTTCTCTCAAGTAAGACTGCCATGTGAATTTCAAAATCATTTAAAAAATATTGCCTTGCGGATGACATAATGATGATGAATGCAATTTCATGTAATACCTGAGAGAAGGAGAAGTTCATTGTAGATGACGGCTTTGCTTGTGCTTGCCTTGCCTTGCCTTTCATGCCTTGCCTTGCCTTGCCCAACTGCTTCCACTTTTGATATGCACCATATTGCATTGGATTGAAGATTCATAGTCATAGGATGAAGTGAAAATGTGGAGGATCTGATTTAGCATGGCGGAGTCAAAATTAATGATGTAAAAGGCAAAGATTGTGGTATCACCTAGGAAATTTCTCTACCTTGATTTTTCTGAAAATAAAATTTGGAAAAGGAAAGAGAATGCTTGAAAAGAAAAGTGAATTAAAGTGGGATCTTGGGCCCATGAGTTGATAGTGGGATTGCACGCCTGGGAAGGGTTGGAATCAAGGGGCATGTGGGCCCAAGAGTTGAATGTTAGCCAGAGGGCCCAATTGATGTTGATGGGCTTGAGGGCCTAACTAGAGGTGATGGGCTCAAGGGCCTAACTAAAGGTGATGGCCCCAACGAAAATAATGGGCATGTGGACCCGATTTAGGTGTTTGGAAGTATGATTGTGATTCGGAAGATTTTTTATGGGCTTGTGGGCACCATCGAAGAGTATGGGTGCGTAAACCCGAATTCGAAGAAGTGGGGGCACGGGAGCCCGATTTTGAAGAAGTATGGGAACGTTGGCCCGATGGTGAAGAAATGGGGGCATACAGGCCCGAAGTTGAAGTGTGGGCATGTGTGCCTGAGTTTGTTGGAAGGTGGGCACGTGGGCCCGATTTAGATGAAATTTGGGCACATGGGCCTGGTTGTAGAAAAACATGGGCATGTGAGCCCGGTTGAGGTGAATTGTGGGCACATGGGCCCGATTTAGAAAAATTAAGGGCACATGGGCCCGATTGGGGAGAATTATGGGCTCGTGGGCCTGATGGAAGGAAAGGGACACGTAGGCCCAGTTGGGGAAAAGGGGCGCATGGGCCCAGTGGAAGGAAAGGGGCATGCAAGCCCGATTGATTAAAAGGGGCACGTGGGCCCGGTTGAAGAAAAGGGGCATAAGAGCCCGGTTGATTAAAAGGGGCACATGGGCCCGGTTGGATAAAGGGGGCACATGGGCCCGGATGATGGAAAGGGGCACATGGGCCCAGTTGATGAAAAGGGGCGTAAGAGCCTGAGAAAGGGGCATAAGGGCCCAGTTGAGTGGGATAAAGTGTGGGCCGTGGCCCTAAGATTGATAGATTTTGGGCCCATGGGCCTGATTGATGGTTGTAAGTAGGATAAAGAAAGGGCAGTGGCCCTAAGATTGAGGAATTGTGGGCCCATGGGCCCAATCATAGATTTTGAGAAGAATAAGGAAAAGGTCGTGGCCCTAAGATTGATTGATCGTGGGCCCATGGACCAGATTGTTGCTTAGGAGAAGAATGGGGTAAGGGTCGTGGCCCTAAGATTGATGCTAAGGGATTTGCCTGCCTAGCTGGAGGAGGTCCTAGTATCCCCTTGCTAAGGTCTACATCCTTCAGGAGGCTTATCGATTCATTCTCTATTTCATTGACCAATTCGGTCTCCTTACTTCCCAGTTCAGGGGTCAATTCAATCTGACCATCTTCATTGATCAATTCTAATGATGGTAATAGTTGATCAATGCCTGATAAATCTTGCCTAGTCCATCATTGGATTGACAATCAACTAAGTTTATTATTCCTTCATCTAAGCTCCCTATAGAAGGCTTCTCCTTAGAATGTTCTATGGAAGAGGGCATGCCTAGCCTAGAGGATTCCAAAAAGGTAGAAGGGTTTGGTTCGACCTTCCCTACTAGCTGACTTTGATCTTGAGATATAGCAACGACATGATGAGAAGCTGATTCTTCTACCATGGCAAGAGCACAAATGGTTGGAATTATTAATTCCTCTGCCAGGGCAGGAGCTTGAAGGGTCGAAGTGTCTGAATCATCTACTATGGCAGGAGCATGAATGATCGGAGTGGCTAGTTCCTCTACCATGGCAGGAGCATGAAGGGTTGAAGTGAATAAATCATCTACTATAGTAGGAGTAGGGATGATTAGATGAATTGGTTCCTCTGCCAGGGTAGGAGCATGAATGATAGGAGTGACTAGTTCCTCTACCATGGCAGGAGCAACAGATGAAACAAGTGGTTTGACTGACTGAGGGGGAACCCTATGTTGAGGGATTGATTGAAGTGGTGCTGGCATAGAAGTCAGTTCAGGCTGAAGAGCTATTGATGTAATTAATTGAGGAGTCATGTCTTGGATGGTTGGCTGAGGAGTTGTTGGTGGAATAGGCTGAGAAGCCAAGGGTCGGATGATTGGTCGAGGGGTTGTTGGTGGAATAGGTTGAGAAGCCAAGGGCCGGATGATTGGCCGAGGGGTTGTTGGTGAAATAGGCTGAGAATTCGATTTTGATAATGAGGTGTTGGCACAATTGACATGAGGAGCTTGATTGTGCACAATTGATTGTGACGTTGACACGAGTTGCATGTCCGACCGAGATTGTGGCATGGGTGGCCTAATCAACTTGCGTCGAGGAGTTGGCTGAAGATGATGATCTAGATGAGGTTGGAGAGGGCTCCTAGGTTGGTTCATAGCATCAATGCTCCTCTTAAGTCTGGGCCTCAATTCATCAGAATATCGCATTAATTCCACATCTTCTTTTGCTTCCCCAATTATTGAATAGCCTGGCCCATATCGTTTCAAAAATTTGGCCTTGACAATTTCGAAATCCCATATCTCTACTTCGTTCAATGAAAAAAACCAATCTAGGGCTACACCCTCTAAAGATCTCCTAAAAAGAAAGGCAAGGGTCTTTCTATCATTATGCCATCGAGATGATTTTCTCAGGAAATCATTGAGATGGGTGAAGGGATCACCTGAGCCATTGTAGCGATGGTAGGTTGGCATTTATGATTGGGGTATGTAGATAGTATAAAGGGGGAATTCGATGGTTTCTTTATCCTTGGCAACAGGTGGGAAGGAATTCACCAGGGGGTGTGCATGTGGTACCTGGTTGGGAGGGAGGTGGGTTGGTGTGCGAGCTGAAGAATGACCCACAATGGGGTGAGTAGGTGAAGTAACATGGCAGGGCTGCTCGGTTGACTTTGGCTGGACCTTGATTAGCAGGCATCTTGCCCTTCACTAGAGATTGTATGAATGACAAGGTATTGGGATCAAGATGAAAAGATAGATCCTTAAGAGCTTGTTCTATACTAAATGAAGCGGACTGATGGGCATCCCCTTTCACTTCAGGTTCCATAGTAGCATTGACATGGTTCTCAGGTTGTTGTTGGAGCTTATAGAGACCTTCCCCGTACTCCTGTTGCTTGAAGTAGTCTGACATCTTGACGTGTCTTTCGGACCTTAGCATCATGGGCATCATGTCGATCTTTCTATAAGGATGGTTAAAAAAAAGAGCAAGCAAAGCACATAATTGAAGACTTTTATTATGTTATGTTTTTTGTTTTGAATTTTTTGTTTCAATTTAGTTGTTTGGAAAATAAGTTTGACACAAAATTAAAAAGGTTTTTTTTTGTTTTTCTTAGGTGTTTTGAAAGAAGAAATTTTATTTGGTTGTTTTCAATTGTTGTGAACAAACAAGTTATGCAAACAGGTTTTTAAAATGACTACTCAACAATTTTTGTGTTGAAACCTTAGATTAGATAGATTGTTAGCAATTTGTTCACTCAAATGGGTATGGTTCCTATTGCTTCAATCTTCAAGACCTAAGGTTATCACTCAATCACCACGAGTAGGTACTTGGGTTCTTCGGGTTTTGGGAAAGTGGTACAACCGGCGCAATCATGCGGAGAGGAATACTCCATGGATGGGGACTTACGGAGGTCTCGATGGAAACAATCAAATCAACTAGGAAGGAATATCCCAGAAGAGAGGTAAGAATCCACCAAGAAGGTGTTTGGAGTGTGAGGGTGTGTTGGGAGAGAGAGCCCCCGCCTCGAATGCCCTACGGATCGGAGCAAGTCCGGTACCCGATGCAAAAAGCTAATGCAAAAGTAAAAATGGAGGGTAAGAGGAGAAGAAGCAATCAATGTGCAAAAACATGAAATGAAATGAAGTAAATAGAGCATGCGATATGCAAACAAGGCAAGCAATCATGCAACAAAACAAACAATCTAGTGACTAGAATTGAATTAGAATGAAACTAGTTGCACAAACAAATCAAGCTAGCACGGTTAAAGACATTGGTTGTCCCACCGTGGTCGCCAAAAAGCTGTGGACTCCAGAAACAGGTTCCGGATCGGCACCTCAAGAGAAAGATGGAATAGGAGAAAAAGGGAGTGAATCAGAAAACACTCGGAAAGAGGTAAAAAGTCCTCACCTCGGTCCCACACTCACATTGATCGCCAAACTTTCATCTCACGGCGTCGCTCGAGCACCAGAGATGGTTCGGGTCATGTGGGAGGAGAGTGAGGAGGAGATGAAATTAAAACATGAAAGATGTGGTCTCCAGGAGCCGCGGGCTCCACTTTATGGAATGAAAATAGAAAGAAAGTTGAATTTGACCGTGTACCTTAGCGTGGGAGAAAGTGTGTGCGGGTTCAACCTTCTTCTTCTTCGGCCGGCCGATGAAGAAGAGTCCAACCGATGCTAGCTTGATGTATTTGTGCAACTAGAAGACAATAAGACAAGAAAACAAGTGAAGAAGGATTAGAACTGAGTGAAGTGTAGTAACTTGTAAAAACAATAACATAAACGGCAACTGGAAACAAACTCACCAGATTCGGGGTTAGCCCAAACCCCTTTTTTTGGTTTTTTTATGATGTATGAAATGATGCAAGATTGAATAAAAATGATGCTTAAATATGAACTAAATGATTTGAATGAAGAAAAAAGAATATAAATTGTTAAAGACAACACAACCCAGGCAAAGTGGCAACCGGGTTGGACAGATTTAATGTAAACTGCGCGGCTTTGATGCAGAGACCTTAGAGGACAGCACCAATGTAAGAATCAAGTGAAATTTATTTCAAAATAAATATAACTCACCAAGGGTGGTTTGATATGAAGACAAGTTTTCCTGAATATTATGATAAGTAATCTGAATTTACCTGATAAGCCAGATCTTGGGTAGTGAAGTTCTGGAAACTCCCAGCACATTGTCAATGTAGGACATGATATGGGCACCACAGATATCCAAATTAAATTATTCTTGTTGGAGATAAAAGATAACTCACCGGGTAACAATTTTTATGAAGGATGCATAGGTTGAATATGATAGAAATGTATGCCCTACAAGCCAATAATATGTGATATGATTTTACATTTCTTGTAATATCTTATTCAGTATAAATGGCATAATCTTCATTACTTGCACTATCTAGATGCGTCTATCGTAATGAAGTCCTAGGTTGCATGCAATGATGATTGAATCATGATGAGATCCTGATAATGAGATCAATCATCTAGAAGCATGTACTCTAAATGTTCCTAGTCATAGGATCCTCGAGACGAGACATCAAGGATCCGGTAAGACTAGTGTATATGATATCTTCTCATATGATGAGAATGACCGATCTCATTGGTCATCAGTGTGGGGACACTGAGATACATATACAGGTGCTTATTAGAGGAATGAGTTCACTGAACTGACCAGTATAGAATCCCTGAATGGTATCTTACCGAACTGTCGATCAGGGTATTCTATGATCACGGTTGCACGGTTGGATCTTTGACTCCGAGTCGCCAAAGATGTCTTCTGGGCGTACCATGTACTTTGACTATTGACTTATGGATCACTTTGTATTGTGGTCCTGTATAGTTAATGGATTGGGTATATGGGAAACCCGGTGGAGGCAATTGAGCGGACAATAGGGGATCGTCCACTCTCGGTAGGAGAGAGAGAATGTCCTATGGATAGTACCTTAAATCCTTGGCCAAGGTAGATAGGATATTTGGAAAAGATTTTTCCAATTGATCCAATTACGGGTACAAGATTCCATAGCGTTCGTATATTTAGGAGTTGACAGTCAATGCCGTACTCCTATTCGACCGGGACATTGGATGGACGAAGTTTTATATCCGTGTGGTAACTGATGATGGAAAGGCTCTTTGGAGAGGAGTTTATCCCCGAAGCCATTTGAGATCATAGGATGTGGCTTGTACCCTTCATGATCGGTAGGCCGTTAAATCTATTATGAGATAATAGATTTAATTTAAAAGAAGTTGTTCTTTTAATTAGGCCTCAACCAAATGAGCTATTGGGCCTAGTGGGTCACACACATAAGGGCTAATCCATAAGTTTGGGGGCATGGATGTAAATATAGAGAAAGGAGGGGCTTTTGTGAAAAACTCCAAATTCTCTATATAATAGCGAATTGAGCATGAGCCCAACAAGCCAAGGCTGCAAAATTCGTCCCTACCTCTCTCCTTCACGTTTTCCCTTGCTGGAGGCCGTCGAGAGTCGACGGGACTTCATCCGGGGCGAGTCGGAAGGTCCGACGCGAAGGAGAACCCGACTATGGAGGCGGCTCGTGTGGATACGACTAGAGGCCGCACACTTGAGTGGCTAAACGAGCGTGAGAATGCTCGATCTTCTCCGATCTTTAGGGATTATTTGAATCCCACAAAGGTACGTATTCGAAATTGTTTCGTATACCGGTTTTGGCGACGTCGTTCGGTTTCGATCGAGACCAAGACAATGATATACGGGGAATCGTAAATTTTCCGCTGCACCAATCTGATTTGACCGATTCCCAACAGTGGTATCAGAGCCAGGTTGAAGTCTCGTTCGATTCCGATGTCGTTTCGACGTCATTTAAATATATTTTATGTATTCCCGAATCTGTACAAACGTCCATCTTGACGGAGTAACCATAAATAGTATGGGATATGGTTTTGATATTGGTTGCTTCCGGATGAATCTCGTGACAAAGGGCTTTCTAACGCCGCAAACCATTTGAATTTTGGACCACCGGAGAGTCCGGTAGAGGGTCTGAGAGATGGTGATTTCGTTTTACGGAAATCACTGGTTCGATTTGGGGATTTCTTGAGATCTTCTTCCATAGAGACATTTGATGCCTAGTATATGGTTTAGAAGATAGGTAATGTGATTACCAAGAGTTTCCCATTGTTATTTAATTTCGAAAGGGCCCGTCGAAGGTCGATTGAACTTTTTTTTCCAGCGAAGAAAAGTTCTAGGGCCGGCGGAGTTTCTTTCTTATTTTACTGTTGATTGGGATTTTTACATGGAAATAAAATGGTATCTTTAGATTCCTTGTTCGATTTGGAATCGAACCACTATTTTTGGCTATTTTTCCGAAATCGAAATGTCCGGATTTTGGAAGGTCTTGCCGTTTCCTCCTTTCTGCGCCATTTCTCTACTATCGGGTGGAGAAGACGGGATTGTCCGGACCCGATAGTCGGATCCGACGCTCGTCTACGCGGTTTGACCGCGCTTACGCGGTTTGACCGTGGTTGCTGTGCGCCGTTAGCGCGCGCGCGGCGCGCGCGTTAATTAAAAAAAAAATATTTTGAATTTGATCGCGCGCGCGCAACGCGCACGGCATCTCGCTGACGCACGCGCCCGCGGCGCGCGGGACGGCGCCTGCGGCGCATCCGGCGCGGATGATGGCTGGCGCAATGCGCCGAAGACCATTTTATTTGATTTAAAATTGTTTTAAATCAAAAGAAAATCCGAAAAATGCCTATAAAATTCCATAAATTTTGTTAAAAAATCTTTAATATCATATAATAGATTATCAAAGTGTTTGATGATATTTTATATGATTTTGAGCCCCATTGTCATAGATTCATTCATTGTTAAGTTTTTAAAATTGTTTTAATGACTTAACTTGAGAAATTAATGTCTAAATTAATTCTGTAAAATATGATTTTTCAGAATGATGATTAGGACATTGATTTGGCACTTTGTATAGTTTTGGAAATACATATATTGTCTAAATTGTTTGGAGATGCTTGTTTATGTCATATAAATTGTTTATATGTTATTTCATATTATTTACTTCATGAATAATTCGACAAGCATGAAATTGGGAATTTCAAAACATATGATGTATATTTTTATGATATAATAGTTATATCATATTATTACCACGTATTCGCACTATGTTCATGTGATGGTATGTATGTGTGAATGCTTGGATGATCATGGACTTAGAATGTGTGTCATGTGATGATGCTTATTTAATGTTGGCATGTAATTAAGGGCCTGCGTGCCTAATCTTCTCTCTTATCAATTCTGATTGTATATACTACCTCCCTCTAAATGTACTCCCCTTGATTAAGATCAAGGTTTCTTATTTGATTAATGTACATTTATGGGTCTGCGTACCCTTAATGCTCTTGTAATGACAAGAAGACCGATCGAGGTGGAGGAGAGAGCGAGATGCAAGGAGAAGGGTTCTTCAAGGCATAATGGCTTGTCAACACCGGCATAGGATGTTGAATCCTTTAATGCATACCGATCTGGCTCCGGTCATGCATTAACGTGATGAAAGTCCATGATCATCTATTTAAATTTTGCATATTTGATATGTATGTGTGTGCTAGATACCTTAGATATATGGTATTCAAAGGTATTCATATTTATATGTAGCACATACTATGATGAGACTAAAATAAAATCCCTCCTCATTTTAAATTAGGTCGATAAACGTGAGACATTAAGAATGACTCACGTAGCCTTCCGTTGTTATGGTCTTGATGGGCCAATCTTAGATTGGATGGGTTTGTTGTGCTACCACAAGGCCTATTCAACAAGGGATTAGAGATCATGACCAAGGCATTAGCCAAACTTTGGAGTGGACCATTTGCATGGCTTTGTTGTGCTACCACAAGGGCTATGTGAAGAATCCATTCTCATAACGTAACAAGCGGGTTTGACCTAACTAGAGTATATGGTTTGTTGTGCTACCACAAGATCATAACTCTAGAGGCTAAATGACTAAGAGTTGCAAGAGTTGCAATTGGCAATAGTTGCCTACCTATTAAGTATGGGATGATTTGTTGTGCTACCACAAGGTCTTCACCATAAAGTTAGTAGGGTCTTGGTCCCCACTAGGATGTTATTATGTTATCCCCTCTTTGCATAATGAGGGTTATGCAAATTCGTCGAAATTAGTGGGAGCATAAATTAGGATAAAAGACCACATCTTAATTTACATTGAATATCTGCAATATTTTCTAAATAGAATTATATCTCTGTTATAGTAACCATCAGTTATCTTGCATACTTGAAGTCATTAGGCTCATTTATATTAACTTCCTTGACTGGCTTAGAATCATGAGAACTGTTCTCATGGTTGACTATATAACTAACCTACTTGGGAAGTGGGTGCCTACTAATCATCTAATGTAGTAAGAGAAGATGAGATCTTCATCTCATTAGAAAGATGTATTGTTTGCCTTACACTAAATGTTAGTCTCTATATGAAGTTTAGAGGCAACATAGATAGATGGATATGAGATCTATCATGACTCATGGTGATGAGCAAATTTAAGGCAAGATTAAAATAACAATACATATTCAATACTTCTTGTTAGTAAGACCAATGAAAAGAAGTAAGATCATTAGATGAGAAAATGAAGGCATAGTTAAAAGTCAAGAAGTTGGTCGAGGATATTAAGCCCAAAAAGGACATAGGATTGCTCTTCTACTATCATGATGATGATTGGTGGAAAGTATATTGAATATATATATTGCAAAGAAGGAGCTTGAGAAGCTTCGGCATCTCGATCATTGACTTACTTGTCATACACATATACACATCAAGTATAAGATACTATTTGTGTATATTATAGTATAAGATACTAAACATATGTCTTATGGTATAAGATACCAGATGTGTGTATCTTGTATGAGATATTAGATATACATATCTTCTATAAGATGTTATATATGCAATTATTGGTATGAGATACTAAATATGCATCTTATATCTACAAAGGTTGCAGATAATGACAAGTAAATGAAGGCTTGATGTATAAAGATTAACCTACATATACAAATGGTGCAAGAGTTGTATCATTGATAGTGGGAGGTACAAATCTTTAGTAGCCTTTTAGGGTGTTTTTATGATGAAGATTGTTGGTTTTATCCTTGTATATTAACAATATCGATATTTCCTACTTGAATAAATATTGATTTATTTTGAGTTATGGAAATGATAATTGTTCTAAGATTATGAATGGCAAAATGTTTGCTATTGGGAGCTTAGTAAATAATTTACTCATATGAGATATGAAAGCTCCCATGGTATGTGTGAATGCTCCTCTTAGGAGGAAATGGGTTGATATAGATCAATCTATTTCTTTAGCTTAATATAGACATGGTCATATCAATGAGAACAGACTTAAGGAGTTCCATATAGATGGAAACATAAAGGCAAATGATTTTGAATCATTAACCAAATATGAGTCTTATCTCATTGAAAAATGACTATCTCTCCATTTACTAGAAATGGAGGGTGGACCAAGGAGTTAATAGAACTCATACATTTGGATGTGTATTGGTCTGTGTCTATTAAGGCTAAAGATGGACATTCTTACTTCATCCTTAATAGATAATTTCTCTAGGCATAGATATATGTGCTTGTGAAGTACAAATATGAGACTTTGAGAAATTGTCTAAGGTAATAAATGAAGTAAAGAATAAATGGAAAGAGTATTAAAGCTTTTTGATTAAGTCAAGGAGTGAAATACTTAAGTACTAGATTCACACATCATTTGAAGGATAATACAACTTTATCTTAATGAACATCTCCCTAAAACTCTTAGCTTACTTGAGTAGTAGAAACAAGGGTGATTGTGTCATGTGTGACATGACACAAGTAATGACAACGTTTGCAATATCTTCCTTGTCTATTTAGGGCTAAGCACTCAATATAACCACTTTGTGTTGGTACCTTCTAATTTATTCTGATTATTTCATATATGATATGGATAAAGGGGTTATCTCTTGATCTTAAGTTAGTTAAGATATCGGAATGTCCGGCCAAGATGATGTGTAACCCATAATAATTAGAATATAAGATAGGAAGTGTAGACTTGTGGAATATCCTAAGGAAACTTAAGGATATTTAAATATACCACTTTATGAGATAAAGGGTATGTGTTTCACAATTTACTATATTCCTAGAGGAAGAGTTCCTCTTTGAGAAAAATAGTGGGAGCAAGGAATTTACGGAAGGTGTTCTAGACCCACAACCCAAAGACACTTCTATGGTACTGATTAATAATAGCACGCATCATAGGTCTTTAAATTGTGCTAATTCAATCTTATAGATATGTGAGACATATCTTTGATAGAAGAATATAGGCACAATAAAGTGAGGATACTGATCCAAAGACCTATGGAAGAAAATATGAAATATTGATTCTAAAATAGGAGAAGACAATAAAATCTATAATAATATCCATCTATTTTGGCCAAGTTCGGAACTTGGTGGATCCACCTGAGGGTAAAGTACCCATTAGGTGTAAATGAAAAGAAAAGATGGATAGGAGTGAATTTGAAGGTGAGACCTTCAAGGCATGGATGATTGAAAAGGCATCATCTAAGTTAAGGAGTTGACCTTGATGATATCTTTTAACCATTGCCATATTCAATCCATTTAGATTTTATTAGTACACATTATGACTATGAGATATGTCAATTAGGATGTTAAGATAAAATTTCTCCAATGGTGAAATTTAAGGGGAGGTGTATATGATACAACCTCTGTTGTATATGATACAACTTGAGGGATGTGAGTCCCAAAACATCCAAAGAATGTGTACACGTTGGTAATGTCCATTCATGGACTACAACAACATTCTCAACCTTGGAATATAGGATTTGATAAGATTGAATCTTATGACTTCATTTGGAATGAAGAAGAACCTTGTGTGCATAAAAATGCTAGTGGGAGTGCTATTGTATTTTAGACATTTTACATTGATGGCATACTACTCATTATGAATGATGTAGGTATGTTATCATCCATGAAGCCTAACTATAAAAATGAATCCTCCATAATTATTCTGGGAAAAGCTTCTTAAGGATTTAGGTCTATGGAGATAGATCTAAAAGGGATGCTTAGCTTGACCCATTTGTTGTACATAGATACCATAGTCAAAGGGTTTGACATGAAAAATTCCTATAGAGGTGCCTTGCCCATAAGATATGGAGTTTATCTCTTTTAAAGAGATATATAATACGTGAATATAGTCTCTTATGCCATAGTCATAGGGTCTATCATGTATACTATGTACATAGCCTAATGTGATTAGTACTTTAAGTGTTATGAGTAATCATCACGCAAATCCAAGTGAGTGTCACTGGATAGTTGAGAAATATATCCTTAAGAACTTGTGAAATACTAAGGATGCATTTCGAGTATGGAGGATAGGATTGGAAGTTTGAGTTAGACTTAAACTTCTAGTTAAAAATGACTGGTAGCTAGGGTATATGTTTTACCTAGATGGTGGCGCAGTGAGCTGGAAAAGTTCCATGCTATAGACACTGTAGATTTTACAAATTATAATTGTTGCTGACTGCTTACAAAGTAGTCTAGATGAAGGAGTTCATCTTGTTTAGGGAGTTGTCCCTAATATATCTGATAATGTACCATTATTTTATGAAAATGATGGATCATTATTTTTTATGTAGTGGAGCCTTTGTCTCATCAGAAGTTTAAACACTTCTGTGTCAATACTACATGGTCAGAGTGGCAGCAACTCAAGGAGATATAATTAAAGATAGAGTATCTTAAACTATAAACATTGCAGATCCACTAACTATGGCCCTAACTCAAAGTGTGTTTGAGGGTCACCTTGGGCTGATGGAGATCAGACATGTGGGTGATTGGCTTTAGTGCAAGTGGGAGAATGATAGAAATGTATGCCCTACAAGCCAATCATATGTGATATGATTTTACATTTCTTGTAATATCTTATTCAGTATAAATGGCATAATCTTCATTACTTGCACTATCTAGATGCGTCTATCGTAATGAAGTCCTAGGTTGCATGCAATGATGATTGAATCATGATGAGATCCTGATAATGAGATCAATCATCTAGAAGCATGTACTCTAAATGTTCCTAGTCGTAGGATCCTCGAGACGGGACATCAAGGATCCGGTAAGACTAGTGTATATGATATCTTCTCATATGATGAGAATGACCGATCTCATTGGTCATCAGTGTGGGGACACTGAGATACATATACAGGTGCTTATTAGAGGAATGAGTTCACTGAACTGACCAGTATAGAATCCCTGAATGGTATCTTACCGAACTGTCGATCAGGGTATTCTATGATCACGGTTGCACGGTTGGATCTTTGACCTGAGTCGCCAAAGACGTCTTGCCGGGCGTACCATGTACTTTGACTATTGCCTTATGGATCACTTTGTATTGTGGTCCTGTATAGTTAATGGATTGGGTATATGGGAAACCCGGTGGAGGCAATTGAGCGGACAATAGGGGATCGTCCACTCTCGGTAGGAGAGAGAGAATGTCCTATGGATAGTACTCTAAATCCTTGGCCAAGGTAGATAGGATATTTGGAAAAGAGTTTTCCAATTGATCCAATTACGGGTACAAGATTCCATAGTGTTGGTATATTTAGGAGTTGACAGTCAATGCCATACTCCTATCCGACCGGGACATTGGATGGACGAAGTTTTATATCCGTGTGGTAACTGATGATAGAAAGGCTCTTTGGAGAGGAGTTTATCCCCGAAGCCGTTTGGGATCATAGGATGTGGCTTGTACCCTTCATGATCGGTAGGCCGTTAAATCTATTATGAGATAATAGATTTAATTTAAAAGAAGTTGTTCTTTTAATTAGGCCTCAACCAAATGAGCTATTGGGCCTAGTGGGTCACACACATAAGGGCTAATCCATAAGTTTGGGGGCAAGGGTGTAATTCGTTTCTACCTCTCTCCTTCACGTTTTCCCTTGCTGGAGGCCATCGAGAGTCGATGGGACTTCATCCGGGGCGAGTCGGAAGGTCCGACGCGAAGGAGAACCCGACTATGGAGGCAGCTCGTGTGGATACGACTAGAGGCCGCACACTTGAGTGGCTGAACGAGCGTGAGAACGCTCGATCATCTCCGATCTTTAGGGATTATTTGAATCCCACAAAGGTACGTATTCGAAATTGTTTCGTATACCAGTTTTGGCGACGTCGTTCGGTTTCGATCGAGACCAAGACAATGATATACGGGGAATCATAAATTTTCCGCTGCGCCAATCTGATTAGACCGATTCCCAACAGAATACACCATTAAATGTACTGAAATTGACTGAGAAGATGATGACTGAGAAGAGAAGACTTCGGATCTGTCTGTGCAGTGCCGGTGTTGAAGCCATAACAAGCCGAGGGAATGTCAGAATTGATCTCCGTTTGTTGCATATGAAATATATCTTGATGAAGAATACTTCTTATGAAGGATTTAAGGCCGTAAAATGACTATATAGATCTGTAGAAGCCAATGATCAGCAGTGCAGCACGTCGGAGCATAGATCGGCTTCTTCTTCACTTTGGGATGATCTCCGGGCACCGGGACGAAGAGAGAACTATTTGGGGAGATTGGGAAGAGCCTAGGGTGGCTGGAGGATGAAGAGAGAAGTTCTGGCGGATGGGTATGCCCTTCTTAGGCCGTTCATATGAGTCTCCCTTTATAGGGGATGAGAACCAGGTCAAAAAATAGCAAGTTTTGATACATCCGACCATAGGATGGATTTCCTCCATTTAATGTTGCTAAGTTTCATATTGAGGCATTTATAAACTTACCTAAATGATTGAGAGAGATTGGAAACCGTGGATCACCTTCCCCATGCTCAAAATATACCTCCACTTGAAGAGGAAACAAATCTAGTCTAAAAATGGCAAGTCTTGATATACAAGATAACAAGTTGGATTGCCATCATTAGATGATGCTAATTTCGACCAGGAAGCTTCCATATTCTATAAAAAGTGATATGGAGGAGGAAAAAGGAAAGTAAGGTCGTGAATTGGTCAAATATGTGCACAATGGGCTGGGCTTGTATGCAATTGGGCTTGATTGGTGCTGCGTGCGGACAGAACTACGCATCTGACTTCTAGAAGGCGCTGAGGACAAATAGTAGATCAGAATTGAATGCCGTTTATTGCATTGAAAAGTGGACTCGGAGTGGAAGATTATTCATGTTGAATACTTCTTCATTAGACGTCCATATAATCCTGTGAAAAATTTCCAAATAGAGGATATGCTGGGAG
The DNA here is from genome assembly GCA_036172225.1 of Cryptocoryne crispatula var. balansae. Taxonomy (NCBI): domain Eukaryota; kingdom Viridiplantae; phylum Streptophyta; class Magnoliopsida; order Alismatales; family Araceae; genus Cryptocoryne; species Cryptocoryne crispatula. The sequence goes on from CM069924.1 coordinate 18,684,636, forward strand.
AAGCATAATCTGGCACACCACCAAGAGTCTTGTTTCGCAAACACGGATTTGATTAGAAATTAGCAAATCATCTTCATATTTACAATAAGCACCTAGGCTCATCCAAAAGGGTGGTTCATCATGATTTTGATGGTTTAAAAGAGATGTTGCCAATGGAATAATGGTTTAAGCTCTAAATAAGGCCAAATTGGCGTGTCTACACATGTGAGCCCGGTTGAGGTGAATTGTGGGCACGTAGGCCCAATTGGGATGAATTGTGGGCACACAGGCCCGATTGGGGTGAATTGGCGCTTGGGCCCAAATGAAGAAAAGGGGCACATAGGCCCAGTTGGGGAAAAGGGGTACACAGGCCCGATTGATGAAGAGGGGCCCATGGGCCCAGTTGGATAAAGGGGGCACGTGCGCCCAATTGAATGAAAGGGGCACGTGGGCCCGGTTTAATGAAAGGGGCATAAGAGCCCGATTGAATGGCAAGGACATGTTGGTCCTATTAGATAAAGGGGGCACATGGGCTTGACTGATGGAAAGGGGCACACGGGCCCTGTTGATGAAAAGGGGCATAAGAGCCCGAGAAAGGGGCATAAGGGCCCAATTGAGTGGGATGGGGTGTGGGCCATGGCCCTAAGATTGACAAATTTTAGACCCATGGTCCCGATTGATGGTTGTAAGAGGGATAAAGAAAGGGCAATGGCCCTAAGATTGAGGAATTGTGGGCCCATGGGCTCGATCGTTGATTTAGAAGAGAATAAAAAAAGAGTCGTGGTCCTAAGATTGATTGATCATGGGCCTATGGGCTAGATTGTTGCTTAGGAGAAGAATGGGGTAAGGGTCGTGGCCCTAAGATTGATGCTAGAGGATTTGCCTGCCTATTTGGAGGAGGTCCAAGTATCCCTTTGTCTATGCCCTTCTGGAGGCTTGTCGACTCATTCTCCATTTCACTAACCAATTCTATCCCCTTATTTTTTCGTTCAAGGGTCAATTCTATCTCCCCAACTTCAGGGATCAATTCCAATGATGTCAACATTTGATTTGTACCTGGCGAATCCTTGCCTAGTCCTTGACATCAATTGACTTTGTGATCCCTATAGTAGGCTTCTCTTCAAGTTATTCTAGGAAAGAGGCCATGCCTAGCCTAGGGGATTCTAGAAAGATAGAAGAGTTTGGCTTGACCTCCCCTACTAGCTTATTTTGATCTTAAGTGATAGCAATGATATGTTGAGAAGTTGATTCCTCTGCCAGGGCAGGAGCACAAATGATTGGAGCAATTGGTTCATTTTCTAGGCAGGAGCTTGAAGGGTTGAAGAGACTAAATCATCCCCCATAGTAGAAGCAGGGATGATCAGATTGATCGGTTACTCTGCTAGGGCAAGAGCATGAATGATAGGAGTGACTAATTCCTTTGCCAAGGCAGTAGCAATAGAAGAAACAAGGGTCTTAACTAACTTAGAGTGAACCCTATTTTGAGGGTCGATTGAATAGCCAAGGGTTGTTCAATTGGGGTCGACATAGAAGTCGGTTCGGGTTGAGGAGCTGTTGGTAAACATGGTTGAGGAGTCAAAGCTTGAATGGTTGGCCAAGGGGTTGTTGATGAAGTAGACTGAGAAGTCAAGGGCTAGATGATTGGCCGATAGGCCTTTGGAAATGTTGGTGGAGTTGAAGGCTGGGGATTCGATGTTGATAATGAGGTGTTGGCATAATTGACATGAGGAGCTTGATTGTGCACAATTGATTGTGTCATTGACAGGGTTGCATGTCCGGCCGAGATTGGGGCATGGGTGGCCTATTCAACTGGCATCAAGGAATCAGCCGATGAAGATAATTAGGATGGGATTGGGGAGGACTCCTAGATTGGTGCATAGCATCAATGTTCTTCTCAAGCCTGGGCCTCAATTCATCAGAATATTGCATTAATTCCACATCTTCCTTTGCTTCCCCAATTATTGAATAGCCTAGCCCATATCTTTTCGAGAATTTGGCCTTGACACTTTCAAAATCCATATCTCTACTTCATTCAATAAAAAAAACCAATTTAGGGCTGCACCCTCTAAGGATCGCCTGAAAAGTAAAGCACGGGTCTTTCTAACATTCTGCCATCGAGATGATTTGCTTAGGAAATCATTGACATGGGTGAAGGGAACACCTAAGCCATTGTAGCAATGGTAGATTGGCATTTGTGATAGAGGGATGTGGATAGTATAGAGGGTAAATTCAAAGGTTTCTTGATCCTTGGCAATAGGTGGAGAGTAATTCACCAGGGAGTGTGTATGTGGCACTCTGATGGAAGGGAGGGGGTTTGGTGTGCAAGCTAGAGAATGACCCACAATGTGGTGAGTAGATGAAGTAACATGGCAAGACTGCCCAATTGGGTTATGGTAAGAGGTCGAACTGCCAATTGGGTGATAGAAATGTATGCCCTACAAGCCAATCATATATGATATGATTCGACATATCTAAATATCGATGCAAATATCATAATGAAGTCCTTGATCAAATGCAATGATGATTAAATCATGATGAGATCATGATAATGAGATTGATCATCTAGATGTATTTGATCTAAATGTTTCTAGTCATAGGATACTTGAGACAAGACATCAAGGATCCGGATAGACTAGTGTATGTGATATCTTCTCATGTGATGAGGATGACCGATCTCATTGGTCATTAGTGTGGAGATACTGAGATACACATACAGGTGCTCGTTAGTTGAATGAGTTCACTGAACTGACCGAATTAGAAACCCTGAATGGTATCTTACCGAACTGTCAATCAGGGTTTTCTATCATCATGGTTGCACAGTTGGGCCTTTGACCTAAGTCGCCAAAGATACCTTGTTCGGTGGAAATTGTTCTTTGACCATTGTCTTATAGATCACCATATAGATGGTCGGTCTAGTATAGCAATGGATCGGGTACAAGGAAAACACAACGGAGAAAATTGAGCGGACAACAAGGAATCATCCACTCTCAGTAAGTCATAGTGAATGTCCTATGAGATAGTACTCTAAATCCCTAGACAGGGTAGATAGGATAATTGGAAAAGGAGTTTTCCAATTGATCCAATTCCGAGTACAAGATTCTATAGAGTCGGTACATTAAGGAGCTGACAGTCGATACCGTACTCCTTTCCGACCGGGACATTGGATGGATGAGGGTTTATATCCATGCGATAACTAATGATGGAAAGGCTCAATGGAGATGAGATTATTCCCATAGCCATTTGGGATCATGGGATGTGGCTTCTTCATGATAGGTAGGCTGATTAATCTGTTATTAGATAACATATTTAATTAAATTTTAATAGAATTGTTCTACTTTATTTAGGCCTCAACCAAAAGGCTATTGGGCCTAGTGGGTCACACACAAAAGGACTTATCCACAAGTACAGGGACAAGGACGTAATTTATGTAAATTTTAGATTTTTATGAAAAATTTCGAAATTCTCTATAAATACTAATAGTTTCTGCCAAACCCCATCAAGACAAGGGTTAAAACCATGTCCATAGCCTCCTCCCTACCTCCTTCTCTCTCTAGAAGGTGTCCATGATTGATGGAGCTCCGTTCGGGAAGAGTTCTGGAGGCCGGCGCGAAGGGAGAATCTGCTGTGGATAAAGTTCGTGTGGATAATGCTGGAGACCGGACACTTGAACGTTATGAAGAGCTTGAGAAGCTCATCTCCTTCTTCTCCATGGGATTATATGAATCCTTATCAGGTATATTCAAACCCGATTTGATCGGTTTTTGGTTTTCGTCGTTCGGTTCTGATTGAGACAGATTCTAAAGAAACCCATAGGAATTGTCGCTTCCGTTGCACAAAAAATTTATGGACGATTCCTTACATTGTGGTGGTGAGGCAGCTCAGTTAACTTTGGCTAGACCTTTCTTGACAGGCGTCTTGCCCTTTGCTAGGGACTACACAATTGAGAAGGATTTAGGATCAGGGTGGTGAGATAGACCCTGAAGGAGTTGCTCAATGCTAAGCGGAGCAGGCTGATTGGTGGGATCTTGAATTTCGGGTTCCTTGATGGCATTAACATGGCCCTCTGGTTGGACCATGGATTGCTGTAGCACGTAGTGACCCGTCCTGTAGTAGTCCAGCATCCCCAACGTGTCTTTCGGACCTTAGCATCATTGGCATCCGGTCATTCTTTCCCCAAAGATGATTAACAAAAGAAGGGCAAGTCAAGCATACGATTGAAGATTTTTTGTTATGTTTTGTTTTCTTTGATTTTTTTGTTTCAATTTGGTTGTTTGGAAAACAAGTTGAACACAAAATTAAAGATGTTTTTGTTTTATTTTTTTAGGTTTTTTGCAAGTAGAAATTTTTTGTTGTTTTCAATTTTTGGTGAGCAAGCATGTTATGCAAACAAGTTTTTAAAATGACTACTCGACAATTTTTTGGGTTAAAACCTTAGATTTGATACATTGTTAGCAATTGTTCACTCAAATGGGTATGGTTCCTATTGCTTCGATCTTCAAGACCTAAAGTTGTCACTCAATCACCACGAGTAGGTACTTAGGTTCTTCAGGTTTTGGGAAAGTGGTACAACCAGCCCAATCGTGCGGAGAGGAATACTCCACAGATGGGGACTTGCGGTGGTCTTGATGGAAACCACCAAATCAACTAGGAAGGAATATCCAAGAAGAGAGGTAAGAATCCACCAAGAAGGTGTTTGGAGGGTGAGGGTGTGTTGGGAGAGAGAACACCTGTCTCAAATGCCCTATGGATCGGAACAAGTTTGGTACTTGATGCAAAAAGGCTAATGCAAAAGTAAAAATGGAGGGTAAGAGGAGAAGAAGCAAACAATGTGCACAAGTATGAAAATGAAAGAAATCTATTAAGTAAATCAAGCAAGAGTATGCAAGCAAGACAGGTAATGATAAAGTAAAACAAATAACTAGCAACTAGCAACTAAAAGGTGGTTCACATAGGAACCGGGTTGTGATGGAGTGTCCATGTGGGGACAAATCTGAAATGAAGGTAAAAGGGATGGTCCACGTGGGGACCGATTTGGAAATAAGGTGTCTCATGCGGGAGCTGAGTTTTGGAAAGGTAGGTGATTCATGCGAGAACCGATTTTTGAAGGAAAAGGAGTGGCTCACATGGGAACCGGTTTGTTTTATTGGAAAAGGGAAGAAGGGCCACGTGGGGCCAATCTAAAGTGGTGTAAAGGGGTGGTCCATGCGGGGACCGATCTAAAAGTGGGTTGGTTCACATGGGAACCGGTTTAGAAAAGGGGTTGGCTCATGCGGGAATCGATTTTTATGAAGAAAAGGGTGGTTCACACAGGAACCGGTGTAAAAGATGACAAAATGGAAAGAGGGCCATGTGGGGCCAATCTGAAGGTGCTGTAAAGAGGTGGTCCATGTGGGGAACGATTTTAAAATAAGTTGGTTAACACAGGAACCGAGTTGGAAAAGAAAGGTGGTTCACGTAGGAACCGGTTTATAAGAAGAAAAGAGGGTTCACGTGGGAATTGGGTTGAAATTAAAGACATGCAAGTCAAGTCCACATGGGGGACAATCTTAAAGGAAAAGTAAACAGGAAGTTTAAAGGTAAATTGGCATGGAAAAGGTAAAGGACAAGCCAGTTCGCGCAGGAAGCAAATTGGAAAACAACTAGTTGCAAGGATCAATCAAGCTAGCACGGTTGAAGACATTGGTTGTCCCACCATGGTCGCCAAAAAGCTGTCGACTCCTAAAACAGGTTCGATGGAATAGGGTAAAGGGAGTGAATTAGAAAAAACTCGTAAAATAGTAAAATCCTAACCTCGGTCCCACACTCACATTGATCCTCAAACATTCATCTCACAGTGTCGCTTGAACACCGGAGATAGTTCGGGTCATGTGGGAGGAGAGTGAGGAATGAATTGACTTCAAGCATGAATAAAAGAGGTGGTCACCAGGAGCTGCGGGCTTCGCTTTATGGAATTGAACAAGAGATTAAGTTAGATGACCGTGTGTACCTTAGCGCGGGAGATTGGAATGTGAGTTCAACCTTCTTCTTCTTCGGCCGGCCGATGAAGAAGAGTCCAACCGATGCTAACTTGATCAATATGTGCAACTTAAAACCAATGAACAAAGTGAAGAGTTTGATTAGATTTGATAGAACTGTAGAAACTCTAATAGGAAGATGAGAGATAAGCAACTGAAACCAAACTCACCGGCTTCGGGGTGAGCCTTAACCCCTTTTTACGCGTTTTTGATTATGTAATAATGTGTACCTTGGCGCGGGAGATTGGGATGTGAGTTCAACCTTCTTCTTCTTTGGCCAGCCAATGAAGAAGAGTCCAACCGATGCTAACTTGATCAATCTGTGCAACTTAAAAACAATGAACCAAGTAAAGAGTTTGATTAGACTTGATAGAAGTGTAGAAACTATAATAAGAAGATGAGAGATAAGCAATTGAAACCAAACTCACCGACTTCGGAGTGAGCCTTAACCCCTTTTTTGTGTTTTTGATTATGTCAGAATGATGCCAAATTAACCAAAAAATGTTCTAAAATAGTAAATAAACTGAGTGAAATGAGTTGAGAAAGCTTATGGAGTGGATCGGCTAGAGTTGAAGCCGAGTTAGTTCAATCAAGCCGGTACGGGTAGCCTTGCACCCTCCTGGCGTGATTTTAGTGCAAAAAATTATACGGACGATCCTGATATTTGAATTAAGTGAAGTTTGTTTTTATGAGTAGAGAACTCAGAGAGGAACAGATCTCCTATTGATGACTTCTCCAGAATACGTCCATACAAGCCTGTAAAGCTTAAAGAGGATGGATATAGAAAAGTAGAACCTGAATGCACGCCCTCGGTGCAGCAATCGCCATGGAGAAACGGCAAGTCAGAATCGAATGTTGTCAGTTGCAAATGAAGGAGGACGAAGAGAAGAACAATTATTCTATTGAAGACTTTTGCAACAAAAGCCTTGGGTTTTCTGTATAAGCTGATGAATTTGGTTGATGTAGAAAGCACGGATTGAGCCTTCTCCTTCACTTCAGGATCAATCTCTCGACGTCGGCATGGATTTGAATGTCGAGATGGCTTTGGGAGGGAGCTTGGACAACCTCAGGATGAGCTAGGAATGGGGGGGTTAACCTTGGTTCATTGGGAATAGCCTTCAATTTATAGAGAATGGAAACCGGTTCAAAATAAGGAAATTGGCCCAACCGTACCCCCGGCTCTTATAGAAAGTGTGGGCGTGCAAGGCACTCCCTTGCCCTGGCGGTGCGGTCTGCGTGCCCCTCTATTTCGAAGGAGGCAGGGGCGCGTTACGCGTCTTATTGCTAAAAATTGCTGGAACCTTCTAGAAATTGCTAAAAATTGACTTAACTTAATGAACATGCCCATGACTCGGCGGCGCGGTCAAAAAAATCGATTTTAAGTGGAGAAAGCTTTCCAAAATCCGGTTTAGAAGGTGTAAATTGGGGTAGTTTCTGGTTTCTGGAAATAGACTACGCCCTCACCTTTCAAAGGGAGTGAGGGTGCGATGATCGCGCCCTCCCGTTTCAAGGGGAGCGGGGATGTGGTACACTCTCTCTTCTGTGTGCGTGTTTCGCAAGCCATAACTTGAAAACGGGATGTCCGATTCGGCTCCCGTTTATTGCATTGGAAAGAGGGCTTTCAACCACACCTCCTCAAGTTAGTAAACCAGCTGGCATTACTCCCGAGACATTCACATGGGGGTTTCTTCTAGTTTACCCTCTCGTAGAATGCCGAAAACTGCGACAGAGATCCGAAAGGGCACGGTTTTGGTTAACTCGGGATGACTTAAAATGATGACCAAACAAGTCTGGTATAGTCAAAAAACCCTAAATAAGAGAAAAAAATGAGATTAACCCAGTAAACATGAACTGAAACTTGGAAAAGTTGAGAAACCCTAAAATCGACCGAAATGACCGTATGACCCTGCTTGATGAAAATAGCTAGGATCGACCTGGATGACCTGAAAAGACCCGTTGATGATCATAAAGGCTTAACATGTGGCCCGAGATAGCCGTGTCAGTACATATCAAAAGTCGTAACAAAAGCCGTTATTGACCAACGACCACTGAAATGACTTCTCGGAAACCCTGAATGTTAGAGAACACACATGGGATTTCCGAGACCTTCAATTAAGGACCATTCAAGGTCAGTCATTGAGTAGGCTTTGTGATTTTCACTATTAACGTGTGGCTCTCGCTCGAAGATTACGGCATTGTTACGAAAATCATCGGTCCATTCCCAACTCGCGAGGGGCTCCACCAACATCCTTAGCTCATATCCACGAGGTGATCCGGATCAGATAACGGTCAAATAAAGTATATCGCCAATGGAATAGGAGTCTAGAGCTCCGAATCAGGTCAATTTGGCATGTCTATAGTAACTAGTCAATCCCTTTTCATTTATCCTTCAATTTTCTCATTTTTATTGTTTTGTAGCTTTTGGCTCTTGGCGACCACATTCCTTCTCTTTCTTTTTCCAGTTCCGTAGGGCTTAGGTGTGTTAGCCACATCACTATCCACTTCCCAATCTTCCTTCCCCTCCATTCTACTCATGACCCGGACCAATCCTTCAATGCCCAAGTGACATCAAAGGTTGAGTAGTCCAAGAATCAAGGAGAGTGGGGAGAAAGAAAGGAGGAGTGGAGGATAGGCTGGTTTGTGGGAGTCATCTCCTACCATGTACCCAACGTGGTTAATACAAGCTGCCCCTTGGAACCCTAAGGGAGAACACACACACCACGACCCAAACAGTGATCCGAGGGGCAAACAAAAAGCCACCCACATATAAGGGCATGCAACCCTTTGCACTATGCCAAATTTTGGAAAGATTCTTGTAGAGTTCAATATTCTTCACCCCAATCACTTTTAAGGAACATTATTTTTGTTGAGAAAATGTTCTCAACCTGAGTCTTAAAGTGAACAAAATTGAATAAACTTCACTTTTGTGGCATTAGAAAAATTACAACAATATCTATTGTAGTGATCAAGAAAGGACACATAAAATTTGTATCCATTGTTGCTTATATAAGGAGAAGGTCCCTAAACATTAGATGTAATAAGTTCAAGGGGTTGTTTAGACACATATGTAGATAATAGAAAATGGAAATGATGACTATAAGCTATAGCACATTGTAAATAGAAGGAGCTATCAGCAGTATAAAAACTACCAATTTTATGTAAAACATGGTATATTTTTCTAGTAGCAGGATGACCAAGGCGCTTGTGCTAAGTACCAACTGAAGTAGTAGAAAGAGCCATCGGGGATGATGTAGAATCTGCCTTCATGTCTGTCGACTCCAAAAATTCGACAGGGCCTCTCCTTTTCAGGGAAGTTCGTGAATCTGGATCGTCACCTCAAGAGGGGATGAGAAAGACAGAAGAAAACACAGAAAGTAACACTCACCTCGGTCACACATTCACATTGATTCTCAAACTTTCATCCCTTGGCGTCGCTCGATCACCAAAGAGACGGTTCGGGTCATGTGGGAGAAGGATGAGAAGTGGAAAATTAAGACATGTGGTTGCCAGGAATCGCGGGTTCCGATTTATGAAATAAGATTGATCATGTGTACCTTAGCGTGAAGAGTGCGGGTCAAAGCTTCTCCTTCTTTGGCCGGCCGATGAAGAAGAGTCCTCAATGTGTGGGTGCTTGATTTATATGCAAATAGATAAACAAACAAGTGGAAAATACAATTATAACTAGACAAAGTGGAGTATATGTAAAGAAAATGACATGAAACACACAACTAAAAGAAAACTGACTGGATTCAGGTTATCTCTAACCCCTCTTTTTTATTTTCGGATTAACAAACTAAAATTAATTCAAGAAATTTTAAAAAAATAATAAGACTATGGATAATCACGAAACAAAGAGATACGAAGAAGAACAGAAATATTTTGATAAGAATAGAGAAAGATATGGCCAAATCAGGGTTGACGTAAAGCCGAGCAGTAGTCTAGGATCTGCCTGGCGTGACTTTGCTTCTGCACAAGTCACAACCAACCCCGACCACGGAATCATGTGCCGTCAATTGCAAACTGAAGAAGACTTGATGAGGAAGAACTTTGATGAAGGGATCTCCAGCAACAGACTTCCACACGCTTCTGTAGAAGCTGAAGAAGAGAGACCTGACAGATCACCTGCTGACCAGCCTTCCTCTCTCCTAAACCGAATTTTCTCTCTCTAAAAACTCGAAATTCTTTCTCTAAAAATCACAAAATTGATACAGGATGGATCTTGGACGTCTTGATATGCCTGGGGGGTCATGAACCTCTCTCTGGAATGGCCGGAATCGGCCTCAATTTATAGGAGAACAGTTATCGCGATCCAAGCTAAAAATTAGGCTCTTGTGCCCTGGTCCCTGGGCACATGTGCCCTTGGCCCTGGGTGCATGTGCCCCCACCTGAGGGCACATGGCATCCACCCAAAAAATTTGGCCCAATCAGATCGAAAAATTTGATCTGATCTGTTCAAAGGTATAGTCCCTAGTTGAAAATTGGTTCCCTCGTGCCCTCGATCGGGGGCACAAGGCCACATACCTCAGGGTTAGGGCACATGGCCATGTGCCCTGGGTTCTGGGCGTATGTGCCCAGGGACCCAGGCGCATGGGAATGTTTCTATGCGTCCTTCTTTCGGAAGCTATTGCGGACACTCCCGAACTTAGAATTCGACGCCGTTTGTTGCGTTGGAAAGATAACAAGCCGAAGAAGCTTTCTATTGCAATGGATCAGCTATAACACCCTCCAAAACTTCAGAATTTTCTTGAGAAGTTAGGGCAGTGAATAGAAGATTCAATACTGGTCAGAATGACTCCGACAGTCAACCGGAAAGACACGACATGAAAAAAAATTTGTCTGGAGTGTGAATATGACTATATCCTTCAATGTATGATCATTAAGCATTGGTTATTCAGCCGATTTCTATGTTTACATGATTTACGTGTGGCTTTCACTCAAAAATTATGGCTTTGTGCAAAAAACTTCGAAAAAAATCCGATTTCATTCGGCAAAGCTCCAAATCAACATTAAAAGACCCGGCATCATTCTAAGATCAATCACACATGTTACCCTATAAAACAATGAGTTTTATGCTCAGAATTAGACAAATTTGACGTGTCTACAATAATGTCCAGCAAGTAGAGTCCATTGGCACTACTGGCCACTATACAATTCCTTCTTGGTCTTGAGGTCCTTAATAAGACAATGTGTAGATAAAAATCAAAAGAGACATTGTTATCCCTAGTAAACTATGAAACCAATAGCAAATTCTTTGCTAAATGTCGAACATGCAAAACATTTTTAAGGTGAAAAGATTTGAAACTTGTATTACCAATGTAGGAGATACCTAATCCATCTCCATTGCCAACTTGTACTTTGTCAAGCCACCATAATGCACCAGATTTCTCAACATTCCAACCTTTTGAGTCATGTGATAGTTGGCTCTAGAATCTGGATCACGTTGGATCCATGACATTATATGACTGTTTAGGTCCATTAGAAGCATGGTTATCCTAAAACTGTTGATCATTGTTTGAACTGCCATATTGCTCATTATAGTAGCTCCTATAACCAAATTCATATATATTTGAACACTGTATTGTTGAGTGTCCATGCTTGTCACATAGTTGACACACATGCACAATTCTTTGATTTCCCTACTGATTCGTATCTGAATTGTTTGAATTGTTTCTTGGATTGACTTTAGTGTTGGTAGCAGAATTTCTATCATATTTGAACTTGCCATTGATTCTACCTCTATCACCTCATCCCCAACCTCTGTAATTACCAATATTCTGATACTATGGAGACTGAACTGTAGTTTTAGTAAAATTAAGTGAAGGTTCAAATACCTGCTAATATCACTTTTGATTCAAAATTTCCTGATTGAGTAGAAGACCTTGTAATTTCTCAATGGAACAAAAAAGAGGCATCAATCAGAGTAGTAACTAAACTTATAAAGGGATCATACTCTGATTCAAGACCTCCAAGTATATATGAAATCAGATCTCCAATAGAAATAGGTTCCATAGCAATTGCCAAACAATTAGTTATGAGCTTAGCCTTTTGTATATAATCTACCAATTTCTCTGATCCCTTTTTGAGCTGATAAAGTTGGGACCATAATTGAAGTATCCTAGCCTTGAAGGTATTGGCATAAGTACTTAAAACATCAGTCCAAAAACCAGATGACTTATCATGACCAATGACTAAGGGAAGAGCAGTTTCTAAGAAGGAAATAAAAATGGACTTCACCAAGCTGTCATATTGTTTCCAAACTTTTGTAGTAGGATTAGGAATTTCAGAAGAAGAAACAGCTGGGTCAGGAATAAACAAAGGCAGACAAGGAATGGATCCATCAACTAATCCAATGAGATTGTACATCACAAAAAATGGAAGAAATTGTGTTCTCTATATTATATAATTGTCACTATTGAGTTTAACTAAAATGCAATGCGACACATTCGGAAGCGAATCAAGAAAGCCAAAGTTGACAAAGGGAAAATCAAAAGAAGAACCTGGTAAAGCGTTAGTAGATGGATTAGCTACTGACGCACCAATTAGAGAGACATTCAATGGCGTTTACATTGTTGTAGGCTCTAATACCAAGTCAAAGCTTTAATAAAGCAGCTACGATCCTATATTGAAGCAAAGGAGAATTTGAAGCACCAAATCTAAAGTAAAGCAAAGAAGAAAACTAGAGATGAGAATGGGAGGGAACTCCTCAATGAGTTCCTCATTCCCTTTTCACTATATATATCTGTGTAATCAGATAGAATCATGCAAAAATTAATTGAGGCATAAAGCCAATTGTAAAAGTACAACAAGGGGCAATGTATAAATTGTAAAATTAACTTAGTTTAACATGATAATTTAGATGTCTAATATCTGGCGATGGCATAAACGTAAACTTGGACATGCTACTGAGGATAACCACCTTTAGGGCGGTGTAGGCTAGTGGCAATATGTAGGAGATCATAGCCCCCAAGTCGATGATCGTCTAGCTCCCCACGAAGACCCCTCAGACATAGGCACTAGCTGCCTGACAACGCTCATCACCAGCAAGCCAATGTAGAAATGATTGGGCTCTAAAACATTGTTGGCGTGTATACCATTGGTGGATACGATCTACTAGCATTGTTGAGTGTCAGGTACTCTAATATTTCTACTCATTTGGGGAAGACAATAGAAGAAGATGTTGCCCAGATAAGGTGGCTGTGAATTGAGTGCGTTCTTGCCTCACCCAAGGCCGACCAGCCCGACAGTTCCCTTGAAGAGCCCTCTACTGTCGTTGCCACACCCAAATGTGAAGTTACCTAGCCGTGCCATGGTGGTCAACAAGAGCTTGTCCCGGACAAGGAAACCAAATGAGTAGGACCCATCTGCATAAGAAGCCTGGTAGGCGCACTTGCCATGGTAGCATTCACCATTGTGGCTAAAGGAGCAAAAGGAATTTGAGCACTCTTGCACACCGGATCATCGCATTTCATATAGCTTGTGCTCGACTAGGCAGGGTTGAATATTGGTTGAACTTGCAGGTAGCAAGATGTACAAGGTTGGCACTGGATCCAGTAGAGGTCACTCTCAATGTCAATGACGACATATTATAGCCTCTAGGGGGTGCTGAAATACACAAGCACCAAGTAGCCTCCACTGCCCGCCATCAAGGTGTCCCTCATTAGTACTCGGATATGTGATGCTAACTATTAACCGACCCAAAACTACAATGTTGGGATAGAGAGGCCCAGGCTTTTAAGCATGATCTTTGGCTCTGTTACTATGTTAACTGACCTAAAATCATGATGTTGGATTTGAGAGACCTAGGCTTTTAAGCACGTGATTTTCCCTTCAACTGTCTGATATGGGACTATCTAACTGCTGACCCATGCAGCACCACCGGCATTGTTGTGGTTGGCCTACACCACCCCATCAACGAGTCATGATAAGCTACCCTCAACGAGTCATGAGCCATTGTCTCGATGAAATCTGGAAGCTTTAGACGCCTAGGGAACACGGCCCATACGCGTGCACAATCTTCACCAAATTATCTCTGAGGATTGAAGATCTCAAAACATGCATCATATATATATATGAGTTCACTCTGGTGGAGGAAACTCCTACAGTCCCCAACAAGGTGACATCATGTGAGGTTGTGGAAGATGAAGCAGGAGTGTGCTTTAATGATGACGTAAAGTAGGTATGACTTTGTTCGATAGTGAATCAATTGATGGTCAGTAGCAAGTCTTCAGAGCCTCAGTAGTGAGTCTATAGCCTCAGTAGTGTGTCAGTAGAGGGTTGGTAGTGGGTCCTTGAAGCCTAGGTAGCAGGTCAATAGAGACTCCATAACAGGTCTTTGGAGTCTTGATAGCAGGTCTTGGTAACAAGTCCTCAAAGGCTTGGTAACAAGTTATCACATGCTTGGTAATGGGGTCTTGGGAAGCTGAAACAATGTCACATCATTTTATAAAGTGCACTCCTACTTCGTCTACCATGACACCACATGCCATCATCCCAATGGGGACTGCGGAAGTTCCCTCCATTGGGGAACTAAAGTGATCCAAACTATCTCTATATATATGCACAAATGGATTAATTAACAGGCCTGACTAGGAGATCCATAGATAGATTCTTCATTTTAGGTAAGACTGATACTTCAATCTATGGATGGGTTTTGTGTGTCCCCCCAGTGTATTGTGGTGTGTTGTGAGTGTGTTCTCTTCCTCAAGATTCTATGTGCCGATTCTTGTTAACCACACCGGAGGCACAATTGGGGATGTTTCCATGAACTGGCCTATCCTCCACTCTTTCTTTCATTCTCCCCACTCACCTTGATCCATGAGCTACTCAACCTTGATGTCACTTGGGCATCGAAGAGTCGGTCTAGGTCATGAGAAGAACGAAATAAGAAAGAGGATTAGGGAGGGAAGTGATGTGCTTAACATAACCTAAGCTCTACAGAATTGGATGGGGAAGAGAGGGTGTGGTTGCCAGGAGCCAAAGGGGGCTTCGAAGAAGTGGGATGAAACAAACAAAATCAAAATAAAAAAAAGATTAATCAGTTTAACTCTTTAAGCGGGGAGATCGTTGTAGGTGCTATCTTCTCCTTCCTCGACTAGCCAGGGAAAAAGAGCATTGGGAAAACATTGCTTGCCTGAAACGAATCACAAATGAAAGCATAAAATAAATAGATTACAACCAAACATAGAGTAACAACTAATCCAAAGAAAGGAAGAAATGACAAAAGGGTTGAACGGACCAGATTAGGACTAACTCCTAACCCCTCTTAGGGAGGATCTAAATGGACTAAAAGCTAGAGATGCATTAAAACTATGATAATGTGATGTGCATAATCAAAAAAATGAATGCAAAGGGAGAAGAGGGTGAAGAAGATAATTGGTAGGCTGGTGGCTAATTTGTCTTCAGAGGGAGCAGGCACTACCAGCTAGGGTTGCTTCGCATCCTGTTGGGGGAGCACTTTAGACCCCCATAGGTTGTTTTTTGGAACTATCTTCTCCCAGCTCCACTGGAGGTTTCCAAGCGCTTCAGCTCAATGTGATGGCTCCTTATAGTGTGGTGGAAGGGTTGATGGCCTTCTAATAGTGTTGTGTGTTGTTTGAATGGTTCTTTGGTGGTGTGCAGAGGGTAAGATAGTAAGAATGTAAGAGTGGTTGTGGATGGCTTGGAGATGGAGGTGGGAACTCTAGGGTTTCTTAGATGGGGTTGGGAAGTTGCTGGAGGCATTCAAGGAGCTCTCTGGTATCTCTTGGAGAGCTTTTTTAGCACTTGGCCACATGGTTGGAACCTCTTAAACATTGGAGAGAAGTCTCCTTTTATAGGACCGCAGGATGACCAAGGCACTCTCATAGAGTGTCGCCTGAAGTCCTTCCTTGGGACCACTTGGTGTCACACTGTTTGAGTGTTCGTAACCACTTTAACCATAGCAGGCATATGTTCCTGACTTACGCAAAATATGGGGTGTCAGTTATAAACTGAATGCCAGATGCTCCTTGATCGCGACACCAGGCATCCGGTCTATGGAGCATCATTAACTGACTCTGACATATTTGTCTGAGATTCCCCATGCTATGTGAAATCTTCGGCTACAATTGTTAGCAAGATTTTTGACGTCTCGAAAGAGGGACACCTGCAACCTTGTATGATACTATAGCAATGTCAGCCGATTTGAAAATTAGAATGAAATGAGTGAGAGAGCCATGCGCTCCACCGACCCCGATGCCAGGTGGCGCCAAACTGGGGCACTGGTTGTGTCCTTCATGTTTTTATCATCTTTATGCCAAGTTTGGTTCTTCAGTAGGAAAAGAAAAATGTTTCATATGAAAACAAGAGTTTTGGTCTCCTTAATTAGACTAAATTTACATATTTATAGTTGCATGACATGATTTTTTTATATGTGACAATTTGTTAAAAAAGTGTATCACAATTGTAAAAGAGATTCAATTTTATAGATAACTTCTTTTTGGATAAATGAAGAGAGAGCTAGCTGAGGGATTTATTTTTCTCTTCTTCTTTAAAATCCTCTACATTCTATCTTGCCAAACATGATATAATTTTAAGTTGTATCAATTTTACATTTTTATTTTATTGTACAAATTTATAACCAAAATGTACCCCGGTAGTTGATACTTTATATAAACCCTTTGTAAAATAAAGCTTTTATATATATGTTGTGTACACGTGTGTAATCAATTAATGTATGATGAAAACAATCAACAAAAATATATAAAATATCTATGCAAATCTAAATGTGGTGCAGATGATAGTTAAGTGTCGAATATTAAAAGGATACCTTATTGATATTGATATTTGATATTTATATAAGTTATAATATTGATATCAAATTAATACAAGTTGACAGTTGTATCATTTAATATCTTTTATTTTCATCACAATTTCAAAATTGATACAATTAATCAAACATCTCTTATTGATTATTATCAATATCAATTTTAAGATTGATATATAGTGATAGAGATGCCAAATAGTGTTACCAACCACAATCTTGGGATCTCTTTGTTTGGTTAGAGTATCAAAAAAAATCTATCAAATTTGATAATGTTATTGTTTATACATAGAATATATATATCAATACTAAAATGGAAACATGTCAACCGTAATATTACATTACTTACATTATTTCTACAATAAATTTTAAAATTGACACTTGGAGCCAACCAAGCACCTTATTAATAAATACAAACGAAGATATGTACCTTTTGATTTTGAGAAAATTGTTTTCTTTGAAGAAATTTTCTCGAGGTATAGCTAGTATTCTCCATGAACAATGGTATATTGCAGGGTATATAGGAGGAGGAAGATCATGAAAGAGTAGAATATGGTTCCAACAAGAACCATGGCCATTTATGTCTACCACACTGAAGTGTAAAGTTCTTGAAATATATAGAGAGAGGGAGATCATAATATCTTGTGATGATCACTTACATTTGTAGAGTTGAGGTTATGATGGATATATTAGGTAATCTTAATTAGCAAAAGTTGCACCTTGCAGCTCTAACTTCCTCCACCGGAGATTGTCGATATCATGTAGTTATTGATGATGTCAGGTAGATCGAATCGATTATATGGAATCCTAGAACAATGGATCGACAGGCACAGTCGGGAGAACTCTAAAGAGCAACAAGATTAGACATCTCGATGCACTTACCTATCTCAATAGAAAAAAAAAGAAAAAAGAGATGGATAAGGCCGTAAATGATTTGGATAATATGTTATGATCCTCAGCTGATAATTAATATATTTTTTAGAGGTACCCTTGGGGTGGAGATTCACATATGAATGCTATCTGGTTGGTGATAAAAGTAAACATGAAACAGTGTGTTCCCCTACAGTTAAGATCTGCTCTCCATAAATTTTTATAATATGTAATTAATGTATAAAATTATGTATTTAAAATCATTTACCGAATTTATATTTAAATACTTAATATTGTATTGATAAATATATAATAAATTTTATATTTAATGACTATTTTTCTTGTTTATACTATTAAAATATTAATTAATAAATAAAATTTTGATCTAGATATTATATGGATCCAAAATGTGTCTAAACTATGATGCGGGATTTGTATCCATATTCCATTTAAACTAGATAAATATTATCATTTTAGTTAAACAATGGATTTGTTTAAGGCTTTGTTTGATAGGACTAAATCATCCTCCTATCTCCCACTCAGTCATATTTCATATATTGAAAGGTATTTCATAAAATCTCTTATTTAAAATCAGAACTAATCTTTTATCTCTTCAAAATATTTTAGCTATTCAGATATTAATCATCACTCTTTATGGTTCCGAGGAAGAGGAGCTCATGGCTCATGACGACAAGAGGGTGCTTGCGACTCATGGGGAATCTAAGAAGGGGGGGATAATGGCAAAGGAGGTTGTGGCGACAGGGAAGGGGACTCGTGTCTTACGATGACTAAGAAGGGGGCTCATGGCGACTAGGAAGTGGTGCATGGCTCACGTTGACTGGGAAGGGGGCTCAGAGCTCGCAGTGCACAAGGAAGGGAGCTCACAGCTCATGGGAGATCCTGTAAGGAGCTCACAGGGCCAACAAGCTCTTTGCCCTCCCCTTTGAAGCCAAGTTAGGGAACACATTTGATGGAGTCCACCAAGCATACATCGGGCAAATCCCTAGCCTTCTCTATGAGAGCTTGGCCATTAAGGGAGTACAGGACATGATGATGGTGGACCACTTCACCAGCCTTATGCAACTAGAGGGGAATCACAATTTCTTATGCGTACCAATCATTTATATGAAAATAATGTTTGCATCTGAAGAAATCATCACCACTGTCATAGCACTCGGGATAAAGTCAACACTCCACTCCATAAATTTTGTCCTATGCTTGGCTATATAGCAATATTGCCTTCAATTTTTCAAAGAAGGCTATAGCTCTAGAGATGCTGCTAGTCACAAGGTTGTTGTTGGAGAGCTTGGGCATGAACAAACGCTATGATTCAGTTGTCGAGTCAACTGATTACATGTTGTAATTCATCGAAAGTGCAGCCATGGCCGCAACCGAAGGCGAAGATCATGGATTGAAGCTCACGGTTCCCAGTCATGTGGATGGCAACATAAGTAATTCAGCTATCTTTAGGACACCAATTTATAGCCATGTAAGGAAAAATTCAGCTATCATAGGAAGATTTTTGCTACCACAGCTGCTATAGGTGAACTTCAGATCCTTGACTTCCGATCTTCATTCCAACCTCATCTTCATTTTTTTTGGCTTTCCGTTGTTTCCCCCTTCTTATTTTATAGAATCGTTATTGTTTGATTTGTTTAGGTGTAAGAAGTATTTCTCAGATGACAAGTTACTATTTGATTTACATTGTTTTACGGTTTACCTGTAACAAGGGAGGATTTATATAGCTTCTGATTTCGATGATTGTCTTGTATGTTTACATGATTTATATCAGCTATAAGCACGGTAAGAAAAACCTGATTTTCTACCCAATAGATGGGAATCCCAAAAACATCGATGGTTAAAATAATAACTCCAATTTAATAGTGTGCATGCCAGATGCCTCTTTAAAGATCTGTATGTGTGGTACTAAACAATCAATTTCTGTAAGCTAGAAATTGATAGCTTATTAGGTTGTCTTTGTATTGAGTTCTCCATTTGGTGTAAATAACTAAATCAGCATGTCTTACCCCAATAGTCTAATCATTGGGGTTTTTAGAAGGCATAAAACTTTATTTTCCCTTATTTTTCTTTACAAATTGTTGAAGTAAAAAGCATAAATATTAGAGGTTAATCTTCTTCAAAAAATAACTAGCATGACTTATTTATGATACCCAGCCAATAATCCCTTTAATAAAAAAATTTTAGCCAACCTATTTGTCTTACATACTAAAAAATTGTTCACCATGTTATTTATTTCATTTCATTTCATTTTGTTAGAAGCTATCAACAAGTGTTTTCTTAAACAAAGAAAAATACTTTGTGCCCTTATCTGATTGCCATATATATGTTTATTTTTGATACATAGCTTATTTCTTGTTTTCTTATGTATGTTAATATTTATTTTTGATACTTACTCCTTGTTGCATTTTTGCTTGTCATATGTCAAGCAGATCCATTAGTAGGGGTGGCAATGGATCGGGCCGGCCCACGGGTTCGCGGGCCGGGCTGGCTGCAGGTCATTTGACGGGCCAAACATTTTGGCCCGCGAGCTTTAGTCGGATCGACATACGGGCCGAAGCGGGCCGACGCGGGCTAAAATGGGCCAAATAACTTTCAATTTTTTATGTCAAAAATATTATTTTTACTTATTAAAAATATATTTTAATTAAATTATTATTACTTTTATAATGTTATCTTAAATATTTAAATTTATCATATTTAATAAATATTTATTTATAAAATATATAGTTGGGCCGGGTCGGGTCAGGCTAAGTCAATAATTTTTGCGGGCCGGGTCGGGCCGGGCCAAGAATATAGTGCGGGCCGGGTTGGGCCGGGCCAATATATTTTGGACCGGGTCCTAAGCGGGCCAACCTCGGGCCGGACCGGGCCCGGCCCATTGACACCCCTATCCATTAGTAGTCGCTTGCAAAATTATTACTTTGAAAAGTGTTGTATGACTTCTAGACCTTGTTTTATTATAATATTAAAATTTTAAAACTAATAAAATATTAATTTTGACAATCACAATGTACAAATTAACCCCTAATTTGATAGCATTGAATTTTAGAAAAAAATATTAAGAAAGATGGTTTATATATTATGGATTACTTTAGTTTGGAATTGGCTAATTCTTGGTAGCTTGAAGTCTACCACACTGGCAAAGCAGACCTTGGAATCAGTTAGCATACTCTCGCTCTAAGTCAAGGCAAGTTACAACTTTTCTTGGATTTACTGATAAACCAATCCAGTCCCAATTTTGGTTAGATCCTACATGGCCGATCTAATCCTAATCCCTATGTCCTTTGTTTATGGTTGAAATGTTTAGACCATCAAAAGTCCATGCTGAAGTTAATCATGATTATTCTACAAATACGACTTGGTTAATCAGCTGGATTTGCTGATAAAACATTCCAATACCAGTTTTTGTAAGTTATTCATTTACTAAACTACTACAAACCTTGCTTGATCCTCTATTTAGTAGGAGATAGTGAGTGCCATGATTGAAGAATTCACCATTTTGAAAAAATAGTCTTCAATCTTTTCTAGCTACTAACTGTAAGAAATCGTCTAAAAGAATTTTGGTGCAGCAGAAGCAACGATTCCTATGAGTTCCTTTAGAATCTCTCTTAATCAGAACCGAATGACAAAAACCAAAAACTGATCAAATCGGGTTCAAATATGCCTAAAAGGGATTCATATAATCCTATAGAGATAAAGGAGATGAGTTTCTTAAGCTCTTTAAACCATTCAAATGTCCGGTCTCCAACAGTATCCACATGAACTTCATCCACCGTAGGTTCTCCCATCGCACCGACCTCGAGAACTGTTCTCGAATGGAGCTCTATCGCCCATGGACGCCCTCTAGAGAAAGAATGAGATACATAGGAGGCTAATGATGTGGTTGACATCATTGTCTTGATAGAGTTTCGCTGAAACCATTAATATTTATAGAGAATTTGAAATTTTTCATAAAAACCTAAAACCTCCATAAATTATTCCCTTGCCCCTGTACTTGTAGATAAGTCCTTTCGTATGTGACCCACTAGGCCCAATAGCCTATTTGGTGAAGCATAAATAAAATAGAACAATTTTATTTAATTTAATTAAATCTTTTATCTGATAACAGATTAATCGGCCTACCGATCATGAAGGGTACAAGCCACATCCCAGGATCCTAAATGTCTATGGGGATAATCTCATCTCCATTGAGCTTTTCCATCATTAGTTATCGCATGGATATAAACCCTCATCCTTCTAATGTCTTGGTCAGAAAGGAGTATGGCATCGATTGTCGACTCCTTAGTATACCAACTCTATAGGATCCTGTGCTTAGAATTAAATCAATTGAAAAACTCCTTTTTCAATTATCCTAACTACCCTGGCAAGGGATTTAAAGTACTATCCCATAGGACATTCACTCTCACTTACCGAGAGTGGATGATCCCTTGTTGTCCACTCAATTGCCTCCATCGAGTTTTTATTGTACCTGATCTATCGCTATACTGGACCATCTATATAGTGATCTATAAGACAATGGTCCAAGCACAAGTTCCACCCATCAAGGCATCTTTGGCGAATCAGGTCAAAAGTCTAACCATGCAACCGTGATGATAAAAACCCCTGATTGGCAGTTCGATAAGATACTATTCAGGATTTCTAATTCGGTCAGTTCAGTAAACTTATTCAACTAATGAGCACCTATATGTGTATCTTAGTGTCTCCACACTCATGGCCATTAAGATTGGTCATTCTCATCACATGAGAAGATATCACATACACTAGGAACATTTAGATCAAATACCTTTAGATGATCATTTTCATTATCATGATTTAATCATCATTGTATTTTATCAAGGACTTCATTAGACATTTGTATCTAATAAGAGCTTGTAATGAAGAATTTTCCAAATTATTTAAATGAGATATTTATAGAAATGTCAAATCATATCATATATGATTGGTTTGTTGGACATACATTTCTATCAATCTCTCATTTGCACAAAAGCCAATCACCCATCTGGTTGATCTCTCTCAGCTCAAGGTGAATCTCAAACACTCTTTGAGTAACTGCTTCAGTTAGTGTATCTATAATATTATTAGCGGTAGATACTCTATCTTTAATTATATTTCTATAAGTTGCAATCTCTCTGATTTTATTGTATTCTCATTAAAATGTCAAGAAAGTAAAAGCACTCCTACTTATCTTATTGAATACACAAGGCTCCTTTTCGTTCTTAATGAAGTCATAAGATTTAATCTCATTAAACCTTATATACAATCTATGAGAAGTTTTACTTTAGTACATAAATGAACTTAATACACAATCTTCTTGGATGTTATTGGGACTTGATTCCCTATAGTTGTATCATATATACTTTGTTTCTCAAAATACCTTAGAGGAACACTATCTTAACATTCAATTAGCTTATCTTATAATCATAGTGTGTAACAATCAAAATCTGAATGGATTAATCCATGGAATAAGTAAAAGATCTCATCATAGTCAACCATTTGACTTCGATGATATGCTTTTCAGCTATTCTCACCTTTGAAGGTCTCTACCTTCTAATCCACTCCAATCTATTCTTTAGTAATCTATTTATTTCTTATGGATACTATACCATTAAGTGGATCTATGAAGTTCTATACTTGATTAGAATAGATAAAGTTTATATCAAATTTTAATGTCTCTTCCCATTTATGAATCAATATCTCATGATGGTTCTATATAGATCCTGTGATTAATATCCTTTCTATATTATGCCTCATTTCATCAATCAGAGATATGTCCCACATATCTCTTGAGTTGAATGGACACAAGTAAAGACCTATGAACTGTCCTTGTGTAATTATTAACTGGTACATTAATAGAAGTGCCATTGGGTTGTGAGACTGGAACATCTTCCATATATACCTTGCTCGCACTATCTTTCTTATGGAGGAACTTTTCCTCTAGAAATATAGTGAGCTGAGGAGCATATACCCTTGTTCATAAGGGTGGAATATTAATATCCATAAGTTTCCTTAGGATATCCCACAAGCCAACACATCATAGCCTTATATTTTAACTTGTTAGGGTTATACTTCTTCACCAAGTTAGACATTTTGAAACCTTAACTTGCTTAAGGTCAAGTTTTAACTCCTTTTCCATATCCAATATAGAATAATTAGAACTGATTTAGAAGGTACCTATTAAGATTAAGTGGTTATAACGAGTACTTAGCCAAAAATAGACAAAGTGGAATTTTGCAAAGCTTGTCATTGTTCATATTATGTCCTACATAATGTGGCTTCTCATTTTAGCTACTCAATTAAGCTAAAATGTGTAAAGATGTGTCCATTAGGTTCTATTATTCTTTAATTATATGTGAATTATGTACTTAAGTATTCCCCTAATTGATCTCATCAAAGAGTTCTAATACTCTTTCCATTAGTATCTCCACTTCATTCTTAATCTCAGATAATTTCTCAAAGTTCTTAGATTTGTACTTCATAAAGTACATATATCAATACCTAGAGACATCATCTTTGAAACAATGAAGTAGAAATATTCTTCTTTAGCCTTACTAGATGTGGGCTAACATACACCTATATGTACGAGCTCTTACAACTCATTAACCCATTATCCATGTCTACATAAAGCTAACACATAGATTGATCTAAATCAACTCATTTTCTCTTAAAAGGAGTATTCACACATAACATAAGAGCTAACATATCAAATATGATTAAACAATTCATTAAGCTCCCACTGGCAAACACTTTGCCATTCAATCTTTTAGAACATCTATCAAATCCATAGCTTAGAATAAATCAACATTTATTCTAGCAGGAAATCATATAATGTTGTTGTAGAAGGATATAATAGAAATCTTAATTATCAAGACATCTCCATAAAGCTATTAAAGAATTGTACCTCCCACTAATAAATGATGCAACTTTTGCACTATTTTTTATGTACGTCAACATATTCTTTATTAAGCCTTCATTTACCTGTCATCATCTACAACTCCTTGTAGATATAAGATCCATATCGAGAATCTCCTACCATTAGATGCATCCATAGTATCTAATACTATGATATACAAATATAGTGTATAATACTATGGAGTGTATATTTAAGGCAATCAATGACAATGACTAGGTTGTGTGAAGATTCTCAAGCTTCACCTTTGCATTATGTGCAATATACTTTGCACTTCCTCTTTTACATACCATCATCATGATAGTGTAAATATTTTGTCTTATTCTGACTTTATTATCTTGACCACCCTCTTTTACTTTTAACTTTCTCCTTCTTCTATCTAATGATTTTACTTCTTTCTATTCGACTCACCAACAAGAAGTAATTAAGATATATTGTTGTTTTAACATGCCCTTAGTTAGCTCATCACTATGAGCCATGATAGATCTCATATCCATCTTTTCATGTTGCCTCTACAAAATTTTACATCTCATAGAGACTAACATCTAATATAAGGAAAACAATGATTATTGTCTACAAGATAAGATCTTATCTTTCTTCATATCATTAGATAATATAAAAGACATCTGCTTCTCAAGTAGGATAGTTAATTGGTCAACTATGAAAACAATTCTCTTAGTTCAAAACCAGTCTAAGAAGTGTGAGCTGTTAAGTTATTTGACATCTAATATGCCTTACTAATGGTGGTTAATCATCGTATTCTACAACTGAGATATAATTTTATTAATATAACATTGTAGACATTCATTAAAATTAAGATATGGTCTTTCATCCTAATTTACGCTCCCACTAATTTTCGACGAATTTGTATAACCCTCATTATGAAAAGACGGGATATCATGATGAAATCCTAGTGAGGACTAAGACCCTATTAACTTTATGGTGATGACCTTGTGGTAGCATAACAATCACCCCAAACTTAATAGGTAGGCAACTATTACCAGTTACAACTCTTGCAACTCTTAGTCATTTAGCCTCCAGAGTTATTACCTTGTGATAGCACAACAAGCCATATACTCTAGTTAGGTCAAACCCACTTGTTACGTTATAAGAATGGATTCTTCACACTTTCCTTGTGGTAGCATAACAAAGTCATGCAAATGGTCCACCCCAAGGTTCGGCAAATGTCTTAGCCATGATCACCAATCCTTTTTGAATGGGCCTTGTGGTAGCACAACAAACCCATCCAATCTAAGATTGGCTTATCAAGACCATAACAATGGAAGGCTACGCAAGTCATTCTTAATGTCACATGTTTATCAACCTAATTATAACAAAAAAAGATTTTATTTTAGTCTCATTAATAATATGTGCTAAGTATATATAATACCTTTAGAATATCATATATCTAAGGTATAACCTATAGCACACATCCACATATCAAATATGCATAAACAATAGGTGATCATGGACTTAACCCTAAGCATGCACATAAGGCACCCCTATTGGTGCAAATCCTTACTTTAGATGCTTGAGTTGGTATGCTCCCACTTCAGAAGGGTAATTCTCAAAGTGGTCCCGCTCTCCAACCTTTTACGAATCGACTTCTAACAATTACAAGCGGCTTAAAGGTACGCAAACCCACAAATGTGCATAACGTAATAAGAAATCTTGGTTTTAACCAAGAGGAGTACATTAATGGAGGGAGGCAGAATGTACAATCAAATTGTATAGAAAGAGGAGGCACATGCAGGCCCCATTTAATAATATAACCAACACAATTAAAAAGCAATCATAAGTCAAGCATAATTAAGTCCATGATCACCTTCATACACACTAACATTCATCACATGAACATAGCGCATACGTGATAATTATATGAGATATATCATATATATCATCATAAAACTATATATTTTATTTTTGAAATTCTCAATTTCATGCATATCGAATTTTCATAAAATAAATAGCATGAAAATAACATGACAATAGTATATAAACAATTTATAAGAAATAAACATACACATCTCAACTATTTAGAACATTCATGCATTCTCAATAATGTGCAAAGTCAGAAATTAATGTCCTAATTTCTATTCTGTAAAATCTCATTTTACAGAATTAATTCAGACACTAATTATTTAAGCTAAACATTTAAAACAATTTTTAAGTTTAACCATGAGTGAATCTATGTAAATAGAGCTTAACATCATCTAACATTCATTAAATGCCTTAAAACATGTTAAATAATAATATAAATTTTTTAAATTTTTTCTATAAATTTTTTCTATAAATTTCTGGTATTTTTTTTGGATTTTTCTATGATTTTAAACAATTTAAAATCATTTAATAAGATGAATGGCACATTTCACCACACATGTCGGTGCATTGAGCCACTCTGGTATGCGCCTGTGTGCATCGTCACTGCACTGTTAGTGCTGGCTCGTTGTGTCACCGCCACTACCGCAGCTCTTCGCCGCTAGTGCACCAGCCCCATCGCTCACGCTGTCGCACATGCAAGGCCCTGGTCAAACCAGTTGTTTGACCCAAATCTGGATCCAGGTCCACATCGGATTCTCCTTTTTCACCCGATAAGGGGCGCTATTGGGCCACTGTTCATCTAGGAGGATAGTTTCCAATAAAACTGGTCCCTATCTCCTCGTACAGAGCTCTGAAAAATCTGAAAAAAATATATGTTGGAATCCTCATCGAATAAGGATTCTAAACAGTCAGCCTCATATCTAGTAAAAATCTCAACTGACCATAAAATAAATAAGAAGAGATGGCGGTCATCAAGATTCCGTAGCAGAAATCACCATTTTCAACGAGGATAACTCTTTATCCCGAAAGCCAAAAATTATCTAAAAATACAATTTAAAAACCTCATCAAATGACTTTTTTAAATATTATATATTCATTGATAGAAAATTTCTACAACAATGGGAAAACAGGGAGAAACAGGTCAGCGCCGCCAGACTCCGTAAAACCCTAGTAAGCAAAAAAATTCTAAAAATCTCTTTCTCTGCCTCCATTAAAAGTTGGATATCATAAATAAAGTTTAGGTAATCACATTACCCATCTCCTAAAACCTTTTTCCATGTCTCAATTTTGTCAGTGGATAGAGATTTCACAAAGTTCCCTAATCCAGGTGACGGTTCGAGCATGACAAAAACACCAAAATTTGGGGCTTCTCCCAAACTCTAGAAAGATTGAAACTTTGAACGGTTGTGGACTTGTAAAGCCCTATATCACAAGATTCTATCGGAGCCAACCAATCTTTTATTTGAGTCATACACAGATTATGGTGGCCTCGTCAAAATAGACATTTGCATAGATTCAGGAACACATAAATTGCATGAAATAATGTCGATTTGATGTCGACTTTGACCAAGACTTGAACTAGGCTCTGACACCACTGTAAGGAATCGTCTAAAAAATTTTGGTGTAGTAGAAGTGACGATTCCTATGAGTTCTTTTAGAATCTGTCTCAATCAGAACTGAATGACGAAAATCGAAAATCGATCAAATCGGGTTCGAATATACCTGATAAAGATTCATATAATTCCATGGAGAGGAAGGAGATGAGCTTATCAAGCTCTTTAAACCGTTCAAATGTCCGATCTCCAACACTATCCACACAAACTTCATCCACAGCAGGTTCTCCCTTCGCGCTGACCTCAAGAATTGTTCCCGTACAGAGCTCCATCGCCCATGGACACCTTCTAGAGAGAGAAGAAGGTAGGGAAGAGGCTGAGGATATATTTAACACCCTTGGCTTTATAGGTTTCTGAAACCATTAGTATTTATAGAGATTTTTGAATTTTTCATAAAAATCTAAAATCTCCAGAAATTACGTCCTTGCCCCTGTACTTGTGGATAAGTCCTTTTGTGTGTGATGGCTCAATAGCCTATTTGGTTGAGGCCAAAATAAAATAAATCAATTCTATTTAATTTAATTAAATCTAGTATCCGATAACAGATCAATAAGCCTACCGCATGGATATAAACCCTCATCAATCCAATGTCTCGGTCGGAAATGAATATGGCATCAACTGTCAACTCCTTAGTATACTGACTCTATAGGATCCTGTACTCGAAATTCGATCAATTAAAAAACTCCTTTTCTAATTATCATATCTACCTTGGCTAGGATTTAGAGTACTATCCCTTAGGATATTCACTCTCACTTATCTAGAGTGGATGATCCCTTGTTGTATGCTCAATTGCCTCCATCGGATTTATCTTGTACCTGATCCATCACTATACTAGACCATCTATACGGTGATCCATAAAACAATGGTCAAAGCACAAGTTCCACCCAATAAGGCATCTTTGGTGACTCAGGTCAAAGGTCCAACCATATAATCGTGATGATAGAAAAGTTTGATTGACAGTTCGATAAGATACCATTCATGATTTCTAATTTGGTTAGTTCAGTGAACTCATTCAATTAATTAGCACATGTATATGTATCTCAGTTTCTCCACACTACTGACCAATGAGATCAGTCATTCTCATCATATGAGAAGATATCACATACACTAGTCTATCCAGATTCTTGATATCCCGTCTCAAGTATCCTATGACTAGGAACATTTAAATCAAATATCTCTAGATGATTAATCTCATTATCATGATATTTTCATAATTTAATCATCATTGTATTTGATCAAGGACTTCATTATGATATTCGCACTAATAAGAGCTTGTAATGAAGAATTTGTCAAATTAGTTAAATGAGATATTTATAGAAATGTCAAATCATATCATATATGATTGGCTTATAGGACATATATTTCTATCACTAATGACAACAAAGAAGAAAACAGCATACTAGCCAGCAACGATGCATATGTGTTAGTTGGCGGGTTGTGCTATCGATGAGACGACCTCCATGCTCTCTTCTTTTATAGAGTTGAAGATGTTGATCTTGACATATACCTTTTCTTTTGTATTTGAAACTAGTACTATGCTATTTGGTTTTGAAAGAGACTTTGGGATTGTACAACCTTTTGTTTTGTAATAAAAGCATCTATAGCATACATTTTAAAAATTGAATGAGAGAATAATAAATGTTTTATTTATCTTATATGCTGTGTTCCAGATTTTATCTACAAAAGATAATGTGATTGATGAATCTACTATATGCATTAATCTGTATGTTGATTTTTTGTAAAATTTATTGATCCAAACTATAATTTTGTAGGACAATCCCAATGAGAGATTTATATGATTTATACATGATAGATTGTCTTCAAGGTCAATATTTAATTTTTTTATTATTTAAAAAAGATTAAGTGGATGTTTCAAATTTTTTATCCAACAAAATTTATCATTTATGTCTTAATCAAAATCTACACTTTTTTATCACTCATGGAGAGGTTAAAAATAAAGTTAAAAGTTTATATTCTCAGCCTAACCAAACACCACATAAACTAATATGTTATTGTATTATAATATCTACAAATTAGCATATCTATGTTGATAATTAGGTGGGGCACAGAAAAGAGACGATATCAACTTCTTGTCTCACATCTATTAAAAAACATACCCCACTCTAATGTACGAATAGCCATTACTTAGCTTGAGTATCACCATGAATATTGATTACTAGGATGTTTGGTTGCACGAAAAACTTGATTAGTTTTGTTTGACAATCGTAAGACGGTTTGTTAAAAACCTAAAGGAAGAAAAGACGTCGACAATGACTGTATATAAGTAGTTGGAGATCATAGACACACTTGTTCTTGTCCAATTTTAAGGATTTGTTGAATTCTATGAAGATATATTCGATTATGTTTGAATATTGGTTTTGATTATGCCATTTAATTCCAATCCAGGCAATGACAATAAAACCCATGGAATCTCCACTTTTGTTGTTTGTAGAACGATTTCTTACACAAACTATACATAAAAAGCAAGGGGTCTAGGGATCTGGGACCCAAATGTCCTAAATCAAGCTCTCCACATGACATTGCTATGGAGATTAGCACATTGCAAGAACAAACTTTGGACTATCATTCTCGAACTTAAATATATAGGAAATAGTGATCTTTGGCATGCCATCACCCCCGAGAGGAGATCTACGATGTGAAAAACAACACTATTGTAGCTAACCTCATCATTGAGGGGTGCTATTGGAAGGTTGGTAAATGGAAAAGTATTAACATCGAGAGCCAAGGTTGGATTCCCAATCATTCTATAACAGTAGTTGATGTTATCAACTTTGGGAAGAATATCAATCGGAATATCAAGGACATTATTATTTATCTGGCAAGAGTCACCTTGTTGTCATGATCTGCAATTATAGGCCCCTACAGGCCATGCTCTCACTTCAAACTTAGTTTTTGACTATGCCAATCCAATCCACATGCTTATATTAGGATCTCTACTTGTATCAACTTTCTTAAATTTAAAATGATGTCAAATGCTACTTTTTAGAACAAAAAATGTTTTTATTTTATTACACTAAACTGCTTTATCACAAAATTGTAGCTCGTAAGTTGATACTTTACATAAATATCTTGGAAACAGAAGTACTTTTAATTTCACATGTGATGTGTGTAGTGTACGTACTGTAGACATGCCAATTTGGCCTTATTTGGGGCTTAAATCCTTATTCCATTGGCAACATCTCTTTTAAACCATTAAAATCAAGTTGAATCATTCTTTTAGACAAGCTGAGGAGCTCACTAGAAATCTGAGTAAGAGTTTTTGATCTCTAATAAAATCCATTTTTCCCGAACAAGAGTCCATTATAACTTTCATGTTGCTCTTGGTGGTATTTGCACCAATGTCGCGCTTGGTTGTGCCAAATTATGCTTTTCCCAGCATATCCTCTATTTTAAAATTTTTCAAACGATTATGTGGACGTCCAATGAAGAAGTCTTCAACACCAATAATCTTTCTTTATGAGTCCTCTTTTCAATGCAACAAACGGCATTCAATTCTAATCTCTCGTTTTTCCGCAGTGCCCTTCAGAAATCAGATACACAATTCTGTCAGCACGCACCCTTAATCAAGCCCAATTACATGCAAGCCCAGCCCATTGGGCACATATTTGACCAATTCACGACCTTACCTTCCTTTTTATTCTTCCATATCACTTGGTAAAGTATCTGGAAGCTTCATGTTTGAAATTAGCTTCATCAAATGATGGCAATCCAACTTGTTGTCTTATACATCAAAACTTGCTATTTTTAGACAATATTTGTTTCCTCTTTGAGTGGAGACATATTTTGAACATGGGGAAGGTGATCCATGGTTTTCAATCCATCTCAATCAGTTGGGTAAGTTTATATAAGCCTCATGATGAAAATTAGCAACATTAAATGGAGGAAATCCAACCTATGGTTGGATGTATCAAAACTTGCTATTTTTCAACCTGTTTCTCATCCCCTATAAAGGGAGACTCATTTGAACGACCTAATGAGGGCATACCCATCCTCCAGCACTCTTCCTCTCATCTTAAAGCCACCCTAGGCTCGTCCCAACCTCCCCAAATCATTCTCTCCTCATCCCGGTGCCCAAAGATCGTCCCAAAGTGAGAAAGAAGCCGATCTATGCTCCGACGTGTTGTATTGCTGATCATTGGCTTCTACAGATATTTATGGTCATTTTTCGGCCTGAATTTATTCATAAGAAGTGTGCTTCATCAATATATATTTTATATACAACAAATAGAGATCAATTCTGACATTTCCTCAGCTTGTTATGGCTTCAACACTGGCGCTGCACAGACAGATCCGAAGTCTTCTCTTCTAAGTCATCATCTTATCAGTCCATTTCAGTAAATTTAATGGTGGATTCAGCCTATACATCTTTCATATAAATTGTTCCCCGGTGAGTCCTCTTTTATTTACAACAAGAATAATTCAATTCAGATACCTGTGGTTCCTATAGCACGTCCTACATCGACATTGTGCTGGGAGTTTCCAGAACTTCACTATCCAAGATCTAGCTTATCAGGTAAATTCAGATTAATTATCATAAGATTCAAGCAAACTTGTCTTCATATCAAAACCACCGTCGGTGAGTTCTCTTTATTTTGAAACAAGAGGCACTTTATTCTGACATGGGTGCTGTTCGTTACAGTCTCTGCATCAGAGGCGCACAGTTTACATTGAATCTGTCCAACTTGGTTGCAACTTTGCCTGGGTTGTGTTGTCTTTAACCATTCATATTCTCTTTGCTAACTCTTCATTCATATAATTTAGTTCATATTTAAGCATCTTTTTTATTCAGTTTTGCATCATTTCATACATCATAAAAAAACCAAAAAAGGGGTTAGGGCTAACCCCGAATCTGGTGAGTTTGTTTCCAATTGTCGTTTTATGTTATTGCTTTTATAGTTACCACACTTCACTCAGTTATAACCCTTCCACTTGTTTTCTTCTCTTATTTGTCTACCAGTTGCATAGATACATCAAGCTAGCATCGGTTGGAGACTCTTCTTCATCGGCTGGCCGAAGAAGAAGAAGGTCCGCACACAATCTCTCCTGTGCCAAGGTACACACGGTCAAATCTTTCTCTTATTTCATTTAAATCAGAACCCGCATTTCCTAGTGACCACCTAGTTTCATTCTTTATGCATTAAGTTCTTTAATTCATTCCTCACTCTCCTCCAACATGACCTGAACCGTCTCCGGTGCTTGAGCGACGTCATGAGATGAAAGTTTGGGGATCAATGTGAGTGTGGGACCGAGGTGAGAATTTTTATCACTTTCCTAGTGTTTTTCGATTCACTCCCCTTCCCCTATTCCATCATAACCTTTTATAGAGGTGCCGATCCGGAACCCGTTTTCGGAGTCGACACGTACTTGCTTAATATATAGATGAGAGGTGATACAAATGATCAATTGAAAGAATGAAATATTAGTAAAAATTAATCTAACTATGGAGTAGATGATCTTACCCTGAAGAATGTTACTAATTAATAAATATGGATAAATATACAAGAGATTACCTTTTGATTCCAAGTAGACCAATTGCTTTGCATAAATTCCTTCAAGGTTTAGTTGGTATTCTCCACAAACTGTGATATGTAGCATGAAACAAAGAATAAGAAAGATTATAATAGAGGGGAACATGCTTCCTGTAGGAGCCATAATCATTTTAATTTCTACAACAAAAGCAATGATATCCTCTCATACCTAAACCAAAGCAAGTCTTGACCAATAAAATAATATCCCAAACAATATCAATGAGACATTCCACAACAAAAGCAATGATATCCTCTCATATCTTGAAAATAGAAAAGCATTTTGCCATGCATATGGTGTCATATATATCATGTTTCCTCCTCATCAACCTAAAATTACCCATCCCAACATCACTTGAACCATAACTCATACTCAAAAATATCCCTAGCAAAAAATAGAGATAAGACAAAAAATAGGGACATGCATACAAATTAGCATGGAAGAAAAATTAACTAATTTCTAGTCTACATGATGACTAAAAAACCTTGTACACTTTCTTCTTCAAAACTTAACCACAATGTTCTCCCCCATTTATCTCTAATGTGTCCATGCTAATTACAACTTTTTTATACACATGCTTGGCTAGTCAGACAATCAAAAGACAATAAATAACTTATGTTATGAACAACAAAATCTGACCGATATCAGCACTCATCAACAAAAATGTTGGACAAGATTCTCTGGTGCAAGATGCATTGACATTTTGGGATTACCATGGCAAAGATACTCTTGCTCTCTTCCCAGCAAGCCTCAGATGTCGGCAACAAGAACATGCAACATCATATTCACCAACTGTCGGTAACTAGAAGCTTGAATCCTTGGTAATCTCCAGGAATATCATGAAAACAAAGAAACAATCAGGGCAATACATCAAACAATAGTTGACAACATTAAAGAAGAAAATGGTAATAAAAGGTTAACGGCTGACAACATCAAATGATGGGCATGCCTCTTCGATGAACTTGTGGGGAAGAGCGACAACTATGCCGACACTGACAACTTCTGTTGTCCACAGAGGAATTGGTTGTGCGGCAGCCTAGCGGGCGTGGTCGGTGAAGATGGGGAAGGCCAATGCGACCTTGCAGCCGAGAAGGGAGGAGTAGTGTCAAGGGAGGAGGCAATGTCGAGCATTCATGATGGCTTGCATAGAGAAGTATAGAGGAAGGCTGTGAGAGAGGCGGTGTTGAGGGTTTGGGGCACCATTGAGGGTTCGTGATGCATGGCACAAAGAAGACAGTGCGTTGGGGGCTAAGCATGAAGGCAGTCCAGAGGGTTACGAAGGTAGGAGTGGGTTTTGGGGGACTTTTAAAGATTATATTATTTTATTATTTAAATTATTTATTTAATGTGAGTCTAGTCAATATTCACACTACCTATACATATTAAGTAAAAATAAAAAATTACAATATACATAATTTATAAAATATTAATTTGTGACATTTAATATATTATATATTTATTTAATATATTAAACTATTATTAATATTAACATATTATTTTAAACCTAACCATTATTAAATTATATATTAATAGTTTTTTTATCTTGTAATATATTTATTGTTTTATATATTGTAATGTAATATTAATTTATTACTAAATTTTTTATTATTATATTATTGTATTTATATATAATTAGCATTATTCTTACTTAAAATTTAATAATTTTATTAATATTAATATATTATTTTATATTCATATCGTTATTACATTTTTGTATTCTTATATTAATCATATTAATATATGTATTAAATATTTTACATATTTATTTATTATTTTATATTCTTTTTAATATTAATGTATAATATATTATTAATAGTCATCATTTTATTTTATTGAATGGGATTTGATATTGAACTATGTAACATTATATTTACCAATGGAGGTGAATCCATAGGTACTTCATAGGTATTGTTAGAATTACTTATAGATCATTGAATCAATTGGCATAGGGTGTAAGTAAATGTAACTTTTACTTACTAATTCTTACATACGTAGAATGTTTCAGAAGGTAATGTGAACATTTCTTGTAGTGAGAATTGATGGGAATAAAGAAAAGGTAGATATTTAGAATCAAGTGCTTGATAGGTTAAGGAGATTACTTAAGAACAACATACTAAATTCATGCATAATTTTTACTATATTTGAAAGTTGGAAAGCAACAACCCTCCTAGTTCTCAATGGTTTGTTGTAGCAAAAATTTGGTTATACATTCAAGAAAAACAATGGGTATAGATGTAATGGAAAAGGACCCAAAAACCGAATATAATTTGACTTAATTGATTTTATAAGGCAACACCTGGAACATGATGTTATGCAACTTGAGATGCTGCTTGACAAGCCTAGTTACTGTGAATATAGTAAGATAACGAATGGTGGAAAACAAAGAAATAGATGAAGAAAAGAATGAAGTAAATAGTCAACATTTACCTAAAAATTCGCAGCATTTTCTCTACATACTTAAATATTTCACAATCCACATGAACCATGGGAACCATGGGAGCTAATATGGGCTTGCAGTGGCTGGGGATAGTGAGTGCCATGATTGGAGAACTCACCATTTTGAGAAATCAATTCTTTCTAGCTACTAACAACAATGAAGAAGAAGATGGCATGCTAGCCAGCAACAATGTAGATGTGATAGTTGGCAAGTTCTACTGCCAACGAGATGACCTCCATGCACTCTTCTTTTATATTGTTCAAGATGTTGATGTTGACATATACCTTTTATTTTGTATTTCAAAATAGTACTATATTGTTTGGTT
Organism: Cryptocoryne crispatula var. balansae; assembly: GCA_036172225.1. NCBI lineage: Eukaryota > Viridiplantae > Streptophyta > Magnoliopsida > Alismatales > Araceae > Cryptocoryne > Cryptocoryne crispatula. The sequence goes on from CM069924.1 coordinate 18,720,950, forward strand.
TTGAAAGAGATTTTGGGATTATAACCTTTTGTTTTGTATTAAAAGCATCAACAACATACATTTTGATAATTGAATGAGAATACATAAATGTTTTGTTTATCTTGTATGATGCGTTCCAAATTTTATTTCTAGAAGATAATGTGATTGATGAATCTACTATGTACATTAAATTGTATGTTGTTTTGTTGTAAAATTTATTGATCCTTGTAGAATAATCCCAATGGTAGATTTTATATGATTTCTAGATGATAGATTGTATTCAAAGTCAATATTTAATTGTTTTATTATTTAAGAAAGAATAAGTGGATGATTCGGATTTTTTATCCAACAAAATTTATCATTTATGTCTTAATCAAAATCTACACTTTTTTACCACTCATTGAGTGGTTAGAAGCAAAATTAAGAGTTTATATTCTCAGCCTAATCAAACGTCACCTAAACTATTATGTTATTATATTATAATATCTACAAATTAGCATATCTTTATTGATATTTAGGGGGGCATAGAAAAGAGACAATATCTACTTCTCGTCTCACATCCATTAAAAAAGTTACCCCATTCTGACGTACGAACATCCATTACTCAACTAGAGTATCAACATAAACATAGGTTATTGGGATGTTTGGTTGCACGAAAAACTAGTTTCTTTTTACAATTGCGACAAGGTTGGTTTAAAACAAGTTTTGGCCATCATTATAAAAAACATATTTTTTTATATTTTTACGTGGACAAAAAATGTCAAAACATTTTTTCTTCATCGTCCCTAACTTTTTTCCAAGTTATACATGACCTCACTCTTTTTGCTACTTGCTCAAATATGATGATTTTACATCTTCAATTATTTAAAAACTTTGATTTAATATATATATATTTTAAAATATATATATATATTAAATTATTATGTAGCCAAATAGTCAATAAAAGTAGAATAGAACACAATATTTATCACATTTTACAATACTTGTATTTGGTTGAAATTATGAAAGAAATTTTAATCATCAAAATCTCTAATTTCACATAATCGGGGGGACCTTTTTAAGGATTGAACAAGAATTGTACGACTTCGGGCTGGGCTGGATGAAGCCGGTTGATATAGCTTTTCAACAACGAGTGATTCTCGGTTCATTCTAGCTTGGCATTTATACTTCAATGATTGACTTTCATGTTTAAGAAAGAGAGATATAGCCAATTATATAATCTTATCTTTTAATTTTTAAAACTATCTAGAGATAAAACATATGAATTATTAGTTATTGCAAAATATGTTGGTAGCTAAAAAGTGAGGACAAATAAATATTATAGATAAGTTCTTTCTCTTATAATCAAAAACATTTACCTTCATGCAATTTGATATAGCGGACAACAATTGCAGCATCATCTTCGACAAAAAGAAACAATGCACCCAAAGTGTACCAGCATTTGACGAAGAGAGAAGAAGAACAAGAGCATGAATTTTAAGATAATATGAATTTTATTTTGATCCACCACACTCCGTCATGCATGAACACGTACAATCAATGGTAATTAGTATCAATAGTAGAGAAGCCAATTTTGTTCTCATCAAGATCGTAGATGACCTCCAACCCACACTGCTGGATTGACCCGACCATGGATGGGAACTACCCGAGGTAGGTAGGGATAGCTGCAAACCCCAGGCAGGAGACGTGCTCTTGTATAGGCCTATTAATGAATATCTGAGTGAACCCTGGCCGGAGTTTGGCACTGGTGAAGTGGAAGGTGACCATGGGAAAATCAACCTCCATTGCATTGCCTAAGTCATACTAGGTGTCCAGGATGGGGTTTCGTGGCAGCACAATCCTATACCGGGTCATGCTATTATGGAAGGCCTTCCTAAGGGTGGTGTAGGCTTGCTTCAGAATGTATGACAATAGGGTACCAACATTGATGATCATCCTAGTCCTCACAAAGACCCCCTCCGGCACCCGTAACAACCACCCATTGACATTCATCGCTGACAGGCTAACATAGAGATGATCGGGATGTGTAGGATCTCAAACAATAGGCATGTATACCACCGCTGGATATGGTCTATCGTCGCCAAATTTTAGGTACTCGGTATCTCTATCCGTGGTGGGAGACAGTAGGAGAAGATGTTGTCCTTAGGTGACATCTGCTTATTGAGCATCCGATCGGTGCGCCAGAGGCCGATCACCTCAGTAATCCTTTGAAGATCCCTCCATTGTTGTTGCTGCAGTCGAACAAGAAATTGTGCTGATCCACTGCGCGTGCCAAGGAGACCCTGTCCCTGATGAGGAAACCGCTCGAGTGAGAATCGTCCCCGTACATAGCTAGGTAGGTGCACCTGCCACGGGCACAGCCGTTGTTGTCGACACCAGAGTGGATGATGGGATAATGATTGCACCCCGGATCGGTGCACAGTACGTAGCTCAGACTAGATGACTCGATTGGGTTGAATATCGGCTCCTCTTGCGGGTAGCAATGTATGTAGGGATTGCATTGGATCCAGTAGAGGTCACTATCAGTGTCGATGAGGATGTGCATCAGCCTCGCGAGGGTGCCCACTGAGATAGGGACCATATAGCAGGAGCTTCCCAACCACACACTGTCCCACAATGGTACGCGGATCATTGGTGCCGATTGACCTAGTCGTGCAGCACCGGTGCTATGGTTGGTTGCACCAGCGGCCAGTGGCCGGACTCATTTGTGCAAATCAGCTAGCGCAGCGAGTCACGGGACACCATTTTTTTGACCACCGGCGGCTGTTGGCGTGATGGAGAACATGGCCCATATACGTGCACAATCTTCACCGAACGATCTCCTGGGACTGAAATTTTCAAAGCACTAAAGGGTGTGTATCTAGCTTAATATATAGATAAGAGGTGATAAAAATGATAATTAATAAAGGATAAAATATCAGTGAAAATTAATCTAATTGTGGAGAAAATGACTTACCATGAAGTATGTTATGAATAATTATGGACACAGATAAAAAAATTAACTTTGATTCTGAGTAAACCATTTGCTTTGCGAAAATTCCTTCAAGGTTCAACTGGTATTCTCTATGAACTGCAGTATTAACATGGAACAAAGAAGAAGGAAGATTATAATAGAGGGGAACGTGCTTCCCGTAGGAACCATAACTATTTTAACTTCTACGTACCACACCTCAGTGTGTAAAGTTCGTGGAAGGGATGTCTATATATAGATAGATAGATAGATATATCATTATATCTTGTGGGCTATATACAATTAATTAGATCATATCCTTATATGAAGATCGTGTGCCCTGTAGGTTTAGATCACACTTGTAGAGTAGAGGGCATATATGTTGGATACATAGATAAGATTGATTTGCTTAATAGGTTACACTTTTCACCTCTGACATCCTCGGGTTAGTCGGTGATGTTTGTTAGTGTGCTTTAAGAGAGATGCCATGACCACTTAATTAAGAGACTCCCGCCCCTACTTTTCAAAGGTGCTTTATGTTTTAGTCCAGCCTTCCTCACTATTTATTTAGTAATCTCATTTTTAAATATTTCATAACTCCTGCCCCCATCTACCACTACGCCAAATTCGTCCTTTACCTATGCGAGAAAAAACGTAGGTAAAGCCAATTTTCCCGTAGGTATTTCAATTTACCTACGGGACCCCCCGTAGGAAGTCGCGTCGGGCTAGGACATGTTGGTAAATGTTTTACCTACGGTAGGTCCCATAGGTATAGTACATGTACTATACCTACGGGTCAACAAACACCCATAGGTATAGTCCCTATGTATACCTACGATCAATACACCCATTGGTAAAACCTGCTTACTTGTTTAGCAAGCGTAGGTAAAGAAAATTGATACAAACGAGTATACCTATGGTTCCTCCCGTAGGTAAAAGTAGTGGTTAAAAATGGATGGATATTTGACAGCATTTTGCATTTACCTACGGCCAGAAACCGTAGGTATTCATACAAGTTCTTCAACTACTCATCTACACATTGTTCCACATCCACACTGTTCCATACAACCACTTATATACACATCATTACATACACCCATTCATGTTCCATTCAATCACTTTGTTTCATACATGTTCCATGTTCCATACAACTTGTTTCATACATTGGTCCACACAGTTCCATACATCCTATTTCATACAACCTGTTCCATACACTGTTTCATCTACACATTGTTCCATACACCCATTCATATTACACCTCTTGACACACATTGTTCCAAACACCTGTTCCATACAACATGTTCCATACTCATTGTTCCATTCATATACTCAAATTTCATGTTCAGTTTAGGAAAATTTAAACAATTTTGCACATATCATTGAGTCGATAAAATGAAAATGAAGAAGTTTTACATGTTAAAGTAACACATCTACACCTGTATTATACACCAAATATGCATAAAATTTAAGAGTTTTCATGTTCAACTACAACCAAAGTACTGATGAATTACATTTTTTATGGCTCCTCATGCATAGGAATATAACCAATCTGTCTTGAAGATAACCTGTGGCCATAAAAATACAAACAACATAAGGTGGCGTTTGATAACGCTGAAGTATGAAGTCTGAAGTCTGAAAATCATATCTTACATCTGGATATGTCGCATAGATATCTGAAAACTTAATTATTAAGACTGTTTGATAGAACGTCTTAATCTGAAAACTGAATAATTAAGACTGTTTGATAAAACATCTGAATCTGAAGACTGAATAAGTAAGACTGTTTGATAACACAGCTAAATCTGAAAACTGAATACATAAGATTATTTCATAAAACACATGAAATAACAATCACAAATATAACATGATAACAATTAGAGAATTCATCACAATCCACGTCGTTCTGCACGTGTCCTTCGATTTGCAAATAACGTATTTGCAATATTGTCACGTAAGTTGATCATAAATTGCTGTTCTTCTTGTCGACTTCTAATTGTAATTGGTTGTTCTTCTACTTCATCCACCCCTTGCTCGATATTTGCATATGGATTTTCATATATCTCAAACAGATCATCTTTGACTTTTTCTTTCCTCAGAAAATTGTGTAGTGCACAACAAGCAATAACAATGTCACGTTGTGCTTCTAATGTATATGGTGGCATACTCTTCAAAATTTTATATCGAGCTTTTAAAACACCAAATGTCCTTTCAATAACATTTCTTAATTTCGCATGAGCTTGATTAAAAACTTCTTCTTTACTTTGAGCACTCCTTTGATGACGAAAATCATTGATCCAATATCTTGTGTTTCGATATGGAGACATAAAATATCTAGTATTCACATAAGCTGCATCACTGAGATAATATTTATCTGTTTCACATAGTTAACAACATCATAATTAGAAGGTAATACAACATAGAATTTTTTAATAAATTGAACACAAGTGTCTACTTACCTGCAGTGGGAAAAGGAAATCCGTGATTTACATCAAACGCTACCTCTTGTAGTACTCTAGAATCATGTACTATTCCTTCCCATCCGGCAAACACAAATGTAAAAATCATATTAAAGTCACATACTCCTAATACATTTTGGTAACATGTGTTCCTCCCTCTTCCCCTATAAGTTGCTTGTTTCTCTATCGGAACATTTGCATGAATAAGAGTTCCATCTAAAGCACCAATAGCACCCTGTAAAGTTAAAAAAATTTGAGTGTCATGATACTAACAAAACTCAAATAAGAAAAGTATCTTTATTACCTTAAAAATTTGATGAAGGCGTTTATGATGATGTAGAAGATTTGGATCTTCAGTAGGAACAATAAACTCTTTGGCAAGTTTCATCATTGCATGTAACACTTCATGAAAATAGTAATGTACAGTTTGTGTGGAGTGTTGAAACCTTCTTTTTATAAATCTAACACATAATTCATGACTTACTATCATTAAGAACATGGCTATTTTCTCTTCGACTGATATGTATCGGCTATCCTTAAGCCAACCTTTATCTTTAAAGAGTTTGCAAAGATTGATGAAAGCAGCTCGAGGCATTCGCAAAAGCTCTTGACACTGTGTGTCATTTCCATGAATTAGCTCAAACGTATGTGTTGCACCCGAGCAAGATGAACTTAAGTCTTTATTCCTTCTATTTCGACGATTTCGTAGCTTACACCAATAGTAAATAATAACAAATATCTTTAGCCATCTTGCAGTTCGATTGTTGATCATTGATTCACCTGAATAATAATTGTTGTAACAAAAAACAAAACAGGTAAGATATAGGAAATATAATTCACAAATAAATTGTAGAAGAGTAATGCAATAATTTTATTTTCATGAATGGTGATAACAAAGTACTTAACATTAAATAACCATCTTAAGGAACATATAATACTATGATAATTGACTACATTACGACTAAATAAAATTTTTGAATTGTAACATAGTCCTCAACCACTCAATCCTTGCTGAAGCATCTGATGTGACTGAACACCACTGTATCCATTGTTCTCTCATCTTTTCATCTGAAAATAGCACTGCTGCATGTATGTATATCTTATCACACGGTGACAACATCAGCTCGTCTAACAGTTTGCAGCAATCAATTAGAGTTGGAATGATCATAGAGGAAGATGACGATTGTTCACTTGTGGGTGCTTGTATATCTTTTTTCTCTTCTAACAGCTGGTCAATAAGTAATTCAACTTTCCTATCAATATCAGTTGACCTTCTCTTCTTCGTAGGCTTTTCAAACAACTCCACTTCATCATCATTATCAACATTGATGTGTGCTTCTTTTTTAAAATTATCATTGTCATCAACGCCATCTTTGTCAGGTGTATAAGAAGCATCAATTAATTCTATCGTAGATTGTGGACCGAGACTAGCTGGACCCCAAGCCAAGTTCCCTGTTGCTGACACTCCTTCAAATAAAACTCTTCCTTCATCCTCCCATTTGAAACCTGTTGTCTTGAATGCGGATGCTTTTGGATGAGCCTATATAAAATAAAATTTTTATAAAACATTGTAATCAAAATAGAAACAAAATTTAAATCTAACCCTTACCTTTAAGTACTCCTCCCACTTTTCACTTGACCAATCCATTGTTTTTGTAGATGGATTATAACCATGACCTGTATTCTTGGTAATTAAATTTGTCCATTCAACGTATTGGCTTCGAAGGTAGTCATATTGATTTTTCATCTGCTTTTGTGTTAAAAGCACTCCGAAACTTTCTTTCATTTTCTTGCTAACTCTGTCCCAGGAGTCCTTTTTCAAAGAAGTCCCCATTCTTCCGTAAGTTTTGACTTCTTCAATACAAATATCTAAGAAATATTTGACCCGATCTGGATCTCTCCAACTAAATCTAGTGACGTTCTTCGTTCCACTTGAACCTTCTATATCAGACATTCCTACGACAATTAAACCTTTGTAATACGCACATTAAGTAAATAAAACAAAATATTAATAAATACATATGATGCATAGATGAAGGTGAACAGTAACAAATAGAAGGTGAACCAATTGTTACCAATTATAGTATGTTTAGAAAGAGTTATCTATTTAATATATCACCCCATCTATTCATGTGTAACCATTTATTTTTATGTGAAGTCATGTGTAACTATCAAAAGAATGAAGCTAACGTTCAAAAAAAATATTTTTTTATCTACCTTAAGTGATGGTTATATATCTTCGATAAAAACTCGACTCGACTCATTTATTAAGTTAAATAAACAAGTTTGAACAGAAAAAAAAACTCGCTTTGTAAACAAGATGAGTTTGAACATATGTATGCTCGGCTCGATAAACTCGCGAAAGACTTGACTAATTACTCATTTAAATGTTTGTTTAATTATTTAAAAAGTTTTATACAAATAACTTTGTAAGGTGAATTTTATTAAAATTTAAGATGTGGATTTATGTAAAAACGTCAGTTATCATGTTCTGTGATGGCATGGCATGTATGATGTTACGTGGACCTCATGGATGTCAAATGAAAATAAATTACATTGCATAATGCATTTTGAAGAAGGAGCCGTGCTGCCCCCTTTCTCCCATCTCTCTGCCTTTCATGCCGCAGAGATGGTGCCGGAAGCAGAGGTTGGCGAGGCACTGCGCTGTTGGCACGGCACGGTGGCGGAGCCCATGCTGGGCAACCATCCAACTATCCGCGCGGTCGCACCGCCAACAGCAGGCTCCCCCCCTGGCTGGAGGCCGGCGAGGCGGAGTTCCCCCGCCCCCTCTCCCCACCATGGCTGGAGGCTGGCGAGGAGGAGACGCGGCGGCATCGCGCGGCTGGGGGCCGGGGCTGGGATTCGCGCGTCACCGGAGTTCCCCCCCACCCCCCCCCCCCGCTGTGGAGACTAGCTGGAGTTCCCCCTTCCCTGCTCGCTTGTTCCCGGCGGGGCACCGATCTGCGGCCCACACAGATCTCCGGCGACGGCGACTGGCTGGAGGCCGGCGAGAGGAGACGCAGCGGCATCGTGCGGCTGGGGGGCGGGACTGAGATTCGCGCGGTCGCACCGCCAACAGCAGGCTCCCCCCCCCCGTTCGCTTCCCGGCCACCCACTCCTCCGGCCACCACAGCCAATCGGTGTTCTGTAAGGCCTACAGAATCGGGCGTGACTACGCACCGGGATGCCGGGCTTGCCACGGTGAGGTCCGAGTCTCACATGCCGATAGACATCGAGATCGAGGGTGACGACATGGTGACAGCGAGCAGCACCTCCGCCGTGACCATTCCCCAATGCCTTTTTCCTCGCCCCCCCCTCCCTCTGCTCCTCCGCAACTATCGTTTCCTTCATTGGTTGAGAAAATACCTGGTGGAAGGCTTCTGCGAAGATGAAACGAGGCTTCTGCGAAGAGGACTCCCAAAGCTAGGCGATGGCGACGATGACCTCTGTAGAGCACCTCCTCCAACAATTCTGGCACAACACGGCAATGGGCAAGCGCGACCTCCCGGTGATGACGATGGGCAAGCACCACCGCGAGATAGCACTTTTATGCGCATCGAGAAGTTATCGGGGCGACTACACCGCAGTTCATCGTTAAGTGGATATACTCCACTTAGCGAGTCAGACGTGAAACGTCTCTTTTTTACGAGATAAGATCTGATAAAATAAATTTTATCAAACAATCTGAACCCAGCATCATCTGACCGAATCAGACTTAAGATGTCACTAAGCGTTATCAAACGAGCCCTAAGTATGCAAAATGGTAACTTGTGTGATGTAACTTTGTATGTAAAGATAACTTACATAATCTTTCAACCATATTATATAACTTCTAATAACATCTTGTATTTTCTTCATATGATTGTCTTTAACAAATAGGGGGCATTTGACTTTTCGCCAATTATAATTGATACCATTCAATATGCATTTACATATCACAAATCTCTATAGAAAAATATATAAACTATAAACAAAAGATGTCTGAATTAGACATTACAAGGGTTAATATTCTAGTCCAAATCAAATTTCATACATTGGTCCACACTGTTCCATACATCTTTTTTCATACATCCTGTTCCATACACTGTTTCATCTACACATTGTTCCATACACCCATTCATGTTACACCTCTTGACACACATTGTTCCATACACCTATTCCATACAACATGTTCCATACACATTGTTCCATTCATGTACTCAAATTTCAGGTTCAGTTTAAGAAAATTTAAACAATTTTGCACATATCATTGAGTTGCTAAAATGAAAACGAAGAAGTTTTACAACATGTTAAAGTAACACATCTACACCTGTATTATACACCAAATATGCACAAGATTTAAGAGTTTTCATGTTCAACTACAATTAGAGTATTGATGAATTACAATTTTCATGGCTCCTCATGCATAAGAATGTAATCAATCTGTCTTGAAGATAACCTGTGGCCATAAAAATACAAAAAACATAAGTATGCAAAATGATAACTTGTGTGATGTAACTTTGTATGTAAAAATGACTTACTTGTATGTAAAGATGATAGGGTTAGAGAATTACTTGTTATGATGGTGCTTGTTGTGTTTAATCAAATGAGACTGTTTGATCCGAATACAATAGTTGAACCTGTGGGGTTGGCACCATATGCAATTTAATTGTACTTGTAGTTGTTTGTTAGGGAGTAGGAATAGATGGCATTTACATATACACCTAGCAAAAGCAATTATCATTAAAAATAAAGCAGACTACTAGAGTTGATATGCATAGAGCACAGGAACAAATAGCATTTACATATCAAAATCTCTATATAAAGATATATAAACTATCAACAAAAGATGTCTGAATTAGACATTACAAGGGTTAATATTCTAGTCCAAATCAGATATATGTACATCTTTAAATCAAATATATATGTATACGTATCTTATAGCAGGAGAAAACTGTCTAAATCAAACTTTGATGCTTTTGCAACCTCACATTCATCACTCTTAGCACACCTTTCATGAACCCTTGGCTGATTGTTTGCTAAAGTCTTTCGACAAGCTACAACAACATTTGAAAACAAGAAAAAATTAGCTTCTGATGTGGTTACAAGATGAGATTTAATAGGGTAGTGAAGAAATTAGTCAACCATCTTGCTCATCATCATCATTGTCATCAACTTGTATACATGAGATCTAATCAACTTCTAAGCAATTTAACAACTTGATTCATAATAACTCGTATACATAACATTCACAACTTGTGTATAACATCTAAAGCATTCATATCATGTAAACATGAGTAAGATATTAACATCTTGATTCAATTTTTTTTGCTAAATAGTAGAAAAAGTAAGAACTTATTTTATTTAGAAATGTAAACATTCACAACTTGTATATATGAAATATACAAAAATGTTAAGAGCTTTAAGTTTCCATCACAATCAAAGTACTAATGAATTACATTTTTAATGCTCCTGCACATACATAGGAATATTCATCACTTTGTCTTGAAAAGAACCTGCAATGACAACAAAATTATAAAAATATAAATATGCAATCTTATATTTATGCACTATAAATATGTTTCTAACAATAACTTACTTGGTTTCTCCACCATAATATATGACTTACAATGGCATCTTACATTCTTTTCCTGATTAAGAACATTATAATTTGAACTAGAAGAAACAAATGTAATTGCAAACCTTTGATCCTAAATCGGTCAAAAGTTCCAACATGAAATAGTGACCATTCATTAAAAACTAGTTAATTTATAATAAAAAGAAACAAAAGTTTGACTAGCAATTAATATGAATCATTCATCCAAACTTAAAATAGTTCAAATATACCTATCATTTTAAGTAACCACGAGAATGGGCAGAGAAAATAAAAAGATATTGAGAGGGAATGCTTCTTTTTCTCTTTCCTCTTCTTCCTCTTGTAGATTATCGAGGTAATAAGGACCAGACAGAATCTAATAGGCAAAAATAGCATCTGCAACATAACTAAATATGCTTTCACATTCTCAGACAATTAAGGGGAGGAACCAACATCAGTGTGATCATATCCATTTTGCAAAGTATGGCTTGTCTAACAATATGAAAAATGTGCCCTTTTTCTCAGGTACATGACAATGGAAAAGTCAATTCCGATTTCGATTCGATTTCGATTTCGATGTCGAAATCGGAACCGATTCTGATAACATATCGGATTTATGAAATAATTAAAAAAACATGAAAATTTCAAAAAACATATAATTTATTTAAAAAGTAAGCATTTTTATTATGAACTATATAAAAAAATTATATTTTTCACGAGAGCACAACATCACGTAAAATTCTAAAAAAATCATGTTCAGGGAAAAAATCTAAAAAATCAGAAGTGTAACGGTAACAGAGGATTGTCCATAAGATTCTAAATATTAATAATATCCTAACAGTATTAAAATAATGTACAACATCACAATCTAACTATGTTTAGTCTTGGTGAGCAACGTGTACAGACATAATACGCTACAAAACAAGGATTAAAGTGTTGAACTACATACCGCTGGCACTGGCAGCCTGGTAATATATATTAACTATTAAGACAAGAAATCAAACTGTATAAATAGTGCTTGGTAACAAAAGTGAAGAGTTTTGAATCCAGATTGATTGGTGCTTCAAAAAATAATGAAAAAAAAAGAAAACCAAATGGAAAAGGCCTAACTCGGCCCCTACTTCCGGACATGCTCGAACCGCTGCCATGGTCCCCTTTTCAAGTATTTCTTACAGACACTCTATCATTGCATAAAGTAAAATCGTAAAATCTCATACAATGCATAACCAACCACATTATTTTCTACACTTGGGCATCAAAATCTATAACGAACCAACAAACGTCCAGCAAGGCATCTTGACGTACTCTCTCTACCTCGGCTACCCATCTCACGCACGCTCAAATCTGACCCGTTTACACTTTACAGCCTTAGCCCTTAGCTGAAGGAGGAGCGGGAGCAAGTAAAGCACCTGCCACCTGGTCCTGGACTGAAGGTCGGAACCTCCCAAGGCCGTAGAAGCCTGAAAGTCTGAAATGAAAGAGGAGCGGGAGCGAACATTCACCAATCCGCAAACCACCTGGCGGCTGGAACCGTCGAAGACCACCAGTGCCGAAGCCTGAAGGAGAAGAGTGAGAGATGGCAAGGCCGGCGCCGAAGAAGACCGCCGGCGCCAAAGCCTCGCCACCGAAGAAGACTGCTGGCACCGAAGAAGACTGTTGGCGCCAAAGCCTCTGCCGCCTCTGCAGCCGAAGAAGACTGCCGACACCAAAGCCTGCGTCGCAAATCGTAACAGAGGATGAGAGGAGGCCAGAGGTGAGGGGGATGGGGAGCTGTCGCCTCTGCCGCCTGCGCCGCAAACTGTAATATAGGATGAGAGGCAGACGGAGGCAGATGGGGATGGAGAGCTGCGGCCTGCGGGAAAAACGCAGTATTAGGGCTTGCGGGCCTCCGGCGTCCGTCAAATGACATTTGCTATCTAAGGGCTTGCACGAATCGACGGTCGTATCGAAATCGGAAAATAATCGGTTCGGTATTTGATTATTCCGATTTTGAATCCGATAATTTATAGGATTATTCGATTTCGATTCCGATAATTTATTTTTTTATATTTTTTATTTTTATGTAATTATATATATTTTTATATTTTTCATGATAAAAAAATAAATTCGACCTCGTCCGACCCCAACTTACCCAGGGTCGTGACCCCGTCCAACTAGGTCAGTTTTGGGGTCGATCGACCCCGGGCTGATCCCCGACCCGGCCTTCCTTGATATTAATTTTTAATATTTATATACTTTAATAATATATTATTACATTATTTTAAACTATTTATTTTATTATGTTAGTTTTATATTTAAATAATTATTTTATAATTTTATACATTTTAATATATTGTATTATTATTTATAATAAAATATTATTTTATACTGATAAAATATTCATAAATTTATTTTACTATTTTTTATATTTTATTTAAAATACTTGTTTCTTTTAATATTAATGCATTTATTATATTATTTATAAAAAATAATATTTATATTGATATATTATTTATACATTTATTTTACTAGTTTTTATATTTTTATTAAATATATTATATTTTTGTTAATATTAATATGTTTATTATATTATTATTTATATGAAAATGGACGGATCAGATTCATTTATCACTTATGACATTTACCTACAGGATGTCGTGCGTAGGTAATCCGTAGGTGTTAACACATTTACCTACGGGCAACTAATCAGTAGGTATAGTATGTAGGTAAATGGGATATATACCTACCAAATTCTCACCTACGCGAGAGGTTCACGTAGGTGAAGCTGAGTTTTGGCGTAATGTACCTATGAGACCGTCAAAGTTCATGAATTCATTTATAAGTTTCCCAGTTTACCACCCCCCTCCCACCCCTTGAAAATGTGATGTGAATTAGCTTGGGTGAAAATGCCCACACAGAATAAATTAATGTTTTGTTTATCGATAGAAAATATTATGAAATATAAGGAGACGTTGTTTCATTCCAATCTTTATCTCTGGAAATATGCATTTCAAATAAAATTGTGACGTATTCTTTATCAACCTAAAGGAATGAAATGTATATTTTAAATTAAATTGTGATTTACTATTTATCGACTAATTGGAATAAAACACGCATTTCAAATAATAGTGGAATATGTTACAACTTAGTGAAATACCATATACATTACAAATACCAAAACAAGATTTGTATGTACTAATTTTCTTCATGTTTTCAGAAATAAAAATTGTGATTAAATGCTAAAAATATTAATTCAAAATATTTGATATATTTCTTGCATTAAAATTTATAAAATTTTTATTATTTTTATAAATTACAATAAAAATAAATATTTCTTTTACTAAGTATGTTAAATGTAAAAAATATAAATTAGTATTTATTATTACAATATATAATTAATATTTATCATGCATATACTTAATATTTATAATATATAATAATATATCATATAATAATACAAAATAAGATGCATATACGTTAAGTTAAAATGCTTAACATATAATATATCATGTTTGAAAGAAAGTCAGCCAGGCACCCGACAACTTCAGTAAATGAACATTAAAATTATTCTTCTCATAGTTATAAGGTATCAGTATCACAATAGAAGGATGGTAAAATCGGATTAAGAATAGATGTGTGACGTATAGGATCAGAAGAAAAAGGAAAAAAGGTTTTGGTTTCAAAAGATAAGTGCTAGGTATAATGAGAATAAGAAGTAAATTAAGAACCAAACGAGAAAAAAAATATATTATATGTTAAAATAATACGATACAAGTATGGATAATAGTATAAATTAACTTAAGAACAACAAGATTAGACATCTTCCTACCTTACTCTACAACAATACAGATACAAGTGGATAAGTGGATGATCCTATTTAAGAGGTATCCTCACAATGGATATCATCTATAAATATTATCTAAATGTTAAATAAAGATGATGTAAGAAAGAGGAATGTTCCACCATGTTTAAAATTCAATTTGCAAATTTTTTTATAAAATGTATATAATTAAATATTTATAATTATTCATTAAATCATGTTTTAATATTCTTTAATGTATTCATAAATATACAATGACCTTTATGTTTAATAATTTATTTTTTTATATTTTATATTATCATACTTATTAGTTAAAATTTTAAACTTGATATTATTTGGATTAGAGAAAAACTATCCAATGGGGATGTTTGGTTGCATGATAAATTAAGTTTTTGTTCTAAATAATTTTATTTCAAAGATGTTAAAAGATGTGTAGGGCAACCATTAAAAATTTATGTTAATTTTTACAGATCTTAATCATCAAAATCACTAACCTCACTTAATCTCATCCGATGGAGCTTGACTTTTAGATTTCCAAGTTTGACTTTCTTGTTTAAGGGAAAGAGATATAGACAAATATATTATCTTCTTTAGTGTTCAATTTTTAAAACTATCTAGATATAAAATATAGGAATTATTAGTTATTACAAAATATATTAGTCGGTCAATAAAAAGTGGGGATAGATAAACAATTTCGATAACTTATTTCTATTATAATCACAAACATATGCATTTCATAAACAAAACATGCATGAAACCTTTATTATATTTAAAATATTAAAATATGTGAAATAATCATATATATTCTTCTTAGTCACTCATGTAAAGTAAATATAACTATATAAAAGTTGTTTAAAGCTTTAGCATTAAAGTTCGTAGTACTTTGCATTCAATATTGTTAATTTTGCCACAAAATCAACATTTTTTATTACTTGACAAACTTGTATCTTGTGTTATATACATCAGTTAGTAAAGATATAGCATAATAGTCTTTGATTAAATTTTCCTACAGGGTGAGGATGATATTTTAGTAATTAAAAAAATTACCAATACACTTGATCCATCTTTAACTTGATGATTGAAGAATATGATCCACATATCTGTTTTTGTTAACTGACGTAATAAGCCTTCCATCGTATCTTAATTAAGAATAGATAACATATTTAAGGATTAAACAAGCATATAAATATGCAAGCACATATATTTCGATACCATGCTAAGTAAATAGATTGCCTAGCTTACCTATCCATTGGTTTAATGTCTCTTTTAGAACAATTTTGACAATTATAAATATTATTGTTCTCCTCGCCAAGACACTTCTATGGTACAAGCCACCTATACTTTCACTTGATATGAAATGATCTACATAATAACATATGGAATATGTTAGAACTTGGTGTTATGTTTGTACGTAAGATGCTAATAAAACAGGTTTCAACAAACTTTCACTACCTATCCGAGAGAGAGAAAAACCATCATTACTAATAGAAAATATTTATTTGAAAAAGTTCACCAAGTCTTACACCAACATCATTCATTGCTATTTTCTAATTAGCTAAGAAGTAATGTATCAGGGTTTTAATATTTTTAAATACATATGTTCATGATTGAAAATAATTAACACAATATTCAATGACAATCTCTTAGTGAAGGTTGTATACTTTATAACTGAACAAAAATGTGGATAGCCTTCTTTTTATAATGATTCAAACAATTCTTTTCAAATTATAATTTTAGAAAGTATGATCCATTTCACATGTGCCCATGCTGGTTTAGAAATGATTTAATCAAATTTGTCATAAGTAAATATAATGATTTTCTTTGTATTTTGTATGCCAAAGTTAAAATGTTTGGTAATCTCAATTTCACATAACCCATGGATATAAATATATAATTTTTCTTTTACTATTTTTACATTATATATATAAATGAAGCCACAAATAGGCATACTTTTTAGAATGTCTCAATTTTTCAGGATAATACATAAACATTTTTTAATAATGGAAAAAATTATATACGTTCCGAATTTGCTTTACTAGTAGGAAATAGTATATCTTGCAAAACATGCAAGCACATACACAAAGATGGATGAAAGGGTATTCCCCAGCTTCCGAATCTTCAGATCACCTCATACGAACAATATAAGGTGTGCAATGGGAGAAGAAAAGATGCAAATGCTGTAGCAGCTAGAGATCAACTAAACCCTAGTTAATAACAAAATAGTCCCAGTAGCGCATGGCAGATTGATTGACGACCTTGACTTTGATGGTCTTGGGTTCCTCGAGGCAGACCTTTTTTGGACAACGACAGTGAGCATGTCGCCCTAGCTGACGACCATCTTGGTTCTCCAGGAGAGGGTTAGCGTCCAAACCGACTAACTGCACATCCATTCTCGAGCTGCCAAATTTATTGGCCCTCATGCTTTGATAGAGAGGAAAACATTGGACGAAAACTATAAAAGGGACCCACGGAGAGAAAAGAACCATATTTACGAGGGAAGGGGATGTCTACAAAATAGTGTGCTTTGCATGTATACATGTGATATTTTAATTTTTTAATAATAAAAATATCATATAAAAGTATCATAATCAAGTTTTATTCAATATGTAAATTTATTTAAATTATATTTATTCTATAGGATTATGATATATGTGTTTACTGTTTGCACGTAAATCAACTACAAAAGTTATCTTCCTAATTATATTTTTAGTAGAAAAATGTATAGATACGAAAGGGGAATTACATATAACTTTTTTATTTTAAAAAATATATGACCAACTCTAAGAGAGGTTCTTCGTGGCCTTATGTATGAAGATGGGACCACATGGGTTTCTTCCCCAGTGGGGGAGTCAAAGCTCTTCTCGGTGTTAGTCGGACTACACTTAGGAACCGTTTGTTTGTCCGTAAATTGGGCCGTAGGATCATCTTTTCGGGAAAACTCCATCATGCGGTCTATTTGGATGCCAAAAAATTGGCCAGTCAATGAAATGGTTCTCCGTTGACTCTAAAAATGATGGATTTTGGCATCCCAGATCTTCATCCGGATGCCATTTTCCAGATGGAACGGACACAGACCATTTTTGTTACACTCAAAAATTTATTATTTAATATATTTTGAATTTTAAAATAGTAAAATTATAAAAATTTAGTTTTGAAAAAACATCATACTGTATAATATTTTAAAGTGATAAACATAATAAAATTTATAAAAAATTATCAGTTAAAGTATATATTACTTTACATATATAAATTTTTAAAACATAAAATTATTAAAAATAATTTTAAAAATCAAATAACAAAAAAATATTTTAATAAATATACACTCAGGTAAAACATTGTGTTCTCAGAAAAAAAAATTATGTATTACCAAATAACATATTCTATTTTTAATTTTTTTGGAAAAGTTGTTATTTAAAAATGACTTTCGCTTGAATTTTATTTTACATAGATCAAATTAACTAACAAGTGCATTATAGTTATATAAAAATAGTAGATTAATATGTGTAAGATTGTCAATTTCAAATAAAAGTTATTTTTGTACGCTATATGTAGAAGGAGTCTGATTGTTAAGGAATATTTTATATAAACTGTTAATCATAATAGTAAAGAAATTTTATTAAATAAATTAATTTGTTTAAAATAATTTGGCCAAGTTAACACACTTTTGTCATGAATAAAATTAGTTATTTTAAAATAATTAATATTGTAGATTTTTTTTGTTATATTTACTCCTAGATGATACAATAATCAACAAAGTCATAGAAAAGTAATTACGGACAAGCAAATGCCAACTTGACGTTTTCAATTTCCTTGAAAAGTGGATTCAACGAAAATTTTTTCTTTGATTTAAGTTTTACATGAAACCAAACGGACCCTTAGGGTCGGTCTGTTATCGCCCAGATTTCCTCCACAATCCCCATGGTTGGGAAGACTTCTAATCACCAGCCACCATGCAAATATGCAAGCAACAAATTGAAATTAACATTCACAATAGATAAAAAACAATATTAAATATGAAATTAAATAAGTATGTTAAATATAAAAGTAAATTAATTACCATCACAACTCTTGATTACTAAATTATTAATCTGAATAAGATAACCATTTAAATTTTTAATTTACATAAGGATACCAAAAAATATAAATAAGACCTCATAAATTGAAGAATATGATAACAATATTAAAGTAAAGAGAATGATTGATAATAAATGTCAAATACAACATTTTAGTTGTACAAAAAAGAAAATCTAGAAAAGTACAAAACATGTACACATGTTTAATATCTCAAATCTTTGTAGACCATCTCATTTTTTGATAAACCAAAAAATGGAATTTCAGAACGAAAAAAAGAAATGGTTGTACAAATTCGTGAATTGCAATTGAAACCTAGAAAGAAAAAAAACTCCATAAAAATCAATTCAACCAAAAAATGCTAATGGGGTGTTTGGTTGCACAATAATTTTTTGTACACATTCAAGATATAAGTTGTTTTATAATAAAATGTGAACCGACTGTAAACACCCGAAACGAGATCCGTAGATCTCCTTTTCTGGCCCTTATGCTTTCTTTGGAGACTTGGTGGATGAGATGTTAGTGTTTATGGTCGCTAGGAGCCAAAGAATCCAAAATATAGTAGAATGAAAAGAAATGAAATGAAGAAAAGATGACCGTCGTACCTTTGGATGTGGGAGATTGTTGGTTTCGACTTCTCCTCTCTCAGTCGGCCGAAAGAAGAGAGCTTAGTGTGTCCTTTGTCTTTGATCCGGTTGAAGCTCCGCCTCAGCCGAATTTACCTAAAAATGTTTATAAGAAAACATAGAAACAAGTGAAGAGTTCATTAGTTCTAATGAAAGCGTAGTATCGTGCTCAAATTTGAATTCAAACATGCAAAAGGAAAGAGACTAACCGGATTGGAACTAAATCCCAACCCCTATTTGGAAGGTTTAAAGATGCATGAAAATGCAAATGAGCGGCTTAATGTAAAAGCTAAATGACATATTAATGAAAGTTAAAATGAAAGGGGGGAGCAAAGGATCAAGCGGGAGGGTAAAAGAAACTTGAAAATTGAAAAACGGGGTTAGCCCCTACTAGTACCCCGTACACGGGGCACCTGATATAGGTGCCCTATTAGTCGGGTGCGTTGACCAAAGTCAAAACGCCCCCTTGATGGGGCACTAGGGACTGGTTCTGGCAGATTTTCTTTCCTTCTACGCAGCATCGCCCTAGAGTGTAGAATGACCTTCAAGATGCAAAGAAAGCTTCTCCAAATAGCCAATACACAAAAGAAGCTAATCAAAGAGTTATTTGGCACTAGAAGTAAGGGAAATAGCTTGTAGAGGCTCTAAAAGTTGGAGAAAAATCATACTTCTGAAGAAGAAAACTGTGGGTTTTTGGGTTTTTGGGGGAGGGTATCATAATGGTTTAAGGGCTTGGGGAGAGGTTGTGAGGCTTTGGGAATGTAGTGGTGGATAAGAGGAAGTGAGGGACGGACTTGGAACCTCCTAAACCTTCAAATGAGGGTCTTTCTACAGTTCAAAAGATGATAACTTCATTCTTCTAGACTATCCCTTCAAAAAGCAACTATAGTTTTTTTAGGTTTTGGTAGAGGGTTTTTGGACAGTTTAAGAGGTTGGAGAGGGGTTGTAATGTCTTGAGAGTGTGGTGGTAGATGAGAGGGTTTGGGGGACACCCTTGGTGTGTCCTAAACCCTTCAAATGGGGGTTTTTTTATTGCCAAGAAGAGGGCAACTTTATCTGCAGAACTGTCCCATCAATCTGTCCAGTCAGTCAGACCAGGTGCAGGTGCCCAACCAGTGGGGTGCCTGGCACCCTATTAACAAGGCACCTAGTGCCCTATTAATAGGGCGCCCAGTGCCTTATTTATAGGGTGCTTTTACTTGGCCAAAGCGCCTCATTAAGGGGGCGCTAGGCCCAGTTTGGCTGAAATGGATAGGGAAGTTTCGATTTTCCGAAAAACTTGGTTCCTCTGGAAGAATACTCAAATATGCTTTAGGAAAACAAGAATTTAGGCTCTCCAACTAGACCAAAATTGCATGTGTACAACTTGCCTCACCTTAGTGTCAGCTTTGCAACGAAGTGACATGAATGAAGCATAGTGAGGCGCAGTGGATTGAAGTTGTAACGGACTGAAAAGGTGATGCCAAGTGTAGATTTAGATACACCCTTATTGTCCTAGTTGAGTGGAATAAAACTTTACCGAACTTAGAGATAACCCTTTGTCTTATCGAAACCTTTCCTCTGGTTGATTGGCTAAGGAGAAGAACAATACTAAAAGTAAATAACTAAATTCCTATGTGGGGGAGAATTGTTACCGGCCAGGACCTGAACTGCACAGTGTGCTGGACTCGGTAGAGATGCATTGAAAAGAAAATTGTGAAAATTAAAGAGGAGTCAACCAATCAACCAAGGTTGGGTTCTTTAAATTCATAAGGTTTACCTAGAAATACCGGTTTTGTTCCAAATGAAATAACTTCTTGTTTTGATGAAATCATAGTTAAAACATGGTGAAAATTGATTCTCTGGAAAATCAAGACCTCCTCTAGGGCAATAAATGACCATCTTTAAAATGGTTCATGATGTGACTAAAAGGAGGTTATGGCCGGATTAGGAAGCAGGGAATGGTTATGGTGGGATGATGCATGCTGGGTTTAAAGAAATACAAATAAGTATAAGAAAATAGTTGAAGATATAAGTTGAACATAATGGGTCAAGATATCCATGAAGAAACTGTCGTCCCCGCATATTCAACTTTGGCTTGTCCGCAAGCCTAGGGAATGACTGAGCCCTCATTGATTTTGTTGAAGGGGTTCTCAGGTTCAACCCCCTCTAGTCTTGAGGTCTTCAACATCTTAAATATTATTTATTTTGATAGATGCAATACTAAATGCAAGTCCTAATAGGGGTTGGGGTAGTCCACTTTTAGTTTTTCAATTTATAATTTTTCTTTTTTTTTGTTTCCTCCAAGTGTCTATGGATATGAAGTTGGCATGCCTTCTCCTATTCTTGCATCCACTTGAGAAAAGAGATTAGAACTTTATTTTGGCTTAGTCCCTTGTGAGGAGAGGGTGAAGTTGCCTTGATCTTTTGTCAAAGGACATAGGCCTTACCAAAGTAGAGATAACAGAAAAACATAAGTATGCACAAAAGGAAACATGCAAGACTAAAATTAAACATGAATGCAAAGGCAACTAGTCAATTAGAAAGCAAATTTTTAAGTGTTTTGGAAATTTTTTGATTTTTTTGTGTTTTGCTGGTTTCATAATATTTTTTTTGGGTATTTTGGCACTTTTATGATGTTTGGTGTTTTTGAATATTTAATTTTTAAGAGTTTTTGATTTTAGGAATTTGTTTGTTGTTTTTGAAGTATTCAATTTTGTTTTGTTTTGTGCGGTGTGAAAGAAATGACCATCTCATCCTCTGCCTTGCTTACCATAGGTGCCCCACATGATTGCCCAAGGGTTAAGAGTAGGCACCACGTGTGAGAAAGTGCCTTGTTCAGAATCTTCTGACCTTACGCCTTCGATAGGCTATGACTCTTCTTGGACCTAGTTGGTCAACCCTATCCACAGGGTTAAAGAAGGAAGAGGACTACTGGTAAGTCCTTAGTAGAGTTCAGGGATGTTGAACTTGTTTTTCTACTAGTGCCCACATTGCCTATTTGGGATTTGACCTCCTTGGGTCCTTCCTCCTAACCCATTTTCTTTCATGGCCCACATTCAAACATGTTTTCTCTTTTGCTTGATTTTGACCTAAGGGGTTCATTGCCCATCTTTTGGAGCCTTTTTCTTTTTGGGCTTTTGTTGGTACACATTCAGATAGGTCTATTCTTTTGCTGACCTGAGGGGTCATTGCCCATCTTTTGGCACATTTTTCTTTTAAGAGGTTAGACCTTCAGAGATGTCCTCCTACTAAGGCGATGGGCACTTTCAATATTACTTATTCTAATCCCTTTTATTCATTCAGAACTGAAATAAGAATAGAATAAGATAGGGTTGACCTTCTTTTGCCAAGTGTTGCCTAGCTTTCTCTCTGACTTCTAGTCATTGGATCTCGAAATCTAAGCATGTAGTAGGTGTAGTATGGTGCCAATCCTTAATTTCCCAGGTGACAAATCAGGGCATCGAACAAGCAAGCATTATATGTTACTGCCATCCTTCATACCTTCGGGTTTTACATATTTTTTTTCTTTTAAGGGAAATATTTTTTGAGGTATACACAATTCCAAGGATGAGCTAATTCTTCACCTTCTGCATTAGTTAGCTTGTATGAATTACTAGGATAAACGGCTGAGATTACAAATGGACCCTCCCAATTAGGTTGAAGTTTGGAGCGGGGACCGCCTGGCTTAACAAATATTCTTTCAAGCACAACCTCACCGACTTCAAATTTTCTCTCTACCACCCTTTTCTGATAAAATCTTTTAAGTCTATTCTAGTAAGATCTAACATGTTCGGTGGTGTCCAGCCTCTTTTAATCCAAGAGTTCGAGTTGCGTGAGAAGGGAATCTTGGCGTTCATCTATCGGGACGTCTCAATCGATCTGGACTCGGAGGGAAGGTATGAGTACTTCATATGGGACTACTGCCTCCATCCCAAATGCCAAGGCATAGGGAGTTTTACCCATTGGGGTTCGAACAGAAGTGCGGTAGGCCCATAGAGCATCACCTAACTTATCTGGCCAGTCCGCGAATTTGCTAGACTTACACGTTTTCTTGATGATTGTTATCATAGTTTTGTTTGTAGGTTTTGCTTAACCATTGTCTTGAGGATAGTATGGAGATGAATGATGCAATTTGATGCGATACCTATTGCAAAGGTCCTACAGCTCTTGAGAGATGAATTGAGGTCCATTATCGGTGATGATGTCGCCCGAAATCCCGAACCTGGCAATAATGATGTTGCGTTTGATGAAGGTGCAGATTGTTGATGCCTTGATCTCCACATATGCTTCTGCTTCTGCCCACATGGTGAAGTACTCTGTAGCCATTAGGATGAATGATTTGGTTTTGTTTGTGAACTTCGGGTCACCAAGGGGTCCAATAGCATCGAAAGCCCACATAGCGAAAGGCTATGGGGCATGAATCGGGTGAAGGGAAGATGCGGGAGAGTAAATTTTATCGACGTGAAGTTGACATTGATGGCAATGCTGGACAAAGATTGAGCAATATTCTTGTAGAGTGGGCCAATAATACCCTTGCCTGATGATCTTCTTGGCGAGGGCTTAAGCATTTACATGGCCTCCACACACTCTGGAATGTGCTTCTTTGAGTACCAATTCAACCTCTTCTTCATCTATGCATTTTAATAAAACTCCAGCCAAACTCCTCTTGTAGAGCACTCCTCCTAAGATAGTGTATCTTTGAGAGACTCTTTTGATGGCTTTCTTATTTTCAGTGGTTGCTCCTGGTGCATATACCTGATCCTGACAGTAATTTGCAATCTCATGATACCATGGTTTCTCTCCTTCCTCTAATTCCTCCAACTCAACCAAAGATACCTCTTCCTTTTGCTCAATGGATTCCTTGATTCCTTCCTTTCAAACTTCTCTTTGACCTTCAAGCATTGTGCATCTTCTATTGCCGAGATTGTTCGTTGGTGGACATAGATTGTTCTAACCAGCCTACCCAGCGGGATGGACAGTGCAGATGTTAGAGAGGCGAGAACATTAGCAAGGATGATTTGAGCACGAGGAACATGGACAAATTTGAGTTTAAAGAACAACTTGATGTAATAGGCGGTGAATTCATGATACGATCTGAGCCCTGGATGAGAGCAGTTGGTGGAGAATCAACTGACTATCACCGATCACCCTTAGCTCGGTGGCACCATAGAAGTGAGCGGCCTCCAGTCCAGCCAGCAAGGCTTCGTATTTAGCTATGTTGTTTGTTGCCAGGAAATGGAGCTGAAAAGCTTGCGGAATGGTGACACCTTCGGGTGATAGAAGAACAAATCCTATCTCTCTACCTTGATAGTTCAACGCCCCATCGAAATACAAAGTCCAAAGGTAGGAGGATCAAATGGATATCAATTCCTCATCGGGAAATTCTGATTGGACTGGGTCAAAAATCAGGATGAGATGATGGGCTAGATGTTCAGCAATTGCATAACCCTTGATTGACTTATGTTGGATGTGGGTGATGTCAAATTGAAAAAGAAAGCTTTGCTAGCGTGCTAATCGGCCAATCAGGATAGACTTTTCAAGGAGAAACTTAATGGGAATTATGCGAGCTATGAGATTAACCTCGTGAGCCAGAAAGTAATGCTTAAGCTTCTGAACTACCCAAACCAGGGTGGCACAGGTTTTCTCCATGGTTGTGTACTTTTGCTCACAAGGATCTAAGATCTTAGACAGATAGTATGTAGCTCGCTCTTTCCCTTTGTCATCTAATTCTGCCAATACTGCTCCAAGAGATCCTTCCAAAACCGAGATGTATAAGATTAAGGGTTTGCCTGGGACCGGATGTTTGAGCACAGGTGGGCTAGATAAATACTTCTTCAGTCCCTTAAATGCCTCTTGACATCTTGAATCCCATCTAAATTCGGCTTTCGCCTTGGTTAACTCATAGAAAGGTTTGCACCTTTGAGAGTGTTGTGAGATAAACCGACGAACAAATTGTAGCCTACCAATTAACCCTCTCAGCTCTTTTAAGTTCCTTTATGGAGGCATATCAATGATGGCTTTGGCCTTATTGGGATCAATCTCAATGCCTCTTTTGCTGACGATGAACCTAAGTAGTTTGTCTGATGATACTCCGAACACACATTTCTTGGGGTTCATCCTAAGCTTATATTCCCTGGCTCGCTGCAAAACCCTTTTTAACACCTCAGTATGCTCATCTCGGGTCCGTGATTTGAACACCAGGTCATCCACGAACACCTCTACAAATTTATGCATCATGTCATGAAATATCACCACCATGGCCCTTTGATAAGTTGCTTCAACATTCTTTAATCCAAAGGGCATGATGACGTAGCAATAAGTTTCCCAAAGTGTGGTGAATGAGGTCTTCTCTTGATCTTCTTCTACTAACCGAATTTGATTATACCCTAAATTTCCATCCATGAATGATAAGGTTTCATATCCAGCTTTGTTATCAACAAGGACACTGATATGAGGAAGGAGGAAATCATCCTTTGGACACGCTTAGTTTAAGTCCTTGAAGTCAATGCAAATTCAAACCTTTCCATCTTTCTTCATGACTGGGACTATATTCGCCACCCATTGCGGATAAAGGATGTCTCTAATGAATTTTGCTTGGTGTAGCTTATCAACCTCTTTCTTCATCTTCAGAGCTATATCTAGTTGGAATCTCCTTAACTTTTGCTTGACCGGGGTAGCTTCAGGGTTTAACATTAATCGATGTTCCACCAATGATTTGTCTAACCCCAGCATATCTTCATATGTCCAAGAGAATGTGTCCTTGTATTCTTGTAATACCCCCATTAGATTTTGTTCATCCAAAGGGGTGAGGTTGGCACTGATGAGGATGTTCCTTGGATTTTCTAGTGTTCCAAGATTAAGTTCCTTAGTTGGCTCATCCACCGTGGCTAATGGTTCTTCGAACCTCTTTAAACTGGATGCGTAAGCGTCAGCCAAATCCTCTTCTTCATCCTCAGTGTCAGGATCCTTTTCCAACACAACCTCATAGACCCTTAAAGTTCGATCAATTTTGTCCTTTTCCTCATATCATATTTCATTCAACAGGATTGCATTTTCTAAATATTTCAGTTGTCTGGCACATTCTAAGCTTTTCTGAGCCAACTGATGCAGGTATCTTTTTGGAATTCTCCTATTTCTGATTTTTATTCTATTTTTATTAGAAACTAAACCTAAAGAAGAAGAAGGTAAGTAAGGGGAGGAAGAGGAGGTGGAGGAAGTGAAATTTATTGGAGCAAATGGAGGGTAAAGAAGGTCAATCAAGGATCTGGTGGCTCCTTGAGGTGAGTGCCCTTCTGAGGTAAGTTGAGATGTTTCCTCGATCGAAATTTGAGTTTCGAAGAGAACATTTTTTTTTTGGGAACTGCTAAACATAAAGATAGAATGAGCTTCAGGTGCCCGATTTAGGGTGAGATCGGATGGGAGCCAGAGTAGGTGGAGATATCGATAAAGAGGAGAAGACTTCGAGTAATGTTTGATAGAGGGGGCTTTCAAGCCCAATATTGATAGAAAGAGGTGGGCTCATGAGCCCAAAAGGAGGATGTGGACTCCTAGGTTCAGTAAGATGAGATGGGCTTGTAGGCCCGAGAAGTGGGCTTAATGGCCTAAGAATTGGAGAAAATGGGCATGGAGGCCCAGATTTAGTAGAGGGACTTGATGGCCCAGGAGCAATGAGTGGCACGTGGACCCATAAGTAGAGGTTGGGCTTGGGGGCCTGGAAATAGGGATTGGGCCAAGAAGCCCAGGGAGAGCACCACAGTGAGTTGGGGCATCATCCCCAAAAGATGAGATAATGAGGAAAGGCCCTCGTGGAGTTGGTTGGACTTTTTCTTGAGTCTATTTGGCAATATGACCCTCGGGTTGGTTAACAAGTGGTTCAGCCTGGAGTGATTCTTTGCTTGACCCTTTTTTGTCGGTGGAAAACAAAAGAGATATTTCAGGATACACGTCATCTTCAGGGTCGTCAGTTCTTCTTCTTTTGTCTTGTTACAGCTGTTGCTCTTCCTTGTTCTCAGCTAGTTAAATAGTTTCTTTCTTAATAAAAAAACTTTTGTAAGCATCCAAAAAAGTATTTACTTTTGAGATTCTGACCATTGGTAGTTGTTCCATCATACCCAACCCCACTTTTTGGTTGTAACCTCATTGGATTGATTGACTCAGCTATGCCTTGTAGTTTTTTGCGTAGTCCTCAGCCCTCTTGGTATCTCAAACTCTTTATTATATGCCACCCAATAGTTTCATTTTTCTCTCTTTTCCTTCTCCACACTTGCCTGGGTTGCCTAGTTATTTCTAGAAGATCTAGTATTGTCAAAATCGGCTTGTTTGACAACCCGAGGGGTGGTGGTAGAGAAGATGAATAGTCTAAGGGCATGCTCGTCACCTTAATCACCTGTCCCTTGTAAGGGAATTTGAGACACTGGTGATCGGAGGAGGTGACTACCACTAGTGCTTCCAAATAGCGTTGTCCCAAAACAGCTTTGTAAGTTAGATCCATCTCTACTATGTGAAAGTCGACAGTGACTGTCTGAGGCCCGAGCTTGACATACAATGTAATCATGCCATTGAAGACATGCCAAATTCGCCTAATTTAGAGCATAAAAGTCATGTCTTATAGGTTAACATGTGTGATTGATCTTAGAATGATGCTGGGTCCTTTTAAAGTTGATAGTTTTGCCGAATGAAATTGGATGTTTTTCGAAGTTTTTCACACAAAGCCATAATTTCTAAGCGAAAGCCACACGTAAATCGTGTAAACACGGAATTGGCTGAGTGACCAATGCCTAATGATCATACATTGAAAGGTTATCGTCAGATTCACATTCCGGACAAGTTTTGTTTCATGTCGTGTCTTTCCGGTTGGCCGTCGGAGTCATTCTGACCAGTATCAGATCTTCTATTCATTGTCCTAATTTCCATATAAAATAACGAAGTTTTGGAGGGCGTTATGGCTTATCCATTGCTAGAGAAAGCTTCTTCGGCCTGTTATCTTTCCAACGCAACAAACAGCGTTGAATTTCGAGTTCGGGAGTGTCCGCAATGGCTTCAAGAAGAAGGACGCATAGAAACAGTCCCATGCGCCGTAGTCCCTAGGCACATGTGCTCTAGACCCAGGGCACGTGGCCATGCGCCCTACCCCTGAGGCACGTGGCCATGCGCCCTTGATCGAAGGCATGAGGGAATCAGTTTTCAACTGGGACTCTACCACTGACCGGATTGGATTGAAATTTTTGGCCACATCAGACCAATTTTGTAGGTGGATAGCATGAGCCCCCTCCAAGGGGCACATGCGCCCAGCATCAGGGCACATGTGCCCAGGACTAGGGCACAAGGTGCCCTATTTTTGAGGATGGATCACGACATTTTTATCCTATATATAGACTCTAATTCCGGTCATTCCAGAGGCAGGTACACGAGCCCCCAGGCATCCCAAGATGTCCAAGCTCCCTCCTGCATCTATTTTGTGATTTTTAGAGAGATAATTTTGAGTTTTTAGAGAGAGAAAAGTCAGTTTAGGAGAGAGAAAGGCTGGTCTACAGGTGATCTGCCAGGTCTCTCTTCTTCGGATTTTACAGAAGCATGTGGACGTTTGCTGCCCAAGCTCTCAGCATCAAAGTTTTAATGACTTGTTTTAATGACCTGTTTGTTGAATGTTAAGGTTTTAATGACCTGTTTTAAGTATGTTTTAACATTGGTTTAAATGTATTTTCATATATGATTAAGTTAACATCATATTTAGTTAACTCTTGTTCGGTTTGCATCACATCTGGTCCATCATGCTAGTATTGATGCCCAATAACATGCAATCAACTCGGCACTTGAAATGTTCATGTTCAAAATATTTCATGTCAATGTACATCAGATGTGGCAGTTCATATGCCTTGTTTAATGCTGTCAATGGTGCAAATGTGTGAATGTCCTTCCTTGGTGCAAAATCCCACTTGATTGGGAAAATTTTGACAGCATGCCGCCTTATTTTCCAATCGGTGTGAAATTTTACCCATCCTACAAGGCATAGTCATTTGACTTTCCAAGTAGTGGGAAGGGTCTGTCTGCAGTGGGAAGCGTGTCCCATGCCTACGACCAAGTCAACATTCCGGTTCATGCCGGATGAGCCGCCTAATGGAGCATCCAGTTGTGGACTAAGTCCTTATTTAATTTTGGCATTTTGCCTTCATATTTAATTAAGGTTTATTTTAAGTGTCCAAGGCCCAATGGGCAGTTTCATGTCAATGGCACAACAGGCCGGTCTTCATGCTATGTCGGCCCGGTTGGCCTATCTTGAGCTTCATGGGCCCTGGTGGCCTGTTTTAAGCTTCATGACCCGATGGGCCAGACTTGCACTCCCATGGCCCGGTGGACCTGATTTGCACTCTATTTTTGCACCTTGACATATTTTTGTAGCAGTGGGATAGGTGAGCCTCAGAGGAGCTGGAATGGGTTTGTGGAGGTGCTGCTTGGAAGAGTTGGAAAGGGGACTATACAAGGGGCAGGTTTAAGACAAGTTTGGAAGGGTTAATTAGGTGCTACACAAAGAGCATGTAGATAAGGATTTCAATGCCTCAAAGGGGCTGTTTGGTATTGAAATGAAGAAGGCACACAAAGGGGCTGTCTTGGTTGAAGTTGAGAATCCGCCTGAGAGAGACTTGGCCCGTCGTACGGATTCCAAGAATTTCCAGGACATCACCCTCTCCTCCAGCCAAAATAAGGGATCAAGTGCCTGCCTGGAGAAGACTTGGCCCATCTTGTGGATCAAAGAATGCCCAAGACATCACTTCATCCTCCTCAATGGGTAAGGGGGATGTGTATAGAATTAAATAGGGCTGATTGGGTGTTGTTTAGATGGACAACAAGGGGACTAATGGCAGGCTATGTAAGTACCTGTTTGGGTAGCCAACAAAGGGGCCGTTTAGATGACCTGATTAGGGACAAGTTCATGGGCACTCAGGGAGCCTGATTGCTAAGGGTTTTAAGACACACAAGAGGCCTGATTGTGGATGTATTTAGGGGCACTCAAGGGGCTTGGTTGTGGGTGAGTTTCAAGGGGGCACATAGGGGTTGATTGAAAAGACAGCAAGGTTGGTTTTCTATAGCACATTCAGGTGGCTAGCAAGGGGCTAATTGAGGGGATGCACATGGGCTTTTACAGGAACCATAAAAGCTGGGTTTTGAGGCATTGTGAATGGCCAAAGGTGAGGCTGAAGGGTAGAGAAAGAAGAGGGGAGGAAGATAAATAAATTGCAACATATTTTATTTCTCTACTCACCTTGTTTCATTTCTCTTTTTCTCCTGTGCTGCAGGTGGTGCTGAAGATGAAAAGACTATATGCCCTTACTCTCCTTCTTCTTTCTTCTTATCCTTGTGCAAATAGTGCTGGAGGAGAAAGATGAAGGTGGGCCTGATTGGTGGGCACGTGGGCCCAAGGTTTTTAGATTGGAATGGGCATAGAAGCCCAGTGGAGTAAGAAGATTTGAACGGGCTCTCAGGCCCAATGATCAGTTCAGGTGGCCATTTTGGCCCAGAAGTAGGAATCGGGCTAGATAGCCCATCGAGCGAATCCAAGAGGGATAGACTGAGAATTTTGAAATACGTGACCGTAGGATATGGCTCACGCAGGATGTTGTTTAAAGGTGAGTTCAAGTGTACAAGTTGTTTAAGGATGGACTTTCCCTCGACTGGTTCTTCCTCCTCTATGAACAACCGAGCCAAAGATGAACTCAGGTTGTCCACTTCCTCCTCTTGCTCTGGTGCTTTCTTCCTCTTGACTGGTTCTTCTTCTTCGTCCCCGGCCATCATCATGGTCTCCCCTTTGATAAAGAATTTTTGGAGTCCCATGGCATTTTTTGGCCGGTAGACCATCCGTGGAGTGAAACTGGACTCATAGCCAAGCCCGTGTCTCTTTGGTCTTTGCACGGCTTTAATGGGGTGCACAACCCCCTACAGCTCCTTTCCCAACCCCTTTCCTGGCTGATAGCCCATCCCTTTCATCATCCGCCATGCAACTGTTTCTGGAGGCGTCGTCAACACCATGACCTCAGGTAGCTCTGTAGTTGAAACCAACGGATGGACAGATTTTGATATTGGTAGTGTAGAAGAGGGGTCATCCACATCATTTATTACCTGACCCTTGTATGGGAACTTCAGACATTGATGATTAGTGGAGGCGACAGCTCCTATTGCCTCCAGATAAGGGCGTCCCAAGATAGCTTTAAATGTAGGGTCCGGTTCTAGAACATGAAAGTCGGCGGTGATAGCACACAGTCCGAGCACTACTTCCAACGTAACCACCCATCGTGCCGACTTTCGGGAGTTGTCATAGGCTGTCATCGTGATGGCAGAAGGCTCGATTTCTTCATCGGAGATGCCTCAAAGTTGCAATGTTTCTGGCGACATGACATTTATAGATGCTCCGGTGTCAATCAAGAAAGACTTGATCTCCACGCCTCGGATGACTACTGCAACGCGCAAGGCGTATTTTCTGATCTCTGGCCGTGCCAACTCCTCCTGTGTAAATGTGAGTGCCGGATGTTCACTCCTCGGGGTCAGGACAGTAATGATCTTCTCGGGCGGGAGGTCTTCATTGACCATGACCCGCTGCAGATATTGTTGTAGGATGTCCTGATGGTTCTTTGACCTCTTAATCAGCTCTAGGATTGAAATCCGTGCCGGCATTTTGTCCAGATGCTTCAATAGGTCATAAGCCATGCTGGGCAACGGTTCTTCCACTACCTCCTCTTCTGCCTGTTCCTGTGGTTTCATCCCGACCTGAGGAAAGACCCTTTGGAACATCCTCCCACTACGAAGTACCGGTGCCAGCGTGGTAGGGGGAAGTGGTGATGATGGTGATGGTAGGGTTGGTTGGTTGGTTGAGGAGCCCGTGGTAGGTAGGGGTGGTGAGGATCGGATGATGAGAGGTCGTGGATTGGTGGAGGCCGGTATGTTGGGTGATGGTGGTGACAGTCTAATGATGAGGGGTCGTGGAGTGGTGAAGGCCGGTAGGTTGGGTGATAGTTGGGGTGTTGTTGGTGATGGTCTAATGATGAGGGGTCGCGGAGTGGTGGTGTACGGTGGGTTGGGTGATGTCGGGGTGTTGGTGGCGGTCTAATGATTAGACGCCGCGGAGGATTAGTGGTAGTTGATGGGTTAGGTTGGGGTGATGGTTGGGGTGCTGGTTGGGAGGCTGGCGGAAGTCTAATGATTAGGCGCCGTGGGGGGTTAATGGTTGGTGAGGGTAGTGGTGTTTGGGTAGTTTGTGGGCTGGGGGCAGCTCTCGGTATGGAGAGTATGGTGCGGTTTGTAGCTGGGGTTGGTCTGGCCGGCATGGAGGTGATTTGATTCTCGACCTGCCAACCCTGGGAATGGTGGGTTGACTCCTCGATGGTGGAGTGGACGAGGCCGAGTCATTGGTTTGGTGGTGCTGGTGCCGGTGCTTGTATGGGTGCATGTACCGGGAGCGGATCTTGGACTATGCCCAGGCTAGGCTGCTGTTGTGGTTGCTGTCGCCGTGGTTGATTCTGACGTGCCTTCATCGCTTGAATAGATTCTGCCATCTGTGCCCAGTCAATGTTCCCTTGATCATTGAGGTCATGAATGTAGTCTTTAAACTGGAAACATACGTCCACCGTGTGCCCAGGATACCGATGGTAAGCGCAGTACTTCGTTGTGTCAACATTCACCGGCAATCCTTCTCTCTCCTTTGAAAGCTCCAACTGTTGTTCCGCTATCAATGCATTAAAGATATCGGTGAGGGGGAATGGCAGTTGAGGATCGTATTCTCTCTTGGGTCCCCCCCTCTTAGGTCGGTTGGTTGGTGGTGGCACTTGGTTGTAAGCTTGTTGTTGTGATTGTGGTCGGTTGTAGACATGTTGTTGTTGTGACGCTCGGTTGTAGGTATTTGGTTGCTGGGGCGCTCGGTTGTAGGTGGGTTGCTCAGTTGTATGCAAGTTGCTGCTGGGGCTGAGGAGCTAGTTGAGGAGCAGAGCGGTATTAGCTTTGGCGATACCCACCCTGGTTACCATGGCATTGATGCTCTCATTATTTACTACCCCTTCGGTGGTGGGTCCTACAGGTGTAGGCTTTCTAGTGTTACGGGGCCTGGTGTCGAATGAGTTGATCATGGATGCGTCCTTAAAGTGGGCTTGGATGTAGCGGGCGCTATCACACAACTCACTCATGGTTGTTGGGCGGTGCATGATCAGGAGGTTGTGAAGGTTGGGCGTGGTGTTCCCGATGGGCATCCTCACCTGCTCCCCCTCTGAGATGGTATCCACTAGCCTCTCAGCCATTCCCCTCCACCGATCAGCAAATCTGGCAAAGTCCTCATCCAGCCTCATCTTTTCAGCAATCAAATCAGTTATTGAGTAGGCTGGCCCCACCCGATCCTTGTACCTCTGTAGAAACTTTGCCTTGACAATGTCAAAATCTGCCGCCTCAATGGAATCAAGAGAATAGAACTAGTCCAGGGCGGATCCCTCCAATGAGCGACGGAATAGGAAGGCAAGTGCCTTGCGGTCATTTTTCCAGAACGCAGAGTCATAGAGAAAGCTCTTTAAATGGTTGAAAGGATTACCAGTCCCGTTGTAACGTTGAAAGACTGGTATCTCTGAAGGATGAAGGTGTAGGAATAGGAAGGACGGGATAGAGATTTCAGGGATGGCTTAAGAATCGAGGCGGTGCCTCATCTCTTCAAAGCGCTCATCCATCTGGTTAAGTTTGTTCATTAATGCCTGGGTGAGGCTAGATTCCTGAGCAATGGGAGCAAAGTGTTTAGGTGATTGGGTTGAAAGAGGTGGGTTGGAAAGAAGAACTGGAATAGTGTTATGTGAATGCCCCACAACGGGGTTAGTGGAGACACGGCAGGGTTGCCCAAGAGAAGAAATGATTAGGGGCCTGACTGCCGGTTGGGGTGGTGATGGGGCTTGATTTCCCTCGATTGGATCTTGATTGGCGGGCATCTTGCCCTTAGTCGCAGATTGGATAATTGCAAAGGTCTCGGGATCAAGGTGAAGAGATAGATCCTTGAGAGCTTGGTCTATACTATGTGAGGCGGATCGGTGAGCGGGATCTTGGACCTCAGGTTCCATCATGGCATTAACATGGCCATCTGGTTGGACCATGGGTTGTTGAAGCTCGTAGTGACCCGTCTCGTACTCCTCTTCTTGGCCGTAGTAGTCCGACATCCCGATGTGTCTTCCGGACCTTAGTGTTATGGGCATCCTATCAATTTTTCTTAAAAAAATGGTTGAAAGAAAGAAAATGGAAGGTGTAAAAATGCAAAGAGACTTTTTTTTTGTTTGGTTATGATTGTTTGTTTGATTTGATTTGGTTTCACTTTGTTTGTTTGGCAAGCAAGTTGAACACAAAAATTAAAAGGATTTTTTTTGTTTCTTGTTTTAGGTGTTTTGAAAGGAGAGAATTTTTTGGTTGTTTTCAATTGTTGTGAGCAAGCAAGTTATGCAAACAAGGTTTTAAAATGACTACTCGACAATTTTTGGGTTGAAACCTTAGATTAGATAGATTGTTAGCAATTGTTCACTCAAGTAGGTATGGTTCCTATTGCTTCAATCTTCAATACCTATGGTTATCACTCAATCACCACGAGAAGGTACTTGGGTTCTTCGGGTTTTGGGAAGTGGTACAACTGGTCCAATCGTGCGGAGAGGAATACTCCATGGATAGGGACTTACGAAGGCCTTGATGGAAACAACCAAATCAACTAGGAAGGAATATCCCAGAAGAGAGGTTAGAATCCACCAAGAAGGTGTTTGGAGGGTGAGGGTGTGTTGGGAGAGAGAGCCCCCGCCTCGAATGTCCTACGGATCGGAGCAAGTCCGGTACCCGATGCAGAAGCTAATGCAAAAATGAAAAATGGAGGGTAGGAGGAGAAGAAGCAATCAATATGTAAACATGAATGAAAGCTATTAAATATATCAAGCAAGTGAATGCAATCAAGACAAGCAATGATCAAGTAACTAGCAACTAGCAACTAAAAGGTGGTTCGCACGGGAACCGGCTTGTGTTGAAGTGTCCAAGTGGGGAAAAATCTGAAGTAAAGGTAAAAGGATGGTCCACGCGGGGACCGATATGAAAATAAAGTGGCTCACGCGGGAGCCGGGTTTTGGAAAGGTAGGTGGTTCATGTGGGAACCGGTTTTTGAAGGAAAATGGGTGGTTCACGCGGGAACCGGTTTGTTTAGTTGGAAAAAGAAAAGGAGGGCCACGTGGGGCCAATCTAATTGGTGCAAAAGGGTGGTCCACGCGGGGACCTATCGGAAAGTGAGTTGGTTCACGCGGGAACCGGTTTAGAAAAGGGTTTGGTTCACGTGGGAACCGGTTTTAATGAAGAAAGGGATCGGGAACCGGTGTAAGAGTTGACAAAATAGAAAGAGGGCCACGTGGGGCCAATTTAAAGGAGCTGTAAAGAGGTGGTCCATGTGGGGACCAATCTGAAAATAAGTTAGGTTCACGTGGGAACCGAGTTGGAAAAGAAAGGTGGTTCACGCGGGAACCGGTTTATAAGAAGAAAAGTGGTTCACGCGGGAACCGGGTTGAAATTAAAGACAAGTAAATCAAGTCAACATGGGGGACAATCTTAAAGGAAGAGTAAATAACAAGTTTAAAGGTAAATTGACATGGAAAAGGGTAAAGGACAAGCCGGTTCACGCGGGAACCAAGTCG
Source organism: Cryptocoryne crispatula var. balansae (assembly GCA_036172225.1). Lineage (NCBI taxonomy): Eukaryota > Viridiplantae > Streptophyta > Magnoliopsida > Alismatales > Araceae > Cryptocoryne > Cryptocoryne crispatula. Next base: position 18,757,058 of record CM069924.1, read on the forward strand.
GAAAACAACTAGTTGCACGGTTGAATCAAGCTAGCATGGTTGAAGACATTGGTTGTCCCACCGTGGTTGCCAAAAAGATGTCGACTCCAGAAATGGGTTCCGGATCGGCACCTCAAGAGAAGGTGAAAGATGGAATAGGGGAAAAAGGGGAGTGAATTGAAAATACTCGGAAAGCGGTAAAATGTCCTCACCTCGGTCCCACACTCACATCCCACACTCACATTGATCCCCGAACTTTCATCTCACGGCGTCGCTCGAGTACCGGAGATGGTTCGGGTCATGTGGGAGGAGAGTGAGGAATAGATAAAATTAGAACATAAATAAAAGGTGGTCGCCAGGAGCCGCGGGCTCCGCTTTATAGAATAAAAACAAGAGATGAGTTGATTTAACCGTGTACCTTAGCGCGGGAGATCGGGATATGGGTTCAACCTTCTTCTTCCTCGGCCAGCCGATGAAGAAGAGTCTCCAACCAATGATAGCTTGATAGACCTGTGCAACTAGAACAATAAACAAAGTGAAGAAAATGATTAGAACAATGGGAAGTGTAGTAACTGTAGTAAGAAGATGAGAAAGAAGCAATTGGAATCGAACTCACCGGATTGGGGCGAGTCCAAACCCCTTTTTTTGTGTATTTTTGATTATGTAAAAATTATGAAAATGAGCTTAAATATGCTTTAAAACAATAAATAAACTGAGTTAAATGAGTTGAGGAAGCTTATGGAATGGATCTGCTTGAGTTGAAGCCGAGTTGGTTCAAGAAGGCAGCTTCGGGTAGCTTTGCACCCTTTTGGCGCGACTTTGGTGCAGAGGATGCTACGAACGACCCTGATGTCAGAATTGAGTTCCGTTTGTTGGAGTAGACAGAAAACTTGGAGAAAAAGAGTTCCTATATTGGTAATTTCTCCTAAATCTTCCTGTATATGTCTGTAAAAGTTATGAAATTTGTCAGATAAAGAAAATAGAACCTGGATGCGCGCCTTTGGTGCAGAAAAACCGCCACGAACAAACGGCAAGTCGGAATTGAGTGCCCTCAGTTGGAGATGAAATAGGACGAAGAGAGGAACAACTTTTATGTAGAGAACTTTTGCAGCACGAGTCCCAGATTTTCTGAAGAAGTCGATAAAGTCGGTTGATGCAGAACGCCCGGATCGAGCCTTCTCCTTCACTTCGGGATCGATCTCTCGATGTCGGATCACCTTTGGACGTCGGGATGGCTTTGGAGAAGAGCTTGGACGACCTCTGGACAGGCTAGGCATGGGGGATTAACCTTGGGTCGTTAAGAATGGCCCTCAATTTATAGGGGAAGGAAGCCGGTGCAAAAAATGGAAATTGGACCGACCGTGCCCCCGCTTTTCAAAGGGGACGAGGGCAAGCAGGGCGCGCCCTCAAACCCAAGGGCGCTCAGGGCGCGCCCCCACTTCGGGGGCGCAGTCTGCGCGCCCCCCTGTTTCAAAGGGAGCGGGGACGCGTTACACGTCTCACTGCTAAAATTCGCCGGAACCTTCCTAAAATTGCTAAAAATCGACTTGACATACGTAACGCTCCCATGAACCAGGGGCGCGGTACAAATAATCGAAAATCAGCGCCGGAAACCTTCCAAAAATTAGGATTAGAAGGTGCTAATCGGGGTATTTTGAGATTTAAAGAAACTGACCGCGCCTCCGCTTTTCAAAGGAACCGAGGGCGCGCAGGATGTGCCCCCGGTTCGAGGGCGCGCCCCCGGGTTGAGGGCGAGCGCGCCCTCCCCTTTCAAGCGGAGTGGGGGGGCGGTACACTCTCTCTCCTACGCGCGTGTTCCGTGAGCCGTATCTTGCAAACAGAATGTCCGATTTGGCTCCCGTTTGTCGCCTTGGAAAGAGGACCTTCAACCGCATCTTCACAAGTCGATAAACCAGCCGGCATGACTCCAGAAACGTTCACACGGGGCTTTCTACCGGTTTACCCTCTCACAAAAAGCCGAAACCCGTGACGAAGATCCGAAAGAGCACGGTTCCGGTCGAGAAATCTCGGGTCAACTCGGGATGACTTAAAATGACGACCGAACAAGTCCGGTACGATCGGAAAACCTGAAGTCATCAAAAATCTGAGATTAACCCTGTAAACGTGGACCAAAACTCGGAAAAGCCGCGAAACCCTAAAATTGACCGAATCGGACGTGTGGCCATGATTGATGAAAATATTTGGCTAGAATCAACCTGGATGACCCAAAAAGACCCGGTGATGGCCAGAAAGGCCTAATGCGTGGTCCGGGATAGCTGTGTCAGTACAGATCAAAAAAGTCGTAACGAAAGCCATCATTGTCCGACGCGTACCGAATTGACTACTCGGAAACCCTGAATGTTACGAAACACATGCGGGACTCCCGAGACCTTCAACTATGGACCATTCAAGGTCGGTCATCGAGCAGGCTTCGTGTTTTTACAGTTCATGTGCGGCTCTTACTTGAAGGTTACGGCAATATTCCGGAAATCATCGGTCCATTCTCAACTTGCGAGGGGCCCCACCCATGTCCTTAGCTCATGTCCACGAGGTAATCTGAATCAGATAACGGTTAAATAAAATATATCGCCTATGGAATAAGAGTTTGGGGCTCCGAATCAGGCCAATTTGGCGTGTCTACAAAGCCGTTATACACCAATGCATACCGAAATGACTTCTCAAAAACCCTGAATGTTACAGAACACACACGGGACTCCCGAGACCTTCAAGTATCGACCATTCAAGGTCGGTCATTGAGCAAGCTTTGTGTTTTCAAGATTAACGTGTGGCTCTCACTTGAAGGTTATGAAATTATTTCTAAAATCATCGGTCCATTCTCAACTCGCGAGGGGCTCCACCAACGTCCTTAGCTCATCTCCACGAGGTAATCCGGATCAGATAACAATCAAATAAAAGATATCACCAATGGAATAGGAGTCTGGGGCACCAAATCAGGCCAATTTGGCATGTCTACAACTTGTCTCGCCTTGATGTCTGGTTTGCAAGGGAATGGCGTGTAGCGAAGCGGAGTGAAACATAGAGAAAGCGTAGCGAAGTGAGATGAATCATAGTGGAATGTAGTAGAGTGTAATGGTGATGGACAAAAAAGGTGGCATCAAGGTGTAGATATAGATACGTTCAACGGCCAAATCCGACAAGATGAATCTCCTCAAGTCTCCTGGTTAACTGCCATGTTTCATCAAGTCTTCCTATGTTCGATTGGTAAGAGATGTGCCATTGGCACGAGGGAAGAATAGCCAACCCCCAATGCAGTGGGGAGTACCCAAAATATGGGTTCATAGGTTCATCATCAGCCGATAACCCGATCTTTGCGGTGTTCCTATACTGTGATGGGCTAAAATTTAAAAAGAGATTTGTTTTGAAAATGTAAAAGAATACCAATCGAGCACATTCAGGCTCTATGATTCATTTATGTCTTCCAAGAGACAAGATTTAATTCAAAATAGAATGATCTGAAATTCCAAAAGGCAAATGTTGAAGCATAGATTTTGAAGACAGTGATGGTGCAAGTTATGATCGAATAGGAGGCCCTTGGCAGGATGAAGTGACTGCCACGGTGGGATGAATAGCAAGAGAGTGGTAGTGGCCACAGTGGAGATAGAAGTAAAAGATTTGAAGGCAAAAGGTGATAACCGAACATGGTGGGATTAACAGACATGGTGGGATTAACAAACATGGTGGGATTAGAAAACACGGTGGGATTAGAAAGATCGGAATTGGGGTACACGATGGGGGGAGAACATCCCTAGTAGGGTTTGGAGATATCCTAGCAGAGGTAGAAGATCATGAATGGTGTATGCAATGATAACAAAAAATGCAATGCAACTAATACTACATGATGCATGCTGAGCTCAAGAAAAAAAAACAAGACCTGTTTAACAATTAGTTGAAGATATAGATTGTCTATGAGGTCAAGATACCCATTCAGGAAGCATCATCCCTCACTACACAATTTTGGCTTATCCGTGAGTACAAAAGATGTCCTGACCATCGTGGATTTTGATGAATGGGATCTCGGGTCAAGTCTTCTTCGTAGTCATGGTCTTCAACATCAATGCATAAAATAAGTAGTAATGCACCTAATATACACTAAGAAAGGAAATGATGATGGTGAGTTTGCATTGTAATGACACGCATTCTCACAAAAGAGTTCATGTGTCTTGATGAATACACAGAGCAAAAGTTTCTCGGCAAAGTTGAGGCTGAGGTAATGATGAACCCTCCTCCTGAGAATCCTTAGGGGGGGGGGAAATAGTGAGCATTGCCTTATTGAAATCTTGCAAAAGGTTTCTCGGCAAAGTTGAGGCCAAGGTTATGGTGACACCTCCTCCTAAGAATCCTCAGGGGAGGGAAGTGGTGAGCATCGCCTTGTTGTGCAGTTCTCCTTGTTTGTTCTTTGTGCCCAAAACACTCAAAAAAGGAGATTAGAATGCCAATATGGCTTATCCTCTTTGCAAGTTGCAATCTTCCTTGACCTTTGTCAAGGGAAATATAGTTCTCCTTGTGTCTGAAACACTTAGAAGAAAGAGATTAGAACAACAATGTGGCTTATCCCCATTGCAAGTTGTAATATGCCTTGACCTCAAGGGATGATAGGCTTCTTAATAAAGTAACAAATGTGCAATAAAAAATTTTGAAACATAAGAGACTAAAAATAAATATGTAAAGACGAAAATTAAAACTAAGCGTGATGATGAAAATTTAGAAAATTTTTGTTAGAATTTGAAAAAGAGATTTTTTTGGAACAGATTCATTTTTGGGATTTTTTTTTGAAAATATTCATTTTTTGGACTTTTTTAAAATATTGAATTTTCTAGAGTTTTGAAGACAAAAATTTTGGGGAGCTTTGAAAAAATTCGATTTTTTTGGAATTTTTGAAAATACTACATTTTTTTGGGGAGAGAAAAATCAATATTGACAAAAAGTTCTCATCACTTGGTTGTTTTTCTAGGTTCGTTGGTAGACACCATGTGCAAAATGGAGTTCGTTGCCCAAAATCTTTCTAACCTTCAATCTCTGATTGGCTAGAGTTTAGCTTTGATTTGGTTGGTCCACCCACACCTTGGGGGGTTAAGAATGAAGAATTGATAAGCTTTGGAGATGTTGAGAGAGATTTCTCTACTTGCACCCAATTGCCCATTGGGGTTTGGCCTCTTCGGGTCTTTTCTTCTTTATCAACCAACCTATTTTTATGGCACACGTTCGGATAGGTGCTTTTACCTGTGGGGTCATTGCCCATCATTTGGTGTCTTTTTTTCATTTTCTACGTTTTTGGGTACTCATTCAGACAAGCCCATATTTCTTTATACATGTGGGGTTCATTACCCATCTTTTGGCACCCTTTTTCTATTTGAGAAGTTGGACCTTCTGAGATGGCCTCCTACTAGGGTGGCAGATTCTTTCAATACTCTCCCCTCTAATCCCCTTCATCTATCTTGGACCGAACAGAAGAGAGTAGGGTGAGGGTTTTCCTTCCACCTCTGAGCCTTGCCTAGCTTCTCTCGGGTGTTGGGTCATCCGGATTTTGAGATCGGGACATGTGTGTGTAGAATGGTATGTACCCTCGACTCTTAGAGAACAAGCACATGTGGACTCAAGTCATACTGGTAGTTCTCTCCAATTTTGAGGTAGATTACATTCCATAGGTGAATCAATTGTTCGCATGCCTTGAAATGTAAAGATTTTGTTTAATAAAAATAAGGTAGCTACAAATATTGTCAATCATGAATTTCTCCCAATTAAAATTATCGTGTGAAATTCAAAATCATTTAAATAAATATTGCCTTGCGGATGACATAATGATGATGAATGCAATTTCATGTAATGCCTGAGAGAAGAAGAAGTTCATTGCTTCCACTGTTGATATGTTCTACATTGAATCAAAGAGTAAGAGTCATACAGTGCGGTGCAAGATGTGGTAGATTTGATTTGGCATGGTGGAACTAGGATTGATGATGTAGAAGGCATAGATTGGGGTATCACCCAGGAAATTTCTCTACCTCTGATTTTTTTTTAAAATAAAATTTGGAAAAGGAAAGAGAATGCTTGAAAAGAAAAGTGAATTAAAGTGTGATCTTGGGCCTGGGAGTTGATAGTGGGCTTGAAGGCCTAGAAATGGTTGGAATCAAGAGGCACATGAGCCCAAGAGTTGAAGGCGGGGCTAGAGGGCCCAGTTGATGTTGATGGGCATGAGTGCCCAATTGGAGGTGATGGGCTCGAAGGCCCGATTGAAGGTTGAGCCCGAGGGACCCAATGAAAAAAGTGGACACATAGACCTGATTTAAATGGTTTGGAGCAAGATTGTGATTTGTGATAGGCTCGCTGGCGCCATTGAAGAGTATGGCTGCGCAATCCCAAAGTTGGAGAAGTGGGGGAACAGGTGCCCGATTTCAAAGAAGTATGGGCACGCGGGCCTGATGATGAAGAAATGGGGGCATACATGCCCGATGTTGAAGAAGTGTGGGTATGTGTGCCCTAGGTTTATGGAAGGTGGGCACATGGGCACAATTTAGAAGACATTTGGGCACATGGGCCCAGTTGCAGAAAAACATGGGCATGTGAGCCTAGTTGCAGAAAAACATGGGCATGTGCAGAAAAACACCGGCGCTACATATACAGATCCGAAGTCTTCTCTTCTATGTCATCGTATTCTCAGTCAATTTCAGTACATTTAATGGTGGATTTAGCCTATACATTATTCATATAAATTGTTCCCCGATGAGTCCTCTTTTATTTTCAATAAGAATCATTCAATTACTATATCTGTTGTACCCATAGGATGTCCAACATCAACGTTGTGCTGAGAGTTTCTAGAACATCACTGTCCAAGATCCGGCTTACCAGGTAAATTCAAATTACTTATCATAAGATTCAAGCAAAGTTGTCTTTATCTCAAACCACCCTCGGTGAGTTCTCTTTATTTTGAAAAAATGACACTCGATTCTGACATCAATGTTGTCTGTTATGGTCTCTGCATCAGAGCTACGTAGTTTACATTGAATCTGTCTAACCCGGTTGCCACTTTACTTGGGTTGTGTTATCTTTAATCATTCATATTCTCTTTGCTAACTCTTAATTCATATATTTTAGTTCACATTTAAGCATCATTCTTATTCAGTTTTTCAGCATTTCATATATCATAAAAAAATTAATAAAGGGGGTTAGGGCTAACCCCGAATCCAGTGAGTTTTTTTCCAATTGCCATTTGATGTTATTGTTTTTATAATTTCTACATCAAGCTAGCATCGGTTGGACTCTCCCTCATCGGCCGGCCGAAGAAGAGGAAGGTTGAACTCACATCTCAATCTTCTGCGCTAAGGTACACACGGTCATCTAACTTAATCTCTTGTTCAATTCCATAAAGTGGAGCCCGCGGCTCCTGGCGACCACCTCTTTTATTCATGCTTTAAGTCAATTCATTCCTCACTCTCCTCCCACATGACCCGAACCATCTTCGGTGCTCGAGCGACGCCGTAAGATGAAAGTTCGGGGATCAATGTGAGTGTGAGACCGAAGTGAGGATTTTACCGCTTTTCGAGTGTTTTCTGATTCATTTCCTTTCCCATATTCTATCATCACCTTCTCTTGAGGTGCCGATTCGGAACCCATGTCTAGAGTCGACAAGAGGGACCCCCCCTTTACCCATGAAGAGATGGGTGACAGCCATTGACCAGAACTAGTACAAGAGAAGTAGGCACTCCGGTAGAGGGACGCCTGGCGTCACGTCACCGGGACATTTTAGTGAAAACCTGAAAAAATTCAAATATGCATAAAAATTTTAAAAAATATGTAGGTTTGCATCTTAATATTAGTATTTGAAATGTTGAAGACCACAAATTCAAAGGGCACCAAGCTCGAGGACCCCAACAACAAAATCAATGACGGAATGATTGTTCGATGAACTTGCGGATAAGCCAAAATCATGAGTTTGGGGACAGTTCCTGGTCAGTGTCCTGACCCATTACTCATGATCTATATCTTCAACTATTTTCTTGAAGCTAATTTTTATTTCATTCTTTCAGCCAGCATACATCCGCATACATCATCTACATTTGGTTATCTTATGAAGAGTCAGTTTCTATGACAAGACGAACAAGTGTTTCTATTGAAATGAGTAGTTATTCCACTCCGAGCTGAATTGGGTTCCTACGTGAACCCTGATGAATTCGAATGACTTAATCCTAGTCGATCGAAAATTCTTTGAATTTTAAAATCAAGTTTTGTTCAGCCCTTCTTGGCACAAGCACACCACAAAGTTGGGCTGCTAACCAAGATGAACTCACGAGCCGTGCTTGGAGGTTCCCCACATGCAAGGAGTAGGCTTTTTATTTTTCTTTCTCGTGCCCACAACACACCTCTTTTCCAATCAACTACGGAGGCAGTCTGGAAGAAACAAAAAGGGTGATTGCAGAGCCTAACAAAGCTCAACTTACCTGGAAAAGGTTGTGAACTGCGTATCTAAATTTACACCTTGGCGTCAGTTTTTTAGTCCGCATAAAAAAACAACCAAATCCTGGGAGACATTTAAAACTCTCCAATCCTATGCTGTCTGGCATCCCAATTTCAGAGCGCTTGGATCTCCAGCTCATCTTCTCCACCTTTCGAATCAGTCAATGGTGTGTCAGGGTCATACGAAGATACAGGCGCTCCGCTATCGGGACACCTGGAATTCCACCGACAACTGACACCGCAAGTCTTGCGTGCGCTGAACTATCAGTCACATCTGTCAGAGCCCCTGACGGTGTCCCGCTAGTGCGACGCCAAGCGTCGCACTGGCAGAACACCTGGCACGTCAAATGGTTGATTGACACTTGACACCTGATGGTAGGTGACGGTTAGCATGGTAGGTGATGGTCGACATTGGAGTAGGTATGGCATCTTCAGTGGATTAGCAGGTGCTCCACAATTGTGACGCCAGGCTACCCCATACCCCATAATGGAGTGCCTGGATTGTCCCGCGGATCTATATAAGGAGACCATTCCCTCACATTGAAGTGGTTCCAAGCTCAAGAGAGAAGGCCTAATTCTTGAAGAAGAAGTGGTCAAGAGCCTCTCTAGAGACTCCGAAAAGCTCAAAGCCCTCATCAAGTCTCTCCTAGGCCACTGAAGTCTCACCATCACTACCTACAACCATCTCTTACCATCACTTAAAACCTCACCATCTTGCCTACTTCACACCACCAAAAGCCATCCCAACCACTTCCATCACACCACCAACAATCCATCATCCCCTCCATGCCATCCAAGAGAGTCTCAAGAGGTCAACAAATAAACCGAAAAGCCACTAGAAATCCCCATTGGAATCGGGGGAGAGCGACTCAAGAGTTGCCTTAGGAGGGTCAAAGCACTCCCCTGACAGGATGCCAGGAGACCCTAAGTTGGAGCACCTGCAACCTCTAGAAGCCGACCGGCCTAGAGCTCATCGATGATCTTCTCCCTCATCTTATTCTCATTTCTTCTTCCGTTTATCTTTATCATGCATATCATGTTAGCATAGCCTAATGTATATCTAGCTTTAGGTCATTTATATCCTTCTTAAGAGGGGTTAATAGTTAGTCTTAATATGATTCGTTCATCCCCTTTTGTCATTTCTCTTTCTCTTAGATCAGTTACTACTCTATGTTTAGTTGTAATCAGTTGTTTTTGTGCTTTCATCTGTGATTTCTTTTCTGGCAAGCAAGGTTCTCCCCAAGGCTCTTCTTCCCGGCCCGATTGAGGAAGGAGAAGATAGAACCCACTACAATCTCATGATTCAAGAGGTAACCAGTCAACCATTTCTTTCATTTCAATTTTGCCATTTCAATCTTTCAGAGCCTCTCAGGTTCTTGGTGACCACACCCCCCTCTCTTCTTCCCTTTCCCAGTTCCATAGGTTAAGTTCATGTTATTCTCCTTGTATGGTTCATTTACCCTAATTCCCTTTCCATGTCGTCTTCTTTGCACTTACTACACACCATTTAGTTCTAATCAATCTCTTCACTTGTTTTGTTGTCTTTGAGTTGCACAGGAACAAAAGCAAACTAGAACAATGATTTTGACTTTTCTTCCTCACCTACCCAAAAAAGGAGAAGTTCAAGCCCTCACACATCTCCCCATGTGTCAAGGTGTGCATGGTCAAAACTCAAGCACTTCATGCTTTATATCAATTTACTCTTGGAGCCCACAACTCTAGACAACCATGTTATCTTTTACATTCTAATCCATCTCCTTTCTTCGCTTTCTTTATCTTTCTCTTATTTTCTTTCCTCCTCCTCCCACAAGACCCAAACCATCTCTCTGGCATCCAATTAATGCCAAGGGTTGAACAATTGGAGACCAAAGTGAGTGTGGGGAGGGTGAGTGGAGGTCAACTTGGCAATTGAGTCAACAATCCTATTAATGGGGCACTAGGAACTCCATAAACTAGTGTCAATTTTGGTGGTCTCTTTGCTCTACTCAGGGCTATTCCACAAACTTGGGGGTGTTGATAGGACTCCTTAGAGCTCTCCTTGGACCTTAAGGCATGAAGAATGGGTATAAAAACATTAAATATTGGTTGGTTGGAGTGGATTTTGGTGGGATACATCATAGATGAACTTAGGGTGGTAGATTTATATAAGCGTGGATCTTATGGTTCGAGAGAAAATTTTATGATCCTTGGGGCTTTGAAAATGGCTCCTCTTATAGTCAACTAGAAAGAAATATCTAAAATTGAAAATATATGTTGATAGGGACTCGGTTGAAAATGGTCCTGACCGGCCCGATTGTGACTTGGTCGGGTTGACCCAACCAGTTAGGTCATACCGGATCATGGAATCAAGCAACCTAGCAATCGGGTCATGCGACTCAGGTCTACAATAGTCATGTGACCGTTGCAGACTACTGGCAATGGTCTTCAATAGTCAGGGGGGCTGAAACCCCTTCTAGCCCCTTGGGGGATATTTAAAGCCCTCGAGGAACTCTTCTTCCTTCTCACCACTTGCTCTTACTCTCATTTCTCTCTTTCCTCTCAAATTTTGCTCTAAACATTATGCTAATTTCTTCTTTAATTATATAATTTTTTTACTAGTTATTTCATTATTTCATTAGTATACTTACTTAATAGTTGCTTACTTGCTTAGTTCATTAGTTACTTAATTAGTTTATTCTTCTTAATACTTATTTACTTAAATAGTTAGTTACCTAGATATTTAGTTAGTTCTTTAATTAAGTAGTTATTTAAGTAGACAATTAGTTAGAAAGCTTAGTTAAGTACTTACTTACTTAGATAATTAGTTAGTCACTTACATAATCAAGAATTTACTTAGATAAGTAGTTACTTACTAACCTAATTGGTTTTAAATAGTTAATTAGTCACTTAATTAACTTTTTAGTTGCAAAAAAAGTCTTCTCCGGGCCACATAACCCAAAACTTCGACGCGACTCGGAGTGATCCAACTCGGTTACATTGCAAAATAATCTCTATGGTGAAGAAAAAAATGCAATATAAATAGTGTGACAAAATTATATCTAGTGGTATTTATAGATTGAAATTTCATCTTGTAGGTATGAAGGGCAATGTACTACCATGCATACGGACTCCAACGGAGGTAAGAGCCTAATTTCCTAGGCACCTACAAGCGATGGAACAAGCAAAGGGAACTTCGAAATGGCATAAGGAGACTGATTAGGAAGAAGTATGTAGCGTCATTTGAACGAATTTGGGAGAAAAGAGGTTGCACACCAATGACCAATGGGTGGAACGGTAAGTAGTGTAAACACACCAATTTGGCCTTATTTGGAGCTTAAAACTCTTACTCCATTGGCAACATCCCTTATTAGACCATTAAAATCAAGTTGAACCACCCTTTTGGATGAGTTTAAAAGCATACTAGAAATTTGAAGACGAGTTGCTGATCCCTAGTCGAATCCATGTTTACTGAGCGAGGATCATTGTGTCATGTCCTTTCGTCAAGTTATTTGCTTATCGTTAGAGTTTCTTGGTTGTCGTCGGGTCATCCTGATCAGTACCGAGGGGGCATAGGGCATACCAAATTTGTCTCATTGTTTCCTGACTAATCAATGGTCACAGAACCCCACTGGGCAACTATAGGTCACTTGGTCATTAATTGTGATCTTATTAGATCTTTCCAAGTTTTCGGGTTCCACCTGTTGTTTTCGTTCGTCAACCTGAGTCATATAGGTTGCCATGGGCCTTTTCTGTCATTCCAAGTTCTTTGGGTCATCCCTGACTCTTCTAAACATCTTTCTGAGTTCTACGAGTCATCCCTAGCTCTTTTGAGCATCTTTCTGAGCTTTTTGGGTTCCTCCCATCATTTTTGGTCATCAACCTGAGTTATACGGGTTGCCGCTGGCTTTTTGGTCATTCTGAGTTTTTTGGGTCATCCCCGGCACTTTTGAGCAACTTTCTAAGGTTTAGCTTTTTCTCGTTGTTTCTGGTCGTCAACCCGAGTTGTATCGCTTTTTCGAGTTTTGGATCACCATCCAGGCCTTCGGCATCATAGGAGGATAAATCAGAAGTTATAGTCCTGTATAGAAGTTTTAGTATGTGTACTAGATGGTTTAGCAATTTGGAAAGCGGCATTTGCGAGTCCTCTTTCATACGCAACAAACAAGAGTCGAAACGGACATCCCGTTTGCAGGTTATGGCTCACGAAAGTGGAGCACATAAGAGAGAGAACTAAATGTGCCCCTGAACTAGGGTCACAGACGCGGCGGCCTGCGCGCCCTTAGTCAAAGGGCGCAGTCAGTGCACCCTTAGATTGGGGCGCATCCAATTCCAAAAACCAGTTTTTTGCCTCATTTTTTGACTTTACAAACCAATTTTGAGAGGTTTCCTTTCAAAAAATGATTATTTTTATCATGCCCCAAAGTCGGGGGAGTGTCCGTTTTAGTAATTCGGATGTCAGAGAGTTTCTAGAATTTTTTGGTCTTTACACGAAAACTAGTAACTGGGTGCCCCCTCACTGTGAGGGTGCACCCATTGCACCCTCAGACTGAGGGTGCAACCACCATGCCCCCAACCTGACCCATGTGCCCCTTTTCCACAACTGGGCTCCCATGCCCACAACTTCTATGAACCGGGCCATGTGCCCCCTTCATTCAACCATGCCCACGTGCCCTTTTTATCTAATAGAGCCCATGTGCCCCTTTTCCTCAATCGGGCCCATGTGCCCCTTTTATTCAGCTGGGTACATGTACCCCTTTTATTCAACTGAGCATGCCACTCTTGCATCTTCATCGCTGAAGCACACTTGTCAGCAACTTTCTCGCCAAAGCTAAGTGCAGTAGCATACGGAAACAAGGGGCTACGGCAAAAGAGTTGGGACCTGGCAATCACCTCTCTAGCTTGATCAAACTTAAAGTGGAGATCCGCCCAGCAAGCCAGTTGATGAGCACTGCCAAAAGGAGGATGGCCCATGCAAGCTGCAGACAACCCATAGTACAGGAAGCCCAGAACCAAGAGACCAAGCCGCGTGCCACTCCAAATACCACTGATACATGTAAGCTGATCAGGCACTAGAAAGCCATCCTCTACCGGGAACAAAGATATCGCAGCAAGGCAAGCCACGAATCCCTTTGTGCCACCTAGAATATGTTCTTTATCCATGCCTGTAGCCGTTAGAAGAGAGATCATCCAAGCTACCAACTTGAAAATGCTAACTCGCTTGCCGGCCAACAAGGAACTAATTTGCCCAGCCTTGACCAAATCCTGCAAGAACGCCATGCTAGAGGGTGGTCCAAACGGGATAAACATACCATCAGTTTCCCCATTCAGAGTCCAGGGAAGGCCAAGAAGGTGCTTTGATTCCACAAGAAGAATTGTGCACTCAAAGTTGCTAAACATGAATGTGTGGGTGTCAGAGTGCCACAGCTCAATAAGAGCTCCCATCAAGTTGAAGTCAAGAGAATAGCCTGAATATTGCTTAGCATGAATTAAGAGTCTGGACAAGCCCCAGCCCTAAAGAGTCGCTCTGACTGACAAACTGGAGACATTGAGCAAACCAGAAAGCCAAGGTGGAGTGCAACACTGGTGTGGCCCTTGAAAATTTAGGAGGAAAAATAAAATTTCTTGGAGGAAAAGAAAAAAGGTGTTTCAAAGCTAAATTTGGCAGCAAGCTTACAATGTTGGCGCCAATTCTGGACTCCAAATGACCCAGGATGATTGAAATACCCCTAACCATGCCAACACACTATTTCTTCAGAGGAGGAGCCATTTTGGGTGTTGGTAGGAAGTTTTAGACATCTTATGGGGTGTTTATATAAGGTGGAGCAATCCCCATTTGAGACAAAATTGGATCCGGCTAAAAATATGGAAACTGGGACTGAAAGCATGGGGGCGCGATGGCCACACCCACAACCTAAGGGCATGCTGGCCAACAAGGTACTAATCTGCCCAGCCTCGACGAAATCTTACAAGAACACTAAGCAAGAGAGTGGTCCAAAAGGGATAAACATACCATCAGTTTCCCCCTTCATAGTTCGGGGAAGGCCAAAAGGGATAAACATACCATCAGTTTCCCATCAAACTGAAGTCGAGAGAATAGCTTGAATATTGCTTAGAATGAATCAAGAGTCTGGTCAAGCCCCAGCACCGAAGAGTAGCTCTGATCAACAAACCAAGGACATCGAGCAAACCAGTAAGCCAAGGAGGAGAGCAATACTGGCGAGGCACTGTAAAATTTAGGTAATCTTGCACCAAAATGGAAGGTAAGAGAGAATTTCATTGAGGAAAAGAAAAGAAAAAGCGTTTGAAAGCTAAAATTGGCAACAAGCTTACCATGTTGGCACCAATTCTGACCATTAAATGACCCAGGATGCTTGAAATACCCCTAACCATGCCAACACACTATTTCATCGGAGGAGGGATCATCTTGGGTAGTGGTAAGACATTTTGGACATCTTATAGGGTGTTTATATAAGATGGAGTAGTCCCCATTTGAACCAAAATCAGATCTATATTAAAAATAGAAATTGGGATTGTACGCACCCCTGAGGTGGGGGCGTGGTGGCCACACCCGCACCCCAAGGGCTTGCAGGCGACGCCCCTAAATTGTGGGCGCAGTGGCCGTGCCTGTCGACTCCAGAAACGGGTTCCGGATCGGCACCTCAAGATAAGAAGGTGAAAGATGGATGGAATTGGGGAAAAAAGGGGAGTGAATTGAAAACACTCGGAAAGCGGTAAAATGTCCTCACCTCGGTCCCACACTCACATTGATCCCCGAACTTTCATCTCACTGCGTCGCTCGAGCACCGGAGATGGTTCGGGTCATGTGGGAGGAGAGTGAGGAGGAGATGAAATTAAATCATGAAAGATGTAGTCTCCAGGAGCCGCGGGCTCTGCTTTATGGAATGTAAATTAAGAGATGAGTTGAATTTGACCGTGTGTACCTTAGCGTGGGAGATTGAGATGTGAGTTCAACCTTCTTCTTCTTCGGCCGGCCGATGAAGAAGAGTCCAACCGATGCTAGCTTGATGTATTTGTGCAACTATTAAACAAAGAAGACAAGAAAACAAGTGAAGGAAGAATTAGAACTCAGTGAAGTGTAGTAACTGTAGAGAGAAGATGAGAAAGAAGCAATCGGAATCGAACTCACCGGATTGGGGTGAGCCTTAACCCATTTTTTTGTATTTTTCGATTATGTAAAAATGATGCAAATAAACTGAAATATGTTTTAAAACATTAAATTAACTGATTTAAATGAGTAGAGAAAGCTTATGGAATGGATCGGCTTGAGTTGAAGCCGAGTTGGTTGAGAAAAGGCCGGTTCGGGTAGCTTTGCACCCTTCTGGTGCAACTTCGGTGAAAAGGATGCTACAGACGACCCTAATGTCAGAATAGAATTCCGTTTGTTGGAGTAGACAGAGGACTCAGAGAGGAAGAGTTCCTATGTTTATGACTTCTCCGAAATCCTCCTGTATAAGTCAGTAAAAATTCTGAAATTGGGAGGATATAGAAAACAGAACCTGGATGTGCGCCCTCAGTGTAGCAATCGCCACGAACAAATGGCAAGTAGTAATTGAGTGCCGTCAGTTGGAGATGAAAGAGGACGAAGAGAGGAAAAATTTCTATGTTGAAGACTTTTGCAGAGGAAACCCCAGATTTTCTGCAGAAGTCGATGAAGATGGTTGATGAAGAACACCCGGATCGAGCCTTCTCCTTCACCTCGGGATCGATTTCTTGACTTCGGATCGCCTTTGGACGTCGGGACGGCTTTGGAGAAGAGCTTGGACGACCTCTGGACGAGCTAGGCACTGGGGGTTCACCTTGGGTCGCTGAGAATGGCCCTCAATTTATAGGGTAAAGAAGCCGGTGCAAAAATTAGAAACTGGACCGACCGCGCCCCCTCTTTTCAAAGAGGAGGAGGGCGCGCAAGGCGCGCCCCCAGTTCGGGGGCGCGGTCTGCGCGCCCCTCTGTTTCAAAGGAAGCAGGGGCGCGTTACGCGTCTCACTGCTAAAAATCGATGGAAACTTCCGGAAATTGCTAAAAATCGACTTGACATACGTAACGCGCCCCCGAACCGGGGGCACGGTACAAATAATTGAAAATCCTCCGCGGAAACCTTCAAAAAATCCGGTTTAGAAGGTGCTAATCGGGGTAATTTACGATTTAAAGAAACTGACCGCGCCCCCGCCTTTCAAAGGAACCGGGGGCACGCAGGGCGCGCCCCTAGTTTGAGGGCGCGCAGGGCACGCCCTCCTCTTTCAAAGGGAGCGGGGGCGCAGTACACTCTCTCTCTTACGCGCATGTTCCGTGAGCCCTATCCTGCAAACGGGATGTCCGATTCAGCTCCCGTTTGTCACGTTGGAAAGAGGGCCTTCAACCGCACCTCCTCAAGTCGGTAAACCAGCTGGCGTGACTCCCTATATGTTTGCACGGTGCTTTCTACCGGTTTACCCTCTCGCGGAAAGCCAAAACCCGGGGCGAAGATCCGAAAGAGCACTGTTCCGATCGAGAAATCTCGGGTCAACTTGGGATGACTTAAAATGATGACCGAACAAGTCCGGTACGATCGGACAATCCGAAGTCATCGAAAAATCTGAGATTAACCCGGTAAACGTGAATCGAAAGCCGTAAAAGCCGCGAAACCCTAAAATTGACCGAACCGGATGTATGGCCCCGGTTGATGAAAATATTCGGCTAGAATCGACCCGGATGACCCAAAAAGACCCGGTGATGACCGGAAAAGCCTAATACATGGTCCGGGATAGCCGTGTCAGCACAGATCGAAAAAGCCGTAACGAATGCCGTCATTGACCGACGCCTACCGAAATGACTTATCGGAAACCCTGAATGTTACGGAACACATGCGGGACTCCAGAGACCTTAAATTATGGACCATTCAAGGTTGGTCATCGAGCAGGCTTCGTGTTTTTACAGTTCACGTGCGGCTCTCGCTTGAAGGTTACGGCAATATTCCAGAAATCATTGGTCCATTCTCAACTAACAAGGGGGGCTCCACCAATGTCCTTAGCTCATCTCCACGAGGTAGTACGGATCAGATAACGGTCAAATAAAAGATATCGCCTATGGAATAAGAGTCTAGGGCTCCGAATCAAGCCAATTTGGCATGTCTACAGCTTGCCTCGCCTTGATGTCGGCTTTGCAAGGGAATGGCATGTAGCGGAGCAGAGTGAAACGAAGAGAAAGCATAGTGAAATTAGATGGATCGTAGTGGAATGTAGTGGAGTGAAATGGCGATGGAATGAAAAGGTGGCATCAAGGTGTAGATATAGACACGCTCAACGACCAGATTCGGCAAGACGAATCTACTCGAGTCTCTTGGTTAACCGCCATGTTTCATCAAGTCTTCCTATGTTCAATTGGTAAGAGATGTGCCATTGGCACGAGAGAAGAATAGCCAACCCCCAACGCGGTGGGGAGTCCCTGAAACATGGGTTCGTAGGTTCATCATCAGCCGGTAACCCGATCTTTGTGGTGTTCCTGTACTGTGACGGGCTAAAATTTAAAAAGAGATTTGTTTGAAAAAGTAAAAGAATACCAATCGAGCACATTCAGGCTCTCAGATTTATTTAAGTTTTTAAGAGACAAGATTTGATTTGGAATGGAATGATCTCAGATTCCGAAAGGCAAACGTTTAAGCATAGACCGTGAAGATATTGACGGTGCAAGTTCTGACCAAATAGAAGGCCCTTGGCGGGATGAATTAGCTGCCATGGTGGGATGAATAGCAAAGAAGTTGCAATGGCCACCGTGGTGAAAAGAAATGAAAGATTTAAGAGCACAAAGTGGTTACCGAACACGGTGGGATTAATAGACACTGTGGGACCAGAAAATATGGTGGGACCAGAAAATATGGTGGGATTAGAAAACATGGTGGGATTAGAAAAACACGGTGGGATTTAGAATGATCGAGAGAGTGAGAATGATGTATTCAATGATAAAACAAAATGTAATGCAATTAACGCTACATGATGCATGTTGGGCTCAACAAAACAACACTTGTATAACAAATAGTTGAAGATATAGATTGTCTATGAGGTCAAGATACCCATTTGGGAACCATCGTCCCTCATAACACAACTTTGGCTTATCCGTGAGCATTAGAGATGACCCGACCGTCGTAGATTTTGATGAAGGGGATCTCGGGTCAAGTCTTCTCCATACTCAAGGTCTTCAACAAATAATGCATAAGATAATAATACATGACTAGCGACATATATGCTAGTCGGCAAGTTATGGGGGTTTCCCATGTCCATTCTTCCATTTACGTGAACAATTCCTATTGATGAGATTCCCCCCTCCTTGACTCGTGTTTCTTTTTTGAAATACTTATTTTTGAGGATATTCAACTTTTTTTTTGATTTTTTTTAAAATATTCATTTTTTTTTTATTTTTGAAAACATTTGATTTTTTTGGATTTTTGAAAATATTCATTTTTTTTTTGGATTTTTGTGGAGAATGTGCCAGTATTGAAACAATTCATAGATCTTTGAGTGTTAATCAAGATTTAAGTGATAAACACCATGTGAAAATAAGGTTCCATACCCAGAATCTTTCTTGCCCTCTTCTCTTGATCGGTTTGGATTCCCCCTGAGTTTGGACAGTCTACCCTACCCTAGGGGTTTTAAGATGGAAGAATAATAGAGAAAGTCTTTGATAGGATTTGGGGGTGTTGAGGAGGGTTTCTCTACTCATGCCCAAATTGCCCATTGGGGTTCGGCCTCTTCGGGTCTTTTCTACATATGGCACTTATTTAGACAAGTCTTTGACCTGTGGGGTCATTGCCCATCTTTTGGTGCCTTCTTTTCATTTTCTATTCTTTCGGGTACTCATTCAGACAAGCCCATATTTGTTTAAACCTGTGGGGTTCATTGCCCATCTTTTGGCACCCTTTTGCACCCTATGAGACGGCCTCCTACTAAGGCGGCGGGCATTTTCGATACTATCCTCCTCTAGTCCCCTTCACCTATCTTGGATCGAATAGAAGAGAATAGGGTAAGGTTTCCTTTCCGCCTTCAGGGTTCTGCCTTGCCTCTCTTGAGTGTTGGACTATCTAGATTCTGGGATCGGGAGGTGTTGTGTGTGCAAGGTGATGTCTACCCTTGACTTCTAGCTAACACCCTTGGATCGATGACTTAATATCATACTAGAAATTCTCCATAATTTTTTCTAAGGAAAATATTTTTTGAGGTAAACGCCGTTCCATGGATGGTTCAATTTTTCTCCATCGGCGTTGGTTAGCTCATATGCATTGCCTGGATATTTTTCAGTTATAACAAAAGGCCCTTCCCAGTTAGGTTGCAACTTAGAGCGGGGACCACCCGGCTTAACGAATATGCATTTAACTACCATCTCACCGATTTCAAACTTTCTCTCTACCACCCTCTTTTGATAAAACATTTTCAATCGGTTCTGATAAGTCCGGGCATGCTCGGAGGCGGCCAACCTTCTTTCATCTAGGAGTTCAAGTTGTGCAAGGAGAGATTCTCGCCTCTCATCAACAGGGATGTCCCTATCGAGTTGAACTCGGAACGATGGAAGGAGTACTTCGTACGGGACCACCGCTTCCATCCCATATGCGAGAGCATATGGGGTTTGACCAGTGGGGGTCCGTACAGAAGTACGATAAGCCCATAGGGCATCTACAAGCTTATCTGGATAGTCTGTGCACTTGCTAGACTTACATGTTTTCTTAATGATTTTAATCAAAGTTTTGTTGGTGTCTTCTGCTTGACCATTGCCTTGCGGGTAATAAGGAGATGAATGATGCAATGCAATGCGGTACCTGTTGCAAAGATCACGCAGATCTTGAGAGAGAAATTGCGGTCCGTTGTCGGTGATAATGTCGCTGGGTATCCCGAACCTGGCGATGATGTTGCGTTTGATGAAGGAGCACAGTGTTGATGCCTTGATCTCCACGAATGCTTCCGCTTTTGCCCACTTGGTGAAGTACTCTGTTGCCGTCAGGATGAATGATTTGGAACGGATTTTAGAGTTAAGATCACTTAGAGGGCCAATGATATCGAAAGCCCACATGGCGAAAGGCCATGGGGCATGAATCAGATGAAGGGAAGATGTGGGAGAATGGATCTTGTCGGCATGAAGTTGGCAAGAATGACAGTGCCGGACAATGATGGAGCAATCCTCTTCTAGGGT
Organism: Cryptocoryne crispatula var. balansae; assembly: GCA_036172225.1. Lineage (NCBI taxonomy): Eukaryota > Viridiplantae > Streptophyta > Magnoliopsida > Alismatales > Araceae > Cryptocoryne > Cryptocoryne crispatula. Next base: position 18,777,657 of record CM069924.1, read on the forward strand.
TGGCCAATAATACCCCTGCCTGATGATTTTCTTGGCAAGAGCTTGAGCATTGACATGGCCCCCACAGACCCCGAAATGTGCTTCCTTAAGCACCAATTCTGCCTCTTCTTTATCAACGCATCTCAATAAAATTTCCGCTCAGGTTCCTCTTGTAGAGCACCCCTCCTAGGATGGTATACCTCTGGGATACTCTCCTGATGGCCTTCTTTTCTTTTGCATTTGATCCAGGTGGATATGTCTGATCTTGACAATACCTTGCAATCTCATCAAACCAAGGCCTCTCACCCTCATCTAACTCTTCCAACTCGATTAGCGAAATCTCCTCTTTCTGCTCTAGATACTCCTTCTGCCAAATCTCTCCTTGACTTTCGAAATCGCCCATCTTTAATTGCCGGCATCGACCTTCTACGGACATGAATAGTCCGCACTCGTCTACCTAGCGGGACTGATAGGGATGAAGCTAAGGAGGCTAGGGCATCAGTAAGGATGTTCTGAGCTCGAGGAACATGGACAAAAGTGAGTTTGGAAAAGAGTTTGATGTAGCAAGAGGTGAGTTCTTGGTAAGGTTTGAGGTTTGGATGAGAAGTTCGGTATTTGGTTTAGACTTGGCGAAGAATTAGTTGGCTATCACCTATCACCCTTAATTCCGTGGCACCATAGAAATGAGCGGCCTCCAGCCCGGCCAGCAAGGCTTCGTATTCAGCTATATTGTTGGTTGCTGGGAAGTCAAGCTGAAATGCCTGTGGAATGGTGACACCCTCGGGTGATAGAAGGACGATTCCTATTCCCTTAACGTGTGAATTCAGAGTCCCGTCAAAATATAATGTCCAAAGGTGGGAAGATCGGATCAACATTAGTTCGTCATCCGAGAGCTCCGATTGGACCGGGTCAAAGAGGGGTATAGGGTGATGGGCTAGATGTTTGGCAATGGCATAGCCCTTAATCGCCTTCTGGGGGACATAGGTGATATCAAACTGGGAGAGGAAGCTCTGCCAACGACCTAACCGATCAGTTAGAACAATTTTCTTCAGAAGGAATTTGATGGGATTGATGCGGGCAATAAGATTGACCTCATGAGCTAAGAAATAGTGTTTAAGCTTCTGAACTACCCAGACTAGTGCAGCACAGGTCTTTTCCACTACAGTATACTTCTGCTCGCATGGATCAAAGATCTTTGACAAATAGTAATTTGCCCTCTCTTTCCCTTCTTCATCAACTTGTGCAACAACTTCCCCAAGAGAATTCTCCAAAACCGAGATATACAAAACTAAGGGCTTGCCAGGGACTGGTGGTCTAAGCACAGGGGGACTAGCCAGGTATTTTTTCAAACCATCGAATGCATCCTGGCACTTCGAATCCCATTTGAACTTGGCCCCCGCCTTGGTCAACTCATAGAAAGGTTTACACCTTTGGGAGTGTTGTGAGATGAACCGGCGAACAAACTGTAGCCTCCCGATTAATCCTCGAAGTTCTTTCATATTTCTTGGAGGAGGCATACCAATGATTGCCTTGGCCTTGTTTGGGTCGATCTCTATGCCCTTTTTGCTCACTATGAACCCCAATAACTTTCCTGAGGATACTCCAAACGTACATTTCTTTGGGTTCATCTTCAATTTATATTCCCTAGCCCTCTGCAAGACCTTTCTTAACACTTCAGGATGATCTTCTCGGCTTTGGGACTTAACGACCAGGTCATCCACGTACACCTCTACTAGGGTATGCATCATGTCATGGAAGATAGCCATCATTGCCCTCTGATAGGTAGCACCAGCATTCTTCAGTCCAAAGGGCATGACGACATAGCAGTAGGTTCCCCAAGGTGTGGTGAACGAGGTCTTCTTCTGGTCCTCTTCGGCCAACCGGATTTGATTATATCCAGAATAGCCATCCATGAATGACAACATTTTGAATCCAGCAGTGTTATCAACCAGTACGTCAATATGAGGTAGAGGAAAGTCATCTTTAGGACACGCTCGGTTCAAGTCCCTGAAGTCTATACAGATCCGAACTCGGCCATCCTTCTTCATGACATGGACTATGTTTGCCACCCATTGCGGATAAAGGACGACCTTAATGAATCTTGCTTGATGTAACTTGTCGACCTCTTCTTTCATCTTAAGTGCAACATCTGGGTGGAATCTCCTTAATTTTTGCTTGACCGGGGTAACTCCAGGTTTCAAAGTTAGACGATGTTCAACTAACGAGTTGTCTAACCCCGGCATGTCTTCGTATGTCCATGCGAACGTGTCCTTATATTCTTCCAAAATTTTAATTAAACTCTGTTCATCAGTGGGAGTGAGGTTTGCGCTTAGGAGAATTGTCTTAGGATCTTTCGGTGTTCCGAGATTCAATTATTTTGTAGGTTCATCCACCGTGGCTAATGGTTCTTCAAACCTTTTAAGTCTAGATGCATACGCATCAGCCAAGTCCTCAATTCCATCCTCGAAATCAGGATCTTTTTCTAATAAAACCTCGTAAACTCCCAGTGTATGATCTACATTGAATTCATCCTCAAATTGGATTTCATTAAGCTGGATAGCATTTTCCAAAAACCTTGGCAGCCTTGCACATTCCTTGCATTTTTAAGCTATTTGCTGAAGATATCTCTTTGGCACACGTTTACCTCGAATTTTCTTCTTTTCTACCCTAACTACTCCTAAAGAAGACGGAATTGAAAAGGTGGTATTTACAATGGGTGAAGGATCGAGCAGATCGATCAGTGAGTTGGAGAAGAGAGGTCCCTGGTTGGGAGCACCCTCCGAGACAAGTAGAGACGTCTCCTCAATGGAAAACTGAGTTTATGAGAGGACATTTTTTTTTGGGTATTTTGGGTATTTTCAATAACAAAAAGAGAATGAGCCGATGGGGCTCGAGCAGAAATAGAAAGCTTAAGCAAATGGAAGAAAAATGGGCTCGTGGGCCTGATGATGACAAGAAATGGGCAAATAGGCCCAAAGCTGGTGAAAATATCTAAGGGGCACGTGGGCCCAAATGGTGGGCATGCGGGCCCAAAGCAAGAAAATAAATCTAAAGGGCACGTGGGTCCGACTGGTGGGCACGCGGGCCCAAGGTTGTTGGATTGGAATGGGCATAGAAGCCCAGTGGAGTAAGAAGATTTGAATGGGCTCTCAGGCCCATTGATCAGTTCAGGTGGCCATTTTGGCCCAGAAGTGGGAATTGGGCTAGATAGCCCATCAAGTGAATCCAAAAGGGATAGAGTGAGGATTTTGAAATACGTGACCATAGGATACGGCTCACGTAGAATGTTGTTTGGAGGTGGGTTCGAGTGGACAAGTTGTTTAGAGATGGACTTGCAAAGTTTGGGTTGCTGGCTGATGATGAACCTACGAATTCGAGGACTCCTCACCGCGCTGAGGGTTGGCTATATCCTTTATCCTTTTATTTTTCATCTCTCGTGCCAATGGCATCTCTTTTACCAATCGAATATATGTGGTTTTGATGGAACATGAAAGCGATCTAGAATACTCAGCAAGATTTATTTTGCTGGATTGGGTAGATAAGCGTGTCAAAATGTGTAAACACGAAAATTGGCTAAATTACCAAAGCCTAATGATCATACATTGAAAGTTATGGTCAGATTCACACTTCAGACAAGTTTTGATTCATGCCGTGTCTTTCTGGTTGGCCGTCGAATTCATTCCGACCAGTATCGAATCTTCTGTTCACTTGCCTAACTTTGGGATAAAATTTATGAAGTTATGGAGAGTGTGATGGCTTATCCATTTCTATAGAACTTCTTCTTCAGCCTGTTATCTTTCCAACGCAACAAACGGTGTCGAATTCCGAGTTCGAGAATGTCCGCAATGGCTTCCGGAAGAAGGACGCGCAAAAATAGTCCTATGCGCCTAGTGTAGACATGCCAAATTGACCTGATTCGGAGCCCCAGACTCTTATTCCATAGGCGATACCCATTATTTGACCTGTTATCTGATCCAGATTACCTCGTGGAGATGAGCTAAGGACATTAGTGGAGCCCCTTGTGAGTTAAGAATGGACCAATGATTTCCGGAATGATGCCGAAACCTTCAAGCAAGAGCCGCACGTGAACTGTAAAAACACGAAGCCTGCTCGATGAACCGACCTTGAATGGTCCATAATTGAAGGTCTCGGGAGTCCCACATGTGTTCTGTAACATTCAGGGTTTCCGAGAAGTCATTTTGGTAGGCGTCGGTCGATGACGGCTTTCGTTACGGCTTTTTCGATCTGTACTGACACGGCTATCCCGGACCACACATTAGGCCTTTCCGATCATCACCAGGTCTTTTCGGTTCATCCGGGTCGATTCTATCCGAATATTTTCATCAATCATGGCCATACGTCCGGTTCGGTCAATTTTAGGGTTTCCCGGCTCTTACGAGTTTCGGTTCACGTTTACCGGGTTAATCTCATATTTTTCGATGACTTCGGGTCTTCTGATCATGCTAGACTTGTTCAGGCATCATTTTAAGTCATCCTGAGTTGACCTGAGATTTCTAGACCGGAACCATGCTCTTTCGGATCTTCGCCACGGTTTTGGCATTCCGCGAGAGGGTAAACTGGTAAAAAGCCCCGTGCGAACATCTCAGGAGTCATGCCGGCTAGTTTACCGACTTGAGGAGGTGCAGCTTAAGGCCCTCTTTCCAACGCAACAAACGGGAGCCGAATCAGACATCCCGTTTGCAGGATATGGCTCGCGGAACGCGCGCGCATGAGAGAAAGTCTACCGCGCCCCCGCTCCCTTTTAAAATGGAGGGCGCGCCCTAACCTGAGGGCGTGCCCTCCGTGCCCTCAAACTGGGAGCTGCGCGCCCCTGGTTCCTTTGAAAAGTGTGGGCATGGTCAGTTTCTGAAAATCGTAAATTGCCCCGATTAGCACCTTCTAAACCGGACTTTTGGAAGGTTTTCGTGGATGATTTTCAATTATTTGTACCGCGCTCCCGGTTCGGGGGCGCGTTACGTATGTCAAGTCGATTTTTAGCAATTTCCGGAAGTTTTCAGTGAATTTTAGCAGTGAGACGCATACCAGAAACTGGGGGGCGCACAGACCGCACCCCCGAAGTGAGGGCGCGCCCTGTGTGCCCTTGGTTCGAGGGCGCGCCCTGCGCGCCCTCGTCCCCTTTGAAAACCGGGGGCGCGGTCGGTTCAGTTTCCATTTTTTGCACCGGCTTCATTCCCCTATAAATTGAAGGCCATTCTCAATGACCCAAGGTTAATACTTTATGCCTAGCTCATCCTGAGGTCGTCCAAGCTGTCTCCCATGGCTGTCCCGACGTCCAAAGCCGATCCGACGTCGTGAGATCGATCCCGAAGTGAAGAAGAAGGCTCAATCCGGGCGTTCTGCATCAACCTACTTCATAGACTTCTGCAGAAAATCTGGGACTCCTTCTGTAAAAGTCTTCAACATAGAAGTTGTTCCTATCTTCGTCCTCTTTCATTTCCAACTGACGGCACTCAATCCTACTTGCCTTTTGTTCGTGACAATTGCTTCACTAAGGGCGCGCATCCAGGTTCTATTTTCTATATCCGCCCACTTACAGATTTTTTATAGACTTATAAAAGAGGATTTCGGAGAAATCATCTGCATAGAAACTCTTTCTCTCAGAGTCTTGTATCTACTCCAACAAACGGCACTCTATTCTGACATTGGGGTCGTCCGTAACATTCTCTGCACCAAAGTCGCGCCAGAAGGGTGCAAGGCTACCCGAACCGGCTTGTTTCAACCATCTCGGCTTCAACTCAAGCCGATTCACTTTATAAGCTTCCTCAACCCACTTTATTCAGTTCATTTACTGTTTTAGAACATATTTTAGTTCATTTGCATCATTTTTACATAATTAAAAAACACAAAAAAGGGGTTAGGGCTCTTCCCAATCCGGTGAGTTCTATTCCAATTGCTCCTTTGTTTCATCTCTTCTTCTATAGTTTCTACACTTCCCATAGTTCTAATAGGTTTATTTCACTTGGTTTATTGTTCTAGTTGCACAGGTCTATCAGGCTAGCATCGGTTGGAGACTCTTCTTCATCGGCCGGCCGAAGAAGAAGAAGGTTGACCTCACATCTCTCCTACACTAAGGTACACATGGTCAACTCATCTCTTGATTTACATTTTATAAAGCGGTGCCCGCGGCTCATGGAGACCACCTCTTTTATTTATGCTTTGAGTCAATTCATTCCTCACTCTCCTCCCACATGACCCAAACCATCTCCGGTGCTTGAGCGACGCTGTGAGATGAATGTTCGGGGATCAATGTGAGTGTGGGACCGAGGTGAGGATTTTACCGCTTTTTGAGTTTTTCCGATTAACTATTATTCCCCTATTCTATCTTTCACCTTCTCTTGAGGTGCCGATCCGAAACCCGTTTCTGGAGTCGACAGCTTTTTGGCGACCACGGTGGGACAACCAATGTCTTCAACCGTGCTAGCTTGATTGATCTGTGCAACTAGCTGTTTTCCAACTTGGTTCCCGCGTGAACCGGCTTGTCCTTTACCTTTTCCATGTTCATTTACCTTTAAACTTGCTGTTTACTCTTCCTATAAATATTGTCCCCCATGTGGACTTGATTTACTTGTCTTTAATTTCAACCCGGTTCCCGCGTGAACCACTTATCTTCTTATAAACATGTTCCCGCATGAACCGCCTTTCTTTTCCAACTCGGTTCCCGCGTGAACCAACTTATTTTAAGATCAGTCCCCGCATGGACCACCTCTTTACAGCACTTTTAGATTGGCCCCACGTGGCCCTCTTTCTATTTTGTCAACTCTTACACCGGTTCCCACGTGAACCACCCTTTTTCTTCACAAAAACCGGTTCCCGCATGAACCAACCCCTTTTCTAAACCGGTTCCCACGTGAACAAACCCACTTTCAGATCGGTCCCCGCGTGGACCACCCCTTTGCACCAATTAGATTGGCCCCACGTGGCCCTCCTTTCATTTTCCAAATCAAACAAACCGGTTCCCGCGTGAACCACCCCTTTTTCCTTCTAAAACCGGTTCCCGCGTGAACCACCTACCTTTCCAAAACCCGGCTCCCGCGTGAGCCATTTATTTTCAAATCGGTCCCCGCGTGGACCATCCTTTTACCTTTACTTCAGATTTGTCCCCACTTGGACACTCCAACACAAGCCGGTTCCCGCGTGAACCACCGTTTAGTAGCTAGTTGCTAGTTACTTGTTTTACTATTGCTTGTCTTGATTGCATTCACTTGCTTGATTTATTTAATAGCTTTCATTCATGTTTGCATATTGATTGCTTCTCCTCCTACCCTCCACTTTTCATTTTTGCATTAGCTTTTGCATCGGGTACCGGACTCGCTCCAATCCGTAGGGCATTCGAGGCGGGGGCTCTCTCTCCCAACACACCCTCATCCTCCAAGCACCTTTTTGATGGATTCTAACCTCTTCTGGGATATTCCTTTCTAGTTGATTTGGTTGTTTCCATCAAGGCCTCCGTAGGTCCCCATCTGTGGAGTATTCCTCTTCGCATGATTGGGCCGGTTGTACCACTTCCCAAAACCCGAAGAACCCAAGTACCTACACGTGGTGATTGAGTGACAACCTTAGGTCTTGAAGATTGAAGCAATAGGAACCATACCTACTTGAGTGAACTATTGCTAACAATCTATCTAATCTAAGGTTTCAACCCAAAAATTGACGAGTAGTCATTTTAAAACCTTGTTTGCATAACTTGCTTACTCACAACAATTGAAAACAACCAAATTTTTTTTTTCAAAACACCTAAAAACAAAAAAAAACCCTTTTCATTTTTGTGTTCAACTTGCTTGCCAAACAACCAAATTGAAACCAAATCAAATCAAATAAACAATCATAACCAAAAAAAAGTCTCTTTGCATTTACTATTTCATTTGCTTTCTTTCAACCATTTTTTTAAGAAAATTTGACAGGATGCCCATGACACTAAGGTCCGGAAGACACATCAGGATGTCGAACTACTACGGTGAAGAAGAGGAGTACGAGACGGGCCACTATGAGCTGCAACAACCCATGGTCCCACCAGAGGGCCATGTCAACGCCGTCAGGGAGCCAGAAATTCAAAATCCTACTCATCAACCTACTTCACTTAGCGTGGAGCAACTCCTCCAGGGTCTATCTCTTCATCTAGACCCTGAATCTTTTTCTCTTGTGCAATCCTTCACGAAGGGCAAGATGCCCGCTAATCAAGATCCGGTCGAGAGAAATCAATCTCCCTCACCACCTCAATCAGCAGTCAGGCCCCAAATCATCTCTTCTCCTCAGCAACCCTGCCGTGTCTCCACTCACCCCGTTATGGGGCATTCACATAATACTATTCCAGTTCCTGTTTCCAAGCTACCTCTTCCAACCCAATCACCTAAACACTTTTCTACTATGGCTCAGGAATCCAGCCTCACCCAGGCATTAATGAACAAACTTGACCAGATGGATGAGCGATTTGAAGAGATGAGGCACCGTCTCGATTCTAAAGCCATCCCTGAAATCTCTGTCCCATCCTTCCCAGTTCTACACCTTCCTCCTTCAGAGATACAAGTCTTCCAACGTTACAATGGGACAGGTAATTCTTTCAAGTATCTAAAGAGCTTTCTCTACGACTCCGCATTCTGGAAAAATGACCGCAAAGCCCTTGCCTTCCTATTCCGTCGGTCATTGTAGGGATCCACCCTGGACTGGTTCTATTTTCTTGATTCCATTGAGGCGGCGGATTTCGAGGAGGTACAAGGCGAAATTTCTACAGAGGTACAAGGATCGGGTGGGGCCAACCTGTTCGCTAACTGATTTAATTGCCAAAAAGATGAAGCCGGATGAGGACTTTGCCAGATTTGCTGATCGGTGGAGGGGAATGGCTGAGAGGCTAGTGGATACCATCTCAGAGGGGGAACAGGTGAGGATGCTCATCGGGAACACCACACCCATGTAAGGAATCATCCATAAAAGTTTGGTGCAGCGGAAGCGACGATTCCTATGGGTTCCTAATCCGTCTCAATCAGAACCGAACGACAAAAATCGAAAAGCGATCAAATCGGGTTCAAATATACCTGATAGGGATTCATATAATCCCATGGAGAGGAAGGAGATGAGCTTCTAAAGCTCTACAAACCGTTCAAGCGTCCGGTCTCCAGCAGTATCCACAAGAACTTCATCCACAGCAGGTTCTCCCTTTGCGCCGGCCTCGAGAACTCTTCCCGAACGGAGCTCCATCGACCATGGACATGTTCTAGAGAGAGGAGGAGGTAAGGAGGAGGCTAGGGATGTAGTTTTCACCCTTGGCTTGTTGGGGTTTGGCTGAAACCATTATTATTTATAGAGAATGATGGAATTTTTTATAAAAACTCAAAATCTCTATAAATTATGCCCTTGCCCCTGTACTTGTGGATAAGTCCTTTTGTGTGTGACCCACTAGGCCCAATAACCTATTTGGTTGAGGCCTAAATAAAATAGAACAATTTAATTTAATTTAATTAAAATCGTTATCCGATAACAGATTAATCGGCCTACCGATCATGAAGGGTACAAGTCACATCTCATGATACCAAATGGCTATGGGGATAATCTCATCTCTATTGAGCATTTCCATCATCAGTTACTACATGAATATAAACCCTCATCCACCCAATGTCTCGGTCGGAAAGGAGTACGGCATCGACTGTCAACTCCTTAGTGTACCGACTCTATAGGATCACGTACTCGGAATTGGATCAATTGGAAAACTCCTTTTCCAATTATCCTATCTACCCTGGCCAGGGATTTAGAGTACTATCCCATAGAACATTCACTCTCACTTACCGAGAGTGGACGATCCCTTATTGTGTGCTCAATTGCCTCCATCAGATTTTCCTTGTACCCGATCCATTGCTATATAGGACCATCTAAATTGTGATCCATAAGTCAATGGTTAAAGCACAAGTTCCACCCAACAAGGCATCTTTGGCGACTCAGGTCAAAGGTCCAACCATGCAACCGTGATGATAGAAAACCCTGATAGACAGTTCGGTAAGATACCATTCAGGGTTTCTAATTCGGTCAGTTCAGTGAACTCATTCAACTAATGAGCACCTGTATGTGTATCTCAGTGTCTCCACACTAATGACCAATGAGATCGGTCGTCCTCATCACATGAGAAGACATCACATACACTATTCTATCTGGATCCTTGATGTCCCATCCCAAGTATCCTATGACTAGGAACATTTAGATCAAATACCTCTGTCGACTCCAGAAACGAGTTCTCGATCGGCACCTCAAGAAAAGGTGAAAGATGGAATAGGAGAAAAAGGGAGTGAATCAGAAAACACTCGAAAAGCGGTAAAGACTCCTCACCTTGGTCCCACACTCACATTGCTCCCCGAACTTTCATCTCACGGCGTCACTCGGGCACCGAAGATGGTTCAGGTCATGTGGGAGGAGAGTAAGGAGGAGATGAACTTAAAACATAAATGAAAGGTGGTCGCCAGGAGCCGCGGGTTCCGCTTTATAGAATAAAAAAACAAGATTGAGTTGATTTGACCGTGTACCTTAGCGTGGGAGATTGGGATGTGGGTTAAACCTTCTTCTTCCTCGGCCGGCCGATGAAGAAGAGTCTCCAACGGATGCTAGCTTGATAAACCTGTGCAACTAGAATAATAAACCAAGTGAATGAAAATGATTAGAACTATGGGAAGTGTAGTAACTGTAGAGAGAATATGAGAAAGAAGCAATTGGAATCGAACTCACCGGATTGGGGAGAGTCATAACCCCTTTTTTTGTATTTTTGATTATGTAAAAATGATGTAAATAAACTAAAAGATGCTTTAAAACAATAAATAAACTGAGTTAAGGGAGTTGAGAAAGCTTATGGAATGGATCGGCTTGAGTTGAAGCTGAGTTGGTTGAAACAAGCCGGCTCGGGTAGCCTTGCACCCTCCTGGCGCGACTTTGGTGCAGAGAATTCTACGGACGACCCCGATGTTATAATCGAGTGAAGTTTGTTGGAGTAGATAGAAGACTAGGAGAGTAAGAGTTCCTATGTTTATGACTTCTCCTAAATCCACCTTTAGAAGTCAGTAAAAATTATGAAAGTGGGCGGATATAGAAAACAGAACCTGGATGCGCGCCCTCAGTGTAGCAATCGCCACGAACAAACGGCAAGTCGGAATTGAGTTCCGTCAGTTGGAGATGAAAGAGGACGAAGAGATAAACAACTTATATGTTTAAGACTTCTACAGAAAGTGTCTCGGATTTTCTTCAGAAGTCGATGAAGTTGGCTGATGCAGAACACCCGGATCGAGCCTTCTCCTTCACTTCGGGATCGATCTCTCGATGTCGGATCACCTTTGGACATCAGGACGGCTTTGGAGAAGAGCTTGGACGACCTCTGGGTGATCTAGGCATGGGGGGTTAACCTTGGGTCATTGAGAATGGCCCTCAATTTATAGGGGAAGGAAGCCGGTGCAAAATTTGGAAACTGGACCGACCGCGCCACCGCTTTTCAAAGGAGACAAGGGAACCTAGGGCGCGCCCTCAAACAAAGGGCGCGCAGGGCACGCCCCCCTATTTCAAAGGAAGCGGGGGTGCGTTATGCGTCTCACTACTAAAAATCGACGGAAATTTATGGAAATTGCTAAAAATTGACTTGACATACGTAACGCGCCCCCGAACCGGGGGCGCGGTACAAATAATCGAAAATCAACGCCGGAAACCTTCCAAAAATCAGGTTTAGAAGGTGCTAATCGGAGTAATTTGCGATTTAAAGAAACTGACCGTGCCCCCGCTTTTCAAAGGAACCGGGGGCGCGCAGGATGTGCCCCCGGTTTGAGGGTGCGTAGGGCACGGCCCCGGGTTGAGGGCGCGCAGGGCGCGCCCTCCCCTTTCAAGTGGAGCGGGGGCGCGGTAGACTCTCTCTCCTGCGTGTGTGTTCCCCGAGCCGTATCTTGCAAACGGGATGTCCGATTCAGCTCCTGTTTGTCGCGTTGGAAAGAGAGCCGTCAACCGCACCTCCTCAAGTCAGTAAACCAGCAGGCATGACACCCGAGATGTTCGCATGGGGCTTTCTACCTATTTATTCTCTCGCGGAAAGCTGAAACCCATGGCGAAGATCCGAAAGAGCACGGTTCCAGTCGAGAAATCTCGGGTCAACTTGGGATGACATAAAATGATGACCGAACAAGTCCGGTATGATCGATAAACCCGAAATCATCGAAGAATCTGAGATTAACCCGGTAAACGTGAACTAAAACTCGAAAAAGCCGCAGAACCTTAAAATTGACCGAAATGGCCATATGGCCCCGGTTGATGAAAATATTCGGCTAGAATCGACCCGGATGACCTGAAAAGACCCGGTGATGACCGGAAAGGCCTAACACGTGGTCCGGGATAGCCATGTCAGCACAGATCGAAAAAGCCATAACAAAAGCCGTCATTGACCGACGCCTACCGAAATGACTTCTCGGAAACCCTGAATGTTACGGAACACATGCGGGACTCCTGAGACCTTCAATTATGGACCATTGAAGGTCGGTCATCGAGCAGGCTTCATTTTTTACAGTTCACGCACGGCTCTCGCTTGAAGGTTACGGCATTATTTCGGAAATCATCGGTCCATTATCAACTCACAAGGGGCTCCACCAATGTCCTTAGCTCATCTCCGAGAGGTAATCCGGATCAGATAACGGTCAAATAAATGATATCGCCTATGGAATAAGAGTCTAGGGCTCCGAATCAAGCCAATTTGGCATGTCTACAGCTTGCATCGCCTTGATGTCAGCTTTGCAAGGGAATGGCATGTAGCGGAGTGAAGTGAAACGTAGAGAAAGCGTAGCGAAGCGATATGGATCGTAGTGGAATTTGTGGAGTGAAATGGTGATGGACTAAAAAGGTGGCATCAAGGTGTAGATATAGACACGCTTAACGACCAGATTCGGCAAGACGAATCTCCTCAAGTCTTCTGGTTAACCGGCATGTTTCATCAAATCTTCCTATGTTCGATTGGTAAGAGATGTGCCATTGGCACGAGAGAAAATAGCCAACCCCCAACGCGGGGGGGAGTCCCCGAAACATGGGTTCGTAGGTTCATCATCAGTCGGTAACCCGATCTTTGCAGTGTTCATGTACTGTGGTGGGCTAAAGTTTTTTAAAAGGAGATTTGTTTTGAAAAATTAAAAGAATACCAATCGAGCACTTTCAAGCTCTCAGATTCATTTAAGTCTTCCAAGAGACAAGATTTGATTCAGAATGGAATAATCTCATATTTTGAAAGTCAAATGTTGAAGCATAGACCGTGAAGATAGTGACGGTGCAAGTTATGATCAAATAGAAGGCCCTTGGCTAGATGAAGTGACTGCCACGGTGGGATGAGTAGCAAAGAAGTGTTGCAATGGCCATAGTGGTGATGGAGGATTTGGAGGTATAAGGTGATTACCGAACACGGTGGGATTAACAGACACGGTGGGATATTAGAGAGGTTGGTGGGACTAGAAAACATGGTGGATTTGAAAACACGGTGGGGTTTAGAATGATCGGAATTAGGATAAAAGGTTTTAAAGATTAGGGTGAGAAGGTGTAGATTATGAAATGATGTATGCAATGACAAAACAAAATGTAATGCAATTAACGCTATATGATGCATGCTGGGCTCAAGAAAACAAAACAAAACTTGTATAACAAATAGTTAAAGATATAGATTGTCTATGAGGTCAAGATAACCATTCGGGAACTATCGTCCCTCACAGCACAACTTTGGCTTATCCGTGAGCATCAGAGATGACCTGACCGTCGTAGATTTTGATGAAGGGGATCTCGGGTCAAGTCTTCTCCATACTCATGGTCTTCAACAAATAATGCATAAGATAATAACACACGACTTGCGACATATATGCTAGTCGGCAAGTTATAGGGGTTTCCCATGTCCGTTCTTCTGTTTCCGCGAGCAATTCTTGTTGGCAAGATTTTCCCCCTCCTTGACTCGCGTTTCTTTCCTGAAATTCTTAATAAAGGGGTTAGATCTGCTCTATGGCTTACGCCCTTGCCTATTGTCATCTTGCCTTGCTTACACGTCAAGGGGGGTAGCCTTATTAACAAGGTAATATGAACAAAATGACTGAAAATGAATAAGATAAGGGTTAAGAAAGGTTACCTGTTATGGTGAGAGTCACACCCTTCTTGATCTTAGCATCCTGAAACACTTGATAAAAGGGGATTAAATCTTCACCATGGCTCATCTCTTTGCCTATTGCTTTTTGCCTTGACTTAGGTCAAAGTGAGGAGCCGTCTTAACAAGGTGTAATAACCTAAATGACCGAAATGAAATGGTTAAGAGAACTTACCTATCATTGAGAGAACCTTCTCCTCTTATTTTAAAGTCCCTGAAAACACTTGATAAAAGAGGATTAGATCTTCACGACTCATCCCTTTGCCTATTATGGCCAACTTTAACTTAGGTCAAAGGGAGGAGCCCTCTTAATGGGGTGATAATGAAGCTAAATATGCAATGAGGAAATGAAACATGCAAGACATAAAGATAAACATGAATGCTAGCAAAGGCAAAAAATCAAGGTTATGCCAAGTTAGACGATGCATTTTTTTAGATTTTTGGAAGGTATTCAATTTTTTATTTTTGAAGATATTCAACTTTTTTTTGATTTTTTTGAAAATATTCAAGTTTTTTGATTTTTTGAAAATATTTGATTTTTTTATATTTTTGAAAATATTCATTTTTTTGGATTTTTTGTGGAGAACGTGCCGGTATTGAGACCATTCATCGATCTTTGAGTGTTGATCAAGATTCAAGCAATAAGCACCATGTGTGAATAAGGTTCCCTACCCAGAATCTTTCTTGCCCACTTCTCTTGATCAGTTTGAATTCCCCCTGAGTTTGGATAGTTCACCCTACCCTAGGGTTTTAAGATAGAAGAATAATATAGGAAGTCTTGATAGGATTTGGGAATGTCGAGGAGGGCTTCTCTACTCATGCCCAAATTGCCCGTTGGGGTTCGGCCTCTTCGGGTTTTTTTCTACAAGTGGCACTTACTTAGACAAGTCTTTGACCTGTGGTTGCCCATATTTTGGTGCCTTCTTTTCATTTTCTACTCTTCCGGGTACTCATTCAGACAGGCCCATATTTGTTTAAACCTGTGGGGTTCATTGCCCATCTTTTGGCACCCTTTTGCACCCTATGAGACGGCCTCCTACTAAGGCGGCGGCATTTTCGATACTATCCTCCTCTAGTCCCCTTCACCTATTTCGGACTGAATAGAAGAGAATAGGGTTAGGTTTCCTTTCTGCCTTGCCTCTCTCGAGTGTTGAACTATCTAGATTCTGGGATCGGGAGGTGTTGTGTGTGCAAGGTGATGTCTACCCTTGACTTCTAGCTAACACCCTTGAATCGATGACTTAATATCATACCAGAAATTCTCCATTTTCTTTACTAAGGAAAATATTTTTTGAGGTAAACGCCATTCCATGGATGGTTCAATTTTTCTCCATCGGCGTTGGTTAGCTCATATGCATTACCTGGATATTTTTCAGTTATAACAAAAGGCCCTTCCCAGTTAGGTTGCAACTTGGAGCAGGGACCTCCCGGCTTAACGAATATGCGTCTTACTACCATCTCACCGATTTCGAACTTTCTCTCTACCACCCTCTTTTGATAAAACCTTTTTAATCTGTTCTGATAAGTCCGGGCATGCTCGTAGGCGGCCAACCTTCTTTCATTTTGGAGTTCAAGTTGTGCAAGGAGAGATTCTCGCCTCTCATCGACAGGGATGTCCCTATCGAGTTGAACTCTGAGTGATGGAAGGAGTACTTCGTATGGGACCAGCACCTCCATCCCATATGCGAGAGCATATGGGGTTGCACCAGTGGGGGTCTGTACAGAAGTACGATAAGCCCATAGGGCATCTACAAGCTTATCTGGCCAGTCTGTGAACTTGCTAGACTTACAGGTTTTCTTAATGATTTTAATAAAAGTTTTGTTGGTGGCTTCTGCTTGACCGTTGCCTTGCGGGTAATAAGGAGATGAATGATGCAATGCAATGCGGTACATGTTGCAAAGATCATGCAGATCTTGAGAGTGAAATTGCGGTCTGTTGTCGGTTATAATGTCGCTTGGTATCCCGAACTTGGCGATGATGTTGCGTTTGATGAAGGAGCACAGAGTTGATGCCTTGATCTTCACGAACGCTTCCGCTTCTGCCCACTTGGTGAAGTACTCTGTTGCCGTCAGGATGAACGATTTGGAACGGATTTCAGAGTTAAGATCACTTAAAGGGCCAATGATATCGAAAGCCCACATGGCGAAGGGCCATGGGGCATGAATTGGATGAAGGGAAGATGCCGGAGAATGGATCTTGTCGCCATGGAGTTGGCAAGAATGACAGTGCCGACAAAGATGGAGCAATCCTCTTCTAGGGTTGGCCAATAATACCCCTGCACGATGATTTTCTTATCTTGGTTAGATTTTCTGCACCGACTTCGGCATTGCTAAAATTTGTATCAAGCAAGCTAAGTGGAAAATTTTGATGCCAACAGTGGGACAACCAGTGTCTTTAACCATGCTAGCTTGATTCAACCGTGCAACTAGTTATTTTCTGACTTGGTTCCCGCACAAACCGGTTTGTCTTTCACCTTTATCATGTTCATTTACCTTTAAAACTTGTTGTTTACTCTTTCTTTAAGATTGTTCCCCATGTGTACTTGACTTGTTTGTCTTTAATTTCAGCTCAGTTCCCATGTGAACCACTCTTTTCTTCTTATAAACCAGTTTTTGCGTAAACCACCTTTCTTTTCAACTTGGTTCCCGCATAACCACATCTTCTCACATCGATAAACCAATCAGCATGGCTCCCAAGACATTCGCACAGGACTTTGACTACTGGTTTACCCTCCCGTGGAAAGCCGAAAATTGAGACAGTAATCTAGAAAGGCACAGTTTCAGTCAAGGAATCTCGAGTCAACTCAAGATAATTTAAAATGATAACCAAACAAGTCCGGTATGATAGAAAAATTTAAAATCATTGAAAAATCCAAGATCAACCCGGTAAATGTGAGACGATCCTCGGAAAAGCTAGGAATAATCGGGAAACCCTAAAATCGACCGAAACGGCCGTGTGGCCCCGAATGATGACAATGTATGGCTAAGATCGACCCGAATGACCTGGAAAGGCCCAGTGATGATCGGAAGGGCCTAACACGTGGTCCGAGATAGCCGCGTCAACACGGATCGAAAAGCCATAACGAAAAGCCGTTATAGACTGACGCCTACTGAAATGACTTATCGAAAACCCCGAATGTTACAGAACACATGCAAGACTCCTAAGACCTTCAATTATGGGCCATTCAAGGTCGGTCATTGAGTAGACTTTATATTTTCATGATTAAAACACAGCTCTCGCTTGAAAGTTATGGCATTACTTTGAAAATCATCGGTCCATTCTCAGCTTACGGGGCCTCCACCAACATCCTTAGCTCATCTCCACAAGGTGATCCGAATCAGATAATGATCGAATAAAAGATATCGCCCAAGGAATAGGAGTATGGGGCTCCGAATCAGGCCAAATTGGCATGTCTACAGCCCCTCATTACTAAACCTTCAAATATACTAATAACCATCCAAAATTTCTTGTTACTAACCCTATACATTTATTATTAACTATTTACATATAATACTAACCATCAAAACAAATTGATATTAACTTCTAAAAAAATTCTAAAAAATCACATAATTATTAATTAATTAATTTTTTTCAGATTTCTAATTACTAACTCTTTACTTCAATTTCTAACCCTCAAGATAAATCGATATTAACTAATAAAATTTTGAAAAAACATGTAATCAATTATTAACCCATGTTCTCCAAAAGTCACATTACATAAGTAATGCTTACTAATAGAAAAATTTTAGAGGGTATAACTTAATAACTGATTATGTATTTTTTTTTGAATTTTTTTGGAGTTAATTTCAATTTATCATAAGTCTTCGTAATATACATAAATGGTTACAATATATATAAAAAGTTAATGACTTTAAAATATCAGATAACATAATATTAATAGTTGATTATGTGATCTTTTTTAAAAAATTTCACGGTTAATATTATTTTATCTTCAGCATAGAAAATACGTAAAAAATGGAAGATCAGGAAGAACGTGTGTTAAAAAGTTATTACTCTTTTTTGTTATCACATCTCTCCAAACATGATAATTTTATGTCATGAGTTGGTTCACTTTTTATTTTAATATAATTTTTTGTCGTGAAAGTGTACACAAAATTGGGGGGCCACAAGAAAAAAGAATGAGGTGAGACCATTTTTTTGTTTAAGAAGAAAATCACTTTCAAAACATAAAATTGTCATAGTTACCAAACACCTCTTTTAACAAGTTTTCTTATAATTTTTAAAAATTAAAATAAAATCTCCATTATCATGCAACCAAACACCCCATAAGCATTTACATATATTACCAATTCTCCATATTTTATAGTTATTAACCTTAATTACTAACCCATTACATATATTATTACTCCCTTTGATTTATTATTTACTAACTTATATCACCAACTATGTGCATATATTACTAAACCTCCGATTTTATATTTACTAGTCCTTTACATGTAAAACTAACAATTAGCACATATTACTAACTATAAAAAAATTAGTATTAACAAAAAATAATCTTAAAAATTACATAATCAGTTATTAATTTATGTTTTCTTGATTTCTTTTGTTATTAACGTTGTACGTATATTAATAATAGCCCTCAAGATAAATCAATATTAACAACAAAAAAATTTTAAAAATTTATATAATTAGTTATTAACCTATGTTATCTATGATTCTAAAGTTACTAATTCTTTACATATATCACTAACATTTTTACAAATATCACTAATTCTCAAGATAAGTTGTTATTTACCCCAAAAAATTATGGCAGATCATATAATCATTTATTGACTCATGTTTTTTGAAACTAATCCACCCCATCATTTATTAACTACATGTTTGTAAAAGAGAATGAATGTTAGTAGCAAATATAAAGGATTAATAATATATGAAAGGGTTAATAAGATATGTAAATGTTAGTATTATATGCAAGGGTTTGTTGTTATATGAAAAGATTAATAATATGAATAAAGGGTTATTAGCTGAAAATTTTTGAAGAATTTGAGTTAATTAATAGTGATATTATTTTTCTATATTTTCAGGTTAATATCAATTTAGCGTCAGGATTTGTAATATATGTAAAGGAGTTAGTAATTGGAACATCGTAGGAGAACATGAGTTAATAAATGGTTATATGATTTTTAACATCGTTTTGGCTTAAGATTGATTTAATATGACCGTTAGTAATATATGTAAATGTTTAATAACTATAAAAATATAAGGAATTAGTATTATATGCAAAGGATTGTTGACAGAGGTTAGTAACTGAAATATATGAGGAATTATAATTATATTTGTAATGGTTAGTAACAGGGTGAACCATAAAAAAAAATGTTACTTATCATGACCTAGATTTTCAACATGCACAGTAGAAGATAATCCAGTGATGTACCCTTAGAAATATATCGGTTTAGAACCAAATATGACGAAATCACAATCCAAAGTCACAATTTCAATTAATGCAACCTATTAGCACAACAAACATCTATCTAAAATAAATTAAATACCAACATTGAATAAGTAATCAACTAGCTCCTTGAGTTTCACACCACCACTATACTTTTGCTACGCTAAACCTGTAAACATGAAAATATATTAACAACGGAAAGGGTGAGTCACATTTGACTCAATAAGACTTACACCTAGACTACCCTACTATAATAATGATTCTCTATTGATATTAAAGATAATAAGCATAAAAATTCAGATTATAATACATAGAGTTTAAACTAATTATATATCATCAATTAAGGTGAATGCAATGTCTTTCTACTATCCCATAGGTTAACGAAATTCTATATGCACTAAATTGACATAACCTGCACATTTATCTAAACTAGATATGCATGCACCACATAGACTTATCATGAAACAAAAGACACAACTAGACCATTAATATCCATGCCAAAATGCACATTTAAACCATTGTCTGAATAATTAACATGTTCCATTTCGATATTGTAGCATGTTACAAAACTAGCACCAGATTTACCATATAGTAAAATGTAACATATAGTAACTAAATCTGATAGTACACCAAGGCAAGGACGTACTTAGGATAAAATGCGGTATCCAAGATCGAAAGATGCATCGGATTCAACTAATCTCCATTGCCCATAGGCCACTAACACAGTCTGGTGAAGTAAAATTTCATCACAATGCAACTCACTGCATTAACTGCATCTCACAAAATGAAAGTATATACATAACTCAGACAACAAACTATTTAACCAGCATGCTAATGATAATCTAACCATGGTTACATGTATGGACAACCATTAATCAATACACCACATATATGCATACCACATCATAACTTAACACAACTAGAACAATCTAAACATATGATGCATCTAATATAGAATGATGCAAGTTTACTAAATAAACATACCAAATACATGCATTGACAACCATTACTATCTATTCTATATGAAAAAAAACAAATTCTAATAACACTATACTTTAATCCTTATGTTGTATTTTTAATAAATTAAAAAATATATATTAAAGATCACCACAATGCAAATATGCTAAGCTAACTAGATTCTATCATAAGAAAACCTAACATGCCGATTACATACATGATTAATTGGATCAATCTAAACATGCATGGTTAAACAAGATAATCTAACTTTATCTAAACATGCTATTAAAACCAAAATAACTCACTTATTATACTCTATTAGCCATAGAGATCTAACATGTTTTTATGATTTAATTAATTATATAAGAGTGTGAAAAATAGTTGAGATGACTACCTTAACGACAACGATGAACGACACACAAAATTTCAAAGGGATCAATCCAAATAACGAATATGTCACGGTCACGACGGCAACGAAAAAAATTAGTCGGATAATCTTTAACAAGCTGCTGGAAAGAGGAGAAAATAGGATAGATAAAGAAAAGTATAAAGAGTAATATGAGAGGATGATAGGAAATAGGAAGAGGGTATACCGCGGTGGGGGTCAACGGGCGTCGTGTGGGGTGGCTAAGGTGGCTGGCTGCAGCGGCTGCTGCACGCGCTCGCACAGAGCAAGGTGGCGGGGCAGGGTCAGCGGGGTGCGGTCGCGGGTGGTGACAGAGGGTGGTCCATGCACGCGGTTGCATGGTGACAGAGGGCGACTAGACGGAGCGTGATCACGTGGCGGTGGACAGCTGCGGGGTTCGCGCGAACTCGGGGGCGGCCGGCTGGTCAAAGGCTCTAGCGATGGCGGTGACGCAGCGACGTGAACGAGTGGGTGGCACGTGGGCATAGGCGGGGATGGCCATGCGGCAAGGGATGGCCAAGGGATGCTGTGGAGGCGACAATGCAGAGAAAAAAAGGAATTGTGCGGAAAGGGAAAAACGGGTGAACGCAGGAGAGGAAAAGGAAGGAGTTCGGATTGCCTAAGTCCCCGGGTGGAGGAAACTCCCACAGTCCCCAACTGGGCCGCGCCACATCGAAGGTGGCGTAATGTGCCTGAACCAGCTGACGGAGTCACTGTCGGATAACGGATGTGCGGTGACGGCGAACGGCGTCCGACGGCCGTCGACGATGGGGAAGTGGCGTCAAGCCATCTTTTCGGTCCCGTCACCTTAGTCATTAATGCCTGTTCGCTGAAAGAATAATGTTTTTCATGGTAACTCAGTGATGGTTGGCGAGCACACGGTAGGGTCTCCCACGACACTCAGTACATACCCATTGGTAGTGGGTCTTCGAATGCTCGGTAGCGGGTCGGTAAGCCATTGGTAACCATCTATTTCAACGCTCGATGGTAGGAGACAAACCACTCGGTAGCAACTACTTCAGTCCTCGGTAGCAACGGTCAGAGCTCTGCAGCGTCTTTAGACAACCACTCGGTAGCGAGGCGACAAACCACTCGGTAGCGACTACTTCAGTCCTCGATAACGACGGTCAAAGCTTGGTAGCGTTTTTTTAAACGCTTGGTAGTGGGATCACGACGACTCGGTAGCGCAGCTTTAGACAACCACTCGGTAGCAATTTTTTCCAAAATTTTTACAAAAATGGTAATGGCGGGACAGGAAATGATTCATGCCTCCGTAGCGGTAGGTCGCACGCTCAATAGTGAGCTACTCAGGCGGTAAAAGAAAATTTAAATCTTTTAAAACTGGACAAGCGGGAAAGGAACTGAGAAACTGAGAAATCGGTAGCGGGTTGTCGGAGGCTCGATAGCATGTCAAGAAGGGTTCGGTACGCGGCTTCGAGGGGGTTCGGTATGGATTCTACCATCTTCAGTAGCGGCTCCTCGACCGAGGTCACCTATACGGTAGACGTGCAAAGCCAAATCGGCATCAGGCAATTTTGTCAGACATTTTACATCGTCATTAAACCGCGTAATGATGCGTCTCCCTTCCTCCTCCATGAGAAGACTAAAAAGGAGTAGAAACTCCCCCATTCAAACACACTGAAGAACAGGCTCTTCGCTCGTTGTCGAGTGACATCTCCGGCGAGTTCCAGGCGAAGGCGACGAACAACATAGCCGGCGAGGTCAGAAGTAGACGAACTGCATCCCCCGCTTTCACCTCAGGCATCTTCGACCTCCTACTCGGTATGTGTTCTTAACTTGTTTTGGCACACATCTTCAATGATTCTTATCCGCTTGTTGTTCTTCTTTGTGGCGAACAGCACGTTTAACGTTTGTTTGCTAGTATCTTCTCATGTCTAACGTTTGCTAGTATCTTCACATTGTTTGTTAACCATTGTTAAATGCAACCGACTTTGTTCATGCTGCATGCCATTGTACTGAGTTCGGTGGTCATGCGTGAAAACATTATAACACCGGTTGATATGTATAGGGAACAAACTGAAAGGGACGTTGTCATCATGTCTAGCGAACGTCACCCGGTTAATGACCCAATCCACATTCTGTCACCGGCAGTAACCGTGGATAGGGAACCTATGGGAAGTCCAGAAAGGCATGATCTTACAGGAACAATTACACCGGGACTTACTCATGAGTCATTATTTAGGACCGTTGAAGATGTTTATCTTTCATATGTTGAATATGCCAAACATGTTGGTTTTAGTGTTAGACGAGAAAATTTAAAAAAGGATAAGCAAGGCATTGTAAGGAGAGCACGGTTTGTATGTTCGAAAGAAGGTTGGAGGAAGAAAGACCCACGATATGATACAATTGTAGTTCACCGCTTGGAGACCCGAACGGGTTGCTTGGTTGGGATTACTTTTGTCCTCCACGTTAATGGAATCTATAAAATTACACGATGGGAGATTGAACATAATCATGAGGTGGAAAGTCCTTCCAAGGCACACATGCTTCGGTCCCATAGAAAATTTCTAGAAATTGAAGCTTCCAATGTGGACATTGGTGAGAGCAGTGGTATACGACCTAAGCAGCTTTTTCATATGATGTCCAACCAAGTGGGTGGCAGAAGAAACCTTAGATTCATGCACAATGATATGAAGAATTATCTACGAACCAAGAGACAAAGGTAGATGTTAGAATTTGACACTGGAGGATTGCTTCATTATTTCCATCGTAGGCAAGCCGAAGATCCCACCTTCACATATTCCTTACAAGTTGATGAGGATGACCTCATTACCAATGTTTTTTGGGCATATTCTAGAATGCGCTTGTACTATGAAAGGTTTGGGGATGTACTATGTTTCGACACAACATATAAGACCAACAAGTATGGCCTACCTTTTGCTCCTTTTGTTGGGGTAAACCATCACAGACAATCTATGATATTTGGTGCAGCTTTATTGTATGATGAGACAATCGACACTTTCATATGGCTCCTCAATACGTTTGTTAGTGTCATGAGAGGAAAGGAGCCAACTACTTTCTTAACTGACCAGGACAAGGTCATGAGCAATGCCATAGTGCAAGAGTTACCAAGAACTAGTCACAGGATATGTGTGTGGCACATGTACCAAAATGCATGCAAACATTTGAGCCATGTATTTAATGCCACAACTGTAAGGAATCGTCCATGAAATTTTGGTGCAGTGGAAGCGACGATTCCTATGGGTTCCTTTAGAATCCGTCTCAATCAGAACCGAACGACGAAAATTGAAAATCGATCAAATCAGGTTCGAATATACCTGATAGGGATTCATATAATCCCATGGAGTGGAAGGATATGATCTTCTTAAGCTCTACAAACCGTTCAAGCATCTGGTCTCCAGCAGTATCCACATGAACTTCATCCACAGTAGGTTCTCCCTTCGCGTTGGCCTCGAGAACTCTTCCCGAACGGAGCTCCATCAACCATGGACACATTATAGAGAGATGAGGAGGTAGGGAGGAGGCTAGGGACGTGGTTTTCACCCTTGGCTTGATTGGGTTTGGCGGAAACCATTAGTATTTATAGAGAATTATGGAATTTTTCATAAAAACCCAAAATCTCCATAAATTACGCCCTTGCCCCTGTACTTGTGGATAAGTTCTTTTGTGTGTGACCCACTAGGACCAATAACCTATTTGGTTGAGGCCTAAATAAAATAAAACAATTCTATTTAATTTAATTAAATCTGTTATCCGATAATAGATTAATCGGCCTACCGATCATGAAGGGTACAAGCCACATCCCATGATCCCAAATGGCTATGGGGATAATCTCATCTCTATTGAGCCTTTCCATCATCAGTTACCACATGGATATAAACCCTCATCCATCCAATGTCCCGGTCGGAAAGGAGTACGGCATCGACTGTCAACTCCTTAGTGTACCGACTCTATAGGATCATGTACTCGGAATTGGATCAATTAAAACACTCCTTTTCCAATTATCCTATCTACCCTGGCTAGGGATTTAGAGTACTATCCCATAGGACATTCACTCTCACTTACCAAGAGTGGACGATCCCTTGTTGTCCACTCAATTGCCTCCATCGAATTTTCCTTGTACCCGATCCATTGCTCTATAGGACCATCTAAATTGTAATCCATAAGTCAATGGTCAAAGCACAAGTTCCACCTGACAAGGCATCTTTGGCGACTCGAGTCAAAGGTCCAACCATGCAACCGTGATGACAGAAAACCCTGATAGACAGTTCGGTAAGATACCATTCAGGGTTTCTAATTCGGTCAATTCAGTGAACTCATTCAACTAATGAGCACCTGTATGTGTATCTCAGTGTCTCCACACTAATGACCAATGAGATCGGTCATCCTCAACACATGAGAAGACATCACATACACTAGTCTATCCGGATCCTTGATGTCCCGTCTCAAGTATCCTATGACTAGGAACATTTAGATCAAATACCTCTAGATAATCAATCTCATTATCATGATCTCATCATGATTTAATCATCATTGTATTTGATCAAGGACTTCATTATGATATTCGCATCTAATAAGAGCTTATAATGAAGATTTTCTTGATTAATTGAATGAGATATTTCTAGAAATGTCGAATCATATCATATATTATTGGCTTGTAGGGCATACATTTCTATCAATCTCCCACGTGCACTAAAGCCAATCACCATCTGACTGATCTGTATCAGCTCAAGGTGAAGCTCAAACACTCTTTGAGTAACTGCTTCAGTTAGTGGATCTGCAATGTTATTAGCGGTAGATACTCTATCTGTAATTATATCTCTGTAAGTTGCAATCTCTCTGATTGTATGGTATCGCCACAGAAGTTCTAAACTTCTGATGAGACATCAGCTCTACTCCATTTTTTTCTCAAAACAATGATACATTTTCAGAGAAAATTGGGACAATCCCATATCAAATATGTAGATGAAAAACTTCATCTAGACTACTTCTCAAGTAGTGTGCAACAACTATGTAAACTTGTTTACATACGTTGTAAAATTTATAGTGTTCTATCACATAGAACTCTTTCAACTCACTGCACCACCATTATTCTGACTTAATATCAAACTTATTTGATTAGAAGCTTGTGTTTGTAAAACTACAAGACTTCAAGTCTTATCCTCCAGTGTATAGAGATACATTCTCAGTGCTTCTCAAGTACCAAATGATAAATCTCTAAACTATCCAGTGACTCTCACTGGATCTTCACGATGAATGCTCATAACACTTAGAGCATTAATCACATCATGTACGTAGCATCATATAAATGATAGACCCTATGACAAAGGCATAAGGGCTCTATTTATGTGATCTCTTTACCTTTCAAGAAGTCTACAAAGACAACACTTTACAGAGATCAACTCCACACCACATAGGTAAGAAACCTATCTTGGAGTTTATCATGTCAAACCCTTTGACTATGGTGACTACGTACATTAACTGGGCATTGATTTTAGAACTATCTCCATAGATCTCAAAACCCAAATTGTGTTTGGAGGATCAATTTGATAGCTAGGTTCACTTATGATAACACACCTACTTCATTCTTAATGAGTAGTATGTCATCAACATAAAATGTCAAGAAAGTAACAGCACTCCCACTTATCTTGTTGAATACACAAGGCTCCTCTTTGTTCTTAACGAAGTCATAAGATTTAATCTCATTAAACCTTATATATGATCTATGGGAAGTTTTACTTCAGTCCATAAATGAACTTAATACACACTCTTCTTGGATGTTATTGGGACTTGATTCCCTATAGTTGTATCATATACACCTATTGCTCAAAATACTTTAGAGGAACACTATCTTAACATCCAATTAGCTTATCTCATAATCATAGAGTGTAACAATCAAAATCCGAATGGATTAATCCTTGGAATAGGTAAAAGATCTCATCATAGTCAACCATTTGACTTCAATGATATCCTTTTCAACTATTCTCACTTTGAAGGTATCTACCTTCTAATCCACTCCAATCTATTCTTTAGTAATCCATTTATTCCTTATGGATACTATATCCTTAGGTGGATCTATCAAGTTCTAAACTTGATTAGAATAGATAAAGTTTATATCGGATTTTATTGTCTCTTCCCATTAATGAATCAATATCTCATATTGGTTCTATATAGATCCTAGGATCAATATCCTTATTATCTTATGCCTCATTTCATCTATCAGAGATATGTCTCACATATCTCTTAGGTAGAATGGACACAAGTAAAGACCTATGATTTTTCCTTGTGTAATTATTAGCTAGCACCTTAATAGAAGTGTTATTGGGTTGTGGGACTGGAACATCTTCCATATATACCTTGCTCCAACTATCTTTCTTAAGAAGGAACTTTTCCTTTAGAAATATAGTGAGCTGAGCAACACATACCCTTATACATAAGGGTTGTATATTTAATATCCAAAAGTTTCCTTTGGCTATCCCACAAGCAACACTTCATAGTCTTATATTCCAACTTGTTAGAGTTATACTTCTTCACCAGGTCGGACATTCCGAAACCTTAACTTGCTTAAGGTCAAGTTTTAACCCCTTTTCCATATCCTATATGGAATAATCAGAACAGACTTAGAAGGTACCAATTAAGATCAAGTGGTTATAACGAGTACTTAGCCAAAATTAGACAAAGAGGAATTTTGCAAAGCTTGTCATTTTTCATATTATGTCTTACATAATATGACTTCTCATTTTAGCTACTCAATTAAGCTAGAAGGATATGTTGTCAACATTTCAATTGAATGACAACGTATGGCTTAAAGCTTTGTTTGAGGAGAGAAAAAAATGGGCACTTGTGTATGGCAGGAATACCTTTACTGCTGATATGGTTAGTACACAAAGATGTGAAAGCATTAACAAGCTTCTCAAAGATTATTTAGATATTAGACAAACAATGCATTTGTTGTTTGAGAACTTTAAAAAACTTATTGAGGACAGGTGGTATAACCAAGAAGTTGTTGATCATAAGATGAGACATACGTTTAGTAGACCTATGGTACAGTCAAGGATACTGGAGCAAGCAATTGGGATATACACACCCGAGGTGTACGACATCTTTCAAGACCAGTATTTAAAGTCCATTGAGCTACCATTGGAGACATCAGATGCAAACACCTTTGTGGTATACGACGACGACAAGCATTGGCATCGTGTGCAGATGTTTAAAGGTGTAGATGACAGTGTTGAATGTTCTTGTAAGAAGTTTGAGTTTACCGATATACTCTGTAGACATGTGTTACGTGTGTTCTTACATGTCCAAATTAGGACTATTCCAGAAAATTATATCTTGACTATATGGACGAGGAGGGCCTGTAACATTAACATTGGGATTGCCATTGTTAAAGACAATAATATCATCGATGAGAAGACATTATGCCAAATGAGGTGCATGCATCTGTTGAGAAGTGCAGTGGAGTTATGTGCAACTGTAGCAAAGGGACAAGACAACTACGAACACTTCCTAACAACTTTAAAGAGCTCACAAGAAAAGCTGTCTGAATCCTTTCCACAAGCCACTGTGGAGACTAGTGGAACCTCAGGTTGTCAATCCGAGGTCCCTATTATAGAAGCAGTGCAAGAAGGTCAAAATGAAACTGCTCTTCGATTAAAAGGCAGACCTAAGAAGGGTCGAAGGCGTAGGATGAAATCATGCCTGGAAAAGAGGAAAAATACAAAACACAAAGATAGGTCCAGTTCACTGCTTCATGTTGAACCACCTAGGGATGAACAGGAATTAACTAACCCGTATGTTATGAGTAGTCAATCTCAACATTAGTCCTCACAGGAACCTCCTTTACCGACTCAGGAATCATTCAACATGATGCGTAATGTATCTCATATGGACATTCTTCGGCTTATGAGCGGACAGTAATTGGGCAACAGTTTCCTTCGTAGATATGCATGGACTTTTTTTATTCTATCGGCAACCTGCGGACTTTGTTAGTATAAGTTTATTACTAAAATGAGACACTGATACTTGATTTTGTTCACGATTCTATTTAACGGTTTTTAAACGTACTCAGATAACATCGAACGATGGCCGACGGTCGACCCATACAATGCAGCTATGGCCACGGCACCTGTAAGATGGGCACTGCCATTGAAGGAGAAGACAACGGCCAGAGGTTCTATTTTTGCGACATGAGATATATCATTACTTTTTTAGAATGAACATATACAATGAACTACTAACCAAACTCCGTTTCAATTTATCTTGTACAGCATGTACTATGTGGTTTTTTTGTCTAGGTAGACGACCTCCCTGTGCAGGGCGGCCCAATGGCATGAAAGTGCGACAATGCCTTGTTGGTCGAGCACCTCCAGGAACGCGTCACCATCCTGAAGTCCGAGGTGGCCGACCTAAAATGTCAGGCGAAGGTGGCGAAGAAGAAGCTTGCGGAAGCCTCCAAAATGCTGCGAGGCATGATGGACTCTGACGATAGGAGACATCTACCAGCGAGTCCCAAACTGACGAATCAGAGGAAGTCTCACTATGATTCTGTAATGTTTTAAAAATCAACATTATGTAATTATGGACATGGTCATTGGTGTTTGTGTGGATGTGACGTTGGTTATTTACTGATGTTTCTATTTCATCTCATTTCTTAATTCCAAAGATAGTTTAGGACTTCATGATCGCTCGGTGGCAATTTCATCTTCGTGGGTAGCAACTTGGTCATGCCTCGGTAGTATGTAAGTCAACGCTCGGTAGCGGACTGCTCATCTCTAAGCAAGTGAGTACGTCATCGGTAGGCAATCAGACATGCCTCGGTAGCGGACTGCTCATCTCTCGGTAGCGAGTACCTCGTCGGTGGGTAGTGTCATGGTTGGTAGGCATCCAGACATGCATTGGTACCGGACTGCTCATCTGTCGGCAACGAGTATGTCGTTGGTACTCGGTACGCATCCAGACATGCCTAGGTAGCGGACTACTCATCTCTCGGTACCGAGTACCTCGTCAGTGAGTAGCACCATGGTCGGTAGGCATAAAGACATGCATCGGTAGTAGACTGCTCATCTGTCGGCAGCGAGTGCGTCGTCGGTACTCGGTAGGCATCCAGACATGCCTCAGTAACTGACTACTCATCTCTCGGCAGCGAGTACCTCGTCGGTGGGTAGCGTCATGGTCGGTAGGCATCCAGACATGCATCGATAGAGGACTACTCATCTCTCGGCAGCGAGTACGTCGTCGGTACTCGGTAGGCATCCAAACATGCCTCGGTAGCGGTCTACTCATCTCTCAGCAGCGAGTACCTCGTCGGTGGGTAGTGTCATGGTTGGTAGGCATCAAGACATGCATCGGTAGCGGACTGCTCATCTGTCGGCAGCGAGTACATCGTCGGTACTCGGTAGGCATCCAGACATGCCTCGGTAGCGGACTGCTCATCTCTCGGCACCGAGTACCTCATCAGTGGGTAGCGTCATGGTCGGTAGGCATACAGACATGCATCGGTAGCAGACTGCTCATCTGTCAGCAGTGAGTACGTCGTCGGTACTCGGTAGGCATCCAAACATGCCTCGGTAGCGGTCTGCTCATCTCTTGGCAGCGAGTACGTCGTCCGTGGGTAGCGTCATGGTCGGTAGGCATCAAGACATGCATCGGTAGCAGACTGCTCATCCTTCGGCAGTGAGTACGTCGTCGGTACTCGGTAGGCATCCAGACATGCCTCGGTAGCGGACTGCTCATCTCTCTGCAGCGAGTACCTCATCGGTGGGTAGCGTCATCGTGTCGTTGGTACTCGGTAGGCATCCAGACATGTCTCGGTAGCGGTCTGCTCATCTCTTGGCAGTGAGTACCTCGTCGGTGGGTAATGTCATGGTTGGTAGGCATCAAGACATGCATCGGTAGCGGACTGCTCATCTGTCGGCAGCGAGTACGTCGTCGGTACTCGGTAGGCATCAAGACATGCCTCGGTAGCGGACTGCTCATCTCTCGGCACCGAGTACCTCGTCGGTGGGTAGCGTCGGTAGCGGATTGGTCATGTGTCAGTAGTGGATTGGTCATGTGTCGGTAGCGAATGTCATTTGTAAGGAGTCATGATAATAAATGTAGACATCATTGTTAGCGACGTTGTCTAAATGAAAATAGACATTTTTTTTACAAATTAACCCAAATTACTTAATCAGTTAGAGTAGACAGATCTAACTCGTTAGTTCCACTTCATGCACTTATATACTTATTACTATTGTCCATGGATGTCACCAGAATTCAGCATCCCCTGATCTCCTTACTCCTTCACCCGTAATGGCCATTTTCATGACACGATACACTAGGTCTGCCTGGTCTTGATGACGTCGTCTTCTGTGAATTTCCACCGTGGGCCACCTTTTGCGCTGAGCACATTGGCAAATATCATGACGTATATTGCACAGTTAATGCTGACACAGATAGGCCGTATGTTTAGTAGCCTTCTTACGTACTCTGCGCAAATAGGAAGGAGAAGGACGGCTGAGAATTACATACCTCCCTGGTGGCTGTTGTGGGCAGTCCATTTCCTACGTTTCTGCCCATTCCATAATGCTGTCAAGGTTGTAGAGCGTTCGTAAGAGACTCTTCCAGTCTGCAACCTACACGAATGAGAACAATTTCATTAACTATGTCATAAACATAAATCATGGGAGTTATGTTACATGTCATTCTCACCGCAAGCTTCGTTCCCGACGTATACTTTGCATGGCCGTTCATGGAGTTGTAAACTTTAAAGCTTTTTAAGCTAGGATCAACTACATTGATGAAGAAATGACTCTCGTTGTGGCCCCCTATGATGAAGCAGTCTGTATTCATGAAGTCGGATGTAGAATTGGTTTGGAGGATTGCTTTCATCCACTCTATGCGTTTGGCCAACCTAAACGAAACATGTCCGGTGATTGCTAGAGTGAATGGAGGCACCAACTTAACAGACTGATAGCAGTGGGGGTTCGCTTGGATTTCTTGTTGGAGGCATTCAAAGTACACCTCAACCAACCCAGCAGACACAAACTCTTTCACCTTGAACACCACAATCGCTTGCTAGGCATCAACAAAATTCCACCATTTGGTGTATGTAATGACATCAGAGAGTGCCCTGTATGAAGAACAATATTGTTATCGACACATATATTGTATGCAAGCTACTTATAGGAATAGCCAGAATTTTACATGATATCTTGAATGTCGTCTAACCACTGCAAGCAGCTTTGTCTGTGATCCGGAGGAATGCAATGTAGGATGGTTTCCACATCCTTATACTTTGGGGTCATCTTTTTGCTCCCCTGGCCACCCTTTCTCTCGACTTTCTTTACCAGACCACCATTCCCCTAGCCACTCTTCTCTTGGCCACCCGTACCCTTGCCACCCCTCCCTTGACCTCCATTTGTTTTATTGGTTTCAATGTGGGAACGTGGTAGGGTCTCCATTGGTGTAGCTTCCATCTCTGGAGATGGTAGGAGCGATAGGGGTTGTGCCTTATAGGTTGAATGCACCCGAATAGCGCTTATTAATTCCTTTTTGCACTCCAGCCTGGCAGTGAATGTGTCATCCAATTTTAGGCGCTGTTCACTCTCCTTGGAGGTAACAGTCTTTAAGAATTCAACCTCCTCTTGTAGTTGACAGAAATTTACATATGTTTTGCTGGAGTGTTGTTGTTGAACGTTTCCACTACTTTCTTCAATTTTTTTCTCCAGGGCTATCCTCTTGACTTGCTCGAGTGCCAACTCAGGAGCAAACCCATCAAGCCTCTTCTGTAATTGAGCAATTCTTTGAGTGTAAAATTGCTCGAATTCTGCCCTCTTCTATCTGTCGAGGGCAAGTTCTTGCTCCAGTGCTTGACATTTGTTAACTACCTCCCTGTATTGAGGGGTCGGTACTTCCGATTGAATCTCGGATTCACTCGGTCCCTCCGCTTCGATATCTACAATAACCTGTGCAGGAAATTGTATTCGGAATATTAACAACGTACATACATAAATTTATCATGTTCAAATATTGTAACTCATCGAATACTTATTTTTTGTGATCTGTCTTACTATGTTAGCGAAGTCTACTTTGGTCTTCAAGGGAGCCATGTTCCATTTAAAAATGCGTGGAATAGTCCTCCCGCAAAATTGTGGTAAGCCGCTGATATGTTCAAAGAAAAAAGCCTGGGATACAAACGGTGACGGTCACACTACTGATACCAACCCATCAATTACAAAAAGAACAATGACTGGCGAACATTATGCCAACAACAATGACTGGCCACGCACCCAAGCAGATAGGGTGGGGACTTATTGGCCTTAATTTTCTCCGCAACATCATCTATGTGGCTCAGCAGGACAGTATGTACATAGCTAGCCCAACTGTAACCACTTATGGAACCAATATCTTGTACATAATATAGAATCTCCTTCGGACATGTTCTATTTGATGTTGGGAGCAAAAAAACATGAAAACATGAATGCTATCCATAGAGATATGGTGATGGTGACATCCTTTCGAGCATCAGACTTTACAAGGCGTCTGATTAACTTTAAGATGCCACTTCTATTTGCACTTGACCTATGGGGGAATAGTTTGTCCAGTTCTATTTTCCGTTTGGTGTCGGACTGGATAGGTTCACCACCATTGGGTAAACCCAAAATAAGGGCCACGTCCTCCGATCGTATTTTGATCTTTTGCCCATTTATGATAAAAACATCACCACCTTGGTGAAGTAGAAGGATTTTCTTGAACATCGATGTGCTGAACTCGTATAGGAGCATGTCAAGATAACTACCGAATGGAGTGTGTGCAAGGAGGTCTCTGTGGACCTGTTTGAAAGGAATGGCAGCAATTTCTCTCTGATAGTAAGCAAAAGTACATCTGTATAATACATGGACCTTGGTTGCCCCAACAGCAGTGGATGCAGTCAACGTTTCCTGCACGGCGTCCATATCTGGGCCGCGAGTCTGCGAAACTCAATGTATATACATGTCGACAACAACACAGAAATCAAGCTCAATATAGACCACTTACCGCAAGAGAAGATCGTGTCATGCCTTGCTTATTTCCTAGAGAAGTTCGTCCACGTGCTTCAGTAGACAGGAAGAGGGCCGTGTCGTACGCTGCTTATGGAGCGATGGTGGAGTGCCAGTGGGGAAGAACCCTGGAAAGGCAAGGAGATAGCTGAGCCCGACGAAATACGAACATGTGAAATATTATATTCTCTTAGCGAGTCTGGCAACATTCGGAAGCGGGTTTGTCAGTGCTCGGTAGCGCGCAGGTCAGAGCTCGGTAGCGGGTTTGACATG
Organism: Cryptocoryne crispatula var. balansae; assembly: GCA_036172225.1. NCBI lineage: Eukaryota > Viridiplantae > Streptophyta > Magnoliopsida > Alismatales > Araceae > Cryptocoryne > Cryptocoryne crispatula. The sequence goes on from CM069924.1 coordinate 18,811,827, forward strand.
TGTCGTTAGCGGCAGCAATCAGTAGCACGTCGGTCAAAGGTCGGTAGCGGGTATGACATTCGTCATTAGTGGCGTTCGCTCAATAGCGGGTCTGTCAGTGCTCGGTAGCGCGTCGGTCATCGCTCGGTAGCGGGTCGGTCAGAGCTCGGTAGCGCGTTTGACATTCTTCGTTAGCGGCATTCGCTAGGTACCGGGTCAGTTAATGCTCGGTAGCGCGTCGATCAGAGGTCCGTAGAGGCTCTGGCAGCGCTCGGAAGCACGTCTCTCTGAGCACGGTAGCGCGTCGGTCAGAGGTCGGTAGCGGGTCCGATAGCGCTCGGTAACGCGTCTCTCAGAGCTTGGTAGCGATTCTGTTAGTGCTCGGTAGAGGGTCTGTCAGTACTCGGTAGCGCATTGATCGAAGCTCGGTAGCGAGTCTGTCAGTGCTCGGTAGCGGGTCTATCATCGCTCGGTAGCGGGACGGTCAGAGCTTGGTAGCGCGTCGGTCAGAGCTCGGTAGCGCATTGGTCAAAGCTCGGTAGCGTGTTTGAGATTCGTCGTTAGCGGTGTTCGCTCGGTACCGGGTCTGTTAGTGCTCGGTAGTGCGTCGGTCAGAGGTCTGTAGCGGCTCCGGTAGCGCTCAGAAGCGAGTCTCTCAGAGCTCAGTAGCGCATCGGTCAGAGGTCGGTAGTGGGTCCAACAGCGCTCGGTAGCACGTCTCTCAGAGCTCGGTAGCGATTCTGTTAGTGCTCGGTAGCGGGTCTGTCAGTACTCGGTAGCGCGTCGATCGAAGCTCGGTAGCGTGTCTCCAAGAGCTCGGTAGCGAGTCTATCAGTGCTCGGTAGCGAGTCTGTCAGTGCTCGATAGCGGGTCTCTCAGTGCTCGGTAGAGGGTCTGTCAGTGCTTGATAGCGCGTTGACCAGAGCTCGGTAGCGGGTCCGACAGCGCTCGGTAGCGCGTCGATCGAATCTCGGTAGCGGGTCCAGCAGTGCTCAGTAGCATGTCACTCAAAGCTCAGCAGCGTGTCTGTCAGTGCTCGATAGCGGGTCTTTCAGTGCTCGGTAGTGTGTCGGTCAGAGCTCGGTAGCGGCTCTATCAGTGCGCGGTAGCGCGTCGGTCAGTGGTCGGTAGCGGGTTTGACATTCATCGTTAGCGGCGTTCTCTTGGTAGCGGGTCTGTCTGTGCGCGGTAGCGCGTCAGTCATCGCTCGGTAGTGGGTCGGTCAGAGCTCGGTAGCGCGTCGATCAGAGCTCAGTAGCGGGTTTGACATGCGTCGTTAGCGACTATCCATGTGCACAGCAGAGCTTGGTAGCGACTACCCATGTGCAAAAACACAAAACACATTGCAAACATTTATTAATTTAAAATGAATGAATGTTTACAACTGACGTTTACAATGCGGACTTCGTTATTGTATCTTTACGCACACGTCGGGATCTCCCTTGCTCCCTCACTAGCAATAGACATTTTCCACGTACGAAACGCCAAATCTGCCCTCACATTTATTACTTCCTCCTCAGTGAACTGTCGCATCGGGTGACCTTTAGCACTAAGCTCATCAGCAAACAACATCACATATATGGCGCAGTTAACGGTGAGACAGACAGACAGGATGTATGGTCAGTATCCTCCTTTTGTAATTAGTTCCTCTAATAACGACTCAAAAAGGATTACATACCTCCCAGATGGCTGTTGTGGACAATCCATCTCATAGAATTCCGGCCAATCCATAATGCTGTCAAGGTCGTAAACTTTTCGAATTATATTCTTCCAGTCTTTAACCTACACCATTGGAGGAACTACATGAAGTGTGTGGCCTAAATCAACTCATAGCACTTGGGATTTATGATATACTCACCGCGACCTTAGTACCAGGTGTGTACTTCGGATGGGCGTTGATGGAGTTGTATACCGACAAGCTTTTTTCCTGCACATCCAATATAAGAAAAAAATGACTCTCATTGTTGCAGGCTAGGAGGAAGCGCTTTGTCTCCATGAATTCATCGGCATATTTGGTTTAGAACGCAAATTGCATCCATTCTATGTGTTCACTGTCGAAGATGATGTTGGGCTGTCTGTTGATAAAAAGTATTGATGATGGCAACACCCTGACTTTTCGATATTCATCAGGTTGAGCATCAATTTTTTTATTTAACATCTCCAGATACACCTCCAGTGACCCCTCTGATACGTAAGACTGGGCGTTGAACAACTCAACTATTTCGTGGGCACTGACAAAATTTCGCCAAGGTGTATGTAAAAATATCAGATCGCTGCCTGAAAAAAAGAATTCACAGCTAGTCGAATGCAAATGAACAACTCAATAGGCTTAATTCGACAGAGAACGAGCATATGTAAATAAAATAGTTAAATGCAAATAACTTTACATGACTTCCTAACCTTGGCCTAATTAACCACTCGAGGCAGCTTTGTCTGTGTTCCTCAGGAATGCGGTCTAGGATGATTTTAAAATCTGTAGGATTGACGCCTTCGTCTTCATCTGAAACAACTGCTGCATCGTTTCCTTTGCCACCCCTTCCTCTTCCTCCCCTTTCTCTACCACCTTTTCCTTTACCTCCCTTTCCTCTACCTCCTCTTCCTCTACCTCCCTTATTGGGTTCATTGCGGGGTGGTGGGATGGTCTCTACTTCATCTGGTGGCATGGCCGGACTGTCCACAACAATCTGTTGTATGGGTGTAGTCTCCATCTGTGGAGGTTGCAGGATCCCAAGGGGTTGTGGTTGAGCCTCATATGGTGAATGTAACCATATGGATCTTATTCGTCCAGTTCTCCCCTTCACCCTCTTCGCTATACACAACAATTCATTTACAACTTGAGTGGGTGACTGGGGGGACTGTTCGTTATCTGTAGTTTCCAAAGGGATGTGAAACAATTCAGACATCAGATCCCTTGTACACTACAGTCCCGCAGAAATTGTTGCATCAAATTGACACCTCCGTTCATAGTCTTTGGAGGCTACGGTCCTCATCATATCAACCTCCTGCTGTACATGACGAAAAATGCCATCAGACATAGACGAGGGCTGAGGTTGATGGTATTTGACTTTGAAAATATTTTCTTCGACTATTTTCTCTAGGGCTCTTCTCTTTTCTCGCTCCTGTGCCAAATCTTGAGCGAAGCCATCAATCCTTTTTTGGAATTGGGCAAATCCTTCTGTAATGAATTACTTCAATTCTGTCCTCTTTTGTCTCTCCATGACAAATTGTTCATCAAGTTGTTGACACCTATACAGTATATCCCCAAAGTTGGGGGTAGGTACTACCATGTGAATTCCCAATCCGGTCGGTACCTCGTCTGCAATATCTACAATTACCTGTGTAGGCAACAGGAATAAGAACATTAAGAACAACACACCTAAGATGTATTTATCATGTATACAAATTCCTACTCACCATATACTTTCGTCCTGTGATATGTTTTAGTATATCCGCAAATTCCACTTTATTCCTTAAGGGCGCCATGTTCCACCTAAAAATGCGTGGAGCATTTCTCCCACAGAATTGTGTTAACCAGCTAATATGTTCAAATATAAAAGCCTGGTATATAAACATTCGACAGTAAGATGTGAGACCAAAGCACAAAATATGATAAGAAGAAAGACTACGTAAATGGTTTTTATACTTACAGGTATGACGGCCACACACCCAAGTAGATAGGGTGGGGACTTGTTGGCCTTAATTTTCTGTGCAACGTCATCCATGCGGTCCAGCAAGACACTATGTACATAGCTGGCCCAATTGTAACCACCTATGGAACCAATATCTTGTACGTAATATAGAAGCTGCTTCTGACATGTTCTATTTGATGTCGGGAGCAAAAAACATGAATGCTATCCACAGTGTCACCGTTGTATTGACATCCGCCGGAACACTGGACTGTACAAGATTTCCAATTAATTTTAAGATGCCACCTCTGCTGGCACTTACTCCTAAAGGGAACATATCATCCATTTGGGTTTTCCGTCTGCTGTCCAACTGGATGGGTTCACTGCCATCAGGTAACCCCAAAATAAGGGCCACATCCCTCGACCGTAGTCTTAACTCTTACCCATTTATGTTGAAAACTCCACCGCCTTGGTGAAGTAGGAGGATTTCCCAGATCATGGATGTGCTGAACTCGTATTCAGGCATATCAATAAAACTGCCGAAAGGAGTCTGTGCAAGGAGGTCTCTGTGGACCTGTTTGAATGGAATGGTAGCAATTTGCGTGCGATAGTAAGCAAATGAACATCGGTGTAGCACATGCACTGCTTTTGCTCTGACAACAGTGGATGTAGATGCCATTTCCTGGGCCGCTTCCATGTCTGTAATCCAAGGCATTTCTAGAAAATATGTGTGTAGAGGGTGACAACAACATATAAAGATGTTGTCTTGGATGTTAAATATCTTTCAAAGTAAACTTCATGCATAGTCCTACAGGGTATGATAAACACCTTCGAGGGCTTACCTTGCGTATTTCGTACTACGCGACGGTGCACGCTTCGGACTTCGTTCGGCAATAAATGACTGCCGGTTGAGAGGAACAACGAGCGGCGGCAAGATTCTTTTGGATGACTCCAACTTCGAAGAAGCTTTGCCGATTGTTGCCGCAAGAAACCTGGTTCTAGATGATGACTGGAAGACGGCGATGGATGACTGTCGGTGGGGAAAGAAGGCGCTCGCCGCTTGGTAGAGAGAGTTCTTGCGAAGAAGTTCCCGGACGGAAAGGGCACCGAAAAGTGGAATCGACGAAATGTGTATGAGCGCTCTACATCTTTCCTTCCTTCCCGCCTTTAGTATGCCTGAAAATAGGTGACCTCAGTCGAGGAGCCGCTATAGAAGATGGTAGAATCCCTACCGAACCCCCTCAAAGCCGCGTACTGAACCCTTCTTGACACGCTACTGAGCCTCCGACAACCCGCTACCGATTTCTCAGTTCCTTTCCCCCTTGTCCATTTTTCAAAGATTTAAATTTTCTTTTACCACCTGAGTAGCTCACTACTGAGCATGCGACCTACCGCTACGGAGGCATGAATCATTTCCTGTCCCGCCTTTACCATTTTTGTCAAAATTTTGGAAAAAATCGCTACCGAGCAGTTGTCTGAAGCCGCGCCACCGAGTCGTCGTGGTCCCACTATCGAGCGTTTAAAAAAATGCTACCGAGCTCTGACCGTCACTACCGAGGACTGAAGTAGTCGCTACCGAGTGGTTTGTCGCCTCGCTACCGAGCGGTTGTCTGAAGCCGCGCTACCGAGTCGTCGTGATCCCACTACAGAGTGTTTAAAAAAATGCTACCGAGCTCTGACCATCGCTATCGAGGACTGAAGTAGTCTCTACCGAGTGGTTTGTCTCCCTCCTAATTTTGAAATAAGTTCTACTTTTAACGTTTCCAATTTGGTTAAATATCAAGAGACAACAGCAATTCCTAGTGAGTTTTCTCGGCCATTAACCCCTCCCTTGAGAGTTGACCCTTCGGAGTGTCCACCTTTCTATCCTACAACTAAACGGCATGAGCAGATCGATAGGATAATGGATGAACAGGTTATCACCTCGCAGGATGGAGTTATTCAGAGGTATCTCGTTCATTGGTTTGGGCTTCCTCATGCTTAGGATTCTTGGCTTACTAGGGAGGAGTTACAGCACATTGATTTGGATATACTAGAGAAATATCAGAGTACAGTGACGTCCCATTCGACGCAGTCGAATTCTTCCCCAACGGGGAGAGTTAGTGGGGACACTAGACAATGGCCCCGATTCAGGCGGGTTTATGGACATCGGAGAAAATCAATGGGCCCCATTTGGCTAGGGAGCATGGTTATTTGATTTCTTTGATTTATTATTTGAGTCATTTACATTTTTTGGGTTTTTACTAGGATGTCCTTAGAATTTTAGGCGTCCTAGGGTCTACCTGCATATTTTGGTCCTTTTTGGGTATACACGTAAATATGTAGGTCTTTGTCCTATAAAGAGGACCCGAGTCCTCCTTTTGCGACAGGATGGATGGAATGGAAAGTTGAACAGTGTTTTCCCATTGGGTTTTTCCTCCTTCCGGTTTTACCCCGGTTTCCCAAAGCTTCCTTAACCCCTCCCCTCCTTTTGAGGTCGACCGGCGTCAGATGGTGGGCGGACGCTCTCTCTCTCCCCTCGTTCGGTCGAAACGCTATCGGCCGCGACCCCTCTTCTCCTTCCCGCGGCGGTGAGCTCCGCCTCCGGCGCCACTTCCCCTCCTCTTGACAGCGATTCCCCCTGCTGCGGCTAGCACAGGTTTTACTTCACTGAACCGGCTCCTTCCCTCCCGACGGCGAACCCTCCGGCGGCAGCGGCTCTGTCTCTTCCTCCCGAAGACAGTCCCGACGGTGCCATGTCCCCGGTTCTTCTCTTCCAGCGCCGTCTCCTCCTCCCAACGGTGAGTCCCGCGGCAGTCTCTTCTCCAGATCCTTCTGTGGGTGCGGGGTCTTCCCTTCTCCCGACAGTGTCGCCTAGCTCAGGCCGCATTTCCTTCTCTGCCCCGTCTCCTTCCTCTCCTTCCCTGAGCGGTTGTCCCTCCTCCGAGATCTCCTCCTACGGGCTGGAACCTGGTAGCCGAGGTGGAGGGGATCGTGTCCTCCCGTCCCCTCCCTTCATTGTTGCCGGTTTCGGATGCCTGTACGCTCGAGGTTGGCATGTGACTCAGTGAGATATGAAGAAACTGGATACCCGAGGCCTATACCGATGAAGAAGGAACTCAGGTGTTCCCGCAAACGTTTTGGAGTATACCTCCTCTGTTCCTCCTTACGACAGGTCAGTAGTCCGGTTTGAAGGTTGGCTCCCTGAACCAGATGGCTCCCCGGTTTCCTCCCACCTGCTCCGTCGCACAGTATCATTCTCAGGCTGGGATAAGTCGATTCCGTAGTTTCTTGCACTGAACATTACTGGATCAGGTCATTTTCCCTAGCAGTTTCACATTCGCTTTTCGGTTTGACAACGTGGCTGAAGGTTGATCCGTTGAGAGTTCTTGTCTTGAAGTGGTCCTTGCTCTAGTGAGGTCGCTTGCGAACTGTTCATCTACGAGTTGGAGATCCGAGGCTGGTCCTCTTCCAGCTAGATCGAGAGGAAGGCGATTGTGCCCCTCCTGTCTTTTCCCTTCTATTGATTTATGCCGAGGTTCCTTGCTATTGCTGAATACTGGACTTATTCCAGTCGGGATCGATCAACAGTCGGTTTCTTCTGATTTTATGGTCAGAGATATGGGTCACTGTTGTTGTCACTGAGGTTTGAGACTGGTCCGTCCTCACTCAAGTCTAAGTTGGGGTCGGTTTAAGATCCGGGAGGTGCTGTTCGTTGTGGTTAAGTCCGTTCTAGTCAGAGCCTACAGAAAATCGGCAGTCCCCACTTCGGTCTGCCTACAGTTTTATGACCGAAAGATGATGAGGATATCCACTCGGCTATCACCTTGGTAGTCTCCTGGTTGTCGGTGTTTGCTGTTAGTTGAACCCTATGGGGTATTGATACAGAGAGTCCCTGATTCCACAACTTGGGAAAGATCCTTCCTCTGTTCCAGGTTTTGAACATCATTCAGAAATTGTTGATAAGGACGGTTGCTGCATTTATCTTGGTCAACCTGAAGATAGGCGTCCCCTCATTAATAGTGTCTACCCTTTACCACCCTGCGAGGTGTGGGTCATCTTTATGGTTCTGTACTTATGGGGTAAATAGTTGTAATTAAAGGGGATACCTATCTCTCAGCCGAAGATAGTCTTCCCCACACCCAGTTGTGGAGGTACCTTCTGAATCTCTCCTCCTTGCATGGTTTAACTCCCTGTTCATTTATTATCCCGTCGTGATGCCATGCCAAGTGCGTAATAGGTCCTAGCTTCTTTCTTTATTGCTGTTGGTCTTGGCGAGGTATATTTGAGAGAACCACCCCTCCAGATAAGTTAAAATCTGATTCGTTAGCTGTAGGACCGATTTCAAAATCTATCTCAGATTTTCAAAACTGTGCTCTCCCTCATTCTCCTACCCCCTTTTGATTCATTAAAAGAGAAAGTAACTCGCCCCCTCATGTGCAAGCTCTTCTGGCTTTGACACGTGTACACTATTTACGGGTGACAGTTGGTGGAGGGGGGTCCACAGCCCTTGGCTCTAATACCATGTTAACCAACCCAAAACCGCGGTACTAAGTTAGAGAGACCCAGGCTTATAAGCATAGGTACCTCCCCTACCTAGCCAATATGGAACTATTCTAACTGGCTTACCGACCCGCTACCGAGCATTCGAAGACCCACTACCGACGGGTATGTACTGAGCGTCGTATGAGACCCTACCGCATGCTCACCGACCGTCACCGAGTTCCCATGAAAAATATTATTCTTTCAGCGAACAGCCATTAATGACTGAGGTGACGGGACCGAAAAGATGGCTTGACGCTACTTCCCCACTGTCGGACGCCGTTCTCTGTCACCGCTCTTCCGTTATCTGGCAGTGGCTCTGTCAGCCGGTTCGGGCACATTACGCCACCTTCGACGTGGCGCGGCCCAGTTGGAGACTACGAGAGTTCCCTCCACCAGGGGACTGAGGCGATCCGAACTCAAAAGGAAGACAGTTGAGAGGGAGATTAGAGTTTCACGAAAGAGGAAAAAAAATGACATGAAAAGAGATTAAGAAAATAAGAAAGATGAGAGAGAGAGTAACACTCATTACATTACTTCCATTTGTTCAATGACATTGTTTCATCCCATCACATGAATATTTTAAGTGTAAGGGCATGGTGACTTTCTTTTATTGGAGACAGTTAGCATTCCCTCCTTTAGTCATCCAACGTGATCCGAACTCTGGTTACACATTAATTTTATACACTTTCATAATAAAAAGTTACATTAAAATAAAATATAAACTAACCAATGAAATATAAATGTCCGAGATGTTAAAACAAAAATATCGAAAGCGATATATAATCAAAAGAGGTGGGGGCCACAAGGATAAAAAGTGGATCTCATTTTTTTTCCAAAAAAAAAATCTCTTTAAAATGTCAAACGTCTCTTTTAACAAATTTTGTTACAAAAATATAACATTGTAATTTATACGAATAACATTTATCTTGTATCCTTCTATCAGTTTCAAGAATAACCCTCATTTAATGAGTAACTAAAATCGATGACAAGCTAATTTGGAATGAATATCCAAGACATTTAATGGCACATTTCTTGTTGTTAATACCAGCTGTTTGTAATTAATTAACTTCAACCTCTTCAAGTCACACTAAATCTTGACTGAATAGGAAGATATGTCAAAGAGTTGCAGGCGATTAAAAATTGAGGAAGTATGTCTGTTATGAAGGATTATGTACTTGCTTGTAGCGAATCAGCGATGCCTTCGACCGATTGAAATGCATGCACCGCAGACCCCCCCCCCCTCGTCACTATATATAGACGCGTAGAGCATAACGAGGCGTTCAGTCAATGGTGGCAAGCGCACAGGTCTGAATAGCCAACCCTCGTGAACGGCCATGGAGGTCAAGAATGCTTTCCGGGCTTCTCGAATTTTGCTGTTCGTGCTATTTGTTGCTCTTGGTAATCTCTCTCTCTCTCTCTCTCTCTCTCTCTCTCTCTCTCTCTCTCTCATATATGTTCTGCTGCCACCGCAGGGAATCAACAAGGGGTGACAGCACAGCCGGCGTCGTGCGACACGCCATGCAAGAGTTGCGCCGGCTGGTGTCCGTTCAGCAGCAGCTGCGCACGCCTCTGTAGGAAATACGACCACATGCCGCTTGGTGGCCACTGCGTGGGCAGCTTCTTCAAGCGCATGTGCATGTGCAAGACGTGCTAATAGTCATGAGATCAACTGCCAAGCATGAATTCTTTCAGCTTACCAGTGCCGCAAGGAGACCAAGATCCTTGAATAAGTGAACGTGCTACTGTAATAAAAAAACAACTTTGGTCCATAACGACTAGAATGTTTGCGGATAATGCCTCCATGTATCTGTTTCCACTTTTCTGTCATTCCATTCAGATGATATTCCGAACTAGGGGTGTAAGGTTGTTGAGTTGGGCATGGACTGGCCGGCAAGTGGTAATTATTTAACTCTGATTACCCACAGATTTTATAGACCATAAACCCATTTAAAATGGACAGTTTAATTTATACCAATGAATTCAAGGATGGGTTATCGGGACAAGAAAATCAACTTCTTTATTTGTAAGCACCAAGGTGATGCGCGATTTGACTTAGGGTCCATTTGAATCTTTGTAAATGTAAAATCCGGTAAAACTTTTTCCTAGGGTTAACTTTTCTAAGGAAAGTGAAAACAAAATCTCCCGTTTGATTAGATGTAATTCATTTTATTTAATATCGTAATTTATCATTTAGTTGTCATGAGTAAATTATTTTTTAAATATAACTTCAAATTGTAAATATTTGTAAATTATTCTCTGAAACTTTATATTTTAGAAATTAATTTAACTAGAGTTGTAAAATAATATGAAAGTATTTTTATAAAATTAAGATCCACTGAATTTATCTTTTATAAACAAATTTTATATTATTTTTATTTTATTTAAATTAAAGGTTTAATAAAGTAATTAATAATTGAAGTTGAAATTATATACAACCGTATCTTTACTTGCGGTTCTTCCTGTTTGGCATCTGGATAACTTGGAAATAAACTTAGTTTATCTTAAAATTTATGGATTAAACAAAAAAATTTCCCAAATTATTCCGATGCCAAACAACACCTCTGGGTTTCAAAACCGACGTCCAAATAAAAAATGATACCGAAATCAGTCGTTGGTAGAGTCAACGAAATTAGAATATTTATGTTGACTTCCGTTTTATATGTATCCGAATAAAATGACGATAAAATTTTCGAGAAAAACATGGTATATGTGGGCCCTTTTAGGGGCAAACGGATCACCTTTAGTCAAATATTTAAAATATTTATGTCATTTTTAATTTGAACGTAAAATCATAATTATTTAACTCTAAAAACAATTGTAGTGAATCATTTAAAATTAAAGAATTTACTAAGAAATTATTAATGTATTCAAACATTTTTAAAAAATCTCAATGTTTTAAATGGTAGACGTCAAGTAAATCAAAACAAAGGGAACCCTCGGTACAACATTTCACATATCACTTGCCTGTCTCTTTCACACGACCGCTCTATCTTTGTGCAGTCTGCGCACATTTAGAGCATTCGTTTCTGTAGGCTTCCGGGAATGCAAATCAGTAGACAATCATGATTCATTCCAATATAACGATAATCTGTTATATGACCATCATATAACGGATTATTCAATCAAATACCCAAATATTTCTTAATTAGTATGGGATAGTTCAACATAAACGAATCGGATAGTTTAGAATAAAAATGTCACACACTATCATCGCATACAAATAATATTAGATAATATATAGCAACTTATTTAAAAACATAAAAAGATTTCTTGTTATTTTAACAATGTTACGTAATAGAAATTTTTATTAGATATTAAAAAGTTAGTTAAAAATATTACGTAATAGAATTTTTTAAATATATAATTAAAATAAAATGTCTACAAATTTATATGAATTTTATCTTAAAACATGTAAGATCAGATCATATAACAATCTAAAGTTGAGCTTAATCAAATCATTCAAAGTTTAAAAATATTTAAAATATATCGAACCCACCTGAATTGGTCGACCGACATAAGAAAACAACATAAACATGACTTAACTCATGTCAACTAAACTTAAACAATTCAAATTGTTTCAACACATTTGAAGATTTCAAATTCAAACAAGTAAAAGAAACTTCAATCAATAACAATCAAAATCAAACATTTCAAACAATTTGAAATAAACAACATTCAAATCTAAACCAAATTAAAATCTAAAATTAATATTTCAAAACACATCAAAATCAACACTTCAAATCAAAATATAAAACAACCTCAAACAAAACGTAATCAAACTTGTTTGCATTTCATCGAGCATGAAAGGCCGGAGCTCTTTGTGTTCTTTACACGTTGTGGATGTGCACACTCTTGATAAACAAGGTTGATATGGTAGTTAATCAAGATATTCAAGCAGTTGATCATTGTAAATGAACATTGGATATTCGCACCATACGATGGAGAGAGATCCAAAAATATTTTCACAGAGCCAGAACCTTAGTTCTATACTCTTCTAATATCACCCAATTATCTAGTACATTTATAAGATATCACCTATTTTGCTTGAAAACTCGGACGCCGATATTTCAAACATACAAAAACAACTCTTTTTCAAAAACAAGATCGAGGTTCCCACAAATTGGTGTGGTGTGCCTAGTGCGACTCCTCTTTCCCTTAATCTTTGTACCATAGCAATTTGAGAAAAGTGCACATTCACTATCTCCTTAAAAATTCTTTACATCTCATCAAGTCGGCTTTGTCAATTTTACCGGTTCAATGGAGATTGACAATGGAGTCTGCTACTCTGAAGCCTATGTCAATAGTCTCTACATCAATGCCATTACTACTGGCATCACCTTCGGATGCTTCTCGAAGGTCATACTACTCTCCAAGCATTTGGGGTCCAAGCTCGAGGAGCCATTCACTTCCGAGGAGGAGGTTCACCCTTTTTATTGCCATAGATCACATATGAAGATGTTACTCCACTCCCTGAGGCCTTCCTCCCGAAGATGCCTCAGTTGTCTCCTTCTCACGAGTCATTTTTTGTGAACATGACCACCATTAACTCTAGGCCCGCACCCACTTCTACACAACGGAGTCTTCACAAGATCCGACTCCAGCTCAACTCTCATCACAATCTAGAGGTTGGTAATGCATGGTGCCCTTGGAACCATGCCCATCCATCTACCTTCGTCAAGACTCCCATTAAGGTTAGGGATGAGAATCATCGTCGACCGTGGCTTATAGTCTTGTCCCTTGTCAACCGTTTCACTACACTGAGCTAGTTGGAGAATGACTCTCGGGCTCTTGTTGTGCCCACAACTAATGTTGTACCAAATGCATGGGGAAGTGTAGATCTTCCACCCGTCTCAAGAAGACTGATAGACCAATGGCCAGAGATGCTATAGAGAAGGGAAAACTCTCTCTTACAAAGAATAAAGACTCGAGCTGATCAGTGGCTCCCAAAGTACCAGCCCGGGTGAGGGACCAGCCCTCAGCCCGTCGTCCATCATTTTATTGATTAGTGGTATGATCTAAAGAGAACCCGTAGGTGTTACCACCTACCTATCAGAAAATTCTATTTGAATGGCTGATTCGCTAACCAGCCATTCCAATTCACAGTTCAACCAATCAAGGACAAGATCCTTCTGAAGTTCTTGGTTCACCTAGCTAACCGATCAACAGTCCAGCCCAAGAAGACCTAGCAATAGCTACCTGCCATAGTAAAGAGTCTAGAAATCAACCCTATTGCTAACTTTCTGCCTAGGCAACTAGCTCTACCGACCAGGGCCCAGTCCCATGTTCAAGTTACTTCTTACCAAGAGCCCTAGATAGTGGATTCTTGTGCAGACCAAGGGCAAGGATCCAAACCCTCTACCAGGGGCCTTGAAGTTGTGGCATCCAAAAGCCAGCATTCCCCCTATGGATCTCCCTCCAACGCTTGTCATCCGCCGCACTCGGATGAGGGGCCATCTAGGCTGAAGTCCCGACAACGGCCGCAACCAAGGGCCATCTCTAGCACTCTGCAGCAGCCTAAGGCACTCCTATTTGGCCGAAGGCTCAGTTTACACTACCCCACCAATGGTAATTTTATCATTTTGATGATGGTCGTGCGACCACCACGTTGCAGGAGCTTCCCCCAAAGAAGAGGGTCAATTTTTTATTGGGTTGTATTTTCTAAGGTTTCCCCTAGACACCAAGTGATAGGGGGGCCAGGGTGCCAGATGCACATTTATTCTTGTCATACTGATAGAAATGTATGCCCTACAAGCCAATCATACATGATTTGATTAGACATTTCTTGTATCATCTTATTCATAATAAAAGGCATTTATTCATTACCATCTATCTTTAGATACGCATACCGTAATGCGTATGATGATTGAATCATGATGAGATCATGATAATGAGATCCATCATATAGATTCTAGTGATCTAAATGTTCTAAGTCATAGGTCCTTGAGATAGGACATTAAGTATTCAGATAGACTTATGTATGTGATATCTTCTCATATGATGAGAATGACCGATCTCATTGGACATTAGTGTGGAGACACTAAGATACACATACAGGTGCTCATTAGTAGAATGAGTTCACTAAACTAACCATCATAGAAACCCTGATCGGTATCTTACTAAACTATCTATTAGGGTATTCTATCATCACTGTGGCATGGTTGTATCTTTGACCTGAGTCGCCAAAGATTTCTTGCTAGGTGCATCTTGTACTTTGATTATTAACTTATGAATCACCACCATGATGGTCCAGTATAGTTAATAAATCAGGTGCAAGAGAAACTCGGTGTAGACAATTGAGCGGACAACAAGAGATCGTTTACTCTCGGTAAGAGGGAGAGAATGTCCTATGGAATAGTACTCTAAATTCTTGGCCAACGTAAATAGGATAATTTAAAAAGGAGTTTTCCAGTTGATCTATTCTTGAGTACAAGATTTCATAGAGTCGGATTATTAAAGGGGTTGACAATCAGTGCCGAACCCTTGACCGATCGGGACATTGCATGGATGAGGATTTATATACATGTGGTAACTAATGATGGAAAGGCTCAATGTATGTTATTTAACTCCCCGAAGTCATTTGGGATCATAGAATATGGCTTGTAGCGTTTATGAATGGAAAGTCGTCAAATCTGTTATTGGATAATAGATTTGATTTAATTTAAAAGAATTATTCTTTTAAAATTTGGCTTCTACCAAATTGACTATTGAGCCTAGTGGTCACATTAGAACTAATTCTAAGAACAGGGATAAGGATGTAAATATATAGAAGATTTGGGTTTTTGTAAAAAATTGTATCTTCTATATATTATATGCTTATGAAGCTAAACCCTATCAAGCCAAAGTGTGGGAGAACATCCTTGGCAGCCTCCCTCTCTCCTCTCTTCTCTGGAAGGAGTCCCCTCATGGTCCAACTCCGTTCTAGAAGAGTTTTCGAGCTTGGAGCGAAGGAGAACCAGTCCTTGGAAGACGTTCGTGTGGATACCGCTAGAGGCTGTCCACTTGAATGGCTTGAAGCAACAAGAAACATCCACTCTTCATCTCTGGTGAGGGATTTTTCAAATCCCAAGAACGTATATTCGATCTCCTTCTTAATCGGTACTCGATTTTGTCGTTTTGGTTTCAATAAAGGCTAAGACCTTGGATTCAAGGAATAAAAATTATTTTAAATGCTTATATTGATTCCTTATAGTGGTATCAGAGCCAGGTTGAAGCCTTTGTTGAAATCAAAATCGATTTTGAGTTATTTCATGTGTTTTTCAGTTTTCCCGAAATTATGTAAACCTTGATTTTCGTGGAGTAACCATGTTTTGTATGTGATACGATATTGATATTGGTTTGTTCCATGATAATATCGTGACATAGGGCTTTCGAAATCCGTAGACATATCGGATTTTAGACCTCTGTAGAGTCTGATAGAGTCCTTGAGATTCAGGGTTTCTATCACGGTTGCGCAGTCACCCGGATTTTGGGAAGTTTGGATTTCTCCTTCTATGGGGATGAGGGAAACTTTATAAATTGTTTAGAAGATAGGTAATAGACTTACCTTAAGTTTCCCTTCATGTTTTAGCTATGATCGTCTCTTCAGGAGGAAGAATTTCATTTTTTTCATCGGATATGGTATCCGCGACAGTGGCAACTTCCACTGAGTATTTCTCCTTACACAGATTTTTTCGGAGAACGAAACATATCCCAATAGTTTCGTGATACTCTAAGGATTCTATATGCTACTTTTTCGGATTTTTCCTACTTCTTTTGGACTTCCAAATCTGGGCCGAAAGTTGCGATCAGATTTAGGGTTGTCTCTTTCTCTCGCCACCCTTATCGGGCGGGAGAGAAGGATCCGCCGGGTCCAATTCGGACCCGGCGGTCCGGTCGACCGAATCTAGGTTTGACCTGGATTTGGGTTAGACCGGTGCCGGACTAGGCCAGTCTGACTGGGGCTGATCCGGCGGTTTGTTTTTTATTTTTTTTTTATTTTTAATTTATTTAGAAATGAAATAAAGTGTAGAAAAAATCAGAAAAAATCCTAAAAAAATCTAAAAAATTGCTGATATTATTTAATGAGTCATTGAAGTGTTTAATGTCTTATTGAATGATATTTTTCCTTGTTGTCGTATTATGCTCTTTTTTTTTGATCTTGAAATTGTTTTAAGATCAAAATTAGTGTAAATAATGATTAAATTAATTCTGAAAAATATGATTTGACAGTTTATATTTATATCATTATTTTTGTGGTTTGCACAAGTTTAGAAATGCCTAGATATGGTTATTTGCTTGAATGGCCTTATCTTATTGCATGCAAATTGTTTATGCATTCTTTTCATGTTATTTATTTTATGATAAATACGATAAGCATGAAATTGAGAATTTAAAAAATTATGATATAAATGTTATATCATATAATTACTACATATGCACACTTTGGTCATGTGATGATTTCTTGTATGTGTGGTTGGTGAACATGGACTTAGTTTTAATTATCTTGCATTGGTTATTAATTTGGTTATGTAATTAATTGGGCCTGTGTGTGCCACCTCTCTCTCTCTACAATCTGATTGTAAATTCTATCTTTCCCCAATGTTTATACTCCCCTTGGTCAAAGCCAAGGTTTCTTATTATGTGATA
Source organism: Cryptocoryne crispatula var. balansae (assembly GCA_036172225.1). Classification (NCBI taxonomy): domain Eukaryota; kingdom Viridiplantae; phylum Streptophyta; class Magnoliopsida; order Alismatales; family Araceae; genus Cryptocoryne; species Cryptocoryne crispatula. Next base: position 18,828,581 of record CM069924.1, read on the forward strand.
TATATTCATTGTGTTTGCATACCCTGAACCGCTTTTAATGACAAGAAGACGGCTCATGGAAGATAGCGAGGGCGAGGACCACTTGGAGAAGAAGTTTCTGAAGTGGATACATACCACTTATTGCATCTGATGTTTGATTTTTAATTTTACACCCTTAAGGGTGCTTATGGTGCATGCTTAGGGTTAAGTCCATGGTCACCTATTTTCTTTATGCATATTAGATATGTGGTTGTGTGCTACTACTATACCTTAAATATATGATATTACGAAGGTATACTTATATTTAGATATAGCACATATGCTGATGAGACTCAAATAAAATAAAATCTCTCTTTATTTCAAATTAGGTTGATTAACGTAGGACATTAAGAATGAATCACGTAGCTTTCCATTGCTATGGCTTTGGTGAGCTAATCTTAGATTGGATGGGTTTGCTATGCTACCACAAGGCACATTCGGCAAGGGATTGATGACCATGGCCAAGGTTATTAACCGAACCTTGAGGTGGATCACTTACATAGCTTTGTTGTGCTACCATAAGGGCTATGTAAAGAATCTATTCTCATAACGTAGCAAGTGGATTTGACCTAACTAGAGTACATGATTTCTTGTGCTATCACAAGATCATGACTCTAGAGGCTAAACATGACTAAGAATTGTAATAGTTACAATTGGCAAGAGTTGCCTACCTATTAAGTATGGGATGATTTGTTGTGCTACCACAAGGTCATCACCATAAGGTTAATGGGATCTTAGTCCCCACTAGGACATCATCGAGATGTCCTATCTTTGCATATTGAGGGTTATGCAAATTCGGCGAAATTAGTTGGAGCATAAAATTAAGATAAAAGACCTTATCATATTTTTAATGAATATTTGCAATGTTATCACATTTTAATTATATCTCCTTGTAGATTTCAATGGCGAACCACCCGTTGCGCGGCATACTTGATGCCAACAGGCTCACTAGTCCTAACTTCTCTGACTAGCTCATAAATTTGAGAATTGTTCTCACTGCTGAGCGAATAGCCTACGTGCTTGAGAAGCCACTGCCAGATGAACCATCTGATGATGCTAGTGATGATGTGATTGTCACCTTCCAAAAGCACAAAGAGGATGCATCTCTTGTCCAGTGCTACATGTTAGCCTTTATAAGCAATGAGTTGTAGAGGCAACATAAAAAGATGGATGCCATATCCATCTTGGCTCATCTTGAGGAGCTATTTGGAGCACATAGTCGGACGGAGAGATATGAGATATCTAAGAATCTATTCAGAACAAGGATGTCTGAGGGAACGTCAGTGCAGACACATGTTCTCAAAATGATAGAGTGGGTGGAGAGGTTAGCTGAGCTTGGGTTCTCTATGAACAAGGAGCTGGCAGTTGACCTTATCCTCCAATCTCTACCATCCTCCTTTTCCCAGTTCATCATGAACTTCAACATGAATAAGTTAAACTGTTCTCTAGCAGAGCTTCTAAATATGTTGAAGACTGCTGAAGGCACTATGAACAATGGGAAACCTCCTGTGCTACTTGTTGGTAAGACCAACATAAAAAGGAAGGCTAATCAGATGGGGAAGAAGGGCAAAGCTAAAGTCAAAAAAGTAGCCAAGAAGACAAAGCCCAAGAAGGACAAAGGACAATGCTTCCATTGCCATAAAGATGACCACTGGAAGAGGAGCTGCAAGTTGTACCTTGCAGAAAAGGCAAAAGGAAAGCTTGGAGAAGCTTCAGGCATTTTTGTCATTGACTTCAATTTATCTTATAGATCTACATCATGGGTATTAGATACTGGATGTGCATCTCATATCTGCAATGACTTGCAAGTGTTGACAAGTAGTAGAAGGTTGTTGGCAACAAATTTTTTCCCGTAGCTTGCTTGATATAGATTTCAACAATGCCAAAGTCAGCACGAAAAATCTAACCCAGATTCGGAAAATTCAAGAATAGATGATGCAAACAGGCTCTATAAATGCATGGCTTTACATGCTACAAATGGCCAAGATAATGTACTCATTGCATAGCCCCAGTCGAGAGCTTCACAATGGTGCCCAAAACATGGAAAACGGACACCGGAAGGCCGAAATGACCAAGCCACCGACACTTTGGGACAAGTTGGGACTCTAACATGGAATTCCAACTTTACCACATTTTCAAGGTTTGATAGAGCTAGGCAACGCTTAAAACGGATCGAAAATCTGACCACCGGATGAAGAGATATGTAAGAAATATCAAATCTGGACAGAAAGTCGTATGCTGTCACACCAGGGGCATAATGGTCCGATCAGCTCCTGGATGGACCCATAGGCTAAAAATTTCAATTTTAATGGCCCAAAAATTTAATCTCATGAATATTGATGCATGAAAAATAAATTTGGCCAATGGGAGGAGGTAATTGCACTTAATTATAGTTTCTGGCATTATTGACGGCCGAGATCGCACCAATTGGGGAAATCGATAAAATCAGAGATTTAGAGAAATTCGGGAGATCTCAGACACACATCTTGATGGATCACATGATCAATGGTCATCAGAGCTGATTTTATATTTTTTTGGATTAATTCAAGGTGCATTTAATTGATTCCGGTAAGGATTTATTGTATCCGTCGAATCAGGAGCACTTCGATCAAACTCGGGTTAAAATTAACCCAAATTGAGCTAAACCAAGCTGCATATGGCTGAACACTGCTCTTTCTCACATTCATTGAACGTTAATATAGGATTGTATGTGCCAACACCCTACAATGTAGGGGCAGGTGCGCCAACTTCTCACCTCACACACACATGGCTGATGAGAAGTCTTCTTGCACAAGGACTCTCCCCAACTGACCTTTATCAATATCCCATCTGAGCCTTATCATCGAAGGATTATCTTAACCATCAGATGGGCATGCTTTGGTTGAACTTCAACCCATTCCCACCTGCCATGTGCACACACTCACCTAAAAGGTAGGAGTTGGTGCGCCAGATTGCATCTTACATACACCACACCTTCGTTGGATGTCTATCCCAATGAGAAGTCTTGTAAAAATAGAACTCTTTTGGAATTATTGTAAGGAATTTATACATGACAGCGGAAAAAGTTTTGATTCCATAAAACTATGATTTTTGCCTTGATCGATGCTGAACGAGTAAAATCGGAAACCGAATATGAAGTAGAATGAGAGTACCTCATGGGATTTATAAAATCCCTCACCATGGATGAAGAGAGGACATTCCTCCTTGCTGAAAACAGTTCAAGTGTCCGGTCTCTAGCGGTATCCACACGATCTGCTTCAATAGACGAGTTCTCCCTTCCTTCGGGACTCCAGAAACCTTCCAGATCCAAGCTTGACCATGGGAGATCACCTTCTAGAGGAGAGAAGAGGAAGAGAGGATGCTTGGGACGTGCTCCAGCCCTATGGCTTGTTAGGGTTTGGCTTTATAAGCCATTTATATATAGAAGATGGAATTTTTCACAAAAATCCAAAACTTCTATAAAATTGCGTCCATGCCCTCATCTTATTGACCAGATCTATTGTGTGACCCACTAGGCCCAATAGTCAATTTGATTGAAGCCTTAATTAATTTAAAAGAACAATTCCTTTAAATTAAATCAAAACTGTTATCCGATAACAGTTTTTACGGCATTCTGATCATAAAGGGTACAAGATACATCCTATGATCCCAAATAACTTTGGGGAGTTAAATAATATCTATTGAGCCTTTCCATCATCAATTACCACATGGATTTAAATCCTCGTTCATACAATGTCCCGGTCGGTCAGGGGTTCGGCACTGACTGTCAACTCCTAAGTATTCCAACTCTATGAAATCTTGTACTCAGGAATGGATCAACTGGAAAACTCCTTTTCCAATTATCCTATCTACCTTGGCCAAGGATTTAGAGTACTATCCATAGGACATTCTCTCTCTCCTATAGAGAGTGAACGATCTCCTATTGTCCGCTCAATTGCCTCCACCAAGTTTCCCATATACCCAATACATTAACTATATAGGACCACAACACTAAGTGATCCATCAGTCAATAGTCAAAGTACATAGTACACCTGGCAAGACATCTTTGGCGACTCAGGTCAAAGATCCAACCGTGCTATTGAGATGTAAGAATAACCTGATAGACAGTTCAGTAAGATGTCGATCAGGTTATCCTAAATTGGTCAGTTCAGTGAACTCATTCCACTAATGAGCACCTTGTGTGTATCTCAGAGTCTCCACACTGATGACCAATGAGATCGGTTATTCTCATCATATGAGAAGACATCACACACACTAGTCTATCCAGATTCTTGATGTCCCATCTCAAGGATCCTATGACTAGGAATATTTAGATCACATACCTCTAGATGATCGATCTCATCATGATTCAATCATCATTGCATGTGATCAAGGATTTCATTGTGATATACGCTTCTAATAAAAGCTAGTAACAAAGTTTTGCCTATTTAATTGAATGAGATATTCTTAGAAATGTCGAATAATATCATATATGATTGGCTTGTAGGGCATACATTTCTATCATTTATGACTCTCAACCTCTCAGGCTCATTCTAAGCTTTAGATGGGTCTCCAATCCCCTATAAAAAGGCCCCCCATCTGGCCTTGGTCGAAGCTAGCTTAGCCCACCTGTGTACCAGCTCTGCCCCAGCCCGTTCCTCTCTTTGGTGCACCATCAACCTTGCTCCAGCCCTTCCTCATCTTTCTTGGAAGTCGTCAAATTCAAGTCAGAAATCTCTCCTACCCATTTTGGGTGTGCCAAGTGAAGAAGAAGAAGAAGAAAAAGGCTTCATCCAACAGGTGCGCCAACAGTAGGTGCAACTAGCCTGCCTAGTTGGTGTGCCAACTTCAGCAAGTGTAGCAGGCTTCTTCATCATTGGTGAGGTTTTCAACACCAACAAGACCTTCATCATCTTCCTCCAGCATCATCTGTACAAGGATAAAAATAAGAATAGGATAAGAAGGGCACACATCCCTTCCATCTTCAACACCACCTGCAGTGCAAGAAAAGAAGAAAATACAGTGAGTAGGAGAAGCATGCTCTGATGTAGCCCTTTAATTCTACTCTACCCCTTCTCTTCTCTACTACTCTCTATGGTGAAATAACCCCTGAGTAATGCCCATTCAGCCTCTTTGAGTCCCCTCCACGTTGGTCTACAGAAAGCCATCCTTTAGCCCCAAGGGTACCCTCCATTTGGCCATCATAAAAATAGCTCCTTGTTGTCCCTTAAAACAGGCCTCTGAACCAGCCCCTTTGTGCACCCTTTTGGCCCTCCATTTTGGCCCCTAAACCTTCCACTATCATGCCTTTTGACCCCACTTATGGTCACTTGAACTTGCACCTCCTGCCTCCCCCAATCAGGCCCCGAATGGCATCCAAAACAGGCCCCCTTGCTAGCCCATGTTCTACCCCCCTTGTGAGCACCCATGTCAGGCCCCTTTGATGGTCACCTAGTTTGCCCTATGTGCAACACACCCAATACAGCTCCTACAGCACCCCCAAACAAACCAATCATTCTCTTTGATGTGTGGAAGGAGGGGGGACAGCCCGGGTCTTTTGGGATCCACCGGATGGGTCAAGAGTTAAGCCGGGTGGCCCTGATTTCTACATGTCAAAATGCCCTTGTGCTACCCCTAAATCAAACTCCATGTGTCTAGTTCTCCTTCCCCTTAGAGTATAGGGTGAAGGTCGATGCTTTGAGACTCTCGGAATCCACTGGATAGGCCGAGACTACTCGGGCGGGCCTTCAATTCTCATGCCCTTCGTGCATTCCTAAGCCAATCCTAGTTCACACCTAAACCTGCCCCTTGTGCAGTCCTACCAAAAGCCCACCTAAACAGCACCTTAGCCAACCCATTCCAATACCTTTGAGGCTCACCTACCCTGCTGCTACAGCAAGATGTCAAGGCGCAAAAATGGAGTGCAAATCAGGCCAACTAGGCCATGGAAGTGCAAATCAGGCCCATTAGGTCATGAAGTTCAAAACAAGCTACCAAGGCCCATGAAGCTCAAGATTGGGCCAACTGGGCCGACATGATATGAAGCCGGCCTTCTCAGGCCATGAGACATGAATACCAGCCCATTGTGCTGATGAAGCTGCCTATTGGGCCTTGGCATTAAAAATCACATTTAACTAAATCTGAGGGAGAGATGCCAAAATTAAATAAGGAGTTAGCACCACTAGGTGGGCACTCCACCTTAGGCAGCTAGCCCGAACACGTATCCAGTATGTTGACCCGGGCGTAGGCATGGGACATGCTTCCCACTGCAGACGGACCCTTCCCACTACTTGGAAAGTCAAATGACTATGCCTTATAGGATGGTTAAAATTCCACACCGATTGGAAAATAAGGCGGCATGCTGCCAAAATTTTCCCAATCAAGTGGATTTTACACCAAGAGAAGGACATTCACACATTTGCACCATTAACAGTATTGAGCATGGCATATGAACTACCACATTTGATGTACATTGACATGGAATATTTTGAACATGAACATTTCAAGTGCCGAGTTGATTGTATGTGACTGGGCATCGACACCAGCCCGACAAACTAGATGTGATGCAAACTGAACAAGAGTTAACCAAATCTGAAGTTAACTTAATTAAATCTGAAAATACATTCAAATCAATCTTAAAACATGCTTTAAAAAGATCATTAAAGCTTTAACATTCAAAAAAAATCAAATTTAATATAATCTGGAAAAATTGATTCAATACACTTAATCCATTGGAATTCAAATGCTTAAACAAGTGCACATCAAATAATTTACATCCAACTGAATAAATCACATAAAAGACACATTAATGCATCTAAAATCCATCTTAAAACATGTGAGAGTAGATCATTAACAATCTGGAGATCAGACCTAATTAAGTGGAATCAAAGTTCAAAAATGTTTAAAAAAATATATCGAACACACTTGAATTGGTATTAAAACACCAACCGACATAAGAAGATCACATGAAAATGACTCAGCACATGTAAACTAAACATAAACAAGTCAAATTGACCAACACATCTAAAACATCAAGTTCAAAAAAAATAAAATAAAATTTCAACCAATTGAAGTAAAACAAACCAAACAATTCAAACAAGCTCAAAACAAATAACATTCAAATATAAGTCAAATTAAAATCTGACGTTAACATTTCAAACTAAACTTAAATTAACCTTTAAAACAATATCGAAATCATTTTATAAACATAAAACAACTTCAAACAAATTCTAATCAAACTTGTTTGCATTTCATCGGGCTTGAAAGGCCGGGGCCCTGTGTGTTCTTTATACGTTGTGGATGTGCACGTTCTCATCAAACAAGATCGCTATGGTAGTTAATCAAGGGTGTTCAAGTGTTTTCTCGATGTAAATGAACATCGGATATTCGCACCATCCGATGGAGAGAGGTCAAAAATATTTTCACAGAACCTTAACCTCGGTTCTATACTCTTTTAATATCACCTGGACTATCTAGTATTTTTTTATGGTCTATCACCTATTTTACTAGAAAATTTGGGTACAACTTTTCATGGGGGCACACCCCTAGTTGGGGGCACACCCTACATGCCCTCGATCCAAGGGCACGTTCGGTTGGTTTACTTGTTTTGCACCAATTTTGATTCCTTATAAATTCTTTGCATTGGTAGATGATATAGGGTCACCCTCCTCATCCTCCATCTGTCCTAGGCTTGTCCCAACCTCCCCAACTCATTCTCTCTTCATCCTGGTACCGAAAAATCATCCCAAAGTGAGAGAGAAGCCGATCTATGCTCTATCATGTTGTTTCACTAATCATCGGCTTCCATAGATTTCCATAAGCATTTTTTGTCTAGGCCTCCTTCATAAGAAGCATTTTTCATCAAGTTATATTTCATCTTCAACAAATGGAGATCAATTCTGACATCTCCTCGACTTGTGGCAGCTTCTAAACTGGCACTGTGCAGACAGATCCAGAGTCTACATTTTTCTGCCATCACATTATTAGTCAATTTATGTCTACTACCTGATAGATTCAACTTATACAGTCTTCATACACAAACTATTCCCCAGTAAGTTATATTTCATTTTCAACAAGAATCATTCAATTCTGACACCTGTGGTGCTCATAGCACATCTTACATTGACATTGCACTAGTGGTTCCCAAATCTTCATTTTCTAGCACTAGAGTTATCAAGTAAATTTCAACCCTTTCTTAGAGGATTCAAACCAACTTGTCTCATCTTATTTCACCCTTGGTTAGCTATATTTATTTTAAAACAAATTGGAGTCTCTTTTAACTTCTATATTGCTAGTGGCAGTCTCTACACCAAGGTTGCACCACCAAGTTGTGAGCCACATTATGCTTTTTCTGGCATCTCTTCTATTCATAGATTTATAGGATTCCTTGGATGTCTTCTGAAATATTCATCAACATAAATACTAAGTATTCTTTTCATCGTAATAAACGGCACTCAATTCTAACATCGGGACTGTCCGTGGTGAGATCTGCACTGAAATCTTGTTAGCAGAAGTTCAATGCACCCTCGAACCAAGGGCACATTGGCTGCGCCCCTAAACCTAGGGCACACATACCATGCCCTAGCCTGCACACATGCTATCTTGATCAATGATCTCCTCCATTTTAGCTCCCATTTGAGCCATTCAAGTTCCTACTTCTTCCTCATTCATTCAACATCATTTTTACATTACTTTTATTTAGTTTTTGCATCAATCAAATAAAAAAATGTTAGGGCCAACCCCAAAACTAGTAAGTTCTATTCTGATTGCCATTTTTATGTCACTTTCTTCACAGTTACTACACTTCATTCGATTTTAATCCCTCTTTCATTTGTTTTATTTTCTTCTAGTTGCACAAGTATATCAAGCAAGTGGTGTTAAATATTCTTCTTCATTGGCTAGCTGGAGAATAAGAAGGTTGAACCTACACACACATCTACCACGCTAAGGTAAACATGGTCATATCTCAAGTACTCCATACTTCATTTATTTAACTTCGAAACCCATGGTTTTTGATGACCACCTTTCTTTACCTCTACTTCATCACCTCTCTTATCTCTTGTTCCTTTTAATTTTTGTCTACTCAATCTTCTCCCACACAACCCAAACTGTCTCTCCGGCGCCCAAGTGACATCGAGGGCCAAAAGTTTGGGGATCAGTGTAAGTGTGGGCCAAGGTGAGAGTTCCTCCTTACCTCAATATTCTGAGGTGCCAACTTAGAACCCATTTTTAGAGTAGACAGTGGGTCCATGCGGGAATCAAGAATTGTAAGATGGTCCCTATAGAGATTGAAAATGAAGGTTACCATGGTGAAAAATGAAGAATTAACCTATACATGGATTTAGAAAAGGTGGTGGTCCATATAGGGACAAGTAACGGGATCGTCCTCACAGTAATGAAAGCATAAGGCAGTTTAGGCAAGAACAAAAAATGAAGGCTACTACAATGGGAGTTGGAGAATTAATGGCCTGCATGGGTACCAAAGTGATCCCACGATGGGATCTAAATAGCTATTGGTTCATGTGAAGACCAAAATTAAAGAGCACCATGGTGGGATCTAAGGTTATAATGGTCCACGTGGAAACTAGAAAAGAGATGAACACGTCTTTGAGAGGATTGTGAAATGAAATATGCCACAATGGGATTTAAAATGTGATGGTCCATGTGGGGACCGAAGGTGAAAAAGCACCACTATAGACATGGTATTTAATTGGGAATTGAAAATGAAGATGTCCTCACTGGGACCAGGGATGGAAATGATAAAACATGCATGTGTCATGCAATAAAAATGGTGGGATTCAAATGTGAATGGAAAGATACTTATGACTTTAAACCAAGCAAGGCAAGGGTAGCAACATTGGTAAACATGATATGATAGAACCATGGTGTGTATGTGATAGAAATGTATGCCCTACAAGCCAATCATATATGATATGATTCAACATTTCTACGAATATCTCATTCAATTAAATAGGCAAAACTTCGTTACTAGCTTTTATTAGAAACGTATATTGTAATGAAGTCCTTCATCACATGTAATGATGATTGAATCATGATGAGATCATGATAATGAGATCGATCATCTAGAGGTATGTGATCTAAATGTTCCTAGTCATAGGATCCTTGAGATGGGACATCAAGAATCCAGATAGACTAATGTGTGTGGTGTCTTCTCATATGATGAGAATGACCGATCTCATTGGTCATCAGTGTGGGGATACTGAGATACACACATAGGTGCTCATTGGTGGAATGAGTTCACTAAACTAACCAATTTAGGAAAACTTGATCTGTATCTTACCGAACTGTCTATCAGGTTATTCTTATATCTCAATAGCACGGATGGATCTTTGACCTAAGTTGCCAAAGATGTCTTGCCGGATATATCTTGTACTTTGATCATTAACTTATGGATCACCATCTTGATGGTCCAGTATAGTTGATGTATTGGGTGCAAGAGAAACCCGGTGGAGGCAATTGAGTGGACAATAAGAGATCGTTCACTCTGGGTAGGAGAGAGAGAATGTCCTATGGGATAGTACTTTACATCCTTGGCCAAGGTAGATAGGATAAATTGAAAAGGAGTTTTCCAATTGATCCAAATCTGAGTACAGGATCCCATAGAGTTGGAATTTAGGGGTTGACAGTCAGTGCCGAACCCCTGACCGACCGGGACATTGTATGAACGAGGATTTAAATCTGTGTGGTAATTGATGATAGAAATTCTCAATGGATGTTATTTAACTCCTCAAAGTCATTTGGGATCATAGGATGTGGCTTGTACTCTTTATGATCAGAAAGCCATAAAAACTGTTATGGGATAACGGTTGTAATTTAATTTAAAGGAATTATTCTTTTAAATTAATTAAGGATTCAACTAAATTGACTATTGGGCCTAGTGGGTCACACATATTAGATCTGGTCAATAAGATGAGGTCATGAACATAATTTTATAGAAGTTTTGGATTTTTGTGAAAAAATTCATCTTCTATATATAAATGGCTTATGAAGCCAAACCCTAGCAAGCCATAGGGCTGGAGCACGTCCCAAGAATCCTCTCTTCCTCCTCTCTCTTCTAGAAGGTGATCTCCCATGGTCAAGCTTGGATTTAGAAGGTTTCTGGAGGCCAGAAGGAAGGGAGAACTCGTCTATTAAAGCAAATCGTGTGGATACTGCTAGTGAACGGACACTTAAACGGTTTTTAGCAAGGAGGAATGTCCTCTCTTCATCCATGGTGAGGGATTTTATAAATCCCATGAGGTACTCTTGTTCTACTTCATATTTGGTTCCTGGTTTTACTCGTTCGACATCGATCAAAGTAAAGATCATGGTTTCAAGGAATCAAATATTTTTTCGCTGTCATGTATTGATTCCTTACAGTGGTTTCATAGCCCGGTTGAAACCTTGGTCAAAGTTGAATTGAAATTGGCCTGATTTCATGTGATTTCCTGCTTTCCCGAAACTATATACAGATCATTTTTATTTGATCTCCATAGTTCGTATGAGATACCAAATTGTGTGTAGTTAGTTTCAATTGATTCTCGTGGATGAGATCTTTCCAATGCTGCAAACCTCATGAATTTTGGCCATCCGGAGAGTCCGGAAGGAGTTCGTAAAGTTGCTAAGATGATCATGTCTGAAAATCCAGCCGAAATTGTAGACACGCCAAATTGTCTTGATTCGGAGCCCTAGACTCTTATTCCATAGGCGATATCTTTTATTTGACCGTTATCTAATTCGGACTACCTCGTGGAGATGAGCTAAGGACATTGGTGGAGCCCCCCTTGTTAGTTGAGAATGGACCAATGATTTCCAGAATATTGCCGTAACTTTCAAGCGAGAGCCGCACGTGAACTGTAAAAACATGAAGCCTGCTCGATGACCGACCTTGAATGGTCCATAATTGAAGGTCTCGGGAGTCCCGCATGTGTTCCGGGTTTCCGAGAAGTCATTTCGGTAGGCGTCGGTCAATGACGGCATTCGTTGCGGCTTTTTCGATCTGTGCTGACACGGCTATCCCGGACCATGTATTAGGCCTTTCCGGTCATCACCGGGTCTTTTCGGGTCATCCGGGTCGATTCTAGCCGAATATTTTCATTAACCAGGGCCATACATCCGGTTCGGTCAATTTTAGGGTTTCGCGGCTTTTACGGCTTTCGATTCACGTTTACCGGGTTAATCTCAAATTTTCGATGACCTCGGGTTGTCCGATCATACCAAACTTGTTCGGTCATCATTTTAAGTCATCCCGAGTTGACCCGAGATTTCTCGACCGGAACCATGCTTTTTCGGATCTTCGCCCCCGGTTTCGGTTTTCCGCGAGAGTGTAAACCGGTAGAAAGCCCCGCGCGAACATCGGGAGTCATGCCGGTTGCTTTACCGACTTGAGGAGTTGCGGTTGAAGGCCCTCTTTCCAACACGACAAACGGGAGCCGAATCGGACATCCCGTTTGCAAGATACGGCTCGCGGAACACGCGCGCAGGAGAGAGAGTGTACTGCGCCCCCGCTCCCTTTGAAAGAGGAGGGCGCGCCCTGCGCGCCCTCAAACCGGGGGCGCGCCCTGCGCGCCCCCGGTTCCTTTGAAAGGCGGGGGCGCGGTCAGTTTCTTTAAATCGCAAATTACCCCGATTAGCACCTTCTAAACTGGATTTTTGGAAGGTTTCCGCGGAGGATTTTTGATCATTTGTACCGCGCCCCTGGCTCGGGGGCGCGTTACGTATGTCAAGTCGATTTTTAGCAATTTCCGGAAGTTTCCATCGATTTTTAGCAGTGAGACGCGTAATGCGCCCCCGCTTCCTTTGAAACAGGGGGGCGCGCAGACCGCACCCCCGAACTGGTGGCGCGCCCTGCGCACCCTTGGTTTGAGGGCGCGCCCTGCGCGCCCTCGTCCTCTTTGAAACACGGGGGCGCGGTCGGTCCAGTTTCTAAATTTTGCACCGGCTTCCTTCCCCTATAAATTGAGGGTCATTCTCAGCGACCCAAGGTTAACCCCCGGTGCCTAGCTCATCCAGAGGTCGTCCAAGCTCTTCTCCAAAGCCGTCCCGACGTCCAAAGGCGATCCGAAGTCAAGAAATCGATTCCGAGGTTAAGGAGAAGGCTCGATCCGGGTGTTCTTCATCAACCATCTTAACTGACTTCTGCAGAAAATCCGGGGCTTCTACTGCAAAAGTCTTCAACATACAAATTGTTCCTCTCTTCGTCCTCTTTCATCTCCATCTGACGGCACTCAATTCCAACTTTCCGTTTGTTCGTGGCGATTGCCACAATGAGGGCGCACATCCAGGTTCTGTTTTCTATATCCGCCCACTTTCAGAATTTTTACTGACTTATAAAGGAGTATTTCGGAGAATTTATAAACATAGTAACTCTTCCTCTCTGAGTCCTCCATCTACTCCAACAAACGGAACTCGATTATGACATCGGGGTCGTCCGTAATATCCTCTACACCGAAGTCGCACCAGAAGGGTGCAAAGCTACCCGAACCGGCCTTTTCTCAACCAACTCGGCTTCAACTCAAGCCGATCCATTCCATAAGCTTTCTCAACTCATTTAACTCAGTTCATTTACTGTTTTAAAGCATATTTCAGTTTATTTGCATCATTTTTACATAATCAAAAAATACAAAAAAAGGGTTAAGGTTCACCCCAATCCGGTGAGTTCGATTCCGATTGCTTCTTTCTCATCTTCTCTCTATAGTTACTACACTTCCAATAGTTCTAATTATTTTCTTCACTTGGTCTATTTTTCTAGTTGCACAGGTTGAACAAGCTAGCATTGATTGGAGACTCTTCTTCATCGGCCGACCGAAGAAGAAGAAGGTTGAACCCATATCCCGATCTCCCACGCTAAGGTACACGGTCAATTCAACTCAACTTCTTAATTTACATCCTATAAATCGGAGCCCGCGGCTCCTGGCGACCACATTTCTCATGCTTTAATTTCATCTCCTCCTCACTCTCCTCCCACATGACCCGAACCGTCTCCGGTGCTCGAGCGACGCCGTGAGATGAAAGTTCGGGGATCAATGTGAGTGTGGGATCGAGGTGAGGACACTTTACCGCTTTCCGAGTGTTTCCCGATTCACTCCCTTTCCCTAATTCCATCTTTCACCTTCTCTTGAGGTGCCGATCCGGAACCCGTTTTCGGAGTCGACAGCTTTTTGGCGACCACGGTGGGACAACCAATGTCTTCAACCGTGCTAGCTTGATGGGTCCGTGCAACTAGTTATTTTCCAACTTGGTTCCCACGTGAACCGGCTTGTCCTTTACTTTTTCATGTCAATTTACCTTTAAACTTGTTGTTTACTCTTCCTTTAAGATTGTCCCCCATGTGGACTTAATTTGCTTGTCTTTCATTTCAACCCGGTTTCCGCGTGAACCACTTTTCTTCTTATAAACCGGTTCCCGCATGAACTACCTTTCTTTTCCAACTCGGTTCCTGCGTGAACCAACTTATTTTCAGATCAGTCCCCGCGTGGACCACCTCTTTACAGCACCTTTAGATTGGCCCCACGTGGACCACCTCTTTACAGCACCTTTTGTCAACTCTTACATCGGTTCCCGCGTGAACCACCCCTTTCTTCATTAAAACCGGTTCCCGCGTGAACCAAACCCTTTTCTAAACCGGTTCCCACGTGAACCAACTCACTTTCAGATCGGTCCCCGCGTGGACCACCCCTTTGCACCAATTAGATTGGCCCCACGTGGCCCTCCTTTCCTTTTTTCCAATCAAACAAACCGGTTCCCGCGTGAACCACCCATTTTCCCTTCAAAAACCGGTTCCCGCGTGAACCACCTACTTTTCCAAAACTCGGCTCCCGCGTGAGCCACTTTATTTTCAATTCGATCCCCGCGTGGACCATACTTTTACCTTTACTTCAGCTTTGTCCCCACTTGGACACTCCAACACAAGCCGGTTCCCGCGCGAACAACCTTTTAATTGCTAGTTTCTAGTTACTTGTTTTACTTTCTCATTACTTATCTTGTTTGCATTCACTTGCTTGGTTTATTTAATAGCTTTAATTCATGTTTGCATATTGATTGCTTCTTCTTCTCCTATCTTCCATTTTTCATTTCTGCATTAGCTTTTGCATCGGGTACCGGACTCGTTCCGATCCGTAGGGCATTCGAGGCGGGGGCTCTATCTCCCAACACACCCTCACCCTCCAAACACCTTCTTGGTGGATTCTAACATCTCTTATAGGATATTCCTTCCTAGTTGATTTGGTGGTTTCCATCAAGACCTCTGTAAGTCCCCATCCGTGGAGTATTCCTCTCTGCACGATTGGGCCGGTTGTACCACTTTCCCAAAACCCGAAGAACCCAAGTACCTACTCGTGGTGATTGAGCGATAACCTTAGGTCTTGAAGATTTAAGCAATAGGAACCATACCTACTTGAGTGAACAATTGCTAACAATCTATCTAATCTAAGGTTTCAACCCAAAATTTGTCGAGTAGTCATTTTAAAAACTTGTTTGCACAACTTGCTTGCTCACAACAATTGAAAACAACCAAAAAATTTTTTTCTTACAAAACACCTAAACAAAACAAAACAAAAACCTTTTTAATTTTGTGTTCAACTTGTTTTCCAAACAACCAAATTGAAACAAAACAAAATCAAACAAAACAAAAAATAAAAAAATATCTTCAATTGTGTGCTTTGATTGCTCTCTTTTCTAACCATCTTTCTAGAAAGATTGACATGATGCCCATGATGCTAAAGTCCGGAAGACACGTTGGGAGGTCGGACTACTACAAGAAACAGGAGTATGGGGAAGGTCTCTACAAGCTCCAACAACAACCCGAGAGCCATGTCAATGCTGCTATGGAACCTGAAGTGCAAGGGGTTGCCGATCAGTCTGCTTCATTTAGTATAGAACAAGCTCTTAAGGATCTATCTTTTCATCTTGATCCCAATACCTTGTCATTCATACAATCTCTAGTGAAGGGCAAGATGCCTCGCTAATCAAGGTCCAGCCAAAGTCAACCGAGCCGCTTTGCCTCCCCAATCGACGAGTTCGACCTCTTGTCATAACCCCACAGGGCAGCCCTGCCATGTTACTTCACCTACTCACCCCATTGTGGGTCATTCTTCAGCTCGCACACCAACCCACCTCTCTCCCATCCAGGTGCCACATGCACACCCCCTGGTGAATTCCTCCCCACCTATTGCCAAGGATAAAGAAACCATCGAATTCCCCCTCTATACTATCTACATCCCCCAATCACAAATGCCAACCTACCATCGCTACAATGGCTCGTGTGATCCCTTCACCCATGTCAATGATTTCCTGAGCAAATCATCTCAATGGCATAATGATAGAAAGACCCTTGCCTTTCTTTTTAGGAGATCTTTAGAGGGTGTAGCCCTAGATTGGTTTTTTTCATTGAACAAAGTAGAGATATGGGATTTCGAAATTGTCAAGGCCAAATTCTTGAAACGATATGGGCCAGGCTATTCAATAATTGGGGAAGCAAAAGAAGATGTTGAATTAATGCACTATTTTGATGAATTGAGGCCCAGGCTTGAGAAGAACATTGATGCTATGAACCAACCTAGGAGCCCTCTCCAACCTCACCCAGATCATCATCTTCAGCCAACTCCTCGACGCCAGTTGATTAGGCCACCCATGCCACAATCTCAGCCGGACATGCAACCAGTGTCAATGGCACAATCAATTGTGCACAATCAAGCTCCTCATGTCAATTGTGCCAACACCTCACTATCAAAATCAAATCCTCAGCCTATTTCACCAACAACCCCTCGGCCAATCATCAGGCCCTTGGCTTCTCAACCTATTCCACCAACAACCCCTCGGCCAATCATCCGGCCCTTGGCTTCTCAACCTATTCCACCAACAACCCCTCGACCAATCATCCGGCCCTTGGCTTCTCAGCCTATTCCACCAACAACTCCTCAGCCAACCATCCAATCCATGACTCCTCAATTAATTACATCAATAGCTCTTCAACGAATCGACTTCAATGCCGGCACCACTTCAATCAATCCCTCAACATAGGGTTCCCCTCGGTGGGTCAAACCACTTGTTTCGTCTGTTGCTCCTGCCATGGTAGAGGAACTAGTCACTCCTATCATTCATGCTCCTACCCTGGCAGAGGAACCAATTAATCTGATCATCCCTACTCCTACTATAGACGATGATTTATTCACTTCAACCCTTCATTCTCCTTCCATGGTAGAGGAACCAGTCACTCCGATCATTCATGCTCCTGCTATGGTATATGATTTAGTCACTCTGACCCCTCAAGCTCCTACGTTGGCAGAGGAAATAATAACTCCAACCATTTGTGCTCCTGCCATGGCAGAAGAATCAGCTTCTCATCATGTCATTACTATATCTCAAGATCAAAGTCAGCTAGTAGGGGAGGTCGAACCAAACCCTTCTACTTTTTTGGAATCCCCTAGACTAGGCATGCCCTCTTCCATAGAACATCCCGAGGAGAAGCCTGCTATAGGGAGCTTAGATGAAGGAATCATAAACTTAGTTGATTGTCAAGGACTAGGCAAGGATTCTTCAGGTATAGATCAACTATCATCATTATTGGAATTGATCCCTGAAGTTTGTCAGAGTAAATTGACCCCTGAGCTGGGAAGTAAGGAGACCGAATTGGTCAGTGAAATGGGAAAGGAATCTATAAACCAACAGAAGGAGGATGCAAACCTTAGCAAGGGGATACTAGGACCTCCTCCAGCTAGGCAGGCAAATCCTTTAGCATCAATCTTAGGGCCACGACCCTTACCCCATTCTTCTCTTAAGCAACAATTCGGCCCATGGGCCCATGATCAATCAATCTTAGGGCCACGACCCTTTCTTTATTCTCCTCCAAATCAACGATTGGGCCCATGGGCCTACAATTCTTCAATCTTAGGGCCATTGCCCTTTTTTTATCCTTCTTACAACCATCAATCAGGCCCATGGGTCCAAAATCTATCAATCTTAGGGCCATGGTCCACACCCCATCCCACTCAATTGGGCCCTTATGCCCCATTTTTGGGCCCGTATGCCCCATTTTTAGGCACTTATGCCCCTTTTCGTCAATCGAGCTCTTATGCTCCTTTCATCCAACCGGGCCCACGTGCCCCTTTCCATCAGCCGGGCCCACGTGCCCCCTTTATCTAACCGGGCCCATGTGCCCCTTTTAATCAACCGGGCTCTTATGCCCCTTTTCTTCAACCGGGCCCACGTGCCCCTTTTAATCAATCGGGCTTGCATGCCCCTTTCCTTCCACTGGGCCCATATGCCCCTTTTCCCCAATTGGGCCTACATATCCCTTTTCTTCCATCGGGCCCACATGCCCATAATTCTCCCCGATCGGGCCCATGTGCCCTTAATTTTTCTAAATCGGGCCCACGTGCCCGCAATTCACCTCAACCGGGCTCACATGCCCATGTTTTTCTACAATCGGGCCCATGTGCCCAAATTTCTTCTAAATCGGGCCCACGTGCCCACCTTCCAACAAACTCGGGCACACATGCCCACACTCCTTCAACTTCGGGCCTGTATGCCCCCATTTCTTCACCATCGGGCCCGCGTGCCCATACTTCTTCAAAATCGGGCCCCCGTGCCCCCACTTCTTCAACTTTGGGATTACGCACCCATACTCTTCAATGGCGCCAGCGAGCCCATCACAAATCACAATTTTGCTCCCAACCATTTAAATCGGGTCCATGTGCCCACTCTTTTCATTGGGTCCCTCGGGCTCAACCTCCAATCGGGCCCTCATGCCCATCAACATCAACCGGCCTCTCTAGCCCACATTCAAATCTTGGGCCCACGTGCCCCCTGATTCCGACTACTCCTGGGCCTTCAAGCCCACTTTCAACTCACAGGCCCAAGAGCCCATTTTAACTCACTTTTGTTTCCAAGCATGTTTTTGTCCTTTTTGAATTCTCTTTCTTTTTCCAAGTTTTACTTTCAACAAAAAATCAAGGTAGAGAAATTTCTTAGGTGATACCCCAATCTTTGCCTTCTACATCATCAATCCTAGTTTTGCCATGTTAAATCATATCCTTCACATCTTTCACTTCATCATATGACTTTGAAACTTGAATCCAATGTGATATAAAGCATATCAAAAGTGGAAGCAGTTGGGCAAGGCAAGGCAAGGCATGGCAGGTAAGGCAAGGCAAGCACAAGCAAAGCCATCATCAACAATGAACTTCTCCTTCTCTCAGGTATTACATGAAATTGCATTCATTATCATTATGTCATCCGCAAGGCAATATTTTTATAAATGATTTTGAATTTCACATGACAGTCTTACTTGAGAGAAAGTTTTGATTGATGATAACTACTTTTTGTCTTATCCTAATGAATTCTTCACAATGCAAGGCATGCTTTCAATTGATTCGCCCATGGAATGTAATCTACCTCAAAAATGGAAAGAACTACCAGTATGACTTAAGTCAACATGTTCTAGGTTGTTGTCTAGGAGTCGAGGGTAGATACCATTCTACACACACAACACGTCCTGATCCCAGAATCTGGATGACTTGACACCCAAGAGAAGCTAGGTAAGGCTTAGAGATGGAAGGAAAACCCTCGCCATATTCTCTTCGTTCGGTCCAAGATAGGCAAAGGGGACTAGAGAGGGAGAGTATCGAAAGCATCCACCACCTTAGTAGGAGGCCGTCTCGAAAGGTCCAACTTCTCAAAAGAAAAAGGTGCCAAAAGATGGGCAATGAACCCCACAGGTTTAAACAAATATGGGCCTGTCTGAATGAGTACCCAAAAATTCAGAAAATGAAAAAAAAGGCACCAAAAGATGGGCAATGACCCCACAGGTCAAAGCACCTGTCCAAATGTGTGCCACAAAAATAGGTTTGTCGATAAAGAAGAAAAGACCCGAAGAGGCCGAACCCCAACGGGCAATTAGGTGTGAGTAGAGAAACCCCTCTCGACATCTCCAAAGCCTATCAAGGACTTTCCCTCAATTCTTCATTCTTACCCCCAAGGTGTGGGTGAGCCAACCAAATCAAAGCTAAACTCTAGCCGATCAAAGGTTGATGGTCGGAAAGATTCTGGGCAAGGAACCCCATTTTGCACATGGTGTCTACCACGAACCTAGAAAAACAACCAAGTGATGAGAACTTGTGTCAATACTGATTTTTCTCTCCACAAAAAAATATTTTCAAAAAACTCTCAAAAAAGTTGAATATTTTCAAAAAAATCCAAAAAAAATAAATATTTTCAAAAATTCAAAAAGATAATATTTTCAAAAATCCGAGAAAAATTGAATCTTTTCAAAAAAAGAAGAAGAAAACTTCATTCTCAAATTCCAACAAAATTTTCAAAAAAAAATAAAAAAAAAATCACCATGCTCGGTTTGAATTCTTGTCTTTACATTCATTGTATATTTGTTGCTTTATTCACCCTTAAGAAGGCTATTCCCCCTTGACAAAGGTCAAGGCATACTGCAACTTGCAAGGGGGATAAGCCGCATTGTTGTTCTAATCTTTTCCTTCTAAGTGTTTCAGGCACAAGAAAAACTTTACACCCCTTGACAAAGGTCAAGGCATACTGCAACTTGCAAGGGGATAAGCCATATTGACATTCTAATCTCCTTTTTCTAGTGTTTCAGGCATGAAGAACAAATGCGGAGAACTTCACAAAAAGGCGAAGCTCGCCACTTTCCTCCCCAAGGATTCTTAGGAGGAGGTGCCACTATGACCTCGACCTCAACTTCGTCGAGGAGCATTTTCAAGATTTCAATAAGGCGATGCTCGCCACTTCCCTCCCCTGAGGATTCTTAGGAGGAGGTGTCACCATAACCTCGGCCTTAATTTTGCCGAGAAACCTTTTACAGGCGATGCTCGCCACTTCCCTCCCCTGAGGATTCTTAGGAGGAGGTGTCACCATAACCTCGGCCTTAATTTTGCCGAGAAACCTTTTTCAGGCGATGCTCGCCACTTCCCTCCCCTGAGGATTCTCAGGAGGAGGTGTCATCATTACCTCGGCCTCAACTTTGCCGAGAAGCTTTTGTTCCGTGTCCTCATTAGGACACATGAACTCTTTTGTGAGAATGCATGTCATCATACCGCAAACTCACCGTTATCATTTCCTTTCTTAGCATATATTAGGTGCATTACTATTTATTTTATGCATTGATGTTGAAGACCGTGAATGCAAAGAAGACCAGGCCCGAGATCCCCTTCATCAAAATCCACGACGGTCGGGTCATTCTTTGTGCTCACGGATAAGCCAAAGTTGTACTATGAGGGACGATAGTTCCTGAATGGGTATCTTGACCTCATAGACAATCTATATCTTCAACTAATTGTTAGACAAGTTTTGTTTTTTGTTTTCTTGAGCCCATCATGTATCATATAGTATTAGTTGCATTGCATTTTTCATTATCATTGCATACATCATTTCATAATCTTCACCTTCTCACCCTCTTGTATCATAATTCTGATCATTCTGAATCCCGATCATTCTGAATCCCACTGTGTTTTCTAATCCCATCGTGTTTTCTAGTCCCACCAACCTTTCTAATATCCCACCGTGTCTATTAATCCCACCATGTTCGGTAATCACCTTGTGCCTTCAAATATTTTATTTCTATCCCCACTGTGACCACTGCAACACCCTTCTTGCTATTCATCCAACCGTGGCAGCCAATTCATCCCGCCAAGGGCCTTCTATTTGGTCAGAACTTGCACCATCAATATCTTCATGGTCTATGCTTAAACATTTGCCTTTTGGAATCTGAGATCATTCCATTCCGAATCGAATCTTGTCTCATAGAAGACTTAATGAATCAGAGAGCCCGAATGTGCTCGATTGGTATTCTTTTACTTTTTCAAAACAAATCTCTTTTTAAACTTTAATCCGTCATAGTACAGGAACACCGCAAAGATCGGGTTACCGGCTGATGATGAACCTACGAACCCATGTTTCGGGGACTCCCCACCGCGTTGGGGGTTGGCTATCCTTCTCTCGTGCCAATGGCACATCTTTTACCAATCGAACATAGGAAGACTTGATGAAACATGGCGGTTAACCAAGAGACTTGAGGAGATTCGTCTTGCCGAATCTGGTCGTTAAGCGTGTCTATATCTACGCCTTGATGCCACCTTTTCAGTCCATCGCCATTTCACTCCACTACATTCCACTACGATCCATCTCGCTTCGCTACGCTTTCTCTACGTTTCACTCCGCTCCGCTACATGCCATTCCCTTGCAAAGCCGACATCAAGGCGAGGCAAGCTGTAGACACGCCAAATTGGCTTGATTCGGAGCCCTAGACTCTTATTCCATAGGAGATATCTTTTATTTGACCGTTATCTAATTCGGACTACCTCGTGGAGATGAGCTAAGGACATTGGTGGAGCCCCCCTTGTTAGTTGAGAATGGACCAATGATTTCCAGAATATTGCCATAACTTTCAAGCGAGAGCCGCACGTGAACTGTAAAAACACGAAGCCTGCTCGATGACCGACCTTGAATGGTCCATAATTGAAGGTCTCGGGAGTCCCGCATGTGTTCCGGGTTTCCGAGAAGTCATTTCGGTAGGCGTCGGTCAATGACGGCATTCGTTGCGGCTTTTTCGATCTGTGCTGACACGGCTATCCCGGACCATGTATTAGGCCTTTCCGGTCATCACCGGGTCTTTTCGGGTCATCCGGGTCGATTCTAGCCGAATATTTTCATTAACCAGGGCCATACATCCGGTTCTGTCAATTTTAGGGTTTCGCGGCTTTTACGGCTTTCGATTCACGTTTACCGGGTTAATCTCAAATTTTCGATGACCTCGGGTTGTCCGATCGTACCAAACTTGTTCGGTCATCATTTTAAGTCATCCCGAGTTGACCCGAGATTTCTCGACCGGAACCATGCTTTTTCGGATCTTCGCCCCCGGTTTCGGCTTTTCGCGAGAGTGTAAACTGGTAGAAAGCCCCGCGCGAACATCGGGAGTCATGCCGGATGCATTACCGACTTGAGGAGTTGCGGTTGAAGGCCCTCTTTCCAACACGACAAACGGGAGCCGAATCGGACATCCCGTTTGCAAGATACGGCTCGCGGAACACGCGCGCAGGAGAGAGAGTGTACTGCGCCCCCGCTCCCTTTGAAAGAGGAGGGCGCGCCCTGCGCGCCCTCAACCCGGGGGCACGCCCTGCGCGCCCTCAAACTGGGGGCGCGCCCTGTGCGCCCCCGGTTCCTTTGAAAGGCGGCGGCGCGGTCAGTTTCTTTAAATCGCAAATTACCCCGATTAGCACCTTCTAAACCGGATTTTTGGAAGGTTTCCGCGGAGGATTTTCGATCATTTCTACCGCGCCCCCGGTTCGTGGGGCGCGTTACGTATGTCAAGTTGATTTTTAGCAATTTCCAGAAGTTTCCGTCGATTTTTAGCAGTGAGACGCGTAACGCGCCCCCGCTTCCTTTAAAACAGGGGGGCGCGCAGACCGCGCCCCCGAACTGGGGGCGCGCCCTGCGCGCCCTTGGTTTGAGGGCGCGCCCTGCGCGCCCTCGTCCTCTTTGAAACACGGGGGCACGGTCGGTCCAGTTTCTAAATTTTGCACCGGCTTCCTTCCCCTATAAATTGAGGGTCATTCTCAGCGACCCAAGGTTAACCCCCGGTGCCTAGCGCGTCCAGAGGTCGTCCAAGCTCCTCTCCAAACCCGTCCCGACGTCCAAAGGCGATCCGAAGTCAAGAAATCGATTCCGAGGTGAAGGAGAAGGCTCTATCCGGGTGTTCTTCATCAACCATCTTCATCGACTTCTGCAGAAAATCCGGGGTTTTTGCTGCAAAAGTCTTCAACATTCAAATTGTTCCTCTCTTCGTCCTCTTTCATCTCCAACTGACGGCACTCAATTCCGACTTGCCGTTTGTTCGTGGCAATTGCCACACTGAGGGCGCGCATCCAGGTTCTGTTTTCTATATCCTCTCACTTTCAGAATTTTTACTGACTTATACAGGAGTATTTCGGACAATACATCAACATAGTAGCTCTTCCTCTCTGAGTCATCCATCTACTCCAACAAACGGAACTCGATTCTGACATCGGGGTCGTCCGTAACATCCTCTACACCGAAGTCACGCCAGAAGGGTGCAAAGCTACCCGAACCGGCCTTTTCTCAACCAACTCGGCTTCAACTCAAGCCGATCCATTCCATAAGCTTTCTAAACTCATTTAACTCAGTTCATTTACTGTTTTAAAGCATATTTCAGTTTATTTGCATCATTTTTACATAATCAAAAAATACAAAAAAAGGGGTTAAGGCTCACCCCAATCCGGTGAGTTTGATTCCGATTGCTTCTTTCTCATCTTCTCTCTATAGTTACTACACTTCCAATAGTTCTAATTATTTTCTTCACTTGGTTTATTTTTCTAGTTGCACAGGTTGAACAAGCTAGCATTGATTGGAGACTCTTCTTCATCGGCCGGCCGAAGAAGAAGAAGGTTGAACCCATATCCCGATCTCCCACGCTAAGGTACACGGTCAATTCAACTCAACTTCTTAATTTACATCCTATAAATCAGAGCCCGCGGCTCCTGGCGACCACATTTCTCATGCTTTAATTTCATCTCCTCCTCACTCTCCTCCCACATGACCTGAACTGTCTCCGGTGCTCGAGCGACGCCGTGAGATGAAAGTTCGGGGATCAATGTGAGTGTGGGATCGAGGTGAGGACACTTTACCGCTTTCCGAGTGTTTCCCGATTCACTCCCTTTCCCCAATTCCATCTTTCACCTTCTCTTGAGGTGCCGATCCGGAACCCATTTTCGGAGTCGACAGAAATTAGGGGAGTTGATGAACTTATTTATTTGGACTCAAATACCTCTGTATAATGACGTGGGAAGGTAGGAAATTAAGTATCCTAGAGTTTCCATAAGTTATTGGACACTTAACGGCCCTTGGAGGTGCCAGATTTTAGAGGTATTTGCATTTTGGGTTAATTACGGCCGTGGCAACTTCCTCCGTCAACTACTCATTGGATAGAATTTTTCGTGAGATGAAACTTCATTAAATAGAATCCTTATTATTTAGGGATTATAACACATATTGTTTTGTATTTTTTGGACTCCGTTTGAACCCCCAAATAAAGCACGAAAGTCAATGCTTTTCTAGGGTTTCCGGGTGCTATAGTGTCACCCCGCCCTTGTCGAGCGAAGAAGATGGAGATTTCGGATCGGATCCAGACCCGCGAGCATGCAGGGTACGCGGAAGAAGAGCAGTGCACCCAGACCGGGGTATGCGGCCGCATCGTGTTGTACCTGAGCGCGTACGACAGCACAAATGGGCTCACAGCCGACGGCGCGCGGCGGTTCGACGTAGCCACAGGGGTATGTGGCAAAACCGCGGTGACCCCACCGGTGCCGTCAAGCACCGATTGGTTGGCGCTATGCGCCACCAGTTTATATTATTCGAAAATGATTTTAAGTTTTTTAAAATACATTTTTGATCCAAAAAATTGCCAAAAATTCTAGAAAATTTTTAAAAAATTGTAGAATTTATTTAATGAGTTATTAAAGTGTTTAATGACTTATTAAATATATTTTTACTATTATATCATTAAATTCTATTATTTTGATATTAAAATTATTTTAAGATCAAAATTAATAAAATTAATGATTACATAAGTTCTGGTAAATTATTTAATAGGTTCATAAAATGTTTATGAACCTGTTAGATAGTTTTGGACTTTGGTTGCCACATAATCATTTTATAAATGGTTTTAAAATTGTTTTAAAATCTTTATTGATTAAATTAGTGTTCAAATAAATTATGAAAAATGTGATTTTGAAGAATTATGATTTGGACATTAATTTAATGCTCTGAAAAATTTTGGAGAAGCATGAATCATCTGAATGTTTTATATTGCTTGTCTTATGCATGTAAATTGTTTATATGTACTTTTCACGCTATTTATTTTATGAAAATTCGACAAGCATGAAATTTGGAATTTTAAAATTACAGTATATAATTTTATGATGGTATATGATATATCTTATAATTATCACGCATGCGCTCTATGTTCATGTGATGAATGTTGGTGTGTGTATGGAGGTGATCATGGACTTAAATTTGCTTTGCTTATGATTGCTTGGTTAATTAAGTTGGTTATTAAATGAGGCCTGCGTGTGCCTCCTCTCTCTCTATACAATCTGATTGTACATTCTACCTCTCCCCCATTTGTGTACTCCCCTTGGTTAAAATCAAGGTTTCTTATTATGAGTTGTACATTTGTGGGTCTGTGTACCCTTTAGCTGCTTGTAATGGTTAGAAGCCGGCTCATGGAAGAATGGAGAGCGGGACCACTTGGAGAAGCACCCTTTTGAAGTGGGAGCATGCCAACTCAAGCTTTTGAATCAAAGGTTTCACCTATAGGGGTGCCTTAAGTGTATGCTTAGGGTTAAGTCCATGATCACCAATGTTCTAATGCATATTTGATATCTGGTTGTGTGCTACAAATTATACTTTAAATATATGATATTCCAAAAGGTATATTAATATTTATATGTAGCACCTATGCTGATGAGACTAAAATAAAATTCCTCCTTGTTCTAATTAGGTCGATAAACGTGAGACATTAAGAATGACTCACGTAGCCTTCCGTTGTTATGGTCTTGATAAGCCAATCTTAGATTGGATGGGTTTGTTGTGCTACCACAAGGCCCATTCAGCAAGGGATTGGAGATCATGGCCAAGGCATTAGTCGAACTTTGGGGTGGACCATTTGCATGGCTTTGTTGTGCTACCGCAAGGGCTGTGTGAAGAATCCATTCTCATAACATAACAAGCATATTTGACCTAACTAGAGTATATGGTTTGTTGTGTTACCACAAGATCATAACTCTAAAGGCTAAATGACTAAGAGTTGCAAGAGTTGCAACTGGCAATAGTTGCCTACCTATTAATTATGGGATGATTTGTTGTGCTATCACAAGGTCATCACCATAAAGTTAGTAGGGTCTTGGTCCCCACTAGGATGTTATCATGATATCTTGTCTTTGCATAATGAGGGTTATGCAAATTCGTCTAAAATTAGTGAGAGTATAAATTAGAATAAAAGACGATATCTTAATTTTAATGAATGTCTGTAATGTTGATATAATTATATCTCTATTGTTGAATATTATAGACCATCATTAGTCTAACATGCTAGATGCTTAGTATTTTAATATTGGCTCACACTTCTTATATTGGTTTAGAACTAAGAGAATAGTTTTCATAGTTGACCTATTGACTATCCTACTTGAGAAGTAGGTATCTCCTACACTATCTAATGATGTGAGAGAAGATAAGATCTTATCTCACAATATTGAAAAGATGTATTGATTGCGTTATATCGGATGTTAGCCTCTACCAAATAAAAATAGTAGTGGCAACATGGATAAATGGATATGATATCCATCATGACTCATGGTGATGAGTTAATTAAAGGTAAATAAGAATAATACATCTCGAATACTTCTTATTGGTGAGACTAATAGAAAGAAGTAAGATCATTAATTAGAGATAGAAGGTGATAGTTAAGAATCAAAGAAGTATGTCAAGATATTATAACCCAAATTTGACATAGCATTCTTCTACTATCATGATGATGGTAAGTAGAAGAAGAAGTGCAAAGTGTATTGCACATAATGCAAAGGTGGAGCTTGAGAAGCTCTATGAATCTATGTCATTAATATTTACTTGTCTTATATACACATTCGATAGTATAAGATACTATATGTGTGTATTCTAGTATAAGATACTAGGGGTTCATATAATAGTATGAGATACTAGATATGCATCTTATATCTACAATGAATTGTAGATAATAGCAAGTAAATGAAGGCTTAAAGAAGATTGTTGACCTACATATGAAATGGTACAAAATGTTGCATCATTACTAGTGGGAGATACAAATTTTTTATAGCTTTCTAGAGTTGTCTTAATTATCCTTCCAAAAGAATATTGTTTTCATTTCCTAGTTGAATAAATGAGATTTATTCTTTGGTATGGAAATGATAATTGTTCTATAATAACTGGTAAAGTGCTTACCAGTGGGAGAATAATAAAGAGTTTATTCATATCAGATATGTATGCTCTTATAATGTGTGAATAATCCTCATTAGGTGAAGTAGATTGATATTGATCAATCTATTATTTAGTAGTACGGTCATATTTATAAGAAAAAACTTAAGGAGTACTATTAAGATAGTAACATATAGGTAAATGATTTAGAATCATTAACTATATGTAAGTCTTATCTTATTAAGCAAAATGACCAACTCTTCATTTGTTAAACAAGGAGAGAGGGCTAATGAGTTTATAAAACTCATGCATCTAGATGCATGTTAGCCCATATCTATTAAAGATAGAGGATAATATTTCAACTTCATTAATTTTCAAAGATAACTTCTCTAGGTATGGACATATGTACTTTATGAAGTACAAATCCAAAACTTTTGAGAAATTATTTGAGATTAAGAATGAAGTGGAAATATTAATGAAAAGAGTATTAGAACTCTTTGATGAGATAAAAGAGGAGATACTTAAGTAATAATTCACACATAAATGAAGGATTATATAATCTAATTTTGATGGACACCTCTTATACATTTTAGCTTAATTGAGTAGCTAAAATGAGAAGCCATATTATGTAGGACATAATATGGATAATGACAACCTTTGCAAAATTCTTCTTTGTCTACTTAGGGGTTAACACTCAATATTGGTGATTGATCTTAAATCGGTACCTTCCAAGCATATTCCAATTATTCCATATTAGATATGGAAAAGGGTTAAATCTTGACCTTAAGCAAGTTAAGGTTTCAAAATGTCTGGCCTGGTGAAGAAGTATAACCCTATCAAGTTGGAATATAAGACTATAAAGTGTTGGCTTGTGGGATATCCTAAGGAAACTTAAGGATATTAATGCTACCCCTAGAGTGAAGAGTATAAGTTGCTCATCTCACCATATTTCTAAAAGAAGAGTCCCTCTTTAAGAAAGATAGTAGGAGCAAGGTATAAATGGAAGGTGTTCTAGTCCCACAATCCATAGACACTTTTATTAAGGTACCAGCTTATATTTACACAAAGGCAAATCATAGATCTTTTCTTGTGTCCAATCAACCTAAGAGATATGTGAGACATATCTTTGATGGAAGAAATGAGACATAAAATAAAAGGATAATGATCCTAAGATCTATATTGAAGCAATATGAGATATTGATTCAAAATGGGAAGAAACAATAAAATCCTATATAAACTCTATCTATTCTAATCAAGTTCAGAACTTGATTGATCCACCTAAGGATTTAGTATCTATAGAGTATAAATGGATCACTAAAGAATAGATTGAAGTAGATTAGAAGGTAGAGACCTTCAAAATAAGGATAGTTAAAAGGGATATCATTTAAGTCAAATAGTTGACTATGATAAGACCTTTTACCTATGCCATGGAATTAATCCATTCGGATTTTGATTGTTACACACTATGACTATAGGATATGTCAAATGGATGTTAAGATAGTGTTTCTCTATGTTATTTTGAGAAGCAAGTGTATATGATACAACCTTTGGGAATCAAGTTCCAAAACATCCAAATAGTGTGTGCATAAGGTCCATTTATGGACTAAAGTAAAACTTCTCATAGATGATAGATAAGGTTTAATGAGATTAAATCTTATGACTTCATTGAGAACGAAGATGTGCCTTGTGTATTCATATAAGATAAGTAGAAGTGCTATTATCTTCTTGACAGATATATGCATGACATACTACTGATTAAGAATGAAGTAAGTATGTTATCATTAGTGAGCCTAGTTATCTATTAATCCTCCAAAATTAATATGGGTTTTAAGATCTATGGAGATAGATCTAAAAGGTTTCTTGACCTTACCCAATTCATGTGCGTAGTTACCATAGTCAAAGGGTTTGACATGGTAAACTCCAAGATAGGTTACTTACCTATGTAATGTGGAGTTGATCTCTTTAAAGAGATGTCTTTGTAGACTTCTTGAGTGATAAAGAGATCACATTAGTATAGCCCTTATGCTTTTGCAATAGGGTCTATCACATTTGTGATGCTACGTACAAGACTTCATTAATGCTCTAAGTGTTATAAGCATTCATCAAGTAAATCAATGTGAGAGTCACAGGATAATTTAGAGAAGTGTTCTTGAGTACTTGAGAAGCACTATGGATGTATCTGTAATATATAAAGGATAAGACTTGAAGTCTTGTAGTTTTATGAACACAAGCCTCTAATCAGATAAGTCAGATAATAAGTCAACATAGTGGTGGTGTAGGGAGCTGGAAGAGTTCCATGTAAGAGAACACTGCTAATTCTACAACTAATCTAAAGTAGATTGAATAATGACTATATATTGCTTGAGAAGCAGACTAGATGAAGATGTTCATCTGGCTTATGAGATTGTCCCAACCTTCGGTGAAAGTGTATCATTATTTTGGAAAAACAATGGGGTAGAGCCAAAGTATCATTAGAAGTTACAAACTTCTATGGCAATACTATAGAATCAGAGAGAATGCAGTTGATAGAGATATAATTAATGATAGAGTATATTCCGCTAATAACATTACTGATCCACTAACTGAAACAATTATTCAAAGAGTGTTTGATCTTCACCTTGAGTTGATAGAGATCAGCCAGATGGGTGATTGACTTTAGTGCAAGTGGGAGATTGATAGAAATGTATGCCCTACAAGCCAATCATATATGATATGATTTAACATTTCTACAAATATCTCATTCAATTAAATAGGCAAAACTTTGTTACTAGCTTTTATTAGATGCGTATATTGTAATGAAGTCCTTGATCACATGCAATGATGATTGAATCATGATGAGATCATGATAATGAGATCGATCATCTAGAGGTATGTGATCTAAATGTTCCTAGTCATAGGATCCTTGAGATGGGACATCAAGAATCTGAATAGACTAGTATGTGTGATGTCTTCTCATATAATGAGAATGACCAATCTCATTGGTCATCAGTGTGGGGACACTGAGATACACACATAGGTGCTCATTAGTGGAATGAGTTCACTAAACTGACCAATTTAGAAAAACCTGATTGGTATCTTACTGAACTATCTATCAGGTTATTCTTATATCTCAATAGCACGGTTGGATCTTTGACCTAAGTCGCCAAAGATGTCTTACCGAATATATATTGTACTTTTATTATTGACTTATGGATCACCATCTTGATGGTCCAGTATAGTTGATGTATTGGGTGCAAGAGAAACCCGATGGAGGCAATTGAGTGGACAACAAGGGATCGTTCACTCTCGGTAGGAGAGAGAGAATGCCCTATGGGATAGTAATCTACATCCTTTGCCAAGGTACTTAGGATAATTAGGAAAAGATATTTCCAATTGATCCAAATATGAGTACAGGATCCCATAGAGTTGGAATATTTAGGGGTTGACAGTCAGTGACGAATCCCTGACCGACTGGGACATTGTATGAATAAGGATTTAAATCCATGTGGTAATTGATGATGGAAATGCTCAATGGATGTTATTTAACTTTTTAAAGTCATTTGAGATCATAGGATATGGCTTGTACCCTTTATGATCAAAAAGTCGTAAAAACTGTTATCGGATAACGATTTTGATTTAATTTAAAGGAATTATTATTTTAAATTAATTAAGGCTTCAAACAAATTGACTATTGGGCCTAGTGGGTCACACACATTAGATCTAGTCAATAGGATGAGGGCATGGACGTAATTTTATAGAAGTTTTGGATTTTTGTGAAAAATTTCATCTTCTATATATAAATAGCTAATGAAGCCAAACCCTAACAAGCCATAGGGCTGGAGCACGTTCCAATCATCCTCTCTTCCTCCTCTCTCCTATAGAAGGTGATCTCCCATGGTCAAGCTTGGATCTAGAAGGATTCTGGAGGCCTGAAGGAAGGGAGAACTCGTCTATTGAAGCATATAGTTGTGATACTACTAGAGACCGGACACTTGAACGGTTTTCAGCAAGGAGGAATGTCCTCTCTTCATCCATGGTGAGGTATTTTAGAAATACCATGAGGTAGTCTTATTCTACTTCATATTCGGTTCCCAGTTTTACTCGTTCAGCATCGATCAAGGCAAAGATTATGGTTTCAAGGAATTAAATATTTTTTCGTTATCATGTATTGATTCTTTACAGTATGGACACACGGGAGGACAAGGAACAAGATCCTGGTGGGACAAGGAATGAGATCATGGTAGAGTGATTGGTAGAACATAGCGTGACAATTGGTTATCCATAGTGAGATGATGACGATGGCAAAACTTTATGATGGAATGCAAAAAAATAGAAAAAAACATAGAAGATGGGACAACTTGTCCTGATGGGTTAAAACACAATGTGATGTATGCAAATGATACATGAAATAATGCATGTAGAGTTTAAATAAATAAAAATTAGCATAAGAAAATAGTAGAAAATATAAGTTGTATATGAGTGAGGATGACTAGGACACCTTGAGGAGAACTATCATCCCTATACATACAACTTTGGTCTATCTGCAAGTCTAATGAGTGGTTGAGTCTTAACTAATTTTTTTGAAGGGTTCTAATGCTCAGCCCCTTTTAGACTTGAGGTCTTCAACATCTCAAATAATATTATTTTTATAGATATAAAACTAAAATGCAAATCCTAATGGGGTCAAGGTTGTCCTCTTTTTTATTGTTTTGCTTCTTTCAAGTGATTGGGAAGAAGAGTCAACACACTCAAAGTCCTTGTGTGGAGTCCCACTTGTTTCATGCATCCGCTTAAAAGGATGATTAGAACATTATTGTGGCTTAGTTCCCTTGCATGAGGATGACTAAGGTTTCCTTAATCCATTGTCAAGGGATACAAGCCAAAAGGCAAAATGATAATAACTAAATATGCATTGCATAAAACTGAACATGCAAGGTAGATATTAAATGTACATGCATAAGTAAAATGTAATTCAACATAAAGAACATACAACTGGAAATGTTTTGAAAACTTTTAAGTTTGTTTGAATTTTGAAATTTTAATGAATACGAGAGTGAAATTAAATGCACAGGGCATGTAATTAAAATGTTTTTGCTTTGAAAATTTTCAAGGTTGTTTGAGTTTTGAAATTTTGATGCATGCAAGATTGAATGTGAAAAGCATTTAAAAATATTTTGGTTTTAAAGATTTTTCCAATTTGTTTGATTTTTTAGTTTTTTTCAATTTATTTTTCTTTTGAAAATTTGCAAACATTTATAGAAAGGACAATTGTTATTTGCTTTGATCAACTTGGATTGGGTATCCCTAATTGTTCTCCAAAGAGAGAGAGGGCATGTGCCATGTGCAAAAGCATAGGCCCTTTCATTTTGAATCCTTTAAAATGGGTTGTCTCTCTACTTATGCCCACTTGCCAATTGGGGTTTAGCCTCTTCAAGTCCTTCCACATTTTCTTAATTTGCCTATATTTATGGCCCACATTTTGATAACTATTTTTTTTTTTAATTTGACCTAAGGGCTTCATCTTTTGCATTCTTTTCTAGGGCTATTTTGATGGTATTCATTCAAACATGTTTTTTATTTTGTTGACTTTAGGGGTCATTGCCCATGTTTTTGCACATTTATCTTTTGAGAAGTTGGACCTTCTGAGGCAGCCTCCTACTAAGGTGGCAGGCACTTTCTATACTTCTAGTCTCCTACATCTACCTTTGACCAAATTAAGTAAAGAATAAGATAGGGTCAACTTTTCTTCTCCAGACTTTGCCTAACTTTACTTCTACTATCCAATCATTGGGATTTCAAAATATAGGTAAGTGATGTGTAAAGTATGGAGCCTACTCTTGATTTCTAGAGAAAAGGTTTGGACACCGAAGAAAAAGTAGAAGTCAAATTATGGCATCTTATCCTTCCAAATTTTATGTATTTATGATTTTTTTTGTAATTTTTACTAAAAAATATTTTCAAGTAGAATAGAATCTAGGAATGGTTTACCATCTCTTGCCATGTGCCAATCATTATTTTTGGTATATTTCTTATCTTGATTGAAAACATGTTTGAACAACATCAAATCGAATTCTTTCAATTATCCTCTTTAAATAAGAAAATTGAGTCTATTTGGCACTCAACTCATAAATTCTTTTAAGAACATTACCTCAAGGATGATATGTTAATGATGAACATATGCATGTAATACCTGAGAGAAGATAAAATTCATCTTTGGTGATGGCGTTGTTAGGACAGTGTTGTTGGCACTTGTCCATGTCTTGACCTACTTCACTACTTCCGCTTCTTCCCATTTGGTGAAAGGTTAGTGACTTGAGTAGATGATATAAAGATGTAGAGGAGTTGAAAGAATCATAATATCAAACAAGGGTTGAGATATCATCATGGAATCTTTCTATCCTATTTGAATAAAAAAGTTACTGCCTAGACTAAAAAGAATGAGACAAAAAATGGGCTCCGATGTGTGATGAAAAGAAAGAAATATACATGTAGTGCCTAGTTGCAAGCATTGGTCATAAGAAGCTAGATTGAATGAAGTGGGGGCATGAAGGCCCAATTCTAGAAGGCGGGTTGGGATCATAGTCCCAGAGATCAATGATGATGTGCTCTTGGGCATAACTTAAAAGAGTTTAGAGGAACAACGACCCATTTTAAGAAAGGCATGGTGCATGATAGCCCAACTTGGAAAGGTGAAGGATGCAATTGCCTAATTAAGGTGGTTGGGCTTGATGACCTTATTCAAGAAGGTGGAATGGGATTGCAATCCTAGAGATGATGATGATGGGCTCTTGGGTCCCATTCAAGATAATTAAGGACATGAAACCCTAGTTCATAAAGTCGTGGGGTGTTATGGTCAAATTGTTGAAAAATGATGGTATGGCCCAATCTGAGGTGAGGTGGGCCGTAAGGGCTTGATTGGGAAAGATGGGCTCAAAGACCCAAATCTAGAAAGAAAAAGTAGGCTCATAGGCCTGATTTAGATGATGGTGATGGTGGCTTTTGGGCCTGAATGAGACAAAGAAGGGGGCATGCCCCAATTGAGAATGGTGATAAGGCTGGGGACCCAATTTTAGCATGCGAGCACGAAGGCCCAATTGGAGAACATAGGCGTGAGAGGCCCAATTTGGAGGTATGGGTGCGATAGCCTAGCTTAAAGCATGGGATCATTGACCTTAATTGGAAAAGGTTGGGAATCATGACTAAGAACATTGAAAAACAAGAGCACGAAGGCCTAACTAAAAAACATGATTAAAAACATGGACGCAATGGCTTGATTAAGAAAGTGTGATTGAAAACATGAATACTATGGTCCGATTGGAAAAGCATGATTAAAAGACATTGGTGCTATGGCCTGATTGAAAAGAGCATAATTAAAATGTGGGCACTATAACTCAATCAAAAAAAATTTTAAAACACACAGGTACTATAGCCCGATTGAAAGAGCATAATTAAAATATGGGTGTGTTGGCTAGAATGGAGGCATGGGCATGATAGCCCAATTTAGTAGTGGAATTGGGCATGCAGGCCTGATTAGAGAAGTGTTGGGGGCAAGGGCCCAATACAAAGAATAAGTGAGAGGGCTTGATTCAAGAAAAGTGGACGAGCTCAAGGACCTAAGCAAGATAAGGGGCTCATAGGCCCGATGGTTGGGATTAGGCCAGAGGGCCTAATTTTGGTAGGATGGGTGTGATAGCCCAATTTAGCAAATGGAGGTGGCTCATGGGCACGATTTAGAGGAACAAGAATGGGCAAGTGTAACTAGTGGAAGGAATGGTGCACATGGGCCTAGTAAGAGAGAAAGGAATTAGGCACATGGATGAGCTTGGTAGTAAGTGGGCATGTAGGCCTGAAAAAAGAGAAGGGAGTTGGGATTGTGAAATCAATTGGGAGACATGGATGCAAGGGCCCAATTGTTGAGGATGTGCACATAGGCCTGACTTGGAATGATGGTAGGCATGTGGACCTAGTTAGAAAGGTGGGAGTGTGGGCTGGTTGGGAGTGGTGATGGGACAAAGGCCCAATTTGAAAGGAGGGCATATGGGCCCAATTTTCGGTGGATGGGCATGTGGGCCCAATTTAGGGGAGTGGGTGTATGGGCCAAATCGAGTTAGATGATGGGCACATGAGCCATATTTAGAAAGAAGGTGGGCACGTGGAACTGATTGGACTAGGTGGAGTGGGGGCCATGGCCTAGGAATTGATGGTGGTGTCAGAGGCGTGTGTGAGCCCAATTCAGAGTGATGATGATGGGTGCATGGGCATGATTTGAGAAGATAGAGTGAGGAATGTGGCTTGAGAATCGATGGTAAAATAGAAGGAGGAGCACATGGGCCCAATCGCGACTGATGATGTGCATAGCTCCTAATTTAGAAAGATAGGAACATAGGTTAGCTTCTAAGTGCGGGACACATGGGCTCGATTGAGGAGGATGGGCATATAGGCCTGATTAATGGGCACAAGAGACTAATTTAAAACAATGATGGGTTTTGGGCCTGATTTGAAAGAATGATGGACACAAGGGCTCGATGTAGGAGAGTGATGGGAATAGGGGTCATGATTCAAGAGGATAGGCATGAGGGCTCAAAATAGAAGAGTGATGGGAACATGGGCTTGATGTAGAAGAGTGTTTGACACTTAGGCCCGATTCAAGAAAATAAGCAAGGGCTCAAATGCCTAGTTTAGAAAAATGGGAGTGAGCTCATAAGTTTGAGTATCAAAGGTATGATCGGTGGACCAATTTACCAAAATGGGCTCTAGAGCCCGATCTAGAAGAAAAAGTTTTCTTTAAAAAGGGAGTTGGGATGTGGGCTTGCCTAACAAAAGGAGGTCCTAACAACCCTTTGCCCCAAACCCAACTACTTGAATGATTTTTGACCAACCCAACCTTAACAACTTACCTCGTGAAGGTTTTCTTAGTTGGAGAGGGGTCATAGAATTTATTTGCCCTGGACCTAGCAACTTGAATGATTGTTGAATAACCCAACCCTAGCTATTTTGTTATTAGATTTTTTTTTTACTTTTGTAACCTTCTTGATTGATTATCATGTGGGTGGCCCCAATATCCTCAAGGATTAGGGAATCAATTGTGGGTTATATTCCTTTTCTACAAATTGTGCCCATTTTATAAAATGATCATCCACATTTCCAATTCCAAGGGTCAATATTGCCTTGCCCTTATTTGGTTTGGGAGATATTTCTTGAAATCCAAGTCTTGTCCTTGGGATTAAAAATATTGCAAAGGTTGTGCTATCCCTTACAATTCTTCACCTAACCCCTTGCTGGTTTAATAGCCAAGCATATCCGTCAATCTCCACCCTATTGTGCCAAGTGTTGGTTGTGGCCACCCAAAATGGACCAGACCTCCTTTTTTTGGCCCTACACTTTCTTTGGAGACTTGGTGGATGGTATGTTAGTGGTCGTCAGGAGCCAAAGACTCCAAAATAAAGTAGAATGAAAAGAAATAAAATGGAGAATGACCGTCGTACCTTTGGAAATGGAGAGATTGTAGGGTTTTGACTTCTTCTCCCTCGGCTAGCCGAAAGAAGAGAACTTTAATGAGTTCATTTGCTTTAATCTAGTTGAAGCTTCACCTCACTCAGATCAACCTAAGAGTGTCCACAAAAAACATAGAAACAAGTGAAGATATCATTAGTTCTAGATGAAGTATGGCATCATGCTTAAATTTGAACTTAAACATGCAAAAGGAAAAGAAACTAACTGTATTGGGACTAAATCCCAACTCTATTTGAAAGGTTTAAAGATGCATGAAAATGCAAATGAGTGGCTTAATATATGCTAAATGACATGTTAATAAAATTTAGAATGAAAGAGAGGAGCAAAGCATCTAACGGAAGAGTAAAAAAACAAAAAAATGAAAAACAGGGCCTACCCCTGCTAATGCCCCACTAATGGGGCACTAAATACAGGTGCCTCCTGATGGGACGCGGTGACCAAAGTCAAAGTGTCTCTTAATAAGGCATTAATGACTAGTTTCAACAGATTTTTTTCTCTTCTTCGCGGCATTGTCTCAGAGTGTAGGATGACCTCTAAGATGCAAGAAAAGCTTCTCCAAAGAGCCAATACACAAGGAAAAGCTGATGGAGAAGTGTTTTAGCACTAGATGTAAGGGAAATTACATATAAAGGCTCTCAAAGTCGAAGAAAAACCATATTTCTGAAGAAGAAATAATTGTGGGTTTTTGGGTTTTTGGGGAAGGGTTTTGGAATGGTTTAAGAGCTTAGAGAGGCATTGTGAGGCTTTGGAAGTGTAGTGGTGGATAAGTGGGAGTGAGGGACGAACTTGGAACCTCCTAAACCCTCCAAATGGGGGTATTTCTACAGCCCAAAAAAGGTGGCTTCATTCTGCTGGACTGTCCCTTGACTCCAAGAAAGAAACTATGGTTTTCTTGGATTTTGGAAGAGAGTTTGGGATGGATTAAGCACTTGAAGAAGGTTGCAAAGCTTGGGATGTGTAGTGGTAGATGCGAGGATGTGGGGGACATCCTTGGTGCCTTCTAAAACCTCCAAATGGGGGTCCTTGTATAGCCAAAAATAGGGCAACTTTATCTACAAAACTGCCCCTTCAACCTATCAAATTAGTCTAACCAGATGCAGGCACCCCCACTAGTACAAAGTGCCCCATTAAGGGGGCACTAGGCCCAGTTTGACCGAAATGCATAGGAAAGTTTCGATTTTATGAAAAACTTAGTTTCTTTAGAACAATACACAAATTTATTTCATGAACACAAGAATTTAAGCTCTCCAACAAGATCAAAATCACTTGTCTACAGCTTGCCTCACCTTGGCCTCGGCTTTGCAAGGGAGTGACATGAAAGAAGCATAGGTAAATGTAGTGAAGCATAGTGAGGCACAATGGAATGAAGTGGTATGGACTAAAAAGGTAATGCCAAGGTGTAGATTTAG
This sequence comes from Cryptocoryne crispatula var. balansae, assembly GCA_036172225.1. NCBI lineage: Eukaryota > Viridiplantae > Streptophyta > Magnoliopsida > Alismatales > Araceae > Cryptocoryne > Cryptocoryne crispatula. Next base: position 18,867,466 of record CM069924.1, read on the forward strand.
ACACGCTCTTATTGGCTTAGTTGAGCGGAATAAAATCTTACTGGACTCTAAGATTAGCCTTTGTCTTATCAAAACCATCCCTCTGGTTGATTGGTTAAAGAGGAAAAAGTACAGAAAGCAAATAACTAAAATACTACATGGGGAAAAGTAATTACCGGCCAGAACCTGAACTACATGGTGTGTTGGACTCAATAGAAATGCATTGAAAAGTAAATTGTGAAAAGTAAAGAGGAGACAACCAATCATCCAAGGTTGGGTTGTTCAAATTCATATGACTTACTCAGAAATACTAGTTCAGTTTGAAATGGAATAGCTTCTTATTTTGATGAAATCATTATCAAAACATGGTGGAAATCGATTCTCTGAAAAATCAAGACCTCCTTTAAGGGCTATAAAAGACCATCTTTAAAAGGCTCATAGTGGGACTGGAAAGAGGTTGTAGCAAGATTAGGAAGTGGGGAATAGTTATGGTGGGATAATGCATGAAATGATGTATTAAATGATGCATATTGGGTTTAAAGAATTACAAATATATAAAAAATAGGTGGAGATATAGGTTGAACATAATGGCCCAGGACATTCGTGAAGAAACCGTCATCCCCACATATTCAACTTTGGCCTATTCGCAAGCCTAGGGATTGACTGAGCCCTCACTAATTTTGTTGATGGAGTTCTTAGGCTCAGCCCCCTCTTAACTTGACATCTTAAATATCTCAAATACTATTTATTTTGATTGATCCAAATGCAAGTCTTAATAGGGGTTGAGGTAGTCAACTTTTTAGGTTTTTTCTTTCTGAAATTTTTTGTTTTTGCTTCTCCAAGTGTTCAGGGATCTGAAGTCGGTATGCCTTCTCATGTTCCTACATTCACTTGAGAGAGGAGATTAGAGTTTTATTTAAGCTTAGTCCCTTGCGAGAAAAGGGCAAAATTTCCTTGATCTTTTTTAAGAGACATAGGCCTAATCAAGATAAAAATAATAGAAAACACATAAATATACACAAAATAAAGCATACAAGACATGAATTAAACATGAATGTAGAGGTAATCAGTTTAGAAAGCAAATTTTTAGGTGTTTTGAAAATTTTTTGATTTGTTTGAGTTTTGTTGGTTTCATTACTTTTTGGTGTTTTAGATATTTAATTTTTTAAATTTTGTGATTTTTTGAATTTGTTTGGTATTTTGAAATATTCAATTTTTTCTGTGGTGTGGAGGAAATGACCATCTTCATCCTCTGCCTTGCTTGCCATAGGTGCCATTCATTGTCACCCAAAGGTTAAGAGAAGGCACCACATGTGGAAAAATGTCGTCATTGAAAATCTTCTAACCTTTTGCCTTTGATAGGCTATGACTTATTCTTAGGCCTAGTCAGTCAACCCTACCCATGGGGTTTAAAGAAGAAAGACGATTGGTGGTAAATCCTTAGTGGAGTTCTGAGGCGTTGAATTTGTTTCTCTACTAATGTCCACATTGCCCGTTGGAGTTCAGCCTCTTTGGGTCCTTCCTTTTAGCCCATTTTCTTTGGTGGCCCACATTCAAATAGGTTCTTTCTTTTTCTTGATTTTTACTTGAGGGGTTCATTGCCCATCTTTATGAGCCTTTTCCATTCTTTTTGGACTTTTTATTGGTACACATTCAGACAGGTCTATTCTTGTTGCCAACCTGAGAGGTTATTGCCCATCTTTTGGCACCCTTTCTCTAAGAAGTCAGACATTTGGAGATGGCCTCCTACTAAGGTGATGGGAACTTTTGATACTTCCTATTCTAATCCCTTATATCGATTTAGGACAGAAACAAGAAGAGAATAGGATAGGGTTGACTATCTTTTGACAAGGTTGCCTAGCTTTCTTTCCAGCTTCCAGTCATCAAATCCCGAAATCTAGGCATGTACTATGCATGGTATGGTGCCCATCCTTAATACCTCATGCCCTGTTTGGTAACACTATTAAATACCTCTATCACTGTCAATTTTAAAATTGATATTGATAGAAATCATTAAGAGATGTTTGGTTAATTGTATCAATTTTAAAATTTGTAGTGTAAATAAAGCATATTATGTAATACAAGTATCCACTTGTATTACTTTTGATGTTGATACTCCAACATTTGAAAATATTAATATCAATATTGATATGGTACCAAAGATGAAACTCTAACCAAACAGGGCATTAGGCAACAAATCAGAGCACCAAACAAGCAAGCAATAGATGTTAATAGCTATTTATCACATTTTAAGTTTTACAGATTTTTTTGTATTTTCGTATTTTTCTTCAAGGGAAATATTTTTTAGGTAGACATCATTCGAAGGATGAGTTAATTCTTCACCTTTTGCATTAAGTAGCTTATACAAATTACTAAGATGAACAGCCGAAATTACATAGGGACCCTCCCAATTAGGTTGTAGTTTGGAGTGAGGACCGCCCTGCTTGACAAATATTCTTTTAAACATAATCTCGCTGATTTTAAATTTCTCTCCACCACCCTTTTCTAATAAATTTGTTTAAGTCTTTTTTGGTAAGATCAAGCATGTTCGGCAGTAGCTAGCCTTCTTTTGTCTAAGAGTTCGACTTGCGCGAGAAGGGATTCTCGGCATTCATCTGTTAGGATGTCTCAATAGATTTGGATTCAGAGGGAAAGAATGAGTACTTCATTTAGGACTACAGCCTCCATCCCAAATGCTAAAGAATAGGGGGTTTGACCCATTGGGTCCGAACTGAAGTGTGGTAGGCCCATAGAGTATCAACTAACTTATCTGGTCAATCCATGAACTTGAAATATTTACATGTTTTCTTGATGATTTTTATCAAAGTTTTATTTGTGACTTTTGCTTGACCATTGCCTTGAGGGTAATATAAAGATAAATGATGAAATTTGATGCAATACCTGTTGCAAAGGTCGTACAGTTCCAGAGAGATGAATTAAGGTCTGTTGTCGGTGATGATGTCGCCTGCAATCCCAAACCTAGCAATGATGTTGCGCTTGATGAAGGTGCAGACTATTAATGCCTTGATCTCCATGTATGCTTTCACTTCTGCCCACTTGGTGAAGTACTCCATTGCTGTTAAACTGAAGGATTTGGTTTTGTTTGTGGAGTTTGGGTCACCAAGGGATCCAATGACATTAAAAACTCACATAGTGAAAGGCCATGGGGCATGGATCGGGTGAAGGAAAGATGCGGAAGGGTGAATCTTGTCGGCATGAAGTTGACATTGATGACAATGTCAAACAAAGATTGAGCAGTCTTCTTTTAGAGTAGGCCAATAGTAGCCCTACCTAATGATCATTTTGGCAAGGTCTTGAGCATTCCCATTGTAACGTTTGGTTTTTTTATATATAGGTTAAGAATATTTTAAATTAATTTTTAGAAGTGTTTTATTTTATTTAAACCCTTCCCTATTTATCCTCCATTTTTTTACCATTTTTTTCCCCTTCTGTACCCTAGTTAGATCGTCTTGCCGTCTTCCCCTCGCGAAACCGTCTCTGCTGAGCAATGCCGTGGCCAGTTTTTCTTTCCCTCCCTGCGTGCGTCGCCTCGCCCCTCTCTCTCTCCGTCGCCGCTCTTTCTCTCTGCGTGAGCGCCCCCGTGCGGCCAGCCGCGGTCGCCCACTTGCATCGTCCGCTGGCGCCAAGCGCCGCCTCGCCACCTCGCGTGGGCGCGTGCACGTTTCGCCTCGCGCGGCACCCCCGGTCAACGCCGCGTGGCGTCGCCTCGCCGTCAACGCCCCCTCTCGCGCGGTCAGCACGCCACCACCGCTGCCCACGCGGCCTCCCGCGCTCGGCGCCGCCGTGTGCCCCCCCCCGGCCGCCGTGCGCCCGCCGTGCGCCGCCCCCCTATCCGCCGCCGTGAGCCCTTCTCTCTCCTCTTCTCTTCCTCTCTCTCTTCTATCTATTGTTCATACTTGATATTATTCTCTTCAAATATTTTTTCTAAATTTTTCCCTTGATCCAACAGCTTATATTTCCTTGTGTATACACTTTTCCAGCAGCCTAAGTGGTGAGAATTAACCTTTTTCGACCGGTTCAAGCTGTGCATCGCGTTGTCAACGTTCGATATCTTTTTCGGTCGCCAATTTCCAATTACTCCAGCTTCGATTTCGGTAGGCACTCTTGACGTTGTAGACACGCCAAATTGGCCTGATTCGGAGCCCTAGACTCTTATTCCATAGGCGATATCTTTATCTGACCGTTATCTGATCCGGACTACCTCGTGGAGATGAGCTAAGGACATTGGTGGAGCCCCTTGTTAGTTGAGAATGGACCAATGATTTCCGGAATATTGCCGTAACCTTCAAGCGAGAGCCGCACGTGAACTGTAAAAACATGAAACCCGCTCGATGACCGACCTTGAATGGTTCATAATTAAAGGTCTCGGGAGTCCCGCATGTGTTCCGTAACATTCAGGGTTTCCGAGAAGTCATTTCGGTAGGCGTCGGTTGATGACGGCTTTCGTTACGGCTTTTTCGATCTGTGCTGACACGGCTATCCCGGACCACATGTTAGGCCTTTCCGGTCATCACCGGGTCTTTTCGGGTCATCCGGGTCGATTCTAGCCATATATTTTATCAACCGGGGCTATACGGCCATTTCGGTCAATTTTAGGGTTTCGCGGCTTTTACGACATTTCGATTCACGTTTACCGGGTTAATCTCAGATTTTTCGATGACTTCGGGTTATCCGATCGTACCGGACTTGTTCGGTCATCATTTCAAGTCATCTCGAGTTGACCCGAGATTTCTCGACCGGAACCGTGCTCTTTCGGATCTTCGCCCCGGGTTTCGGCTTTCCGCGAGAAGGTAAACCGGTAGAAAGCCCCGTACGAACATCTCGGGAGTCATGCGGCTGGTTTACCGACTTGAGGAGGTGCGGTTGAGGGCCCTCTTTCCAACGCGACAAACGGGAGCCGAATCGGACATCCGGTTTGCAAAATACGGCTCGCGGAACATGCGCGCAGGAGAGAGAGTGTACCGCGCCCCCGCTCCCCTTGAAAGGGGAGGGCGCGCCCTGCGCGCCCTCAACCCGGGGGCGCGCCCTGCGCGCCCCCGGTCCCTTTGAAAGGAGGGGGCGCGGTCAGTTGCTTTAAATCGGAAATTACCCCGATTAGCACCTTCTAAACCGGGTTTTTGGAAGGTTTCCGGACGAAGATTTTCACTTATTTGTACCGCGCCCCCGGTTCGGGGGCGCGTTACGTATGTCAAGTCGATTTTTAGCAATTTCTGGAAGTTTCCTTCAATTTTTAGCAGTGAGACGCCGAACGCGCCCCCGCCTCCTTTGAAACAGGGGGGCGCGTAGACCGCGCCCCCAAACTGGGGGCGCGCCCTGTGCGCCCTTGGTTTGAGGGCGCGCCCTGCGCGCCCTCCCCTCCTTTGAAACGCGGGGGCGCGGTACACCCAGTTTCTAAATTTTGCACCGGCTCTCTTCCCCTATAAATTGAGGGCCATTCTCAACGACCCAAGGTTGAACGCCCGGTGCCTAGCTCGTCCCAAGGTCGTCCCAGCTCTTCTCCAAAGCCGTCCCGACGTCCAAAGGCGATCCGAAGTCAAGAAACCGATCCCGAGGTGAAGGAGAAGGCTCGATCCGGGTGTTCTTCATCAACCATCTTCATCGACTTCTGGAGAAAATCCGAGGCTTCTTCTGCAAAAGTCTTCAACATACAAATTGTTCCTCTCTTCATCCTCTTTCGTCCCCAACTGACGGCACTCCATTCCGACTTGCCGTTTGTTCGTGGCGGTTGCTACACTGAGGGCGCGCATCCAGGTTCTGATTTTGATATCCGCCCCCTTTCAGAATTTTTACTGACTTATACAGGAGGATTTCGGAGAAGTAATCAACATAGGAACTCTTTCCCTCTGAGTCCTCCGTCTACTCAAACAAACGGAACTCGATTCTGACATCGGGGTCGTCCGTAACATCCTCTGCACCGAAGTCGCGCCAGAAGGGTGCAAAGCTACCCGAACCGGCCTTTTCTCAACCAACTCGGCTTCAACTCAAGCCGATCCATTCTATAAGCCTTCTCAACTCCATTAACTCTGTTTATTCATTGTTTTAAAGCATATTTTAGTTTATTTACATCATTTTTACCTAATCAAAAATACAAAAAAAGGGGTTAGGACTCACCCCAATCCGGTGAGTTCGATTCCAATTGCTTCTCTCTCATATTCTCTCTACGGTTACTACACTTCACAAGTCTAACCAAATTCTTCACTTGGTTTATTGTTCTAGTTGCACAGGTTGATCAAGCTAGCATTGGATTGGAGACTCTTCTTCATCGGCCGGCCGAAGAAGAAGAAGGTTGAACTCACATCCCTTTCTCCCACACTAAGGTACACACGGTCAACTTCTTTCTATTTCCATTACATAAAGCGGAGCCCGCGGCTCCTGGCGACCACACTTTATTTTTATTCATGTTCTAAATTCATATCCTCCTCACTCTCCTCCCACATGACCCGAACCATCTCCGGTGCTCGAGCGACGCCGTGAGATGAAAGTTTGGGGATCAATGTGAGTGTGGGACCGAGGTGAGGGATCTTTACCGCTTTCCGAGTGTTTTCGATTCACTCCCCTTTTTTCCCCAATTCTATCTTTCACCTTATCTTGAGGTGCCGATCCGGAACCCGTTTTCGGAGTCGACAGCTTTTTGGCGACCACGGTGGGACAACCAATGTCTTCAACCGTGCTAGCTTGATTGATCCGTGCAACTAGTTTTCTTCCGACTTGGTTCCCGCGTGAACCGGCTTGTCCTTTACCTTTTCCATGATCATTTACCTTTAAACTTGCTGTTTACTCTTCCTTTAAGATTGTCCCCCATGTGGACTTGATTTCTTGTCTTTAATTTCAGCCCGGTTCCCGCGTGAACCACTTTTTCTTAAAAACCGGTTCCCGCGTGAACCACCTTTCTTTTCAGCCCGGTTCCCGCGCGAACCAACTTACTTTCAAATCGGTCCCCGCGTGGACCACCCATTTGCAGCACCTTTAGATTGGCCCCACGTGGCTCTCTTTTCATTTTGTCAACTCTTACACCGGTTCCCGCGTGAACCACCCCTTTTCCTTCAAAAACCGGTTCCCGCGTGAACCACCTTTCTTTTCCAACTCGGTTCCCGCGTGAACCAACTTACCTTCAGATCGGTCCCCGCGTAGACCACCCCTTTGCACCAATTAGATTGGCCCCACGTGGCCCTCATTTCCTTTTTCCAATCAAACAAACCGGTTCCCGCGTGAACCACCCATTTTCCCTTCAAAAACCGGTTCCCGCGTGAACCACCTACTTTTCCAAAACTCGGCTCCCGCGTGAGCCACTTTATTTTCAATTCGGTCCCCGCGTGGACCATCCTTTTACCTTTACTTCAGATTTGTCCTCACTTGAACACTCCAACACAAGCCGGTTCCCGCGCGAACCACCTTTTAGTTGTTAGTTGCTAGTTACTTGTTTACTCTATCATTGCTTGTCTTGCTTGCATTCACTTGATTGATTTATTTAATAGCTTTCATTCATGTTTGCATATTGATTGCTTCTTCTCCTTCTACCCTCTATTTTTCATTTTTTTGCATTAGCTTTGCATTGGGTACCGGACTTGTTCCGATCCGTAGGGCATTCGAGGCGGGGGCTCTCTCTCCCAACACACCCTCACCCTCCAAACACCTTCTTGGTGGAATCTTACCTCTCTTCGGGATATTCCTTCCTAGTTGATTTGGTGGTTTCCATCAAGACCTCCGTAAGTCCCCATCCGTGGAGTATTCCTCTCCGCACGATTGGGCCGGTTGTACCACTCTCCCAAAACCCGAAGAACCCAAGTACCTACTCGTGGTGATTGAGTGATAACCTTAGGTCTTGAAGATTGAAGCAATAGGAATCATACCTACTTGAGTGAACAATTGCTAACAATCTATCTAATCTAAGGTTTTAACCCAAAAATTATTGAGTAGTCATTTTAAAACTTTGTTTGCATAACTTGCTTGCTCATAACAATTGAAAACAACCAAAAAATTCTCTCCTTTCAAAACACCTAAAACAAAAACAAAAAAAAATCCCTTTAAATTTTGTGTTCAACTTGCTTGCCAAACAACCAAATTGAAACCAAATCAAATCAAACAAACAACCATAATCAAACAAAAACTCTATTTGCATTTACACCCTTCATTTGCTTTCTTTCAACCATTTTGTAAGGAAATTTGACAGGATGCCCACTCTAAGGTCCGGAAGACACATCGGGATGTCGGACTACTGCGGCCAAGAAGAGGAGTACGAGACGGGCCACTACGAGCTGCAACAACCTATGGCTCAACCAGAGGGCCATGTCAACGCCGTCAGGGAGCCAGAAATTCAAAATCCTACTCATCAACCCGCTTCACTTAGCGTGGAGCAACTCCTCCAGGGTCTATCTCTTCATCTAGACCCCGAATTTTTTCGCTTGTGCAATCCTTGACTAAGGGCAAGATGCCCGCCACTCAAGATCCGGTCGAGGGAAATCAAGCCCCCTCACCACCTCAATCAGCAGTCAGGCCCCAAATCATCTCTTTTCCTGGGCGACCCTGCCGTGTCTCCACTCACCCTATTATGGGGCATTCACATAACTCTGTTCCAATTCCTGTTTCCAACCTACCTCCTCCACCCCAACACTTTGCTCCCGTGGCTCAGGAATCCAGCCTCACCCAGGCATTAATGAACAAACTCAACCAGATGGATGAGCGTTTCGAAGAGATGAGGCATCGCCTCGATTCTAAAGCCACCCCCGAAATCTCTGTCCCATCCTTTCCAGTTCTACACCTTCCTCCTTCAGAGATACCAGTCTTCCAACGTTACAACGGGACTGGTAATCCTTTCAACCATCTGAAAAGCTTTCTCTATTACTCCGCATTCTGGAAAAATGACCGCAAAGCCCTTGCCTTCCTATTTCGTCGGTCATTGGATGGATCCGCCCTTGACTGGTTCTATTCTCTTGATTCCATTGAGGCGGCGGATTTCGACATTGTCAAGACGAAGTTTCTACAGAGGTACAAGGATAGGGTGGGCCCAGCCTGCTCGATAACTGACTTAATTGCTGAAAAGATGAGGCCGGATGAGGACTTTGCCAGATTTGCTGATCGGTGGAGGGGAATGGCTGAGAGACTTGTGGATACCATCTCAGAGGGGGAGCAGGTGAGGATGCTCATTGGGAACACCACGCCTAACCTTCGCAACCTTCTGATCATGCACCGTCCAACAACCATGAGTGAGTTGTGTGATAGCGCCCGCTACCTCCAAGCCCACTTTAAGGATGCATCCATGATCAACCCGTTCGACACCAAGCCCCGTAATACTAGAAAGCCTACACCTGTAGGACCCACCACCGAAGGGGTAGTAAATAATGAGAGCATCAATGCCATGGGTAACCAGGGTGGGTACCGTCAAAATCAATACCGTAACCCACCACCCAATCAACAATACCGCCCCGCCCCTCAACCAGCTCCTCAGCCACAGCAACAACTTGCATACAACCGAGCACCACCACAGCAACCCACCTACAACCGAGCGCCCCAGCAACCAAATGCCTACAACCGAGCGCCACAACAACAACATGTCTACAACCGACCACCACCCCAACCACAAGCCTACAACCAAGTGCCACCACCAGCCAACCGACTTAGGAGGGGGGGACCCAAGAGAGAGTATTACCCTCAACTGCCATTCCCCCTCACCGATATTTTCAATGCATTGATGGCTGAACAGCAGCTAGAGCTTCCAAAGGAGAGAGAAGGATGGCCGGCAAATGTTGACATGACAAAATACTGCGCTTACCATCGGTATCCTGGGCACACGGTGGATGTCTGTTTCCAGTTTAAAGACTACATTCATGACCTCAATGATCAGGGGAACATCGACTGGGGACAGATGGGGGAGTCTATTCAAGCAATGAAGGCACGTCAGAATCAACCACGGCGACAACAAGCACAACAGCAGCCCGGCCTGGGCATAGTTCAAGATCCACTCCCGGTACATGCACCCATACAAGCACCGGCACCAGCACCACCAAACCAACGACTCGGCCTCGTCCACTCCGCCATCGAGGAGTCAACCCACCATTCCCAGGGTTGGCAGGTCGAGGATCAGATCACCTCCATGCCCGCCATACCAACCCCACCTACAAACCGCACCATACTCTCCATACCGAGAGCTGCCCCCAGCCCACAAACTATCCAAACACCACTACCCTCACCAACCATTAACCCTCCACGCCGCGTAATCATTAGGCCGCCACCCGTCCCCCAACCAGCACCCCCACCATCACCCCAACCTAACCCACCAGCCACCATTAATCCTCCACGGCGTGTAATCATTAGGCCGCCACCAACACGCCACACATCACCTAATCTACCGATCACCGCCACCCCACGACCCCTCATCATTAGACCATCACCACCAACACCCCAACCATCACCCAACATACCGGCCTCCACCAATCCACGACCCCTCATCATCCGATCCTCACCACCCCTACCTACCATGGGCTCCTCAACCTACCAACCAACCCTACCATCACCATCATCACCACTTCCCCCTACCACGCTGGCGCCGGTACTTCGTAGCGGGAGGATGTTCCAAAGGGTCTTCCCCCGAGGTCGGGATACAACCACGGGAACGAGCGAGAAGAGGAGGTGGTAGAAGAACCGTTGCCCGGCACGGCATATGACCTATTGAAGCATCCGGACAAAATGCCGGCACGGATTTCAATGCAGGAGTTGATAAAAAGGTCGAAGAATCACCGGGACATCTTGCAACAATACTTGCGGCGGGTCATGGTCAATGAGGACCTCCCGCCCGAGAAGATCATTGCTGTCCCGACCCCGAGGAGTGAACATCCGGCACTCACCTTTACACGGGAGGAGTTGGCACGGCCGAGAGATCGAGAAAGTACGCCTTGCGCGTTGCGGTAGTCATCCGAGGCATGGAGATCAAGTCTGCTTGATTGACACCGGAGCATCCATAAATGTCATGCCGCCGAAACATTGCAACTTTGCGGCATCTCCGATGAAGAAATCGAGCCTTCGCCGTCACGGTGACCGCATATGACAACTCCCGGAAGCCGGCACGAGGGGTGGTTACATTGAAAGTAGGGCTCGGGCCGTGTCTTGTCACCGCCGAGTTTCACGTTCTAGAAGCTGGACCCTACATTCAAAGCTATTTTGGGACGCCCGTACCTTGAGGCCATAGGAGCTGTTGCCTCCACTAATCATCGATGTACGAAGTTCCCATACAAGGGTCGAGGTGATCAAAGTAACCAACATCCCCATTCGAATGACGTGGATGACCCCTCTTCGCACTACCAATATCAAAATACGTCCGGCCGGTGGTTTCAACTACGAGCTACCTGAGGTCATGGTATTGACGACACCTCCAGATTCAGTTGCGTTGCGGATGATGAAAGGGATGGGCTATCAGCCAGGAAAGGGGCTGGGAAAGGAGCTGCAGGGGGTTGTGCACCCCATTGAAGCCGTACGAAGACCAAAGAGACACGGGCTTGGCTATGAGCCCAGTTTCACTCCGCGGATGGTCTACCGGCCAAAAAATGCCATGGGACTCCAAAAATTCTTTATTAAAGGGGAGACCATGATGATGGCCGGGGACAAAGAAGAAGAACCAGTCAAGAGGAAGAAGGCACCAGAGCAAGAGGAGGAGGTGGACAACCTGAGTTCATCTTTAGCTCGGTTGTTCATAGAGGAGGAAGAACCAGTCAAGGGCAAGTCCATCTCTAAACAACTTGTCCACTCGAACCCACCTCCAAACAACATCCCGCGTGAACCGTATCCTACGGTCACGTATTTCAAAATCCTCACTCTCTCCCTCTTAGATTCACTTGATGGGCTATCTAGCCCAATTCCCACTTATGGGCCAAAATGGCCACCTGAACTGATCAATGGGCCTGAGAGCCCATTCAATGCTTCTTACTCCACTGGGCTTCTATGCCCATCCAACAAACTTGGGCCCGCGTGCCCACCAGTCGGGCCCACGTGCCCTTTAGATTTATTTTCTTGCTTTGGGCCCGCGTGCCCACCATTTGGGCCCACGTGCCCCTTAGATCTTTTCACTAGCTTTGGGCCTATCTGCCCATTTCTTGTCATCATCGGGCCCGCGAGCCCATTTTTCTTCCATTTGCTTAAGCTTTCTATTTCTGCTCGAGCCCCATCGGTTCATTCTTTTGTTATTGAAAATACCCAAAATACCCAAAAAAAACGTCTTCTCGCAAACTCAGTTTTCCATCGAGGAGACGTCGCTACTTGTCTCGGAGGGTGCTCCCAACCAGGGACCCCTCCTCTCCAACTCACTGATCGATCTGTTCGATCCTTCACCCATTGTTAATACCACCTTTTCAATTCCGTCTTCTTTAGGAGTAGTTAGGGTAGGAAAGAAGAAAATTCGAGGTAAACGTGTGCCAGAGAGATATCTCCAACAAATAGCTCAAAAATGCAAGGAATGTGCAAGGCTGCCAAGGTTTTTGGAAAATGCTATCCAGCTTAATGAAATCCAATATGAGGATGAATTCAACGTAGATCATACACTGGGAGTTTACGAGGTCTTATCAGAAAAAGATCCTGATTTCGAGGATGGAATTGAGGATTTGGCTGATGCATATGCATCTGGACTTAAAAGGTTTGAAGAACCATTAGCCACGGTGGATGAACCGACAAAAGAACTGAATCTCGGAACATCGGAAGATCCCAAGACAATCCTCCTAAGCGCAAACCTCACTCCCACTGAGGAACAGAGTTTGATTAAAATTCTAGAAGAATATAAGGACACGTTCGCATGGACATACGAGGACATGCCGGGGTTAGACAACTCGTTAGTTGAACATCGTCTAACTTTGAAACCTGGAGTTACCTCGGTCAAGCAAAAATTAACGAGATTCCACCCTGATGCTGCACTTAAGATGAAAGAAGAGGTCGACAAGTTACATCAAGCAAGATTCATTAAGGTCGTCCTTTATCCGCAATGGGTGGCAAACATAGTCCCTGTCATGAAGAAGGATGGCCGAGTTCGGATCTGTATAGACTTCAGGGACTTGAACCGAGCGTGTCCTAAAGATGACTTTCCTCTACCTCATATTGACGGACTGGTTGAAAACACTGCTGGATTCGAAATGATGTCATTGATGGATGGCTATTCCGGATATAATCAAATCCGGTTGGCCGAAGAGGACCAGGAGAAGACCTCGTTCACCACACCTTGGGGAACCTCCTGCTATGTCGTCATGCCCTTTGGACTGAAGAATGCCGGTGCTACCTATCAGAGGGCAATGATGGCTATCTTCCATGACATGATGCATACCCTTGTAGAGGTGTACGTGGATGACCTGGTCGTTAAGTCCAAAAGCCGAGAAGATCACCCGGAAGTGTTAAGAAAGGTCTTGCAAAGGGCTAGGGAATATAAATTAAAGATGAACCCAAAGAAATGCACGTTTGGAGTATCCTCAGGAAAAGTGTTAGAGTGCATAGTGAGCAAAAGGGGCATAGAGGTCGACCCAAACAAGGCCAAGGCAATCATTGGTATGCCTCCCCGAGAAATATGAAAGAACTTCGAGGATTAATCGGGAGGCTACAGTTTGTCCGCCGGTTCATCTCACAACACTCCCAAAGGTGTAAACCTTTCTATGAGTTGACCAAGGCGGGGGCCGAGTTCAAATGGGATTCGAAGTGCCGGGATGCATTCGATGGTTTGAAAAGATACACGGCTAGTCCCCCGTGCTTAGACCACCGGTCCCTGGCAAGCCCTTAGTTTTATATATCTCGGTTTTGGAGAATTCTCTTGGGGCAGTCCTTGCACAAGTTGATGAAGAAGGGAAAGAGAGGGCAACTTACTATTTGTCAAAGATCTTTGATCCATGCGAGCAGAAGTATACCGTAGTGGAGAAGACCTGTGCTGCACTAGTCTGGGTAGTTCAGAAGCTTAAACACTATTTCTTAGCTCATGAGGTCAACCTTATTGCCCGCATCAATCCCATCAAATTCCTTCTAGAAAAAACTGTTCTAACTGATCGGTTAGGTCGTTGGCAGAGCTTCCTCTCCCAGTTTGATATCACCTATATCCCCCAGAAGGCGATTAAGGGCTATGCCATTGCCGAACATCTAGCCCATCACCCTATACCCCTCTTTGACCCGGTCCAATCGGAGCTCCCGGATGACGAACTAATGTTGATCCGATCTTCCCACCTTTGGACATTATATTTTGACGGGGCTCGAATTCACACGGTAAGGGAATAGGAATCGTCCTTCTATCACCCGAGGGTGTCACCATTCCACGGGCATTTCGGCTTGACTTCCCCGGCAACCAACAATATAGGCTGAATATGAAGCCTTCTGGCAGTGGAGGAGGCTGCTCATTTTTATGGTGCCACAGAATTAAGGGTGATAGGTGATAGCCAACTAATCCTTCGCCAAGTCCTAACCAAATACCGAACTTCTCATCCAAACCTCAAACCTTACCAAGAACTCACCTCTTGCTACATCAAGCTCTTTTCCAAACTAACTTTCGTCCATGTTCCTCGAGCTCAGAACATCCTTGCTGATGCCCTTGCCTCCTTAGCTTCATCCCTATCAGTCCCGCTAGGTAGACAAGTGCAGACTATTCATGTCCGTAGAAGGTCGATGCCAGCGATTAAGGATGGGCGATTTTTGAAAGTTAAGGAGAGATTTGGCAGGAAGGAGTATCTAGAGCAGAAAGAGGAAGTTTCTCTAATCGAGTTGGAAGAGTTAGATGAGGGTGAGAGGCCTTGGTTTGATGAGATCGCAAGGTATTGTCAAGATCAGACATATCCACCTGGATCAAATGCAAAAGAAAAGAAGGCCATCAGGAGAGTATCCCAGAGGTATACCATCCTAGGAGGGGTGCTCTACAAGAGGAGCCTAAGCGGAATTTTATTGAGATGCGTTGATGAAGAAGAAGCAGAATTGGTGCTTAAAGAAGCACATTCTGGGGTCTGTGGAGGCCATGTCAATGCTCAAGCTCTTGCCAAGAAAATCATCAGGCAAGGTTATTATTGGCCAACCCTAGAAGAGGATTGCTCCATCTTTGTCCGGCCTTGTCATTCTTGCCAACTTCATGCCGACAAGATCCATTCTCCCGCATCTTCCCTTCATCCTATTCATGCCCCATGGCCCTTCGCCATGTGGGCTTTCGATATCATTGGCCCTCTAAGTGATCTTAACTGCGAAATCCGTTCCAAATCGTTCATCTGACGGCAACGAGTACTTCACCAAGTGGGCGAGAAGCGGAAGCGTTCGTGGAGATCAAAGCATCAACACTGTGCTCCTTCATCAAACGCAACATCATCGCCAGGTTCGGGATACCCAGCGACATTATCACCGACAACGGACCGCAATTTCTCTCTCAAGATCTGCGTGATCTTTGCAACAGGTACCGCATTGCATTGCATCATTCATCTCCTTATTACCCGCAAGGCAATGGTCAAGCAGAAGCCACCAACAAAACTTTGATTAAGATCATCAAGAAAACCTGTAAGTCTAGCAAGTTCGCAGAGGCCGGATAAGCTTGTAGATGCCCTATGGGCTTATCGTACTTACGTACGGACCCCCACCGGTCACCCCCCGTATGCTCTCCCATATGGGATGGAGGCGGTGGTCCCATCCGAAGCACTCCTTCCATCACTCCGAGTTCAACTCGATAGAGACATCCTGTCGATGAGAGACGAGAATCTCTCCTTGCACAACTTGAACTCCTAGATGAAAGAAGGTTGGCTGCCTCCGAGCATGCCCGGACTTATCAGAACCGATTGAAAAGGTTTTATCAAAAGAGGGTGGTAGAGAGGAAGTTCGAAATCGGTGAGATGGTAGTTAAACGTATATTCGTTAAGCCGGGTGGTCCCCGCTCCAAGTTGCACCCTAACTGGGAAGCGCCTTGTGTTATAACTGAAAAATATCCAGGCAATGCATATGAGCTAACCAACGCCGATGGAGAAAAATTGAACCATCCATGGAACGGCGTTTACCTCAAAAAATATTTTCCTTAGAAAAGAAAATGGAGAATTTCTAGTATGATATTAAGTCATCGATCCAAGGGTGTTAGCTAGAAGTCAAGGGTAGACATCACCTTGCACACACAACACCTCCCGATCCCAGAATCTGGATAGCCCAACACTCAAGAGAGGCAAGGCAGAACCCTGAAGGCGGAAAGGAAACCTTACCCTATTCTCTTCTATTCGGTCCAAGATAGGTGAAGGGGACTAGAGGAGGATAGTATCGAAAATGCCCGCCGCCTTAGTAGGAGGCCGTCTCATAGGGTGCAAAAGGGTGCCAAAAGATGGGCAATGAACCCCACAGGTTTAAACAAATATGGGCCTGTCTGAATGAGTACCCGAAAGAATAGAAAATGAAGAAAAGGCACCAAAAGATGGGCAATGACCCCACAGGTCAAAGACTTGTCTAAGAAAGTGCCACATGTAGAAAAGACCCGAAGAGGCCGAACCCCAACGGGCAATTTGGGCATGAGTAGAGAAACCCTCCTCAACATCCCCAAATCCTATCAAAGACTTCCTTTATTATTCTTTCATCTTAAAACCCCTAGGGTAGGGTAGACTGTCCAAACTCAGGGGGAATCCAAACCGATCAAGAGAAGAGGGCAAGAAAGATTCTGGGTATGGAACCTTATTCACACGTGGTGCTTATTGCTTGAATCTTGATCAACACTCAAAGATCGATGAATTGTTTCAATACTGGCACATTCTCCACAAAAATCCAAAACAATGAATATTTTCAAAAATCCAAAAAAAAAAAAAATCAATCAAATATTTTTTTTAAAAAAAAACCCAAAAAATCAAATATTTTCAAAAATTCAAAAAAAAAATTTATATTTTTAAAAAAAAATCCAATATCTTCAAAAAAAATTAAAAAAATTGAATAATTTCCCAAAATCTAAAAAAATGCATCATCTAACTTGGCATAACCTTGATTTTGCCTTTGCTAGCATTCATGTTTATCTTTATGTCTTGCATGTTTCATTTCCGCATTGCATATTTACCTTCATTATCACCCCATTAAGAGGGCTCCTCCCTTTGACCTAAGTCAAAGTTGGCCATAATAGGCAAAGGGATGAGTCGTTGTGAAGATCTAATCCTCTTTTATCAAGTGTTTTCAGGGACTTTAAAATAAGAGGAGAAGGTTCTCTCAACGACGAGGTAAGTTCTCTTAACTATTTCATTTCGGTCATTTAGGTTATTACACCTTGTTAAGAAGGCTCCTCTCTTTGACCTAAGTCAAGGCGGACGACAATAGGCAAAGAGATAAGCCATGGTAAAGATTTAATCCCCTTTTATCAAGTGTTTCAGGATGCTAAGATCAAGAAGGGTGTGACTCTCGCCATAGCAGGTAAGCTTTCTTAACCCTTATCTTATTCATTTTCAGTCATTTTGTTCATATTACCTTGTTAATAAGGCTACACCCCTTGACATATAAGCAAGGCAAGATGACAATAGGCAAGGGGGTAAGCCATAGAGCAGATCTAACCCCTTTATTAAGTATTTCAGGAAAGAAACACAAGTCAAGGAGGGGGAAATCTTGCCAACAGGAATTGCTCACAGAAGCGGAAGATTTGACATGGGAAACCCCCATAACTTGCCGACTAGCATATATGTCGCTAGTCGTGTTTTATTATCTTATGCATTATTCGTTGAAGACCTTGAGCATGGAGAAGACTTGACCCGAGATCCCCTTCATCAAAATCTACGACGGTCGGGTCATCTCTAATGCTCACGGATAAGCCAAAGTTGTGCTGTGAGGGACGATAGTTCCCGAATGGGTATCTTGACCTCATAGACAATCTATATCTTCAACTATTTGTTATACAAATTTTGTTTTGTTTTCTTGAGCCCAACATGCATCATGTAGCATTAATTGCATTACATTTTGTTTTATCATTGCATACATCATTTCCTAATCTTCACCTTCTCACCCTCTCGATCATTCTAAATCCCACCGTGTCATTCACCATATTCTCTAGTCCCACCAACCTCTCTAATATCCCACCGTGTCTATTAATCCCACCGTGTTCGGTAACCACTTTTGCCCTCAAATCTTTCAATTCTTTTCACCACAGAGGCCATTGCAACTTCTTTTGCTACTTATCCCACCGTGGCAGCCATTTCATCCTGCCAAGGACCTTCAATTTTGATCAGAACTTGCACCGTCATTATCTTCACGGTCTATGCTTAAACATTTGCCTTTCGTAATCTGAGATCATTCCATTCCGAATTGAATCTTGTCTCTTGGAAGACTTAAATGAATCTGAGAGCCTGAATGTGCTCGATTGGTATTCTTTTACTTTTTCAAAACAAATCTCTTTTTAAACTTTAGCCCGTCACAGTACAGGAACACCGCAAAGATCGGGTTACCGGCTGATGATGAACCTACGAACCCATGTTTTGGGGACTCCCCACCGCGTTGGGGGTTGGCTATTCTTCTCTCGTGCCAATGGCACATCTTTTACCAATCGAACATAGGAGGACTTGATGAAACATGGCGGTTAACCAAGAGACTTGGGGAGATTCGTCTTGCCGAATCTGGTCGTTGAGCGTGTCTATATCTACACCTTGATGCCACCTTTTCAGTCCATCGCCATTTCACTCCACTACATTCCGCTACGATCCATCTCGCTTCGCTACGCTTTCTCTACGTTTCACTCCGCTCCGCTACATGCCATTCCCTTGCAAAGCCGACATCAAGGCGAGGCAAGCTGTAGACACGCCAAATTGGCCTGATTCGGAGCCCTAGACTCTTATTCCATAGGCGATATCTTTATCTGACCGTTATCTGATCCGGACTACCTCGTGGAGATGAGCTAAGGACATTGGTGGAGCCCCTTGTTAGTTGAGAATGGACCAATGATTTCCGGAATATTGCCGTAACCTTCAAGCGAGAGCCGCACGTGAACTGTAAAAACATGAAACCCGCTCGATGACCGACCTTGAATGGTTCATAATTAAAGGTCTCGGGAGTCCCGCATGTGTTCCGTAACATTCAGGGTTTCCGAGAAGTCATTTCGGTAGGCGTCGGTTGATGACGGCTTTCGTTACGGCTTTTTCGATCTGTGCTGACACGGCTATCCCGGACCACATGTTAGGCCTTTCCGGTCATCACCGGGTCTTTTCGGGTCATCCGGGTCGATTCTAGCCATATATTTTATCAACCGGGGCTATACGGCCATTTCGGTCAATTTTAGGGTTTCGCGGCTTTTACGACATTTCGATTCACGTTTACCGGGTTAATCTCAGATTTTTCGATGACTTCGGGTTATCCGATCGTACCGGACTTGTTCGGTCATCATTTCAAGTCATCTCGAGTTGACCCGAGATTTCTCGACCGGAACCGTGCTCTTTCGGATCTTCGCCCCGGGTTTCGGCTTTCCGCGAGAAGGTAAACCGGTAGAAAGCCCCGTACGAACATCTCGGGAGTCATGCGGCTGGTTTACCGACTTGAGGAGGTGCGGTTGAGGGCCCTCTTTCCAACGCGACAAACGGGAGCCGAATCGGACATCCGGTTTGCAAAATACGGCTCGCGGAACATGCGCGCGGGGAGAGAGAGTGTACCGCGCCCCCGCTCCCCTTGAAAGGGGAGGGCGCGCCCTGCGCGCCCTCAACCCGGGGGCGCGCCCTGCGCGCCCTCAAACTGGGGGCGCGCCCTGCGTGCCCCCGGTCCCTTTGAAAGGAGGGGGCGCGGTCAGTTGCTTTAAATCGGAAATTACCCCGATTAGCACCTTCTAAACCGGGTTTTTGGAAGGTTTCCGGGCGAAGATTTTCACTTATTTGTACCGCGCCCCCGGTTCGGGGGCGCGTTACGTATGTCAAGTCGATTTTTAGCAATTTCCGGAAGTTTCCATCAATTTTTAGCAGTGAGACGCCGAACGCGCCCCCGCCTCCTTTGAAACAGGGGGGCGCGCAGACCGCGCCCCCAAACTGGGGGCGCGCCCTGCGCGCCCTTGGTTTGAGGGCGCGCCCTGCGCGCCCTCCCCTCCTTTGAAACGCGGGGGCGCGGTACACCCAGTTTCTAAATTTTGCACCGGCTCTCTTCCCCTATAAATTGAGGGCCATTCTCAACGACCCAAGGTTGAACGCCCGGTGCCTAGCTCGTCCCAAGGTCGTCCCAGCTCTTCTCCAAAGCCGTCCCGACGTCCAAAGGCGATCCGAAGTCAAGAAACCGATCCCGAGGTGAAGGAGAAGGCTCGATCCGGGTGTTCTTCATCAACCATCTTCATCGACTTCTGGAGAAAATCCGAGGCTTCTTCTGCAAAAGTCTTCAACATACAAATTGTTCCTCTCTTCATCCTCTTTCGTCCCCAACTGACGGCACTCCATTCCGACTTGCCGTTTGTTCGTGGCGGTTGCTACACTGAGGGCGCGCATACAGGTTCTGATTTTGATATCCGCCCCCTTTCAGAATTTTTACTGACTTATACAGGAGGATTTCGGAGAAGTCATCAACATAGGAACTCTTTCCCTCTGAGTCCTCCGTCTACTCAAACAAACGGAACTCGATTCTGACATCGGGGTCGTCCGTAACATCCTCTGCACCGAAGTCGCGCCAGAAGGGTGCAAAGCTACCCGAACCGGCCTTTTCTCAACCAACTCGGCTTCAACTCAAGCCGATCCATTCTATAAGCCTTCTCAACTCCATTAACTCTGTTTATTCATTGTTTTAAAGCATATTTTAGTTTATTTACATCATTTTTACCTAATCAAAAATACAAAAAAAGGGGTTAGGACTCACCCCAATCCGGTGAGTTCGATTCCAATTGCTTCTCTCTCATATTCTCTCTACAGTTACTACACTTCACAAGTCTAACCAATTTCTTCACTTGGTTTATTGTTCTAGTTGCACAGGTTGATCAAGCTAGCATTGGATTGGAGACTCTTCTTCATCGGCCGGCCGAAGAAGAAGAAGGTTGAACTCACATCCCTTTCTCCCACACTAAGGTACACACGGTCAACTTCTTTCTATTTCCATTACATAAAGCGGAGCCCGCGGCTCCTGGCGACCACACTTTATTTTTATTCATGTTCTAAATTCATATCCTCCTCACTCTCCTCCCACATGACCCGAACCATCTCCGGTGCTCGAGCGACGCCGTGAGATGAAAGTTTGGGGATCAATGTGAGTGTGGGACCGAGGTGAGGGATCTTTACCGCTTTCCGAGTGTTTTTGATTCACTCCCCTTTTTTTCCCCAATTCTATCTTTCACCTTATCTTGAGGTGCCGATCCGGAACCCGTTTTCGGAGTCGACAGACGTGTCTACTACCATTTAAATCATATACTTTAAAAATCTCCATGACTTGTAGTAATTGGCTTATTTTATTAACCGGGTTGGTGTTACTTGTTATGGTTAGATAGTACTTTTAGTGGAGTTATTCTTCCTTTGTGAATAATTAAGGATCATGATATGATGTTATATATGTCGTTTATAACATGTTGATTAGTAGATCTTAGTCGATCATATCCCTTTTCAGTTAGTATATAATTAAGATAGTCTTTGTTACCCTTTTTTTTAAACTACTCTCCTTGTACAGGTGGTGTTATGTTAACCATATTAGTTAATGTCTTTTCTAGTAATATTAAATCTGATTTTTGGTGATGTTATGACCTTTTAACCAAGAGATAAATCTGATTGGGTGGTTACAATATGTTTGGTTGAGTGTTTGATGTGGTATCATGTTAGTCTTCAGTTATGCTTGTCATTTCATGGTTCTAGTATCATAAACAGGTTATTTAGATGTTGTTGTTCATAACAATTGCATTGGAAGCATGTTGGTCATAGCATGATATGGTGTATGTCATCTCTTGCATATTTTGGTTATGGCATGTCATAATTAGGTGGATGCATGATGCATTAATGAATGTAAATGGAACAACTACACCATACTAGTTAGTCGTGACCCGAGGGCAGCGGAGGTTAGAACAGTCTGGTGCATCCTTCGATCCCGGATACCACGGTTTGTCCCTGTGCCACCACTGCCTAGGTGCACTATGGGATTTCGTTTAGCTATATGGTACTACTATATATGATAGATTTGGTTGTAGTTTGTTGAGGTGGCAAGACGACATCTTCCTTTCTAATAAGAAAAAGGTGTGGTTCTTACTAGAGGATAGGTGCATTTATTTCATAGCATGGTATAAGTGTTCAAGTAATGCATTTTACTTGTTTATCTCTGAGCATATTAAGTTGCATTGTGTGATGTAAATGTCTTGGTTTTAGTTCATCATTTTATGGAGCATATATATATAGGTGTCTATGCATATGTTCATACCCTCTTTTTAGGTCAAGTTATGGTTCATATAGGTGCTGGTCGTCGTGGACATAGGGCTGGTTGGTGGTGTAAAAGATGTGATTTAAGTCAATTGTTAATGTATTGACTAGTTTTACTTATATGCTTACAAAGGGTGCAGGTCTGGGTATTTATTTAAATATCATTCTAGGGCCTTTTGGCTACACGATCTGGCAGATGATGGAGTGCCTACTGAGTCATTTTATATGACTCACCCCGTGGTTTAATTATTTCAAAAGGTCTTGAGGAGGAGGAGAATATTGAAGCGGTCTTGGAAGAGACGCCATTGGTGGAGCAGGATTACACCGACCTTGGAGACGCTTGATATTCGTGTTCTCGGTCTTTGAGATGGTTGCTTAGTTGTTATAACATTTATTTTTCAGCACTTTATGATGTCTCATTGGATTTGTTTAGATTGTTTAATTCGGGACCTTTAATTATGTTATGTTGTTTTTGTTTGATCATGGAGTTGTGAACGGTGTAGTAGGTGATTTGATGTTGATCTAGCTTTGCTTATTTGAATAATGGGTGTGATGTTGGATAAGTTATGTTAATTTTGGTTGTGTCAAGTGATTGTGTTTTTATTGCCAAACCTCTTTATTTTCTGGGTTTTATCCCGCTGTCATAATCCGGAGAAAAAAAATTTCCGTTGCATTTTTCCGGGTTGTAACACCCATGGCCTCCACATACTCTAAAATGTGCTTATTTAAGCACTATCTCGGCCTCTTCTTCCTCTACACATCTTAATAAGACTCCAGCCAGACTTCTCTTATAAAGCACTCCTCCTAAGATAGTGTATCTCTGGGAGACCCTTTTAATAGCTTTCTTTTCTTCAGTGGTCGATCCTAGTGGATATGTCAGATCCTGACAATAATTTGCAATCTCATAATACCATGGTTTCTCACCTTTTTCAAGTTCCTCCTGCTCAACCAAAGAAACTTTCTTTTTTTAGGCTCAATATAATCCTTCCTTTCAAACCTCTCATTAATCTTCAAGAATTGTGCATATTCTATTGCTGGGACAGTACGTCGACAGACATAGATCATCCTAACCTACCTGCCTAGCAGAACAAATAGTGAAGATGCCAAAGAAGTGAGAGCATTAGCAAGGATGTTTTGAGCACAAGGAACATGAATAAATTCAAGCTTGGAGAACAACTTGATGTAATAGGTGATGAGTTCTTGATATGGTCTGAGCCCAGGATGAGATGTGTGATACTTGACAAGCACTTAGCGGAGAATCAATTGACTATCACCAATTACCCTCAATTTAGTGGCACCACAGAAGTGAGCGGCCTCCAACCCGGCCAACAAGGCTTCATACTTAGCTATATTATTTGTCGCTAGAAAGTGAAACTAAAAAGCTTGTGAAATAGTGACACCTTCGGGTGATAGAAAAATGATCCCTATCCCTCTACCTTGAGCGTTCAAAGCCCCATCCAGGTACAAATTTCAAATTTTGGAGGATCAAATGGATATCTATATCACATTAGGAAATTTTGATTGGAGAGAATCGAATATTGGAATGGGGTGATGGGCCAGATGTTCAGCACTTGCATAGCCCTTGATCACCTTCAGCTAAATGTAAGTGATGTCAAACTAAGAGAGAAAGCTTTGCAAACATGCTAGCTGGTTAGTTAAGACAGATTTTTCAAGAAGAAACTTGATAGGATTTATGCGAGTGATGAGATTAACCCCGTGGGCCGGAAAGTAATGTTTAAGCTTCTTGACCACCCAAACTAAGGTGGCACAAGTCTTTTTCATAGTTGTGTACTCCTATTCACAAGAATCAAAAAGATTTTTGACAAGTAATATGTAGCCCGCTCTTTCCCTTCTTTGTCCGATTGTGCCATCACTGCTCCAAGAGAACCTTCCAAGACCGAGATGTATAGGATTCAAGGTTTGCCTAGAACCGAAGATTTAAGCAAAGATGGGCTTGACAAATATTTCTTTAAGCCATCAAATGCCTCCTGACATCTAGCATCCCATTTAAATTCGGCCTTCACCTTGGTCAACTCATAGAAAGGCTTACACCTTTGAGAATGTTGTGAGATAAATTGGCGAACAAACTGTTGCCTCCCAATCAATCCTCTCAACTCCTTTATGTTCCTTGGTAGGGCCATATAAATAATTGCTTTGGCCTTGTTGGGATCAATTTCAATGCCTCTCTTACTGACAATGAACCCAAGTAGTTTGCCTAATTATACACCAAACACACACTTCTTGAGATTCATCCTAAGCTTGTATTCCCTGGCTCACTGCAACACCTTTTTCAACACCTCAGCATGTTCATCACGGGTCTGAGATTTGACCACCAAATCATCTACATAAACCTCTACAAATTTGTACATCATATCATAAAAGATCACCATCATGGCCCTTTGATAAGTTTCTCCAGCATTCTTAACATAGCAATAAGTTCCCCAAGGTGTAGTAAATGAAGTTTTCGCTTGGTCTTCTTCTGCTAACCAGATCTAGTTGTACCCTGAGTATTCATCCACGAATGACAGGGTTTCATATCCAGCTATATTATCAACAAGAACATCAATATGAGGAAGGGGGAAATCATCTTTTTGAGATGCTCAGTTCAAGTCCCTCAAGTCAATGAAAATTTGGACTTTTCCATCTTTCTTCATATTTTGGACTATACGCACCACCCATTGTGGATAGAGGATGACTCTAATGAATTTTTCTTGGTGCAACTTATCGACCTCTTCTTTTATTTTCAGTGTTGTATCTGGGTGGAATCTTCTTAACTTTTGCTTAACAGGGGTGGCTTCGAGTTTCAAAGTCAATCGATGCTCTACCAGTGATTTGTCTAACCCTAACATATCTTCATATGTCCAAGCAAACATGCCCTTGTATTTCTGTAGTACCCCCATTAGAATTTTCTCTTCCAAAGGGGTGAGGTTTGCACTTATGAGGATATTTTTGGGATCTTTCATATTTTCAAGATTAAATCTCTTGGTCCGCTCATCCACTATGGTTGATGGTTCTTCAAATATTTTTACTCTGGAAGCATAAACATCAGTCAAATTCCCTTCTTCATCCTTGGTGTCAGGATTCTTTTCTGACAACCTTATAGACCCATAAAGTTTGATCAATGTTATCCTTCATATCGTATTTCATCTAACTGAATTGCATTTTCTAAATACTCTGGTTGCCTTGCACATTCTATGCTTTTCTGAGCTAGTTATGGAACTCTCCTACCTCTGATTTTTGTATTATTTTTATTGGAAACTAAACCTAAAGAAGAAAAAGGTAAATTAGTGGAGGAAGAGGAGGTGGAAGGAGTAGGATTTATTGGAGAGGATGGAGAGCAAAAAAGGTCAATCAAGAATCTGGTGGCTCCTTGGGTCAAATGGCCTTCCAGGGCAAGTTGAGACGTTTCCTTTTTTTAAAATTTGAGTTTTAAGGAGGACCTTTTTTGGGAGACGCTAAACATAAAGATAGAAGGGGCATCAAATGCCTGATCTGGGGTGGGACCGACTATAGTAGCTAGAGTAGGAGAAGATATAGAGAGCGAGGGGAAAACCTCAAGCAATGTCAAATAGAGGGGGCTTTCAGGCCCAATGTTGACAAAAAGAGGTGATGGGCCAATAGGCAAGATGATCATAGAAGAAGGTGGGTTTGTGGGCCCGATAAGAGAAGGATGTGGGCTCGAGGGCCTGGATTTAGTAGGAAGAGATGGACTTGTGGGCCCGATAAGATAAAGTGGGCTCGAGGGCCCAAAAGTTGGAGAAAATGGGTGCAGAGGCCCAGATTCAATAGAGGGGCTTGATAGCCCAGGAGTGACAAGTGGGCATGTGGACCCATAAGTAGAGGTTGGGCTCGAGGGCCCAAAAATAGGGATTTGGCAAAGAAGCATAGGGAGAACATCAAAGCAAATTGGGGCATCAGTCCTGAAACAAAAGAAATGAGAGAAGGCCCTTGTGGAGTTGCTTGGACTTCTTCTTGAGTCAGCTTGGTAATATGACCCTCGGGTGGGTCAATAGGTGGTTCAGCCTGGAGCAGTTCTTTGATTGACCATTCTTCTTCAGTGGAAAACAAAAGAGATATTTCAAGATATAAGTCACCTTCAAGGTCATCAGTTCTTCTTCTCTTCTATTGATTCGGCTCTTGTTCTTCATTATTTTCAGTCCGTTGGATGGTCTCTTTCTTGATGAAAAACTTTTGTAAGTATCCATAAAAGTATATGCATTTCATATTTTGACCATCGTTAGTTGTTCCACCATATCAAACCCCACTTTTTGGTTACAACCTCACTAGATTAATTGTCTCAACTATGCCTTGTAGTTCAGTGCCCAGTCCTTGTCCCTCTTTGTACCCCAAACTCTTCATTATGTGCCACCAATAGTTTCATTTTTCTCTCTTTTCCTTCTCCACACTTGCCTGGGCTGCCTACTTATTTTTGGAAGATCCAAGATTGACAAAATCGGCTTATTTGGCAACCCGAGGGGTGTTGGTGAAGAAGATGGATGGTATAGGGGCATGCTAGTCACCTTAATCACTTGTCCCTTTTAAGAGAATTTGAGACACTGGTAATTGGTGGAGACAACTGTTGGGGAATCAGTCCAATCAGATTGGCACAGCGAAATAATTCGATTCCATGTATATCATTGTCTTGGTCTCGATCAAAACCGAACAACGTCGATAAAACCGGTATTCAAAACGATTTCGAATACGTACCTTTGCGGGATTCAAATAATCCCTAAAAACCAGAGAAGATCGAGCGTTCTTACGCTCATTCAGCTACTCAAGTGTGCAGCCTCTAGTCGTATCCACACGAGCCGCCTCCATAGTCGGGTTCTCCTTCGCGTCGGACCTTTCGACTCGCCCCGGATGAAGTCCCATCGACTCTCGATGGCCTCCAGCATGGGAAAACGTGAAGGAGAGAGGTAGGGACGAATTTTGCAGCCTTGGCTTGTGGGGCTCATGCTCAATTCGCTATTATATAGAGAATTTGGAGTTTTTCACAAAAACCACTACTTTCTCTATATCTACACCCTTTCCCCCAAACTTATGGATTAGCCCTTATGTGTGTGACCTACTAGGCCCAATAGCCCATTTGGTTGATGCCTAATTAAAAGAACAACTTCTTTTAAATTAAATCTATTATCTCATAATAGATTTAACGGCCTACCGATCATAAAGGGAACAAGCCACATCCTATGATCCCAAACGGCTTCAGGGATAAACTCCTCTCCAAAGAGCCTTTCCATCATCAATTACCACACGGATATAAATCTTCGTCCATCCAATGTCCCGGTCGGATAGGAGTACGACATTGACTGTCAACTCCTAAATATACCGACACTATGGAATCTTGTACTCGTAATTGGATCAATTGGAAAACCCTTTTCCAATTATCCTATCTACCTTGGCCAAGGATTTAGAGTACTATCCATAGGACATTCTCTCTCTCCTACCGAGAGTGGACGATCCCCTATTGTCCGCTCAATTGCCTCCACCGGGTTTCTCATATACCCAATCCATTAACTATACAGGACCACAATACTAAGTGATCCATAAGTCAATAGTCAAAGTACATGGTATGCCCGGCAAGACATCTTTGGCGACTCAGGTCAAAGATCCAACCATGCAACCATGATGATAGAATACCCTAATCGACAGTTCGGTAAGATACCATTCAGGGATTCTATACTGGTCAGTTCAGTGAACTCATTCCTCTAATGAGCACCTGTACATGTATCTCAGTGTCCCCACACTGATGACCAATGAGATCGGTCATTCTCATCATATGAGAAGATATCATATACACTAGTCTTACCGGATCCTTGATGTCCCGTCTTGAGGATCCTACGACTAGGAACATTTAGAGTACATGCTTCTAAATGATTGATCCCATTATCATGATCTCATCATGATTCAATCATCATTGCATGCAACCTAGGACTTCATTACGATAGTCGCATCTAGATAGTGCAAGTAATGAAGATTATGCCATTTATACTGAATAAGATATTATAAGAAATGTAAAATCATATCACATATGATTGGCTTGTAGGGCATACATTTCCATCAATCTCCCACTTGCACTAAAGCCAATCACCCACATGTCAGATCTCCATCAGCCCAAGGTGACCCTCAAACACACTTTGAGTCAGGGCCTTAGTTAGTGGATCTGCAATATTTATAGTTTAAGATACTCTATCTTTAATCATATCTCCTCGAGTTGCTGCCACTCTGACCATGTAGTATTGCCACAGAAGTGTTTAAACTTCTGATGAGACAAAGGCTCCACTACAAAAAAATAATGATCCACCATTATCACAAAATAATGGTACATTATCAGAGATATTAGAGACAACTCTCTAATATAAGATGAACTCCTTCATCTATACTACTTCATAAGCAGTCGGCAGCAATTATGACTTGTAAAATCTACAGTGTTTATAGAATGGAACTTTTCCAGCTCACTGCACCACCATCTGGGTAAACATGTACCCTAGCTACCAGTCATATATAACTAGAAGTTTAAGTCTAACTCAAACTTCCAATCCTATCCTCCATACTCGACATGCATCCTTAGTACTTCACAAGTTCTTAAGGATATACTTCTCAACTATCCAGTGACTCTCACTTGGATTTGAGTGATGATTACTCAACACTTAAAGTACTCATCACATTAGGCTATGTACATAGTATACATGATAGACCCTATGACTATGGCATAAGAGACTATTTTCATGTATTATATATCTCTTTAAAAGAGATAAACTCCATATCTTATGGGCAAGGCACCTCTATAGGAGTTTTTCATGTCAAACCCTTTGACTATGGTATCTATGTACAACAAATGGGTCAAGCCAAGCATCCCTTTTAGATCTATCTCCATAGACCTAAATCCTTAGGAAGCTTTTCCCAGAATAATTATGGAGGATTCATTTTTATAGTTAGGCTTCATGGATGATAACATACCTACATCATTCATAATGAGTAGTATACCATCAATGTAAAATGTCTAGAATACAATAGCACTCCCACTAGCATTTTTATGCACACACGGTTCTTCTTCATTCCAAATGAAGTCATAAGATTCAATCTTATCAAATCTTATATTCCAAGGTTGAGAATGTTGTTGTAGTCCATGAATGGACATTACCAACGTGTACACATTCTTTGGATGTTTTGGGACTCACATCCCTCAAGTTGTATCATATACAATAGAGGTTGTATCATATACACCTCCCCTTAAATTTCACCATTGGAGAAATTTTATCTTAACATCCTAATTGACATATCTCATAGTCATAATGTGTACTAATAAAATCTAAATGGATTGAATATGGCAATGGTTAAAAGATATCATCAAGGTCAACTCCTTAACTTAGATGATGCCTTTTCAATCATCCATGCCTTGAAGGTCTCACCTTCAAATTCACTCCTATCCATCTTTTCTTTTCATTTACACCTAATGGGTACTTTACCCTCAGGTGGATCTACCAAGTTCCGAACTTGGCTAAAATAGATGGATATTATTATAGATTTTATTATCTTCTCCTATTTTAGAATCAATATCTCATATTGCTTTTCATAGGTCTTTGGATCAATATCCTTACTTTATTGTGCTTATCTTCTTCCATCAAAGATATGTCTCACATATCTACAAGATTGAATTAGCACAATAAAAGACCTATGATGCGTGTTATTATTAATCAGTACCTTAATAGAAGTGTCTTTGGGTTGTGGGTCTGGAACACTTTCCAAAAATTCCTTGCTCCCACTATTTTCCTCAAAGAGGAACTCTTCCTCTAGGAATACAGTAAATTGTGAAACACATACCCTTTATCTCATAAAATGGTATATTTAAATATCCTTGAGTTTCCTTAGGATATTACACAAGTCTACACTTCCTATCTTATATTCTAATTATTATGGGTTACACTTCTTCATCATGATCGGACATTCCGAAATCTTAACTAGCTTAAGATCAAGAGATAACCCCTTTTCCATATCATATATGAAATAATCAGAATAAATTAGAAGGTACCAACACAAAGTGGTTATATTGAGTGCTTAGCCCTAAATAGACATGGAATATTTTGCAAAAGTTGTCATTACTTGTGTCATGTCACACATGACACAATCACCCTTGTTTCTACTACTGCAGTAAGCTAAGGGTTATAGGGAGATGTCCATTAAGATAAAGTTGTATTATCCTTCAAATGATGTGTGAATCTAGTACTTAAGTATTTCACTCCTTGACCTAATCAAAAAGCTTTAATACTCTTTCCATTTATTCTTTACTTCATTTATTACCTTAGACAATTTCTCAAAGTCTCATATTTGTACTTCACAAGCACACATATCTATGCCTAGAGAAATTATCTATTAAGGATGAAGTAAGAATGTCCATCTTTAGCCTTAATAGACACAGACCAATACACATCCAAATGTAAGAGTTCTATTAACTCCTTGGTCCACCCTCCATTTCTAGTAAATGGAGAGATAGTCATTTTTCAATGAGATAAGACTCATATTTGGTTAATGATTCAAAATCATTTGCCTTTATGTTTCCATCTATATGGAACTTCTTAAGTCTTTTCTCATTGATATGACAATGTCTATATTAAGCTAAAGAAATAGATTGATCTATATCAACCCATTTTCTCCTAAGAGGAGCATTCACACATACCATAAGTGCTTCCATATCTCATATGAGTAAATTATTTACTAAGCTCCCACTAGCAAACATTTTTCCATTCATAATCTTAGAACAATTATCATTTCCATAACTCAAAATAAATCAACATTTATTCAAGTAGGAAATATCGATATTGTTCATTTAAATGGATAAAACCAACAATCTTCAATATAAGGACACCCCAAAAGGCTATTAAAGATTTGTACCTCCCACTATCAATGATACAGCTCTTGCACCATTTGTATATGTAGGTTAATCTTTATACGTCAAGCCTTCATTTACTTGTCATTATACGCAACCTTTGTAGATATAAGATGCATATTTAGTATCTCATACCAATAAATGCATATATATAAGATCTTATAGAAGATATGTATATCTAATATCTCATACAAGATACACACATCTGGTATCTAATACCATAAGACATATGTTTAGTATCTTATACTATAATATACACAAATAGTATCTTATACTTTATGTGTATATGTGTATGACAAGTAAGTCAATGACTGAGATGCCAGAAGCTTCTCAAGCTCCTCCATCTTTGCAATATATATTCAATATACTTTCCACCAATCATCATCATGATAGTAGAAGAGAAATCATATGTCTTATTTGGGCTTAATATCCTCGACCAACTTCTTGACTTTTATCTATGCCTTCATTTTCTCATCTAATGATCTTACTTCTTTTCATTGGTCTTACCAACAAGAAGTATTGAACATGTATTGTTATTTTAATCTTTCCTTAAATTTGCTCATCATTATGAGCCATGATAGATCTCATATCCATCTGTCCATGTTGCCTCTAAACTTCATATAGAGACTAACATTGAGTGTAAGGCAAATAATACATCTTTCTGATGAGATGAAGATCTCATCTTCTCATACTACATTAGATGATTAGTAGGCACCCACTTCCCAAGTAGGTTAGTTACATAGTCAACCATGAGAACACTTCTCATGATTCTAAACCAGTCAAGGAAGTTAATATAAATGAGCCTAATGACTTCAAGTATGCAAGATAACTGATGGTTACTATAACGGAGATATAATTCTATTTAGAAAATATTGCAGATATTCAATGTAAATTAAGATATGGTCTTTTATCCTAATTTATGCTCCCACTAATTTCGACGAATTTGCATAACCCTCATTATGCAAAGACGGGATAACACGTTGATATCCTAGTGGGGACTATGACCCTATTAACCTTATGGTGACGACCTTGTGGAAAACACCAGTCATCCCATACTTAATAGGTAGGCAACTTTTGCCAGTTGCAACTCTTGCAACTCTTAGTCATTTAGCCTCTAGAGTCATGACCTTGTGGGAAACACAACAAGTCATATACTCTAGTTAGGTCAAATCCGCTTGTTACGTTATGGGTATGGATTCTCAACACAGCCCTTGTGGGAAACACAACAAGGCCATGCCAATGGTCCACCCCAAGGTTCGCCTTTAAGCCTTGGCCACGATCACCAATACCTTGTTGAGTGAGCCTTGTGGAAAACACAACAAACTCACCCAATCTAACATTGGCTCATCGAGACCATAACAACGGAAGGCTACGTGAGTCATTCTTAATGTCTCACGCATATCAACCTAATTTAAACGAGGAGGGGTTTTTATTTTAGTCTCATCATAGTATGTGCTACATATATATGTATACCTTTGAATACCATATATCTAAGGTATCTAGCACACACACATACATATCTAATATGCAAATTTTAAATAGATGATCATGGACTTTCATCACATTAATGCATGACCGGAGCCAGATCGGTATGCATTAAAGGATTCAGCATCCTATGCCGGTGTTGACAAGCCATTATCATGCCTTGAAGAACTCTTCTCCTTGCATTCCTCTCTCTTCTCCACCTCGATCGGTCTTCTTGTCATTACAAGAGCATTAAGGGTACGCAGACCCATAAATGTACATTAATCAAATAAGAAACCTTGATCTTAATCAAGGGGAGTACATTTTAAAGGGAGGTAGAATATACAATCAGAATTGATAAGAGAGAAGATTAGGCACGCAGGCCCTTAATTACATGCCAACTTTAAACAAGCATCATCACATGACATACACTTAGTCAATGATCATCCAAACATTCACACATACATGTCATCACATGAACATAGTGCGAATACGTGGTAACAATATGATATAACTATTATATCATAAAAATATACATCATAATTTTGAAATTCTCAATTTCTTGCTTGTCGAATTATTCATTAAGTAAATAACATGAAATAACATATAAACAATTTATATGACATAAACAAGCAATTCCAAACAATTTGGACAATAAATATATTCTCAAAACTATACAAAGTGCCAAATCAATGTCCTAATCATCATTCTGAAAAATCATATTTTACAGAATTAATTTAGACATTAATTTCTCAAGTTAAGTCATTAAAACAATTTTAAAATACTTAACAATGGATGAATCTATGACAATGGGGCTCAAAATCACATAAAAGATCATCAAACACTTTGATAATATATTATATGATATTACATAATTTTTCAAAAATTTTATGAAATTTTATGGGCATTTTTCGTATTTTATTTTGATTTAAAACAATTTTAAATCAAAAATAAAGATTGGGCGCATTGCGCCGCCGTCCTGCGCCATCCGAGCGCCGGCGTGTGCGCCACTGGCGCCGGCGCACAGCGCCTCCCGCGCGCCGCGGGCGCGCGCCTGCGAGCCACCGCGCGTGAGCGGCGGTTCAAAATTTTTTTTTTTAATTAACGCGCGCGCCGCGCGCGCGCTAACGGCGCGCAGAAACCGCGGTCAAACCGCGTAAGCGCGGTCAAACCGCGTAGACGAGCGCCGGATCTGACTATCGGGTCCGGACTATCCCGTCTTCTCCACCCGATAGCAGAGAAATGGCGCAGAAAGGAGGAAACGGCAAGACCTTCCAAAATCCGGACATTCCGGTTTCGAAAAAATAGCCAAAAATAGTGGTTCGATTCCAATTCGAACAAGGAATCCAAAGATACCATTTTATTTCCATGAAAAAATCCCAATCAACGGGAAAATAGGAAAGAAACTCCGCCGGCCCTAGAACTTTTCTTTGCCCGAAAAAAAAGTTCAATCGACCTCCGACGGGCCCTTTCGAAGTCAAATAACAATGGGAAACTCTTGTTAATCACATTACCTATCTTCTAAACCATATACTAGGCATCAAATGTCTCTATGGAAGAAGATCTCAAGAAATCCCCAAATCGAACCAGTGATTTCCGTAAAACGAAATCACCATCTTTCAGACCCTCTACCGGACTCTCCGGTGGTCCAAAATTCAAACGGTTAGTGGCGTTGCAAAGCCCTTTGTCACGAGATTCACTCAGAGGCAACCAATCTCCAAAACGTATCCCATACGATTTATGGTTACTCCGTCAAGATGGACGTTTGTACAGATTCGGGAATACATAAAATATATTAAACGATGTCGAAACGACGTCAGAATCGAACGAGACTTCAACCTGGTTCTGATACCACTATTGGGGAATCGGTCCAATCTGATTGGCGCAGCGGAATAATTCGATTCCATGTATATCATTGTCTTGGTCTCGATCGAAACCGAACAACGTCTATAAAACCGGTATTCGAAACGATTTCGAATACGTACCTTTGCGGGATTCAAATAATCCTTAAAAACCGGAGAAGATCGAGCATTCTTACGCTCATTCAGCTACTCAAGTGTGCAGCCTCTAGTCGTATCCACACGAGCCGCCTCCATAGTCGGGTTCTCCTTCGCGTCGGACCTTTCGACTCGCCCCGGATGAAGTCCCATCGACTCTCGATGGCCTCCAGCATGGGAAAACGTGAAGGAGAGAGGTAGGGACGAATTTTGCAGCCTTGGCTTGTGGGGCTCATGCTCAATTCGCTATTATATAGAGAATTTGGAGTTTTTCACAAAACCCCCTGCTTTCTCTATATCTACACCCTTGCCCCCAAACTTATGGATTAGCCCTTATGTGTGTGACCTACTAGGCCCAATAGCCCATTTGGTTGATGCCTAATTAAAAGAACTTCTTTTAAATTAAATCTATTATCTCATAATAGATTTAACGGTCTACCGATCATAAAGGGTACAAGCCACATCCTATGATCCCAAACTGCTTCGGGGATAAACTCTTCTCCAAAGAGCCTTTCCATCATCAATTACCACACGGATATAAATCTTCGTCCATCCAATGTCCCGGTCGGATAAGAGTACGGCATTGACTGTCAACTCCTAAATATACCGACACTATGGAATCTTGTACTCGTAATTGGATCAATTGGAAAACCCTTTTCCAATTATCCTATCTACCTTGGCCAAGGATTTAGAGTACTATCCATAGGACATTCTCTCTCTCCTACCGAGAGTGGACGATCCCCTATGGTCCGCTCAATTGCCTCCACCGGGTTTCTCATATACCCAATCCATTAACTATACAGGACCACAATACTAAGTGATACATAAGTCAATAGTCAAAGTACATGGTATGCCCGGAAAGACATCTTTGGCGACTCAGGTCAAAGATCCAACCGTGCAACCGTGATGATAGAATACCCTGATCGACAGTTCGGTAAGATACCATTCAGGGATTCTATACTGGTCAGTTCAGTGAACTCATTCCTCTAATGAGCACCTGTACATGTATCTCAGTGTCCCCACACTAATGACCAATGAGATCGGTCATTCTCATCATATGAGAAGATATCATATACACTAGTCTTACCGGATCCTTGATGTCCCGTCTCGAGGATCCAACGACTATGAACATTTAGAGTACATGCTTCTAGATGATTGATCCCATTATCATGATCTCATCATGATTCAATCATCATTGCATGCAACCTAGGACTTCATTACGATAGTCGCATCTAGATAGTGCAAGTAATAAAGATTATGCCATTTATATTGAATAAGATATTATAAGAAATGTAAAATCATATCACATATGATTGGCTTGTAGGGCATACATTTCCATCAACAACTACCTCTAGTGCTTCCAGATAAGGCCGATCTAGAATAGCCCTGTAAGTTGGATCCATCCCTTGTACATGAAAGTCAACAGTGACTGTTTGGGGCCCAAGTTTGACATCCAATGTAATTATGCCATCCGTTGGCTTCCTTGAATTGTCGTATGCGATCATTGTAATTTGAGATGGTTGGATGTTCTCCTCGGGGATTCCGTAAAGATGTAATGTTTCTGGTGGTAGAACATTAATGGATGCTCTAGTATCAATCAAACATGATTTGATGCCTATTCCGTTAATGTGAACTATGATGTATAAGGCACATTTTCTTATTTCTGAGTCGGCCAACTATTTCTTTGTGAATGTAAGGGCTGGGTACTCACTTCATAGGACCAAAACTGATGAGATATGTTCTTAAGGGAGGCTCTTGTTCACCATTATTCACTATAAGTACTATTGAAGAACCTCTTGATGTACTTTGGATTCATGCCATGGTTTAATACTAATGTTTCAACAAGTCATAGGATGTCCTAAGCAATGGCTCTTCAATGTGTTCTTCTTCTGCTTCTAGTGCTAACCCTGATTGACCGGCCTGGAAAAAGATTCTTTGGAACATGCGCCCACTTTTGAGTACTGTGGCAAGTTGAGGAGCTGTAGTTAGGGTGGTAGTGGCGGGTGGTGAGTTAGGTCGAATGATGGGAGCTCTTGGGATGGGTGTAATGATGGTTGTTTGAGGTATGGTAGAGTAGGTAGGTTGCGAAGGTATGGTTGCACGGGGCAGGATGATGTTGGGTCCTAGTGGTGGTGATGCTTGTGGTGGTTTAACCAAGCGAATTAGGGTCCATCCCAAATGGAGTTGTGTGGCTGGTGGTGTTATGATGGGTCGTGACAGTGCTCGTATGATGGGTGGTCTGTTTAATATGATGGGATTAAGTGACATAGTTGTTCGAGGTATAAAGTGGACAGTTCGGTTAGAAGTGTGAAAGTAGGTTGACATGCATGGTGGGGGTGACTCCCTTGATTTGCCAATTCTGGCCCCGATCATGTTACTCCTCGGAAGAGATCAAGATGGGGTTAATGTGTTGATTTACAGGTGTGGGTGCATGTGAAGGTAAAGGATTTTGTATAATCTATAGGACGGGTTCTATAATTGTTGCTTTTGAGCTAGTGCGTGCTATCATTGTGGTTGATTTTTCACTGTTCTAATGTATTCTCCCATCTGGTCCCAATCAATATTGCCTTGCTCATTAAGGTAATGCATGTAGTTTTTGAACTAAAAATAATTTTTTATGGTGTGCCTGTGGTATCTTTGAAGCAGACAATATCATTCTGTGTTGGCATTTTGAGGCCACTCCAATTTCTCCTTTAGCAATGCAATTTTCCCTACTGCCATGAGTGCATTAAAGATGTCCATGAGAGAGTACGACAAAGGAAGATAATGGTTCTTTTTGGGTCCTACCTTTCAGGGTTCGTAGGCCATGGGAGGGGGTGCTTGGTTGTAGTTGGCTAATTGTTGCCACGGTGGTTGGGGGCTTGTATGGCCGGTTGTCACGGTTGCTGAGAGATTGAAGCTTGTTGCTAATAGGGCTAGAACTAAGGTTGAGGGTGAGGGAGAGGTTGATGAGAATTTCTAAATGGTTTATTTTGTTGAGGGTTCCTAAACTAGTATTGATAATTGCTAGGTGGGTTCCCGATAACATTATGGTTTTCATTTGTCACTATGCCCTTAGTCACTAGGCTAGTTGTGGTAAAAGTGGTTTTCTTGACAACTCAGGGTCTGGGATCAAATAGGTTCATGATAGGTGAGTCCCTAAGCTGTGTATGGATGAACCGCTCCCTCTCATAAAATTCACTCATAATGGTGTGGCGATGCAAAGCCAACATGTTCTTTAAGGCTGGAGTGGCATTGGTGATGATCATCCTCACTTGCTCTAGTTCTGAAATAGAATAAGTGAGCATTTCTACCATTGATCTCCACCTATCAGCATATCTGATAAAATTCTCATCACTTCTCATCCTTTCAGCCATGAGGTCCGTGATGGAATATGTTGATTCGACCCTATCTTGATATCTCTACAAGAATTTAGCTTTAACAGTTTTGAAATTACTCGCCTATGAAGAGTCAAGCTAGTAGAACCATTCTAAGGTTGAACCCTCTAATGATCTTTTGAAAATAAAAGGAAGGGCCCTTGGGTAATTTTTTCACATTATTGACTCATAGAGAAAGTCATTGATATAAATGAATAAATTACTAGTCCCATTGCAGCAGCAGTATACCAGCATTTTAGAGGGGGGTAGATGAAAGATAGGGAGAAAAGGAAAAGAAATTTTGGGGACTTCCATGGTTTCGATCAAACGTCTAAGCTCATTATACTGTTCATCCATCTAATTAATTTTGTTGATCACAGCCTGATCAATGGAGGGTTTTCGGATATGAGGAGGAGTGGGTGCCTGGTGCACCAGAAATGGAATTGGGTGAGCTGAGTGGTCAGATAAGAAGGGTACATCAAGGGATGCACCAAATGATGAGTAAGGTTGAGATGATTGTAGACACGCCAATTTGGCCTTATTTAGAGCTTAAACCATTATTCTATTGGCAACATCTCTTTTAGACCATCAAAATCATGATGAACCACCCTTTTTGGATGAGCCGAGGTGCTTATTGAAAATATGAGGATGATTTGCTAATTTCTAATCAAATTCGTATTTGCCGAACAAGAGACTCTTGGTGGTGTGCCAGATTATGTTTTTCCCAACATATCGTCTATTTGGAAGTTTTTCACAGGATTATATGGACGTCTAATGAAAAAGTATTCAACATTAATAATCTTCTTCTCTGAGTTATCTTTCCATTTCAACAAACTGCATTCAATTCTGATCTTCCATTTGCCCGCAGTGCCCTTTGGAAGTCAGATGCGCAGTTCTGTCTGCACGCAGCACCGATCAAGCCCAATTGCATGCAAGTCCAACCCATTTGGCACATCTCTGATCAATTCACGACCTTACCATCATTTTACACCTCCATATCACTTGGTAAAGTATCTGGAAGCATCATGGTTAAAATTAGCATCATCAAATGATGGCAATTCAACTTGCTGTCTTGTATATCAAAACTTGCTATTTTTAGACCAGATTTGTATCCTCTTCAAGTGGAGACATATTTTGAACATGGGGAAGGTGATCCATGGTTTCCAATCCCTCTCAATCATTTGGGTAAGTTTCTAGATGCCTCAGGTGATAGAAATGTATGCCCAACAAGCCAATCATATATGATATGATTCGACATTTCTAGAAATATCTCATTCAATTAATCAGGCAAATCTTCATTATAAGCTCCTATTAGATGCGAATATCATAATGAAGTCCTTGATCAAATACAATTATGATTAAATCATGATGATATCATGATAATGAGATTGATCATCTAGAGGTATTTGATCCAAATGTTCCTAGTCATAGGATACTTGAGATGGGACATCAAGGATCCGGATAGACTAGTGTATGTGATGTCTTCTCATGTGATGAGGATGACCGATCTCATTGGTCATTAGTGTGAAGACACTGAGATACACATACAGGTGCTCATTAGTTGAATGAGTTCACTGAACTGACCAAATTAGAAACCGTGAATGGTATCTTACCGAACTGTCTATCAGGGTTTTCTATCATCACAGTTGCATGGTTGGAGCTTTGACCTGAGTCGCCAAAGATGCCTTGTTGAGTGCAACTTGTGCTTTAACCATTGACTTATGGATCACAATTTAGATGGTCCTGTATAGAGATGGATCGGGTACAAGGAAAATCTGATGGAGGCAATTGAGCGGACAACAAGGGATCGTCCACTCTTGGTAAGTGAGAGTGAATGTCCTATGAAATAGTACTCTAAATCCCTGGCCAGGGTAGATAGGGTAATAGGAAAAGGAGTTTTCCAATTGATCCAATCCCGAGTACATGATCCTATAGAGTCGGTACACTAAGGAGTTGACAGTCGATGCCGTACTCCTTTCCGACCGGGATATTGGATGGATGAGGGTTTATATCCATGTGGTAACTAATGATGGAAAGGCTCAATGGAGATGAGATTATCCCCATAGCCATTTGGGATCATGGGACGTGGCTTGTACCTTTCATGATCGGTAGGCCGATTAATCTTTTATCGGATAATGGATTTAATTAATTTAAATAGAATTGTTCAATTTTATTTAAGCCTCAACCAAATAGGCTATGGGCCTAGTGGGTCACACACAAAAGGACTTATCCACAAGTACAGGGGCAAGGGCGTAATTTATGGAGATTTTGGGTTTTTATGAAAAATTCTATAATTCTCTATAAATACTAATGGTTTCAGCCAAACCCCATCAAGACAAGGGTAAAAA
Source organism: Cryptocoryne crispatula var. balansae (assembly GCA_036172225.1). Lineage (NCBI taxonomy): Eukaryota > Viridiplantae > Streptophyta > Magnoliopsida > Alismatales > Araceae > Cryptocoryne > Cryptocoryne crispatula. Next base: position 18,907,795 of record CM069924.1, read on the forward strand.
TCATGTCCCTAGCCTCTTCCCTACCTCCTCCTCTCTCAAGAAGGTGTCCATGGTCGATGGAGCTCCGTTCGGGAAGAGTCTCGAGGCCGGCGCGAAGGAAGAACCTGTTGTGGATAAAGTTCGTGTGGATACTACTGGAGACCGGACGCTTTAATGGTTTGAAAAGCTTGAGAAGCTCATATTCTTACCCTCTATGGGATTATATGAATCCCTATCAGGTATATTCGAACCCGATTTGATCGGTTTTTGGTTTTCGTCGTTCGGTTCTAATTGAGACGGATTCTAAAGGAACCCATAGGAATCGTCGCTTCTGCTGCACCAAACTTTTATGGATGATTCCTTACATCAGGATGAAAATTAGCAACATTAAATGGAGGAAATCCAACCTATGGTTGGATGTATCAAAACTTGCTATTTTTTGACCTACTTTCATCCCCTATAAAGGGAGACTCATATGAAAGACCTAATAAGGGCATCCCCATTCTCCAGAACTCTTCTCCTCACCCTCCAGACACCCTTGGCTCGTCCCAATCTCCCCAAATCGTCCTCTCTTTGTCCCGGTGCCCGGAGATCATCCCAAAGTGAAGAAGAAGCCGGTCTATGCTCCGATGTGCTGCACTGCTGATCATCGGCTTCTACAGATCTTTATAGACATTTTACGGCCTGGCTTCCTTTAGAATAAGTGTGATACATCAAGATATATTTCATATCCAACAAACGGAGATCAATTCTGACATTCCCTCAGCTTGTTACGGCTTCAACACCGGCACTGCACAGACAGATCCGAAGTCTTCTCTTCTAAGTCATCGTCTTCTCAGTTAATTCTAGTACATTGAATGGTGGATTCAGCCTATAATCCTTCATAGAAATTGTTCCTCGGTGATTCCTATTTTATTTAAAACAAGAATCATTCAATTCAGATATCTGTGGTGCACATAGCACATCCTACATCAACATTGTGCTAGGAGTTTCTGGAACTTCACTGTCCAAGATTCGACTTATCAGGTAAATTCAGATAACTTATATTAAAATTCAAGCAAACTTATCTTCATATCAAACCACCCTCGTTGAGTCCTATTTATTTTAAACAAACATCACTTTATTCTGACATTGGTGCTGTTCGTTACGGTCTCTGCATCAGAGCCACGCAGTTTACATTGAATCTGTCCAACCCGGTTGCCACTTTGACTGGGTTGTGTTGTCTTTAACCATTCATATTCTCTTTTCTAACTCTTCATTCAAATAATTTAGTTCAAAATTTAATTCAAATAACCCGCAGTCGGCCCGGCCCGTGAACCCATGGGCCGGACCGGCCCATTGCCACCACCATTGGTGAGTTGTCCCGGGTTAATCGGGTTCAAAAAATTAACTAGAACCATGTAACATCCGGCAAATTTTAAGAAAAAAACACCGTTTTTACCTTTCCGCCGCTCCCTCTCTAGAACTCTCTCTCTAGACTTTCCCCTCCACCGTCTTCCATCCGCCGCCTCTTTCTCTCTCTCTCGAACCGTCAACCGCCTCCCTCCCCCCTCTAGAGACTTCTCTCCCACCTCCTCACCCCTGCCTCCGCTCGTTCCACCGCCCCTCCTTTTCTTAATTATTTCATTCCCCCCCCGGCCAGAATCGCCCAACACCCAACCGCGCGAGAGCGCTGCCGCCACCCAGTTCTCCCAGCCCTCTCACTCTCCTCCCGTGGCCACCCTGAGAGTCTCCTGCGTGCGGCATGCCGCGGCACTCAGCGCCGCCGGCTGACAGCACACTACGCCGTCCGTTCTCCCCCCCCCCTCTCGCCAATCTCTCTCTACTCACCCTGTCTCTCTCTCTAGCACCTCCTCTGCCACTGCGCGGCTCCCCCACGTCTGTGTCGGCGCGCCCCCACTCCCCGCTCGTCGCCTCCCTCTGCCGCATGTGCCGTCGCCGTGGCTGTCCCTCTCTCCTTCCCGTGGTCATCGTCGTCGCGGGCCGCCATCGCTGTCCCCCCTCCTGCTGCCGTCCGCGTCTCTCTCTCTCTCTTCTCTCCTGCCCGCCCAGTCCCTCCTCCTCTCTACCTTTTCCTCCTGCACGCGGTGGGATGCGCACGCTCGCGTGCGCGCTCACGCGTGGCCGGTGCGCCGTCGGGTGCACCCGGCTACGCCGCTAGGGAGGGCGGCACAAAGCACCCCCTTGCCTCTCCCCCCGTGCTCTCTCGCTCTTGCCTCTCTCTCCCCCCTCCCACTCGTGCTCTCTCTCTCTCCTCTCGCTCTCTTCTCTCTCTCCTCTCTCACTCTCTCTCTTTTCTTCCCTCATGTCTCTCTCTCCTCCCCCTGCGCTCTCTTTCTCTCCCGCCGGCTCTCTCTCTCTCTCTCACGCACTCTCTCTCTCTTCCTCTCCTATTCTCTCTCTCCTGTTTCCCTCTCTCTCTCCTGTTTAGCCCTCTCTATCTAAGTTATTTTATTAATTAAATTGAGTATTTTAATTAATATAGTTATCATTTTTAATGCTTTTAGGATTGGAGGACAACTCGGTATCACCATTGCCTTGGTCGCCTCGTGAGTAATCTGGCTTGGGTTCTTGGACGTGAGAATTTACCAATCTCTTTGAGGTAGACATTCCAACTTTTCCTTAGCATTCCGATGTATTAATTAATGCGCTAAAACTTGTTTATCCGATGAATAGTTAAAAATTAGTAGATAATTGATAGTTTGATTGGTTAATTGTCTACATGAGTTTATAAAAACGTCATATATGTCATTCATATTTAATTTCATGCATCTCCATGTGTAGTGCTAGTTAGATACATATCGATTCATTTATGGTTTGAGAATTATTAGAAAATAAATATGTAATTGTGAAAATTGAGTTATGACATGTTAATATTATAATTATATCCGATTCATGTTATGTACGATCTTAAGGTTTATTAATTGATGAATTGAATTGGAATTTGAATTGACATGATAATTTCTTAACATAATTAATTAACTTATATTCATAGTGGCATAAAGTTGTAAAGTGTATTATTTGATAAATTGATATTGAATTGCGATTAATTGAAGTTAGCATATCTAATTATGTTGTATATTCTATTCTAATTGGGTCAATTGCATGAATTACAATTTAATTGAATTATTATTGCTGATTGGGTCTACTGCATGAATATTTGTATTAATTGAATGGTCTTATTTGTCGACATGATTGTGATTATTGGCATGATTATGATTAATTGCATAATTTTGTGAATGGATAGAATATCGGCATGGTTTAATGATTTGGCTATTTGATTGAGTTAAATTGCATAATTGGTTATTGAAATGGTATTGTCTGAGTAATTATATGAATTGCTTGTGAAATGTTATTAATGCTATGATGCATGTGATGTAATATTTGCTCCTCCAGTCTATGATAGAATCGCCCGTGGGCAACAGTGGAAATAGATTAATCCGGTGCATCCTTCGATCCCGGATACCACAGTTTATCCTAAGTACGCCCCTGCCTAGACGTACTTTGGGATTTAGTTTACTATATGGTACTTCTTATATGTATTTAGAGTTGTAGTGAGGATCGCCAAGTATAGCATATGATCTACTCAGACAAATGAGATTGAAATGGTATTAAAGCATGCACAGTAGGCTCATGTAAGTCCATGTGACATGCATATAGAATAGTTTAGTTGGTTAAGTTATCATCAGTTTGGTTCATGTAGAGTCAGGCTCATTCGGTTAATCGATTTTTGAAAGGACCTAATTAAATATTAGAATTGTGATAATTAGTTTAGCAATTATGTTATAATGTTATTTGTGAGTTTTAATGTATATTAATATCATTTAGGTTGATTAATATAATAGGAAAGTTGGGTATAAGTCCTACTGAGTCTGTGTGACTCATTCCTATTCTTTTAACAATTTTCAGGTAATCAGGTTTAGCGCAGCAGAAGTGTAGTGGATCAGGATTAGTGCAGAAGAATATTAGAGAATTGGTTTATGACTTGTTTATATTGAATCGAGGTATGATTTATTTTTGGATTGAATCATTTATTTTAGTGGAATGGGACCTGTTAGTCTTCAATTTTCCCAAACCGACGTAGTTTAGGAGTTAATTCCCCGGTCTCATCGCCAGATTTATTCCGCTGTGCAGGTTAGGAAATCCGGGGTGTGACAAACCATTTATAGACTAAACTCCTCTTCACATCAGCCACCTAGAAGCATGGTCATTATTGACGTTCAAGTGTAGGAAGAGCAGGATATGTGATAGATAAAGTGTAAGGATTGCTCGATATGGGATTAAACAGGTTGTTTCTTACTTTGCTTGTGCCCTCCTGTTAATCCCTCATCGATTGCTACGGGATGTGAGCACTTGGTGAAATCTTTAAAGCAAATTCACTACCGTTAATTTTTGGTCATGGAGTTAAGGCAAATCGGACCAAACCAAACTGTTTAAACCGATTTAATTTTTGGTCATGAAAGAGCATGTTTCGGTTTGGTCCGATTTGAGCTATTTTTTTTTCAAACTAAACCAAATCGATTCAACCCCTCAAACCGAACCAAACCAAACTGATTTCAATTCAATTTGGTTCGATTTAAATCGAAAAAATATAAAATATTTTAATTAATTATTTTTTGCATATATATAATAATTTTAAGTTAAAAACAATCAAAATAAATATTATTTTATTATAAAAATTTTAATTTTAAAAATATTATAACAATTTTATATACTTTTTTAATTAAATCGGTTTAAACGGCTTGATTTGGTTTAAACCGGTTTGGAAGACTTCTAAATCGAACCAAACCAAACATGGTTCAAACTGAACTAAATCGAACCAAACAAGCCTATTCGGTTTGATTTTTCGGTTTTGTGGGAACCTCAAGAATCTTTTTGATTCTTTGAAAAGATTTTTTGTTTTTGTATGTTTTATAAATATCGACATCCGAATTTTCTAGTAAAGTAGGTGATAGACCATAAAAATAATAGATAGTCCAGGTGATATTAAAAGAGTATATAACCGAGGTTCGGGTTCTGTGAAAATATTTTTGACCTCTCTCCATCGGATAGTGCAAATATATGATATTCATTTATATCGAGCAAACACTCGAACACCCTTGATTAACTGCCATAGCGATCTTGTTTGACGAGAGCGTGCACATCCACAATGTATAATGAACACAAAGGGCCTTGGCCTCTCAGGCCCGATGAGATGCAAACAAGTTTGATTAGATTTTGTTTAGAGTTGATTTATATTTGATCTATTAATGGATTTTGATGTGGTTTGAAATGTTGATTTCATATTTCAATTTGATTTAGATTTGAATATTATTTGTTTTGAGCTTATTTGAATTGTTTGGTTTATTTTACTCCAAATGGTTGAATTTTATTTTGTTTTGTTTTGAGTTTTGAATTTTCGATGTGTTGATCCATTTGACTTGTTTAAGTTTAGTTGACATATGTTGAGTCATTTTCATGTGGTTTTCTCATAATGATTGATGTTTTCATACCAATTCGGGTGTGTTCGGTATGTTTTAATTGTTTTGAAGTTTGGTTCAAATTGATTAAACTTAAACTTTAGATTGTTAATGATCAGAATTTGGCATGTTTTAAGATGAATTTCAGATGCTTTAATGTGTTTTTAATATATTCTTTTCAATTGGTGGTGAATTATTTTATTTGCACTTGTTTAGGAAATTGAATTTCAATAGATTAAGTGCATTGAATCAATTTTTCCAAATTGTGTTAGATCTATTTTTTGTTGAATGTTAAAGTTTTAAAGACCTATTTTAAGCATGTTTTAAGGTTGGTTTGAATATATTTTCAGATTTAATTAAGTTAACATCAGATTTGGTTAACTCTTGTTCGATTTGCATCACATCCAGTCCGTCGAGCTAGTGTCGATGCCCAGTCACATGCAATCAACTCGGCACTTGAAATGTTCATGCTCAAAGTATTCCATGCCAATGTACATCAGATGTTGCAGTTCATATGCCATGTTCAATGCTGCCAATGCTGCAAATGTGTGAATGTCCTTCCCTTGGTGTAAAATCCACTTGATTGAGAAAATTTTGGCAGCATGCCGCCTTATTTTCCAATCGATATGGAATTTTACCCGTCCTACAAGGCATAGTCATTTGACTTTACAAGTAGTGGGAAGGGTCCGTCTGCAGTGGGAAGCGTGTCCCATGCCTACGCCTGGGTCAACATACCGGAAACGTGTCCGGTCTAGCTACCCAAGGTGGAGCCCACGTGGTGGTGCTAACTCCTTATTTAATTTTGGCATTTCGCCTTCAGATTTAGTTAAGTGTGCTTTTTAAATGTCCAAGGCCCAATGGGCCATCTTCATCAACACAATGGGCTGGTCTTCATGTCATGTCAGCCTGGTAAGGCCGGTCTTCAAGTCATGTCAACCTAGTTGGCCTGTTTTGAACATCTTGGGCCCTGGCGGCCTGATTTGCTCTTCAAGGGTCAGCATGGCCTGTTTGCAGCACTTCAAGGCCAAAATGGCCAGCTTCAAACCTTGTATGCCTTTGCCATTTTTTGTTTATTATTGCAGCAATAGAAGGTGGTGCAAACCTCCATGTAGAGAGCTGAAGAAGGGCATGTTTTGTTTTGAGAGTTGCCAATGGGCTGACTTCTTTTGCCATTCAGGTGCTATGTTGAAGGGCCATCAAGGGGGCATACAAGGACCAGATTAAGGTGTGTTTTGATAGGCCAAACATGGGCTGAAAGGGGGCTTATGTTCAGATGCTGCTCAGGTGGGAAGAACTTGGACTATTTGGATGGCCAAATAGAGAAGTCAAGGGGCTGTGCAAAGGCATTTGATGAGTGGAAATTAGGGCCACCCGGCTTAACTGTTGACCCGTCTGGCAGATTCCAAGAGGCCTGGGCTATCACCCCTCCTTCCACACATCAAAGAGGATGATTGGTTTGTTTGGGGGTGTTGTAGGAGCTGTATTGGGTGTGTTGCACATAGGGCAAACTAGGTGACCATCAAAGGGGCCTGACATGGGTGCTCACAAGGGCATTTTGACATGTAGAAATCAGGGCCGCCTGGCTTAACTCTTGGCCCGTCTGGCGGATTCCAAGAGGCCCAGGCTGTCGCCCCTCCTTCCACACATCAAAGAGGGTGTTTGGTTTCGAAGCCATCAAAGGGGCCTGATTTTAGGGCCAGCAGTAGGGCCTGATTTGGGTATGTTCTGAAGTCTGTCCACTTGGCAGCAAGGATGGTCAAACATGGCCTAATTAGGAGCATGTTCAGGAGCCTAATTGGCTGCTAGAGGGATGGCAACAAGGGGCACAGTGTTAGGTGACAACATGGGGTTGCATGGGGATGCCAAATGGGCTGTTTACAGGCCACCTATGGGATGTGCACACATGGACAGCAAAGGGGGTCTGAAATGAGGGGACTAAAGGGCTGATCAAAGAATGTTTATGAAGCCAACATTGGGAGGTCTAACATTGCTTTAATGGTACCAACATGTCTGGGTTGTCTTGGAACATTTGAATGGCCAAGGAGGAGGCCGAGGGGAAGAGAAAGAAGAGGGGAGGAAGAGAACTAGAAAGTACTACATCTTCCCTCACCTTTTTGGCACAATTCTTGTTGGATATTAAAAGAGAAAGTGGCTGTCCCTCCTTTATTCTTCTCCTTCTTATTTTCTTGCTATGTATGTGGCTGGAATTGGTGCGCCAAGATGGAGCACTTACTGTTGAAGTTGATGTATCCCAGATGGGCTGCTGCTGGCGCACCTGCAAGAGGGAGAAGATTTCTCCTTCTTCTTCTTCACTTGGAGCACCACAAATGGGATGGAGAGGTTTCTGACTTGTTGTTGAAGACATCCAAGCAAGGAGAAGATGTCTTGGAGCAGGGTAGAGGGAGGAGAGGCAGGACTTCCACAGGGTAATCAGCTTGTCTTCCACATGGCCAGCAGGGGGTTTATATAGGAGTGGGGGTGCCATCTCCAGGAGGAGATAAGGCTGGAGGTTGTTGAGGGGAGATAAGGATAACTCATGGGAGGTTGAGGATGATAAGGATAACCCATAGTTGGTTGTTGAGCTGATGGTTGTGCGCCAACTAGAAAGAGAGGAAGAGAAGGGTGCACACCTTCTCCTACTTTCAAGGAGGTGTACGCACATGACATGTGGCAAGAAGGCTGGTTCAGCTAGGGCTTGGATGAGGATAGGCTTGGTTAGTTTAGGATTAGTTAGGATGAAGATAAACCAAGGGAGTGGTTGAGGGTGATAAGGATAAGCCATGGGAAGTTGAGGTGGTTGAGGATGAGATAATGATAAACCAAAAAGAGATGGAGAGAGTTGGAAAAGCCTTGCGCACCCTCCCCTACTTTCTAGGGCTGTTTGCACACCCATCAGATGAGGGAGGATGGTAGGTTCGGCCAAGACAGGTTGGGTTAGCCTATCTTGGGTTAGGTTTAACCTTGGTTTGATCAGAGTGCTCCTGATCCAATGACTAGCATTAATTCTGGCCAAAACCAATTAAATAAATATCAAATTGACTTCAAAAAATTCCAGAACATGCCCTGATGGCTATTGATCTTATGCTCCATCCTAATGTGTGGTTGAGATCACTTGAATTGCAATGGATCTCCTGATTTAGCTAGTTTTTCCGATCTATGCGATCTCGGCCATCGATAATGCCGAAAACTGTATTTGAGTGCAATTACCTTCTCCCATTGGCCAAATTTATTTTTCATGCATCAATATTCATGAGATCAAAGTTTTGGATCATGAAAATTTAAATTTTCATCCCATGGGTTGATCCGGAGCTAATCAGATCATTATGCCCCTGGTGCGACAACATACGGCTTTCCGTCCAGATTTGCTCTTTCTTGCATATCTCTTCATCCGAGGGTCGGATTTTCTAACCGTTTCGAGTGTTTCCTAGCTCTATACAACATTTACAATGTGGTAAATTTGTAATTTCATGTTAGAGTCCCAATTTGTCCCAAAGTGTCGGGGGCAAAATGGTCACTTCGGCCTTCCGGTGTCTGTTTTCCATATTTTGGGCATCGTTGCGAAGCTCTTGACCGGGGCTATGCAATGAACACATTATCTTGGCTATTTTTAGCATGTAAAGCCATGTTAAGGCATTTCAAAAGCCTGTTTACATCATCTATTCATGAATTTTTCGAATCTAGGTCATATTTTTTGCACCGGCTTCGGCATTGCTGAAATTTGTATTAAGCAAGCTAAGTGGAAAAATTTGATGCCAACAGGTTTGAACCATTTAATGCTCACCCCTGTCCATCAACATGTGATGGTTGACTATTGGATAAATAAAATATTGATATTTTCTATAGAAAATTCAAAAAATTTAAAGGTGTCGATTCAACCTAAACCAACCTGACATAATTTGATTCAGGTTGCAACAAAGGTTCGAGTTGATATGGTTTTAAACTTTTTTTCTTAAAACCAACCCGACCCGATCCATGAACACCCCTGCACACTGAGGCGTCTATGGCATTGCAATGGTCGCTGAGCCAAGCACAGGTCCGACCATTGATTTTGTTTTCTAAAAAAATGAAAGAAGAGACCACAAATAAGTGCCTCACAAGCTAGCACTATTATTTATAGATATTTCAAGCATTGGTAAATAAAATAGTAACATTCTCATTATTCATAACTATTCATAGCATTTCATTATGATATCCTTCAATATTTATTAGTAAGGAATAGATCATGATAAGCTGATGATACTTAGTTTATCTCTCTATAAACACATTTGGAATGTTTCTGGTCATTAGTTGTTTGTAAGGCATATAGAGATAATTGGATGGTCTGATGCATCACCTTTCTGGTTCATAAAATAAACATGGTTAATCTCATAACTACTCATGTGAGATGTAATAGTTAGAGTATTTTTTTAATTAAAAATAGTTATTATATTTATTATGAGATTAATTATATTAATTGGGTGCTATTCTCTCTCCTTCTACCATCCTTTTCTTTTCCTAATCTCTCTCCCTACCATTTTTACTCCTCCTTCCCTTAGCCCTAATCTCCCTCACCACCATCTCCCTTTTTCCTGTACTGCATCCACCATTTCCCCCCTGCACCGTTTCCTTTCCACTTCTTTGCCCTCTCTATGTTTTGCTATCGATCGGCCGCTTTTCCTCTCCAATCGGTTGCCACCTCCCACGCGGTGCCGCTCATGTCGAAGCCTCGCTCCTGCGTGAAATCGCAGCCATCGCCGTGTGTCCGCCTGCCACTGCCGGCGTCGTCCCGGCCGCGTGAGCCGCCCGCCCTCAACCGGTGCAATGTCGCCACCCCCTGCACAGCCGCCTCTGCGCCGCCCGTTGATCGGCCGCCCTCCTTCTACGCGGAAGCCGCCGCCGCCCTCCACCCCTCTCTGCCGCGTTGGTCCACGCAGCCGCGGCTCTTGCCACGTGGCTGCCACCCCTACCGCCCTCACGCCGTTGCCACCGTGCATTTGTGCGCAAGCGCGCACCAGCGCCCTGCTACCAGCCCTCACCTCTGACGCCGTAGACCCCCCCAGTTGACTACCTCACACCTGGCCGCTGCCTTTGACCCTCACCCGGTGCTGCCTTCGGCCGCCCTGTGCGAGCCATCGCCCCCCCGCTGACCTCGCCCGAGCGCCACCGCCACCTTCCAACATTACCCACCAGCTACCCTCGCCGCACCCATGCGGTTGTTGTGCACCAGCCTCCCACCACCGGTATGCCTCCCCCCTCTCTCTCATATCACCTCTCTCTCCTATTCTCCTATATATTCTCTTATCTTGTTCTTTCTTATTCCATCAGATTGTCTAGATACCGTCTGGATCAATTTTTTGTCGTCGTCGTGATCGCAACGTACTCATCATCTGGATATATTTTCTTGAAATTCTGTGCGCCGTTCGTCGTCGCCGTTAAGGTAGGTCTGTCTTGGCTATTCTTAGCACTCTTATATATTTGATTAAACCGTAAAAATATACTTAGATCACCATGCCTAATAGAGTATAATTAGTGGGTTATTTCTGGCATATTGGCATGCTTAGATAGAGTTAGATTAGTTTGTTCAATCATGCATGTTTAGATTGATTTAATTATCCATGTATGCTAGTCGGCATGATAGGTTTTTCCATGTTTAAACCTTGTTAGTTTAGTGTAATATTCCAGATTTTGTAGTATTATTTAGGTTATTATCGCGGTGTTTTAAAAAAAATTCTTCCGTACTATGCTTAATTTTTTTTGACGTTAGTATAGATACGTAAGTGTTTTTAATTATTTTCGTAGGGTGCTTACATTATTTTTTAAGACGTTTATATAGATAGGTAAATATTATTTATTTATTTATATTATGTCTTATTAGTTTAGTGGATCGTTTATAGTTGACATTAAATATTTATTTAGTCTTTTTAATATTCTCTCTCTCCCCAATTAAAGCTCTCTCTTATCCTAGTTATTTCACCCGCCGTTACCACTTTTCGGTTTCTTCTCCTAGCACTGTTTCCTTCTTTTTCTCCCCCTTCCTCCGAATGCTCTTTTTCTCTGCCCAACGCCATCGCCGCTTTCTTTCTCTTTCTCTCTCAGCATCACCGCATCACCATCTCTCTCGATGATGTTGCGTGCGTCTCGCCCTCTCGCCACCTCGCCCACCAGCAGCCGCAACCGCTACCACCCGGATCCGCCGCCCCGGCCTCGTGCGTGCCACCGTGCAGCCGCGCAGCCGCCTCCCTCAGCGCTAACCCGTGCAGTCGCGCGCGGCTCTCCCTCCCTCCCCCCGGATCTCTCTCTCTCTCTCTCTCTCTCTCTCTCTCTCTCTCTCTCTCTCTCCCTCTCTCTCTCTCCCTCCCTCTCCAACGCCCGCGCGTTCGCGTTGCCCCCCCTTCGCGTGCCGCCCGCGAGCGGCCCGCCCTGCTGGCTACAGCCCACTGGTCACCGTCCAGCATCGCCCCCCCCCCCTTCTTCTCATTGTCGTCGCACCTTGCCAGCACCATGCAACCGCGTGGACGCTGCTAGCATTGCCGCCCGCACGTCCACCTGTTGCCGAGCCTCATCAACCTTCACGTCATCGCCGCGGTCGCCTCCTTGCATGCTCCTGCCATTGCCCACTGCACGTGAGATGCTGCCGTCCTCTCCTAGGCCCTGCCTCCCCATCGCCGATGCCATCCATCTGCACGCCAGCAGCGCCCCTGCGCCCACATGCATCACCGCTCGGCCGTTCGCCTCCGCACTGCCGCGGACACCGCAGTCACCGCTATCCGCCAACGCCTTGCCGACGTTAGCAATCAACTTCTCCTTGCCAGCCACCTGCGCCGTGTGCCCCAACCCCTCCATCCAGTGGTAAAACTCTCTCTCATTCTCTCCTCTTTCTATTATCTTGAATATATATATATATATTTCTCTTTGGTTTCTTAATTCTCTCTCCCTTAATCCGATAGCATACCTCTCCTATTCTATATTTATTTTTCCAGCAGCTTTGGAGAAGAGAGAACCTCGTCTTGTTTGGGTGGTTCGATTTGTGCGTCGCATCGTCGACGATCGGTATCTTTTTCAGTCGTCGGTTCCCAACTCTTCTAATGTCGATCCGGTAGGCATCCTTGACGTGTCTACTATCATTAAAATTCATATTTTAATTTTTCATGATCCATAGTGTTGACCTTTTAATTAAAGGGGTGTGTAGTTACGTTTTTACGTAATTTTGAGTTAACATGGGTTAGATAGATACATGTGTGTAGTATCTTGTGATGTATGTTTATGTCTCTATTATGTGTATATGAGATCATGCTTAGTTAATAGTATAATATGCTTTCTTTTAGCTTATCATCCTATTTCTTTTTAACATATTTAGATTATGTTAATCTTGCTAAGTAAATTGTGACAGGTTAACAAGATTAGTTGGTGTGGTGATTAATTTTTCCAGCATCTAGTTACATTAATATTTAATCTTGTTTAGTTAGTTATATGTGATGTCGTTTCATTTTGGTTCATTTCTAGCATGGTTGTCTAGCATGGCAATAGTTGTGTATATGTTCATTTTATGTTCATTGATCTTACATATTGGTGGTCATGGCATGGCATAATTGAGGTGGATGCTTGATGCATTAAAACTGTGAATGGAAAATCGAGCTACACCAGACTAGTTAGTCATGACTCGAGGGCAGCGAGGGGTTAGAACCGTCTGGTGCATCCTTCTATCCCAGATCCCGCGGGCATCCTACGTGCGCACTATGGGATTTTGATTAGTATATGGTACTTATATATGATAGATCTTGTGGTAGCTGGTTGAGGTGGCAAGACGACGCATTCCTTGCTAATGAAAATCTGTGTAGAGGATATATGCATCTATTAGAGGATAGGTGCATCTGTGTGAATGTGATCCTTATTAGATGATAGGTGCATTATTGCATGGTATGGTATAGGTGGTTTAGTAATGTATTTCAGTTTGTCAATTATCATGTTGTGTCGCATGGTGTGTATGCATGGTTTGTCCTATTTGTAGTATATCATCTTATGGAGCATATAGTAGGTGTCTATGCATATGTTCATACCATCTTTTTAGGTCATGTTATGGAGCATATAGGTGCTGGTCGGTGTGATTGTAGGCTTTGGTTAGTGGTGTAAAACACATGGATTAAGTCATATATCTAATGTATTGACTAGCCTATATTTACATATAATTGGTGTAGGTTTGGGTACCTATTTAATTAACATCTAGAGCCTTCTAGCAATCCGATTTAGCGGATGATGGGGTGTCTACTGAGTCGTCGTACTCATCCTAATCCTCTTATCAATTTTCAGGTAATCAGGTTTGGCGCAGCAGAAGCGTGATGGATTAATTCCCGAGAAAGCAAATTGGATGGTTCTTATGTAATTTAGATGGTAATTAAATTTGTTTAGATTAGCATAGCAATGTATTTAATTTGATTCTGTGGATGTATAAACTGGGACCTATTTGTCTTCATTTTTCCCAAACTGATGTTTTTATGGGGTTAATTTTCCCTGGTCAAGTCATCGGATTATCCCGCTGTGCTTGTTAAAATCTGGGGCGTGACATTTAGCATGATTGCATCACGGTAATCTTTAATATGTATATTTTGATTTGTTAAAAAGTTGATGTAAAGTTTAAGCATAGTGATGTTAGAGTTTAGTTTATTTTCTTTTATGCAATAGATAGTTCTGCCTAAGCATGTGAATGATATGTTTAGGTTATAACTTGCATGATTCTATTTAGATGCATCATATGATTGAATGGTTCTAGTTTATACTAGATTGTGGTGTGGTATGCAAATATGTGGTGCATAGAACCTTGAGTGTTTATCTATATATTTCATGTTTGGATTGCCAATTTCATGTTCATGGTTACTATCTGAGTTATTTATATGCTTGCATTGTGTGAGATGTGGTTAATGTAGTGAACTGCATTGTGATGGAAGTTTACTTTACTAGACTATGTTAGTGGTCTGTGGGCAGCGGAGATTAGTTGAATCCGGAGTATCCTTCGATCCTGGATACCACTGTTTATCCTAAGTACTCCCCTGCCTAGGGGTACTATGGGATTTAGTTACTATATGTTACTTTCTACTATATGGTAAATCTTGTGCTAGTTTTGTGACATGGCTACATTGTCCAAATGGAGCATGATATCTACTCATACAAGTATTTAGTTGTGCATTTTGGCATATATATTAGTGGTCAAGTGGAGTCTTTGGTTTTATGTTAGGTGTATGTGTTATTAGCATACCTAGAGTAGTTAAATGTGCAAGATATGTTGGTTTTAGTGCATATAGAGTCATGTTATCATATGGGGTAGAAGAAAAGCATTGTAATCATCTTAATAGAAGATATATAATTAGCTTGAACCTTATGTATTATAATCTGAATTTTTAGGCTTAATATATGTTTAATATCAATAGAAATCATTAGTATAGTAGGGTAGTGCGGGTGTAAGACCTACTGAGTCTGTGGTGACTCACCCCTTCCGTTGTTAATATTTTCAAGAATGCAGGTTTAGCGCAGCAGAAGCGTAGTGGTGTTTTGGAATCCGAGAAACTAGTAGAGTATTTATTCAATGTTAGTATTTAATTTGTTTAGATAGATGTTTGTTTGTTGTGTTTATGGGTTATAAAGTTTGGAATTGTGATTCTGGATTATGGATTTTAGTCTTATTAGGTTCCAAACCGATATTCTTCCCCGTTACGTCGCTGGATTATCTTCCGCTGTGCATGTTAAAAATCCGAGTCGTGACATGAGACGCTAAAATATTAATGGAAGTCTTTATTAATGAATGAGTTTATTTCAATTGACATGCTTATGAAATTTTTTTTAATTATATGATATCTTAATATCAAATAATTATTTTATAACCCTCGTTAAATGATTGATTCTCGAGCTCAAGAATGTCTTTCATGGGATTTGTGTTTTCAGCGATTGTTTCTGGAGACTTAGGTTCCGTTTGTTTAGAGGTAAAAGTAGGGTCACACATGCATTTTCTGGGGAAATCTCGTATACCCACCTATTCGATTTCATGTAACATGGACACCGCCGATGGATATTTTCTCGACATAAACCAAAATCAAGAATTTTGGCATCCGCCAAAATCATCTATAAGTCGTTTTCCAAGTGCATATTTCAATGTAAGCATATTCATATAAAAGTAGTAAATTAATATATATGTGTAAAATTATCGATTTTAAAATTTTATTTTTGTAAGCTATTTTCAAAATGAGTCTAATTGTTAAAATAAAAAATAATTTAAATAAATTATTAATCATAATACTAAAACAAATTTATTTATTAAATAAAATATTTTTATTTAAAATAATTTAGCCAATTTAACACTCATGAACAAAAAAATTGTTTAAAACTAATCAATATCTTAGAAAAAAACTTTTTATATTTACTTTTAGATGATGCAGGAAGTAATAAAGTCATAAAAGATTAAATTAATAAATTTTAAAAATAAAAATAATATTTTATAAAACATTTTTAAAAAAAGTAAATAGTCATTTTTATTCTCAATTTTCTAAAAGTTCTATTCCATAATATTTTCTTTAATTTTGAGTTTTCACAATTTTAGCCTAATAAGTCTACCAAACAAAACATTTATATTTTCATTTTCTTGAAAAGGTACTCCCACGTAATTGTTTTCACCTATTTTTGTTTTACACTTAACCAAATGGACCCTTAGACAATATTAT
Organism: Cryptocoryne crispatula var. balansae; assembly: GCA_036172225.1. Classification (NCBI taxonomy): domain Eukaryota; kingdom Viridiplantae; phylum Streptophyta; class Magnoliopsida; order Alismatales; family Araceae; genus Cryptocoryne; species Cryptocoryne crispatula. Next base: position 18,923,918 of record CM069924.1, read on the forward strand.
AATCTTAAATAGTTGGAATCAAGAATCTTAGTTAAACATACAAAGACAATTAAGCAAAGAAGTTGTCGCCACTAGCTCCTCTAATTTAACCCGTGTGCATGCTTCTTTATTTATATGTAGCACATAAACTGATGAGACTAAAAAAATAAAATGAAATCCCTCTTTATTTCAAATTAGGTTGATAAGCGCAGGACATTAAGAATGAATCATGTAGTCTTCCATTGTTATGGCTTTGGTGACTCAATCTTAGATTTGATAGGTTTGTTGTGCTACAACATGACTCATTCAGTAAGGAATTAGTGACCATAGCCAAGGCAATTAGTCAAACCTTGAGGTGGATGACTTACATAGTTTTTTTATGCTACCATAAGGGTTATGTAAGAAATCCATTCTCATAACGTAGCAAGTGGATTTGATCTAACTAGAGTTTATGATTTGTTGTGCTACCACAAGGTCATGACTCTAGAGGCTAAACATGACTAAAAATTTTAATAGTTGCAATTGTCAAAAGTTGCCTACCTATTAAGTATGGGATAATTTGATGTGCTACCACAAAGTCATCACCATAATGTTAATGGGATCTTAGTCTCCACTAGGACATCATCAAGAGTCTCGTCGTTGTATATTGAGGGTTATGCAAATTCGTCAAAATTAGTGAAAGCATAAAATTAAAATAAAAGATCTTATCATAATTTTAATGAATATTTGCAATGTTATATCATTTTAATTATATCTCCTTGTAGATTTCAATGGCGAACCACCCATTGCGCGGCATACTTAATGCAACAAAGCCATCGGTCCTAACTTCTTTGATTGACTCGTAAATGCGAGAATTGTTCTCACTGTTGAGTGTATAGCCTATGTGCTTGAGAAGTCACTGCCAGATGAACCATCTAATGATGCTAGTGACAATGAGATTGTCACCTTCCAAAAGCACAAGGAGGATTTATTGCTTGTCCAATGCTACATGTTAGCCTCTATGTGCAATGAATTGCATACGCAACCTGAAAAGATGGATGCCATGTCCATCATGGCTCAACTTGAGAAGCTATTTGGAGTACATACTCAAACGGAGAGATATGAGATATCTAAGAATCTGTTCAAGATAAGGATGACTCAGGGAACGTCTGAGCAAACACATGTTCTCAAAAGGATAAAGTGGGTGGAGAGGTTTGCTGAGCTTGGGTTCTCTATGAACAAGGAGCTGACAGTTGACCTTATCCTTCAATATTTACCATCCTCCTATTCCCAGTTCATCATGAACTTAAACATGAATAAGTTAGAATGCTCTCTGGCAAGTTTCTAAATATGTTGAAGACTATTGAAGGCATATTGAACAATGGGAAACCTCTTATGCTACTTGTTGGTATGACCAATAAGAAAAGGGAGGTTATTTAGATGGAAAGAAAGACAAATCTAAAGTAAAAAAGGTAGCCAAAAAAATAGAGCCCAAGAAGGACAAAGGACGATGCTTCCATTGCCATAAGGATGGCCATTGGAAGAGGAACTGCAAGTTGTATCTTGCAAAGAAGGCAAAAGGAAAGCTTAGAGAAGCTTCACGTATTTTTGTCATTGATGTCAATTTGACTTATAGATTTACATCATGTGCATCTCATATCTGTGCAATGACTTGCAGGTGTTGACAAGTAGTAGAAGGTTGCAAATAGGGGAGGTTGATCTATGCATGGGAAATGGTGCAAATGTTGCAGCATTGGCCATGGGACAAGCTCACCTCAAGTTACCTTTAGGAGATGTCTTACTATTAGATAGTTGTTATTATGTTCTTTCAGTAGTTAAGAACATTGTTTTTATTTCATGCTAAAATAAATGTGGATTTATTGTGAGCTTTGGAAATGGAAGTTTGTTCCATAACTATGAAAAGTAAATTGTTTGTCAATGGAAGTTTGATGTATAGTTTGTGGACATGGAGAGAAAGCTATTGATTTGTTGGAACTCATACATTCAAATGTATGTGGACCTATGTCAACTCAAGCCAAAGAGGATATTCATACTTCATTACTTTCATTGATGATTTCTCTACGTATGGAATGTGTACTTAATGAAGTACAAATCTGAAGCCTTTAAGAAATTTCAAGAATATACGAATGAAGTAGAAAAACAACAAGGAAAGAGTATTGTGACTCTTCGATCAGATTGAGGAGAAGAATACTTAAGTACAGAATTCACACAGTTCTTGAAGGACAATGGGATACTATCCCAAAGGACACCTCCATACACTTCTCGGCTCAATGGAGTAGCTAAAAGGAGAAACCATACATTGTTAGACAAGGTACAAACAATGACATATTTTACTAAGTTACCTTTGTCTCTTTGGGGATATGTACTCGAAACTGCCACATATATCTTGAACAACGTACTACCCAAGTCTATTCCATCTACTCCATATAATATATAGAAAGGGAAAAAGCCTAAGCTTAAGCATGTTAAGGTATGGGGTTGCTTAGCCCATGTAAAAAGGCATAACCCTGATAAGTTGGTATTTAAGACTGAGAAGTGTAGATTTGTAGGGTATCCTAAGGAGACCTATGGATACTACTTCAACCACACTAATGAACAAAGGGTTTATATTGCTAAAAAGAGCTACATTTCTTGAGGAAGAGTTCCTCCTTAAGAAAGACACTAAGAGCATGGTAGAATAGGAAGAGGTTCTAGATCCACAACTAGAGGACGCTTCTGCTAGGGTACTTGATAAAGATTATACATAGGTACCTCGTAGGTCTACAAGTGTCTCCATCCAACTTGATAGATATGTGGGACATATCTCTGATGGAAGGAAGAAGGTGAAATCTTTTGAGGATGATAATCTTATGACCTTTGAAGAGGCAATATCGAATATTGACTCCAAGGAATGAGAATTAGCAATAAAATTGGAAATGAACTCCATGTATTCCAACCAAGTTTGGAACTTGGTAGATCCACCAAAGGGTGTCATACCTATTGGGTGTACATGGATCTATAAAAGGAAAGTTGGGGCAAATGGGAAGGTGGAGACCTTCAGAGCAAGATTGGTTACTAAAGGATATCGTCAAAGACATGGTGTTGATTATAAGGAAACTTTTTCACCAGTTGCTTTGGTTAAGTCCATTCGGATTTTGCTTGCAATTGCTGCATTCTATAACTTGAAATATGACAAATGGATGTTAAGACGGTGTTCCTCTATGGTAATCTTAAGGAAGAGGTGTATATGTTGTTGAGGTCTATTTATGGACTAAAATAGGCTTCCTAGACCTAGAATAAAATATTTGATTAGACTATCATATCTTATGACTTCATTCAAAATGAAGATGAACCATGTGTATATAAGAAGGCTATTGGAAGTGCTTCAGTTTTCTTGGTACTGTATGTGAATGACATACTACTCATTGGGAATGATGTAAGTATGTTATCATCAGTGAAAGCCTGGCTATCAAAGAACTTCTCCATAAAAGATTTGGGTGAAGCATCTTATGTCTTAAGGATTAAGATCTATAGAGATAGATCCAATAGGATACTTGGTTTCACCCAATCAATGTACATTGACATCATTTCCAAAATATTTGGTATGGAAAACTCCAAGAAAGGTCTTTTACCTATGAGACATGGAGTTTATCTTTCTAAGGAGTTATCCCCTAAAATTCATGAAAAGAGACAATACATGAGTAGGGTACACTATGTCTAAGCCATAGGATCTATCATGTATGCCATGCTATGTACATGGCCTGATGTAGCATATCCTCTAAGTGTTATGAGTACACATTAGGCAGATCTAGGTGAGGGTCACTGGATAGCAATGAAATGCACCCTTAAGTACTTGAGAAGAACTAAGGATGCAATTCTAGTTTATGAAGGAGTAGATTTGAGACTTTGAGGTTACACAGACTCAAGTTTCCAGTCAGATAAAGATGACAGTAATCAACATCAAAGTATGTATTTACCTTGAATAGTAGTGTAGTGAGATGGAAGAGTTCTAAGCAAGAGATGATTGCAAATTCTACAACTAAACAGAGTATATAGTTGCTGCAGAAACTGCTAAAGAAGTTGTATAGATGAAGAAGTTCATTTTAGATTTAGGGCTTGTCCCTAATATCTCTAACCTTGTCCCGTTGTTTTACAACAACAATGGGGTAATTGCTCAAGCAAAGGAGCTGACGTCTCATCAGAAGTCAAGGCACGTTTTGTGGTGATATCATTTGATCAGAGAGATAGCGGCTTGAGGAGATATAGAGATAGATAGAATATTTTCAGCTAACAACAATGCAAATCCACTAACTAAGGCTTTAACTCAAAGTGTGTTTGATGGTCACCTTGAAATGATGGGGATCAAGCATATAGGTGATTGGCTTTAGTGCAAGTGGGAGATTGATAGAAATGTATGCCTTACAAACCAATCTTATGTGATATGATTAGACATTTCTTATATCATCTTATTTAAAATAAAAGGCATTTATTTATTACTATATATCTTTAGATACGTATATCGTAATAAAGTCCTTGATCACATGCAATGATGATTGAAGCATGATGAGATCATGATAATGAGATCAATCATCTAGATGCTAATGATATAAATATTCAATGTCATAGTTCCTTGAAATAGGACATTAAGAATCTACATAGACTTGTGTATGTGATATCTTCTCATATGATGAGAATGATCGATCTCATTATTCATTAGTGTGGAGACACTAAGATACACATGCAGGTGCTCATTAGTAGAATGAGTTCATTGAACTGACTATTTTAGAAACCATGATTAGTATCTTATTAAACTATCTATCAAAGTATTCTATCAACATTGTGGCACGATTGGATCTTTGACATGAGCCGCCAAAGATGTCTTGTTGGATATACCTTGTACCTTGATTATTAACTTATGGATCACCATTTTAATGGTATAGTATAGTTAATGTATCAGGTGCAAGAGAAACTCAGTGGAGACAATTGAATGGACAACAAGGGATCGTTCACTCTTGGTAAGAGAGAGACAATGTCCTATGGAATAATACTCTAAATCCTTGGCCAAAGTAGATAGGATAATTGGGAAATGAGTTTTTCAATTGATTTATTCCTGAGTATAGGATTCGATAGAGTCAAAATATTAAGGGGATTGATAGTTGGTGTCGAACCTGATAGAAATGTATGCCCTACAAGCCAATCATATATGATATGATTTAACATTTCTAGATATATCTTATTAAATTAATTAGACAAATATTCATTATAAGTTCTTATTAGATGCGAATATCATAATGAAGTCCTAGATTAAATACAATGATGATTAAATCATGATGAGATCATGATAATGAGATTGATCATCTAGAGGTATCTGATCTAAATGTTCCTAGTCATAGGATACTTGAGACGGGACATCAAGGATCCGGATAGACTAGTGTATGTGATGTCTTCTCATGTAATGAGGATGACCGATCTCATTGGTCATTAGTGTGGAGACACTGAGATACACCTACAGGTGCTCATTAGTTGAATGAGTTTACTGAACTGACCGAATTAGAAACCCTGAATTGTATCTTACCGAACTGTCAATTAGGGTTTTCTATCATCATGGTTGCATGGTTGGACCTTTGACCTGAGTTTCCAAAGATGCCTTGTTGGGTGGAACTAGTTCTTTGACCATTGTCTTATAGATCACCGTATAGATGGTCCAGTATAGCGATGGATCGGGCACAAGGAAAACCCGATGAAAGCAATTGAGCGGACAACAAGGGATCGTCCACTCTCGGTAAGTGAGAGTGAATGTCCTATGGGATAGTACTCTAAATCCCTGGCCAGGGTAGATAGGATAATTGGAAAAGGAGTTTTCCAATTAATCCAATTCCGAGTATAGGATCCTATAGAGTCGGTACATTAAGGAGTTGACAGTCAATGCCGTACTCCTTTCCGACCGGGTCATTGGATGGATGAGAGTTTATATCCATGTGGTAACTGATGATGGAAAGGCTCAATGGAGATGAGATAATCCCCATAGACATTTGGGATCATGGGATGTGACTTGTACCCTTCATGATCGGTAGGCCGATTAATCTGTTATTTGATAACATATTTATTTAAATTAAATAGAATTGTTCTATTTTATTTAGGCCTCAACCAAATAGGCTATTGGGCCTAGTGAGTCACACATAAAAGGACTTATCCACAAGTACAGGGGCAAGGGCATAATTTAGAGAGATTTTGGGTTTTTATGAAAAATCTATAATTCTCTATAAATACTAATGGTTTTAGCCAAACCCCATCAAGCCATGGGTGAAAACCATGTCCCTAGCCTCCTCCCTACCCCCTCCTCTATCTGTAAGGTGTCCATTGTCGATGGAGCTCCGTTCGGGAAGAGTTCTCGAGGCCGGTGCGAAGGGAGAACCTACTGTAGATGAAGTTCGTGTGGATACTGCTGGAGACCGGACACTTGAACGGTTTGAATAGCTTAAGAAGTTCATCTTCTTTACCTCCATGGGATTATGTGAATCCCTATCAGGTATATTCGAACCCGATTTGATCAGTTTTCGGTTTTCGTCATTCGGTTCCGATTGAGACAGATTCTAAAGGAACCCATAGGAATCGTCGCTTCTGCTGCACCAAATTTTTATGAACGATTCCCTACAGAACCCCTGACTGACCAAGATATTGCATGGATGAGGATTTAAAGACTCTCAATCCAAACCCTAAACCCAGTTTAGATTGGCTTAAATGGTCATAAAGCCCATAAAAGATAGAACTCAAAAATCAAAAATTGGTTTGGATTGCCGTGCATGCCCATCCAATGGAAAGAAACAAAACAAAGCCATTTTATGGCCATTTGAGGCAATCCAAACCAATTCAAATGGCCAGAAAATGGCAAACAATAAAATGAAGCCGTTGAAGGGCTATTTAGGGCAATCCAAACCAAAAATTGATTTGGATTGCCCCAAATGGCCATAGAATGGCAGAAAACAAAATATAGCCATAGAATGGCCGTTTGGAGCAATCCAAACTAGGAATCTATTTAGCTTGCCTCAAATGGCTATAGAATGTAAAAAAAAACAAAATGAAGTCATAGATGGTCATTTATGTCAATTCGAATAGAAATTTTTTTTGGGGCAATCCATAATTCATGACTTGATGAATAAATTGGACGGGTTAAAGAAGCAAACTGAGATGATTCCACGATATCAATCTTAGGTTGTCGCTCTAGAACAATTGATAGATTAGCAAAATTCATTTTATGGTGATAAGTTCGATTAGTTAACTCAAAAACATAGGTTAGCCCAATTACCAAGATCAATTGATCCATTGATATCGATGCTACCAATCAGATAAAGAGAGGAGAATGAGGAAGATGAGGAGGAGGAGTCATTCAGTGAAAACAAATGACATGTATTCTTTTTTTTTGGTATTGTAGAACTTGATTATGTATGTATATTGTATGTATATTGTACTTTATTTAAAATGTGGTTGGAGTAATTTTCATTTGGTGTAGATATTCATTTTCTGATTTGATTAAATGGAATGTGATTTATTTTCTAATTTTATTAAAATGGAATGCTTGTAGAGGTTATTGCAAACATATTTTGTACAGAATATGTTAACGTAAAATATACGTCATTGTGGACCCATTTTAACAATTTAAAATATTTTTGATTTTTATAATTATTGGCTGGTAAAACTTAATAGCTACGTAGACAACTGTCACTACTACACAGTGATGATAGTTGGGAGCCAACACCAAACCAGATCAGGAAAGCCCATGTGGCCTTTTCAAATATGGTTTCACGATGGCTCCCAACCATCACCAATGTGTAGTAGCAATGGTTGTTACTACGCCATCACTTATACTTTACTAGCAATGGCTTCATCGCTGTCATTGATATACTTCACTTTACTAGTGATGGCTTCATTGCTGTCATTAATATACTTAGTAGCAATGGATCTCTAGCCATCGCCTGTGGTGTTAGTAGTAATGGTTGGCATGGTAGCCATCCCAAATGTTATTTGTGTTGGGCCATCCCTAATGTCATTTTCGATGGGTTTTTTTACGATGGAGGAGCTACAACCTTCTAGCCGGCATCAAAATAATTTTGCGACTGACTTTGGGTTACAGGAAATGGCTCTCAATCATCGCCATTAACCTTCTTCCTTGTAGTGATATATATGATCTATGTACTCTTTTCTACTTCTACCTACCAAGTAACATTATTGCATGCAATTTAATAAATACCAAAATATGTGTGTGGTGGCACATATTATTTAGTATATGAAATTGTTGATCAGAAAACTCCATAAAACTTGATATTAATTAAAAAATGTGAGACACTCAGAACAATCCATGTGACTTTTCTCATGATTATTAGTTCAATACTTGTTGACTTTAATCAATTAGTTATGTCACACGATATTAATTTTTATTAAGATGAGCAAACATTTCCTACGACATTTATATGTCTAAAGTGGTGTCACATGTGGAAAATCTATCAACTATTTGCATTCAAGTAATGAAGGTGTGACTTAACTAAAGTCTTAAAGTTTGTTGTATCACAAAAGACCATAAAACACAAAAGTTGAATGATTAAGAATCCTAAGATGTTGTGATTAATAAGAGTTGTCTACCAATTGGGCATAGTAAGACTTGTATCACATGAGATCTAATATTCCCAATTGGAACTCGATTCTCACCGATAAAAGTATGGTCGAGAACTTCATTGTACACATGGAGGAAGTTGTGTGTATTGAGAAAAAATAGTAAGAGTTTATTAAGATTAAAGTCCAATTCTTAATTTCCAAACATAATAATTTGTTGACATTTATAAATACATTCTTTATTGCATATTGAAATAATGTCACATTTTAATCCACCGCTAGGATTCTAGATGCCAATAAATCACCAGGCTGATTTACACCTAAAGATTTGTTCTTAACTTCTAAAAGAATTGTCTATGTTCTTGGTGATATCATGCTTAAGCAAAATAAAGGAGCAAGTTTAGAAATGGTTCTTTACTATAAAATGTATAAGGAAGCTTCAACTCTTGCTCAATACTATATGTTAGCATCAATGAGCCTTGAACGTTATAAGCAACGCCAGAAGATGGATGCACATTCTATCTTAATACATCTCCAAAAATTATTTTAAGAAAATTTATGACTCAAAATATGAACTATCTAAGAGCTTGTTTATAGGAAGAATGTTTTGAGGGGCACTAGTTGTGAATCACATTCTTAAGATGATTGAGGGGATTAAAACTTGATGTGCTTGGATTCCTTATAGAAAATGAACCCTATGCTGAACTTATACTTCAATCCCTCTACTACCACTTTATTATCAATTTTAATATGAATAAATTTGTTGTATCTCTCCATGAAGAAGGAGAAACATGTCCTCATAAGTTCCCAAGAAGTCAAGTTGAACAAAGACAAGGGTGAATGCATTCACTATAGCAAAAATAGGCATTGGAAGAGAAACTACAAGGATTATCTTATAGAAAAGGCAACAAAGTAGTTTGGTGAAGGTTCAAGAGTGTTTATGATTGATGCATAGGTATTATATACAATTTTTCACAAAAACACAATTCTTCTATAACTTTATGTCCTTGACCATGTCCTTATGGATCAATTATAATGTATGTGACCCATTAGACTCAATAGTCTATTTGGTTGAAGCCAAATTTAAAAGAATAATTTCTTTAAATTAAAACAAAATATATTATCTGATAATTAATTTGACAATTTCCAATCATGATAGGTACAAGTCACATCCTATGATCCTAAATGACTTAGGGGAGACAAATAACATATATTGAGATTTTCTATCATCAATTATCACATAGATATCGATCTTCATTCATATAATGTCCTGATCAATCAGCGAATCGGCACCAACTGTCAACCCCTTAATATATATTCTAACGCTATGAGATCTTGTACTCAAAATTAGATCAATTGGAAAACTCCTTTTCTAAATATCTCATCTATCTTGGATAAATATTTAGAGTATTATCACATAGGACATTCTCTCTCTCTCTCTCTCTCTCTCTCTCTCTCTCTCTCTCTCTCTTATAGAGAATGAACGATCTCTTGTTATTCGCTCAATTGTCTCTATCGGGTTTCTCTTACACCCAATACATTAACTATAAAGGACCATAAAGTTGTTAATCTGTAAGGTAATAATCAAAGTACAAGACACATCTGGCAAAACATTTTTGACAATTTAAGTTTAAGATCCAACCATGCCACAATGATGACCTTGATAGACAGTTCAGTAAGATACTGATCAAGATTTTTAAAATAGTCAATTTAGTGAATTTATTCCTCTAATAAGTATATGTATGCCTCAATGTCTCCACACTAATAACCAATAAAATTGATCATCCTCATCATATGAGAAAATATAATATACACAAGTATTTCTGGATCCTTAATGTCCTATCTCAAGAACCAATGACTATGAACATTTAGATCACTAACATTTAGAAGATTGATCTTATTATCATGATCTTATCATGATTCAATCATCATTGCATATGATCAAAAACTTCATTACGATAAACATATCTAAAGATAGGTGGTAATGAATAAATGTCATTTATATTAAATAAGATGATACAAGAAATGTCTAATCATATCACATATGATTGACTTATAGGGCATACATTTCTATCATATTTGTGGGTCTTCGTACCTCTAAATCTCTTGTAATGACAAAATGACTAGTTCACAAAGAAGGATAGAATAGTACCACTTGGAGAAGAGTTCTTCGAGAAGTGGCGACATGTCTACACCGACATAAGATGTTAATTTCTTTTAGATGCACATTGATCTGGCTCTAGTGTTACATAATTAAGATTAAGTTCAGGATCATCCATTTAATTTTTACATATGTGATATATGGGTGTGTGATATATTTTATACCTTAGATGTATGATATTTCAAAGACATATATATACGTATCACATATTTTGATAAGACTAAAATAAAATTTCCCCTTGCTTAAATTAGAACGATAAACGTTAACTATTAAAAATGATTCACATAGCCTTCTATTTTATGATCTTGATGAGCAAATCTTAAATTGAATGGGTTGGTTATGTTATCACAATATTCATTCAACAAGATATTAGTGATCATGGCCATGAAAATTTGCCATAATTTTGGATTGATCATTTGTAGGGCTTTGTTGTGCTACCACAAGGGCTATGTCTAGAATCCATTCCCATAATGTAACAAATGGGTTAGACCTAACTAGAATATATAATTTGTTGTGTTACAACAAGCTCATAACTTTAGAGGATAAATTGACTAAGAGTTACAAGGGTTGCTATAGGTAAGAGTTGCCAATCTATTAAGCATGGGGTGATTTGTTATGCAAACACATGGTCATCACCATAAGGTTAATAGGGTCTTAGTCCCCACTTGGTTGTTCACATAATGAGCGTTAAGAAAATTCTTTAAGAAATTAGTGAAAATATAATTTAGGATAAAAGACCATATCTTTATGTTACATGAATGTCTACATTGTTATTGTGGACGCCGGAAAGAGGGGTGGAGGAGGGAGAGATATGTCCTCGTGCGTGTGTGTGTTTCCTTTCTTACGGTCTTGATAGGGTGGGTTCGTGTTAATCACGCCATAGACACGGTCGTGGATGATTCCGACGGACTGTTCTATTGCCTGCTTCTCTTCCTTCTTTCCTTCTCCGCACTCACCTTGATCCCCGGACTACTCAACCCTTGATGTCACTTGGGCATCGAAGGACCGGTCCGGGTCGTGAGGAGAATCGAGGGGAAAGAAGATCAGATAGCCGGTGGCATTTTCAACACTAACTTAACCTATAAACCGAAAGAGGAAGGGATGGTGTGGTCGCCAGGAGCCAGAGAGGCTCCGATGATAGAAATAAAAGAAATGAACTAGTAAAGGAAGTGAGAGTGACCGGTTACCTCGATAAGCTGGGAGATTGCGGGGGTTCTATCTTCTCCTTCCTCGGCCGGCCGGGGAAGAAGAGCCTTGGAGAAACTCGCTTGCCTGAGAAGAAAGTATGAATGAAAGCACAACGATTAGAACTAAAGATGGAGCAGTAACTATTCGTAAGAAAGAAGAGCAATGACAAAGGGGGTTGAACGAACCGGATTAGGACTAACTCCTAACCCCTTCTTAAGGGAGGATTTAAATGACCTAAGAATAAGATGCGTTATGCTATACTAATGTAACATGCATAATGAAACCCAAATGAACAATAAAGGAGAGAGTAAGGTAAGGAAGAAGATCGTAGAGAAGCCCGGTGCTTCTGGCTTCTGGAAATTGCAGGCGCTCCGACGACAGGTCGCCTGGCGTCGCGTCGGGGGAGCGCTCCAGTCCTTCTGCGGCAGTCTTCAATGCAATCTTCTCCCGGTTCCAATGACAAGGGATCGGATTCCTAGTCGGTTTTGGAGGTTTCTTGGTACTCTTTGTAATGGCTTTCAATGGTATGATGGCAGGGGTCTTGAATGGTTTTTGAGTGGCATTGAACGAGCGGAGTGAAAGGGGTGTAATGGAGGATGGAGAGGCTTGGGAGTGAGATGGGGGCTTGGAAGGTGGTGGGAGGATGTTGGAAGGCTCAAGAAAGCTCTTGGGGAGTTAAGGCTCTGGGAATCCCTCTCTCTGCTCCTTAAACTCTCTCTCTTGGGAGCTTGGAACTTCTCTCTTGGAACCTCTTAAATGTGGGAGAAGGGTCTCCTTTTATAGGTGCGCAAAAGTGACCCTAGCGCTCCGCCCTGAGGACGCCTGGCGTCGCGGTATGGGAGCGCCTGCAAATCCGCCGACAAGTCGGCGGACCAGCACGTCCGACCATACCTGTCGCCACCTACCACCCTGCGTGTCAGGCGGCGGTTGTCAGCGGAAATCCTGGCGCTCTGACAGGGGAGCACCTACGACCTACGGCTGTCAGACTGCAAATTCGGCGCATGCGGAGCCTGCGGTGACAGTTGTCAGGCGGGAATCCAGGTGCTCCGACGGCGGAGCGCCTGGACCCTCGGTACGATTTCGACAACGCATCGCTGACCGTCTGAAAAGCCGTCTGTCACGGGCGGAATTGCAGGCGCTCCGGCAGAGGAGCGCTTGTACTACCGTACGTCTCAGGGTACGATGCCGTCCGACCGGTCAGAAGGGTGAAAAGGCGGGAAATGACAGGCGCTCTGACGTCGCGACGCCAGGCGTCGCGGAGTCGGGACGCCTCCATATTTCCCAAAATTCGGTCATTTTTATGTCAAATCGACCTCTCTGATCGGGAGAAAACAAGTGTTAACTATATAAATGAGATTGTTCTTTCTGTAATCGGGCCAAATTCGCGTATCTACAGCTTGCCTCGCCTTGACGTTGGTTTTGCAAGGGAGTGGCATGGAGTGTAGCGGAAGTGACCGTAGTGAGATGAAGCGGAGTGAAGTGGTGGCGGACTAAAAAACTGACGTCAAGGCGTAGATTTAGATACGCGACTCCTGACCTGACCAGGTGAATTGAGCCATCTTGAGTTCCGCAATTGCCTTTTGTATCTTCTAGACCGCTTCCGTAGTTGATTGGAGACGAGATGTGCCGTGGGCACGAGAGAGGAAAATAAAAGCCTGTTCCCTGCGTGCGGGGAACCTCCGAGCGCGGCTCGTGAGTTCATCTTGGTTAGCGGCCCAGCTTTGTGGTGTGCTTGTACCAAGAAGGGCTGAACGGAAGTTGATTTTAAAACCAAAAGAACCTCCAATCAATTGGGATTAAGTCTTTGGGATTCATCCGGGTCCTTGCGGGAACATGATCTGGCTCGGATTGGAATAACTTCTCATCTCAATAGAAACACTCGTTTGCTTCGTCAGAGAAAACGACTCTTCATGAAGACAACCATAATGATGATAGCCAAATGCAGATGATGCATGCAGATGTATGCTGGGTGAAAGAAAGAAATAAAAATTAATATTAAGAAACATAGTTGAAGATATAGATCATGAGTGGTGGGTCAGGATACTGATCAGGAACCGTCGTCCCCATAACTCGTGATTTTGGCTTATCCGCAAGTTCATTGAACAACCGTTCTATCCTTGATTTTGTTGGAGGGGTTCTCGGGCCCGGTGTTTTCAGAACTTGTGGTCTTCAACATTTCAAATACTACTATAGTTAACATGCAAGAAAATACCAATTTTTGACCATTTTCAATTATTTTCTCTTCCTCTTTTCGGGTTCCTTCAAAGCGCTCCTTCGACGCGACGCCAGGCGTCGCACTGTCAGAGCGCCTGCAATCCCGCGCGGCTTTCTGTCAAGGGCCTGTCGCCCGTCTCGTCGTGGGTAATGGGGGGCTCCCCCTCTCTCTTCCCCGCCCCTATATGACCCCTAGGCCGCCCAAGGGGAGGAGAAACCCTCCAAACTCTCCTTGGGCCACCCCTTGCTCTATCTTCTCCTCATTTCTTGCTTGCCACTGCTGCCATGGAGCTTCCACACCGACCCGATGCTCCGTTGAAGGCGAGGCGGTTTTCAGGTATTCCGGGGCATATCCGGAACCGAGTTTCGGCGGGAGTGGTAAGTTTCTGCCATTATTGGTCCTTTGAAAGCTTGCTTCCATCGTTTTGCTCCCTTGTGGGCCCTCTTTTTGGCCGGTTCCTTCCCCCATTTCTGTCTTTTTCTGGTTTTCTGTCGGATTCATCCAAGCGCTCTGTCTTCACGACGCCAGGCGTCGCATTGTTGGAGCGCCTGCTATTTTCGATGACAGTTTCTGATTTTGTTCAAACTTGTTCTTGTGCAGGAACCTCCCCCATTCCCGGGTGCACGCTGCCGTGGTCTGTTCGGCTAGATAGACCGCCTCAGTATTTGCCTTTTTTACCATAACCGTGCCTTCCTTCGCGAGTGGGGCCTTCTGGGTCTTCTTACCCATGCTCGCAATATATTGAAGTATCATTGGGATTTTGCCCTTCTTGCTGCCTTAGTAGAGTGTTGGCATCCCGAGACCAACACCTTCATCATGGGCACTTACGAGTGCACCATCCTTTTGGAGGAGGCAGAGATCCTCCTTGGTCTTCAAGCAGTCCCTATCCGGAAAGAATTCTTCACTTTTGTCCCCTCTGATTTCTTGTCTTCTCAGGAATTCCTTGAGGAATTCATGCGTCCTACTTCAGCTCATCAAATCATTCTGGGGGACAGGATTAGTGTGGAGGGCCTCCTGAAGTGGACTAACGGCGCCATAGATGGAGCCAGTAGTGATGCTGACCTTCTCCCTGGCATGAAGGGGGCTGCCACCCTTCTTGTCTCCACTCTTCTTTTCCCGGCCGAGGACGGCTGGATCCACCCCGGGTGCCTATCTAGTATCCGGGGTGTTTGGCGGAGGGAGAGAATTATCACCTCCGTCCTTGGTTTCTTATATGATGGCTTATCTTCAGCCTGCATCGGTCGGCCCATGCATGGCAGCCTCCTTCTTCTAGCGTCGTGGGCCGATTGGCATTTCAAGTTCAGCGTGGCCGATCATCGCGTGTCTTCTTCCCGCTATTTTCTTCATAGCCCTCTTCACACCATTACCCATATCTTAGGTATGGAAGAGAGGGTTGTGAACACTTGTCCATCAGTGAAGACCCGCCAGGATTGGCGTGCATATTTCTTAGCCAATGACCTCTCTGCCTTTCTATGCCCTCCTCCTCCCATGATAGGGAGAGAGGTTCGAGTCCGCCACTCCCCGGTGTGGACTTGAGGTTGATTACTAGTTCATCGTTTGTTCCGTACAACCCACACCGCCGCTTTCCACGGATCGGTGCTCCTCGATCCAGGGTGCCTTGTCTTTCTCACCTCCTCGCGATCAAGGATCGCCATTTTGGTACCCACGATGACGCGGAGGAGTGCCGGAGCATCATCGAGCTTTGGAGGGCTTGCCCGGACTTTCCAGGTGGGCGAGGAGGTGCGGGAGGATGGCGATCGACCGGCACGTTACTCGCTAGGGCTGTGGGCCCTTCTTCGGTGATTGGTCCCGACGTGCGGCCTTTCTGGGCCGTGTGAGGCCAATATTATGTTCTGTTTGTTCTTCCGGGCCCTGCGTGGCCGTCTATGTTGTTGTACTTTCTGGGCCCTGCGCGGCCATTTATCTTGGTTGTAGTGTTTCTGGGCCCTGCGCGGCCGTTGTGTTGTTGTACTTTTCAGGCCGGGTGTGTCTATTTGTACCAAACTTGTTTTTTTTTCTGCAAAATTGTTATAATTTTCCAAAAGAGTGCATGTGTATGGATACATGAAAATGTTATGACATTTGGCAAGGAATGATAAAACAAGGATTTTTGGCTACTGAATTTACAGGCGCTCCGGGAGCGGGCCGCTTGGCGTCGCGATGTGGCGACGCCAGGCGTCCCGGATCCGGACTACCGGGCTTTTCAGTGACCCGACCCGTTTGTTGACGGAAGATCCTCGAGGTTGGTGGTTTTGTAACTTTTGCGATTTTTAGGGAATTATGAAGATTTTTCAGATTTTTTTGGAATTTTTCAAAAAATTTTGCCTTCACTATATATACAGAGTTACTGTAGTAACTTCATTTTCACGCGAGCATTTCACGGTTCTGTAGACACGCAATTTTGGCCCAGTTGGAGAGTTCAAATTCTTGTTTTCATAAAGAATATTTAAAGCACATCGTGTTTTCCGGACAGATCGAGTTTTGGCACATTCCGAAGGTGGGTCCATCAAGCAATCAGACAAGCCAAATGCCCCAAGAATAGGGCACCTGGCGCCCTGTTTATAGGGCACCAGGCGCCCTATAAACAGGGCACCTGGCGCCCTGTATACAGGGCACCAGGCGCCCTATAAACAGGGCGCCTGGAACCAAATCCGATCGATTTGACAGGCTGATTTGACCCCCCGCAGTGACTTGTCTTGTCGACCTGACAAACCTCATGATGCTAGCGCCCCATATACAGGGCGCTATGCCACATGGCACTGTTTTTCGAAAATGGCCAAAGTGCCCTCTTTTGGGCTATAAATAGAGCCCCATTTGGAACTTAGAGGGGGTTCCAACTCCGTGCCACCCTAGAGATCATCCAACACTACGATTCCAAGCCACATTCACCCTCCAAAAGCCTCCAAATCGATCCAAAATCCTTCACCAAAAACCCTAAAACCCTCTGTTTCTGTCACCCAGAAATATGATTTTTCTCCAACTTTGAGAGCCCCTATCCGACTCTCCTCATACATCCAGCACCCAAACCACCTTCCACTAGCTTTATTTGCATATTGTCTACAAGGAGGAGCTCTTACTTCGTCCCGGAAGCCACCCAGCACTCCGGAGCGGCGTCGCGAAGAGATGAAGAAAATCTGTTCGGGCCAGACTTAGTGCCCCGTATACAGGGCGCTTTGACTTTGGTCAACGCGCCCCATAAAGGGGGCACCTGCTCCTGGCGCCCTATATATAGGGCACCAGGAAGGGCAGAAGTTTGTTTCATCATTTTTGAAGTCCGATCGCCCGTTTAACCGAGTTCTTTTCTCCCTTTTTCACTTTTGCATTGATCACCATGTTATTTAGCATGTCTTAGAGCATTTTTGCATTTCATATATGTTTAAAACCTACCAAAAATAGGGGTTGGGATCTCGTCCCAATCCGGTTAGTCTCTTCCCATTTGCATGTTTGAATCTAAATTCGAGCACGATACTATGCTTTCGTTAGAACTAATGAAACCTTCACTTGTCTCCTTGTTTTCTTATGGACATTCTTAGGTAGATCCGATCGAGGCGGAGCTTCAACCGGATTGAAGGCAAAGGATTCACTAAGCTCTCTTCTTTTGGCCGGCCGAGAGAGGAGAAGTCAGAACTCAACAATCTCCCCGCTTCCGGAGGTACGACGGTCATCTTTCTATTTCATTTTCTTTCATCCCACCATACTTTGGAGCCTTTGGTTCTGGCGACCACACCTACATAACACCCCACCCACCGACACACACCGAGGCGGGCGTAAGGGTTCCGGGAGGGGGAGATCCGCGGATGTCCCGTTCCGGGTGCTTACACCTTTTGGCGACCACGGTGGGACCGACTTTGCTTTAGTGAAATCCCACTTTATTTCCTAAGAATGTCCATCTGAAAATCATGTTTACTTTCATTTCCATGTGAGTCATTTCCATTTCCTTACATTGTTGCTTGTTTACGTTGCTTACTTTTCTTCGAAGCATCATCCTGTTTCTTCCAAGTTTACTTGCTCTCCGTTTATCTTTTTAAAGCATATCCATCTGATTTCCAACTTTGATAATCAACTTATTTCACCTTAATATTTTAGATATCATCTTCTTTGCTAAGTCTAGTTCTCCTTTAACAAATCTTTCAAAGCATGCTTAGTTAAATTAGTTCTTTCTTCCATCCTAGCTTAATTTCATATCATTGTCTTGTTCACTTGCTTCCTACAACATCTCATTAATCATTGTATGCTTTTATTTTCTTCTTGGTTGCTTCTTATTCCTTGAAATTTCACTTGCATTTAGTTTGCATCGGAGCTTCGGGTCCGCCCGTCTCCTTAGGACATCCGAGAAGGGAGGCTCTCTCCTCCCAAAGCCCCACACATCCAAACACCCCTCTTGGTGGTTGCCAACTCCTCCTCCGGGGATTCCCTCTCGGAAGGACCGGGTAGCTTCCATCAAGACCTCCGTAAGTCCCCAGACATGAAGGATTCCCTCTTCACTGATCGGGCTGGTTGTACCACTTTATCCCAAAACCCGGAATACCTATTACCCATCGTTGTGAAAAGAGTGACAACCTTAGATTGCTCGGTGTTGTGAGAGCATAGGGTCCTACCCATTTATTTGAGTGGACAATATTTCTCTTAACAAGCCATTAATTTGAGATTGAAACAAAAAAATTGCGTTAATCATTCCAAGTCTTTGCTATTACTTGTTTGCAAACAAAAACTGAAAATTAAACAAAAATCCCAAAATCACCTAAAAAGAACCAAAACAAAAAATTTGCTTGAGGTTAATTTGCTTAACAACTTGCTTGTCCAAACAAAAGAAAATCAAAAAAAAAGAGGTCAAAAATCAAAACCAAAAAAAATCCTTGAACTTTTATTTGCCAACCTTCTTTTTTTGTCGTGTTTATGAACTTGAGGTCAGGTCGAGTTATCGGAATGGCGGATCAAAGATGCGAGCAACTACAATTGGAATACGACCAGTCTTATTTCTACCCTGATGCCGTATGTGCCGTCAATGAACCTGAAGTTCTCCCTGAACCTAGTCAAACCTCTCCTCGACCCAATCCAAATTCACTTTGGAAGGCATTCTCTCATGCCGACCCTACCCAACTCCAGGCTATCAAAGCCATCCTCAAGGGCAAGTCCCCCACCGACCACATTCCTCCCGAAGGTGGCCTTCATATCTCTACCCCTCGGTCAGTGGCGCACCAACCCAATGTGCCCACTCATGGCCATTCTCATACCGGGCTCATAGCCCCAATTTCTCCTCATCCGGTGGCTAATCTAGATCACCCCAATACAAATGTCGTTGTTCCTTCTAGGCCACCAGTTTATTCTTCTAATCATCTCAACCCTACTCACCCTTTGGTGCATCCCCCAATATACCCTTCTCATCCGGTCACTTCGGCCCACCAAATCCCGATCCCGGTGCACCAAGCACCCGCTCCTCCTCCTCCTCTTGGGGAACCTTCGTCGATCTAGCTATGATTAATAAAATCAATCGCATGGACGAACAATATAGAGAACTCGGACGTTTGATCGACGCCAAGGCAGCCCCGAATTTTCTCTTCCTTTTCTCCCTACTTTTCATCTACCTCCCTCTGAGATGCCGATATACCGTCGCTACAACGGAACCGGTAATCCCTTCATTCATGTCAAAGACTTTCTGTATGAGTCAGTAATGTGGCAGAACAATCCAAGGGCCCTTGCTTTTCTTTTCAGAAGATCATTGGAGGGTTCAGCTTTAGAGTGGTTTTACTCACTTGATCCTTCGGAGGCAAGTAACTTTGAAATCGTCAAGGCCAAATTTTTGCAAAGATATCAAGATAGGGTCGGACCAACATATTCCATCACCGACCTCATGGCTGAAAGGATGAAAAATGATGAAGATTTTATCAGGTATGCTGATAGGTGGAGAGCAATGGCGGAAAGATTGACAAATGCACTATCCGAATCGGAACAAGTTAAGATGATCATCACCAACGCCACTCCCGCTTTAAAAAATGTATTGGCATTACATCACCCTGCCACGATGAGCGAACTCTACGAGAGAGCGCGGTATATCCAAACACAGCTCCGAGACTCTCCCATTATGAACCTTTTCGACCCTAGGCCCCGAGTCACCAAAAAACAACCACCACCACCGCTGGGCCCATGACTGAAGGCGTGGTAACCAACGAACATGTCAATATCCTAGGGAACCCGCCCATCAACCAGCAACAGCAATACAGGAATCCCCAGTATAGAAACCCGCGCCAAACCCAACCGGCACCTCGCCCTCAGATCCAACCCCAACCTTTCCGCCACCAAGCACCGAACCAGTATCACCAACAACCAATACAGACACCAGTCCCCCAGCAACCCTGGCAGTTGGCCGTATAGACCTTTGCACCTCAACCTCCCCGCCAACCGACCACCTACAACCAGGCACCTCCCCCCGCCACCTATGTACCACGAAGAGCAGGGCCTAGGAGAAATCATTACCCGCCATTACCGTACTCTCTCGTAGATATTTTTAACGCTCTTATGGCGGCAGGGCAGATCTCATTGCCGAGAGAAAAGTTGGAGTGGCCGCAGAATGCCAACACGGACAAGTGCGCTTATACCACGCATTCCCGGGGCATACGGTGGAGAGCGCTTTCGGTTTAAAGATTACATCCATGACCTCCCCGAGCAGGAAGTATTGATCGGGGCCAAATGGGCGAATACATCAAGGCGGTGAAGAACCAACCCCGGCGGCGGCGGCGAGCACCAGCTCGACAACAACAACAGGAACCCGGCCTGGGAATTATTCAGAACCCGCTACCCGCACACGCACCTGCAACAGCACCATAAAACCAGAGGGTTAACCCTATCTTAACCTCCACTGATGAACCCCACGATAGAGGTCAAAATTGGC
This sequence comes from Cryptocoryne crispatula var. balansae, assembly GCA_036172225.1. Lineage (NCBI taxonomy): Eukaryota > Viridiplantae > Streptophyta > Magnoliopsida > Alismatales > Araceae > Cryptocoryne > Cryptocoryne crispatula. The sequence goes on from CM069924.1 coordinate 18,944,936, forward strand.
AAATCGAGGGACCTGCTTCCTTCATAAACATCAACCCTCCAAACCACGTTAACCGAACCGTTCACTCCATACCCCGAGTTATCCCCGCCAGAAGAAGCCAACCGCCGATTATCCGCACGCCGCCACAACCAACCATAACACCACCAGCCATACAACTCCAACCGGGTAGGACCTTGATCCGCCCGGTCGAGCCCCCACAAATACCACTGCCACTAGGACCCATCATTGTACCACCTCGTGCAACCATGCCACCACAATCCACTCGTATCCCTACAACTCGGACCATCATCACTACACCCCTGCCTAGGCCTCCCATCATCCGACCTAACCCTCCGTCTATCTCCACTACACCAACCATAACTCCCCAGCTCGCCACGGTGCTTAGAAGCGGGCGTATGTTCCAAAGGATTTTTCCCCAGGCCGGTCAACCAGGACGACCGCAAGAAGAAGAAGAAGAGCACCCGGAAGAGCCAGTGCCAGGAACATCTTATGATTTGCTGAAGCACCTTGATAAAACCCCTGCACGTATTTCCATTCTGGAGCTGATTAAAAGGTCCAAAGCTCATCAAGAAGTTCTTCAACAATATCTAATCCAGCACCCAAACCACCTTCCACTAGCTTTATTTGCATATTGTCTACAAGGAGGAGCTCTTACTTCGTCCCGGAAGCCACCTAGCACTCCGGAGCGGCGTCGCGAAGAGAAGAAGAAAATCTGTTCGGGCCAGACTTAGTGCCCCGTATACAGGGCGCTTTGACTTTGGTCAACGCGCCCCATAAAGGGGCACTGCTCCTGGCGCCCTATATATAGGGCACCAGGAAGGGCAGAAGTTTGTTTCGTCGTTTTCGAAGTCCGATCACCCGTTTAACCGAGTTCTTTTCTCCCTTTTTCACTTTTGCATTGATCACCATGTTATTTAGCATGTCTTAGAGAATTTTTGCATTTCATATATGTTTAAAACCTACCAAAAATAGGGGTTGGGATCTCATCCCAATCCGGTTAGTCTCTTCCCATTTGCATGTTTGAATCTAAATTCGAGCACGATACTATGCTTTCGTTAGAACTAATGAAACCTTCACTTGTCTCCTTGTTTTCTTATGGACATTCTTAGGTAGATCCGATCGAGGCGGAGCTTCAACCGGATTGAAGGCAAAGGATTCACTAAGCTCTCTTCTTTCGGCCGGCCCAGAGAGGAGAAGTCGGAACTCAACAATCTCCCCGCTTCCGGAGGTACGACGGTCATCTTTCTATTTCATTTTCTTTCATCCCACCATACTTTGGAGCCTATGGTTCCTGGCGACCACACCTACATAACACCCCACCCACCGACACACACCGAGGCGGGCGTAAGGGTTCCGGGAGGGGGGAGATCCGCGGATGTCCCGTTCCGGGTGCTTACAGGTTCTAGTTAAAAAGGTCGCACCTTCCGGAGCTCCGTGCATCTTCCACATACATCCAGGTCAGTTGGGCTCTTCTTGGAAGTCGTAGAATAGATTATGAACTTTCCGTTGGCATGAGTTTTCCGAGATTTCCGAAATTTTTCGATCGATTTCGACTGCGTCGAAGTCGGTCAAATCTGGCTGGCCAGGCGTCGCGAAGCGGCGACGCCAGGAGCCTGGCGTTGCGAAGGCAGAGCGCTATTCAAGCGCTCTGTCTTCGCGACGCTTTCGGTAGCGTCGCGAAGTTGGAGCGCTAAGCTGGCGCGCTGACTTCGGGACGTCAGCGCAAGCGCTTCGAAGGGGGAGCGCCTGCTATTTCCGGAAACTGGGTTTCTTCTGATTTCTGTTCATTCCTGTATGACACTAACCTGTTGATTCTTCGCCTTGCAGATGGCGCGACGACCACGCACCTCCCGAGCACGCCGGAGGTCTCCCCCGCCGGCCCCGGAGTCACCTCCCCCAGCCGAGGAGGTTCCCTTGGTTGCACCAGAGGCCCGTCCGCAACCCCGCCTCGAGGTGAGCCCCTTTTCTTGCCTTGCTTTTGACAATTCACCTGTGCTTTTATGAAACTGACAAAAATATTCTTTTTTGTATGCAGGGCAAGCTCCGCTCCCGCATCTCGTGGGAGTTAGTTATCTGCGTATATGAGGGGCTGCAGGAGTTCCAGAAGAGCAGACTGAGTGCCATGGGCTTCGGTCTGCTCCTCTCCTGCACTGCGATCTGGGAGGATCTCTCCCTGATCCATGCCCTGAGGGAGCGGTGGGACTCGGTCTCCCGCTCCTTCATCTTCCCCTGGGGGCACATGGTGCCTTCTTTGGAGGATGTGGCCCGCATTACGGGCCTACGTGTACGCGGCCGTCCGGTGACTGGCAAGACCTATGAGGATTACTCCGGTTTTTGCCGGGACCTCCTGGGTCTTGACACTCCGACCCTCCCTGGCGGCACGAGGATGCTAGAGCGGGAGGCCATCGGGCATATGGTGGGGTTCCGCTCGGCAGCGGTCCCCAAGGAGGGTGCCCTTCTCTCAGAGGTCAGGGGTCGCCTGACCGCTGAGGTGAAGGAGGAGCTCTGTGGCGAGGAGGGCACGGAGCAGGCAGACAGGGACCTCCATCGGTTCCTGTTGTTCTTGCTTACCCGGCTTTTGCTGGGCAGCAAGGGTGACAGGATCCACCTAAGGTGCCTGCCTTTACTCGCCCGCCTTTCGCGGGTAGGCGAGTATGCCTGGGGTGCCGCCATGTTAGCGCATCTCTTTGCCTCCCTCGCCATGGAGTCGGGCCCTGTTGGCGTCGCCGGCTTCACTCCCTTTCTCCAGGTAATTACTTTTACACAGTCTATAAGTTGTATATTTCATACCTGTGTATCTGACATGTTTGCCATTCTCAGGTCTGGAGTTACCTGCACTTGCCCCTCCGGCGGGCGGTGCGACAGACGGGGCCAGTTCGCTACCCGCTCCTCCGGCAGTGGGTGGCACACCGAGCCGCATCTCCCCACCAGTACCAGGTGGAGAGTTTGCGGAAGGCCTTGCTTCACCTCCCCCATGACCGGGTAAGTGTTTTCGGCTTCCGCTCCTTTGATTCTTTGGCTTATCTTGTCTAGTGCTGCTTTCTGACATTTGTTTGCCTCCCTTGCAGGTGGTGTGGAGGCCCTATCTCCAGGACGATGACACTGCCCAGCCTTGGGTGGTGGAGTCCCAGGCAGTGTTTGGTAGGGACACCTACCTGATCTGCCTGAACGAGATTGAGCCCCTGTGGCAGCGTCTCTCGATGCGGTCACTGGGGTTCAATCAGGAGTGGGTGACCCTTCCTCCCTACCCGAAGATGGGGAGGAGTACTCGTGGGCTGGTCCACAAGGTGGACTGGCGACAGTCGGGCCGGCTGGCCCTGGAGATCTGGGATCGGGGCGGCACCCCGGTGGTTTCCCAGGCGGCTGACTGCTCGGAGTATCTACGGCAGTTCTCCGAGTTCTACGGTCACCTGTTTACAGTGACCGATACGGTACGTTGTTTCACCTTCTGATTGTTCTTGTGCTTGCTTGTTCTGTTCTGACCAATCCTTCCTTGTAGGCGACCCAGACAGAGCTCACCCGCCTTCGTGATCAGATCACGGAGCGGGATGACAGGATTCGGGAGCTGGAGGCCCAGCTCACTCAGGTACGGTCTTCTCTTGGTCATGGTAATTCTTTTCCTTGCCTTCTCATCGTCTACTCTTTTCAGTGTGCTGCGGCTCCATCTCCGAGGTCACAGGGAGAGGTGGGGTCGCGTGGCATTTGGCGGCCTCCACGAGCACGTAGACGCTGCCGTACTTCTCAGGGGGCGCCTTCGATGGAGGGGGAGGGGGAGCCATCCGTCCGCAGGCCGCCCGAGCAGGAGGGTGAGTCGGCGGCCTTTGAGCCGGTCGTAGGGAGTCCGGCATCGGTGGGGCCGGCGGCGCACTTCCCAGAGGTGGAGGTTCCGTCGGCGGCAGAGCCGGCAGTGGAGGTCCCGGCAGAGGGACCATCAGAGGCGGAGACCCTTCTCCACGAGGAGGTGAGTCTCTGCTTTTCTTTCCTTTTGCTGTTTGGTTGCATTGCTCTAATCTTTGTTCCGTGCAGGTTCGAGAGCTGCGGGCCCGAGTGGCCGAGCTAGATGGTGCCCGAGGGGCGGCCGAGGAGACGGAGCGAGCCCTCCGGGATCAGGTATGCTCCCTGGTTTGCTTCATTTTGCTTTCTCGTGGTTTTTAATCTCGTTCTTTGCAGGTTGCTCGACTTCAGGCCCAGGTGGCCGAGCTAGATGGTGCCCGAGGAGCTGCCGAGGAGACGGAGCGAGCCCTCCGGGATCAGGTATGCTCCCTGGTTTGCTTCATTTTGCTTTCTCGTGGTATTTAATCTCGTTCTTTGCAGGTTGCTCGACATCAGGCCCAGGTGGCCGACTTGGAGAGCCGCCCTCCTCTGGCCGACTCCGCCCTTCTGACGGGGGTGAGTCTCTCGAGTTTGTTCCAGTCTTGTTTCTTTTCTTTGCTTGTTGTTGATCTTTGTTTGACCTTGCAGCTGGAGCAGTTAAGGGCTCGGGCCCTCCCCGAGAGTGAGCAGATCCTCCGGCTGCGGGTCCAGCATCTGGAGGAGATGCGGGCAATGGAGGCACGGCGGGCGACAGAGCTGTTGGAGCTGGCCCGCTCTCGATCACAGGGTCGGTCACATCGAACCGACTCTCGGCGGACGACGCTTCACGGCCCGAGCCGGTCGGGCACTTCTTCTCGAGCGGGCGGTGAGAGGACTCCCCTTCCCCCTCATGTAGTAGAGCCGGTTCCCCAGGAGCCAGCGGTGGAGGGAGGCGGCGATTCTGATGTGCCGGCCCCCTCTGCCACGTGATATACTTGTATACACTTTTGAGCCCATAGTGGATTTATTTTGGCCATCTGCTCGCTATCTTCGTACCTGTTGACTGTCTCACTGAACCAGAAGAGCGGTTAGATTTTGTTTAGGCTTAGCCTCTTGCAAGATGTCAAGAGGCATGGGCCTTCTCAACTAGGCAAATAAGAACATAACTATGTAGTGCAGAAACGAAACGTGCATGACAGAAAATTAAATATGAATGCAACTAGACATGCTGTCAACTTACGAGCACTAATTCTTTTAGTTTTGGGGATTTTTCCTATTTTTTTGGATTTTGAATTTTATAGATTTTTTGGGGTTTCGAATATTCAAATTTGTAGGAAGTTTTGAGGATTTGCAGATTTTTTTGTTCTTTTGAAATTTCTAGATTTGTTTGGATTTTAGATATATCTATATTTTTGTTTTATGGACGAAGTAAATGTTCTCACCATTTGTCCTGCTTGCAACTGGGTTCCCCTTTCACAGTACGTGTAGTGGCTAAGGATAAGTGCCACGTGTAGGTGATGTGCCTCCTTCCGGGATTCTTAGGCTTTCTGCCTTCAACAAACCAGGGTCCTGCTGAGGCTCGGTTGACCAACCCTACCCATGGTGGCCTAAGAAGGAAGAGATTAAGGTAAGCCCTTGGCAAAACTCAAAGGATATCAGGCGAGCTCCCGTATTGATGCTCATCTGCCAAGTTTAAATCCTTTAGGGTCCTTCTTTCTTGCCCATCTTTGTGGCCCACATTCGGACAGGTCATTTTTGCCTGAGGGGTTCATTGCCCATCTTTTGGAGCCTTTTCTTTTTGGGGCTGTTTTTAAGCACTCATTCAGACAGGTCTATGCATTTTTTTTCGGTTGACCTGAGGGGTTCATTGCCCATCTTTTGGTGCTTTTTCTTTTGAGACGACATACCCTATAGGATTTTTCACTTTTCTTAGATGGTGAGCATTTTCGGTATTCCTTGCCCGAAGTCCCTTGAATCTTTCCTCGGGCCGAAGCGAGAGAGGAATAGGGCATGGTTGATCTTCTTTGCCCAGCGCTACCTGATTTTCTTTTCTGGCTTTGGCCGTCGAATCCCGGAGCCTAGGCGTGCAATGTGCATAGTGTGATGCTTATCCTTAACCCTTACTTGGACGGGTGGGCCTAATAGCAAGCAAGGACAGGTGAGAACGGACTCTTCCCACAATTTTTTAGTATTTTACATTTTTTTGTTGTTTTTAGGGAAAATATTTCTTAAGATAGAGTCCTTTCCAAGGTGAGTCAATTCGTCTCCATCTGCGTTAACTAGCTTATAAGAAATGCCAGGGTAGGTTTCTGAAATTACAAAGGGCCCCTCCCAATTTGGTTGAAGTTTTGAGCGGGGACCGCCCGGCTTTATGAAAATCCTTTTAAGCACAACCTCACCGATTTAAAATTTTCTCTCAACCACCCTTTTCTGATAAAATCTTTTAAGCCTATTCTGATAAGTCCGGGCATGTTCGGCGGCGGCCAGCCTCTTCTCGTCCAAGAGTTCGAGCTGTGCTAGGAGAGATTCCTGCCGATCATCTGTAGGGATGTCTCGATCGATCTGAACTCGGAGGGAAGGGATGAGTACTTCGTATGGGACTACCGCCTCCATTCCATATGCCAAGGCATAAGGAGTCTGGCCCGTTGGGGTTCGGACCGAAGTGCGGTAGGCCCATAGAGCATCGATCAACTTATCTGGCCAATCCGCGAACTTGCTGGACTCACAAGTTTTCTTAATGATTTTTATCAGGGTTTTATTGGTGGCTTCTGCTTGACCGTTGCCTTGAGGGTAATATGGGGATGAATGATGCAATTTTATGCGATACCTGTTGCAAAGGTCTTGCAGCTCTTGAGAGACAAACTGAGGCCCATTGTCGGTGACGATGTCGCCGGGGATTCCGAATCTGGATAGGATGTTGCGCCTGATGAATGTGCACACTGTCGATGCCTTGATTTCCGTGTAAGCTTCTGCTTCGGCCCATTTGGTGAAGTACTCCGTCACGGTGAGAATAAAAGACTTGGTTTTGTTCGTGGAGTTGGGATCACCAAGGGGACCGATGATATCAAAAGCCCACATAGCAAAGGGCCAGGGGGCATGGATAGGATGGAGAGAAGATGCCGGAGAGTGGATCGTATCGGCATGGAGCTGACATTGGTGGCAGTGCCGAACAAAGATTGAGCAATCCTCTTCCAATGTAGGCCAGTAATACCCCTGCCGAATGATCTTTTTGGCAAGGGCTTGGGCACTAACGTGGCCCCCACACACCCCTGAGTGAGCTTCTTCAAGTACCACTTCGGCTTCTTTCTCATCTACACAATGCAACAGAACCCCTGTCATGCTTCTTTTAAAGAGTGTTCCTCCCAGCACTAGATATTTCTGGGAAATTCTTCTGACAGCTTTTCTTTCATCAGACGTAAGCTCGGGTGGGTAGGTCTGATTCTAGCAATATTGAGCAATCTCATGGTACCATGGCCTCTCTTCTTCTTCATTCAATTCTTCAACCTCAATGATTGACAATTCCTCCTTTTGCTCAAGCAATTCCTTTCTTGCGAACTCCTCTTGGACATCAAGAAATCGAGCATCCTTAACAGCAGGTATCATCTTCCGCTAGACAGAAATGGTTCTATCTGACATGCCTAGCGGGATTGATAAAGAGGATGCCAACGATGCTAGAGAATCAGCAAGGATATTCTGAGCACGAGGGATATGGACAAATTCGAGCTTGGTGAAGAGCTTGATGTAAGAAGAAGTGAGTTCTTGATACGGCTTGAGTCCAGGATGAGATGTTCGATATCTGGAGAGTACTTGCCGAAGAATCAGTTGGCTGTCGCCTATAATTCTCAACTTGGTGGCTCCGTGGAAGTGAGCAGCCTCTAACCCGGCTAAGAGGGCCTCGTATTCAGCAATGTTATTGGTGGCGGGAAAGCAGAGTTGGAAGGCTTGGGGAATAACAACCCCTTCTGGGGACAAAAGGGCAACTCCGATTCCTCTCCCATGGGAATTCAAAGCACCATCAAAATAAAGGGTCCATAGTTCAGAATGATGGAAGGACAAGAGTCCTTCATCGGGCAGTTCAGATTGGACCGGGTCAAAGTTAGGGATGGGATGGTGAGCCAGGTGCTCGGCAATGGCATACCCTCTGATTGATTTCTGTAGGACATAAGTGATGTCAAATTGGGAGAGAAAACTTTGCCATCCGGCAAGTCGGTCGATGAGGACAGATTTCTCGAGGAGGAATTTGATAGGGTTCATCCGGGCGATGAGGTTGACCTCGTGAGCAAGAAAGTAGTGCCTGAGTTTTTGTACCACCCAAACTAGAGAGACACAGGTCTTCTCCATGGCGGTGTAATTCATCTCACAAGGGTCAAAGATTTTAGAAAGATAGTAGACAGCTCGTTCTTTCCCTTCCTCGTCTATTTGTGCCAACACGGCACCTAAGGATTCGTTTAGAACCGAGATGTACAAAATTAAAGGCTTGCCTGGATTCGGGGGTTGGAGTACAGGAGGGCTAGAAAGGTATTTCTTCAAACCGTCAAAAGCCTCCTGGCACTTCTGATCCCATTTAAATTCTGTTTTTGCCCTGGTTAACTCATAAAAAGGCTTACACCTTTGAGAATGCTGCGAGATAAACCGACGGACAAATTGTAATCTTCCGATCAACCCCCTAAGTTCTTTCAAATTCCTTGGTGGGGGCATATCGATGATAGCCTTGGCTTTATTGGGATCAATCTCAATTCCCCTTTTGCTAACAATGAAACCCAGTAATTTGCCGGATGCTACACCGAACATACATTTCTTCGGGTTCATCTTTAGCTTAAAATCTCGAGCTCTCTGCAAGACCTTTCTTAAAACCTCAGAATGTTCACCTCGGGTTCGGGATTTGACCAATAAATCATCCACGTACACCTCTACACATTGATGCATCATATCATGAAAGATCGCCATCATTGCCCTCTGATAGGTAGCTCCTGCGTTTTTTAGTCCGAAAGGCATGACGACATAACAATACGTTCCCCAAGGCGTAGTGAACGATGTTTTCTCCTGATCCTCTTCTGCTAGCCGAATTTGATTGTACCCAGAATATCCATCCATGAATGAGAGGGTTTCAAAACCGGCTGTATTATCAACAAGTACATCGACGTGAGGGAGAGGAAAATCATCCTTAGGGCAGGCTTTGTTCAAATCTCTAAAATCAATGCAGATGCGGACTTTGCCATCTTTCTTCATTACCGGGATAATGTTGGCCACCCATTGAGGATAAAGGACGACTCTAATGAATTTGGCTTGATGCAATTTATCGACCTCTTCTTTCATTTTTAGGGCAACTTCTGGGTGAAATCTTCTAAGCTTTTGTTTCTTGGGACGACTCCATCCTTAAGTGTCAAACGATGTTCGACCAGTGAATTGTCTAGTCCCGGCATATCCTGATAAGTCCATGCAAATGTATCCCGGTATTCTTGCAAAGTCCCTATCAAATCTGATTCTTGGGAGGGGGATAGACTAGCACTGATGAGAACAACTTTTGGATCATCCAATGTTCCAAGATTAAGTTCCTTCGTAGGCTCATCAGCAGAAGCTAAGGGTTCTTCAAATCTCCTCAAGCCTGAAGCATAGGCATCTGCTACATCCTCTTCCTCATCTGTATCAACGTCTTTTTCTGAACCGACTTCATATACTCCCAAAGATTGATCTATGTTTTCTTTGTCCTCATAGAAGACTTCATCCAGCCGAATACTGTTATCCCAAAATCCTGGCAATTTCGCACATTCTAAGCTCTTGCTAGCCAGTTGATATAAATACCGATTTGGTACCGCTTACCCTTAGCTTTGGACTCTCTTGGATACTAATCCTAAGGGAAATGAATGAGATGATGAGGAGGGGAGGTCAGGAGAAGTGATATCTACAGGGGGTGAAGGGTAGAGCAACTTGCTCAAGGACTCGGTCCCCGAGGTTGGAAGGCCCTTGGGGGCAAGGACGGACGTTTCCTCGATCGAAATGCGAGTTGTGAGAATGACATTTTTTTTGGGTAGTGCCAATCATATGCACAGGACGGGTCATGGCACTGTTTTCACTACGAAGGGAAAGGAATGTGAAAGTTTGAGAAAAATTTTGGACGGGGTCGTGGTCCTCTTTGATCGGAGATGAGTCGGTTGACCCTAGAAGGGGAAGATTTAGTGGATCGGGCGGGCCATCTGGTCTGACCCAGGATTGAACTTGCTCAATGGCCAAAGAGGCAAAGGCCTCGATTAGTGTAGAATGAAGAGGGCTTTCGGGCCCAATGGCGATGATTGTGTGGGATGGGGGTAGTTCATTCCTTGCATGGGCCGGAAAGGGCCTGCCACGGAAGGGCATTGGGAGCCCATGGGAGAAGCTTAGTTGAAAGAGGGGCTCAGCCCCAGAGAATGAAAAGTTGAGGGAAGGTCCTCGCGGAATGATTAGGGGAGAATGGCAAATTTGTTGCCCGGGGTGCTTACTGATCCTTGGCGACTCAAGCGGTTCTTTCCTTGATTCTTCCTCCTCGACCGGAAATAATAACGATAAAGGTAAGAACAATTCATCCTCACTTTCGTCGATTTTCTGCCTTTTCCGTGGACGATTGTTGATGTCGTTGAGATAGCCTGGCTCCTCTTCTTTAATCTGGATTATTTCCCCTCTCAAAAAATATTTTGCAAGGCCTTCTGCTACTGACTGTTGTTCGGGCCTTTTGCCATTCTGGATTGTCCCATCATATCCCAGGCCAGTTTTAGTAAGTCGATTGGCGGGGCTGATGGGTTCTGTGATGCCTTGCAAGAATTTGCCCAACCCTTGGCCCTCTTGATACCCCAAAATTCTCATGATGTGCCATCCTATTGGTTCTTCTGCGTCCTTCCTTTTTTGCTTTGGCTGCCATCTTTTTCTTGGCGGTTCTATTAATGTGAAAACCGATCGGCTTGGTAATCCAAAGAGTCGGCGTCATCGTTACATAACTGGTTACCTTTACAATTTGCCCCTTGTGAGGGAACTTGATACACTGATGATTAGTAGATGCTACCGCCTCTAATGCCTCAAGATAAGGACGGCCCAAAATGACACGGTAGGTAGGATCCATCTCCAACACATGGAAGTCGGCGCGGATCGTCTTGGGACCGAGCTCGACATCAAGAAGAATGGTGCCGTGCGCGGGTCGCTTCATGTTATCAAATGCCGTCACGGTGATGTGAGAAGGCTGGATCTCCGTTTCGAAATGCCGCAACGGTTCAATGTCTCGGGAGGTATGATGTTTAAGGAGGCACCGGTATCCACCAAGCATGAATCTATCGGGGTGCCACGAATGTTTCCTGTTAAGCATAATGCACACCTCCTGGCTTCAGGGGCTGCCAACTCCTCATTAGTGAAAGTTAGGGCTGGATGTTCACTCCGGGGGGCCAAGACAGCGGTGATTCTCTCGGGCAGGAGGCTTTCACTGACAAGCACCTTTTGTAAATACTGCTGGAGCACCTCTTGGTGAACTTTGGACCGCTTGATTAATTCCAGAATAGAAATTCTGGCTGGTGTTTTATCGAGGTGTTTCAGCAGATCATATGTAGTTCCTGGTATTGGTTCCTCAACTGGTTCTTCCTCAATTTATGGGGCTACTTGCGTTGCACCAGCTTGGGGAAAGACGCGTTGGACCATACGTCTGCTCCGTAGGATGGCAGCAAGAGGTGGTGTAGGCCCGGCATGTGATGTTTTGATGGGGACTGGCGTGTGATCTAAGTGACTGGACTGGGTATGCTTGGGCGGAGGTGGTGGGGCATTGACAGGGCTAAGCGGGGTTGTTACTGGGCTAATGGGCCGAATGGTGAGGGGTGATGGTTGTGGCATTTTTACTGGCATGGTGGATGCTGGATTAGTCAACGGGGGTGCTGGTCTAATGATGGGTGGTAGAGGGGGTGTGACAGCTAATGGAGGTGGTGCACGTGGTCGGATAATTGGTCCTAAGAGAAGAGGGGGTGTGGTGAGAGACCCCTCCACAGTCGTGGCGGTGTACGGATGATAGGTGGTAGGTTGGGAGAGGTACGGGGGATGGACAGGATGGCCCTATCAGGGTGGTGAGGGGTGTATGTTTGGAAGGAGGTGGTAGCTGGGTCCATCTGCCAATCTTGTCCTCGGCGGGACGATTCTTCGGCCGGGGTTAGGATAGGATTTATGGGATGGCGAGGGGGTGCTGCTATTGGAGTGGGCGCATGGTTTGGCAATGGGTTGCGCACTATCCCAAGGCCCTGATCATAAGGCGTTGTTGTTGTTGTTGTTGTTGTTGTTGTTGTTGTTGTTGTTGCTGCTGCTGCTGCTGCTGCCCTCGAGGTCTTGACTGTTGTGTTTTCAAAGACTCAATATATACCCCCATTTGTGCCCAATCAATACTCCCTTGGTCGTGAAGATCATGGATGTAGTCTCTGAATTGAAAACAATCCTCGATCATGTGACCCGGGTATCGGTGATACATGCAATACCGTCCGGTGTTTGCCGTGCTCGGCCGGACGGGTCTTTCTTTTGGGAGCTCTATCTCGTTGTGCGGCCATCAAGGCATTGAAGATATCCGTAAGTGAGTAGGGCAATGGCGGGTAATTTTCTCGTCGGGGACCGATTTTCCTTGGTTGGTGTGCAACTGGAGGAGGGGCCTGGTGGTAGGTTTCTGGGGCCCTGGGTTGTGGGGCTCGAGGCATCAAGGGTTGTTGGTTCTGGGGTCGGTATTGTTGGACTTGGTATTGGGGAGGCCGTGGGGGAAGTTGGGGCCGGGGCTGGTGCTGGAGGACGGGAGCATTCCTGTTAGGAGGAGGGTTTCTATGTTGGTGTGGGTAATTGTTAGGGGGGTTCCCCACAACACTAACATGCTCATGGCTTACTATCCCCTCAGTTACTGGTCCGGAGGTGGAAGGAAAGGTTTTCTTGGTGACCCGAGGTCGGGGATCAAATAGGTTCATAATAGGTGAATCCCGGAGCTGGGTCTGGATGTACCGCGCCTTTTCATATAACTCACTCATGGAAGTGGGATGGTGAAGGGCAAGCATGTTTTTCATGGCCGGGGTTGCATTTGTTATGATCGGCTTGACCTCGCTCTTGCTCGACATCGGATCCGTGAGCTTCTCGCCATGGCCCTCCATCTATCCGCATACCCGATAAAATCCTCATCCGTTTTCATTTTCTCGGCTACCGGAGTCGGTGATGGAGTAGGCTATTCCAACTCGGTCTTGATATCTCTGCAAAAATTTGGCTTTGACAATATCAAAGTTACCGGCCTCCGTTGAATCAAGTGAATAGAACCACTCAAGCGCCGAGCCCTCCAATGATCTTCTAAATAGAAAAGCAAGGGCTCTCGGATCATTCTGCCATGTGACGGATTCGTATAGAAAGTCTTTGACGTGGAGGAAGGGGTTGCCGGACCCGTTGTAACGGCGGAACACCGGCATTTCGGAGTGAGGGAGATGGAAAGTAGGGAGCGAGGGGAGAGATATTTCAGGGGCAACCTTGGTGCCAACCAGGCGGCGGATTTCTTTGTACTGCTCCTCCATCTGACTTAGGCGGTTTAACATGGCCTGGTCAATAGAGGGCTCTCGAACAATTGGGGGAGGAGGGGGTGTTTGATACACCGGAGGGGGAGCTAAGTAGGCCGAAGCGGCCGGACATGGAATGTGGGTTGGTGGACATGCTGTTTGACGGGGAAGATTAAGATGATTAGAAGAGAAGACTGGTGGCCTTGATGGTGCGGCCAAATTTGGATCCGGGTGGTTTAGGATAGCCACCGGATGAGGAGAACTTGGGGGTGATGGCCCGGTATAGGAATGGCCATGGGCGGCCGCATCGGGTCGACGTGCTACTGAGCGAGGGGTAGAAACACGTAAACCGCCGGTGAGAGGGTCATGATTGGCGGGCGACTTGCCCTTGAGAATAGCCTCTATGGCTTGAAGTTGGGTGGGGTCGGCATGAGAGAATGCCTCCCAAAGGGAACCCGGGTTGGGTGGAGGAGAAACTTGATCCGGCTCAGCGGGGGCTCCGGGTTCGTTAACGGCATAGACAGCGTCGGGAAGGAGTGACGGCTCGCCTTCTGCCCCAAAGTAGGCCTGTTCATACTCTGCTTGCTCGCAATGTTGAACCTTGATGACTCGTCCGGAGCTGAGCGACACAGGCATAAAGCAAAGAAAGACGAAGTTTTCTTCTTTTTGGGTGTTTTCTTTTGAGCAGATTTTTCTTTTTGGGTCGTTTAATTCTAGAAGACAAGTTTTTATCCGAAAGCAAAGTTTTCTTTGACAAAGATTTTTTGGATTGCTTCTTAGAGGTTATTTTCTTTGATTGTCGTGATCAGAGCAGTTTTTTACCTCAAAGGAACAACTTCTTTTGGTGACTTTTCTAGATTTTTGTAGGAGAGAGTCCCCCCCTTTTTCTTTTTTCTTTTTAAAGCAAAGACTTGGAATGCTTAGCGCAAAATTTTTTTGTGTACCAACCTTAGATTAGTGGCTTGTTTAGCAAAGCATTGTCCACTCCAATAAATGGGTGGGACCCTATGCTCACACAACGCCGAGCAACGTAAGGTGAAACGATTTCTCACACGGATAGGTAATGGGTAAACTTCGGGTTTTGGGGAAATGGTACAACCAGCCCGATCGGTGAAGAGGGAATCCTTCACGTCTGGGGACTTACGGAGGCCTTGGCGGAAACCAACTTAGTCAACCGAGAGGGAATCCCCGGAAGAGAAGTCGAGATCCACCAAGAATGGTGTTTTGGATGTGTAAGGCTTTGGGAGGAGAGTGAGCCCCCCTTCTCGGATGACCTACGAGGCCGGATGGAACTGGTACCTCGATGCAAGCTAATGCAAGAGAATGAGCAAGGATAAAGGAGCAAGCAAAATAAAAATAAAATAAAAGCAACACAACGTGAGAGAAGTACAAAGGAACTTAAGAGATGATGGTGCACAAAGAAATTTAAACACTAAGACGAGTTTGCATGCTGAAAATTAGAAGGTAGTAAGAGTGATAAGGGTTGGAAGTGAAACAAGAAGCGAGGAACTAAAAGCGATTTCGGGGAATTGCAGGCGCTCCGGTACCGCGCCGCCAGGCGTCGCGGTATCAGGACGCTTTTAACGGGAATCAGCAAATTTTAAGAAAAGCTATAAAGCAAGGGTCCCGCGGGGACATAAAGGTGATATGATGCTGAGAAAGCAATAAACGACAATGCTTTTTAAATGAAAAGGTATTAAAAGTAGCGTTGACTCGCGCGGGAGTCGGTGCTTGTAGATGCTTCGAGCTCGCGGAGCTCGGTTTGCAAACGTCCTAGCAAAGGGTAGCAGCTAGTGCCCCTTTGATAGGATCAACAGAAAGAGAGGGCCACGTGGGGCCGATGATGTACCACTCACGCGGTGAGTGGGGAAATGGGGGGTGGCTCACGCGGGAGCCAAGGAGTAGTGGCCCACGCGGTGAGCAAGAGAGGTTCTAACTTTTAAAGGTGGGGGATGAAATACAAATAAACGTGGAGATAAAGAGAGTGAATAGAAGACTTACTTGATGGAAGAGGCTTTCATTCAAAGAAATATGGCAAGCGACTTTCCCTTGGCTTTAGATGTCCCACCGTGGTCGCCAAAGGATGTGGACGCCGGAAAGAGGGGTGGAGGAGGGAGAGATATGTCCTCGTGCGTGTGTGTGTTTCCTTTCTTACGGTCTTGATAGGGTGGGTTCGTGTTAATCACGCCATAGACACGGTCGTGGATGATTCCGACGGACTGTTCTATTGCCTGCTTCTCTTCCTTCTTTCCTTCTCCGCACTCACCTTGATCCCCGGACTACTCAACCCTTGTTGTCACTTGGGCATCGAAGGACCGGTCCGGGTCGTGAGGAGAATCGAGGGGAAAGAAGATCAGATAGCCGGTGGCATTTTCAACACTAACTTAACCTATAAACCGAAAGAGGAAGGGATGGTGTGGTCTCCAGGAGCCAGAGAGGCTCCGATGATAGAAATAAAAGAAATGAACTAGTAAAGGAAGTGAGAGTGACCGGTTACCTCGATAAGCTGGGAGATTGCGGGGGTTCTATCTTCTCCTTCCTCGGCCGGCCGGGGAAGAAGAGCCTTGGAGAAACTCGCTTGCCTGAAAAGAAAGTATGAATGAAAGCACAACGATTAGAACTAAAGATGGAGCAGTAACTATTCGTAAGAAAGAAGAGCAATGACAAAAGGGGTTGAACGAACCGGATTAGGACTAACTCCTAACCCCTTCTTAAGGGAGGATCTAAATGACCTAAGAATAAGATGCGTTATGCTATACTAATGTAACATGCATAATGAAACCCAAATGAACAATAAAGGAGAGAGTAAGGTAAGGAAGAAGATCGTAGAGAAGCCCGGTGCTTCTGGCTTCTGGAAATTGCAGGCGCTCCGACGACAGGTCGCCTGGCGTCGCGTCGGGGGAGCGCTCCAGTCCTTCTGCGGCAGTCTTCAATGCAATATTCTCCCGGTTCCAATGACGAGGGATCGGATTCCTAGTCGGTTTTGGAGGTTTCTTGGTACTCTTTGTAATGGCTTTCAATGGTATGATGGCAGTGGTTTTGAATGGTTTTTGAGTGGCATTGAACGAGCGTAGTGAAAGGGGTGTAATGGAGGATGGAGATGCTTGGGAGTGAGATGGGGACTTGGAAGGTGGTGGGAGGATGTTGGAAGGCTCAAGAAAGCTCTTGGGGAGTTAAGACTCTGGGAATCCCTCTCTCTGCTCCTTAAACTCTCTCTCTTGGGAGCTTGGAACTTCTCTCTTGGAACCTCTTAAATGTCGGAGAAGGGTCTCCTTTTATAGGTGCGCAAAAGTGACCCTAGCGCTCCGACCTGAGGACGCCTGGCGTCGCGGTATGGGAGCGCCTGCAAATCCGCCGACAAGTCGGCGGACCAGCACGTCCGACCATACCTGTCGCCACCTACCACCCTGCGTGTCAGGCGGCGGTTGTCAGTGGAAATCCTGGCGCTCTGACAGGGGAGCACCTACGACCTACGGCTGTCAGACTGCAAATTCGGCGCATGCGGAGCCTGCGGTGACAATTGTCAGGCGGGAATCCAGGTGCTCCGACGGCGGAGCGCCTGGACCCTCGGTACGATTTCGACAACGCATCGCTGACCGTCTGAAAAGCCGTCTGTCACGGGCGGAATTGCAGGCGCTCCGGCAGAGGAGCGCTTGTACTACCGTACGTCTCAGGGTACGATGCCGTCCGACCGGTCAGAAGGGTGAAAAGGCGGGAAATGACAGGCGCTCTGACGTCGCGACGCCAGGCGTCGCGGAGTCGGGACGCCTCCATATTTCCCAAAATTCGGTCATTTTTTATGTCAAATCGACCTCTCTGATCGGGAGAAAACAAGTGTTAACTATATAAATGAGATTGTTCTTTCTGTAATCGGGCCAAATTCGCGTATCTACAGTTATGTTATTGAAATTATATCTCTTTGTAGATCTCAATGATGAATCACCCAATGTGTGCGATATTGGATGCCAACAAGCTCATTCGTCTAGCTTCTCTAACTGGCTTAGAAAATTGAGAATTGTTCTCATTATTGAGTGTGTAGCCTATGTGCTTGAAAAGCCAATGCTAGATGAACTATTTAATGATGTAGGACATGATGTGATCATCACCTTTCAAAAGCATAAGGAAGATGCATCACTTGCATACTACTACATGTTGACCTCTATGAGCAATGAGTCGAAGAGGTAACATGAAAAGAAAGATGATAGATCCATCTTATCTCACCTTTAGGAGATATTTATAGCACAAAGTAGAATAGACAGATATGAGATATCTAAGTTTTTCAGGGTAAGGATGGCTAAGGGAACATTTATGCAAGCACACGTTCTCAAAAGGATAGAGTGGGTAGAGAGGTTAATTGAGCTCAAGTTATCCAAGAACAAGGAGCTGACTGTTGACATGTTCTCCAGCCTCTACCACTCTTATTCCTAGTTCATTATGAACTTCAACTTGAATAAGCTAGAGTGATCTCTGACAGAGCTTCTTAACATGTTAAAGATTACTAAAGGCTCTTTAAACAATGTGAAACCTCTAGTGCTATTTGTTGGTAAAACAAACAAGAAATAAAGGCTCATTAGATGGAAAAAGAAAGGCAACACAAAGGTCAAGAGGATAGCTAAGAAGGAAGACCCCAAGAAGGATATGGACAATACTTCTACTTCCATGAGGATGTCTACTAGCAAATGAACTGCAAGTTATTTATTATAGATGAAAGAAATATATGCCCTACAAGTCAATCATATTTGACATGATCTTATATTTCTAATAATATCTTATATCGAAATAATGGCTTATCTTTATTACTTGTATTATTTAAATGTGTCTATCATAATGAAGTCTTAAGTTGCATGCAATGATGATTGAATCATGATGAAAACATGATAAAGAGAACAATCATTTAGAGACATGTAATCTAAATGTTCTTAGTCATAAGATTCTTGAGACAAGACATTAAGGATCTGTTAAAACTAATGTATGTTATATCTTCTTATTTAATAAAAATGATTGATCATTAGTGTGGAGACACTAAGATATATGCACAAGTGCTTATTAGATAAATGAGTTCACTGAACTAACCAATATAGAATCTCGAAATAGTGTTTTACCAATCTAATAATCAGGATATTCTATCATCATGGTTGCATAGTTAAATTTTTAACTTGAGTCACCAAAGATGTTTTATGAGTCAAACCATGGCTTTAACTATTGACTTGTGGATTACTTAGTATTATGATCTTATACAGTTAATGAATTAGGTATATGGAAAACCCAATGGAGGCAATTGAGAGGAAAATAAAAGATTGTAAACACTCGATAGGAGAGAGAGAATGTCAAATGGATAGTACTCTAAATCTTTGGTTAAAGTAGATAGAATAATTAAAATAGAGTTTTCTAATTGATCCAATTCCAAGTACAAGATTCCATAGTATTAGAATAACTAGGAGTTGACAGTTGATGTTGTACTTTTATCTGATCAAGACATTGGATGGATGATAATTTACATATGTGTGCTAACCGATGATGAAAAGACTCTTTGGAGAGAAGTTTATTATAGAAGCCATTTGGGATCATGGGATGTGACTTGTATCGAACATGTCAGTAGGCCATTAAATATATCATAAGATAATAGATTTAATTTGAAAGAAGTTGTTCTTTTATTAGGCCTCAATCAAATGGGCTATTGGACCTAGTAGGTCACACACATGTGTACTAATATGTATGTTTGGTGGTAGGGGTATTATTTATGGAATCAGGTTGGGCTTTTATGAAAACCTCCAAGTTCTATAACTAATAGAAAAAAGAGCACAAACCCTATCAAGCCAAGGATGCTAATTTCGACTCCAGCCACCTTCTTCATGTTTTCCCACATTGGAGGCTATCAAGAATCGATGGAACTTCATTTGGGGTGAGTCGGAAGGTTCAACATAAAGGAGAACCCAACTTTGGAGATAGTACATGTGGATATGACTAGAGGCCATACACTGAAGTGGCTAGTAGAGCTTGGGAATGCTTGATGTTCTCTAATCTATAGGGATTGTTTTGAATCCCACAAAGGTACATGTTCAAAATCATTTTGAATACTACTTCAATTATGCCATTCAGTTCCAATCGAGACCAAGACATTGATATTTAAGGAATCAAAAAATTTTCATTGCACCAATCTGATGGGACCGATTCCTTACAATAGAGAAGGCAAAAGAGAAGCTTAGCAAGTAGCTTTGTCATTGATGCTAACTTGTCTTATATGTCCACACCTTGGGTATTAGATACTAGATTGGTATGTCATATTTGTAATGACTTAAGGTGTTGATTGATAGAAATGTATACCTTACAAGTCAATCATATATGATATGATTCGACATTTCTAGATATATCTTATTCAATTAATTAGGCAAATCTTCATTATAAGCTCTTATTAGACGCAAATATCATAATGAAGTCCTTGATCAAATGCAATGATGATTAAATCATGATGACATCATGATAATGAGATTGATCATGTAGAGATCTTTGATCTAAATGTTCCTAGTCATAGGATACTTGAGACGAGACATCAAGGATCCAGATAGACTAGTGTATGTGATATTTTATCATATGATGAGAATGACTAATCTCATTGGTCATTAGTGTGGAGACACTACGATACACATATAGGTGCTCATTAATTGAATGAGTTCACTGAACTGACCGAATTAGAAGCCCTGAATGGTATCTTACCGAACTGTCAATCAGGATTTTCTATCATCACAGTTATATGGTTGGACCATTGACCTGAGTTGCCAAAGATACTTTGTTGGGTGGAACTTGTGCTTTTATCTATTGTCTTATGGATCACCGTATAGATAGTCTAGTATAACAATGGATCGGGTACAAGGAAAACCCAATAGAGGTAATTGAGCAGACAACAAGGGATAATCCACTCTCGGTAAGTGAGAGTGAATGTCCTATGGGATAGTACTCTAAATTCTTGGCCAGGGTAGATAGGATAATTAGAAAAGGAGTTTTCCAATTGATCCAATTTCGAGTACCAGATCCTATAGAGTCGGTACACTAAGAAATTGATAGTTGATGACGTACTCAGTTGACACTAAGGCCTTACCTCGAGGCATTAGAAGCTGTGGCCTCAACTAATCATCAGTGTATCAAGTTTCCCTTTACGGGCCAAGTCATCGAGGTGGTAAGTATGCCCGTAGATTGTCTAGTTACTCCCCCTCTCGGCTTGCCGAATCAACCTGTTTTCACAATCCTCGACCTACCAGAGGTCGAAAAGCAGCCTAGGCAAATCTGGAAAAAAAAAGGATGCTACCAAGATCCTTAGATGGCATATGATGAAAAGTCTGGGATACCAAGAAGACCGAGGATTAGGAAAAGAACTGCAGTGCATTGTAGAACCCATCCAGCTTGGTGAAGAAGCCTCCCATCGCCGTCGTGTGGATCCCTCCATCTGGCGAAGGCTCTTTGCTCAACTCAATTTTACTACCAATTCAGGTTCATTTTCTTGTTTCGAGTCGATTCAATTGATCAAAGTTTAGATTTTAGTTCATTTTGCTTAGTTCATCTCCTACTTTAGCATGTTGTCCCTTCGATGTCAATTGCTCTCACTACAATTTAGATAACATCATTAACAGTTAATTGTCATGTCTTTGGAGTAGAACTCAATGAAGAAA
Organism: Cryptocoryne crispatula var. balansae; assembly: GCA_036172225.1. Classification (NCBI taxonomy): domain Eukaryota; kingdom Viridiplantae; phylum Streptophyta; class Magnoliopsida; order Alismatales; family Araceae; genus Cryptocoryne; species Cryptocoryne crispatula. The sequence goes on from CM069924.1 coordinate 18,965,907, forward strand.
TGTGTTCTACATGATTCTATGATGTCGTTCAATTATTGACATGTAACTTTCCATAATAGCATGGATAGATAATCGTACTCCGAAGATAAAAGTCAGATGGGACTCATAAACTAACGGCATTTTTATCTGAGCATGTGTTACACAAGTGGATCTAAAAGAAAAAAGTGGGCATTCTTTGTCAAAGATAGGCTGGTCAAACGTAATAAAAGAGCTTAATCAACAGTTTGGGCAGGTTTTTGATAAGAAACAAGTTAAAAATCATTGGGATGAGTTAAAATAGCAATACAAAGTATGGATAGCGTTGAAGAACCACACTACTGGTCTTGGATGGAATGAAGTCAAGAACATTGTCAATGCTACAAAGGAATGGTGGAGTGATTACCTTTTAGTAAGTGTCATCTTTTCATTTAATAGATAAATGTATAATTTGAAATTCATGATTTCTATGTTGTTGGAAATGCATAGAAACCCTGTAGCAAGTATATTTAAAAGATAGGGTTTAGAACATGAAGATTTGTTATTCAAATTATTTGAAGGGACAAATGGAACTGGAGAAAATGTCACCAACCCAGCGACAATTCATATTGAACAGATGGAGATGGAACATCAATTAACACCTGACCATGTACCAGAGAGTCCGATTGAAGTAAATAAAGAGTTCAATGAAAATGTTGATGCAAATGAGGAGCAAACTGACAGAAACAACAAAAGTACTAGAAGACGTTTATTGGGTCCCACTTCTCCGCTTTGTAATAAGAAGAAGAAATCACAGTATACACGAATGACATCTAATATTGAAAGTCTTGTGTTAGTTGTGCAAATCAGAGAGCAGAGAAAACAAGAAGCTGCAAGGAGTACACCAACCATTGGTGAAGTCACAAAAATGTTAGAAGAATTACCTAGTTTAGAACTTGGAGGGCGAATGCATATGTGAGCCTTGACAAGATTTGTTATAAGTGAATATCGTCAACTTTTTGTAGAGATGAATGAGAAGTATAGACTAGTATGGCTAGAAAGTGCATACGAGGAGAGAAGAAAGTAGTGTTTATTGATGTCTTATTTGCTATGTTATTTTTACATTAACAAACAGATTTACTTTGTTCTTCATATCAATGTGTTCTTTACTTGAATAAATGTATTACATTTGGTGGTATATGAATTTCTTCACATGATGTGAGTACTATTCTTCCTTTTATCATTCTTATTATTATGACCGGTGATACTTTAATGTATTTATGTAGGATGGCATCGAACAGTTCATGCGATTCAATATCAGATACATATTTGATAAGCTCATACGATGTTAATTACTCAAGTGACTCTGATGAAGAGTTTTGTGAGTTAATTGTAGTTACATCAAGTTTGATTCAATTTAATGAAACATATTTATGTAGAGAGCCATGTCATACATCTCCACATAGAGGGTTTCACAAACTACGAGAGCTTTTAGGGGGTCATTGGGAACATTCTAATGATATGTTATGAATGGAGCCTCCGATATTTGCATACTTTTGTGAAGAGTTTAGGAAACATGATCTTCTGCACGACACAAGATATGTTATAGTTGAGGAAGCTATAGCATTATTTCTTATTATTATTGATAAAAATTATTCAGTTCGAGACATGCGTGAGCATTTTCAACGGTCAGGAGAGACATGTAGTTGACATTTCAATCGTGTTAAGAGCAATGCAATGCTATGCGAAATTGAATATTATTCCACCTTCTTTTGATGGAACACCTGACTTCATTGCAAGAAATGACAAATATATGCTTACTATTAAAGATTGTGTTGGAGCTATAGATGGAACTTATATTGAGTCAGTAGTACTGATTGCACAATAAGTAACACATAAGTGGGCGAGAGAGTAAATGCACTCAAAATATTTTAGCTGTTTGTGACTTCAACATGCTATTCACATTTGTTAGTGTGGGACATGAAGGAATATGTCGTGATGCACACATTTTATTAGATTGTATATGTGACCGAAATTCTGGATTTCCAAAGCCACCAACAGGTAAAATTTTAATTGATGAGACTTGACATTATTCTTTCATTTGTAGAATATAATGTTTGTATGAATGCTATGCAGGCAAATACTATTTAGTAGATGCTAGTTTTACTAATACAATAGGTTATCTAGCTACATATCATGGATATCGTTATCATTTGTAAGATCGTCGTAGTCATAATCCTCGAAACAAAGAAGAAGTATTCAATTATGTTCATTCTTCATTGAGAAACGTTATTGAACGTTGTTTTGGAGTACTTAAGAAAAGATGACGCATTCTTAATGGTATGCCATCTTATTCATTGAAAAAACAGACACAAATTGTTGTTGCTTCGATGTCAGTGCACAATTTCATACGAAAAGTTGATTTAGGAGATGAGTTGTTCAGAGAATTTCAAAAAAGTGAAGTTGAAAGTACTTCGATGTCACAGACAACAGCAGGATGGATCCCTCGTGAAGAAGACAGACAGATGATGGGTGCATTCAGAGATTCTTTGGCAAGACAAATTTTTGGACAATAAATTGTGTTAAGAATTATGTAGTTATGTTGAGGTATGTTGAATTGTGTCTACGTAGTTTGTATAGAACAATGTTATTTGAGTAAATAATTTGTCCAAACTTTCTCATTAGAAGTACTTTGGTTTCAAAAAAGTGATACCAAACAACTTTCACTTCCGATATAGAGAAGTACTTCATTGAAGGTACTTCTAAGTGAAGCACTTCTCCAAAGTTGTCAAACGGACCCATAATCTTTCTTGTGCTTTCACTTCTCTTAACTCACAACCAAGGGAAAAATCACTCGAAAGCATGACCAAATCACTTGTTTGGTTGCATGTGAAATAAGAGTTTATGTAAAACAGTTTACAACTGAGCACTCAAAATCCTCATCTTGGCATCCTAAAAAATGGGCCCGATGTCTTTTTCCAACAACGTTTATTATATAAAATAAAATAGTGTATACATTTTCATTTTTAACATATTTTGGAAAACAAATAATTTTACTTAAATTTATATTATTAAATAAAATATTACCATATAAAATAAAAAAGTACTCTATGCTTGTTTAAGATTCTTACATTATAAAATTTTATTTTATATTATTTTAAATTTATGTTAATAAATATGAAGTATCTAAAATGTTATCTATTAGTAAGGCTTTGAGCAAGTTAAGTAACTAGAAATGCTAGAATGCACGATATGAAGCACAATTTACAGGTAATCAAATATCAGAAATATTTTCAAAAAATTGCTTTCCGAGAAACTAAGTGACAGTATCAAAATTTTTAAATTCCCTGAGAACTATCTCCGATAGGATATGGTTTCTCAAACTTGGTTTTATATGGATCTGGGCTTTGGAAATTTTGTCACTAAAAGCAAGTGAAAGTTGTTTTATATTTGCATCCTTTATGCACATAGATCGTTATTTATGGAGCAACATGCATATTTAAACCTGATAATAATATTGAGAAATTTGCCGGTTTTTAGGCATTGCTTTCCATGCAAATTATGCGCATGCTTTTTCCTTAAACAAAACATTTTGTTTTAAATAATAAATTCAAACTACTATATCTAAGTCCAAGCTTGTCACCAACTGTGTTCAATATTAATTTTTAAATATGTATTATATTACATTTGTGAAACCTTTCTCGTCAAAAAAAGAAGTGTTCAATATTACTGTCAAATATGTAGTATTAAATTTGTGAAACGTTGACCAGGATGCACGTATGCACTGTAGACCACTTAGAAAAGTGAAACGACAGGAGAAAGAAACGGAATCTATTGTGCCAAGAAGGCCGAGGACCATGGAACATGTACCTTCTATGCTAAGGGATGAAACTTTCTTCGTTGTGGAACTAATTTTACCGCGTTTCAGTTTCTTCTAAAGAAGACATCATTTGTTACTGAAAAACAGGTCATTACGGTTGTTCAATTGATGGGCTAGCATACTTAAGACCCTGTCAGTATTAGATGTCCTTATCATTGTCAATTTTGAAAGTGATATTGGTACTAATCATCGTGTGCTATTTGGCTATTAATATCACTTTTGAAACATAGTACTACAGATAAACATGTCATGCATGTAACATAGGTGTTAACTTATATTAATTTTGAGAATGATACTATGAACTCTTGAAAAATCGCTATCAAATTTGATATAGCATAATATTTTATACTAACAGTCTAACCAAACTGGGCATAAAACCTCAAAAATATTCTACTTCACACTTAAAAGGTAAGTAGACTAACATAAGAAATATAGGTACTAAATTCAGTTTTAAAATTTGTATTACAATAAAGTCATTCTGTAGTGAAAAAAGGTGAAAAGATAGTATTGGTGGAAGGTGTTCTTCACATTTCATGCAGTACAATAGCTTCCAGTGTGTTGTTAAATATGCAAAAGAAAAACAAACAAACAAAACAAAACAATGGTGGATGTGGGTAAAGACGCTCCATAAAACAACATATGACAGTTTTATGTTAAATTTAAAGTTAAATAAATACTGCTATGAAAAGAAATTTAAGAAATAAAATATTAAGAAAATGGTAAGAATAAATAATTGGAATATTGGATCTTATAAAGGAAAACATTTATAGTTACCAATATTTTAGAGGTGTGCATATAAGAAATCAAATTGATATATGAAAGATATAAAGAAGTTGATAGGTTATAAACTATGGTGTAGACATGTAAATTTGGCCTAACTATAAAGTAAAAAGTAATTAATATAATATATTCAAGTACTGCATCAAAGAAATCAAGCTTTTCAAAAAAGTGAAAACTTTACATGCATTTTTGGACTGTTGGAAAATGATGCCCCATTCGCTTAGTGCCCCCTTGAACAAGGCACCAAGCACCTTGATAGGGGGCAACTAGTGCCTCAACAAAAAGGGTGCCAGGTGCTATGTTTACCAAGGCACAAGTCAATAGGGTGCCAGGTTCCAAAATTAAACTGTGTCAACTAATTATCTCCCACCAACGCATGTATGACTGTTGGTTGGAATAGTAATTCTTGTAAGGAATCATCTTATAAAATTGGGTGTAATGGTTCCTATGAGTTTATATTGCTCTTATCTAAATCAGAATTAAACGATGAAAAATAAAAATAGATCGAAACAGATGGAAATTGATTTGAATATAGCTGATAGGGATTCATCTAATTCTTAAAAGAGAAAAAAAGATGAACTTCTTAAGTCCTTCAAACCATTCAAACATCTAGTCTAGCAATATCTACACAAACTTCATCCACAATAAGTTCTTCCTTCACACCAGACTCGAGAATTCTTCTCAAACAAAGTTCCATCACCCCATGGACAGCCTTCTAGAGTGATGAAAGGGTCTGGTGAAGACTAAGGACATAGTTCTGAACCTTGGCTTTATAGGGTTTGGTGGGAACCATTATATTTATAGAGAATTTAAAATTTTTTATAAACACCCGAAATCTCCATAAATTATGCTATTTTTCTTGTACTTATGAATAAGTCCTTATTTATGTGATCCACTATGTCCATTTAATTCAATTAAAATAAAAAAATTAATTCTATTTAATTTAATTAAATTATTTATTCGATAACAAATTAATTGACATATTATTCATGAAGGGTACAAGCCACATCCCGTGATATCAAATAGCTATGGGGATAATCTTATCTCTATTAAGTCATTCCATCATTAGTTATCACATGGATATAAACTCTCGTCCATTCAGTGTCATGATCGGAAAGGAGTATGGCACAATAGTCAACTCCGAATATCAACTCTATAAGATCTTGTACTCGAAATCAGATCAACTGGAAAATTCATTTTCTCATTATCCTCTCTACCCCATCTAGGGATTTAAAGTATCATCTCATAGAATATTCACTCTCACTTACTAAGAATGAATGATACTCGTCCGCTCAATTACCTCCACCAAATTTCTCTTATATCCAATCTATCACTATATTTGACCATCTAAACGGTGAAGTCAATGGTCAAAGCACAAGTTCCACCCAGCAAGACATCCTTGGTGACTCAAGTCAAATATCCAACCATGCAACTATGATGATAGAAAATTCTAATTGACATTTCAATAATATACCAGTCAATTTTTCTAATTCGGTCAGTTAAGTGAACTCATTTAACTAATGAGCACACGTATATGTATCTCAGTGTCTCCACACTAATGACTAATAAGATCGATCGTCACATGACAAGACATCATAGACTTTAGTATATATGGATCCTTGATGTCTATGACTACGAATATTTAGATCACATATCTCTAGAAGATCGATCTCATTATCATGATCTCATCATTATTAAATCACCTTTACATGTGATCAAGGATTTCATTGTGATGTTTGCATTTAATAATAGTTAGTAATGAAGATTTTCATATTTAATTGAATGGGATTTTTTAAAAAATGTCGAATCATATCATATATGATTGTCTTGTAGGGCATACATCTTTATCAATCTCCCACTTGCACTAAAGCCAATCACTTATCTGGCTGATCTCTTTCAGCTCAAGGTGAAACTCAAACACTCTTTGTGTAACTACTTCAGTTAGTAGATTGCAATGTTATTAGTAAAAGATACTGTATCTTTAATCATATCTCTATAAGGTTTAATCTCTCTGATTTTATGGTATAGTCATAGAAGTTTTAAATTGAGACATTAGTTCTACCTCATTGTCCTCTCATAACAATGGTACACTTACAGAGAAAGTTGGGACAATCACATATCTTAAATGAATATCTTCATCTAAACTGCTTCTCAAGCAATGTGCAGCCATTATGTAATTTCCTTTAAATTAGTTGTAGAATTGTAGTGTTCTATTGCATAGAATTCTTCCAGCTCAATGCACCACCATTCAAACTTATCTAACTAAAAAACTATGTTTGTAAAACTACAAAGTTTCAAGTCTTATTCTCAATTATATATGATACATCCTTAGTACTTCTCAAGTAATAAATGATACATGACTAAACTATAAAGTGACTCTCACCTAGGGATGTCAACGGGTTGAATAATAGTATTATCCGTATCCGTATCCTATAAGAAAAAGGTGTATCCACTTGCTATTCGTTAACTATTGGTATCGGGTGTATTCGCGAACCACATTGTTCTATCCACTTAAAAATGGTTTACGGTCGGATAACAGACAATTATCGAATATATAAAGAGACAACATATGTATGATACAACCCAACAAAATAAAAAAGTAAAGATAATTTTACCGATAGAAGCACACATAAAAAATATATATTACAATTAAAAGTATTTATTTATAGCAACGAACAAGAATGAAAATTTTAATTATATATCTAACACAAAACATGAGATACAAAAGAATAATTTACAAGTCTATAGTAAAAGTAATTTTTGAGTCTACAGTAAATAATTAGATGTGCAACACAAAATATGAGATAGAAAAAAATGTTAGTTACATGTTCAAAATAATATATGTCCAACATAAAACATGAGATAGTCGATTTACAGCAAAAGTGTGTATGTGGATTGCACCATCAAGAAGCAGAAGAGGAAGAAGACATCGTCGTCGAATGTCAGGGCAAGGCTTGTCCAATGTTAAGGTCTCAAGGAAGAGGGTGAACCGGTGAGTTAAGGACAATAAGATTTTCTAGATGGGACATATATATGCTTTGATGTCATAAATTGTAAGTTATTGTATTATGTATTAGTTAACAAATACGGATAATGGTTTCCGGGTTCGGTTTATGGTGTATCCATGATCGCATCCATTAAGATAACAGTTAATTAGTAAACGAACACGGATACCTTATTCGGAAAATTTAAACTATCCATTAACTGTTCGTTAACTAACGAACAGGTCAGATAATCGAATAATCGGTAACCATTGACATCCCTACTCTCACATGAAACCTCCTGATGAATGCTCATGACACTTAGAGCATTAATCAAGAAATGTACATAATATCACATACATGATAGACTATAGGGCCAAAGCATAAAGGCTCTACTCATGTGATCTCTCTATCTTTAAAAATATCTATAAAGACATCTTTTTATAATGATCAACTCCACACTATTGTTGGTGCCAAATTTTTATGTTCGGTTCGCTCAATTTAGATTTGAACAATGCCGAAGTCAGTCTGGAAATTTGACCCAAATTCGGCAAAACAAGGACTAGATGGTACAAACAAACTCTAGAAATGCGTCAGCATGCCTTAATAGGCTCCAAATGACCAAGATAATACGTTCATTACATAGCCCTAGTCGAGAGCTTCGCAACGGTGCCCAAAACATAAAAAATGGTCATGGAAGGCCAAAATTACCATTTTCCCCTGACACTTCAGGACAAGTTAGGAATCTATTAGAAAGATCCAACTTCACCACATCATTAGTACAAGATAGAGCTTGACAACACTCAAAATGAATAAAAATCCAACCACCGGTTGGAAAGATATTTAGAAAAGATCAAATCTAGATAAAAGTCCGTACCTCGTCACATCAGGGACATGATGTTCCAAACAATTTTCAAATGAGCCTACGAGTTGAATATTTAATTTCCTTGTCCATGACCTTAGTTTTGGGAATATTGATGCATCAGAAATAAAATTCAGCAAATAGGATAATTTAATTGCACTCGATTGCAATTTTCGGTATTATCGACAGTCAGGATCACACCGATCAGGGGAATTAGCAAAAATCAGAGATCTTATGCAATTCAAGAGATCTTGGCCACATATCATGATGGAACACAAGATCAACAGTCATTAAGGCACATTTAATATTTTTTTGGGATCATTTTGGGGTTTATTTAATTGATTTTGACCAAAATTAATAGCATCCATCAGATCAAGAGCATCTTGATGAGATTTCAAAGATGATGGGCTGCCACCTTTCCTCTCTCCTCACCTGGTTTGGGTACCCAATCTTCTCTCCTCACTTGACCTAGGTGCACATCAGCCAGTAAGACTTCATTCCCAATTGGAATTCTTTTGGGTGAAGACTTCTAGGTGGGCTGAAACTCATTGGCTTATCCTATCCAGCTTATCCATTGACTCCCCGTCTGAAGGGAGACCTGGAGACCACATCTTGGTGTGCCAACTCTCTCCCTCACCCTCACCTTGTGCGCATGTCACCTAAAAACTAGGGGCTGGTGCACAATCCCACTCCCCACTTAATCTGGTCGCAACTCATCTTTTTGGGAGACTCCTCCAACTAGAATTCCCATGGAGATACACTTCCATGGGAGTTATAACTCCCATCCTTATCTCCATCAGATCTGATCCAAGGAAGATTCCCTCATCAGAGAGATACTTGGAGAAAAAAAGGAGGAAGGCACCAATCCCTCTCTCTTGGACAGCATTGTGTGCACAAGCCACCAGCTCTCTCTATCTCTATCTTGGTGTGACAACCAATAGGAGTTGCTCCCTTCTCTCTTCCTCAGCCGTGCTCACGCCAACAGGAGAACATGGTTCCCTTCTTCTCCAACAATAGCAGGAGGTGCACCTCTCCTTCCTCCATTACCTGCACAAGGAGAAGAAGGAGAAGAAGAAAAAAGAAGACAATAGCAACATCATCAGACTTGTGCACAACCAAGCTTGTGGCTCTGCTTCCTCCAGTAGCACTTGCACATCAAGGAGGAGGAGGATAAGATGAAGAGTAGCAGTGGCCTACTCTCCCAACTCCCACCTGCAGTGCAAGACAAAGAAGGAAAAGAGAGAAAAGAGAAGGTAAGTAAAGGTGTTTCCCATGTAGCCTTTCAATTTTATTCTATTCTTTCCTTCTCTATATCTTTCTCCTCCCTTCGGCCTCTCTTTTGGTCATTCAAGCTGCCCCATACATGGCTCTTTGTGCACCCCATTGCTGACCTTCGAGATAGACGCAAAAGACCTCTGTGTGCCTTCTGTTCAAGACCCCAAACAGGTCCAAAATTAGGCCTTTTTTCCTCTCTAATGACTCTATTCAGGCCATCAATCAGACCCTTGAACAGGTCTCAAACAAGACCATCTTAATGCCCCTTTGTACTCTTCTTAACCTATCATTTCAAACCCTTCAACAGTTCAAAATTAAGCCTTTTCTATCTCCCTAAATGACCCCCATTTAGGCCCTCAATCACGACCCCAAAAGATCTTTTTGTGACCCCCAATTCAAGTCCCCATTTTGTTTTCTTAAAACCCCTTCTATCCAGCCCCATTTGGCCTCCCAAACAAGCACCTAAACATGCTCTAAAAATCAGCTCTACTATCTCCTTCAATCAGCCCTCTTAGCACCCCAATCAGGCCCCCAATGTGCCCTTAAACCTACCCCTAACTAGGTCCCCCAAAGAACCTGATGTCCAGTCCCATTTCTGGCCACCAAAACAGCCCCTTGCTATCCCAATTCAATCCCAATTCTGTTCTGAAATAGTACCTTGTGCAATCCCCTTTGAAAGCTTATTAAAACAATACCTTTTCTACCCCTTGGAGGTCCATGTTGCCCACTGCTGCAGCAAGAAAAACAATTCAAAATAGGTTATGCATTCAATGCAAAATAGGTGATTAATTGGTTCAAACAGGTGCAAAATAGGCTATCAGGGCCTAGGGAGCTAAAAATGGGTCAATCGGGTTGACATGACATGAAACTGGCCCAATTGGGCCATGAGACATGAACTGGCCCATGAGGCCTTGGACACAAAAATGACTAAGTCTAGGGAGTTAGTCCACAACTAGATGCTTCCCTGGACATTTCAAACTTTAAAATAAAAATGACTAGGTCAGGGTAGTTAGCCCACAACTGGGCACTGCCTTAAGCTTCACACTAAAACAAGACTAAATCTGGGGAGTTAGGCCATCACTCGGCACGGCCTCAGGCTTCAAACCTCAAAAAAAGTTAAGTTTGGGAAGTTAGTCCACCACTAGACGATGCCTTAAAAAACTAAGTTAAGGATTTAGTCCATAACTAGATGCTCCACTAGGCAACTATTCTAAACATACTTCTTGTATGCTGACCTGGGTATACATGTGGAACACACTTTCTATGTGGATATACCCTTCCCACTATGTGGAAAGTCGAAAGACTTAACCATATAAGACAGGTAAATTTTCACACTAATCAGATTACAAGGCAGTATGTTGCCAAAATTTTCCTAATCCCATGGAAGTTTACACCATGGGAAGGAAATCTCACATTGACGGGTCAAGTGCATGCTTGCACACTTGGACAATATTCTGGACATGGCTTATGAATTGTTGACAACTTTGTACTTCAACATGAAGAAATACATTGAAACCTTCAAGTGCCGACTCAACTATATGTGCCTACGCATTGATGCTAGTCTAAAAAACCAGATGGGACATAGACTAAACATAAAAACTAAGTCTAAAAATACTTAACCAAATTTGAAGATAGACTTAATCAAATAAGAAAATACACTTAATCAAACCTAAACATGTAACACAAATCAAAACTTAACATAATCTAAAAGTTCTAATTAAAACTCAATCAATGCAATGAAATTTAACTTTCTAAGCAAGACAAGAAAAACACATCGAAAACACTCCAAAACACTTAAAATCTATCACAAAACATGAAAAATCATATCATATAACAATATGTAGTTAAATTTAGCCAAGTGGAATCAATGTCCGAAAACACTTAAAACATACCGAACACACTTAAATTGATATCAAAATACACCAACCGACATGGAAAAAACAATAAAAAATTTTTAGTCAAATGGCAACTGAATTGAACAAATCAAACTGCTTAAAACATCTACAAATCAACTATTCATCAAAAAGAACAATAAAAATCAGTTAAAAATTCAATTAAGTCAAGATCGAGTAATAACTAAGTCAAAACCAACAATTAACATTAAAACTTGAAATTAACACTTCAAATCGAAACTTAAACCAACTCCAAACAACAGAAAAATCAAACAACTTCCAACAAATTTAAACTTAAGCAAATTTGTTCACATCTTATCAAGCCCAAAAGGCCAGAGTTCTTTGTGTTTCTTTCCTAATGTGGATGTGCACGCTCTTGATGAACAAGGTTGTATGGCAGTTAATCAAGAATGTTTGAGCAGTTGCTCCATGTAAATGAACGTCTGATATTCACACCATCTGACAAAGATGGGTAAAAAACAATTTTTCATAGTTCCCAAATCTCGGTTCTATATTTTTTATAATATCACTCAATTATCTAGAGAATCTTTAAAGGCTATCATCTATTTTGCTAGAAAAATGGGACACGATACTTTAAATATAAGAACAATCTATTTTCAAACAAACTTTAAAAAAAGAAAATTATTGAGGTTCACAAAACTACATAAGTAGGAAACTTATCTTGGAGTTTACCATGTCAAATCATTTGACTATGGTGACTACGTACATTATCTAGGTAAAGCCAAGCAGCCTTTTAGATCTATCTCCATAGATCTTAAAACACATATTATGTTTAGAGAATTAATTTGATAGTTAGGCTCACTAATCATAACATACCTACTTCATTCTTAATGAGTAGTATACCATCCATATAAAATATCAAGAAAGTAACTGAACTCCCACTTATCTTCTTGAATACACAAGACTTCTTTTCATTCTTAACGAAGTCATAAGATTTAATCTCATTAAATCTTTTATACCAACTATGAGAATTTATTTCAGTCCATAAATGGGCTTTGTACGCACTTTATTTTGATGTTATGAGACTTGATTCCTTGAGATTGTATTATATACATATGTTTCTCAAACTGTTATAGAGGAATACTATCTTAACATCCAATTGACATATCTTATAATCAGTGTGTAACACAATCAATATCTGAATGGATTAATCCAAGACATAGGTAAAAAGGACTCATCATAGTCAACTATTTGACATAGATGATATCCTTTTTCCATTATCCTTGCATTGAAGATCTCTACCTTCTAATCCACTCCAACCTATCCTTCAATGATTCATTTATACATCATGGATACTTTATCTTTAGGTGGATCTATTAAGTTCTAAACTTGATTAGAATAAATAGAGTTCATATCGGATTTTATTGTCTCTTGCCATTTTTGGATAAATATCTCATATCACTTCTATATAGATCATAGGATCAATATTTTTCCAATCTTATGCCTCACTTCCTCTATCAAAGATATATCCCACATATGTCTTAAGTTGAATGGACACAAGCAAAGGCCTAGGAATTGCCCATGTAATTAATTAGTATTTTAATAGAAGTGTCCATGGGTTGTGGTACTAGAACATCTTTCATATATACCTTACTCCAATTATCTTTCTTAAAGACAAACACTTCATCTAGAAATATGGTGAGTTGAGCAAAATATACCCTTCTTCATAAGGGTGGTATATTTAAATATCCATAAGTTTTTTTAAGATATCCCATAATTCAACGCTTCAAAGTATTATATTCCAACTAGTTAGGGTTATACTTCTTCACTAGGCCAAACATTTTGAAACCTTAACTTGTTTAAGGTCAAGCTTTAACCTCTTTCCATACCCGATATGGAATAGTCAAAATTGACTTAGAGAAAAGTAGTTTAAGATAAAATGGTTATATCGAGTACCTAGCCCTAAATAGATAAAGAAGTTTCGCAAAGGTTGTCATTGTCCATATTATGTTCTACACAATACGGCTTCTCATTTTAGCTACTCAATTAAGCTAAAATATGTAAGGAGTTGTCTATAGAAATTAAATTCTATTATTCTTCAAATTATGTGTGAATTATGTACTTAAGTATTTTCTTTATTGATCTTATCAAAAAGTTCTAATATTCTTTCCATTAGTATCAGTACTTCATTCTTAATCTCAAATAATTTCTCAAAAGTCTTGGATTTGTACTTCATTAAGTACATGTATCCATACCTAGTGACATCATCTTTGTAATAATGAAGTAGAAATATTCTCATTTAGCCTTAATAGATATGGGCTAACATACATCTAGATGTATGAGTTCTAACAACTCATTAGCCCATTCTCTATGTCTACATTAAGCTAAAGGGTATATTGATCTAGATTAACTCATTTCTTCTTAAGAGGATTTTTCACACATAACATGAAGCTAACATATCTAATATGATTAAACAATTTATTAAGCACCCACCGGCAAATACTTTTCCATTCAATTTTTAGAACATCTATCATTTTTTAACTCATAATAAATCAACATTTATTCAAGTAGAAAATATAGATAATATTTTTGTAGAATGATATGATAGAAATCTTAATTAACAGGGCATCTCAATTAGACTATTAAAAAATTGTATCTCCCACTAGTAGTGATGCAACTTTTGCACCATCCTTCAAATAATGTGTGAATTATGTACTTAAGTATTCTCCTCCTTGATCTTATCAAAGAGTTATAATACTCTTTCCATTAGTATCTCTACTTTATTCTTAATTTCAAATAATTTCTCAAAGGTCTCAGATTTGTATATCATTAAATACATATATCCATAACTAGAGACATCATGTTTGGAAATAATGAAGTAGAAATATTCTTCTTTAGCTTTAATAAATATGGGCTAAAAAAACTTAGATATGTGAGTTTTAACAACTCATTAGCCCATTTTCTATGTTTACAATAAGCTAAAGAATATATTAATCTATATCAACCCATTTTGGCATAAAAGGAGTTTTTCACACATAACATGAGAGCTATCATATCTAATATGATTAAACAATTTGTCAAACTCCCACTAGCAAACACTTTGCCATTCAATGTCTCAGAATATCTATCATTTTCATAACTAGGAACAAATCATCATTTATTCAAGTAGGAAATAAGATAATGTTCTTATATAAGGATATGATAGCAATCTTAATAATCAAGACATCTCCAAAACACAATTAAAGTTATGTATCTCTCACTAGTAATGACGTAACTTTTGTACCATTTCATATGTAGGTCAACAAATTCTTTATTAAGCCTTCATTTATTTGTCATCATCTATAGTTCCTTGTAGAATTAAGATGCATATCTAGTATCTCATACCATGAAATGCATATCTAGTATCTAATACAATGATATACATATATAGTGTCTAATAATATTAAGTGCTTATTTAAGACAAGCAAATATCAATGACTTAGATGCATTAAGCTTTTCAAACTCCACTTTTTCATTATGTGTAATATGTAAGGAATCATCCAAAAATTTTGGTGTAGCAGAACCAACAATTCTTATAGGTTGATGTTAAACTTGTTTCAATCAGATCTGAATGACAAAAATTGAAAATAAATCAAGATGGAATTGAATATACCTGATAGGGATTCATCTAATCCCTTGAAGAGGAAGAAGAAGAGATTATAAAACTCTTAAAACTATTCAGATATCCGATCTCTAGCAACATCCATAGGAACTTTATCCATAGCAAGTTCTCTCTTCACACTGGCTCGAGAACTCTTCTCAAACGGAGCTCCATTGCCTATGGATGCCTGCTAGAGAGAGGGGGAGGTAGGGAGGAGGCTGAGGATGTTGTTTTCTCCTTTATCTTGATAGGGTTTGACTGAAATCATTGATTTTTAAATATAATTTTAATTTTTCTATACAAACCTAAAATCTTCATAAATTATGCCCTTGCCACTGTACTTATGGACAATTCTTTATGTGAGTGATCCACTAGGCCCAATAGCCTATTTGGTTGAGGCCTAAATAAAATAAAATAATTATATTTAAATTTTGTTAAATTCGTTATCTGATAACAAATTAATCGACCTACTGATCATGAATGGTACAAGCCACATCTCATTATCCCAAATAGTTATGAGGATAATCTTATCTTCATTGAGCTTTTCCATCATCAATTATCACATGGAAATAAACCTTTGACCATTCATTGTCTCGGTCAAAAAGAAGTATGTAGACACGCAATTTTGGTCTAGTTGGAGAGCATAAATTCTTGTTTTCATGAAGTATATTTGAGTATTCTTTCAAGGAAACCAAGTTTTTCGAAAAATCGAAACTTCCCTATGCGTTTCGGCCAAACTAGGCCTAGTGCCCCCTTAACGGGGTGCTTTGACCAAGTCAAAGCACCCTATAAACAGGGCACTGGGCGCCCCGTTAATAAGGCACCAGGCACCCTGTTAATAGGGCGCCAGGTGCCCCACTGGTAGGGTACCTACACCTGGTCTGACTGACTGGACAAATTGATGGGACAGTTCTACAGATAAAGTTGCCCTCTTCTTGGCTATAAAAGGACCCCCATTTAGAGGCTTTAAGACACACCAAGGGCATCCCCCAAACCCTCTCATCCACCACAACACTTTCAAGACTTTACAACTCCTCTCCAAGCTCTTAAACTATCCCAAAACCCTCTCCCAGAACCCAAAAAAAACATAGTTGCTTCTTGAAGGGATAGTCTAGTAGAATGAAGTTACCATCTTTAAGCTATAAAAAGACCCCCATCTAGAGGTTTAAAAGGTTCCAAGTCCATCTCTCACTCCTTATCCACCACTACATTCCCAAAGCCTCACAACCACTCCCCAAACCCTTAAACCATCCTGAAACCCTCCCCCAAAAACCCATAAACCCACATTTTTCTTCTTCCAAAGTATGATTTTTTTTAACTTTGAGAACCTCTACAAGCTATTTCCCTTACATCTAGTGCCAAATAACCCTTCCATCAACTTCTTTTATGTATTGGCTATTTGAAGAAGCTTTATTTGCATCTTGAAGGTCATCCTACACTCCGGGGCGACGCCGCGAAGAAGGGAAGAAAATCTGCCAGAACCAGACTCTAGTGCCCCATCAAGGGGGCACATTGACTTTGGTCAACGCGCCCCTCTAACAGGGCACCTACAGCAGGCGCCCCATATATGAGACACTAGCAGGGGCAGACCCCATTTTGCATTATTTTGAGTTTGTTTACCTTTTCGGTAGATCCTTTACTCCTCCTTTTCATTCTAGCTTCCATTATCCTGACATTTAGCATGCATTAGGCTATATTTTTACATCTTCATACCTCTTTAAAAACCTATCAAAAATAGCGGTTGGGATTTAGTCCCAATCCGGTCAGTTCCTTTCCTTTTGCATATTTAAGTTCGAATTTGAGCATGATTCTACGCTTTCACTAGAACTAATGATCTTTTCACTTGTTTCTATGTTTTCTTATGGACATTTTTAGGTAAATCCGGACGAGGAGGAGCCTCAACCGAATCGAAGACAAAGGACTCACTAAACTCTCTTCCTTCGGCTGGCCGAGAGAGGAGAGGTCGGAACCCAACAATCTCCCTACTTCCAAAGGTACGACGATCATTTTTATTCTCCCTTTCATTTTTTTTTCCATTTTATTATACTTTGGAACCTTTGGCTCCTAGCGACCACAAACACTAACATCCCATCCACCAAGTCCCCAAAGAAAGCATAGGGGCCGGAAAAGAAGATCTACGGATCCCATTTCGGGTGTTTACACCTTTTGGCGGCCACGGTGGGACCGACTTTGCTATAGTGAGATCCTATTTTCTTTCCTAAGAATGTCCATTTGAAAGCATGTTTATTTTCATTTCCATGTGAGTCATTTCCATTTCCTAGCATTGTTATTTGTTTTTGTTGCTTACTAGTTTCTTCGAAGCACCACCTACTTCTCTTCAAGTTTACTTGCTCTCCGTTTATCTTTTTAAAAGCATAGCGATCTGATTTCCAACTTTGTTAATCAACTTATTTTACCTTAGCATCTTAGATATCATCTTCTTTCATCCTTTGTTAAGTATACTTGCCAATTTCCTTCTAAGTCTAGTTCTTCTTTAGTAAATTTTCAAAGCATACTTAGTTAAAATTAGTTCTCTTTTTCACCTTAATTTGACTTCATATTATTGTCTTGTTTACTTGCTTCCTACAACATCTCGTTAATCATTGTATGCTTTTATTTTCTTCTTGCTTGCTTTTTATTTTTTGACATTTCACTTGCATTTAGTTTGCATTGGAGTTTTGGGTTCGCCCATCTCCTTAGGACATCCGAGAAGGGAGGCTCTCTCCTCCCAAAGCCCTACACATCCAAACACCCCTCTTGGTGGTTGCCAACTCCTCCTCTAGGGATTCCCTCTCAGAAAGACTGAGTAGCTTCCATCAAGACCTCCGTAAGTCCCCAGACGTGAAGGATTCCCTCTTCACTGATCGGGCTGGTTGTACCCTTTTTACCTCAAAACTCGGAGTACCTATTACCTATCGTTGTGAAAAAAGTGACAACCTTAGATTGCTCGGCGTTGTGAGAGCATAGGGTCCTACCTATTTATTTGAGTGGACAATAATTCTCTTAACAAGCCATTAATTTAAGGTTGAAACAAAAAAATTGCGTTAATCATTCCAAGTCTTTGCTATTACTTGTTTAAAAACAAAACTGAAAATTAAACAAAAATCTCAAAATCACCTAAAAAGAACCAAAACAAAAAAAAATTGCTTGAGATTAATTTGCTTGATAACTTGCTTGTCCAACAAACCAAAAAAAATCAAAACAAAAAGCGGGTCGAAAAAAATCAAAACAAAAAAAATCTTGAGCTTTTATTTGTCAACCTTCTTTTTCTGTTATGCTTATGAATTTAAGGTCAGGACGAGTTATCAGATTGACGGATCAAAGATACGAGCAGTTGCAATTGGAGTATGACCAGTCTTATTTCTACCCTAATGTCGTATGTGCCATCAATGAACCCGAAGTTCTCCCCGAACCTAGTCAAACTTCTCCTCAACCCAATCCAAATTCACTTTGGGAGGCATTCTCTCACGCCGACCCCACCCAACTTCAGGCTATCGAAGCCATCCTTATAGGCAAGTCACCCGCCGACCACATTCCCCCCGAAGGTGGTCTTCACATCTCTACCCCTCAGTTAGTGGCACGTCAACCTAATGTGCCCACTCATGGCCATTCTCATACTGGGCTCGTAGCCCCAATTTCTCCTCATCTGGTGGCTAATCTAGATCATCCTGATCTGAATGTTGTTGTTCCTCCTACGCCACCAATTTATTCTTCTAACCATCTCAACCCTACTCACCCTTTAGTGCATCCCCCAATGTACCCTTCTTATCTGGCCACTTCGGCCCATCCAATCCCAATTTAAGTGCAACAAGCACCCACTCCTCCTCCTCCTCTTAGGGAATCTTCTGTCGATCTGGCTATGATTAAAAAAATCAATCTCATGGATGAGCAGTATAGAGAGCTTAGACGTTTGATCGACACCAAGGCAATCCCCGAAATTTATATTCTTTCCCTCTATACTTTTCATCTTCCTCTCTCATGATAGAAATGTTTGCCCTACAAGCCAATCATATATGATATGATTCAACATTTCTAGGAATATCTCATTCAATTAAATAAGCAAAACTTCGTTACTAGCTTTTATTAGAAGCGTATATCGTAATGAAGTCCTCGATCACATGCAATGATGATTGAATCATGATGAGATCATGATAATGAGATCGATCATCTAGAGGTATGTGATCTAAATATTCCTGGTCATAGGATCCTTGAGACGAGACATCAAGAATCCAGATAGACTAGTGTGTGTGTGTGATGTCTTCTCATGTGATGAGAATGACCGATCTCATTGGTCATCAGTGTGGGGACACTGAGATACACACAGGTGCTTATTAGTGAAATGAGTTCACTGAATTGACCAATTTAGGAAAACCTGATCAGTATCTTACCGAACTGTCTATCAGGTTATTCTTACATCTCAATAGCATGGTTGGATCTTTGACCTAAGTCACCAAAGATGTCTTATCGGATGTATCTTGTATTTTGATTATTGACTTATGGATCACCATCTTGATGGTCTAGTATATTTGATGTATTAGGTGCAAGAGAAATCCGGTGGAGGCAATTGAGTGGACAACAAGGGATCATTCACTCTCGGTAGGAGAGAGAGAATGTCCTATGGGATAGTACTCTAAATCCTTAACCAAGGTACTTAGGATAATTGGAAAAGGAGTTTTTTAAATGATTCAAATCTAAGTACAGGATCCCATAGAGTTGGAATATTTAGAGGTTGATAGTTAGTGCCGAACCCCTAACCGATCGGGACATTGTATGAACGAGGATTTAAATCCGTGTGGTAATTGATGATGGAAAGGCTCAATGGATGTTATTTAACTCCCCAAAGTCATTTGGGATCATAGAATGTGGCTTGTACCCTTTATGATCTGAATGCCGTAAAAACTATTATCGGATAACAGTTTTGATTTAATTTAAAGGAATTGTTCTTTTAAATTAATTAAGGCTTCAACCAAATTGACTATTGGGCCTAGTGGGTCACACACATTAGATCTGGTGAATAAGATGAGGGCATGGACGTAATTTTATAGAAGTTTTGGGTTTTTATGAAAAATTCCATTTTCTATAAATAAATGGCTTATAAAGCCAAACCCTAACAAGCCATAGGGGCTGGAGCACGTCCCAAGCATTCTCTCTTCCTCCTCTCTCCTTTAGAAGGTGATTTCCCATGGTCAAGCTTGGATATGGAAGGTTTCTGGAGGCCCGATGGAAGGGAGAACTAGTCTATTGAAGCAGATCGTGTGGATACCGCTAGAAACCAGACACTTGAATGATTTTCAGCAAGGAGGAATGTCCTCTCTTCATCCATGGTGAGGGATTTTAGAAATCTCATGAGGTACTCTCGTTCTACTTCATATTCGGTTCCCGGTTTTACTCGTTCGGCATCGATCAAGGCAAAGATCATGGTTTTATGGAATAAAATATTTTTCTCTGTCATGTATTGATTCCTTACAGTGGTATCAGAGCCCGGTTGAAGCCTTGGTCGAAGTTGAATTGAAATTGGCTTGATTTCATGTGATTTCTTGCTTTTCAGAAACTGTATACAGAGCAATTTTGATTTGATCACCACAGTTCGTATAAGAAACCAAACTATGTGTGGTTAGTTTCAATTGATTCTCGTGGATGATATCTTCCAAATTCCACAAACGTCATGAATTTTGGCCATCTGGAGAGTCCGGAAGGAGTTCGGAAAGTTGCTAAGATGATCATATCCGAAAATCCAGCCAAAATTAGGGGAGTTGATGAACTTACCTATTTGGACTCAAATACCTCTGTCTAATGATGTGGTAAGATAGGAAATTAAGTTTTCTAGAGTTTCTATATGTTATTGGACACTCAACGGCCCTTGGAGGTGCCATATTTGAGAGGTATTTGCGGTTTGGGTTAATTGCGGCCGTGGCAACTTCCTCCTTAAACTCCGCATTGTATAGAATTTTTCATGAGATAAAACTTATTGAAATAGAATCCTTATTCTTTAAGGATTCCAACGCATATTTTTTTGGATTTTTTGGACTTTGTTTGACCCACCCAAATAAGGTCCGAAAGTCGGGCATTTTCTAGGGTTTCCGCGCAATCCGCCCCGCCCTTATCGGGCGAAGAAGACGGAGAGTCCAGATCAGATCCGGACCCGCCAGCGCGCGGGGGTACGTGGCGAAAGCGCAGCGCGCCAGGCGGGGTACGCGGCCGCACCACGTCAGCGTCGGGGGGGCACGGCGGCTGGCAGTTCGGCGCAACTGCGGGGGTACGCGGCGAAACCACAGTGACCCGTCGGTGTCGTGGCAAGCGCCGATTGGTCGACACAATGCGCCACCAGTTAATATAATTCTAAAATGATTTTAAATTGTTTAAAATTCATTTTTAATCCAAAAAATTGTCAGAAAAATTCTGAAAAATTGTAGAATTTATTTAATGAATTATTAAAGTGTTTAATGACTTATTAAATAGAGTTTACTTTTTATCATTGAATTTTATTATTTTGATTTCAAAATTGTTTTAAGATCAAAATTAATGAAACTAATGATTATATAAGTTCTAAGAAATTATTTAATAGGCATATAAAATGTTTATGAACTTGTTAAATAGTTTTAAACTTTGGTTACCATAGAATCATTTTATAAATAATTTTAAAATTGTTTTAAAATCTTTATTGATTAAATTAGTGTTCAAATAAATTCTGAAAAATGTGATTTTGAAGAATTATGATTTGGACTTTAATTTAATGCTCTTATAAATTTTGGAAAAGTATGAATCATCAGAATATTTTGTATTGCTTATCTTATGCATGTAAATTGTTTATATGTGCATTTCATGTTATTTATTTTATGAAAATTCGAGAAGCATGAAATTTGGAATTTCAAAGTTATAGTATATAATTTTATGATGGTATATATGATATATCTCATATAATTATCACGTATGCGCTCTATGTTCATGTGATGAATGTTGGTGTGTGTATGGAGGTGATCATGGACTTAAATATGCTTTGCTTATGATTGCTTGGTTAATTAAGTTGGTTATGTTATTAAATGGGGCCTGTGTGTGCCTCCTCTCTCTCTATACAATCTGATTGTACATTATACATTCCCCCCATTTGTGTACTCCCCTTGGTTAAAACCAAGGTTTCTTATTATGAGTTGTACATTTGTGGGTCTATGTACCCTTTAGCAGCTTGTAATTGTTAGAAGCTGGTTCGTGGTAGAATGGAGAGTGAGTCCACTTGGAGAAGCACCCTTCTGAAGTGGGAGCATGTCAACTCAAGCTTCTGAAGCAAGGAATTGCACCTATAGGGGTGCCTTAGGTGTATGCTTAGGGTTAAGTCCATAATCACCTATGTTTTAATGCATATTTGATATGTGGTGTGTGCTACAGATTATACCTTAAATATATGATATTCCAAAGGTATATTAATATTTATATGTAGCACCTATGTTGATGAGACTAAAATAAAACCCCTCCTCGTTCTAATTAGGTCGATAAATGTGAGACATTAAGAATGACTCATGTAGCCTTCCGTTGTTATGGTTTTGATGAGCCAATCTTAGATTGGACGGGTTTGTTGTGCTACCACAAGGCCTATTCAGCAAGGGATTGGAGATCATGGATAAGGCATTAGCCGAAATTTGGGATGGACCATTTGCATGGCTTTGTTGTGCTACCACAAGGGCTATGTTAAGAATCTATTCTCATAATGTAGCAAGCGGGTTTGACCTAACTAGAGTATATGGTTTGTTGTGCTACCACAAGATCATAACTCTAGAGGCTGAATGACTAAGAGTTGCAAGAGTTGCAACTAGCAATAGTTGCCTACCTATTAAGTATGAGATGATTTGTTGTGCTACCACAAGGTCATCACCATAAAGTTAGTAGGGTCTTGGTCCCCACTAGGATGTTATCATGATATCCCGTCTTTGCATAATGAGGGTTATGCAAATTTGTCGAAAATTAGAGGGAGTGTAAATTAGGATGAAAGACCATATCTTAATTTTAATGAATGTCTGTCATGTTGATATAATTATATATCTGTTGTAGAATATTATAAATCACCATTAGTCTAGCATGCTAGATGCTAAGTATTTTATTGGATCACACTTCTTATATCGGTTTAGAACTAAGAGAATAGTTTTCATAGTTGACCTATTGACTATCCTACTTGAGAAGTAGGTATCTCCTACACTATCTAATGATGTGAGAGAAGATAAGATCTTATCTCATTGAAAAGATGTATTGATTGCCTTATGTCAGATGTTAGCCTCTATCAGATAAAAATAGTAGTGGCAACATGGATAGATGGATATAATATTCATCATGGCTCATGGTGATGACCTAATTAAAGGTAAATAAGAATAATACATATTGAATACTTGTTATTGGTAAGACCAATAGAAAGAAGTAAGAACATTAGATAGAAATAGAAGGTGATAGTTAAAAGTCAAAGAAGTATGTCAAGATATTACAACCTAAATTTGACATAGCATTCTTCTACTATCATGATGATGGTAAATAGAAGATGAAGTGCAAAGTGTATTGCACATAATGTAAAGGTGGAGCTTGAGAAGCTCCATGTATCTATGTCATTAATATTTACTTGTCTTAAATACACATTCAATAGTATAAGATACTATATATGTGTATTCTAGTATAAGATACTAGGGATGCATATAATAGTATGAGATACCAGATATGCATCTTATATCTACAATGAATTGTAGATAATAGCAAGTAAATGAAGGTTTAAAGAAGATTGTTGACCTACATATGAAATGGTACAAAATGTTGTATCATTACTAGTGGGAGATACAAATTTTCTATAACCTTCTAGGGTTGTATTAATTATCCTTACATAAGAACATTGTTTTCATTTCCTAGTTGAATAAATGATGATTTATTCTATGGTATGGAAATAATAATTTTTCTATAATAGCTGGTAAAATGTTTATCAATGAGAGCATAATAAAGAGTTTATTCATATCAGATATGTATGCTCTTAAAAATATGTGTGAATAATCCTCATTAGGCGAAGTAGATTGATGTTGATCAATCTATAGTTTAGTAGTAAGGTCATATTTATAAGAAAAGACTAAAGGAGTACTATTCGGATAGAAACATTTAGGTAAATGATTTGGAATCATTAACTATATGTAAGTCTTATCTTATCAAGCAAAATGACCATCTCTCCATTACTATGATATGGAGAGAGGGCTAATAAGTTTATAGAACTCATGCATCTAGATGCATGTTAGCCCATATCTATTAAAGTTAGAGGATAATATTTCAACTTCATTAATTTTCAAAGATGACTTCTCTAGGTATGGACATATGTACTTTATGAAGTACAAATTCAAAACCTTTGAGAAATTATTTGAGATTAAGAATGAAGTAGAAATATTAATGGAAAGAGTATTAGAACTCTTTGATGAGATCAAAGAGGGGATACTTAAATAATAATTCACACATAAATGAAGGATAGTAAAATCTAATTTTGATGAACACCTCTTATACATTTTAGCTTAATTGAGTAACTAAAATGAGAAGTCATATTGTGTAGGACATAATATGGACATTGACAACCATTGCAAAATTCTTCTTTGTCTATTTAGAGATTAGCACTCAATATAGGCACTGATTCTTTAAATTGGTACCTTCCAAGTCTATTCCAATTATTCCATATCAGATATGGAAAGAGCTTGACCTTAAGCAAGTTAAGGTTTCAGAATGTCTGGCCTGGTAAAGAAGTATAACCCTATCAAGTTGGAATATAAGACCATAAAGTGTTGGCTTGTGGGATATCCTAAAGAAACTTAAGGATATTAATGCCTCCCTTAGGAAGAAGGGTATGAGTTGCTCATCTCTCCATATTTCTAGAGGAAGAGTCCCCCTTTTAGAAAGATAGTGGGAGCAAGGTATAAATGGAAGGTGTTCCAGTCCCACAATCCATGAACACTTTTTATTAAGGTACTAGTTTATATTTACACAAGGGCAAATCATAGATATTTTCTTGTGTCCAATCAACCTAAGAGATATGTGGGACATATCTTTGATGGAAGAAATGATACATAAGATAAAAGGATATTGATCCTAAGATCTATATTGAAGCAATATGAGATATTGATTCATAATGGGAAGAAATAATCAAATCCGATATAAACTCTATCTATTCTAATCAAGTTCAGAACTTGATTGATCCACCTAAGGATTTAGTATCTATAGGGTATAAATGGATCACTAAAGAATAGATTGAAGTAGAAGGTAGAGACCTTCAAAGTAAGGATAGTTAAAAGAGATTTCATTTAAGTCAAATAGTTGATTATGATAAGACCTTTTACCTATGCCATGGAATTAATTCATTTGGATTTTGATTGTTGCACACTATGACTATAGGATATGTCAAATGGATGTTAAGGTAGTGTTTCTCTATGTTATTTTGAGAAACAGGTGTATATGATACAACCTTTGGAAATCAAGTTCCAAAACATTCAAATAGTGTGTGCATAAAGTCCATTTATGGACTCAAGTAAAACTTTTCATAGATGATATATAAGGTTTAATGAGATTAAATCTTATGACTTCATTGGGAACGAAGATGTGCTTATGAATTCATATAAGATAAGTGGGAGTGCTATTATCTTCTTAACAAGATATATGCATGACATACTACTCATTAAGAATGAAGTAAGTATGTTATCATAAGTGAGCCTAGTTGTCAATTAATCCTCCAAACTTAATATGGGTTTTAAGATCTATGGAGATAGATCTAAAAGGTTTCTTAGCCTTACCCAATTCATGTGCGTAAATACCATAGTCAAAGAGTTTGACATGGTAAACTCCAAGATAGGTTTCTTACCTATGTAGTGTGGAGTTGATCTCTTTAAAGAGATGTCTTTGTATACTTCTTGAGAGATAAAGAGATCACATTAGTATATCCCTTATGCTTTTGCAATAGGACCTATCACATTTGTGATGCTACGCACATGACTTCATTAATGCTCTAAGTGTTATGAGCATTCATCAAGTAAATCCTTGTGAGAGTCATAGGATAATTTAGAGATGTGTCCTTGAGTACTTGAGCACTAAGGATATATCTCTAATGTATAAAGGATAAGACTTGAAGTCTTGTAGTTTTATGAACACAAGCTTGTTTAATCAGAAAAGTCTAATAATAAGACAAGGTAATGGTGGTGCAGTGAGCTGGAAGAGTTCCATGCAAGAGAACACTGCTAATTCTACAACTAATATAAAGTAGATTGCATAATGACTGTATATTGCTTGAGTAGATGGCTAGATGAAGATGTTCATCTGACTTATGGGAGTGTCCCAACTTTCCCTGAAAGTGTATTGTTTTGTGAAAACAATGGGGTAGAGTCAAAGTCCCATTAGAAGTTTCAAACTTCTATGGCAATACCATAGAATCAGAGAGAATGCAGTTGATAGAGATATAATTAAAGATAGAGTATCTTCCGCTAATAGCATTACAAATCCACTAACTGAAGCGGTTACTCAAAGAGTGTTTGAGCTTCACATTGAACTGATAGAGATCAGCCAGATGGGTGATTGGCTTTAGTGCAAGTGGGAGATTGATAGAAATGTATGCCCTACAAGCCAATCATATGTGATATGATTCAACATTTCTAGGAATTCTCATTCAATAAAATAAGCAAAACTTTGTTACAAGCTTTTATTAGAAGCGTATATCGTAATGAAGTCCTCGATCACATACAATGATGATTGAATCATTATGAGATCATGATAATGAGATTGATCATCTAGAGGTATGTGATCTAAATGTTCCTAGTCATAGGATCCTTGAGACGGGACGTCAAGAATCCGGATAGACTAGTGTGTGTGATGTCTTCTCATGTGATGAGAATGACCGATCTCATTGGTCATCAGTGTGGGGACACTGAGATACGCACACAGGTGATCATCAGTGGAATGAGTTCACTGAACTGACCAATTTAGGAAAACCTGATCGGTATCTTACTAAACTATCTATCAGGTTATTCTTACATCTCAATAGCATGGTTGGATCTTTGACCCGAGTCACCAAAGATGTCTTATCGGATGTATATTGTACTTTGATTATTGACTTATGGATCACCATCTTGATGGTCCAGTATAGTTGATGTATTGGATGCAAGAGAAACCTGGTGGAGACAATTGAGTGGACAACAAGGGATCGTTCACTCTCGGTAGGAGAGAGAGAGAATGTCCTATGGGATAGTACTCTAAATCCTTGGCCAAGGTACTTAGGATAATTGGAAAAGGAGTTTTCCAATTGATCCAAATTTGAGTACAGGATCCCATAGAGTTGGAATATTTAGGAGTTGACCGTCAGTACCGAACCCCTGACCGACCGGGACATTGTATAAACGAGGATTTAAATCCGTGTGATAATTGATGATGTAAAGGATCAATGGATGTTATTTAACTCCTCAAAATCATTTGGGATCATAGGTTGTGTCCTGTACCCTTTATGACCCGAATGTCGTAAAAATTGTTATTGGATAACAGTTTTGGTTTAATTTAAAGGAATTGTTCTTTTAAATTAATTAAGGCTTCAACCAAATTGACTATTGGGCCTAGTGGGTCACACACATTAGATCTGGTCAATAAGATGAGGACATGGATGTAATTTTATAGAAGTTT
Organism: Cryptocoryne crispatula var. balansae; assembly: GCA_036172225.1. NCBI lineage: Eukaryota > Viridiplantae > Streptophyta > Magnoliopsida > Alismatales > Araceae > Cryptocoryne > Cryptocoryne crispatula. The sequence continues at coordinate 18,993,790 of CM069924.1, forward strand.
TGGGTTTTTGTGAAAAATATTATCTTCTATATATAAATGACTTATGAAGCCAAACCCTAACAAGCCATAGAGGCTGGAGAACGTCCCAAGCATCCTCTCTTACTCCTCTCTCCTATATAAGGTGATCTCCCATGGTCAAGCTTGGATCTGGAAGGTTTCTGGAGGCCCGATGGAAGGAAGAACTCGTCTATTGAAGCAGATCATGTGGATACCGCTAGAGACCGAACACTTGAATGGTTTTTAGCAAGGAGGAATGTCTTCTCTTCATTCATGGTGAGGGATTTTAGAAATCCCATGAGGTACTCTCATTCTACTTCATATTCGGTTCCCTGTTTTACTCGTTTGGCATCGATCAAGGCAAAGATCATGGTTTTATGAAATCAAATATTTTTCGCTATCATGTATTGATTTTTTACACCTCGAAGATGCCGGTATACCACCGTTACAACGGAACCGGTAATCCCTTCATTCATATCAAGGATTTTCTTTATGAGTCGGTAATGTGGCAAAATGACCCAAGGGCCCTTGCTTTTCTTTTCAGAAGATCGTTAGAGGGTTCAGGTTTAGAGTGGTTCTACTCGTTTGACCCTTTGGAGGCAAGTAATTTTGAAACTGTCAAAGCTAAATTCTTGCAGAGATATCAAGATAGGGTCGGACCAACATATTCCATCACTGACCTCATGGCCGAAAGAATGAGAAATGATGAAGACTTTACTAGATATGCTGATAAGTGGAGGTTAATGGCAGAAAAGCTTACTAATTCCATTTCAGAACCAGAGCAAGTGAAGATGATCATCACCAATGCCACTCCAGCCTTAAAGAATATGCTGGCTTTGCATCACCCCACCTCCATGAGTGAACTCTATGAGAGGGCATGGTACATTCAAACACAGCTTAGGGACTCGCTTATCATGAACTTGTTTGATCCTAAACCCTGAGTTGTCAAGAAAACCACTTTTACTACAACCAGCCCAGTGACTGAGGGCATAGTGACAAATGAAAATCTCAATATTGTAGGGAAGCCACCTAGCAATTATCAACACCAGTTTAGAAACCCTCAACAAAATCAACCATTTAGAAGCCCTCATCAACCTCAACCTCAACCTCAGTTCCAGCCTCGTCAACAACAAGCTCCGATCCCTCAGCAACTGCAAGCCCTAGTTCCCCAACCACTGCGGCAACAACTGGCCAACTACAACCATGTACCCCCTCCCATGGCCTACGAACCCTGAAAGGTTGGACCCAAGAGGAACCATTACCCGCCTTTGCCATACTCCCTCATGGACATCTTTAATGCACTCATGACGGCAGGGCAAATTGCATTGCCAAGGGAGAAGTTAGAGTGGCCTCAAAATGCCAACACAGAGTGATACTGCCTGTTTCACAGATATCCTGGGCACACCATGGAAAATTGTTTTCAGTTCAAAGACTACATCCACGACCTTAATGAGCAAGGCAGTATTGACTGGGACCAGATGGGGGAATACATCAGAATGGTGAAAAATCAACAGCAACACGCACCAGCTCAACAACAACAACAACAACAACAGAACCCCGGCCTGGGGATTATCCAATACCCTTTACCTCCACATGCACCCGCGCCTGGGAATCAACACGTTAATCTCATCTTGATTTCTTCTGAGGAGTATCATGATCGAGGCCAGAATTGGCAAGTCGAGGGAGCCACCTTTGCCATGCACATCAACTTACCTCACCCTCCTAACCGAACCATCCACTCTATACCCCAAGCTACATCAACCAACCCCATTACTCTCAACCAACCACCCATCATTCGAGCACTATCACGACCCATCATAACACCACCAGCCATATAACTCCAATCAGGATGAACCCTAATCGACCTAGTTGATCCACCACAAACATCACCATCACTAGGACCCATCATCATACCGCCCCGTGCAACTATACCTTCACAACCTACCTACACCCCTATGATTCGAACCATCATCACTATGCCCCTACCGAGGCCTCCGATCATCCGACCTAACCTTCTATCCACCTCTACCACTCCAACTATAGCTCCTCAACTTGTCACAGTACTTAGGAGTGGGCACATGTTCCAAAGGGTCTTTCCCCAGGCTGGTCAGTCAGGGTTGGTACCAGAAGCAGAAGAAGAACACATCGAAGAACCATTGCCTGGGACATCCTATGACTTGTTGAAACATCTTGATAAAACCTCAGCACAGATCTCTATCTTAGAGTTGATCAAAAGATCTAGAGTGCATCAAGAGGTTCTCCAATGGTACTTACAACAAGTAATGGTGAACGAGAGCCTCCTCCTAAAAAAAATCTCATTGTAGACACGCAATTTTGGCCCAGTTGGAGAGTTCAAATTCTTGTTTTCATAAGGAATATTTAAAGCACATCGTGTTTTCCGGACAGATCGAGTTTTGGCACATTCCGAAAGTGGGTCCATCAAGCGACCAGACCAGCCGAATGCCCCAAGAATAGGGCACCTGGCGCCCTGTTTATAGGGCACCAGGCGCCCTATATATAGGGCACCGGCGCCCTATTTATAGGGCACCGGGCGCCCTATAAACGAGGCACTGGCGCCTGTATACGGGGCACTGGCGCCTGTATACAGGGCACTGGCGCCCTATTTATAGGGCACACGGCGCCTGTATACGGCACACTGGCGCCCGTATACGAGGCACCCGGAACCAAATCCGATCGATTTGACAGGCTGATTTGACCCCCGCGGTGACTTGTCTTGTCGATCTAACATATCTCATGATGCTAGCGCCCCATATACGGGCGCTATGCCCCATGCACCTGTTTTTCGAAAATGGCCAAAGTGCCCTCTTTTGGGCTATAAATAGAGCCTCATTTTGAACTTAGGAGAGGTTCCAACTCCGTGCCACCCTAGAGATCATCCAACACTACGATTCCAAGCCACATTCACCCTCCAAAAGCCTTCAAACCGATCCAAAATCTTCCACCAAAAACCACAAAACCCTCTGTTTCTGTCACCCAGAAATATGATTTTTCTCCAACTTTGAGAGCTTCTACCCGTCTCTCCTCTTATATCCAGCACCCAAACCCTCTTCCATGGGCTTCATTTGAGTATTGTCTACAAGGAGGAGCCCCTACTTCGTCTTGGAAGCCTCCCAGCACTCCGGAGCAGCGCCGCAAAGAGGAGAAGAAAATCTGTTCGGGCCAGACTTAGTGCCCCGTATACAGGGCGCTTTGACTTGGTCAATGCGCCCTATAAAGGGGGCACCTTCTCCTGGCGCCCTATATACAGGGCACCAGGAAGGACGAAGCTTGTTTTCGTTATTTTTAGATTCCGATCGTCCGTTTAATCGAGTTTTGTCTCCCTTTTTCGCTTTTGCATCGATCATCAAGTTATTTAGCACGTCTTAGAGCATCTTTGCATTTCATATACGTTTAAAACCTACCAAAAATAGGGGTTGGGATTTCGTCCCAATCCGGTTAGTCTTTTCCCATTTGCATGTTTGAATCTAAATTCGAGCTCGATGCTATGCTTTCGTGAGAACTAATGAAACCTTCACTTGTCTACATGTTTTCTTATGGACATTCTTAGGTAGATCCAATCGAGGCGGAGCTTCAACCGGATTGAAGGCAAGGGATTCACTAAGCTCTCTTCTTTCGGCCGGCCGAGAGAGGAGAAGTCGGAACTCAACAATCTCCCCGCTTCCGGAGGTACGACGGTCATCTTTCTATTTCATTTTCTTTCATCCCATCATACTTTGGAGCCTTTGGTTCCTGGCGACCACACACAAAACACACCACCCACCCACCGACGAACACCGAGGCCGGGCGTAAGGGGGTTCCGGGGGGGGGAGATCCGCGGATGTCCCGTTCCGGGTGCTTACACCTTTTGGCGACCACGGTGGGACCGACTTTGCCTTAGTGAAATCCCACTTTATTTTCCTAAGAATGTCCATCTGAAAATCATGTTTACTTTCATTTCCATGTGAGTCATTTCCATTTCCTTACATTGTTGCTTGTTTACGTTGCTTACTTTTCTTCGAAGCATCATCTTGTCTCTTCCAAGTTTACTTGCTCTCCGTTTATCTTTTAAAAAGCATATCCATCTGATTTCCAGCTTTGATAATCAACTTATTTCACCTTAGTATTTTAGATATCATCTTCTTTGCTAAGTCTAGTTCCCCTTTAAATCTTTCAAAGCATGCTTAGTTAAATTAGTTCTTTCTTCCATCCTAGCTTAATTTTATATCATTGCCTTTTTCACTTGCTTCCTACAAACATCTCATTAATCATTGTATGCTTTTATTTTCTTCTTGGTTGCTTCTTATTCCTTGAAATTTCACTTGCATTTAGTTTGCATCGGAGCTTCGGGTCCGCCCGTCTCCTTAGGACATCCGAGAAGGGAGGCTCTCTCCTCCCAAAGCCCCACACATCCAAACACCCCTCTTGGTGGTTGCCAACTCCTCCTCCGGGGATTCCCTCTCGGAAGGACCGGGTAGCTTCCATCAAGGCCTCCATAAGTCCCCAGACGTGAAGGATTCCCTCTTCACTGATTGGGCTGGTTGTACCACTTTATCCCAAAACCCGGAATACCTATTACCCATCGTTGTGAAAAGAGTGACAACCTTAGATTGCTCGGTGTTGTGAGAGCATAGGGTCCTACCCATTTATTTGAGTGGACAATATTTCTCTTAACAAGCCATTAATTTGAGATTGAAACAAAAAAAATTGCGTTAATCATTCCAAGTCTTTGCTATTACTTGTTTGCAAACAAAAGCGAAAACTAAACAAAAATCCCAAAATCACACGAAAAGAACCAAAACAAAAAAATTTACTTGAGGTTAATTTGCTTGACAACTTGCTTGTCCAAACAAAAGAAAATCAAAACAAAAGAGGTCAAAAATCAAAACCAAAAAATTCTTGAACTATTATTTGCCAACCTTCTTTTACGTCGTGTTTATGAACTTGAGGTCGAGGTCGAGTTATCGGAATGGCGGATCAAAGATGCGAGCAACTGCAATTGGAATACGACCAGTCTTACTTCTACCCTGATGCCGTATGTGCCGTCAACGAACCTGAAGTTCTCCCTGAACCTAGTCAAACTTCTCCTCGACCCAATCCAAATTCACTTTGGGAGGCATTCTCTCATGCCGACCCTACCCAACTCCAGGCTATCAAAGCCATTCTCAAGGGCAAGTCCCCCACCGACCACATTCCTACCGAATGTGGCCTTCATATCTCTACTCCTCGGTCAGTGGCACACCAACCCAATGTGCCCACTCATGGCCATTCCCATACCGGGCTCCTAGCCCCAATTTCTCCTCATCCGGTGGCTAATCTAGATCACCCCCATACGAATGTGGTCGTCCCTTCTAGACCACCGGTTTATTCTTCTAATCATCTCAACCCTACTCCCCCTTTGGTGCATCCCCCAATATACCCTTCTCATCCGGTCACTTCGGCCCACCAAATCCCGATCCCGATGCACCAAGCACCCGCTCCTCCTCCTCCTCTTGGGGAACCTTCCGTCGATCTGGCTATGATTAATAAAATCAATCGCATGGACGAACAATATAGAGAACTCCGACGTTTGATCGACGCCAAGGCAGCCCCGAAATTTCTCTTCCTTTTCTCCCTACTTTTCATCTACCCCCTGCGAGATGCCGGTATACCGTCGCTACAACGGAACCGGTAATCCCTTCATTCATGTTAAAGACTTTACGTATGAGTCGGTAATGTGGCGTAACGATCCGAGGGCCCTGGCTTTTCTTTTCCGAAGATCATTGGAGGGCTCAGCTTTAGAGTGGTTTTACTCGCTTGACCCTTCAGAGGCGAGTAACTTTGAAATCGTCAAGGCCAAATTTTTGCAAAGATATCAAGATAGGGTCGGACCAACTTATTCCATCACCGACCTCATGGCTGAAAGGATGAAGAATGATGAAGATTTCATCGAGTATCTTTGATAGGTGGAGAGCAATGGCGTAAAGATTGACAAATGCACCGTCCGAATCGGAACAAGTTAAGATGATCATCACCAACGCCACTCCCGCTTTAAAAAATGTATTGGCATTACATCACCCCGCCACGATGAGCGAACTCTATGAGAGAGCACGGTATATCCAAACACGGCTCCGAGACTCTCCCATTATGAACCTTTTCGACCCTAGGCCCCGAGTCACCAAAAAAACAACCACCACCACTTCGGGCCCGTGGTCGAAGGCGTGGTAACCAACGAACACGTCAATATCCTAGGGAACCCGCCCATCAACCACCAACGGCAATACGGGAATCCCCAGTATAGAAACCCACGCCAAATCCAACCGGCACCTCGCCCCCAGATCCAACCCCAACCTTTCCGCCACCAAGCGCCGAACCAATACCCCCAACAACCAATACAGACACCAGTCCCCCAGCAACCCCGGCAGTTGGCCGTACAGACCTTTGCACCTCAACCTCCCCGCCAGCCGACCACCTACAACCAGGCACCTCCCCCGGCACCTATGCACCACGAAGGGAAGGGCCTAGGAGAAAACATTACCCGCCATTACCATACTCTCTCGTAGATATTTTTAACGCTCTTATGGCGGCGGGGGCAGATCTCATTACCGAGAGAAAAGTTGGAGTGGCCACAGAATGCCAACACGGACAAGTACTGCTTGTACCACAGATTCCCAGGGCATACAGTGGAGAACTGCTTTCAGTTTAAAGATTACATCCATGACCTCCACGAGCAAGGGAGCATTGACTAGGGCCAAATGGGCGAATACATCAAAGCAGTGAAAAACCAACCCCAGCAGCAGCAGCAGGCACCAGCTCGACAACAACAACAGGAACCCGGCCTGGGAATTATTCAGAACCCGCTACCCGCGCACGCACCGGCACCAGCACCAGAAACCCAGAGGGTTAACCCTATCTTAACCTCCACTGATGAACCCCGCGATAGAGGTCAAAATTGGCAAATAGAGGGACCTGCTTCCTTCATAAACACCAACCCTCCAAACCACGTTAACCGAACCGTTCACTCCATACCCCGAGTTATCCCCGCCAGAAGAAGCCAACCGCCGATTATCCGCACGCCACCACAACCAACCATAACACCACCAGCCATACAACTCCAACCGGGTAGGACCTTGATCCGCCCAGTCGAGCCCCCACAAATACCACCGCCACTAGGACCCATCATTGTACCACCTCGTGCAACCATGCCACCACAATCCACTCGTACCCCTACAACTCGGACCATCATCACTACACCCCTGCCTAGGCCTACTATCATCCGACCTAACCCTCCGTCTATCTCCACTACACCAACCATAACTCCCCAGCTCGCCACGGTGCTTAGAAGCGGGCGTATGTTCCAAAGAATTTTTCCCCGAGCCGGTCAACCGGGACGACCGCAAGAAGAAGAAGAAGAACACCGGAAGAGCCGATGCAGGGAACATCTTATGATTTGCTGAAGCACCCGGATAAAACCCCTGCGCGAATTTCCATTACGGAGCTAATTAAAAGGTCCAAAGCTCATCAAGAAGTACTTCAACAATATCTCGCAAAGAGTGATGGTCAATGAAACTCTCCCCCCGTAAAAGATTACATCAGTTTTAACCCCGAGAAGTGAACATCCTGCTCTCATTTTCACTAATGAAGAATTGGCCGAACCAGAAACAAGAAAATATGCACTATGTATCACTATCAGTATCAACAGAACAGATATTGAGTCTTGTCTAGTTGACACCGGTGCATCTATTAATGTCTTGCCACCAGAAACACTACAGTTGTGTGGAATCCCGAAGAAGATATTCGGCCATCGCAAATCACCGTGACGGCATACGATAATTCCAAGAGGCCCGCCCATGGCATGGTCACACTTGAAGGCAAGCTCGCACCCCGGGGTGTTACTGTCGACTTCCTTGTTTTGGATATGGCTCCAACTTACAATGCCGTCCTGGGAAGGCCTTACTGGAAGCATTAGAGGCCGTAGCTTCAACCAATCATCGGTGCATCAAATTTCCCTTCAAGGGACAAGTTGTCAAAGTAGTGAGTATGCCCGTGGATTGCTTGGTTACTCTCCCCCGGCTTGCCGAATCAACCGGTATTTACAATCCTTGATCTACCAAGGGATAAAAGACAGTCTAGGCAAGTTTGGAGAAAGAAGAAAGATAACGCCAAAACCCTTGGGTGGCGTATGATGGAGAGTACGGGATATCAAGAAGGCGGAGGATTGGGGAAAGAAGTGCAAGCCATCACAGAACCCATTCAGCTAGTGAAGACGACATCAAGGAATGGGGTAGGGTATGATGGGACACGTGATAATGGCCAGAAAAACGGCCAAAAATACTTCCAAGGATGTCTGCGCAAGTTCTTTGATAAAAGAGAAACAATACAAATGATTGAAGAGCGGGAACCACAAGAACAAGTGAAGAGGAAGAAGGTGGGCGACCTAGGGGATGAGACACATATTGACGTATCATGGTTATTTGCTGAAGAAGGGTCAAGTGATCAATCCTTCTCCAACGAGCCTTCTAACGATCGAATCCGGGGCATTCAACAAGTGTCATCTCCTCGGATCTAGCAGTCTCATTCCTGACAAATCCATTGTCAGTTCCAGTTAGCAAAGACGGATGCCCTCTTTCCCTGTCTTTGCTTGATTCGTTCCCCTCTCTATCAATATCTCAACCCCCGTCGGAAACAACAACCAACCAAACCCCCACTGTATTTATGTTTAGTACTTCTCAAAAAGATCAAAAAAAAAACGTCCTTTTCTCAAACCAAATCTCGCTCGAAGAAACATCCCAACTCGCTCCGAAGGACAACCCGAATCAGGAGGCCACCCGATCTCTGATCGATCTCCTTTGCCCTTCGTCAATAAATTCCACTCCATCCACCTCCTCCTCACCTCCTTATTTACCTTCTTCTTCTTTAGGTTTAGTTTCCGGCAAAAGCAACACAAAAATCGAGAGGTAGAAGAGTTCCGGGGAGATATACGCATCGATTAGCTCGGAAAAGCTTAAAATGCGCCAAGCTACCGGAATATTTAGAGGATGCAATCCGGATAGGAGAAATTCGATATGAGGAGAGAAACAATGTTGATCCAACTTTGGGGGTCTACGAGGTTGTATCAGAAAAGGATCCTGACACCGAGGATGAAGAGGAGGATTTGGCTGATGCCTATGCATCCGGTTTAAGAAGATTCGAAGAACCATCAGCCACGGTGGATGAACCGACTAAGGAACTTAATCTTGGAACACCAGAAGATCCTAAGAATATCCTCATCAATGCCAACCTCACCCCTTTAGAAGAACAGAATCTAATGGGGGTATTGCAAGAATACAAAGACACGTTCGCTTGGACATACGAGGATATGCCGGGGTTAGATAAATCATTGGTAGAACATCGACCGACTTTAAAACACGAGGCTACCCCGGTCAAGCAAAGGTTAAGAAGATTCCACCCGGACGTGGCATTAAAGATGAAGGAAGAGGTCGATAAGTTGCACCAAGCAAAATTCATTAGAGTCGTCCTCTATCCACAATGGGTGGCAAATATAGTCCCAGTCATGAAAAAGGATGGAAAGATTCGAATTTGCATTGACTTCAGGGACTTAAACCGAGCGTGTCCAAAAGATGATTTCCCCCTTCCTCATATCGATGTTCTTGTTGACAACACAGCTAGATACGAAACCCTATCATTCATGGATGGATACTCAGGGTATAATCAAATCCGGTTAGCAGAAGAGGATCAAGAGAAGACCTCATTCACTACACCTTGGGGAACTTATTGTTACGTTGTCATGCCCTTCGGATTAAAGAATGCCGGAGCAACTTATCAAAGGGCCATGGTAGCAATATTTCATGATATGATGCATAAATTTGTAGAGGTGTACGTGGATGATTTAGTGGTCAAATCTCGAACCCAAAAGGAGCATGCTTGAGGTATTGAAGAGGGTTTTGCAACGAGCCGGGGAATATAAGCTCAAGATGAACCCCAAGAAATGTGTGTTTGGAGTATCGTCTGGAAAATTACTTGGGTTCATTGTCAGCAAAAGAGGCATCGAAATCGATCCCAACAAGGCCAAAGCTATTATTGACATGCCTCCACCAAAGAACCTAAAAGAGCTGAGAGGGTTGATTGGCGAGGTTACGGTTCGTTCGCCGGTTTATCTCACGGCACTCCCAAAGGTGCAAACCTTTCTATGAGTTAACCAAGGCGAAGGCCGAATTCGATGGGATTCGAGGTGTCAAGAGGCATTCAATGGTTTGAAGAAATATTTGTCAAGCCCACCGTGCTCAAACCTCCGGTTCCCGGCAAACCCATGATCTTATACATCTCAGTCTTGGAGGGATCCTTGGGAGCAGTATTGGCACAAGTAGATGATGAAGGGAAAGAGCGAGCGGCATACTATCTGTCCAAAATCTTTGATCCTAGTGTACAAAAGCATACAACCATGGAGAAAACTGTGCCGCCCTGGTTTGGGTGGACCAGAACCTCCAACATTACTTTCTGGCTCACGAGGTTAATCTCATTGCTCGCATGAACCCCATCAAATTTCTCCTTGAAAAATCTGTCCTGACTGATCGTTTGGCACGCTGGCAGAGTTTCCTCTCCCAATTTGACATCACCTACACCCAACAGAAGGCAATCAAGGGCTATGCAATTGCCGAGCACCTTGCCCATCATCCTATCCCAACCTTTGACCCTATCCAGTCAGATTTTCCCGATGAAGAATTGATGTCCATTCAATCTTCTAATCTGTGGACTCTATATTTTGACGGGGCATTAAACTCCCAGGGTAGAGGGATAGGGATTGTTCTTCTATCTCCCGAAGGTGTCACCATTCCACAGGCTTTTCAGCTCCATTTTCCAGCAACAAACAATATAGCTGAGTATGAAGCCTTGTTGGCCGGACTGGAGGCCGCTCACTTCTATGGTGTCACTAAACTAAGGGTAATCGGTGATAGTCAGTTGATACTTCGCTAGGCCAAATATCGCACATCTCATCCTGGGCTCAAACCATACCAAGAACTCACCACTTGCTACATCAAGCTATTCTCCAAACTCGAATTCATTCATGTCCCTCGTGCTCAAAATATTCTCGCCGACGCTCTTGCCTCTCTGGCATCTTCACTATCTGTCCCGCTAGGCAGACAGGCTAGGACGATCTATGTTCGCCGACGTACCATTCCGGCAGTAGAAGATGCACGGTTCTTGAAGGTTAAGGAGAAGTTTGAAAGGAAAGAGTACATTGAGCAAAAGGAGGAAGTATCTTTAGTCGAGTTGGGAGAACTAGAAGAGGGTGAAAAACCATGGTATCATGAGATTGCGAATTCTTGTCGGGATCGGACATACCCGCCGGGATCAATCGCCGAAGAGAAGAGAGCCATAAGGAGAGTCTCCCAGAGATACACCATCTTAGGCGGGATGCTTTACAAAAGGAGCTTGGCCGGTGTTCTGTTAAGATGCGTAGATGAAGCGGAAGCTGAATTGGTACTCAGAGAAGCACACTCCGGAGTATGCGGAGGCCATGTAAATGCTCAAGCCCTCGCCAAGAAGATCATCAGGCAAGGGTATTATTGGCCTACTCTAGAAGAAGATTGCTCGATCTTTGTCTGGCACTGTCATCAATGTCAACTCCACGCCGACAAGATTCACTCTCCCGCATCTTCCCTTCATCCGATCCACGCCCCATGGCCTTTCGCTATGTGGGCTTTTGATGTTATCAGACCTCTCGGTGACCCAAACTCCACAAACAAAACCAAATCATTCATCCTAACTGCAACGGAGTACTTCACCAAATGGGCAGAAGCGGAAGCATATGCGGAGATCAAGGCATCAACGATCCGCACCTTCATCAAGCGCAACATCATTGCCGTGTTCGGGATCCCGAGCGACATCATCACCGACAATGGACCGTAATTCATCTCTCAGGAGCTACGCGACCTTTGCAACAGGTATTGCATCAAATTGCATCATTCATCTCCATATTATCCTCAAGGCAACGGTCAAGCTGAAGCCACCAATAAAACCCTGATAAAAATCATTAAGAAGACTTGTAAGTCTAGCAAGTTCGCAGACTGGCCAGATAAGTTAGTTGATGCTCTATGGGCCTACCGCACTTCTATTCGAACCCCAACGGGTCGGACCCCTATGCCTTGGCATTTGGGATGGAGGCGGTAGTTCCATACGAAGTAATCATTCCTTCTCTCCGAGTCCAGATCGATCGAGATATCCCAATGGATGAACGTCGAGATTCTCTTCTCACGCAACTCGAACTCTTGGATGAGAGGAGGCTGGCCGCTGCCGAACATGCTAGATCTTACCAAAATAGACTTAAAAGATTTTATCAGAAGAGGGTGGTGGAGAGAAAATTTGAAGTCGGTGAGGTTGTGCTTAAAAGAATATTTGTTAAGCCGGGCGGTCCCCGCTCCAAACTTCAACCAAATTGGGAGGGTCCTTATGTTATTTCGGTCATTAATCCCGGTAATTCATATAAGCTGACTAATGCAGAAGGAGAAGAGCTAGCTCATCCCTGGAATGGTGTCTACCTCAAAAAATATTTCCCTTAGAACAAAAATCACAAAAAATCTATAAAATCCAAAGGTGTGAAGTATAATGATAGCATCCAACGCTTACTTGCCCGGAGCATCAACTTGTCACTTAGGGAAATAAGGATAGGCATTATACTGCACACACTACACACCTAGCTTTGAGATCCGATGATCACAAGTCAGAGAGAAAGCTAGGCAACGCTTGGCAAAGGAAGGTCAACCTAATCCCATTCTCTTTTTGTTTCGGTCCAGAATAGATGAAAGGGGTTAGAATGAGGAGTATCGAAAATGCCCATTGCCTTAGTTGGAAAATGCCTCTGAAGGTCTGACCTTTTTATTAGAAGGAAAGGTGCCAAAAGATGGGCAATGACCCCTCGTGTCGGCAAAAGAATAGACACGTTCGAATGTGTACCAACAAAAGTCCAAAAGAAAAGGGCTCCAAAAGATGGGCAATAACCCCTCGGGTCAAAAATCAAGCAAAAAAGAAGAAAGACACATGCGAATGTGGGCCATCAAAGAAAAGGGCTAGAAGGAAGGACCCGAAGAGGTCAAAACCCGAACGGGCAATGTGGGTATTAATAGAGAAACAAGTTCGACACCCCTAAATCTTAGTAAGGACTTACCATCAGTCCTCTTCCCTCCTTAACCTTGCGGGTAAGGTTGACCGACTAGACCCAAGAAGAACCATAGCCTATCAAGGGCAAAAGGTCGGGGAGATCTCAAGCTAGGCACTTCCTTACACGTGATGCCTACTCTTAACCCTTAAGTAACAATAAGAAGCACCTATGGCAAGCAGGGCAAAGGATGAAATGATCGTGTCCCTCACACCAACAAAAAAAAAAAAAAAAAATCAAATACTTTGGAAAATACCAAACGAATCTTAAAAATCAAAATTCTAAAAAAGAGAGAATATTCAAAACCCAAACAAATCAAAAATCCCAAAACACCTAAAAATTTGCTTTGCTAGTTGCCTTTGCATTCATGTTTAATTTCAGTCTTGTATGTTTCCTTTCTATGCACACTTATGTTTTTCGTTATTTTACCTTGATAAGGCCTATGTCCCTTGACAAAAGATCAAGGCGATTTCGCCCTTTTTCTTGCAAGGGACTAAGCCTGAATAAATTGCTAATCGCCCTTCGAGTAAAAGCAGGGAGTCAGGAAAAGAAGTCAACAACCATCACTATGGAAAAACAGAGTACATCAAAGATAGGAGGGGGTCGGCACATCACAAATCGCCGCCTCCCTCTGCTGGTGCCTGATCATCCGGAGGTGGCATGGCAAGTCTCTCCTCATCTCGCCTCCTACGACTACTAGACTGAGAGGAACCTGAGTGGGCGGGTCCCCTCGGTGTGGTCCCTCGAGAATCGGAGCGGTGGGAGTGGCTCCGAGATCGCAACGCTTGCATCATCAGCGACGATGCTCGGCCTCCACCCGGTGGAGCTCTGGAATGCTCAAGACGAAGAAGGAGGATCTGCTCAGACTCTGGCCGTGACAACTCGACCACACGAGTCTCCAGTCTCCCGACCTACGAGATGACAAAGAGATACATCAGTTACAGAAAAAGCAGCTTAAGGAAAAAGAATCAGACATGTACCTCCCGTGTCAGCTCCTCTATCCTCTGAGCAGTCTGTGGAAACCAAAGGAGACGTCAGTCCAAGCATTTCCAGTTTAAAATCATAATAAAAACATCGCACCTCGGAAGTAGAGGAACCAGGATCCGGAATGCCTACGAGGGGCTCGAGCCCGAGCTCCCTCTGTAGCTCCATCACCTACCGGGAAAATGTCAGGAAAGAAAGAAAATGATAACAAGCGAGCGAGAAAATTATGTACCTTGTCTTGAAAACCCAAGGGATCATCGGTAGAAGGCGGCTGAAAACCCAAGGGATCACCAAGGGAGGCGGAGCACCCCCTGCGGGAAGATCAGAAATCCTCGCCCAAAGATCCTTGTTCTACAAAAGGAAAATGTTAGAATCAAGCAAAGCAGAGTAAGAGAAAGTCAAGGAGATTCACCTCAGTAGTAAGGGCCTCCACCCGTTCCTTCAGCTGGGCAATCTGCAAGAAAAGAAAAGATTAGCAAGGCAAATGAAGAAAGAAGACAATATAAGTAAAAGAAGTAATCACCTCAAGAAGGAAGCCCGTCTCAGAAGAACTGCTCCCAGGATCGGCAGGAATGAAGGGAGGAGGGTCGACCGGCAAAGGGTGAGAAGGTAACTCGGGACCCGTAGGCCGACCAAAGTCAAACGGCTCGAAGGGAGGCTCATCAAAAGCTGTCGGCTCAGGGGCAGCCGGATGGGAACCCAACTCCAGTTCGGCCACGCGCTCGCGGAGCCGAGAGATCTGAAAGGAAATAGAGGAGACAGTCAACAACATTCATTCATGGAATTAAGGAAAAATAAAGAGTGTTACCTGCCGGCGGGAACAACGTCGCTGAAAGAAAGAAGAAAGAAAGGTCAGTTAACCAACAATGGAAAGGTGCAAAGTACAGAAAATACCTGTAGCTCCAACTTAGCCTCCAAAGATGCTGTCCCCGCCCTCAAACGAGACAGCTCCGCCTGAATGCTCTGAAAGCAACATATAGTTAGACATCAAAGCAAAGGAAGAACAGTGGTGTAAACAACAAGTGCGTACCTCTCCGCCCTCGGTGAAAAGGTGGGCGAATGTCGCCACATAGCGACGCAGATAGTCATCACTATCAGAGGCACTGGAAGTCACTGGGGTGCCACCCCTCTTCCAGATCCGGACAGCAAACTGGCCTTCCTTCTTCCGGTCAATCTCCTGGATCAGGCCGCGAGTCGAACGACCCAGGTGTGGGTAAGGTGGAAGATCCACCCACTCCTGGTGAAGCCCCAATGAGCACATCGTGAGACGCACCCAAAGTGGCTCCATCTCGTTCAGGCAGATCAAGAAGGTGTCACGGCCAAAAGCCGGACGACCCTCCAAAACCCACGGCTGCCGATCCAAATGAAGATGCGAAAAAGGTTGCCATACCACACGAAAAGCAAGGCGAGCAAGAAACAAGAAGAACCAAGAGTTAAGAAGGAGAAAAGTAACGAGAATACCTCGTGATGAGGAAAGCGAGCAGCTGCCTCCTCGGGTTCTCCACTGGTAAGGATGGGAGGAAGCGAGATCGTGTAGCAACCCGGCTACCGATAAGAGGGTACTCGGGGTCATCCTTCAGCGAGCACGACCCGGGGGATGTAATAGTAACTCCATACTGTCAAAATAAAAGCTCGGTTAGTCACCAAAAGAGACAAGGCGAGAATTGATAATGAACAAAAGAACGAGGCATACCTGAAGGAATGGAGTAAAGCCGGCTACTGAAACCGGACCACTCTCCATCGCCAGCGAGGAAAACAGATGAGCCAGCATGGCGGCACCCCACGCATACTCACCAACCTTCGACAGGTCAGCAAGAAAAGGGAGGAACCGCAAGTGCACCCTGTCTGTCTTCGAGGCTAGAAGAAGACGGGTGAGGAAGAAGAGAAGGAACCGGCGGAGATCCTGGTCGGCCTCAACAGTGCCGTCCTCACCGACCAGGGAGCGCTCGACGCGTTTCGTCAACTCGTCGAGCACAACCGCCACTACATCATCCTTACCCACACTGGCGTTGCCCAGACCAAGCAGGTTCCCGACAGCTGTGCGCTTCATAATGCGCAGTCCGCCGGGGCAGTGTGGGACCGGATGACCCAGAAAATCCCGGACCATGGCCGAGTAATCGCGATAGGTCTTGCCGGTGACGGCACGACCGTGAACACGAAGACCCGTGATCCGGGAGACATCCTCCAAGGTAGGGACCATATGCCCCCAGGGAAAGAGGAAGGAATGGGTGGTAGAGTCCCATCTCTCCCTCAAGGCCTCGGATCGGAGGGAGGTCCTCCCGTAAAGCCGAACAACGAAGCAATGGGCCAAAACCCATTGCATCAAGCCGTACCTTTCCGGAAGTCCTTCAACCCCCGGTAGGCATGGAAGACCATCTCCCAGGATATCCGGGACTTGATCTTCCCCTGCACAATCAAACAATCATGTTAGGAACGAAGCAATCATGAATAAATTCAAAAGGGAAAGTCGAGATTCGGTTACCGAGACGGTCGGAGGAGGATGAAGAGTAGGTAGCTCCGATGAGCCGGCACCGGCAGAGGAAGAAGCGCCGGCGAAGAAGAAGCACCGGCGGAGGAAGAGGCCCGGCGGCACCGAAGCGTCAACGCGAGACCTCTTCGTCATCCGCAAAGCATTAGAATGAGTCAAGAACGACAAAATGGAGACGATGGGGGCCTGGTGACCAGGTGCCCCATTTATGGGGCGCTGGGCCAGGCGCCCCATTGATGGGACGCCTAGCGCCCCATTGATGGGGCGCCAGGCAGAGCCTAGCGCCCCATCATAGGGGCGCTAGGGGGCTGAGCCCCCTTCTCTCTTCCCGTTCCGATCCGGAACGACTCCGGATCGGTTCGGACCCTTCTGCGAAAATGAAGATAACGAAATAAATTACAAGTTTGCAGTTGGAAGGAACTTACTGTGGGATCCGCACGATGCGCTGCACTCACCGAAAATGTCCCGCCCAATAGAAAAAGTAGAAAAGAGGATGGTAAAATGAAGAAAAGTGCATGGGTGAAAATATAAAGTGCTTTGGTCAAAATTTTCAAAATTCTTAGAACGTGTCCACAAGCAATATTCTTCGTGAAAAATACAATTTCATTGCCAAAACATTGATATTCTATTACTTTTGCATATTTTGTTGTTCTTCTGACACTGACAGGACTAGGACAACTGAAAAGAAACTACATCGAGCAAATCCTACACCTACATTGATCAAAGTCCTAGACATAACGAAAGCAAACAAAATACATCCGGACACAACAAAAGCAAACTACAATCGGATACAATCAAAGGGCGGAGACACGGGTCAACCACCGCGCGGCTTCCTCGGCTTCGCCACGTACCGGCTCTTCCGGACCTCGTCTTCGTCCATATAAGCACTTGGCGAAAAGCTCTTGCGGATTCCCCGGATCGCAAGGATGCTCGGCACTCCTCAACATCTGCCGCCGTGCCCGTCCGACGATCCTTGACGGACGAGATGTGAGAGAGACGAGGAACCTTGAGCCGCGGTTGGCCCAATCGAAGAGGACATCGGTGAGGATTATAGATAATGAAGGAGGTACCGGTAATCAGCCGGAGATCCACCCCGGGGTGGGAGAGGCACGAACATTCCGGCGCATAACCGCCTCTCGTGGGACGGACAAAGCCGCCGTCGCTCATCGCCGAAAAGTACAAACGCCCGGTCGGCACGGGTCTTCACCGAGGGGCACTTGTTACGAACCTTATATTCCATGCAAAGGCGGTTGGTGAGAGGCTGGAGGGGGCTCCGAGCGAAAAGCCGGGAAGGCGTGGCCGGTCCGAAGCACACGTCAATCTTCAAGTGTCCGTCAACCCAGCACCCGAACATGAGAATGCTTCCAAACATAGGCCTGTCAACACTAGCAGTAGTCAGGCCGTCATAAAGGTAGCCCTGCACCGAGTGGGCTATGCTCTCATTGGTGCAAATGCCCCGAATGCAAGGGAGGCGAGGTAGGATCAAGCCACCCGTCCTCACACGGGTATAGGAGCACTGAGGCAAGGCAAGCGGCGACGCCTTTGGCACCGGGCAGCAAAAGGTCCTCATTATCACCGGCGCCTTGAATCACGCCAATGGACCAATCCGCCAACGCTTCGGTGTAAATACGGCCGCCTACCATAATGGATCGGGCCTCTCCGGTGGTCATAAAGCCGCGGAGGAAGTCTAAACCGGTGACCGGTCCGACAGGGATAAACATGGCCTGACCGTACCCAGGCATGGCACGAAGCCCCAGGAACAGCTCCACCTCCTCCAAGAGAACGGTACATTCGAAAGAGTCAAAAACAAAAGTGTGTGTATCGGGATGCCACATCTCGAGAAGCGCACCCGCCAAGGAAAAATCCCAGAAGTATTTGAGGAGGTGGTTGGCGTGAACAAGGATGCCGTTGAAGCCCCACCCGCTAAGAATGGTCCGCACATGAATATTGATAGCAGCCATTAAGCGGGCTATCCATAGCACTCGGCCGTATCGGCGAGCCCCGGAAAATTCGGAAGATCCCGCAAAATAACCGCGCAATTAGAAAGGGTTTTGAGACGAACGAAGGAGGGTGCCTAATAAAGACACTACCACTCCCATGGACACCCGGTTCCGAATATGACACGGCACTTCAGAAAAACTTTTCATCTCATTTGAACCGATCGGGCGGGAGGAGGAAGAAGCCATCGAAGCAAAGGGAGGGGCAAGAGGCACTGTAGCTGGTGTGGAGGAGAAGAAGGAGGGGACCCCCCTTCTTATAGAAGCCAAAACTGCCTCGGGAAGGAGCAGAATTGAAATCCGCGCAGGTGCCCCACTTATAGGGCGCCTGGCGCCCTGTAAGTAGGGCGCCTGGCGCCCTGTAAGTAGGGCGCCTGGCGCCCTATAAATGGGGCACCTGGTGCCCCATGAATGGGGCGCCTGGAGCCCTATAAGCAGGGCGCCTGGAGCCCAGAATTTTGCATGTATTATCATATATCTCGCATGTATATCGTTGAAGACCTCGAGTCTAAAAGAGCTGAGTCGGAGAACCCCTCCAACAAAATCGATGAAGGATTCAGTCACCTTTTAGACCCGCGGTTAAGCCAAAGTCAAATGAACGGGGACGACGGTATCTTCACGGATGTCCTGACCCGTTATGTTTGACCTATATCTTCAACTATTTTCTTATGTTTATTTCTATTTCTTTAAACTCGGCATACATCATGCATTATCATGCGACATACATCATGCATTATCATACGACATACATCATGCATTATCTTTTCCATCACCATCTTTCTATGGCTCCTCGAGAAGGTTTTTGATCTATCCGGAAGATCCAATTTTAATGGCTTCATCGAAACAAGAAGTTTTTCCATGTCAAACTGAACCAGTATTCTTGAGTAAAACCCAATGAATTTGAAGAACCCAACCTTGGATGATTGGCCTTTTTCTCTTTACTTTTCGCAATTCACTGCATTTCTGCCGAGTCCAGCACACCATGCAGTTCGGGTCCGGCCGGTTACAGTTCTCCCCCACGCGGGATTTTAGTTGTTTACTTAACCAATCAACAAGAGGAAGAGTTTCGATAAGACAAAGGGCGATCTCGGAGTCCGGTAAAGTTCTGTTTTACTCAACTAGGCCAATGAGGGCGTGTCTAAATCTACACCTTGGCGTCACCTTTTCAGTCCATTACCACTTCATTTCGTTACGCCTCATTACACTTCGCTACATTCACCTACACTTCATTCATGTCACTCCCCTACAAAGCCAACGCCAAGGCGAGGCAAGCTGTAGACACGCAAATTTGGACCAGTTGGAGAGTTCAAATTCTTGTTTTCATAAGGAATATTTAAAGCACATCGTGTTTTCCGGACAGATCGAGTTTTGGCACATTCCGAAAGTGGGTCCATCAAGCGACCGGACCGGCCGAATGCCCCAAGAATAGGGCACCGGCGCGCCTGTTTATAGGGCACCGGGCGCCCTATATATAGGGCACCCGGCGCCCTATTTATAGGGCACCGGCGCCCTATAAACAGGCACTGGCGCCCGTATACAGGGCACTGGCGCCCGTATATAGGGCACCCGGCGCCCTATTTATAGGGCACCGTGCGCCCGTAAACGGGCACCCGGCGCCACGTATACAGGCACCCGGCGCCTGTATACAGGCACTGTGCGCCCTATAAACGGGCGCCCGGAACCAAATCCGATCGATTTGACAGGCTGATTTGACCCCCGCGGTGACTTGTCTTGTCGATCTAACATATCTCATGATGCTAGCGCCCCATATACGGGCGCTATGCCACATGGCACTGTTTTTCGAAAATGGCCAAAGTGCCCTCTTTTGGGCTATAAATAGAGCCTCATTTTGAACTTAGGAGAGGTTCCAACTCCGTGCCACCCTAGAGATCATCCAACACTACGATTCCAAGCCACATTCACCCTCCAAAAGCCTTCAAACCGATCCAAAATCTTCCACCAAAAACCCCAAAACCCTCTCGTTTGTCACCCGTAAATATGATTTTTCTCCAACTTTGAGAGCTTCTACCCGTCTCTCCTCTTATATCCAGCACCCAAACCCTCTTCCATGGGCTTCATTTGAGTATTATCTACAAGGAGAAGCCCCTACTTCGTCCCGGAAGCCTCCCAGCACTCCGGAGCCGCGCCGCCAAGAGGAGAAGAAAATCTGTTCGGGCCAGACTTAGTGCCCCGTATACAGAGCGCTGTGACTTGGTCCACGCGCCCTATAAAGGGGCACCTTCTCCGGCGCCCTATATACAGGGCACCGGGAAGGACGAAAGCTTGTTTTCGTTATTTTTAGATTCCGATCGTCCGTCTAATCGAGTTTTGTCTCCCTTTTTCGCTTTTGCATCGATCATCAAGTTATTTAGCACGTCTTAGAGCATCTTTGCATTTCATATACGTTTAAAACCTACCAAAAATAGGGGTTGGGATTTCGTCCCAATCCGGTTAGTCTTTTCCCATTTGCATGTTTGAATCTAAATTCGAGCTCGATGCTATGCTTTCGTGAGAACTAATGAAACCTTCACTTGTCTACATGTTTTCTTATGGACATTCTTAGGTAGATCCAATCGAGGCGGAGCTTCAACCGGATTGAAGGCAAGGGATTCACTAAGCTCTCTTCTTTCGGCCGGCCGAGAGAGGAGAAGTCGGAACTCAACAATCTCCCCGCTTCCGGAGGTACGACGGTCATCTTTCTATTTCATTTTCTTTCATCCCATCATACTTTGGAGCCTTTGGTTCCTGGCGACCACACACAAAACACACCACCCACCCACCGACGAACACCGAGGCCGGGCGTAAGGGGGTTCCGGGGGGGGAGATCCGCAGATGTCCCGTTCTGGGTGCTTACACTCATCAATTTTGGTCTCAAGAAGTGAGTATCTAGTCCTTACATTCACAAAGGAAGAGTTGGCCGACTCGGAAATAAGGAAATGTGCCTTATGCATCACAGTCCACATCAATGGAGTTGGCATTAAGTCATGTTTGGTCGATACCGGTGCCTCCATTAATGTTCTGCCACCAGAAACTTTACATCTTTATGAAATTTCTGAAGAGGATGTCCGGCCATCTCAAATAACAGTGACCGCATATGACAATTCGAAAAAGCCTACCAATGGCATGATTACATTAAATGTGAAGATAGGACCCTAAATAGTCACTGTTGACTTCCACATACTTGAGATGGATCCAACGTACAAAGCTATTATGGGATGGCCCTATTTGGAAGCACTAGAGGCAGTTGCCTCCACCAATCACCAGTGTCTCAAATTCCCTTACAAGGGACAAGTAATTAAGGTGACTAGCATGTCCCTAGATCATCCACCTTCTCTTCCACCACCCCTCGGGTTGCCAAACAAGCCGATTTTGACAATATTGGATTTTCCAGAAATAAGTAGGCAGCATAGGCAAGTGTGGAGAAGGAAAAGAGATAAAAATGAAACTGTTGGTTGGCACATAATGAAGAGTTTGGGATACCAAGAGGGTCGAGGACTAGGAAAAGAACTGCAAGGCATAGCTGAGCCAATCAATCTAATGAGGTTACAACCAAAAAGTGGGGTTGGGTATGACGGAAAGACTGCCAATGGTTAGAATCTCAAAAGCATATACTTTTTTGGATGCTTACAAAAGTTTTTCATCAAGAAACCATTCAACTGGCTAAGATCAAGGAAGAACAAGAGATGGAGCAAGAGAAAAGAAGAAGAACTGACGACCCTGAAGATGACGTGTATCTTGAAATATCTCTTTTGTTTTCTACTGATGAAAAATGGTCAAGCAAAGAACCACTCTAGGCTAAACCACCGTTAACCCACCCGAGGGTCATATTGCCAAATTGACTCAAGAAAAAGTCCAACCAACTCCACAAGGGCCTTCCCTCACTATCTCATCTTTTGGGGCCCATACCCCAACTTACTATGATGCTCTCCCTAGGCTTCTTGGCCAGATCCCTATTTCTAGGCCCCCAGGCCCAACTTATGGGTCCGCATACCCACTTGTTGCTCTTGGGCCATCAAGCCCCTCTATTAAATCTGGGCCTTTGTGCCCATTCTCTCCCACTCTTGGGCCCTCAGGCCCATCTCCTAAACCCGGGCCCTCGAGCCCACATCCTCCTCTTATTGGGTCCATGAACTCACCTTCTTCCATGATCATCCAGCCTACTGGCCCATCACCTCTTTCTGTCAACATTGGGCCCGAAAGCCCCCTCTATCAAACATTGCTCGAAGTCTTCCCCTCTTTATCAATATCTCCACCTACTTTGGCTTCCGTAGTTGACCTCACCCCAAATCGGGCACCTGAAGCCCATTCTGTCTTTATGTTTAGCACTCCTAAAAAAACGTCCTCCTCAAAACTCAAATTTCGATCGAGGAAACATCTCAACTTGCCCCGGAAGGGCATTTTCCCCAAGGAGCCACCAGATCCTTGATTGACCTCCTTTTCCCTCCACTCTCTCCAATAATTTCCACTCCCTCCACCTCCTCTTCCTCCCCTTATTTACCTTCTTTTTTTTTAGGTTTAGTTTCCAACAAAACAAAAATCAGAGGTAGGAGAGTTCTAGAAAGATACCTACATCAGTTAACTTAGAAAAGCTTAGAATGTGCCAGGCAACCAGAATATCTAGAAAATGCAATCCAGTTGGATGAAATCCGATATGAGGACAAGAACAACATTGATCAAACTTTAGGGGTCTATGAGGTTGTGTCAGAAAAAGATCTTGACACTGAGGACGAAGAAAAGGATTTGGTTGATGCTTAAGCATCCAGATTGAAGAGGTTTGAAGAGCCATCAGCCATAGGAGATGAGCCAACCAAGGAACTCAATTCTGGAACACCAGAAGATCCTAAGAGTATCCTCATCAGTGCCAACCTCACCCCTTTGGAAGAGCAAAATCTAATGGGCGTATTTCAAGAATACAAGGACATGTTCTCTTGGACATATGAAGATATGCCGGGGTTAGACAAGTCATTAGTAGAACATCGATTAATTTTGAAACCTGAAGCTACCCCGGTCAAGCAAAAGTTAAGGAGATTCCACCCAAATATAGCTCTAAAGATGAAGGAAGAGGTCGATAAGCTACACCAAGCAAAATTCATTAGAGTCATCCTTTATCCGCAATGGGTGGCAAATATAGTCTCGGTCATGAAAAAAGGATGGAAAAGTTTGAATTTGCATTGACTTCAAGGACTTAAATCGAGCATATCCAAAAGATGATTTTCCCCTTCCTCATATTGATGTTCTTGTTGATAACACAGCTAGATATGAAACTCTATCATTCATGGATGGATATTCAAGGTATAATCAAATCCGGTTAGCAGAAGAGGATCAGGAAACGACCTCATTCACTACCCCTTGGGGAACTTATTACTACATCGTCATGCCCTTTGGATTAAAGAATGCTGGAGCAACTTATCAAATGGCCATGGTGGCGATATTTCATGACATGATGCATAAATTTGTGGAGGTGTATGTGGATGATCTGGTGGTTAAATCTTAGACCCGACATGAGCATGCTGAGGTGTTAAAAAGGGTTTTACAGCGAGCCATGGAATATAAGCTTAAGATGAACCCCAAGAAATGTGTGTTTGGAGTATCATCCAGAAAGCTACTTGAGTTCATCGTCAGCAAAAGAGGCATTGAGATCAATCCCAACAAGGCTAAAGCCATCATTAATATGCCTCCACCAAGGAACTTGAAAGAGTTGAGAGGTTTGATTGGTAAGCTACAATTTGTTCGCCGGTTTATCTCACAACATTTCCAAAGGTGCAAACCTTTCTATGAGTTAACCAAGGTGACGGCTGAATTCATATAGGATTCAAGATGTTAGGAGGCATTCGATGGTTTAAATAAGTATTTGTCAAGCCCACCTGTGCTCAAACCTCTGATTCCTGGCAAACACTTAATCTTATACGTCTTGATTTTAGAAGGATCCCTCAGGGCAGTATTGGCACAGTTAGATGATGAAGGGAAAGAGCGAGCAGCATACTATCTTCTAAAATCTTTGATCCTTGTGAGCAAAAGTACACAACCATGGAGAAAACCTGTGCCACCCTAGTTTGGGTAGTCCAGAAGCTTAAGAACTACTTTCTAGCACATGAGGTTATTCTCATTGCTCGCATGAAACCCATCAAGTTTCTTCTCGAAAAATCTGTCTTGACTGACTGATTGACACGATGGCAAACCTTTCTTTCTCAATTTGACATCACCTACGTCCAATAGAAGGCAATCAAGGGCTATGCGATTGCTGAACATCTGGCCCATCATCCCATCCCAATCTTTGACCCTATCCAGTCAGAGTTCCCCGGTGAAGAATTGATATCTATTCATTCTTCCAATCTGTGGACTTTATATTTCGATGGGGTATTAAACTCTTAGGGTAGAGGGATAGGGATTATTCTCTTGTAACTCAACAGTGTCACCATCCCGCAGGATTTTCAGCTCCATTTTTCAATAACAAACAATATAGCCGAGTATGAAGTCTTGCTGGCCGGATTGGAGGCTGCTCACTTCTATGATGCCACCGAACTGCGGGTGATTGGTGATAGTCAATTGATTCTTCGCCAAGTGCTTTCCAAATATCGCACATCTCATCCTGGGCTCAGACCATATCAAGAACTCACCGCTTGTTACATCAAGTTATTCTTCAAACTCGAATTTGTCCATGTTCCTTGTGCTCAAAAAATCCTTGCCGATGCTCTTGCCTCCCTAGCATCTTCATTGTCTATCCCGCTAGCCAAGAAGGTTAGGACAATCTATGTTCGCCGATACTATTCCGGTAGTGGAAGATGCACAATTCTTGAAGGTTAAAGAGAAGTTTGAAAGGAAGGAATATTGAGCAAAAGGAAGAAGTATCTTTGGTTGAGTTGGAAGAATTAGAAGAGGGTGAGAAACCATGGTATCATGAGACTGCAAATTACTGCCAGGATTAGACATATCTGCTAAGAGCAACTGCTGAAGAAAAGAAAGCCATCAGAAGAGTCTCCCAGAGATACACCATCTTAGGTAGAGTGCTTTACAAAAGGAGCTTAGCTGGCATTTTATTAAGATGCGTAGATGAAGAAGAGGCTGAGTTGATACTTAAGGAAGCACATTCTAGAGTGTGTGGAGGCCACGTGAATGCCCAAGCCCTCGCCAAGAAGATCATTAGGCAAGGGTATTATTGGCCTACTCTGGAAGAAGATTGCTCAATCTTTGTCCAGCACTATCATCAATGTCAACTTTACGCCGACAAGATTCACTCTCCTGCATCCTCCCTTCACCCGATTCATGCCTAATGCCTTTTGCCATGTAGACTTTTGATGTTATTGGACCCCTTGGTGACCCAAACTCTACAAACAAAACTAAATCTTTCATCCTAACGACAACGGAGTACTTCACCAAGTGGGCAGAAGTGGAAGCATATGTGGAAATCAAGGCATCAACAGTCTACACCTTCATCAAACGCAACATCATTGCCAGGTTCAGGATCCTAGGCGACATCATCACCAACAATGGACCACAATTCATCTCTCAGGAGCTGTGTGACCTTTGCAACAGGTATTGCATCAAATTGCATCATTCATCTCCGTATTATCCTCAAGGCAATGGTCAAGTAGATGCTACAAAAAAAACTTTGATAAAAATCATTAAGAAAATGTGTAAGTCTAACAAGTTCGCAGACTAGCCGGATAAGTTAGTTGATGCTCTATGGGCCTACCGCACTTCTGTTCGAACCCCAACGGGTCAAACTCTCTATGCCTTGGCATTTGGGATAGAGGCAGTAGTCCCATACGAAGTACTCATTCCTTCCCTCTGAGTCCAGATTGATTGAGACATCCCGATGGATGAATGCCAAAATTCCCTTCTCACACAACTCGAACTCTTAGATGAAAGGAGGCTGGTCATTGCCGAACATGCTATGTCTTACCAAAATGAACTTAAAAGATTTTATCAGAAGAGGGTGGTAGAGAGAAAATTTGAAATCGGTGAGATTGTGCTTAAAAGAATATTTGTTAAGTCGGGCAGTCCCCACTCCAAACTTTAACCTAATTGGGAGGGCCCGTATGTAGTCTCAGCCGTTTACCCTGGTAATTCATACAAGCTAACTAATGTAGAAGGTGAAGAATTAGCTTATCCCTGGAATGTTGTATACCTCAAAAAATATTTCCCTTAAAATAAAAACAAAAATCACAAAAAAATATGTAAATCCAAAGGTGTGAAGAATGGTAGTAACATCTAATGCTTGCTTGTTCGGTGCCCCAACTTGTCACTTAGGGAAATAAGGATAGGCATCATACTGCACACACTACACGCCTAGATTTCGGGATCCGATAATTGGAAGTCAAAGAGAAAGCTAGGCAACACTTGACAAAAGAAGGTCGACCCTATCCTATTCTTTTCTTATTTTAATTCTAAATGGATGAAAGGGATTAGAATGAGGAGTATCAAAAGTGTCCATCGCCTTAGTAGGAGGATGCCTCTAAAGGTCTGACTTCTTAAAAGAAAAGGTGCCAAAAGATGGGCAATCACCCCTCAGGTCGACAAAAGAATAGACCATCTGAATGTGTACCAACAAAAGCCCAAAAAAGAACAAGGCTCCAAAATATGGGCAATGAACCTCTCAGGTCAAAATCAAGCAAAAGAGAAAACCTATTTGAATGTGGGCCATCAAAGAAAATGGGCTAGAAGGAAGGACTCGAGGAGGTCAAATCCCAACAGGCAATGTGGGCACTAGTAGAGAAACAAGTTCAACATCCTTGAACCCTACTAAGGACTTACCACCAATCCTCTTTCTTCTTTAACCTTGGGGGCAGGATCGACCAACTAGGTCCAAGAAGAGCCATAGCCTATCAAAGGCAAAAGGTCAGAAGATTCCGAACAAGGCACTTTCTCACACATGATGCCTACTCTTAATCCTTAGATAACGATGAGGGACACCTATGGCAAGCAAGGCAAAGGATGAGATGATCATTTCCTTCATACCGCACAAAAAAAAACATTGAATACTTCAAAAACACCAAACAAATTCACAAAATCAAAAATTTTAAAAATTATATATCCAAAACACCAAAAAAATCATAAAAATGCCAAAATACCAAAAACATTATAAAACCATCAAAACCCAAACAAATCAAAAATTTTCAAAATACTTAAAAATTTGCTCTCTAAATTGACTAGTTGTCTTTGCATTCATGTTTAATTTTAGTCTTGCATATCTCCTTTTATGCATAATTATGTTTTTCTTGATAAGGCCTATGTCCCTTGACAAAAGATCAAGGCAACTTTGCCCTCTCCTCGCAAGGGAGTAAGCCAAAATAAAGTTCTAATATCTTTTCTTAAGTGGAAGTAGGAACAGGAGAAGGCATACCAACTTCATATCCTCAGACACTTGGACAAGGCAAAAACGACAAAAAATCATAAATTGGAAAAAAAACCAAAAGTGGACTACCCCGACCCCTATTAGGACTTGCATTTAGTATTGCATCTATCAAAATAAATAATATTTAAGATGTTGAAGACCTCAAGTCTAGAGGGGGCTGAGCCTGAGAACCCCTTCAACAAAATTGGTGAGGGCTCAGTCATTCCCTAGGCTTGCGGATAGGCCAAAGTTGAATATGCGGGGACGACGGTTTCTTCGTGGATGTCCTGACCTATTATGTTCAACCTATATCTTCAACTATTTTCTTATACTTATTTGTATTTCTTTAAACCCAACATGCATCATTTCATACATCATCATGCCTCATCCCACCATAACCATTCTCTGCTTTCTCCTTCTAGTCCCACCATGAACCTTCTAAACATGGTCTTTTACAGCCCCTAGAGAAGGTCTTGATTTTTCGCAGAATCGGTTTCCATCATGTTTTAACAACGATTTCATCAAAACAAGAAGTTATTCCATTTCGAACTGAACCGATATTTCTAAGTAAACCTTATGAATTTGAAGAACCCAACCTTGGTTGATTGGTTGTCTCCTCTTTACTTTTCACAATTTACTTTTCAATGCATTTCTACCGAGTCCATCACACCATGCAATTCGCGTCCTTATCGGTAACAATTCTCTCCCATGTGGGATTTTAGTTATTTACTTTCAGTACTGTTCTTCTCCTTAACTAATCAACTAGAGGGAAGGTTTCGATAAGACCAAGGGTGATCTCGGAGTCTGACAAAGTTTTATTCCACTCAACTAGGACAATGAAGGCGTGTCTAAATCTACACCTTGGCATCACCTTTTCAGTTCATTACCACTTGATTCCGTTGCGCCTCACTAACGCTTCACTACATTCGCCTACACTTCATTCATGTCACTCCCATGCAAAGCCGATGCCAAGGCGAGACAAGCTATAGACATACAATTTGGTCTAGTTGGATAGCCTAAATTCTTATTTTCATGAAGTATATTTGAGTATTCTTTCAAGGAAACCAAGTTTTTCGGAAAATCAAAACATCCCTGCGCGTTTTGGCCAAACTAGGCCTAGTGCCCCCTTAACAGGGCGCTTTGACCAAGTCAAAGCACCCTATAAATAGGGCACTAGGCGCCCTATTAATAGGGCACCATGCGCCCCGCTGGTGGGGCACCTGCACTTGGTCTGATTGACTGGACAGATTGATGGGACAATTCTACATATAAAGTTACCCTCTTCTTGGCTATAAAAGGACCACCCTTTGGAGACTTTAGGACACACCAAGGGCATCCCTCAAACCCTCTCATCCACCACAACACTCCCAAGGCTTTACAACTTCTCTCCAAGCACTTAAACCATCCCAAAACCCTCTCCCAAAATCAAAAAAAAAACATACTTGCTTCTTGAAGGGATAGTCTAGCAGCATGAGGTTACCATGTTTTAGGTTGTAGAAAGACCCCCATCTAGAGGTATAGAAGGTTCCAAGTACATCCCTCACTCCTTCTTATCTACCACTACAGTCTCAAAGCCTCACAACCACTCCCCAAGCCCTTAAACCATCCCGAAACCCTCCCCCAAAAACCTAAAAACCAACAGTTTTCTTATTCAAAAGTATGATTTTTCTCTAACTTTGAGAGCCTCTACAAGCTATTTCCCTTACATCTAGTGCCAAATAACCCTTCCATCAGCTTTTTTTGTGTATTGGCTATTTGGAGAAGCTTTATTTGCATCTTGAAGGTTATCCTACACTCCGGGGTGACGCCGCGAAGAAGAGAAGAAAATCTGCCAGAACCAGTCCCTAGTGCCCCATCAAGGGGGCGCTTTGACTTTGGTCAACATGCCCCACTAACTGGGTACCTGCAGCAGGCGCCCCATATATAGGGCACTAACAAGGGCAAACCCCGTTTTGCATCTTTTTTAGTTTGTTTACCTTTTTGGTCAATCCTTTACTCCTCCCTTTCATTCTAGCTTCCATTATCATGACATCCAGCATGCATTAGGCTATATTTTTACATCTTCATACCTCTTTAAAAACCTATCAAAAATAGGGGTTGGTATTTAGTCCCAATCCGGTCAGTTTCTTTCCTGTTGCATATTTAAGTTCGAATTTAGGCATGATTCTACACTTTCACTAGAACTAATGATCTTTTCACTTGTTTCTATGTTTTCTTATAGACATTTTTAGGTAAATCCGGCCGAGGTGGAGCATCAACTGGATCGAAGACAAAGGACTCACTAAGCTCTCTTCCTTCGGCCGACTGAGAGAGGAGAAGTCAGAACACAACAATCTCCCTACTTCCAAAGGTACGATGGTCATTTTTATTCTCCCCTTCATTTCTTTTCCATTTTACTATACTTTGGAGCCTTTGGCTCCTGGTGACCACAAACACTAACATCCCATCCACCAAGTCCCCAAAGCAAGTGTAGGGGCCAGAAAATAAGATCTACGGATCCCATTTCGGGTGTTCACAGAGTACGATATCGACTGTCAACTCCTTAGTATACCGACTCTATAGCATTCTGTACTCAGAATTGGATCAATTGAAAAACTCATTTTCCAATTATCCTTTCTACCCAAGCTAGGGATTTAGAGTACAATTCCATAGGACATTTACTCTCACTTATTGAGACCTGATAATCTCTTGTTGTTCGCTCAATTGCATCCATAGAGTTTTTCTTATACCCAATCTATCACTGTACTGGACCATCTAAGCGATGATCCAATAGTCGATGGTCAAAGCATAAGTTCCCCCTAGCAAGACATTTTTTGTGACTCAAGTCAAAGGTTTAATCAATCAACTGTGATGATAGAAAACCCACATGGATTGACAGTTTGGTAAGATACCATTCATGGTTTCTAATTCAATCGGTTAAGTGAACTCATTTGACTAATGAGAACATGTATGTGTATCTCAGTGTCTCCACCTCATCATATGAGAAGACATCACATACACTATTTTATTCGGCACCTTAATGTTCTGTCTCAAGAATCCTATGACTAGGAATAGTGAAATCACAAATCTTTGGATGATCAATTTCATTATCATGATCTCATCCTAATTCAATCATTATCGTCTATGATCAAGGACTTCATTATGATGTACGTATCTAATAAGAGATAGTAAAGAAGATTTACCTAATTAAATGAATGAGATATTTTTATAAATGTCAAATCATATTATATATGATTGGCTTGTAGGGCATATATTCCTATCACAATACACTTTGCACTTTCTTTATCACTTACCGTCTTAATGTAGTGGAAGAACGTTATGCCTTATTTCAACTTTTATTATCTTGACCTCCTTCTATTTTTGTCTAGTGATTTTACTTCTTTCCATTGGTCTCACCAACAAAAAATACTGAAGATGTATTATTGTTCTAACTTGCCATTAATTAGCTCATCACCATGAGCAATTATGGATCTCATATCCATCTTTTCATGTTGTCTCAGCAATTTATATCTTATAGAGGTTAACATCTAATATAAGGCAAACAATGCATCTTCTCTATGTTATATTATAAGAGAAGATATTATCATCTCTCATATAATTGATAGTCTAGGAGTTACATACTTTTAAAGTAGGTTAGCTATTTGGTCAACCATGAGAATAAGTCTCTTGGTTCTAAACTGGTCTAAGAAGTGTGAACCATTAAGCTACTTGACATCTATTATGCCTTACTATTGATGGTTTATCATCATATTCTACAACTGAGATATAATTTTATTAATATAACATTGTAGACATTCATTTAAAATTAAGATATAGTCTTCCATCTTAATTTATGCTAGTGGGAACTTTGAAATCTTTTTAAAGTTTAGAAAAAAGAATTTTTTTTTAAATGTTTGAAATATCCTGTCCAAATTTTCTAACAAAAATAGGTGATAACTTGTAAAAGTACCAGATAGTCCAATGACATTGTAAGACTATATAACTAAGGTTCGAGGTTTGTAAAAATTTTGTTTTAACTCCTCTCCGTCAAATGGTGCGAATATCTAACGTTCATTTACATCGAGCAACTGCTCGAACACCCTTGATTAGCAACAAAGGCGATGACCCAGCAGTAGGTCCCATGGATCCCATTATCACTAGACCACGACAACGTCAAAGCACAATCACGATGATAATGAAGAACCTCAAGTTGTGTAAGGAAAAGATTGGTCGAGCAATGTCAATGTGGCCTTTTCACCATAACATACTGGCAAATGCTACGAAAGGACCGTACTAAGAGAACATGATCAACAGAATCGCAGACATCGGAAGAGGAGTGCCTAGAACAAACCCAAAGGAGATATGTAATGTATATCTTCCTATGGAGGTGCAAGATATAAAGAAGTATGTTCCTTCATTTGAACAAATTTGAAAGGAAAGAGGTTCCTCATTAATGACTGACAGATGGACCAGTAAGTAAATTTTTTTATAGCCTTTTATATTACATTTATAAATATTCTTTTTAGTATAACTTAGTTAATATCTTATACTTAATACGTATAACTAGGAAAACGATGATCAATTTCTTAGTGTACAATCAAGCTGGCACGGTCCTTTGGAAGTTGGTCGATGTATCAGGACAAGCAAAAAATGCAAAGTATCTTTACCAATTGATAGTTGGAGTAATAGAAGAAACAAGAGAGAACTGAGTAGTTCAAGTAGTCACAGTCAACGAGGCCGCATACAAATCGGCTGGACAGATGCTTATGGTCAAAAAACCAAAGTTGTATTAGACACCTTGTTCCGCCCACTCCTTAGACTTGATGTTGAAGGATATATACAAGGATCCTCAAATAGAAAGGGTAGTTAAGTTAACCCAGTTTATTTCTTCTTTTATTTACAACCATAACTTCATCCTTGCACTTATGAGGGAACATACCAAGGGCTAAGAGTTGCTACAGCCCAGTGCAACCCGGTTTGCCTCCCACTACATTTTGCTAGAAAGTTTATTGAGTCAAAGGAGAGCTCTAACTCAGATGGTAATTTCATCGAGTTGGGGTAGTTGGATAGCTATATGTAACCCAATATAAGATAAAGGGGAGAAAAGTAGAGAAGACAATAGAGAGTGGGAATCTTTGGAAGGTTGTGAGGAAGACGTTAAACATTGTCCAACCCATAGTTAAGGTACTAAGTATAGTTGACGAAGATAAGAAAGCAGACATAGGGTATTTATATGACGCAAAATAGTGTCTGACTTCCTCAAGTGGTGGACATCATAGATCGTTGCTGAGAACATACATTACATCAACCCATACATGCAGCAGGTATATTTTATTAGTCATTTACTAACCTTTTTTTGCATTTCACATACATATAAGTTTTTTACTAATATTATTTGGTTCGTAGGTTACATTTTCAACCCAAGGTATTGCTACAGTCCACATTTCAAGGAAATGAACGGGCTATTAGATGACGTGAAGAGCATCATCCGACTGATGCTTAATGACAATGACCAGGCTATTATCGCTTGCAACAAGATGTACGATTACATAATGCATCCATTTCACTTTGGAACGGGTAGAGTGGAATGAGTTGTGATGCTACTAAGTCTGGGTACATAGCATTATTTTTCATTAGTTACTTAGTTAATCAAAAGGTATGATATAATAATGTAACACATTCAATTTATGTAGTTGATTAGTGTATGGACCATGATAAAGTACTAGGGTATGAGGACATTGTAAATGTAGCCATCATGGCCCTAAGCCAAACCACTTTGTCTTCGAGCTGTGAGAGAAATTGGTCTACATTCAGCTTATTCACACGAAGCAAAAGAACAAGTTGACATCAAAGAGACTCAAAGACCTCGTGTATTGTCACTACAACATGAGGTTAAAGTTGAAGAATTTGGAGTGAATGAAACAAAACCATGTGGAACAAAAGAGCTGGATATCACAAATGGCGGGATGTCAAGTTGAGGAGTCACCAATTGAAGAGGAGGACATCGATTTGGATCAAATATTATATGAGAAGAACTCCTTGGAAGCTTGGGTCAATGATCGAGATGGGTTGTGAGAACCAAAGTTCAACTCAAAAGATGGACAATGGGCTAAAGGAGTGCTCAACGATGTCCCTTTGGCTGAAGAATTTTAGATCCCTCCCTCCCTAGCAAAGCGACAGAGGACTAGAGAAGGAACTAGTCGAGGTACGCAAAGTAAAAGAAAGGTAAACAAGTTATGATTGATCCTCTTGATATTGCAGATGTTGATACAGTTGAAGATGATTGAGAAGACATGTTGAAGCCAAACATTCGAGTGCAATATCAAACTTCTCAGGATTCTTCGTCGAAGAGTAGCAGCAATAGTAGAGTTGGATACAAGGGCGCCATCGCTTCATAAATACAAGAGACCTCAGATCCTCCTATATCTCCTACAACATCGCTACGCTTTACCAATGAGGAGCAATACACCCATGTGACCCAAGATGTTGATCATGGTACAAGGCTGCAACATAGAGGAGCTCACTGTACCCATGGAGTTGGAGGATAGTACCACGATGCTTCCAACTATGCATATGATTCATCTCAAGGCTCTTGGTTCCCTACATATGGCCAAGAGCATTATGGAATGAATTATGTAGAGTCATCAGACACTTCGATCCAATCGACCTATGGCTACGATAGCTATGGAGACTCCTTTGGATCAAGTCTTAAGATGGTTTCCCGAAAGACTAACGAATATGATCATCATGTAAACATGTATCAAGCTTTGTACTCAACCTAAATGACATGGGGAGAGTACATAAACTATCTACAAAATGTAGAACATGTCACATTGGAATGAAGTTGACAAATTATTTGTTTAAATCATGTCATTTATTTTTCCTTCATTTTTCTATATTTTTTGAGTTTTTTTGCATTTTTATTGATTTTTTTGAATTTTTGAAAAATAATAAAAAAGGTGGTCGCAACCAATCGGTCTAGGGGTTGACCGACCCTATTGCGACCCCTGACCCCTCTCTCCTTGGTGTTGACAATGGGAGCTGGCCCATGCCTACATCCAAGATGTGACATGCCAGGTCTGGCCTGGGTTAGCTATCTAGGGTGCAGCATCTAGTTGTGGACTAACTCCTTATTTAATGTTGCGTTTCGCATTCATATTTGATTAAAAGTGATTTTTAAATGTCCAAGGCTCAATGGGCCAAATTCATATGTCAATGGCACAATGGGCCGGTCTTCAAGTCTTAAGGGCACAATGGGCCAGTCTTCAAGTTCAATGGGTTGGGAGGCCTATCAAGAGCTTTAATGGCTGGAAGGGCCTGTTTTGGACCATACTTGAACTGGAATTGAGGACCACCTTTTTATATTTTGACCATCATGTGATACAAGGGGGATATGGTCATCACCCCCAAATCGGTCCTCACAAGAACCTATTTTGTATTGATCAAATGAGCACTTGTTTTAGCTTCGATCTAGTACCCTTTTTAGGACCGAACCAGCACATGTTTTGATCTTCAATCTAGCACTTATTTTTGCACTTTGTCATTGCTATAGCAGCTGGCTGGGTAGGCCTTAGAGTGTTGTTTGGATGAGCTTTTAATGGGACTGCACAAGGGGAAAATTTAGATAGTTTTGGGATTGATTGGGGTTGCACAAAGGAAAGGAAGATTAAGGGCCCACCTGAGTATTCTCGGCCCATACGGTAGATTTCGAGAATCTCAAAGCATCAACCCTCACCTTAAGCTCTAAGGGGAAGGGGAAAGAGGTGTTTGAGGTCTATTTTGAGGGTAGCACGAGGAGTTGAACAAGTTCATGAAGATATGGTTTAGGAGAATAGCAACGGGGCTAAAACAGGTGTTGTGTGGGAGTGGTTTAATATGAACAATAAGGGGCTTTTGGTGACTTTTTTATGGGGCCAGAGGGGAGGACTGTGTAGGCGCGCATAGAGGGCTGCTGTAGGCTATCTAAAGGGGCCTGATTAGGAGAAGCTTAAGGGCACACAAGGGCCTGATTTAGTGCTATCTGAGTAGCCTTAAAGGTGAGGTTGAGCAGGTGCTTTTGGTGTTTGATTAGAGGCCTGGTTAAGGACAAGTTTAAAGGCACTCAAAGGGACCTGATTGGGGACAGCAAGGGCCTAGACATGCAGTTGCAAGGACTTGTTTAGGTGATTGGACAATGGCCAAGGATGGGATAGCAC
This sequence comes from Cryptocoryne crispatula var. balansae, assembly GCA_036172225.1. Taxonomy (NCBI): domain Eukaryota; kingdom Viridiplantae; phylum Streptophyta; class Magnoliopsida; order Alismatales; family Araceae; genus Cryptocoryne; species Cryptocoryne crispatula. The sequence goes on from CM069924.1 coordinate 19,029,896, forward strand.
AAAGGGCTAATCGTGTAGCCAAAATGAGGGCCAAACATGATCTATTACAAAGTCCTGCATAGGGGACAACAGGGGGGTCAAACATAGGCTGTTGATGGCATGTTTAAGGGCCTGATTGGATGGTCAAAATGGGGTGCACAAGGTGCTTGTTTGATGACAAGTTTAAGGGTTTGATTGGATGGACAAAATGGGTACGCTAGGTGTTGGTTTAAGAGGACAACAGGGGGTCGAACATGAAATATTGAATGGTAGGTTTAAATGCTAGATTGGATGGCCAAAATGGGGTGCACAAAGGGCTTGTTTTATGATAGGTTTAGCCATGGGAAGAGATGGAGCAGAGGTTGATAAGAGAAGAAGAAAAAAAGTGAATGCTACATCATACACCTTCTCCTACCTTTTTGATGCGGGTTCTACTGAAGATGGAGGGGGAGGCCACACAGGCCTTGGTGCTCTTCTTGATGCTAGAGAGGGAAGGCCGCACAGGGGCCTGATCATCTGCTACTGCTGTTGGAGGTTGGTGCAGGATAGAGAAGAGTGGGCTTCCTCTTCTTCTTTTTTTTCTTCTTCTTCTAGCACTACCTACTGCCTTGCTACTCTTGCTGGTGTTGTTGAAGGATGTTGTTGCTGGCTACGCTGGCTAGTGGAAAAAGATAGGCAATAAGAAGAAGAAGGCTTGCTGTTGTCACTACTATAGGAGAAGGTAGGCAGGTGCTATTGGTGTTGGAAGAAGGCTGGCCTTCTTCTTCCTCTTATGATGTTGCTAGCATTGGAAGAAGCAAAAGAGAGAGAGAGAGGAAGATGGCGTGTTGGAGAGAGGGAGAGAGGAGCAGGTTTGGCAGATGGTGGGTGAGGTGAGATAAGGCTGCACACCCAGCCTTTTGTTCTCTGAGTCTCCCTTCCAATGAGAAGTATAAGGGATCAGATCTGATGGAGATGAGGGTGAGAGTCTTAATGATCGAAGAGGTCTTATCTCGGTGAGAGTTCTAACTTAGAGGGATTCTCACCAGGTTGGATGTGCACATGGAGTAGGTTTTGGGAAGGCTATGTGCGCACAAGGTCTGTTGTGCAGACAGATGAGGTAGTTGGTGCTCCTGATCTTTCTCTCTTAGTCTCCTCTCAACCTGGAGTCTATAGGATAAGCTTGATAGAAGATAAGGTAAGATAAGATAAAGCAAGGAGTTGTAACTCACTTAGAAGTCTTCCCCCGGAGGAATTCCAACCAGAGAAGTTCTACCAAGTTGATGTCCACCTAGGTCAGGTGAAAGAAAGGATGGTGCTTATGGATGAGGTGTTGTGTGCACAATGAGAGAGAGAGAGTCAATCTGGTTTGTTGATCTGAATGCTCTTGATTCAATGAATAACATTAATTCCTGATGAACTTAATTAAATAAACCCCAAATTCACTGGGGAAAAATCTAGAATGTGACCTAATGGCCATTGATCTTGTGATCCATCATGATGTGTGGCCAATATCTCTCAAATTGCATCTGATCTCTTATTTTGCAGATTCCCCCAATCGATGCAATCCAGTCATCAATAATTTTAAAAGTTGTAATTACATACAATTAAATCATTCCATTGGCCAAATTTTATTTTTAATGCATCAATATTTACGAGACTAAAGCCATGGACTAGAAAACTGCAACTTTTAGTTGGTGAGCCAATCTAGAAATTGATTGGAATATTATGCCCCTGAGGTGATAGGGTACAGACTTTTGTCCAAATTTGATCTTTTCTGAATAATTTTCCAACCAGTGGTCGAATTTCTCATCCATCTCGAGCGTTGTCCAACTCTATCTTGTACTAACAATGTGGTGAAGTTGGATCTTTCTATTAGAGTCCTAACTTGTCTTGATGTATCGACAGCAAAATGGTCATTTTGGCCTTCCAACATCCATTTTCTATGTTTTGGGTACCGTTGCGAAGCTCTTGATAGGGGCTATGCAATGAGCTCATTGTCTTGGCCATTTGGAGCCTATTAAGCCATGCAGAGGCATTTCCAAAGCTTGCTTGTATCATCTGGTCCTTGTTTTACTGAATCTAGGTTGAACTTCAAAATTGTTCAAATCTAAGTTGAGTGAGCTGAACAGAAAAATTTGGCACCAACAATTCTCCCACTAATTTTCAACGAATTTGCATAACCTCAGTATGCACAGATGGGATATCACGATGAAATCCTAGTGGGGACTAAGACCTTATTAACTTTATGTTGATGACATTATGGTAGCACAATAAATCACCCCATATTTAATAGGCAGGTAACTATTTCTAGTTGCAACTCTTGAAATTCTTAGTCATTTTGCCTCTAGACTTATGACTTTGTGGTAGCAAACAAGTCATATACTTTATTACTCGCTTGTTACGTCATGAGAATATCACACAACCCTTGTGGTAGCACAACAATGCCATGCAAATGGTTCACCCCAAAGTTCGGCAAATGCCTTGTTGTGATCACCATTCTCTTGCTAAATGGGCATTGTGGTAGCACAACAAACCAATCCAATCTAAGATTGGCTCATCAAGACCATAACAACAGAAGGCCACGTGAGCTATTCTTATTGTCTCACACTTATAGACATAATTAAAATGATAAGGGATTTTATTTTAGTATCATTAATAATTTGTGCTTAGTATAATATATATCTTGGGAATATCATATATCTAAGGTGTAACCCGTAACACACAACCACTTATCACATATGAAAAAATAAAATAGATGATCATGGACTTAACCATAAACATGCAACATCAGAGCCAGAACAGTGTGAAACTAAAGGAGTTAGTATATGATGCCAATGTAGGTGTGTCTCCACTTCCATAAGAACATTTCTCCAAATGGTCCCGATCTTTCCACTTCCATAAACTAGCTTTTTGTCATTACAAGCAGCTTAAGGGTACACTGACCCACAAATGTACATGCCCTAATAAGAAATCTTGGTTTTAACCAAGAGGAGTACATTAATGGAGTGAAGTAGAATTTACAATTAGAATTGAAAATAAAGAGAAGGAGGCATACAGGCCCCAATTAAACACAGCCACATAATTAACTACCATCACATGACAATTAAATCTACGTTCATGATCTCCAAACATCATGCATTCACACATCATATATACACAATTTGAATACATGATGTTAATATGATATAACATTCATAAAAATGTAATTTGTAATTTTCAAATTTTAAATTTCATGCTTGTCAAATTTCTCATGAAATAAATAAGATGAAAATAACATATAAACAATTTATATAAAATAAGCAAGCATACCTAAACTATTTAGAATATTTACGCATTCCCAATATAGTATAAAGTCATAAATTAATATTGTAATTTCTATTTTTTAAAATCCTACTTTACATAATTAAGTTAAACATTAATTAATTAAGTTAAACCTTTAAAAAAAATTTAAAACATAATTATGAATGAATATATGTCAATAAGGTTTAATATCATTTAGCAAGTCATTAAACACTTTAAAACTTGTGAAGTAATGTTATGGAATTTTTCTAACTTTTTTTAATTTTATAGTATTTTTAAAAAAAAATTATGATTTTAAACAATTTAAAATCTAATAAATATAGTGAACGCATTGTGCCACACTAGCTGACATACAATGCCACCCCAGCGTGCTCTCCTATGTGCACCTATCTCCATCCTAGCTTGCACCATCACTCCAGTGGCCTCCGGGTCTTTCTTCTTTGCCTGATAAGAGCTATAGTGACCGTGCATAAAAGGAAACCATGCCCAAAATTTGGGGTATATATCTCCTTATCCATGGCTTTGAAAATTTACCAAAAATATATGTTTTAATTCTCATCAAAAGAGAATTCTGAAACAATTGGCCTTATCTATAGGAAAAAAACTCAATCTACCGAAAAAAAGGGTAAGAATGGGGCGGCACTATTGTACCGATAAACAAGGACCATGATATTTCATGGGGAATAACTCCTTATATCGGCCACCAAATTATCCAAAAAATGCAATCTAGAATCTCCATCACATGTCATTTCTAGGTATGCACATATATCTTCATTAAAAAATTTCAAATTGATGAGATATCTGGGAAGAACATGGGAGGCACCATCAGGGTAGGATTAGGATACCGTTGGGTTTCTTTGCCCATTATGTACATTCTAAATGAAGGAAAAACCCCAACAAATACCAGTTAGAATCCTTGTGCAATAGGGATTCTAAATCAACCAGCCTTATCCTCTAGATTTTCTCCAAAATATGGCAATTGCGAGAGGAATGCATTGCCACTACTAGGGCTCCCACTATCGGAAAAAACCAAATTATTTTTTATCCGCCAATGTTAGAAGCATGAAATCATGGAACAACATTAGGTAATCACATTACCCGTCTTATAAAGTCTTCACCATGTTTCAATTCCCTCCATGGACAAAGATTTCACAAAACACCCAACCTTGGGTTACTGTTCGAACGTGACATAATCACTAACTTTCAGGTTTCTCCCATACTCTATAAAGATCCAAAATTCAAACAGTTTGCGGTGCTAAAAATCCCTATATCAAAAGAATATACCAATGTCAACCAATCTCTATTCTACAATATACACATATTATCAAGGCCTCGAGAAAACAAATGTTTGCACAAATTCAAGAACACATAAAACACATAAAATAACATCGATTCGATGTCGATTTCAACCAATACTTAAAATTTGGTGCAGTGAAAAAGATAATTCCTATGGGTTCATGTTAATCTTGTCTCAATCTAAACTGAACGATGAAAACCAAAAACCAATCAAAATAAGTTTGAATATAACTAATAGGATTCATCTAATACTTTGGGGAAGAATAATAACTTCTTAAGCTCTTCAAACTATTCAAACATATGATTCTTAATAGTATCCACATGAACTTCATCCACAGTAGATTCTACCTTCATACCGAGCTCGAGAACTCTTCCCAAACGGAGCTCCATCACCCATGGGTGCCTTCTAGAAAGAATAAAAGGTAGGGAAGAGGATGAGAATGTGGTTTTAACTATTGGCTTGAAAGGGTTTGGCTGGAATTATTAGTATTTATAAAGAATTTAGAATTTTTTATAAAAATTCAAAGTCTTCATAACTTATGCACCTTGCCCCTGCACTTGTGGATAAGTGATTATGTGTGTGGCTCACTAGACCCAATAGCCTATTTGGTTAAGGCCTAATTAAAATAGAATGATTCTATTTAATTTAATTAAATGTATTATTCAATAATAGATTAATTGGCCTGCTAATAAAGGGTGCAAACCACATTCCATAATACCAAATGAATGTGTGTATAGTCTTATCTCTATTGAGTATTTTAATCATTAGTTACCATATTGATATAAACCCTCCTTCATTCAATGTCCAATCAGAAAGGAGTACAGCATCAACTGTCCACTCCTTAGTATATTGACTATATAGGAACATATACTTGAAATTAGATCAATTGAAAAAATAATTTTCCTATTATTCTCTCTAACTTGGCCAGGGATTTAAAGCACTATCCCATAGGACATTCACTCTTACTTATCGAGAGTAGATGATTCCTTATTGTCAGCTCAATTACGTCCACAGGGTTTCTCTTGTACCCAATTCATCGCTATACTAAACCATCTAAACAGTTATCCATAAGTCAATGGTGAAAGCACAAATTTTGCCCAACAAAGCATTTTTGGTGACTCAGGTCAAAGGTTTAACTATGCAACTATGATGATAGAAAACCCTGACTGATGGTTCGGTAAGATACCATTCAATGTTTCTAATTTAGTCAGTTAAGTGAACTTATTGAACTAATGAGCATCTATATGTGTATCTCAGTGTCTCCACACTAACACCAATTAGATCGGTCATTCTCATAACATGAGAAAACATCACGTACACTAGTTTATTTAGATATTTAATATCCCATCTCAAGCATCTTATAACTAGAAATATTTAGATTACATATCTCTAGATGATTGATCTCATTATCATGATCTCATCATGAATCAATCATCATTGCATGTGATCTAGTACTTAATTATGATTTTCACATCTAATAAGAGTTAGTAATAAAGATTTATCCTTTTAATTGAATGAGATATTTCTAGAAATGTCAAATCATATTATATATGATTGGCTTGTTGGACATACATTTCTATTAACCCTAACATCCCATCTATCCGGGTGTTTTGTGTTTAGGCAACAGAATTAACCACATAAACAATGCCATACTAGGAGCGTGCCCGACACACTTATTGCACTAACTAGTGAAAATGCCATGTCTGACGAGGCGTTAAGTCAGAAAGTACACTTTCGACACTGTCAATAGGATTCGTACGTGCACATAACGCACATCAATAATGTTGATGCAAGCACCCCGTCTCTTGGAGCATACTTGCAGAGAGACTTTGTCTTTTATATTTTTTCCTTTCGAGTGGCTACATAAGGAGACCCTTCTGCAACATTTTGAGGGTTCTCTCCAAGGGTTCTCCTCCCTTCACAATACTCCCATTTCCACCTCAAGAGACTTTCAAGTCCTCCTACACCCAAGAGAACCTCCAAGATCCCAATAGAAAGGCCACTTTCTCATTTTCTTGCCCATCCTTACCTTACCTTTCTCCCAACTCTTGGAGGCTCCCGTCTCAACCTCCCTCTCTTGGAGGGTCTCACTCACCTTCTTCACATTCTTGGGGTTCAAGTTGCATTGACATGTTAGATATCGCCTACAAGCCCGAAGAAAAGTATGAAAGAAGTCACCTACAATCTATCTTCTAGGCACCTAGATGCCCCTTTGATCAGGGTGCCTAATGCCCCATTGGCTAAAGTGCTAGATGGCTTGTTGACTAGGGCGCAGGATTTCCATAAGGTGGGCCTTCAGCCAACAGCCCAGTTTCAGCCCATTTTTTGATCTTTTACCATCATCTTTATCATTTGCTTGCATTTTAGCATCATTTTGCACACGTTTAAACATTTATTTGCATGCTTTTGCATTTTAAAACTTCCAAAATAGGGGTTGAGATCTAGTTCCAATCCAATCTGTTCTACACATTTTTGTCATTTCATGTTCATTTTGATTGTGATACTACACATCTCATAGTTCTAATATTGTATTTTATTTTGTTTCTTATTTTATTTTGGACATTTCAAGAGAAACCAATTGAAGTAAGATATGTGCCACTTAGATTGAATTGAACAAGAGAAATGTCTCAAGCTCCTTCTTGGATAGCCGAAGAGAATGAAGTTGGAACTCAAACCTCCAAGCACATCTCTCCACTAAGGTACACATGGTCAAACATCTAAACCTTTTTTGTTTTCCCTTTTCTTTTAAAGCCCACAGCTTCTAGTGACCACACACACCACGGTTCTACACTGATTTTCCTTTCATTCCGTCGTTCTTTCTCACCACTTTCTTTCCTCTTCATCTTCTACATCACCCAAACTACTCCTCCGGCACCCAAGTGATGCTCAGGGTCGACCATTTAGGGATCAAAGTGAGAGTGAAGAAAAAGGAAAATAAAGATAAAAGATATAGTGTCGATGTAAGGGTGGAAGTCCCCATTCACATCTTGGCAATCACCATTTCTTTCACCCCCGAATTTTCCCTCTTCTTTGATCTCTTATTTCGGATGACCCAACCAATCCAACGGTATTCAAGTGATATCAAGGGTCAATTGTCCGGGGACCAAGTTAAATGCGGGATAAAGAAGAGAGTGAAAGGGGAAAAGAGCATGAGTGCCCACCTCCAAGATCCATGCTCACATATGGTATTCATGAAAGTAGAGAAATAAGAATGAGCTAATTGTCATTGTTGATAAAAGATTGAAGGTTATAGAGAAGTCAACAAAAACTGTAAGAAATATAACTATTCTTGTAAAAATGATTATATGATGAGGGATATTTGATATAGATTTATTGCTTAAGCTTCACAAAGATTAGGAATGAAGACTAAAGAAAAGTTTTGGGAAGATATAGATAACCTTATGTAAAGTATGATAAATGCAAAGAAAATATTTATTGGGGAGATCATAATAGGTGTATTGGAAATAAAAGCTTGGGATATTGTCTACAAATTTTTGGATATAAAACTTTCAATATAGAGAGAAAATATCTTTAATTTTATGATGGGCTATGGTTGCATACTAACAAATACTTATGGAAAATCATTCAATAATTTAAACATTGGCAAAACAAAAGTCAAATCAACTTCATTACTACACAAAAACCTATTCGTAAAATCTCTTGATGTTAAGATCAAGAGAAAGACAAACATATTAAAAACATTTTAGCCAAAAATAAAATTACGAAAATAGAAAGGTGTGAAGTGAGAGATACTTAGGAATAAACTTCTTGAGATAAACTATTTTAAGTTAAACATAGAAGTCAATTGGATATGGATGAATATGGCTAAAAAGATTAGAGAGATAACAAAAAATTAAATAAATAATCTAAAAGACAAGGTTCATTTAAAAGAATACATATGACAGTCAAATGAAGAAATAAAAAGTGATAAAAAATCAGAGGAATTTGTACAAAAAATTCTAAGGTGTGATAAAGTGAAGTTTAAGAATAGTAAAAGATGGTGAAGAGTGAAGCAAAAAAAAAGTTGTTAGATGGGCATGAGATGGTATTTTTGAAAAGATTATGAGACACTTAGAACTAAAAAGCCAAAAAAGATATTTATAACTTAACTAGGATGAAAGAGAGGAGAAGATCACAAGATTCTTAACCAAGTAAGATGTATTAAAAATAATGAAGAAAATATTTTGATTGAGCATAAGGGCATTAAAGAAAGGTGAAGTTATTTTGGTATCTTTAATGATAGCTTTAAATCAATTTGAATTTAGGCTTGAATTTTTTAAACTATAGTAAAGTTGTTTTTTTCATTAGAAGCCTGATGGTAATATATAATATTACACAATATTTACATATGATATTTTTTTATTTGAAAAAAAATTATGATAGAGTTCTAATAGATTTTTAGAGAGAAAGATATTATTCCTTTGGTATATATAAATGATAAAAGATATATATATATATGTATACACAATTAAGTGAGAAAACAAATATTTCTATTTCAAATGGCTTACATCAAGGATATGCAAATAATTTTTTACTTTTTGTATTTGTTATGAATGAATTAACAAAAAAATATACAAGATGGAAAACCTTAATGCATGATGTTTGTGTACCATATTGTATTGATAGATGAGACGATGAGTTAATAGAGAACTTGACCTTTGGAGAAGCAATTTTAAGTTTAAAGGTCTCAAAATAAGACTTGAGATAAACACATGTAAATTTAGTAAAAGCAAAAGGGGAAATGACAAGGAAGTTAGTCTAGATGGAGTAATATTATTTTAAAGTACTTAATTTTAATATTTTGGTTCAATTATCCAAAATGATGTAAAAGTGTGGTGATTCTCGGATTAAAATAGGATGGATAGTAGAGATTGGCTAAAGGGGACATATCTAATTGTAAGATTTCATTATGGTTGAAAGAAAAAAAAATCAAACAACTATGAAATTTAACAAAAGAAAAAAATTTCTAGAATAAATGTTATTGAAATTTTAATATTAAGATGGATATGTGATCATATTAGATTAGATAGAATAAATAATGACCATATTAGAGAAAATGACTAATGCCAATTATAGACAATTTGAAAGAAAAAAATTAAAATGATTTGAACATGTTAAATGTAGATGAAAGGAATTTCCGACAAGAAGAGAAGAAACTATCAAAATAGTAGAAACACAAAAAATGAGGGTGAACCTAAGTTAACATGAAAATGATTTTTAATATAATTTAAATATATTTAAAGAAGTAACTCATAAGTTGTGAAAGAGAATTCATGTCTAAATTAATTTTGTATTTAGGTTAGGGTCATCGAGTGAGAAGTATAGTACAAAAAGCTAGCCAGATCAAATTTAACCTAAAGCCAACCAATCCATATCACTAGCTATTTGTAGACACGCCAAATTGGCCTGATTCGGAGCCCCAGACTCTTATTCCATAGGCGATATCCTTTATTTGACTGTTATCTGATCCGGATTACCTCGTGGAGATGAGCTAAGGACATGGGTGGAACCCCTCGCAAGTTGAGAATGGACCAATGATTTCTGGAATGATGCCGAAACCTTCAAGCGAGAGCCGCGTGTGAACTGTAAAAACACGAAGCCTGCTCGATGACGGACCTTGAATGGTCCATAATTGAAGGTCTCGGGTGTCCCGCATGTGTTCCGTAACATTCAGGGTTTCCGAGAAGTCATTTCGGTAGGCGTCGGTCAATGACGGCTTTCGTTACGGCTTTTTCGATCTGTACTGACACGGCTATCCCGGACCACACGTTAGGCCTTTCCGGTCATCACCGGGTCTTTTCGGGTCATCCGGGTCGATTCTAGCTGAATATTTTTATCAATCGTGGCCATACGTCCGGTTCGGTCAATTAAAGGGTTTCCCAGCTTTTCTGATGTTCGGTTCACGTTTACCGGGTTAATCACAGATTTTTCGATGACTTTGGGTTTTTTTATCGTACCAGGCTTGTTTGGTCATCATTTTAAGTCATCCCGAGTTGACCCAAGATTTATCGATCGGAACCGTGCTCTTTCGGATCTTCGCCACGGGTTTCGGCTTTCCGCAAGAGGGTAAACCGGTAAAAAGCCCCGTGCGAATGTCTCGGGAGTCATGTCGGCTGGTTTACCAACTTGAGGAGGTGCATCTTAAGGCCCTCTTTCCAACACAACAAACGGGAGCCGAATCGGACATCCCATTTGAAAGATACGGCTCCAGGAACACGCGCGCAGGAGAGAGAGTGTACCGTGCCCCCACTCCGCTTGAAAGAGGAGGGCGCGCCCTGCGCGCCCTCAACCCGGGGGCGCGCCCTGCGCGCCCTCAAACCTGGGGCATGTCCTACGTGCCCCCGGTTCCTTTGAAAAGCGGGGGCGCGGTCAGTTTCTTTAAATCGAAAATTGCCCTGATTAGCACCTTCTAACCGGATTTTTGGAAGGTTTCCGGCGTTGATTTTCAATTATTTGTACCGCGCCCCCGGTTCGGGGGCACGTTACGTATGTCAAGTCAATTTTTAGCAATTTCCGGAAGTTTCCGTCGATTTTTAGCAGTGAGACGCGTAACGCGCCCCCGCTCTCTTTGAAACAGGGGGGCGCGCCCTGCGCGCCCTCGTCCCCTTTGAAAAGCGGGGGCGCGGTCAGTCCAGTTTCCAAATTTTGCACCGGCTTCCTTCCCCTATAAATTGAGGGTCATTCTCAATGACCCAAGGTTAATTCCCCGTGCCTAACTCGTCTAGAGGTCGTCAAAGCTCTTCTCCAAAGCCGTCCCGACGTCCAAAGGCGATCTGAAGTCAAGAGATCGATCCCGAGGTGAAGGAGAAGGCTCGATCCGGGTGTTCGGCATCAGCCAACTTCATCAACTTCTGCATAAAATCCGAGACTCCTTCTGAAAAAGTCTTCAACATAGAAGACTCTTCGTCCTCTTTCATCTCCAACTGACGGCACTCAATTCGTACTTGCCGTTTGTTCGTGGCGATTGCTACACTGAGGGCGCGCATCCAGGTTCTATTTTCTATATCTGCCCACTTTAAGAATTTTTACAGACTTCTACAGGAGGATTTCGGAGAAGTCATCAACATAGGAACTCTTCCTCTCTGAGTCCTCTATCTACTCCAACAAACGGCACTTGATTCTGACATCAGGGTCGTCCGTAGAATCCTCTGCACTAAAGTTGCGCCAGAAGGGTGCAAAGGCTACCCGAACCGGCCTTCTTCAACCAACTCGGCTTCAACTCAAGCCGATCCATTCCATAAGCTTTCTCAGCTCCCTTAACTCAGTTTATTTATTGTTTTAAATCATATTTTAGTTTATTTACATCATTTTTACATAATCAAAAATACAAAAAAGGGGTTAGGACTCGCCCCAATCCGGTGAGTTCGATTCCAATTGCTTCTTTCTCATATTCTCTCACAGTTGCTACACTTCTCATAGTTCTAATCATTTTCTTTCACTTGGTTTATTGTTCTAGTTGCACAGGTTTATCACGCTAGCATCGGTTGGAGACTCTTCTTCATCGGCCGGCCGAGGAAGAAGAAGGTTGAACCCATATCCCGATCTCCCGCGCTAAGGTACACGGTCAAATCAACTCATCTCTTGTTTTTATTCTATAAAGCGGAGCCCGCGGCTCCTGGCGACCACATCTTTCATGTTTTAATTTCATCTCCTCCTCACTCTCCTCCCACATGACCCGAACCATCTCCGGTGCTCAAGCGACGCCGTGAGATGAAAGTTCGGGCATCAATGTGAGTGTGGGATCGAGGTGAGGACATTTTACCACTTTCCAAGTGTTTTCAATTCACTCCCCCCCTTTTCCCCCTCTTCTATCTTTCACCTTCTTCTTTTTGAGGTGCCAATCCGGAACCCGTTTCTGGAGTCGACACTATTGAGTGGCTTGGATCTATTGGGAAGGAGAATGGATCACCTCAGTCCCATGTTGGAGGACATAGCCTCAGTCTCTAATCAAAAGGGGGCCACGACCCCAAGCTACTTAAGTGGTGATTCAATAACAAGTTCAGTGAACCACTATCAAAAAGGGCTAAATCGCTACTTATGCCTTATTAACTCGTTGTCTCGATAATGAGTTAGTAAGACGTCAATAGAGAGTTAGTAAAATGTCAGTAATTGTACGGTAATGGTTCACTAACTTGTTAATTCCCTACCGAAAAGGACTGAACCACTGCCAACGTTTTACTAACTCACTACTGTTGCCTTACTAACTATTTACAGACAGGTAACAAGTTAGTAAGGCATCGATAGTGGTTCAGCCCTTTTCAATAGCACTTCACTAAACTTGTTATTGAGCTACCACTTAAGTGGTTTAGGGTCATGGACATTTCTAATTGGGGAATGAGGTTATTCCCTCCACCCGGGGATTGAGGTGATCCGAACTCGTTGGGAATAGGTCTTCACCACCCTTCTCACATTCTCATAAAGCAAGCAAGCTACGACAAAGTAGACAATGCATAGACCACACGAAAGGGAAGACAATGAACACCCTTGAGACATGATTCCTCTTCTTGGATCTTGGGAAGTAGATGTGCTGTAGTGAAATAGATCAGGACAATGAGCCCAATCAATGAAGTAGATGTGGATGACGAATGTCCCTCGAGAATCCTCTTCATTCTTCTTTCTTCTCTATCACTCAATAGGTAAAAGCCCTTTAATCTTCTATTGACTCTTTTATTTTCTCCTCAAATAATTATAGTTACGACAAATGAGAACAAAGGAACAAGCATTAGGGCTTTGATTTTGTTTTAATTTACTATTGTTCCCTAATATCAGCATTTGTCATGTTTTTATCCTTTGTGAACTGGCAGTATTTGTCAATACTAATATTTCCACCGATTTCTTTGCACTCCATTGCCTGCATTTTGAGGTCATTCAATTTAAAATTTGAAGTATGTATGCAAAGATTCTAAGGAAGATCTTCTTGTTTAACCTTCAACATACTTTTTGCTTTCAAAGTTTGCATCCCATATATCTTCTCCTTTTTGTGAACTTCCTTACATTTTCTTGGTTGGGTAATACACTCTTCTTGCTGCCCTCTAAATGTTAACTCGCACAAAGACATGGATATGCAAATTGTTTGTGGATGTTGAAGATCGTCGCCCCTTTTCTTTGTTCTATATGCATGCTTTCTTATGTGCTCGCTACATCAAATGGGAAAGAAAGTTTAATGAGTAGTTTCAATTTTATTTTCTCCACTTTCTTGACAAAATGAACTTATAGTTTCAATCTCATTAATCTTATATGTGTTTTGGGCTATACATTCTTGAACCATATTTTCATTTATATTCTTATACATTAAATTTTTTGTCATTATTTTTGTATTTTGGTTTTTCTAAATATTTATTTCTCAAATATAGATTACATTATTCAATGGCTATTTTCTTATTAATTTTCAACCTTCGATCTTCATTTTGATTTTGCTAATCAACAATGGCAGTTGATAGATAAGAGCCCCTAGGAGTTGAAGCATACATCACCAACTACTCTTTGCAAAAGCTAGACACCAATCATCCCTTTGCATATTCTAGAATGTTGAGCGAAACATTGATCAATGTAAGACATTTTTTTTATCTGAAACTAGGGGTGCTCACCATTCGAGCCAACTAAAAAACCTAAACTGCAACAAGATCAACTCAAAAATGTTAGGTCAACTTGAGCTGAAGAGTGGAATCCTCTTTTGATTGGTGCAGTGCAGTAGATAAACAACTTTTATCCTCATCCTATGCTTACTCAACCTAATCCAAATCAGGTGTTGTTTTCTTTATCCAATTACTATATCCAGAAGAGCTATAAGGATCTTCAAGTTGGTTAAATATTCTGATACCAAGTCATATCATAGCTTGGAAAAATATGCCACAGCGGAAGAATAAATTGAAGTTGAGACAGGGGAATTAAAATTCCAAGGTGGAAAACAACCTCGTAAGCAAGTTAAATTCAAATTTTAACAACTAATTAACCACAAACAATTCAACTTAGAACCTACTCACAAACCACAAATTTGTAGAATTTAACATAGCCACTAGCACATGTATAGATAAATAAGTTCCACCAAGAATAACAACCACCATATAAAAGTAAACTAATAACAACCGAAGATATGGACAATCACTCGTTGTCGAACTCCTTGTCTTTAGGACCCCCAAGTGGAGCAAGATCCTGAAATTCTACCTTGGGCAACATTTTCTCAAAGTCAATTGAAAACAATAAATAAAGAAAAGGAGTGAGTAACACTTGATTCAGTAGGACTTATACCCGAACTATCTTATTATACTTGTCAAAACCTAAATGATAAAAATAGATATTAAGTTCAAAATTCAGATTATAATCTACATAATAAAAACTATTTATAAAGGTTTAATTATTTAAATGAGATACTTTTCAACCATATGATTTACATACTTCTAAATGCACTCTAAACTATTTATATCAATTAACCATCTTGACTTACCCTACATGTCCATGCCACCTCAACTTAATATAAAATGAAGAAAATACAATTAACATTGGCTATTCTACATGCCCTAATGATAATCTAAATCATATGTTTGAGTAGATTATATACTTCACTTGGACATTGTAGTTATGTTACAGAACTAACACCAGATCTAAATATATATAAAAAGTAACATATAATAAGCTAAGTCTTATAGTAAACCTAGGCAGGGACATACTTAGGATAAACTATAATATCTGAGATCGAATGGCACTATGAATTGTTTTAATTTATCCACTACCCAATTACATCACAAGATGCAGTACACTACATCAATTACATCTCACATTGTTCCCTAATATTAACATATATTTACTCAGATATTCACAAATTTAATAAACCAGATATGCAAACTTACTATATCAATTATGCAAATAAGCAAGTCATGTACACAACTTGGTTGTAATCTAATATATTCAATTCATCCAATTAAAATGATATGCATCACATACAAGCATGCTGAATTATAATTTACCACAATCTAATGATAATTCACAAGATGATGCATGTATTCTAAAATCATGCAATCTACCATAAATTGACATGCCATGCAATTATTAATATTAATTAATTACATGCTACAATTATTAATCTAATCTAAATTCCAACACAAATAATTCTTGGTGATTTAGGATCATTCATAACATATATCAAGAAATAGATGAAATTATAATATACCACAATTTTTTTCATAAAA
Organism: Cryptocoryne crispatula var. balansae; assembly: GCA_036172225.1. NCBI lineage: Eukaryota > Viridiplantae > Streptophyta > Magnoliopsida > Alismatales > Araceae > Cryptocoryne > Cryptocoryne crispatula. The sequence continues at coordinate 19,045,640 of CM069924.1, forward strand.
TTTTAGTACATGCAATCTACCTAATCATTATAGTATATCATAATTTAATGATTGTTAGGCAAGATTAACAAGAATTTACATCTAACTAAGCAGATCATCTAAATAAATAGAATTAAGCATGTATGACATAATTAACCTCTAGCTAAAACTATGGATGCTATTAAAATCTATCTAATATTTAATCACATTGTAGTAATTGATTATTTTATGAACGTGTTTTAACACATTAATTTAAATTATCAGGATGATAAGGACAACCAAGATAACTACCTCGACAACATCAATGACTAGTCGAAGTTTAAGGAAAACTAGCTAGATGAAGATCACGGGACAACAACGGTGAGACAACGATAGGAGGATGTCGATCCCTTAAGCAAGCATTCAAAAAGAGGGAGGAAATATATATAAGGGAGAGAGTGAGGGAGTTAAAAAGGAAGAAATAGAGAGAATCGATAGGAGAGAGAGAGAAGAGAGGGTGAGAGAGATAGGAGAGAGAAGAGAGAGGGTGGCGGCACGTAGGGTGCACCATAGAAATGCACGTAAGGCACGCACGTGGGTATATGCATGGGGCACGGGGCACGTGGGAGGCACACGGAAGCTCATAAGGCACCTGTATGGCTGCAATGAGGTAAGCGGAGGCGAGTGTGCACAGTGGCAATGCATGCATGGGCATGGATGCATGCGCGCGCGCGCGCGCGCGTGTGTGAGAGAGAGAGAGAGGTGGGTGGATGATCACGAGGGCGGAAGATGTGAAAGTGGTGATGCATTTGATTTGTTAACACCTAATTAAAATAAATATATTTAACTTAAATTTCTAAATATTACAAAGATGACGAATGTCCCTTGAGAATCCTCTTCATTCTCCTCTCCTCTGTGGCATGGGATAGGTAAAAGACCTTTGATCTTACTCTTTTTTTTCTCAATTCATTATTATAGTTACGACAAATGAGAATGGAGGATCAAGTATGAGGGTTGTGATTTCATTTTTATTTACAATTGTTCCCTAATATTGGAACTCGTCATGTTTTCATCCTCTATGAACCGTCGGTATTTGTTAATAGGGGTGCAAGCGAACCAATATGCTCGACAAGTAGTTCGATACTCGGCTCGTTAAAAACTCGGCTCGAATCGTTTATTAAGTTAAATAAACAAGTCTGAACAAAAAAAAAGCTCGACATATAAATGAGCCGAGTCTGAACAGAGGTCTGCTCGGCTCGTTAAGTTCGCGAGTAGCTCGATAAAATATTCGATTAACTACTTGATTAAATATTCGATTAAGTACTCGATTAAATATTCAATTAACTATTTTTTAAATAATTAAGTTATAAACAAATTATATTTATGAGATATGTTTATTTTTAACCTTATGTAAAATTACATTTTTATATGTTTCAAAATTAAATAGTTGATAAGATTTAAATATTAAAATTAAATAGCGTAACAATTGTAAAATTGGGTTGGCCCGTTAATGACTCTACAAATACAAAACTAATGTCATCAGCGCGACAGCTCCCAGCATGCCCAAGGCCCAACAGCTCCCATGCGTATTAGTTAAAAAATAAAAGTACATAGTGAGCATTTTAAACCCTAGCTTGTCCCGTTGTCCGCGCTGTGGAAGTTGGGGCCCTTTCCTTTTTCTCTCGCGACCAGCACGGCGGCGACCAACACCGCGGTAGCACTCATCCGGCATCGGGCAGGCAGCAGCTTCCCTAATCCGCAATGGCGCAGCCAAGACAGCAAATCGTCAGATCAGCAAGCTCCGTTGGCCTCTGATTCTTCGTCTCCCCCGACGTCCGCAGCGTGAGGCACAGTAGGACGTCGACCCGCAACCGTAAGCTCCCTCCGTCTCTGTCTGTCCCCTCAGCCCTCTAGGCTTTGGTCGTATGCACCTCCCCTTTTAGCTTTGGTCCCCTCTGCAGTTGCGTTGGCGAGATTGTTTAACATCACTATTTGTTGCAGTTTGCGGCAGCACACCGAATCTGGATATTGTGCAGCGTGAACGTCTGGACGACCGGATCTACAGTGGCATAACCTGCCAACGGTCTGACCCCAAACATTTTTGTGTTTGTTCCCAGTCCCCTCCCTACATCCATCCTCTGAGAAAAACATTTATCTTGATATGAAATTTGAAATTTCAGATCTGTTCCGTGACATTTTTGTATAGTTACATAAATTTCAACATGATTGGATGATATAAGGATAAGGGCATATAAATTTACTTTTATCTTGATAATATTGATTTGGTTGTGTCATCTATTTTCTATTTTTGTAGGTCACACTGACATCATTATTTTTGCATCGCCAATCAAGTTTAAGGATATCAGATTCTCAAGACCTCTTCTAGTGTGGTATACCATTTTTGTTTTTAGAGTTCATATAATAATTTTGTTAATAATATTGTTCTTACATTTATTTTGTCATCTTTTAAATTTTTTATGTCAAGTATGTCTTATAATATCTTAGAAGACAAGCTCCAAGAAAACAACACTGCATCTGCAGAAGTAGTGCCATCTAGTGTTGCATCTTCTTCAAATACACTTATGGAACAAAGTGGGGAAGGGGTAAATGAGAGAAATGAGGATATTGTGGTTGTCGATAAGGATGTTGAAGAAGAGAATAATCCTTATACAATGAGAAAAAGAAAGAAAACATCAGATGTTTGGCAGATTTTACTCTCATAAAACTTCCGGATGGAAATGAAAAAGTGCAATGTAACTTTTGTAAAACCAAACTTAGCAAGAGTGCAACCGGTACCACCACCCAATATAAAAGACATTTGGATACTTGTCCACGTCTTCAATTAAGTAAAGGGCAAAAACACATCAAGTTGGAGCACGCTGGTCCTAATTCTGAAAGTGCTAGTACTATTCCAAAGGCCCATACTTGGAAATATGATCATAGTAAGATTAGAGAAGTTCTTTCTCATATGATCACGGTGCATGAGTTGCCTTTCAATTTTGTTGAATATGATTTATTCAATGTATTGATGAAGCATGCAAATCCTCTCTTTGAAAAGATCAGCAGAACTACAGTAAAGAATGATTGTTTTTCTAGTTATGATCTTGAGAAAAAAAGATTGAAAATCATGCTTAGAGCTGTGAATAATGTTAGTATCACTACTGATTTGTGGAAATCTGGTCAAAAGGTGCAATACATGGTTATAACTTGTCATTTTGTAAACAATTGGAAATTACAAAAGAGAGTGTTGAATTTTGTTTCTGTACCCCCTCCTCATTCCGGTGTAGCCATTCATGATGCTCTTTATAAATGCTTAGAAGAATGGGGTATTGAGAAAAAGTTGGCAACTATAACAAGTGGATAATGCATCTTATAATGATACAAATTTGTAAGGATGTTGAAGTACAGCATTAAATTTCAAAGAAAACTGATTTGTAATGGAGCATTATTTCATGTACGTTGCTGTGCTCATATTTTAAATATTTTAGTACAAGATGGACTTTCTGAAATCCAAAATGTGATTGGAAATGTTAGAGATAGTGTAAAGCATATTTCTGCTTCTACACAACGTCTGAATATATTTAGTGAAATTGGCAAACAATTAAAACTTCCATCAAAAAGGTTAATCTTAGATTGTTCTACAAGATGGAATTCAACATACAATATGTTAGCTTGTGCCTTAGAATTTAGAAATGTATTTCCGCGATATCAAGAAAGAGATCAAGCTTATGTTTATTTACCTTCTGAAGAAGATTGGGACAGAGTTGAGGAAGTGTGCTCTTTTCTAGCGGCATTCAATGAAGTCACTAATATAATTTCAGGTAAAAAATTTTAATTGTTGCATAACTGATTTATAATCTTTTTATTTGGTTTTCTCATTTGTTTCTTACTATTTCTTATTTTTAAATTTAGGTTCTGAATATCCAACATCAAACCTGTTTTTTCCAGAGTTAGTGAGTATTAAGGAGTTGATAGATGAAAGAAGTGTGTATGGATCTGATTTTATACAAGACATGGCACAAAGGATGAAAGTAAAATTTGACAAATATTGGGGTGAATGTAATTTGTTAATATCCATTGCTGCTGTATTGGATCCAAGGAATAAAATGAAGTTGATTGAATTTTGTTTTCGTTCTATATATCCTGAGGATGTAGCTTTTAGACATATCTCTTCTGTGCATGAAAATCTATGTACAATGTATAAAGAATATGTCGAAGCTTATACAAGTGCCAATGTTGATAAAGGTGCAGATGGTGACTCTGATATTGTTGTAAGTAGTGGTTCTGGTAACACTTCTAGTTTTGGGAGAGGAAGGTGCCTAAGTGGAAGACAAAAATTTGATCAATATATTAGAAATGTTGACACAATTGAGAACATGAAGTCTGAACTTGATATTTATTTGCAAGAAGGTGTTTTTATTTGTAAAGAAGGAGCAAGTGAACAGTTTGATTCATTAGAATGGTGGAAAGCCAACAATTTAAAGTTTAGGATTTTATCAAAGATGGCATGTGATGTTTTGGCGATCCCCATAACGACAGTTGCATCTGAATCCACATTTAGCACTGGTGGAAGAGTGATTGACACATATCGTTCTACTTTAGGAGTATAAACAGTTCAAGTTTTAATGTGTGGAGAAGATTGGTTTCGTAACTTTTACGGAATCAAAAGAAAGGCAAAGGTAATTATTTTTACATAAAATGCTTGTATTATGTTATTTTATTATATAATTCTCATGATTTGTGTTTTTTGTCTAGACTGCAGAATTGGTTAATGAGATTGCTCTTCCATGACGTATTGTTCAACATTATGTTTGTTGTAACTGTAAGAAGAAATCCTTATTTTTAGTCAATTTTTTAATCGAATAATCGTGTTCTAATGCATTTTAAATTGTTATGTAGGTTGATTCAAAGATGGGGCATATGCTGATTGAAAGATGGGATGGACAATGGTTGTCATGTTTAATTTGATATGATGTTGTGTTTTAAGACAAGATGTGAAAGTATTTTAATTTGTACTTTGAAGGTTTATGTCAAACATGTTGTTGAGGTTGTATGTTGTCTTAACTTTATTAGGTTCTGGAAAACATGGTAAAGTTTCTTTGAGTAGTTGTTTTGTATATTCTTGACAACGGATCCTACTTCTAGCTGTTTGTTCTTTCTTATTCATTGCATCTTCCATTTTAACATAAATGAATTATAGCTTGTCTTGTAGTTCACTTTCAAAGAGAAAATAGAAAAGGAAAAGGTTGGACTTGCTGCACTATAAAGAGTCATGACCCCACAGATTGGACTTGCTGAACTCCAGATTGCACGGATTTGATCTTTCTTTTAAGTTTGGTTCCAATTTTTGCCTTTGACATTTCTGTTTTCAGTTTCATATTTTGGGTATTGAGTTCAAGTTTTGGTGTGCTTCTTCTATGGATTCATTGATGTTTCGATCACTGTTTGAATATGCTAATGCATGTGTGCTTAGTGTATTTGGCATTTTTGTAGCTGACCATCCTAGACCCCAAGTTGTCCTGGTGATTGGGCAAGTTCGTTTTCACCGATTTTATTGCAAAAAGTCATTTGCCCACTTCAGTGTCAAGGTAACTATTTTTAATAGTGTTATTTTGAATGGAAAAAAAATAAAATGTTTTAATTAATCAGCTTTTCTTACCTATTAAAATTTTGCAGTGACGTCTTTGCAAGTAGTCACTTACATCAAGTTCTTGCATAACTTCTCTATTGTACTTGGATTTCAAGTATCCTTGGTTAAATGAAACCATGAACCTGTGCTTTGATTTATTGCCATGGTTCTCTTCATTGTGCTAAAGCTTGTAATGGATGCATAAATTATTTGAGTCATTTATGCTCCATTATCCACAAGGTCAGCATGCTGGAGTTGGTTCTTTTCCTTTTTTTTTGAAAATGATAGAAGAACTCATCTGGCATCTAAATCTTGAGATTTTCACCTGCTTCTACCTTTGGAAAACAGTTGACTATCATATATATGATGATCAACGGTGATATATAAAATGAAACATGTTTTCCATCAATGATGTTTGTTACTTTATCTGTAAAAGAAATACTTTTGAATCGTTAAACTGTCAAGACCAGGATCAAGGCTCTTGAAAAACACCTTTATACTGGAGTACACTTCAGCCATATAAAAACTCGGATACTGAATTAAACTTATAACATATATTTAATAATATTTTCATCTTAAAAGCCTGAAACTTTCTTGAAAGACTTGGTCAATGTGACATGCTTTGCATTTTTAGCCATGCACTTGTGCTCCTAAATTTTAGTTACTATTTAGGTAAAGAAGATATGATTTCTTGAAATACTTTCTTCTCATTTTCTCCCTTGATATGAGGTTTTCTCCCTCTTTACCTTCTGGAAGCAACTTACGAAACAACAAATATTTAACATTTCCTAGGAGACGAGACGGCAGCTATCTGTAGTTGTTTCATCTTTCATGTGCATATCTGTCTTTTCCTGAGCCCATTCTTTTCAGACCCTTTTTCCCAACTGGTGAAGGAACTTTCCCTACCTTATGTCTCATCACAAGTGAAACTGGAAACTGTCACCTTGTTTTTTGGTAGTTGGCATTAGGCATGTATGCTGCACCTCTAGAGTTAACACCATCAATTTTCTGATTCTCGTAACCACTAATGTCATTTCCTTTTCCTAATGTGCCAAAACTTTACAAAGACATGTTACGGCACCTAGTGAAATGCATTTTTTACATGTCAAATTAGCGACTACTTTTGCATCGACATGAAACTATTACCGGTGTACGATGGAGTATAACTGCAGGCACATCTCTAAAGGCAAATTGAGGCTGCAGGTATAACATATGTCAGCATTGGACATCGTAGAACACTTTATAACTTCCACAATAAGGTATTGCATATATCAACAATTGATTCTGGGAATGAAGGCCAAGTAAATTGGTACCTGGAACCTATAAATGAAACCAAAACCTATGAATAGTTCCGGTCGAGGGTCTATATTTCTTATTTGGATCCTACTTAAGCTCTAGGTATTTCATTAATCTTCCGGATGATACAAATTACTCATTTTTAGATTTTAGTAGATGTCTCTACTCTACTAATGATAGTCTTCCATGTGTACGGTGAAAGATCCGGACATTCATTTCAAGTAAATTGATGCGGCAAAGAAAATTGGTCAGATCAGATCAAAGAAGTGGAACATGTCAGTAGAGAATCAAACTTCTATGATCTTGAAAAGATGAAGATGACATGGAGAATCCAACCTCCGATGATGACAAGACTGACAGATCTTTAGCCATTAAAGGTTGTAAATTAATTGAATGTTTATTTTATATTTTAGAATGATTTTAATTTTTACACTTGTCACATTTGTGTTTAAAGATTATTTCTAGTCATTTTAAAGTTCTGACATTCAATATATTTTTTAGATTTTATCAGGTATTTTAGTATATTTTAAAACAATTTAAATCGAGTTCGAGCTTGAACTCGAGTTTTAAGTAAACGAGCTCAATCTCGAGCTCTAAAACGAGTTCGAATATGACTTTGTTTCGAGTTCGAGTACATTTTTTATTCGAATTCGAGCTTAGTAAGCTCGTTTACATAAACGAGCGGCTTGACGAGCCGAGCTCGAACTCGACGAGCTTAAATCGAGCCAAGTTCGAACAATATCTTTGAAAGCTCGTCGAGTATCGAGCCGAGTTCGAATAGTTAAATAATCGATCGAGCCGAGTTCGAGCAGAGCCCTGCTCGGCTCTGCTCGGCTCGATTGCACCCCTATTTGTTAATACTCAATACTAACATTTCCACTATTTTTTTTATTTCAATTGCCCGCATCTAGTTGTCATTCAAGTTAAAATTTGGAGTATGCATGCGGATATTCTAAGGAATATCTTCTTGTTTAAACCTTCAGTATATTTTTTTCTTTCAAAGTTTGCATCCCATATATCCTATCCTTTTTATGAACTTACTTAGGTTATCTAGGTAGAGTAAGACACTCTTCTTGCTACCCTCTAAATGTTAACTTGCATAAAGACATGGATATGCAAATTGTTTGTAGTCATCAAAGATCATCACCTTTTTCTTTGTTCTATATGCATGCTTTCTCATGTGCTCGCTATCTCAAGTGGGAAAGAAAGTTTAAAGAGTAGTTTCAATTTTATTTTCTCCACTTTATTGACAAAATGAACTTATATAGTTTCAATCTCTTTTTGTTTTTGGACAAATGACACAATTATATTCATAGTGCAAGAGAATATAAGTACAATATTATAACAACATACTTAAAATAAAAAAGACATATGACATCACTAAAAAGAACTAAAGTTCTATTGGGAGTCATCATCTCCAACAAACTCAAACATAGAAACAAATCGACCAGCACATATAAGTGCTTAAATAGTCGAGTAGCAGAGATGGGGACTCCCTCGTAGGGGTTTAACAACTGCCACAAAGCTAGATGAGCACACCAAAAGAGTGTGGATACCACCCATACTAACAGTCTCAGAATAAAGAGTGTAACTATGAAGATGAAATAGAAAGATAACATGACAAAACTCAACTGTTAAACATCAGGGGATAATAGAGAAAACCATAGAAAAGACTCACATAAGTAAGCTGGGATCCATGACTTCAATGCTGCAAAAAGAGACAAAACACCTAAAAATACAATTAGGTAGAAAGTTGGAATAGGAGCGACACTACAATAGTTGAACCATAGGGAGGACGAAGCCGAAGGAAGCCCTCCCTCTCAAACACAAAAGTTACAAAAAATAGTAAGAATAAACTATGTGATGAAAGTTCTTGGTTGAGGGAGAGTGGCAATGGAGACACAATGTCCGAGGTGAGGGCCACTATGATAGCTTCCATATGTAGGGCTTTGTCGGAGGAGTAAGGGGGCTTAGTTGTGTCAACTACATAAACGGGTTCCGGATCGGCACCTCAAGAAAAGGTGATGATAGAATATGGAAAAGGGAGTGAATCGAAAAACACTCAGAAAGTGGTAAAATCCTCACCTCGGTCCTACACTTACATTCATCCCCGAACTTTCATCTCACGGCGTCGCTCGAGCACCGAAGATAGTTCGCCAAGAGCCGCAGGCTCCGCTTTATAGAATAGAAACAAGAGATGACTGTGTGTACCTTAGTGTGGGAAACGGATGTGCGCGTTCAACCTTCTCCTTCTTCAACCGGCCGATGAAGAAGAGTCTCCAACCGATGCTAGCTTGATGTACCTATGCAACTAGTAAACAAGGAAGACAAGAAAATAAGTGAAACAAAGATTAGAACTGAGTGAAGTGTAGTTACTTTAAAAACAATAACATAAAGCGGCAATTGGAAACAAACTCACCAGATTCGGGGTTAGCCCTAACCCTTTTTTTAGTTTTTTTATGATGTATGAAATGATGCAAAACTGAATAAAATGATGCTTAAATATGAACTAAATTACATGAATGAAGAGTTAGCAAAGAGAATATGAATTATTAAAGACAACACAACCAAGGCAAAGTGGCAACCGGGTTCGACAGATTAAATGTAAACTGTGCGGCTCTGATTTATTTCTCATCCCTTATAAAGGAAGACTCATATGAACGACCTGAGATTGGCATCCCCATCATTTATCACTCTTCCCCTCATTTTACAGCCACCCTAGGTTCATCCCAGCCTCCCCAAATTGTCATCTCTTCTTCCTGGTGTCCGGAGATCATCCCGAAGTTAAGAGAAGCCAGTTTAAGCTCCGACATGTTGCTTTGCTGATCATCAGCTTCTACAGATCTTCCTATCATTTCTAAGCCAATATTTCTTCAGAAGAAGTGTTCTTCATCGAGCTATATTTCATCTCCAACAAACGAAGATTGATTCTGACATCACCTTGGCTCGTGATGGCTTCTACACCAGCGCTGCATAGATAGATCCGAAGTCTCCCCTTCTTGGTCATCGTCTTCTCAGTCAATTTTACTACAATTAATTGCAGATTCAGCCCATACATCCTTCATATAAACTGTTCCCCGGTGAGTCCCTTTTAATTTAAAATAATAATCATTTAATTTAGACATCTGTGGTGCCTGAGACAAATCTTGCATCAACATCGCGCTGGTGGTTCCCGGATCTTCAACTTCCAACAACAAGACTTTTAGGTAAATTCATTCCATTTATGAAAGGATTAAAAAGTACTTGTATTAATACCAAACCACCCTCGGTGAGTACTTTTTATTTTGAAATAAACGTCACTTGATTTTGACATTGGTGCTATCCATTGCGGTATAGCAAGTTTTGATACATCCGACCATAGGTTGGATTTCCTCCATTTAATGTTGCTAATTTTTATCATAAGGCTTCTAGAAACTTAACCAACTTATTTAGAGGGATTGAAAACCATGTATCACTTTCCTAATGCTCAAACTTGGTCTCCACTCAAAGAGGAAAAAAATCTAGTCTAAAAATAGCAAGTTTTTATGTATAAGACAAGTTGGATTGCCATCATTTGAAGATGCTAATTTTGACTATAAAGCTTCCAGATACTTTACCAGGTGATATGGAGGAGGAAGAAAGGAAGGTAAGGTCATGAATTGGTCAGATATGTTCCCAATGGGCTGGGCTTGCATGCAATTGGGCTTGATCAGGGGTGCGTGCAGACAGAATTGTGCGTCTGATTTCCGAAGGGTGCTGCGGACAAATGGGAGATTGGAATTGAATGCTGTTTATTGTAATGAAAATAGAAATCATAGAGAAAGATTATTCATGTTGATGTCTTCTTAATTCTACAGCCATAGAATCCTGTGAAAAAATTTTAATTAGAGAAAATGCCGAGAAATGTATAATCTAGCACACAAACAAGCGGCACGACCTTGGTGCAAAGGCCACCAAGAGTAACATGGAAGTTAGAATGGACTCTCGTTTGACAAACACAGATTTAATTAGAAATTAGCAACTCATCCTCAGATTTCCATTAAGCTCTTCAGCTCGTCCAAAATGGTGGTTCAGCTTGATTTTATGGTTTAAAAGAGATGTTACTAATGGAATAAAGGTTTAAGCTCCAAATAAGGCCAAATTGGCGTGTCTACAACTAGCCTCACCTTTAGGGGTGAGCATTAAAAGGTTCAAACCGAAAAACCAAATCGAACCGGCATGTTTGGTTCGGTTCGGTTCGGTTTGAACCATGTTCGGTTTGGTTGTTTAAACCGATTTAATTAAAAAATTATATAAAAATTGTTATAATATTATTAAAAATAAGATTTTTATGATTTTTATAAAAAATTAATATTTATTTTGATTGTTTTTAACTTAAAAACTATTATATATATGTAAAAAATAATTAATTAAAATATTTTTATATTTTTCGATTTAAACCGAACCAAACCGAATTGAGATGGTTTGGTTTGGTTCTGTTTGAGGGGTTGAATCGGTTTGGTTCGGTTTGGAAAAAAAAATGGCCCAAACCGGACCAAACCGAACCATGCTCACCCCTACTCACCTTGATGTCGGCTTTGCAATGGAATGGTATGTAGCGAAGTGAAGTGAAATGTAGTGAAGCGAAATGAATCTTAAGGGAATGGAGTGGAGTGAAATAACAATGGACTGAAAAGGTGGCATCAAGATGTAGATATAGACACGCTCATCTACCAAATTCGACAAAGAGAATCTCTCCACAAGTTTCTTAGATTACTGCCACATTTCATCAAGCCTTCTTATGTCCGATTGATAAAAGATGTGCCATGGGTCTGAGAGAAGAATAGCCAACCCGAACGCGGTGGGGAGTCCTCGAAACATGGGTTTGTAAGTTCATCATCAGTCAATAACTCGATCTTTGTGGTGTTCCTGTACTATGATGGGCTAAAATTTAAAAAGAGATTTGTTTTGAAAAGTAAAAAATGTCAATCGAGCACATTAAGGCTCTCAGATTTATTTAAGTCTTCCAAGAGACAAGATTCAATTCGGAATGGAATGATCTCGAATTCCAAAAGGCAAATGTTGAAGCTTAGACCGTGAAGATAATGGTGGTGCAAGCATGATCAAATAAGAGGCCCTTGGTAGGACAAATTGACTACCACGGTGTGATGAATAGCAAGAAGGGTGTTGCAGTGGCCACAGTGGGGATAGAAATGAAAGATTTGGAGGCACAAGTTGATTACGGAACACGATGGGATTAACAAACACGGTGGGATTATCAAACACAGTGAGATTAGAAAACATGGTGGGATATTAGAAAGATCAGAATCAGGGTATACGATGGGAGAATATCCCTGGTAGGGTTCAGAGATATCCTAACGAAAATAAAAGATCATGAATGTATGTATGCAATGATAACAAAAAATGCAATGCAACTAATACTACATGATGCATGCTGGGCTCAAGAAAACAAAAACAAGACTTAACAATTAGTTGAAGATATAGATTGTCTATGAGGTCAAGATACCTGAACAGGAACCTTCATCCCTCACCACACAATTTTGGCTTATCCGTGAACACGACAGATGACCTGACTATCGTAGATTTTGATGAAGGGGATCTCGGGTCTGGTCTTCTTCGCATTCATGGTCTTCAACAATAATACATAAATAAATAGTAATGCACCTATTATATGCTAAAAAGAAAATGATGACAGTGAGTTTGCAATGTGATGGCATGCATTCTCACAAAAAAGTTCATGTGTCCTGATGAGGACACAGAGCAAAAGTTCATCAGCAAAGTCAAAGCCAAGGTCATGATGACACCTCCTCCTGAGAATCCTCAGGGGAGGGAAGTGGCGAGCATCGCCTTATTGAAATCTTGAAAATCACTCCTCGGCGAAGTTGAGGCCGAGGTTTGGTGACACCTCCTCTTAATAATCCTTGGGGGAGGGAAGTGGCGAGCATCGCCCTGTTGTGCAGTTCTCCTTGTTTGTTCTTCGTGCCTGAAACACTCGAAAAATGAGATTAGAATGCCAGTATGGCTTATCCCCCTTGCAAGTTGCAATCTACGTTGACCTTTGTCAAGGGGTAATAGCCTTCTTAAGGGTGTAAAAATAAAGCAGCAAATATGCAATGAAAAATGAGAGACTAAGAATGAATGTAAAGATGAGAATTCAAACCAAGCATGGTGATGAAATTTTTTGAAGATTTTGTTGAAATTTGAAAAAGATGTTTTGTGAATAGATTCAATTTTTTGGGGATTTTGAAAATATTCATTTTTTGGAGTTTTAAAAATACTTAATTTTTTGGAGTTTTGAAGATGTTCAACTTTTTTAGAGTTTTTGAAAAAAAATATTTTTTTTGGGAGAGAAAAATCAGTATTGACACAAGTTCTCATCACTTAGTTGTTTTTTCTAGGTTCGTTGGTAGACACCATGTGCAAAATGGAGTTCCTTACCCAGAATTTTTTTGACCTTTAACCTTTGATCAGCCAGAACTTAGCTTTGATTTAGTTGGTCCACCCACACCCTGGGGGGTTAAGAATGAAGAATTCATAGGAAGTCCTTGATAGGCTTTGAAGATGTCAAGAGAGATTTCTCCACTCACACCCAATTGTCCATTGGGTTCAGCCTCTTTAGGTCTTTTCTTCTTTATTAACAACCCTATTTTTATGGCACATTCGGACATGTATTTGACCTGTGGGGTCATTGCCATCTTTTGGCACCTTTTTTTCTACATTTTTGGGTACTCATTGAGATAGACCCATATTTGTTTAAACCTGTGGGGTTCATTACCCATCTTTTGGCACCCTTTTTCTTTCATTGAGAAGTTGGACCTTATGAGATGGCCTCCTACTAAGGCAACAGATGCTTTCGACACTCTCCCCCTCTAGTCCCCTTCGCCTATCTCGGACTGAATAGAAAAGAATAGGGTGAGGGTTTTCCTTCCATCTCTGAGCCTTACTTAGCCTCTCTCTGGTGTTAGGTCATCTGGATTCTGGGATCAGGATGTGTTGTGTGTAGTATGGTATCTACTCTTGAATCCAAGAGAACAACTAGGACATGTGGACTTAAGTCATACTGGTAGTTCTCTCCATTTTTAGGGTAGATTACTTTCCATGAGTGATTCATTGTTCGCATTCCTTGCAATGTAAACAATTTGTTTAATAAAAACAAGGTAGCTACAAATATCGTCAATGAATTCCTCTCAGTTAAAATTGTCAAGAAAATGTGAAACTTAAAATTATTTTAAAAAGAATAGTGTCTTACGAATGACATGATGATGAATGCAACTTCATGTAATACTTGAGAGAAGAAGAAGTTCATTGCTAATGACGGCTTTGCTTGTGCTTGCCTTGCCTTGCCTACCATGCCTTGCCCTGTCTTGCTCGATTGCTCCCACTGTTGATATGCTCCATATTGAATTAAAGAGTAAAAGTCATACAGTGAGGTGCAAGATGTGGTAGATTTGATTTGGCATGGTGGTGTAGACACGCAATTTTGGCCCAGTTGGAGAGTTTAAATTCTTGTTTTCATTTGAAGCAGATCGTGTTTTCCGAACGGATCAAGTTTCTGGCACGTTCCGAAGAGGATCAATGAAGTGATCAGCCGCGCCAATCACCCCGTGTATAGGGTACCTGGCGCCCTGTTTATAGGGCACCAGGTGCCCTATATATAGGGCACTTGGCACTCTATTTATAGGGCACCAGGCGCCCTATAAACAGGGCACCTGGCGCCCTGTATGTAGGGCACCAGGCGCCCTATATACAGGGCGCCTGGCATCATATCAAATCGATTTGACAGGCTGATTTGACCCCTCACAGTGACTCATCTTGTCGACCTGACAGACCTAATGATGCTGGCACCCCATATATAGGGCGCCATGCCGCGTGGCACTATTTTTCGAAAATAGCCAAAGTACCCTCTTTTGGGCTATAAATAGAGCTCCATTTGGAGCTTGGAAGAGGTTCCAACTTCGTGCCACCCTAGAGCTCATCCAACACCACGTTTCTAAGCCATTCTCATCCCCCACAAGCCTTCAAATCGATCCAAAATCGTCCACCAAAAACCCTAAAAACCCTCTGTTTCTGTCACCCAGAAACATGATTTTTCTCCAACTTTGAGAACCTCTATCCGTCTCCCCTCTTACATACAGCATCCAAACCACCTTTCATTAGCTTCATTTTCATATTGTCTACAAGGAGGAGCCCCTACTTCGTCCCGGAAGCCGCCCAGCACTCCGGAGTGGCGTTGCGAAGAGGGGAAGAAAATCTGTCCGGACCAGACTTAGTGCCCCGTATACAGGGCGCTTTGACTTGGTCAACGTGCCCTATAAAGGGGGCACCTGCTCCTGTCGCCCTATATATAGGGCACCAGGAAGGGCAGAAGCTCGTTTTTATCATTTTCGAATTCCGATCACCCGTTTAATCGAGTTTTTGTCTTCCTCTTTCATCCTAGCATTGATCATCATGTTATTTGGCATGTCTTAGAACATTTTGCATCTCATATATGTTTAAAAACCTACCAAAAATAGGGGTTGGGGTTCCGTCCCAATCCGGTTAGTCTCTTTTCATTTGCATGTTCGAATTCAAATTTGAGCACGATACTATGCTTTCATTAGAACTAATGAAACTTTCGCTTGTTTCTATGTTTTATTATGGACATTCTTAGGTAAATCCGATTGAGGCGGAGCTTCAACCTGATCGAAGACAAAGGACTCACTAAGCTCTCTTCTTTCGGCCGGCCGAGAGAGAAGAAGTCGGAACTCAATAATCTCCCCGCTTCCAAAGGTACGACGGTCACTTCTCCATTTCACTTCTTTTCATTCTACCATATTTTGGAGCCTTTGGCTCCTGGCGACCACAACCACTAACATCTCATCCAACAAGTCCCCAAAGCAAGCGTAGTCGCCGGAAGGGGGAGATCTGCGGGTGTCCCGTTTCGGGTGCTTACAGGTGGAAATAGGATTGATGACGCAGAAGGCAAAAATTGGGATATCACCCAGGAAATTTCTCAACCTTTAATTTTTTTTCTTGAAAGTAAAACTTGGAAAAAGAATGAGAATTTTAAAATAAATAAATATTTTTAAAAAATAAAAGTAAATTAAATGGGCTCTTGGGCCCAGGAATGGTTGGAATCAAGAGGCACGTGGGCCCAAGAGTTGAATGCGGGCCGGAGGGCCCAGTTGATGTTGATGGGCATGAGGGCCTGATTGGTGGTGATGGGCTCAAAGGCCCGATTGGAGGTTGAGCCTGAGGGACCCAACGAAACGAGCGGGCACACGGACCTGATTTAGATGGTTGGGAGCATGGTCGTGATTTTGAAGACTGATGAGGGGCTTGTGGGCTCCATTGAAGAGTATGGGTGCGCAAGCCTATATTGAAGAAGCGGGGGCATGGGAGCCCGATTTTGAAGAAGTCAGGGCACGTGGGACTAAAGTTGAAAGAGTGTGGGCATATGTGCCCGAGATTGCTGGAAGGTGGGCATGGGAGCCAGATTTAGAAGGACTTTGGGCACATGGGCCCGGTTGCAAAAAAATGTGGGCATGTGAGCCCGGTTGAGGTGAATTGTGGGCACGCGGGCCCGATTTAGAAAAATTAGAGGCACGTAGGCCCGATTGGGGAGAATTGTGGGCACCTAGGCCCGATGGAAGGAAAGGGGCACGTAGGCCTAGTTGGGGAAAAGGGGCACATAGGCTGGGTGAAAAGAAAGGGGCACACAGGCCAGATTGGAGAAAAGGGGCATGCGGGCCTGGTTGATGAAAAGGGGCATGTGGGCCCAGTTGATTAAAAGGGGCACGTGGGCCCGGTTGGGTGAAGGGGGCATGTGGGCCCTGTTGAGGAAAAGGGGCACGTGGACCCGATTGAATGAAAGGGGCACGTGGGCCCAATTGGATAAAGGGGGCACATGGGCCCGGCTGATGGAAAGGGGCACATGGGCCCAGTTGATGAAAAGGGGCATAAGAGCCCAAGAAAGAGGCATAAGGGCCCAATTGAAGAAGAGGGGCATAAGGGCCCAATCGAATGGAATGAAGTATGGGTGGTGGCCCCAATATTGAAGAATTGGGAGCCCATGGGCCCATTCAACGATTGTGAGGAAGATGAATATAGGGAGGATGAATTGTGGGCCCATGGGCCCAACCATAAATTGTGAGGAAAATGAGATATGGGTTGCAGCCCTAAGATCAATTGATTATGGTCCCATGGGCCAGATTGCTCTTTACAAAGAGAGTGGGGCAAGGGTCGCGACCCTAAGACTGATTTCTAGGATTTTGCCTGCCTAGCTAGAGGAGGTCCTAGTATCCCTTTTCTAAGGTCTATATCCTTCTGGAGGATTCATTCCCGATTTCGTTGACCAATTCTATCCTTTTATTTTTCAGTTCATGGGTCATTTCTATCTCCCCAACTTCAGGGATCAATTCCAATGATGGCAACATTTGATCTGTACTTGGCGAATCCTTGCCTAGTCCTTGACAATCAACTGAATTTGTGATCCCCTCATCTAAGCTCCCTACAGTAGGCTTCTCTTCAGGTTGTTCTAGGGAAGAGGCCATGCCTAGCCTAGGGTATTCTAGAAAGATAGAAGAGTTTGGCTCGATCTCCCCTACTAATTGATTTTGATCTTGAGAGATAGCAATGATATGTTGAGAAGTTGACTCCTCTTCCAGGGTAGGAGCACAAATGGTTGGAGTGATTGATTCCTGTACAGCGGTAGGAGCATAAAGGGTTGAAGTGACTAAATCATCCGTCATAGTAGAAGTAGGGATGATCAGATTGATTGGTTCCTCTACCATGGTAGGAGCATAAATGATAGGAGTGGCTAGTAACTATGCCAAGGCAGGAGCAATAGAAGAAACATGTGCCTTAACTGACTTAGGGTGAACCCTATTTTGAGGAATTGATTGAATAGCCAAGGGTTGTTCAATTGGTGTTTGCACAGAAGTTGGCTTAGGCTAAGGAGCTAATGGAAAAATTAGTTGAGGTGCCAAGGCTTGTGTGGTTGGTTGAGGAGCTATTGGTGAAGTAGACTGAGAAGCCAAGGGCTGGATTATTGGCCGAGAGGCCTTTGGAAATGTTGGTGGAGTCGAAAGCTGGGGATCTAGTTTTGATAATGAGGTGTTGGTACAATTGACATGCGGAGCTTGATTGTGCATAGTTGGTTGTGCCATTGACACGGGTTGTAGGACCGGCTGAGGTTGGGGCAAAATCAACTGACATCGAGGAGTCGGCGAAAGATGATGATCTGGATGGGGTTGGGGAGGGCTCCTAGGTTGGGGCATAGCATCAATGCTCCTCCTGGCCATGGGCCTTAATTCATCAGAATATTGCATTAATTCCACATCTTCTCTTACTTTCCCAATTATAGAATAGCCTGGCCCATATCGTTGCAAGAATTTTTTTTGACAATTTCGAAATCTCATATTTCTATTTACCTTAGTGAAAAAAATCATTCTAGGGCTACACCATCCAATGATCGCCTAAAAAGAATAGCAAGAGCTCTTCGATCATCTTGCCATCGAGATGATTTGCTCAAAAAATGATTGACATGGCTAAAGGGGTCACCTGAGCCATTGTAGCGAAGGTAGGCCAGTGTTTGTGATGGAGAAATGTAGATACTATAGATGGGAGATTCAAGCGTTTCCTGATCCCTAGCAATGGGTGGAGAGAAATTCACTAGGGGGTATGCACGTGGTACTCTGATGGGAGTGAGGTGGGTTGGTGTGCGAGCTGAAGAATGACCCACAATGGAGTTAGTAGGTAAAGTAACATGGCAGGACTGCCCAGGTGGGGTTATAGTAAGAGGTCGAACTGCCGATTGGGCAGGCGAGGCAGCTCGGTTGACTTTGGTTGGACCTTGATTGACAAGCGTCTTGCCCTTTGCTATGGACTACAAGATTGAGAAGGATTTAGGGTCAAGGTGGAGAGATAGGCCTTGGAGTAGTTGCTCCATGCTAAGCGGAGCAGGCTGATGGGTGTGATCTTGAATTTTGGGTTCCCTGATGGCATTAACATGGCCCTCTGGTTGATGTAGCACGTAGTGACCCATCTTGTAGTAGTCCGACATCCTGATGTGTCTTTCGGACCTTAGCGCCATGGGCATCCTGTCAAACTTTCTAACAAGATAGTTGAAAGAAAGCAAGTAAAAAGTATAAATGAAAAGAGAATTTTTTTTGTTGTGTTTTGTTTTGTTTCAATTTTTTTGTTTTAGTTTTGTTGTTTGCTAAACAAGTTGAACACAGAATTAAAGAGATTTTTGTTTTGTTTTTTAGGTGTTTTGAAAGAAGAATTTTTTGGACTGTTTTCAATTGTGATGACCAAGCAAGTTATGCAAACAAGTTCTTAAAATGACTACTCTACAATTTTTGGGTTCAAACCTTAGACTAGATAAGATAGATTGTTAGCAATTTTTCACTCAAGTAGGTATGGTTTCTATTGCTTCAATCTTCAAGACCTAAGGTGATCACACAATCACCATGAGTAGGTACTTGGGTTCTTCGGATTTTGGGAGAGTGGTACAATCGGCCCAACCGTGCAGAGAGGAATACTCCACGGATAAGGACTTACAGAGGTCTTGATGGAAACAACCAAATCAACTAGGAAGTAATATCCTAGAAGAGAGATTAGAATCTACCAAGGTGTTTGGAGGGTGAGGGTGTGTTGGGAGAGAGAGCTCCCGCCTTGAATGCCCTACAAATCAGAACAAGTCTGGTACCCGATGCAAAAAGCTAATGTAAAAGTAAAAATGGAGGGTAAGAGGAGAAGAAGCAATCAATATGCACAAGCATGAAATGAAATTAAGCAATCAAATGCAAGCAAAACAAGCAACCATAGAACAAGACAAGTAACTAGAAACTAGTAACTAAAAGGTGGTTTGCGCGGGAACCGGCTTGTGATGGAGTGTCCAAGGTGGGGACAAATCTGAAGTAAAGGTAAAAGGGATGGTCCATGCGCGCACCGATTTGAAAATAGGGTGGCTCACATGGGAGCCAAGTTTTGGAAAGGTGGGTGGTTCACGCGGGAACCAGTTTTTGAAGAAAAAGGGGTAGTTTACGTGGGAACCAGTTTGTTTAGTTGAAAAAAATGAAGGAAGGCCACGTGGGGCCAATTTAAAGTGGTGTAAAGGGGTGGTCCACGCGGTGACCGATCTGAAAGTGGGTTGGTTCATGCAGGAACCAGTTTAGAAAAGCGGGTTGGTTCACGCCGAAACCGGTTTTTATGAAGAAAAAGGTGGTTCATGCGGGAACCGATGTAAAAGATGACAAAATGGAAAGACGGCCACGTGGGGCCAATCTGATGGTGATGCAAAGAGGTGGTCCACGTGGGGACCGATCTGAAAATAAGTTGGTTCACATAGGAACCGAGTTGAAAAGAAAGGTGGTTTACGCAGGAATTGGTTTATAAGAAGAAAATAATGGTTCACGCAGGAACTGAGTTGAAATTAAAAGAAAGAAAGTCAAGTCCACATGGGAAAAAATCTTAAATAAAGAGAAAACAGCAAGTTTCAAAGGTAAATGAACATGAGAAAGGTGAAAGACAAGCCGGTTCGTGCGGGAACCAAGTCAGAAAACAACTAGTAGCACAAATCAATCAAGTTAGCACGGTTAAAGATATTGGTTGTCCCACTGTGGTCTCCAAAAAGCTATCAACTCTAGAAATGGGTTCCACAATAGCACCTCAATAAAAGGTGATGATACATTAGGAGAAAGGGAGTGAATCCGAAAACACTCAGAATGTGGTAAAATCCTCACCTCGGTCCCACACTCACATTGATTCCCGAACTTTCATCTCACGGCGTTGCTCGAGCACTGGAGACAGTTCGGGTCATGTGGGAGGAGAGAGAGGAGTAGAATGACTTAGAACATAAGTAAAGAAATTGTGGTCGCCACGATCTGCAGGCTCCGCTTTATGGAATAGAAACAAGAGATGACCATGTGTACCATAGTGCGGGAAATGGATGTGCGAGTTCAACCTTCTCCTTCTTCGGCCGGCCGATGAAGAAGAGTCTCCAACCAATGCTAGCTTGATGTACCTGTGCAACTAATAAACAAGGAAGACAAGAAAACAAGTGAAATAAAGATTAGAGCTGAGTGAAGTGTAGTAATTGTAAAAACAATAACATAAAGAGGCAATTGGAAACAAACTCACTGAATTTGGGGTTAGCCCTAACCCCTTTTTTAGTTTTTTATGATGTATGAAATGATGCAAAACTGAATAAAAATGATACTTAAATATGAACTAAATGATATGAATGAAGAGTTAGCAAAGATAATATGAATGATTAAAGACAATACAACCAAGGCAAAGTGGCAACCAGGTTGGACAGATTAAATCTAAACTACGTGGCTCTAAAGTAGAGACCGCAAAGGACAGCACCAATGTTAGAATCATGTGCCATTTATTTAAAAATAAAGAGAAATCACCAAGGGTGGCTTGATATTAAGACAAGTTTTTTTGAATCCTTTAAGAAGTGGCATGAATTTGCCTGAAAGTTCTGTTGTTGGAAGTTGAAGATCCGGGAACCACCAGCGCGATGTTGATGCAAGATTTGTCTCAGGCACCACAGATGTCTAAATTAAATGATTCTTATTTTAAATTAAAGAGGACTCACCGGGGAACAATTTATATGAAGGATGTATGGGCTGAATCTTCAATTAATTGTAGTAAAATTGACTGAGAAGACAATGACCAAGAAGGGGAGACTTCGGATCTATCTATGCAACGCCGGTGTAGAAGCCATCACGAGCCAAGGTGATGTCAGAATCAATCTTCGTTTATTGGAGATGAAATATAGCTCGATGAAGAACACTTCTTCTGAAGAAATATTGGCTTAGAAATGATCAGGAAGATCTGTAGAAGCCGATGATCAGCAAAGCAGCATGTCGGAGCTTAAACTGGCTTCTCTTAACTTCAGGATGATCTTCGGACACCAGGAAGAAGAGATGACAATTTGGGGAGGCTGGGATGAACCTAGGGTGGATTTAAAATGAGGGGAAGAGTGCTAAATGATGGGGATGCCCTTCTTAGGTCGTTCATATGAGTCTCCCTTTATAAGGGATGAGAAATAAATCAAAAAATAGCAACTTTTGATACATCCGACCATAGGTTGGATTTCCTCCATTTAATGTTGCTAATTTTTATCATCAGGCTTCTATAAACTTAACCAACTCATTTAGAGGGATTGAAAAACATATATCACCTTCCTGATGCTCAAAAT
Organism: Cryptocoryne crispatula var. balansae; assembly: GCA_036172225.1. Taxonomy (NCBI): domain Eukaryota; kingdom Viridiplantae; phylum Streptophyta; class Magnoliopsida; order Alismatales; family Araceae; genus Cryptocoryne; species Cryptocoryne crispatula. The sequence goes on from CM069924.1 coordinate 19,067,695, forward strand.
TTGTCTCCATTCGAAGAGGAAACAAATCTGGTCTAAAAATAGCAAGTTTTAATGTATAAGACAATAAGTTGGATTGCCAACATTTGAAGATGCTAATTTTAACCATGAAGCTTTCAGATACTTTATCAAGTGATATGGAGGGGGGGAAAAAGAAGGTAAGGTTAAGAATTGGTCAGAGATGTGCCCAATGGGCTGGGCTTGAATGCAATTGGGCTTGATCAGGGGTGCATGCAGACAGAATTGCGCGTCTGATTTCTAAAGGGTGCTGCGGACAAATGGGAGATCGGAATTGAATGCCATTTGTTGTAATGAAAATATGAATTATACAGAAATATTATTCATGTTGATGTCTTCTTTAGTATACATCCATAGAATCCTGTGAATAAATTTTAATTAGAGGAAATGCAAAGAAAAGTATAATCTGGCACACAAATAAGTGGTGCGACCTTGGTGCAAAGACCACCAAGAGCAACATAGAAGTTAGAATGGACTCTCGTTTGACAAACATGGATTTGATTAGAAATTAGCAACTCATCCTCATATTTCTAGTAAGCTCCTCAGCTCGTCCAAAAGGGTGGTTCAGCTTGATTTTATGGTTTAAAAGAGATGTTACCAATGTAATAAGGGTTTAAGCTCTAAATAAGGCCAAATTGGCGTATCTACAAGTTGGAGAAGTAAGGGAGGGGAGGGGTTTAGGTGGCGCGGAGATGTGAGTGTGGAGGGGTGCATTGGATTTTGGAGAGGAGAGTTTCAACAAGGACGAAAAAAGGGGGTGCAACCAAAGTGGGCCACGAGAGAGAGGATCAAGGGGGAGGAGGAGAGGCGGATCAGCCAAAAGGGGGTGGTGGGAAGTGAATGGGGACAATGGATGAGTGGGAGGGGGAGTTGTGTTGTGGATCCGTCAAAGGGGTGCTACAGGAAGAGATTGGGAGCGCAAGGACAAGTGGAGGACGAAGGAGATGGGGGTGCAGACAAAGGATGGGGGAAGCCGTATGGGGAAGGAGGGAGTGAAACTATAAGGAATCGTTCTACAAAATTTGGTGCAACGGAAGCAACGATTCCTTTATGTTTATTTAGAAGTTGTCTAAATCAGAACTGAACAATGAAAACAAAGAACTGATCGAAATGGGTTTGAATATAAATAATAGGGATTCATATAACTCAATGGAGATAAGAATTACTTATAAAGCTCTTCAAACTGTTCAAGTGTTTGGTCACCAGCGGTATCCACACGAACTTCATCCACAGCAGGTTCTTCATTCGTGCTGACCTTAATAACTATTCCCGAACAAATCTCCATTGACCATGGACACCATCCAAAGAGAGAAGAAGATAAGGAAGAGGCTGAGGATGTGGTTTTCACCATTGTCTTGATAGGGTTTGGCTAAAATCATTAGTATTCATAGAAAACTTAAAATTTTTTATAAAACCCCAAAATATTCATAAATTATGCCCTTCCCCTGTACCTATGGATAAGTCCTTATGTGTGTGACCCATTAGGCCCAATAGCCTATTTGGTTGAGACCTAAATAAAAAAGAACAATCTAATTTAATTTAATTAAAAATGTTATTCGAACATATTAATCAGCTTGTTGATCATAAAAGGTACAAGTCATATCCCATGATTTCAAATGAGTATAGAGATAATATTATCTCCATTGAGCCTTTCCATCATCATTTACCACATGGTTGTAAATCCTCATCCACTTAATGTCCTGGTCAGAAAAGAGTATGGCATCGACTGTCAACTCCTTTGTATACCGACTCTATAGAATTCTATACTCAAAATCAGATCAATTGAAATAATCTTTTTCCAATTATCCTTTCTACCCTGGCCAGGATTTAGAGTACTATCCCATAGGATATTCACTCTCACTTATCGAGAGTGGATGATCCCTTGTTATTCACTCAATTGCCTCCACTAGTTTTCCTTGTACCTGATCTATCGCTATATTAGACTATCTGAACAATGATCCATAAGTAAATGGTCAAAATACAAGTTCTACTCAATAATGAATCTTTGGTGACTTAGGTCAAGGATCCAACAATGAAATTATAATGATAGAAAACTCTAATTGACAATTCGGTAAGATACTATTCAGGGTTTCTAATTTAGTCATTTCAATGAACTCATTCGACTAATGAGCACATGTTTGTGTATCTCAGTATCTCCACACTAATGACCAATGAGATTAGTCATCCTCGTCATATGAGAAACAATCACACACACTAGTCTATCTGGATCCTTGATGTTCCATCTCAAGGATCCAATGCCTATGAATATTTCGATCACATATATCTAGAAGATTGATCTCATTATCATGATCTCATCATGATTCAATCATCATTGCATGTGATCAAGGACTTCATTACTTTGTACACATATAATAAAAGCTAGTAATGAAGATTTGCCTAACTAATTGAATAAGATATTTCTAGATTGTCGAATCATATCATATATGATTAGCTTGTATACCATATATTTCTATCAATCTCCAACTTACACTAAATCCAATCACCCATTTCGTTGATCTCTATCAGTTTGAGGTGAAGCTCAAACACTCCTTGAGTAACTACTTCAGTTAGTGGATTTATAATGTTATTAGTGGTAGATACTCTATCTTTAATTATATCTTTATAAGCAATATTCTATATGATTCTATGGTATTTCTAGAGAAGTTTTTATTTCTAATGAGACATCGGCCCTACCCCTATTGTTTTTTCAAAACAATATTACACTTTTAGATAAAGTTGGTACAATGCCATATCTCATATGAACATCTTCATCTAAGTTACTTCTCAAGTATTTTGCAACTATTATGTATCTTCTTTACATACATTCTAGAATTTATAGTGTTCTATTGCATGGAACTCTTCTTGCTCACTATGCCACCATTATATTGACTTACTATCAATTATCTAACTAGAAGCTTGTGTTTGTAAAACTACAAGACCTTAAGTCTTATCCATCATACTTTAGAGATACATCCTTAGTGATTCTCAAGTACTAAATAATACATCTATAAACTATACAGTGACTCTCACCAGGATCTTCTTGATGAATGCTTATAACATATAAAGCATTAATCACATCATGTACATAGCATCACATGCATGATAGACCCTATGACAAAAGCATAAGGGATCTACTCATGCATTCTCTTTATCTCTTAAGAAGTCTATAAAGACATCTCTTTAGAGAGAGAAACTCCACACCACACAAATAAGAAACATATCTTAGAGTTTATCATATCAAACTTTTTGACTATGGTGACTACATACATTAACTGGGCAAAGTTAAACAACCTTTTAAATATATCTCCATAGATTTTAAAACCCACTTTATATTTGGAGGATTAATTTGATAGCTAGGCTCACATATGATAACATACATTCTTCATTCATAATGAGTAGTATATCATTGATATGAAATGTTAAGAAAGTAATAGCACTCTCACTTATCTTCTTGAATACACAAGCTCCTCTTTGTTCTTAATGAAGTCATAAGATTTAATCTCATTAAATCTTTTGTACCATTTATGGGAAGTTTGGTTTTAGTTCATAAATAGACCTTACACACACTTTATTTGGATGTTACTGGGACCTGATTTCCTAATGCCCTGTTTGGTTAGAGTTTCATTTTTGGTACTATATCAATATTGATATTAATATTTTCAAATGTTGGAGTATAAATATCAAAAGTAATACAAGTTGTCACTTGTATTACATAATATGCTTTGTTTGCATTATAAATTTTAAAATTGATACAATTAACCAAACACTTCTTAATGGTTCTTATCAATATCAATTTTAAAATTGATAGTGATAGAAGTACCTAATAATGTTATCAAACAAGGCATAAGGTTGTATCATATACACCTATTTCTCAAAATACCATAGAGAAACACTATCTTAACATCTAATTGATACATCGTATAGTCATAGTGTGTAACAATCAAAATCCAAATGGATTAAACTATGGCATAGGTAAAAGTGTCTTGTCAGTTCAACTATTTGACTTAGATGATATCCTTTTCATCTATCATTATCTTGAAGGTATCTACCTTCTAATCTACTTCAATTTATTCTTTAGTGATCCATTCATACTTTATAGATACTATGTCCTCAGATGGATTTATCAAATTCTAAACTTGATTAGAATAGATAGAATTTATTTTGGATTTTATTCTCTTCCTATTTTAGAATCAATATCTCATATTGCTTTTGTATAGATCTTAAGATCATTATCCTTTCTATCTTATATCTCATTTCTTCCATTAAAGATATGTCCCACATATCTCTTAAGTTGCATGGACTTAAGAAAAGGCCTATGATTTGTCCTTGTGTAATTATTAATTAGTACTTTAATAAAAGTATCTTTGGGTTGTGAGACTCGAACATCTTCCATATATACCTTGCTCTCACTATCTTTCTTAAGGAGGAACTCTTCCTCTAGAAAATATAGTGAATTGAGCAACTAATACCCTTATACTTAAGAGTGGTATATTTAATATTCATAAGTTTTCTTAGCATATCCCACAAGCCAACACTTCATAGTCTTATATTCCTACTAGTTAGGGTTATACTTCTTCACCAAGCTGGACATTCTGAAACCTCGGCCTAATGGGCGGTGGCCCTAAGATTGAGGAATTGTGGGCCCATGGGCCCAATCGTTGATTTGGAGGAGAATAAAGAAAGGGTCGTGGCTCTAAGATTGATTGATCGTGGGCCCATTGGCCGGATTGTTGCTTAGGAGAAGAATGGGGTAAGGGTCATGGACCTAAGATTGATGCTAACGGATTTGCCTACCTATTCGGAGGAGGTCCCAGTATCCCTTTGCTAATGTCTATGCCCTTTTGGAGGCTTGTTGATTCCTTCTCCAATTCACTGACCAATTCGGTCTCCCTACTTCTCAGTTCAGGGGTCAATTCAATCTGACCAACATCAGGGATTAATTCCAATGATTGTAATGATTGATCTATACCTGGTGAATCCTTGCCTAGTCCTTGACAATCAACTGAATTTGTGATCCCCTCATCTAAGCTTCCTTTAGTAGGCTTCTTTTCAGGTTGTTCTGGGGAAGAGGGCATGCCTAGTTTAGGGGATTCCAAAAAGGTAGAAGGGTTTGGTTCGACCTCCCCTACTAGCTGACTTTGATCTTGAGATATAGCAATGACATGATGAGAAGCTGATTCTTCTGCCATGGCAGGAGCACAAATGGTTGGAGTTATTAATTCCTTTGCCAGGGCAGGAGCTTGAAAGGTCGAAGTGTCTGAATCATCTACCACAGGAGCAAGAATAGTAGGAGTGATTGATTCCTTTGTTGGGGCAAGAGTAATAGAAGAAATGATTGGTTGTTGTGCAACCAACTGAGGAGGATCCCTATGCGGTGGGATTGGTTGAGAAGCCGAGGTTTGCTCGATCGGCTTAGGATGAATGATTGGCTGAGGGACCGTTGGTAAAGTGGGTTGGGGGGCCCAGGCTTGCGTGGCTAGCCGAGGGGTTGTTGTTGATATAGGCTGAGAAGCCAATGGTCGGATGATTGGTTGAGGGGCCTTTGGAAATTTTGGTGAGGTCAAAGGCTGGGGAGCCGGTTTATGTAATGAAGTATTTGCAAAAGCGACAAGAGGAACTTGATTGTGCACAGTTGGTTGTGCCATTGGCAAGGTTTGCATGACTGGCTGAGGTTATGGCATGGGCAACTGGCGTCGAGGAATCGGCCGATGAAGATGATCAGGATGGGATTGGGGAGGACTCCTAGGTTTATGTATAGCATCATTGCTCCTCTCAAGCCTGGGCCTCAATTCATCAGAATATAGCATTAATTTCACATCTTCTTTTGCTTTCCTAATTATTGAATAACTCAGCCCATATCATTGTAAGAATTTGGCCTTACCAGTTTCAAAATCCCATATTTCTATTGCATTCAATGAAAAAAACCAATCTAGGTCTGCACCCTCTAAAGATCTCCTAAAAAGAAAGGCAAGGGTCTTTCTATCATTCTGTCATCGAAATGATTTGCTCAGGAAATCATTGACATGGGTGAAGGGATCACCTGAGCCATTGTAGTGATGGTAGGTTGGCATTTGTGATTGGGGGATGTAGATAGTATAGAGGGGGAATTCGACAGTTTCCTGATCCTTGGCAACAGGTGGAGAAGAATTCACCAGAAGGGTGCATGTGGCACTCGGATGGGAGGGGGGTGAGTTGGTGTGCAAGCTAAAGAATGACCCACAATGGGGTGAGTAGATGAAGTAGCATGGCAGGACTTCCCAGGTGGGGTTATGGTAAGAGGTTGAACTGCCGATTGGGGAGGTGACGCAGCTCGGTTGACTTTGGCTGGACCTTGATTAGCAGGCATCTTGCCCTTCACTAAAGATTGTATGAATGACAAGGTATTGGGATCAAGATAAAAAGATAGATCCTTAAGAGCTTCTCCTATACTAAATGAAGTGGATTGAAGGGCATCCCCTTGCACTTCAGGTTCCATAGCAGCATTGACATGGCTCTCGGGTTGTTGTTGGAGCTTGTAGAGACCTTCCCCGTACTCCTATTGCTTGTAGTAGTCCGATCTCCCAACATGGCTTCCGGACTTTAGCATCATGGGCATCATGTCAATCTTTCTAGAAAGATGGTTAGAAAAGAGAGCAAGCAAAGCACATAATTGAAAATTTTTTGTTATGTTTTGTTTTGTTAGATTTTTTTGTTTCAATTTGGTTGTTTGAAAAACAAGTTGAACACAAAATTAGAGAGATTTTTGTTTTGTTTTTTTAGGTGTTTTGCAAGAAGAAATTTTTTGTTGTTTTCAATTTTTGGTGAGCAAGCAAGTTATGCAAACAAGGTTTTAAAATGACTACTCGACAATTTTTGGGTTGAAACCTTAGATTAGATAGATTGTTAGTAATTGTTCACTCAAGTAGGTATGGTTCCTATTTCTTCAATCTTCAAGACCTAAGGTTGTCACTCAATCACCACGAGTAGGTACTTGGGTTCTTCGGGTTTTGAGAAAGTGGAACAACTGGCCCAATCGTGCGAAGAGGAATACTCCACAGATGGGGACTTACGGAGGTCTTGATGGAAACCACCAAATCAACTAGGAAGGAATATCCTAGAAGAGAGGTAAGAATCCACCAAGAAGGTGTTTGGAGGTGAGGGTGTGATGGGAGAGAGAGCCCCTGCCTCGAATGCCCTACGGATCGGAGCAAGTCTGGTACCCAATGCAAAAATCTAATGCAAAAATGAAAATGGAGGGTAGGAGGAGAATAAGCAATCAATATGCAATAACATGAAATGAAAGGAAGCTAATAAATCAAGCAAGTGAATGCAATCAAGACAAGCAATGATAAAATAAAACAAGTAACTAGTAACTAGTAACTAAAAGGTGGTTTGCACGGGAACCAGCTTGTGATGGAGTGTCCAAGTGGGGACAAATATGAAGTAAAGGTAAAAGGATAGTCCACGCGGGGACCGATTTGAAAATAAAGTGGCTCACGCGGGAGCCGAGTTTTGGAAAAGTAGGTGGTTCAGGCGGGAACCAGTTTTTGAAGGAAAAGGGGTGGTTCACGCGAAAAACAGTTTCTTTGATTGGAAAAATGAAGAAGAGCCACTTGGGGCCAATTTAAAGTGGTGCAAAAGGGTGGTCCACGCGGGGACCGATCTGAAAGTGGGTTGGTTCACGCGGGAACCAGTTTATAAGAAGAAAAGAGTGGTTCACGCGAGAACCGGATTGAAATTAAAGATAAGTAAGTCAAGTCCACATGGGGGACAATCTTAAAGAAAGGGTAAACAACAAATTTAAAGGTAAATTGACATGGAAAAGGTAAAGGACAAGTTGGTTCGCGCGGGAACCAAATCGAAAAACAACTAGTTGCACGAATCAAGCTAGCACAGTTGAAGACATTGGTTGTCCCACCGTGGTCGCTAAAAAGCTATCGATTCCGAAAATGGGTTTCGGATCGGCACCTCAAGAGAAGGTGAAAGATAGAATAGAATATGGGAAAAAGGGGAGTGAATCGGAAGACACTTGGAAAGTGGTAAAAAGTCCTCACCTCGGTCCCACACTCACATTGATCCCTAAACTTTCATCTCACGGCGTCGCTCGAGCACTGGAGATGGCTTAGGTCATGTGGGAGGAGAGTGGGGAGAAGATGAACTTAGAACATGAATAAAAATAGGTGGTTGCCAGGAGCCGCGGGCTCCGCTTTATGGAATAGAAACCAGATTAAGTTGAATTTGACCGTGTGTACCTTAGCGTGGGAGATTGGGATGTGAGTTCAACCTTCTTCTTCTTCGGCCGGCCGATGAAGAAGAGTCCAACCGATACTAGCTTGGTGTATTTGTGCAACTAGAATACAATAAGACAAGAAAACAAGTGAAGAAGGATTAGAACTAAGTGAAGTGTAGTAACTTGTAAAACAATAACATAAAACGGCAATTGGAAACAAACTCACCGGATTCGGGGTTAGCCAAAACCCCTTTTCTTGGTTTTTTGTGATAGATGAAATGATGAAAAATAGAATAAAATGATGCTTAAATATGAATTAAATGATATGAATGAAGAGTTAGCAAAGAGAATATGAATGGTTAAAGACAACACAACCTAGGCAAAGTGGCAACCGAGTTGGACAGATTCAATGTAAATTGCGCGGCTCTAATGCAGAGACCGTAATAGACAGCACCAATGTCAAAATTGAGTGCCATTTGTTTAAAAATAAATATAACTCACCAAGGGTGGTTTGATATGAAGACAAGTTTGCTTGAATCTTATGATAAGTAATCTTAATTTACCTGATAATCTGGATCTTGGACAGTGAAGTTTTGGAAACTCCCAGCACAATGTCGATGTAGGACATGCTATGGGAACCCCAGATATCTGAATTAAATTATTATTGTTTTAAATAAAAGGGGACTCACCAGGGAACAATTTCTATGAAGGATATATAGGCTGAATCACCATTAAATGTACTGAAATAGATTGAGAAAATGATGACTTAGGAGAGAAGACTTCGAATCTTTTTGTATAGCGCCGGTGTTTAAGCCGTAACAAGCCGAGGGAATATCATAATTGATATCCGTTTGTTGGAGATGAAATATATTTTGATGAAGCACACTTCTTATGAAGGAATTAATGCCATAAAATGGCTATAAAGATCTGTAGAAGCTGATGATAAGAAGTGCAGCATGTCGAAGCATAGACCGGCTTCTTTCTTACTTTGGGATGATCTCCGGGAATCAGGATGAAGAGAGGATGATTTGGGGAGGTTGGGATGAGCCTAGGGTGTCTGGAAGATGAAGATAAGAGTGTTGGAGGATGGGGATGCCCTTCTTAAGTCGTTCATATGAGTCTCCCTTTATAGAGAATGAAAAACAGGTCAAAAAATAGCAAGTTTTGATACATCCGACCATAGGTTGGATTTCCTCCATTTAATGCTGCTAATTTTCATCCTGAGGCATATAAAAACTTACCCAAATGATTTAGAGGGATTGTAAATCGTGGATCACCTTCCCCATGTTCAAAATATGTCTCCACTTGAAGAGGAAACAAATCTAGTCCAAAAATAGCAAGTCTTGATATACAAGACAACAAGTTGGATTGCCATCATTTGTTTATGCTAATTTCGACCATGAAGCTTCCAAATACTATATAAAATAATGTGGAGGATGAAAAAGGAAGGTAAGATTGTGAATTTTTCAGATATGTGCCCAATGGGCTGGGCTTGCATGCAATTGGGATTGATCGATGCTGCGTGCGGACAGAACTGCGCATCTGAATTCCAAAGGGCGCTGCAGACAAATAGGAGATCATAATTGAATGCCGTTTTTGTAATGAAAATATAACTCAGAGAAGAAGATTATTCATGTTGAATACTTTTTCATTAGACATCCATATAATCCTGTGAAAAATTTCAAAATAGAGGATATGCTGGGAAAAGCATAATCTGGCACACCACCAAGAGTCTCTTGCTCGGCAAACACGGATTTGATTAGAAATTAGCAAATCATCCTCATATTTCCAATAAGCACCTCGACTCATCCAAAAGGGTGGTTCATCATGATTTTGATGGTCTAAAAGAGATGTTGTCAATGGAATAATGGTTTAAGCTCTAAATAAGGCCAAATTGGCATGTCTACAAGCAAGATCTCTTCGATCATTTTGCTATCAAAACGATTTGCTCAAGAAATCATTGACATGGGTGTAGGGATCACCTGAGCCATTGTAGCGATGGTAGGTTGGCATTTGTGATGGAGGGATATGTAGGACTGGAAAGATGAAACAGATATTTCAGGGGTGGCCTTCGAGACCAAATGGTGCCTTAGCTCTTCAAAGCGCTTATCCATTTGGCTGAGTTTTTCTATGAACGCTTGAGTGAGGTTGGGTTCCTAGCCACCAATGCAAGGTATTTGGATGAACGGGCCGAAAGAGGCAGGTTGGAAGTAGGAACTGACATGGGGTCAGTAGGCAAGGTAGCACGGCAAGATTGTGCAGGATAGTTGATGATGAGGGGCCTAGCTACTGATTGAGGTGGTGAGGGGGCTTGATCTCCCTCAACTGGACCTTGATTGGTGGGCATCTTGCCCTTTGCTAGGGATTGCACCATTGAGAAGGATTCAGGATCAAAGTGGAGAGATAGACCATGGAGGAGTTGTGCCATGATAAATAGAGTAGGTTGGAGGGTGGGATCCTAAATTTTGGGTTCTCTGATGACGTTAACATGGCCCTCTGGTTGAATCATGAGTTGTTGTTGAAGCTTGTAGAGACTCGGACCATACTTGTATTGCTTGTAGAAGTCCGACCTCCCGAAGTGGCTTCCAGACCTTAAAATCATGGGCATCATGTCGATCTTTCTACAAAAAAATGGTTAAAAAAAGAAAAGCAAGTGGAGCACACAATTGAAGATTTTTTGTTATGTTTTGTTTTGTTTGACTTTTTTGTTTCAATTTTTCTATTGGAAAACAAGTTGTACACAAAAATAAAGAGATTTTTTTTGTTTGTTTTAGGTGCTTTGAAAGAAGAAATTTTTGTTTTTTTTCAATTTTGGTGAGCAAGCAAGTTGTGCAAACATGTTTTTCGAATGACTACTCGACAATTTTTGGATTCAAACCTTAGATTAGATAGATTGTTAGACATTATTCACTCAAATAGGTATGGTTCCTATTACTTCAATCTCCAAGACCTAAGGTTGTCACACAATCACCACGAGTAGGTACTTGGGTTATTCGGGATTTTGAAAAATGGTACAACCAGACCAATTGTGCGGAGAGGAATACTCCATGAATGGGGACTTACGGAGGTCTTGATGGAAATCACCGAATCAACTACGAAGGAATATCATATAAGAGATGTTAGAATCTACCAAGAAAGTGTTTGGAGGGTAAGAGTGTGTTGAGAGAGAGCTCCCACATCGAATGCCCTATGGATCGGAATAAGTCCGGTACCCAATGCAAAAAGCTAATGCAAAAGTAAAAGTGGAGGGTAAGAGAAGAAGTAATCAATATGCAAAAACATGAAATGAAAGAAAGTAAGTAAATCGAGCATGCGATATGCAAACGAGACAAGCAATCATGCAACAAAACAAATAATCTAGTGACTAGAACTAAATTAGAATGAAACTAGTTGCACAAACAAATCAAGCTAGCACGGTTAAAGAAATTGGTTGTCCCACCGTGGTCGCCAAAAAGTTGTCGACTCCAAAAATGGGTTTCTCATCTTACGGATTGGCACTCAAGAAAGGGTATGAGAGAGAATGAAGGAAACGCGGAAAACACTCTCACACCTTGGTACCACACTCACATTTATCCCCGAAGTTTCATCTCACGGTGTCGCTCAAGCACCAGAGATGGTTCGAGTCGTGTGGGAGGAGAGTGAGGATGGAATTAAAGAGCTTAATGCATAAAAAATGAAAGTAGGTGGTCACCAGGAATTGCGGGTTCCGCTTTATGTAATGAAAATAAATGACTGTGTGTACCTTAGCGCAGGAAACAGATGTGCAGGTTCAACCTTCTCCTTCCTCGGCCGGCCGATGAATAAAAATCTCTAACCGATGCTAGCTTGATGTACCTGTGCAACTAGTAGACAAAGAAGACAAGAAAACAAGTGAAAGAAGGATTAGAACTGAATGAAGTGTAGTAACTATAAAAACAATAACATAAAACGGCAATTGGAAACAAACTCACCAGATTTGAGGTTAACCCTAACCCCTTTTCTTTGTTTTTTGTGATGTATGAAATGATGCAAAACTAAATAAAAATGATGTTTAAATATGAACTAAATGATATGAATGAAGAGTTAGCAAAGATAATATGAATGATTAAAGACAACACAACCTAAGCAAAGTGGCAACCGGGTTAGACAGATTCAATGTAAACGGCGCAGCTCTGATGCAAAGACCTCAATGGACAGCACCGATGTCAGAATCGAGTTATGTCTGTTGAAATGGATAGAGCACTTGGAAAGGAAGAGTTTCTGTGTTGATAACTTCTCCTCAATATTTCCATACAGCCCTGTAGAAATTATGTAAGTAGACAATAACTAAAAACGGTTACAGATTGCGCGACTTTGTTGAAGTGATCACCATGGACATTCCGAAAATCAGAATAGAAGCATGTTTGATTTTAAAAAATAAAACTTGAAAAGGATTATTTAATATAAAGACACATTGAATTCAATCTTATGATTGATGATATGAATTTACCTGACAAGCCAGATCCTAGATAGTGAAGTTCTAAAAACTCTCAGCATATTGTCGATGTAGGATGTGCTATGGGCAGCACAGATATCAAAATTAAATGATTTTTGTTGTAAATAATAGAGGACTCATCGGGGAATAGTTTTATGAAGAATTAATAGACTGAATCTATCAATAGATGTACTAAAATTGACTGATAAAATCATGACTTAGAAAAGAAGACTTTGGATCTGTTTGTGCAGTGCCGGTGTAGAAGCCACCATGAACCGAGACGATGTCAGAATCAATCTCCATTTGTTGGAGATGAAATATATTTGGATAAATAAAACTTATTCTGAAGGAATCTGGGCAGAAAAATGATCAAAGATATATGTAGAAGCTGATGATCAGCAATGCAGTACGTCGAAGCATGGACTAGCTTCTTTCTCACTTTGGGATGATCTCCGAGCACTACGATGAAGAGAGAACAATTTGGGGAGGTTGGAACAAGCCTAGGATGGTGGTAAGATGAGGAGAAAAGTTATGGAGGATGGGGATGCCCTTCTTAGGTCGTTCAAATGGGTCTCCCTTTATAGAGGATGAGAAACATGTCAAAAAATAGCAAGTTTTGATACATCCGACCATAGGTTGGATTTCCTCCATCTAATGCTGCTAATTTTTACCATGAGGCTTCTAGAAACTTACCCAATTAATTTATAGGGATTTAAAACCATGGATCATCATCCCCATGTTCAAAATATGTCTCCACTTGAAGAGGAAATAAATCTAGTATAAAAATAGCATGTTGTGATGTATAAGACAACAAGTTAGATTGCCATCATGTGATGATGCTAATTTTGACCATGAAGTTTCTAGATACTTTACCAAGTTATATGGAGGAAGAAAAAGGAAGGTAAGGTCATGAATTGGTCAGTGATGTGCCCAATGGGCTGGGCTTGCATGCAATTGGGCTTGATTAGGGGTACGTGCAGACAGAATTGCACATCTAACTTCTAAAAGGTATTGAAGACAAATGGGAAATCAGAATTGAATGCTGTTTGTTGCACTGAAAAGAGGACTCGGAGAGAAAGATTATTCATGTTGAATACTTCTTTAGTAGACATCCACAGAATCCTGTGAAAATTTTGCAATTAGAGGAAATGCCAAGAAAAGCATAATTTGGCACACAAACAAGCGGCACGACCTTGGTGCAAAGACCATCAAGAGAAACATGGAAGTTAGAATGGGATCTCATTTGACAAACACGAATTTGATTAGAAATTAGAAACTCATCCTCAGAATTCCTGTAAGCTTCTCAGCTTGTCCAAAAGGGTGGTTCAGCTTGATTTTGATGGTCTAAAAGAGATGTTGCCAATGGAATAAGGGTTTAAGCTCCAAATAAGGCCAAATTGGCGTGTCTACAATAGTAGGCGATCACTGTGGAATCTACAACTGAAAAGGAGTACATAGTTGTGGAAGCTGTCTAGATAAAGAAGTTCATATTAGATTTGGGAGTTTTCCCTTCTATAACTAATCTTGTTCTAGAATAGAGAAATTGCACAAGAAAAAGAGCCCAGTCAAATCAAACATCGAGCACATTCTGTAATAATACCATTTGAACAAATAGATTGTAGCTCGAGAAGATATAGAAATAGATGGAGTATCTTCAGCTAATAACACTGCATATCCACTAACTAACACTTCGACTCAAACTGTGCTTGAGGGTCACCTTGAGATGATGGAGATTACACACATGGGTGATTGGCTTTTGTGCAAATAAGAGATTAATAGAAATTTATGTCTTACAAGCCAATCATATGTGATATGTTCAAACATTTTTTGTTATATATTATTTAATAAAATTGTCATTTCTTCATTGCATGCTTCTACTACATGCATATATCATAATGAAGTCCTTGATCACATGAAATGATGACTATCATGATAAGATCATGGTAATAAGATTAATCATCTAGCAATATGTGATCCAAATGTTTAAACTCATAGAATCCTTGAGATGAAATATCAAGGATCCAAATGGGGGCAACTAATTATAAGGAATCATCCTACAAAATTTGCTACAGCGAAAGCGACAATTCCTACGTGTTCATTTAGAACCCGTGTCAACCGAAACTAAATGATGAAAACCACAAATCGATTAAAATGGGTTCGAATATACCTGATAGGGATTCAAATAATCCTATGAAATGAAAGAAGATGAGCTTATGAAGCTCTAGAAACTGTTCTAGTGTCCAATCTCCAGTAGTATCCACACAAACTTCACCCACAGCAATTTCTCCCTTCTTGTTGGCCTTGAAAACTCTTCTAGAACGAAGCTCAATCGCCTATGGATGCCTTTTATAAAGATAAGGATGTAGGGAGGAAGCTGAGGACAAAGTTTTTACCCTTGGCTTGATAAGGTTTGGTTGAAACCATTAGTATTTATAGAGAATTTTAAATTTTTTTATAAAAACTCAAAATCTCGATAAATTACGCCGTTGAACCCTGTTCTTATGGATAAGTCATTATATGTGTGACTCACTAGGCCCAATAGCCTATTTGGTTGAGGCCTAATTAAAATAGAATAATTTTATTTAACTTAATTCAATCCATTATCTGATAACAAATTAATTAGCCTACCAATCAAGAAGGGTACAAGTCACATCCTATGATCCCAAATGACTATGGAGATAATCTTATCTCCATTGAGACTTTCCATCATTAGTTACCACATGGATATAAACCCTCGTCCATTCAATGTCTCATCTAGAAAGGAGTATGACATCAACTGTCAACTCATTGGTATACCAACTCTATAGGATCATGTACTCAAAATCAAATCAATTGTAAAACTCTTTTTTCAATTATCCTCTTTACCATGGACAGGGATTTAGAGTACTATTCCATAGGATATTCACTCTCACTTACCGAGAGTGGGCAATCCCTCGGTGTTTGCTCAATTTCCACCATTAGGTAGTTCTTGTACCCGATCCATCGATATACTAGACTATCTAATCAGTGATCCATATGTCAATAGTCAAAGCACAAGTTTTGCCCAACAAGGCATCTTTGGCAACTCAAGTCAAAAGTCCAACCATGCAATTGTGATGAGAGAAAATGCAATTCGATAATTCAGTAAGATATCATTTAGGATTTCTAATCCGGTCAATTCAGTGAACTCATTCAACTAATGAGCACGTATATGTGTATCTATGTGTCTTCACACTAATGACCAATGAGATTGGTCATCCTCATCATATGAGAAGACATCATATACACTAGTCTATCTATCCTTGATGTCATGTCTCAAAGATCCTATGATTAAGAACATTTAGATCACATACCACTAGATGATCAATCTCATTATTATGATCTCATCATGATTCTATCATCATTGTATATAATCAAGGACTTTATTACGATGCACGCATCTAATATGAGTAAGAAATGAAAATTCACTTGATTAATTGAATGAGATATTTCTATAAATGTCGAATAATATCATATATGATTAACTTATAAGGCATACATTTCTATCACTAATGCCATTGATCATTAGGGTGGATACATTGAGATATACAAACAGATGCTAATTAGTGGAATATGTTCATTAAACTACCAAAATAGAAATCTTGAATGGTACCTTACCTAACTGTCTATTAATATTTTCTATCATCATAGTTGCATAGTTAGACATTTGACCTGAGTTGCCAAAGATGTCTTATCGAACGTATATTATGCTTTGTTTATTGACTTATAGATCATCACTACAATAAGTCTAGTACATTTAACGTATCAAGTACAAAGGAAATTGGATGAAGGTACTTAAGTGGATAATAAAGGATTGTTCACTCTTGGTAAGTGAGAGAAAATGCTCTATCGGATAGTACTCCAAATCCATAGCCATGTAACAGAGAAAATAATTGAAAGTTAACCTTTTTGATTGATCCAATTTTAAGTAAAGGATACCAAAGGGTTGGTACATCAACGGGTTGATAGTCGATGATATACCCCTTTCTAACTGGGGTATTAAATGAATTAAAGTTTATACATGTGCAAAATTGATGATTGAAATACTCGATGGAGATGAGATCATCTTCAAAGTCATTTGTGATTATGGAATGTGACTTATATCCTTCAGATTAGAAAACCATTAAATATATTATCAACTAACAGATTTAATATAAGAAGTTGTTTTTTAATTAGGCTCAATCAAATAGACTCTTGGGCCTAGTGGATCACAAAAATAAGGACTGATCTATAAGTATGGGGGCATAAAAGTAATTTATAGAAATTGAGGGGTTTTGTGAAAATCTATAAGTTCTATTAATACTAATGAAATTGACATAACCCTATCAAGACAAAATTTTCATAGAATCTCTCTCTAGATAGTATTTTGTTACAAATCTTAACTTATTTATTTAAATTTGATTTTTAAATCCAGGTCTTAATAGTATATCTTTCGTAGGACAATATGACACAACTGATGACTACTCAAGCATTTGAGGAATCAAATGATGGGCTGTCCAAATTGTAGACACGCCAAATTTGCCTAATTCAGAGCATAAAACTCATGTTTTATAGGGTAACATGTGTGATTGACCTTGTAATGATGTCGGGTCCTTTTAAAGTTGATTTGGAGCTTCGCCAAACGAAATCGGATGTTTTCCGAAGTTTTTCTCAAAAAGCCGTAATTTCCAAGCGAAAGCCACACGTAAAACGTGTAAACACAGAAATTGGCTGAATGACCAATGCCTAATGATCATGCATTGAAAGTTATGGTCATATTCACACTCCGGACAAGTTTTGTTGCATACAGTGCCTTTCCGGTTTGCCGTCGGAGTCATTTTGACATGTATCGGATCTTCTGTTCACTGTCCTAACTTACGGATAAAATTCTGACGTTTTTGAGAGTGTGATGGCTGATCCAATGATATATAGAGCTTATTCAGCCTGTTAGCTTTCCAACGCAACAAACAGCGTTGAATTCCGATTTCGGGAGTGTTCGCAATGGCTTTCGCAAGAAAGACGCGCAAAAACTGTTCCATGCTCCAGGGTCCCTGGTCACATGCGCCCGGAACCCAGGGCACGTGCCCATGCGCCCTACCAGTGAGGCACGTGCCTATGTGCCCTACATTGAGGGCACATGCGCCCCACTCTTGAGGCACAAGAGAACCAGCTTTTCACCGGGACTCTACTGCTGAACAGATTGAGTGGATAAGGTCGAAATGTTTGAAAAGATGGGATGCGTCCCCACTTAAGGGCACATGTGCCCTGGGGGTAGGGCACATGCGCCCTGGGGAAGGGCACATGCGCCCAGAACCAGGGCGCAATGAGCTTGCTTTTTAGCGCAGATCGCGACAGTTTTCTCCTATAAATTAACTCCGATTCCGGTCGTTCCAAAGGCATGAGCACGACCCCCCAGGCATATCAAGACGTCCAACCACCCTCCTGCATCAATTTTGTGATTTTTAGAGAGAGAATTTCGAGTTTTTAGAGAGATAAAAGTCGGTTCAAGAGAGAGGAAGGCTGTTCTGCAGGTGATCAGCCAAGTCTCTCTTCTTCGGCCTCTACAGCAGTGTGTGGACGTCTGCTTCCAAACTCTCTTCATAAACGTTCTTCATCTACAAGTCTTCTTGAGTTTTCAATCTACGGCACTTGATTCTGAGATCGGGGCTGGTTGTGACGAGTGCAGAAGCAAAGTCGCGCCTGGCAGATCCTGGACTGCTGCTCGGCTTTTTCGACAACCCAGATTTGGCCATATCTTTCTCTATTCAACTCAGAATCTTTCTGTTCTTTTTCCTATATATTTTTTAGTTATTATACATCCTACTATAAATTTTTTACATATTTTTACATTATTTTTAGTCTGTTTATCCGAAAATTAAGAAAAGGGGTTAGAGATAACACGAATCCGGTCAGTTTCTAGTCAGTTGTGTGTTTCATGTCATTCTCTTTACATATACTCCACTTTGTCTAGTTCTAATTGTCTATTTCACTTGTTTGTTTTTCTAGTTGCACATAAGATCAATCACCCACACGTTGAGGACTCTTCTTCATCGGCCGGCCGAAGAAGGAGAAGCTTTAACCCACACTCTTCACGCTAAGGTACACACGGTCATCTTTCAATTTTAATTTCATAAATCGGAACCCGCGGTTCCTGGCGACCACATGTTTTAATTTCTTATTTCTCACCCTCCTCCCACATGACCCGAACAGTCTCTTTGGTGATCGAGCGACGCCAAGGGATGAAAGTTCGGGGATCAATGTGAGTGTGGGACCGAGGTGAGAGTTGCTTTCCATGTTTCTTCCTTTCTTTTCTCATCCCCTCTTGAGGTGACGATCTGGATTCACGGACTTCCCTGAAAAGGAGAAGACCCCGTCGAATTTTTAGAGTCGACACAAATCAGCCTTTTGTTACAATCATAGGTAGAGACAAGTCAGGGACGAAAATAGAGTGGCACCACCTTATATGGTTGTCCTAGTGAAGGCAGTACAAGCTCTATGGTTCATGAGTTCAAAAAGAAAGTGGAGAAGCAATCTCAAATTAACATTCATTATCAATATGAGATTTCTACTTTGAAGCAAGAACTATCATATCAACAAAAGTCATTTTAGGAAAAGCTTGAATGACTAACTTAGCGAATATTAACGCAACTTGATTAGAGATTAATGAAACCAATTGATCCATTGACATTGATGCCACCTATGGGATAAAGAGAAGAGAATAGAGATGACAACGATGAGGATGAAGAGGATGAGGAGAGATCCTTTAAAGATGATGAGTGACATGTTTCTATTTTATAGTATACATTATTTATGTTATGTGAAGTTGTTAATTGTACGTAACATTTGAATGTTATTCATTGATCATGTTATTGATTTTTCTTCTATGAACTATCACGTACTCTATTGATTTTCAATTGTGTACGCTCATTGTGTATGATGTAAGAACATGTTTTACGAACAAGTTGGATATCATATGAGTAAATTGTATGAACTCACAAAATATACATGTTCAAAGAATAAATATTGTGTATGTACAAGTTGACAAGTTGTATGAATAGATTGTGATTATTATTGACAATCGGTCCAGTCAAATTGGCGCAGTGGAAGATTTCTGATTCCTTATATATCATTGTCTTGGTCTTGATCGGAATCGAATGACATCACCAAGCCTCTCAAGCATGCGACCTCTATTCGTATCCACATGAACCACCTCCGAAGTTGGGTTCTTATCTACACCGGCATTGACCACTCATCCTAAACAGAACTCCACCATCGAATGGTAGCTGCTAGGGTGGGATACAGTGAAGGAGGGTGGCGGGGGCATAGAGAGCTTCCTTGGCTTGTTAAAGTTTGTGTTCTCATCGCTATTATCTATAGAACTCAAACTTTTTCACAAAAACCCCTCCTTATTCTATAAATTAACCCAAGCTCCCCAACTTACGGATTAGTCCTTATGTGTGTGACCTACTAGGCCCAAGAGCCCATTTGGTTGAGACCTAATTAAAATAACTTCTTTTAAAATAAATCTATTATTTCATAATATATTTAATGGCCTACCGATCATAAAGAGTACAAGCCATATCTTATGATTTCAAATGACTTCGGGGATGAATTCCTCTCCAAAGAGCCTTTCCATCATCGGTTACCACACAAATAAAAATCTTCATCCATCTAATGTCCCGGTCGAATAGGAGTACAGCATCGACTATCAACTCCTAGATATGCCGACACTATATAATCTTATACTTGTAATTTAATCAATTGGAAAACTCTTTTCCAATTATCCTATCTACCTTGGAGAAAGATTCAAAGTACCATCCAAAGAACATTCTCTCTCCTACCGAGAGTAGACGATCCCCGATTGTCTGCTCAATCACCTCCACCAGATTTCTTATATACCTAATCCATTAACTATACAGGAATATAATACTAAGTGATCCATAGGTCAATAGTTAAAGTATATGGTACACCCAGCAAGACATTTTTGGTGAATACCGTGAAACTGTGATATAGAACACCCTGATTGACAATTTGGTAAGATACCATTCTGGGATTCTATACTGGTCAGTTCAGTAAACTTATTTCTCTAATGAGCACATGTACATGTATCTCAGTGTACCCACACTAATAACCAATAAAATAGATCATTTTCATCATATGAGAAGACATCATATACATTAGTCTTACTAGAGCATTGATGTCTCGTCTCAAGAATCCTACAATTAGGAACATCTAGATCATATGCTTCTAGATGATTGATCTCATTATCATGATCTCATCATGATTTAATCACCATTGCATGCAACCTAGGACTTTCATACAATAGACGCATCAAGATAGTGCAAATTATAAAAAAAATGCCAGTAATACTAAATAAGATATTACAAGAAATATAAAATCATATCACATATGATTGACTTGTAGGCATACATTTCTATCAATTATACAAATAGGTTGTGTAAGTTGTACGTCTTTGTGGTTGAATATGGTTGTATGAGTTAAATAGATTAAGTTGAATATGTGTAGTCTATAGTTTGTGAATGTGGTTCTAGGCTTTGTTGGTTCATTTGACACTTAGCAAAGGTTTGTATATTTTTGAATTTCTTACAGATTACAGATGTTGTATAAATTTATATATTCATAAATTTTAAATTTTTAGAAACATTTTTGTTATCATTAAACTATTGGTGACATTATCATACTGGCAAGCAGTCAATATGTTATCACCACTATGATACTTGTGATAGCTCAAGCCATCGTCACTATTATATAGGCAAGCAATCAAAGAAACCAATGCAAATGTCTTTGACTACTCTTGAGTTGTCACCAAAATGTTACTAGCGATGACTTGATTTAATAGATAAGGTTGTCAACCATCTTTAACGTATTTATAGGTCAAATAGTCTTTATGGCCATCATTAATACTTTTGGTGACATGTTTATTGGTGATGTATGTTTGAGGCAAATCATGGGTGAATATCAAACACTACAAGAAAATATATTATTAGGGATGAGTAAATGGAAATGGCTTTGTAAAGTTGTTCCAAATCATGGGTATTAGCGACTTCTTAAAAGCCATTGCCATTGTACGTGTACTAACGATGAATGATTGTTGTCATCGCAACTACATAATTACTGGAGACGACTTTCATCTAGTTGTTGCCAGAAGAGTTGATCACAATGCCTTAAGTCATGTAAAACTAGAAAAAAACAAGAAACTCGACTTCAAAAAATTGTTAGTGCCGTCAATAATATATTTTACTACCAACGACATATACCGTCTATAATAATAAGAAATTGACCTTTCAATGGTTAGATGGCAGTGGCAATGGCTTAGAAGTCATCACCAATTATTTTTCATATTTTAAAAACCCGTGCACCACCTTCCCCCTCCCCTTTCTTTCTTCCTCAAATATCTTCATCTCTTGTGAAACACTCCCTCTCCACAAAAGAATGCAGTTGCCACTGGTTGCTTCCATATCATCGTTGGCATTGGTCACCCACACCATGTGGCGCTTTAGCGTCACTGCTTCTCCTCTCTCATGCACCCAACATCACCTAATGGTTCCTTTCAAGACAAGACTTCCATGCCACCGGAGCTCCACTATCGGCTACCAACATCACCGCCACAGGCCACTGCTATCGCCCTTGCACTGCATCATTCCTTTTTTAGGCACGTATAAACCTTAAAAATCTTCAAGATTGTTTAAGCATGTTTATTGCATGTTTAATTAGATGTTGGTTTGCAAGAGTTAAAGTTTATTTTAATGTGAATTAGGGTTTAAGCATATTGATTTCATTGGTTTAAGATGATAGAAATGTATGCCCTACAAGTCAATCATATGTGATATGATTTTGCATTTCTTATAATATCTTATTCAGTATAAATGGCATAATCTTCATTACTTGCACTATCTAAATGCGTCTATCGTAATGAAGTCCTAAGTTACATGCAATAATGATTGAATCATAATGAGATCATGATAATAAGATCAATCATCTAGAAGCGTGTACTCTAAATATTCCTAGTCGTAGGATCCTCGAGATAGGACATCAAGGATCCGGTAAGACTAGTGTATATGATATCTTCTCATATGATGAGAATGACTAATCTCATTGGTCAACAGTGTAGGGACACTAAGATACATGGACAGGTGCTCATTAGAGGAATGAGTTCACTAAACTGACCAGTATAGAATTCCTAAATGGTATCTTATCGAACTGTCGATCATGGTAGTCTATCATCACGGTTGCACGGTTGGATCTTTGATCTGAGTCGCCAAAAATGTCTTACCGGGCGTACCATGTACTTTCACTATTGACTTATGGATCACTTAGTATTATGGTCCTATACAGTTAATGAATTGGGTATATGGGAAACTCGGTGGAGGCAATTGAGCGGACAATAGGGAACGTCCACTCTCGATAGGAGAGAGAGAGAATGTCCTATGGATAGTACTCTAAATCCTTGGCCAAGGTAGGTAGGATAATTGGAAAAGGATTTTCTAATTGATCTAATTACGAGTACAAGATTCCACAGTGTCAGTATATTTAGGAGTTGACAGTCAATGCCGTACTCCTATCCGACTGAGACATTTAATGGACGAAGATTTATATCCGTGTGATAATCGATGATGGAAAGGCTCTTTGGAGAGAAGTTTATCCCCAAAGACATTTGGGATCATAGGATGTGACTTGTACCCTTCATGATCGGTTGGCCATTAAATCTATTATGAGATAATAGATTTAATTTATAAGAAGTTGTTCTTTTAATTAGGCTTCAACCAAATGAGCTATTGGGAAAAGTATGTCACACATATAAGGTCTAATCCATAAGTTTGGGCGAAAGGGTGTAAATATAGAGAAAGGCGGGGTTTTTGTGAAAAACTCCAAATTCTCTATATAATAGTGAATTGAGCATGAGTCCCACAAGCTAAGGCTGCAAAATTTGTCCCTACCTCTCTCCTTCATGTTTTCTCATGTTGGAGGCCATCGAGGGTTGATGGGACTTCATCTGGGGCAAGTCGGAAGGTCCGACGCGAAGGAGAACCTGACTATGGAGGCGGCTCGTGTGGATACGACTAGAGGCTGCACATTTGAGCGGCTTGGACAATGTGAGAACGCTCGATCTTCTCTGATCTTTAAGGATTATTTGAATCCTGCAAGGGTACATGTTCAAAACTATTTCGAATACCGATTTTGGCGATATTGTTCGATTTCGATCGAGACCAAGACTATATATACAAGGAATCAAAAAATTTTCACTGCGTCAATCTAATCGGATCAATTCCCATCATAAGAATATTAATTTTGTTGGTTTAAGTTTTTATATCTATATTATTTTAATCACATTTTAATATTGTTAAGATAATGTTAATCTAGTTTAAAAGACTTATTTAGTTTGTTAAGAATTGTTTAAATGTTGACTAACCCTGTTTAAATACATTTATTTGGTGTCTATTGATTGTTTATTGTATGTGCTTGAATTTAAGAATATGTTAGAAAGATCTCACTTTTTTTAATGATTCCTAGCTATCTTTGGTTATCGAGCTTTAAACAAGGTATAAATAAAGTATGGGGAAGGCATCAAAAACATAAATTAATATAGAATTCTCCATATCCATGATTAATTAATTTTATGGAATTCTAAGCACTTTCAAACCAAATGAAGTTGATAAATCGAATAAAAAGAGTAGAAACCAATTACTGGTTTAGATTGGCTTAATTAGCCACAAAAACCCAAAAAGAGTAAGAACATAAACCATGGCTAGTTAGACCAATTCAAACCAATTATTGGTTTGGAACCGATAACCGGTTTGGATTGTCCTAAATGGCTAAAAAATCAAAAAAAAGGTGGAACTCAAATTGTGACTAATTATTGGTTTCGATTGGCTTAAACAGCCATAAAACCAAGAAAAGGATTAGAACTTAAACCATGGTCAATTAGGCTAATCCAAATTAGTCATCGGCTTGGAATAGATTAAATGGTCATAAAATCAATTTATAAACCAAAACACAACCAATTAGGCCAATTCAAACTAATTTTCAGTTTAGATTAGCCTAAACAGCCACAAAACCAAAAAAAGAGAAAGAACACAAAACACGGCCGGTTCCCACTTTCAATTTCAATTGGCTTAAATGGCCATAAAAAAAAGTTAGAACCTAAACAATGGTTAGTTAAGCCAATCCAAACTAGTTATCAGTTTAGATTGGCCTACATAATCATAAAATCCAAAAGAAAAAACAGAAAAAAGTGATAGAACCTAAAACATGGCTAATTAGGTCAAATTCAAACTGGTTTCCTATTTGGACATGCCTAACAACTATAATACTTTAAAAAAGGAGTTCGAACCCAATTTAGCACTAGTTAGGCCAATCAAAATTTGTTCGGATTGTCTTAAATGGCCATGAAAACCAATGAAAAGATAGAACTCAAACCTAGCCAGCTAGGCCAATCTAAATCAGTTTTTGATTTGGACTTGTCTAACAGCCATAAAACACAAAAAAAAAGTTAGAACTCAAATCGGTGCCTATTAGGCCAATCCAATCTAGTTACTGTTTTAATTTGGTTTACAAGCCCTTTCAAAACAAACAAAATTGGTAAATAGAATAAAAGAAGTATTTTTTTTATTTTTTTAGGCCTTTCAATACTAAATAGTTTGAGTGTTTATCTAATCTCAGCTCTCTATTTTTTATTTTCAGAAAGTTTCAAAAGAGATCCTCGTTTGAGACTTGCTTCATCTTAAGAAGGTTTGGTTAGAATTAATTGTGTACTACACTTTCTTATATAATTGTTAAATTTTGCATTTATTTTTATATATAATTTTAAAATAACTATTAGTCTAGATGAGTAAATTAGACATGTCTTAGATAGATACCCCCAATAGATTTGGTCATTGTTAACTTCAAGAATTAAAAGAATTTTAGATTATATTTTGCATGAATGTAGAACCCAATTTACACATGGTTAGAACAAAATTTTAATCCAATGTCCTTGTAAAAGATGTTTCAACACTTTTATTTTAAAAATAGATGTGGTTAAAAAATATTTAATATGTGATGGCATAGGATCTCATTATCGAATGTTGATAAGTTACAATGAAATCACTAGAATTTTGATGAAAAGAGAATAAGATTTAATCTATACATATGTGTTAAATCAAATTGATAATATGAACTATTTCCATCTAGAGCATAATGATGTGCTTAATAATGAAAAAAGTATAAAACAAAAAATTTTAATAAGGTTCAAATCACATGTTAATGAGTTAAGGAACATAGGCTTTTGTCAATACATTAAAGAGCTTGAGATTTTGTCGTTCAGTCTCTCAAGATTTACATCATCATTATTTGGATATAAATGTAATGGATTTAGATTTCGAATGATGGATTTAGATTCTATCAAATCAACTCAACTATGTGATGTAAATGTGAATATTGAACTTCATTCTAGTTGTGATAGATATCATAGATGAATATTAGACATATTTGAGATATCATTTGATAAGAGTATTTGTTTAATACTATATAAATCTAAATAGTGAGATGTGTATAATAAGGATAAAAATTTTAAAGTTAATGTTACGTATCTATATCATTAAATACACAAAGAAAACTAAGGATCGATAAACTATTTGCATTTCCATGTCAAGAAGAACACATTTTTATGTAGATGATAACTTGAATATGGGATGCGTGACACTAATAAAATCCCTACCTTGTAACTATTATAACATAACAAAAAATGAAAGTGATAATGAAGTAGAACCATATCAAGAACAACTTGCTAACACACCTATAACGTTAAGTGTAATCGATGAAGAGGTACAACTTCAATAAACTCAAGAAATAAAGATAAAAATTTAAAATTTATATTTATTTTGGTCGAGTTTATTGAAGTTGATCATGATATGGTTCTACTTTCATTTTACAATATGTGAGAATAGTTATAAGGTGAAAATTTTACCTATATTAGAATAGAGATCAGAATTGGGATTAGGATCAAGATCGGAATATCGATAGAGACTATTTGTATAGAGATTGGGATAGAGATAAAGATCAGGATCTAGATAGAAACGGGCTGGTAAAAAGAACGAGATAGAGAGAGATCATGATAGAAATAGAGATAGAACGAGATATTGGGTAAAAAAAGTTACAACTCAAACTATGGCCATTTAGGCCAATCCAAACTTATATCTAGTTTGGATTGGCCTAAACAGTCATAAAACCCAATAAAAAGAGTTAGAACTTAAATCGTGGCCGGTTAGGCCAATCCAAACTAGTGAATTGGTCTAAACACCCATAGAACTAAAAAATGTTAGAACCCAAACTAGAAACCAATTATCAGTTTGCATTGGCCTAAATGATCATAAAACCCCAAAAAATAAAGAGTACAAATCCAAGTAGTGGTTGGTTAGGCCAATCCAAACTAGAGTCCATTAAATCCCAAAAAAAGAGTTAAAATTCAAATTGTGGCTAGTTAGGTCAATCCAAACTGATTTCTAATTTTGATTGGCCTAAATGGTTATAAAACCCAAGAAAAAGAGTCTTAATCATACTGTAGTCTGTTAGGCCAATATAAATTTGGGATTGGTCTAAACACCCATAGAACCCAAAAAATAAAGAGTTAGAACTCAAATGGTGTCAATTTAGGCCAATCCAAATAGGTTTCTGGTTTAGATAGGCCTAACTAGTCATAATAAATCCAAAAAAGAGCTAGAACCCAAATAGTGATCATTTAGACCAATCCAAATGGCCATAAAAAACTCAAAAAAGAGTTAGAATCCATCAGTTTGGATCAATCTAAACGGTCATAAAATACCCAAACAAAGAGTTAAAGCCCAAATTGTGGCTAGTTAGGCTGATCGGAGCCATGGCCTTTTAAGCCAATCCTCAAGTCCACCTCAACAAAATGTGGAAACAAGGACCCTTCACAATGTTCTTTGCATGATGGGTCTACATAGTACTACATTTTTTTGGGTTCACTGGTTAACGATAACCAATCTAGATTAGCCTAAACAGCCATAGAATCATAGATTGGTAACTAGTTTAGATTGGCCCAAATAGCCATTAAAACTAAAAAAAATAGTTAGAACCCAAATGATGTTCCAATTAGTATTGTCCTAAATGGACAAAAAACTTAAAAAAGAGTTTGAACCCAAAGATGGATTGGCCTAAACGGTCATAAAACTTGAAAAAAGAGTTAAAACCTAAAACGTAGATTGTTAGGCCAATCCAAACTTATTTCTGATTTGAATTGGCCTAAATGGTCATAAAACCCAAAGAAAGAGTTAAAAACCAAACTATGTCCGATTAGTTCAAACTGGTTTGGATTTGCCAAAATAGTTAAAAACCCAAAAAAGAGTTAGAATCCATACCATGGCTGATTTAGCCGATCCAAACTGATTTGGATTGGCTTAAACAGTCATAAAACCAAAACAAAAAGAGTTAGATCCCAAATTATGCATGGTTAGGCCAATCTAATATATTTTGTTTGGATTATGGGGTGTTTGGTTGCATGAGAATAAAGGTTTTTATTTTAATTTTTAAAATTTATAAGAAAATTTGTTAAAAGAGGTGTTTGGTAACCATGATAATTTTATGTTTTGAAAATGATTTTCTTCTTAAACAAAAAAAGTGGGTCTCACCTCTTTCTTTTTTTCTTGTGGTCCCCCACTTTGTTTGGTCATGTAGGATAGTTACTCTTTTTTTTTGTTATCACATCCCTCCAAACATGATAATTTTATGTCATGAGTTGGTTCATTTTTTATTTTAATATAATTTTTTATCATGAAAGTGTACAAAAAATCATCATGCAACCAAACATCCCATTAGCCTACATGGCTATAAAACAAAAAAAAAGTTAGAACCCAAACCATGGCAGTTTGGCTAATCCATACTGGTTCCAGTTTAGATTAGCCTAGAAAATCGTAAAACCTAAAAGAAAGAGTTAGAAACAAAAAAGTGGCTGGTTAGGTCAATCTAAACTGGCTAGTTTGCATTCATGTAAATAGACATAAAACTAAAAAATTAGAACACAAATAGTTGTCAGTTTGGCCAATCCAAATTGGTTCTAGTTTGGATTGGCCTAGATGGTCATAAAACCCAAAAGAAAAGAGTTAGGCCAATTAAACCAGGCAGTTTGGGTTGGTGTCAATGGCCATAAAACTAAAAATAAATTTAGAACCCAAAATGTGGTTAGTAAAGCCAATCAAAACTAGTTTTCGATTTGGATTGGCATAAATAGTTATAAAATCCAGAAGAAAAAAAAGTTAGAACTCGAACCGTGGATGATTCAGTCCATCCAAACTGGTTTCTGGTTTGGATTGATTGAAATGATTATACAACTAAAAAGAATGAGTTAGAACCCAAATTGTGGTCAGTTAAGCCAATCCAAAAAGTTTTTCGGTGTAGGTCCACATAGTAAAGTATTTACCTCTTACCTTGAACTTTACAACATGATGTATTATATTTATGACAACAAAATTATATCACTTTCGCAAGAGAAGAAAGACACCATTTTTTGAGATCTTGAGGTAAATATATTGATTATATTTATAGTTTTAACTTATACATTATGATCAATAGTGTATTATTAAAAATTATCAATTTCTTACAATTGTGCATCAATATTTTACATTTGAGCAATTTACATCGATAGATGTAGATAGTTTAAAACATATAGAAAAAATGTAAATAAAAATGAAGAAACCATCTAAATAAAATATAATAACACATATTTAGTTTTTTATCCTTATTGTTGTATGTTAGAACAAATCAATTTTGTGTATCCAATATTTTACAAGACATAACTAGAGAAGGCTCATGTGATTATGCCTACACAATGTGATCTAGATCAGTGACATCATATATGTGACATATGAGTTAAAGATGCAAATAAGGTAAGAGCTTTTGTTAATTTAATTTATTGTTCATTTGAGCATGACTATTTATTAATTATTTAACTCTTATAAATTTTTTAAGGCCATTAGTGAAATAAATAAAGGCAATCAAGTTGGTTTAGCAATGCCTTATAGAAGAGGAAGGACAAATGTTCTTCAATTAGAGATAAATTTTTTAAGTATTCAATTCAGTTACTATTTGTTCTTGAGTTGCAATGTATTTTAATGCTCTTAATTATTTTGAACAAACACAAAAAAATGATTTTGTCTTACCCATCTAGATGTTTTCCAAATGATCCAGACATATGAAGAGTTAGATGGATACATTGTTTAGAGTAATGAAGCAAGTTGTTAAATGAAGATAAATTTCAAATTTATCTGTACTAATATCATCATTCATTTTTAAATAAATCTTAATACAATTTCTAGTTTTAGGATAATATGTAGCAATTAATCAATGACCAACCGTCAGGAATTGAATGCTAGGATGTCCTAGCAAGTATTTACTATTGAGGAGGCATTCATCACAATTTTCAATAGAGATACGCTAGAATGGATCTGATGTGTTAGGAGAGGACAAACTCGCAACATTTAGTATGATGTAAGTGGTAGAGGTGTCAGTATCTCTAGGAATTTGCTAGTCCAGGAGTTGATGGACAAAGTGGAGAAGTAATCCATCGAATTCAAGAGACAAAACAAGGTTTATTAATTCTCTCCAACAATAGATGTCCGACCAATAAAGGAGCTTTACAGAGAGAATTGAATAGCTAACACAACAAATGTTAGCCAAGATTGATCAATGACTCTCTGCCCATTGATCCATCAAGTTCGAGACTATCTCTAATATAAGGAGAGGAGGAGGATGGAGAGGAGGATGATGATGTTGATGAGGAGGAGGAGGAAGCATCCTTTGAAGAGAATGATTGAAATATTTGCATTTTTATTTTTTTTTGAACACAACTTTTATTTTTGTTCTATTTGATGCGATGTACATAGACTGTTTGTATCATTTATTCAATAGTTTATATAAAAACTACAGTTTGTGTTTTATGGATAAATGAAATTGACTTAAGTAGTTGTGAGAATCATGCATGAAATTGTGAATGAATGAAATTGTGAAATAATGTATGAAATTATTTATATCATAGAATATATCAAAAAATACAGGTTGGTTATGTATATATATATTCATGTATGGTTATAATTCTGTATGAATTATTTTATAATATTAAAAAATTACAAGAATTATTAGCTATGACTTTAAAATGTCATTACTAATTTTATTATCAACGGTTAAAAATATTGACAGTGACTCTCAGTCATTGTCAAACTAACCACTCTAACTCCCAAAACATATTCAGGGTAGGGGTGATCGATTTGGTGACAACTGAAAGTTATCATCAATATTTTTATTAGAGACAATTTGCAACCGTCAGCAATGCTGTTATTTACAATAAGTTTGGGATGACTTTCAAGTCATCACAAAATACTATTGACGATGATTTTTTACTTTTTAGTGACGAGTTGCAACTATTATTATTAAATCTTTTTTTTAGTGAAGCTTGTTGACTATAAATGAAGATGTGTGGTTCAAACAAAGAGAAAGAATATATGCTGAATTATTATAATCATAAAAAAACATATACTTTAAATTTCAGAAAATATTGAATTTAACTCAGCCATCGTTGAAAAGTAAACAATTAAGATTCTTATCGCTGACAAACAAAATCCAAATGTCTGGACTCATAACTAGATTCAGAGAAAAGACTTGTTTGAAGCCCCAATATCATTGATCTTCCATGTCCACTTATGTCCATTCATCATACCTTCGACATTCGAAGCTGATGACAGTCAATAGTGGATCAGAGCACAGGTCAGTTCATGTCACGCCCTCGAATTATCAGATTATAAACATGCGCAGCAGAAAACACGGCAATCTGAGAATGCGACAGCTGGGTTTAAATTAATAAACCCGTGGTAAGAAAACAACCTGATATTCAATTAACCACAAACTCTACAACTGGTAACCAAAAAAAAAACGGTTCACATAACCGATTACACCACATAAAAACCGGTACAAACATATCCACACACTGGCTAACACAGCCACCAAAAATCCGCTTTCACGCAGCCTAACCCGATTCAACTATATCAGGTACAAAAGACTAATACTAACCTGGATAAGAAAGTCACACCTTCTCGGATCCCTAAGTAGGAGCAAGATCTCCCACAAACTCTTCCTCGGGTGATGGGTGCACAAAATCAACTGTAAAACAACATATAAAAGGAAGGGGTGAGTCAAACGTGACTCGGTAGGACTTATACCCAACTATCCTAATATACTAACAAATCTAATTGCTAATTATATTTATAAACCAGACCCACTAAATGCTATAATATCACATAGGCTATTTATCATGTTTATTTATTTAAATGAGATTCCTTTCACTAAATTGCCAATTAAACATACCTCTACATGAACTTGGCTACCAACTAAATTAGTCTATATGTTTATGCCATCTAGACTTGCATGAGCCAACTATGCATGCCATAATATCATTTCCATTCTATGTGTCTGAGTAAATCATATGCTATACTTGGACCTCTCAACTCCAGTTCTAAATATATATATAAAAAGTACCATATAGTAAGCTAGATCCTTAGTACTCCTAGGCAAGGCGTACTTAGAATAAACCGTAGTATTCGGGATCGAAGGATGCACCGGATTTCACTATGTCATATGCTGCCTCAGGACCACTAAAGTAGGTTGGAGGACCTCACAAGTAAAAGTCATATATATACTCAGACATACCAATTCAATCAACCAGATATGCCAATTATCAAGTCATGCACAACAATTTCATTATACCAACAATTCATGCAATAGACCCAATCAGAAAGGAATATGCAACATAATGAGACATTTTAACTTCAATTAATCACAAGTCAATATCAATTCATCAAATGATGCATATTACAAATTTATGCAACTACTAATATTAATCACTTATGCTCCAGAACTATCATGCCCAAAATAACAATATTCATGACTTAAAATTATTCTTGGCATGGATCGGATTTAAATATTAATAGCAAAGGTCATAATTTTCATTTGCATAATTTAATACAATCAATACAATTAACCATAAATCATATCTAAAAATTTTTTGATAATTATTGACACATAATCAACCACATTTATCTCAGACCAATGCAATCCATGAATATAACTAAAACTATGCATGAATGACATGAATGATATTTAATTAAACACATGCACACAATTAAACAATTACACCACATAAGTTATTCATCATTTTCTAACTAATAATTTAATAAACATATTTTAACACATTAATTATAATATCATGTGCTAAGGATAAGTTGGGATGCCTACCTCAAGGAGTCCAGTGAACTTTCGAATCCAGAAAACCCAAGTCAGTTTAATCACGAGGTGACCGAGTCGATTGCGACATCGGGGTATCTTCCAATCCTATTGGCATTAAAAATGGTAACATGGTTAATTAACCCACTTAATTTAATTAATAAAATAACTAGGAGGAGAGTGAGGGGGTTAAACAGGATAGAGAAAGAGAGAGAGAGAGAGAGAGAGAGAGAGAGAGAGAGCGCCCGAGAGTGGGAGAGGGAACAGAGAGAGAACGGGAGAGTGGGAGAGGGGAGCGCAGCAGGGGTGCGACGTCGGCCGCGACGGCCGGAGGGAAAAAGAAGAAAGAGAAGAAGAAGAAGGGGAACGGCGGGAGAGGGAGTCGGAGAGAGGAGCGCGGCGTGGTGCGACGCCGGCCGCGACGGCGGCAACATCCGCGGGACAAGGAAAAAGAGAAGAAGAAGAAGAAGAAGAAGAGGAGGAGGAGAGGCGGTCGCGACGGCGACCCCACCCCGAAGGGGAGAAGAAGTAAAGAGGGAGAGAGCAGCGGCGCCGGCCGCGGCGGGAAAGAGAGGGGGACAACTGCGGCGACGGCGGCGACGGTTGACGGCGACAACGTCGACGGCGGCCCTCAGCAACGCCAGCAACGGCGGAAGAAGAAGATGAGGAAGAGAAGGAGGCGATGGTGACGACGACGGCAGTGCTAGCTCGAGGAGACGACCACGAGGAACGGGAGGGGGAACTCGAGAGAGCTCTACGCGGCGAGACCGCGGCGAGGCGGTGTCCAGCGGAAGAAAATGGGACGGAAGTGACAACGGGGAGGCGGTGGAGGAGAGGAGGGGTACATGGCCAGAGGTAAAGATTTTCATTTTTTTAAACCCCTTTTTCTATTTTTTTCCGGTATTACAGTTCAGGTCAACACTCGGCCAATTGCTATCGTCGTTGTTTTTAGGACGGTGCAGAAGCCATACTCACAAGCGCCATTACATATAATATATTAATAACGCCGACGTGTGGTCCCTACTGCTTAATTCCCTTTACCCTTTTCGATCTCTGTATCTGAGGTCGAGAGGGTTGACCTCATGCCCATCATCACCTCGCATGATGACACACGTCGTCTGAGAGATCCATCATCCACGCAAAGGAGGTCGTTGATCCTGTGGACCCCTCCTCTGTTATCTAATCCGGCCTCCGTTAACTAATGGGGTGTTTGGTTGCATGATAATTTTTGTACACTTTCATGATAAAAAATTATATTAAAATAAAAAGTGAACTAACTCCTGACATAAAATTATCATGTTTGGAGGGATGTGATGATAAAAAAAGTAACTACCATACATGACCAAACAAAGTGGGGGACCACAAGAAAAAAGAAAGAGGTGAGACACACTTTTTTTGTTTAAGAAGAAAATCACTTTCAAAACATAAAATTGTCATGGTTACCAAACATCTCTTTTAACAAGTTTTCTTATAATTTTTAAAAATTAAAATAAAAACCTCCATTATCATGCGACCAAACACCCCATAAGGGTGTTCCCTATTTTGTTAAACGAAATGCCAGTCGGATTAGACTTAATTTGATTGAGTTAGCTCTGAGTAGTAATTGGTTTGATTTTAGTTTTTTTCGTCAAGATCCCACGCTAGATCGGCATCTTGATCCATATCGGATTCAATCTAACCAAGTTAATTGTATCCGATCGGCCAAAAACTAAGGTGGCGTCTAATTCACTTGACCTCTGATTTTGTCCGAAGATGATATATTTTGAGTGTTTGATTTTTCTTAATCAACGTTTAAATGTTTCTTATACATAGCTTAATACACTACAAGAAAATAGGTTTCTAGGGACGGCTGTAAGCCGTCCCAAAAAACCGAAAAGTCGTCGCTAATATTTATTAGCGACGGCTGTAAAGCCGTCGCAAACGTGTCGCGAATAACGCCGTCGCCAATAATATTCGCGACGGCTACCATTACGCCGTCGCTAGTAAGTTTAATGGTGACGGCTTGCAAGTCGTCGCATAAATCATTAATAAGACGACCAATTATTGGGGACGACTTAAACAGCCGTCGCCAATAACTTTACTAGCGACGGCTTAAGCCGTCGCAAATGGTAAAGAGATTAGACGGCAGCTAAAGTTATTTGGGACGGGTTAAGCCGTCGCAAATGGTAGGAGGAAACCCCCGGAGTGAGTTTCCGGATTTTTTTCTCTGGTTTTACAACGGTTGTTTTTAATATTTGGGACTGCTAAAGCCGTCCCAAATAAAGTTATTGGCGACGGCTTTATGAAGCCGTCGCAAATGGTAGGCAGACACCCCGGAGGTGGGTTTCCGGATATTTTTCTCTGGTTTTGCGACGGTTATTTTTAATATTTGGGACGGCTAAAGCCGTCCCAAATAAAGTTATTGGCGACGGCTTTAGGAAGCCGTCACCAATAATAAATTTCTGAAAAAAATAATAATTTTATTGGCCGGATTGGATCAATTATACGATCCAATCCGGAAAATCAATCATTCGTGAAACTTTCAGAAAGACCAAAAATCGGATCTACCAATCAAAAAATTGATTTATATTAATAATTTCGATGTCGGATTGCTCGTTTAAAACACGGAACGGGCACCGAATTATGATGAAACAACACACATTCACATACCAAATTTAAATTCACCAAATTTAAATTCATATTCACATACCACATTTAAAATCACATTCATACACAAAAAGTTTTGATACATATGAATATTGACATTCATAGAGAGTAGAAAATACATCTGAATCTATTCATCTTCATCATCTTCATCATCGTCTTCACTCTCCTCGGCATCCTCGTAGTCCTCGTCGTCATCGCCATTTACGTCCTCTCGTTTGTTGAGACGGAGGATGCCCCGATGTGGATGGCACATCGAGTCGGGAACCTTTGAGTCAAGCCTTCTATGATCGGATTGAGGCGATCAAAATTATCTTGGAATGGTTTCTGTTGGTTGCACCATTGTTGTTACAATGAAGTAATTTGTCCTTCATACCGTTCATTCATCTCTCCTTGCGTTGCCACCTGATCTCTAAGCTCTCGAACTTCTTGAGTCGAGCTAGAAGCACCTCCGCTTGACTCACCATACCAAGTGTGGCGAGTTTCACCTCGCCCACCACATCGGATCCGTCCTGGTCGATCTCTACCAAATACGGATATGAAAGCTTCCTCCGCGGTGAGTGGAGGCTGCGATACCCCAGCATCCGAGGATTCAGATGCTGGGGGATTCATCAATCCTTGCATATTTTCCTATAAATAATATGCAAAAAAATTTAAAATCCTACCGTGATGAATTGTGGATTATAAAGAAAAATAGGTTATGAATCTAATCAATAATTACCATCGTAAGACGACTTTGGTCATTATCCCAAATGACTGCTCCATCAAGTTCTTCATGCGTTTGACTCATCTGGAATACCTCCGGACGAGTTGGAGGTCGACCTTCTTTTCGTACCTGTCAAAAAAATTAAAAAAAGGATAAAGGTTATTAGAGAATAAGAATCAACTAATATGAAAGTTTAAGTTTTGACTACTTACAAAGTCTCTTTCCTGTATGCCTTTGTTTATTGCCGCCTATTACCGGCATTCTTTTCACTCAATGCCTACATATATATATACAAATGGACCAACATTAAAAAAATGCAAATGAAATAGCATTTATCGACATTAAAAATCTAATTATAAGAGGGGAAAAAATTTTGATTTACTCTAGCTTCATCTTGACTCCATAAATGGCACATATGATGCCATTGTTCCTCGTTGCACTGTGGAGGAATGTTGGCACGAGCTTCCTCATTCGATCATCCTGTAAAATACTGTACACAAATATTATTAACAAAAAATTGGTTATCTCGAAATTACATTCTAAATTATATTTTACCTTTCTTTTCAAATGATTTTTTTGTTTTCTTTGCATATCTCCCATATGCCTTAATATCTGTGCATCCGATTGTGGATTCCGCTCAAAGGTAAAATGTTGCTGCATTAATATAAAAATGATTAAAAAGTTCACCAAAATTTAAATAAGATGAATCTACTTAAATGTTACCTCTAAATCATGGAATATGGCATCATTTTTCTCCTACGGTAGAGCCATGTAATTATGCTCCCACAAATCGCAATGAACTCTGTTCATAACTCCTAAGTAGGAGGTAAACTCCTGTCCATATGATCCAACTCCGGATCCTCCTACTAGAACGACGTTGTAGGACTCATCAGGGCCAAGTGTTCGCACACTGATGGCCTTTGCTAGACCTCTCCCACGTCTAACTGATGTAGCTACTTAAGTATAAATTAAAAATTACAATTAGACAACGAAGATTTTTAAAGAAAACTTCTTACTTGCATTTATTCAAATATATACCTGAAGCATGGGAAGATGTACTACGACCATCCGTAGGAGGCGTCGTCGGAACCCGGTGAGAACGAGTCCGAGATGGACTAGGCTCATGGGGTGCCTCCCTAACTGGCTCGGAAGCAACACCCCTGGAGGTGGAAGGTCGATCCCTAGATGCCTAAGATTGACCCCGAGGTCCACCGCCCTCAGATGGTGTAGAAGCCTGAGATGTCCTACGACTTTTGCTGAAAATTCTCCTCATCTGTCACATAAAAATATTAGGCAACAATCTCGGCTTCTAATTGTGGAACTTCGTCTTTTTGGCCAATCCGAGGCCGGATTGCCCGTTCCGGGTTCCGATTGGGCAATACGGCTTCGGATTGTGAAACTTAGATTTTTTTGGCCAATCCGAGGCCGGATTGCCCAATCCGAGGCCCGTTCCGGGTTCCGATCGGGCAATCCGGCTTCGGATTGTGGGACTTAGATTTTTTGGCCAATCCGAGGCTGGATTGCCCAATCCGAGGCCCGTTCCGGGTTCCGATCGGGCAATCCGGCTTCGGATTGTGGAATTTCGTCTTTTTGGCCAATCGGAGGCCGGATTGCCCAATCCGAGGCCCGTTCCGGGTTCCGATCGGGCAATCCGGCTTCGGATTGAGGAACTTAGATTTTTTGGCCAATCCGAGGCCGGATTGCCCAATCCGAGGCCCGTTCCGGGTTCCGATCGGGCAATCCGGCTTCGGATTGGCCAATCCGAGGCCGGATTGCCCAATCCGAGGCCCGTTCCGGGTTCCGATTGGGCAATCCGGCTTCGGATTGAGAAACTTAAATTTTTTGGCCAATCCGAGGCCGGATTGCCCAATCCGAGGCCCGTTCCGGGTTCCGATCGGGCAATCCGGCTTCGGATTGAGGAACTTAGATTTTTTGGTCAATCCGAGGCCGGATTGCCCAATCCGAGGCCCGTTCCGGGTTCCGATTGGGCAATCCGGCTTCGGATTAAGGAACTTAGATTTTTTGGCCAATCCGAGGCCGGATTGCCCAATCCGAGGCCCGTTCCGGGTTTCCGATTGGGCAATCCGGCTTCGGATTGAGGAACTTAGATTTTTTGGCCAATCTGAGGCCAGATTGCCCAATCCGAGGCCCATTCCGGGTTCCGATCGGGCAATCCGGCTTTGGATTGTGGAATTTCGTCTTTTTGGCCAATCTGAGGCCGGATTGCCCAATCCGAGGCCCGTTCCGGGTTCCGATTAGGCAATCCGGCTTCGGATTGTGGGACTTAGATTTTTTGGCCAATCCGAGGCCGGATTGCCCAATCCGAGGCTCGTTCCGGGTTCCGATTGGGCAATTCGGCTTCGGATTGAGGAACTTAGATTTTTTGGCCAATCCGAGGCCGGATTGCCCAATCCGAGGCCCGTTCCGGGTTCCGATCAGGCAATCCGGCTTCGGATTGTGGGACTTAGATTTTTTGGCCAATCCGAGGCCGTATTGCCCAATCCAAGGCTCGTTCCGGGTTCCGATCCGGCAATCTGGCTTCGGATTGTGGAATTTCTTCTTTTTGGCCAATCCGAGGCCGGATTGCCCAATCCGACGCCCGTTCCGGGTTTCGATTGGGCAATCCGGCTTCGAATTGAGGAACTTAGATTTTTTGGCCAATCCGAGGCTGGATTGCCCAATCCGAGGCCCGTTCCGGGTTCCGATTGGGCAATCCGGCTTCGGATTGTGGGATTTAGATTTTTTTGGCCAATCCGAGGCCGGATTGCCCAATCCGAGGCCCGTTCCGGGTTCCGATCGGGCAATCCGGCTTCGGATTGTGGAATTTCGTCTTTTTGGCCAATCCAAGGCCGGATTGCCCAATCCGAGGCCCGTTCCGGGTTCCGATTAGGCAATCCGGCTTCGGATTGTGGGACTTAGATTTTTTGGCCAATCCGAGGCCGGATTGCCCAATCCGAGGCTCGTTCCGGGTTCCGATTGGGCAATTCGGCTTCGGATTGAGGAACTTAGATTTTTTGGCCAATCCGAGGCCGGATTGCCCAATCCGAGGCCCATTCCGGGTTCCGATTAGGCAATCCGGCTTCGGATTGTGGGACTTAGATTTTTTGGCCCAATCCGAGGCCGAATTGCCCAATCCGAGGCTCGTTCTAGGTTCCGATCGGTCAATCCGGCTTCGGATTGTGGGACTTAGATTTTTTGGCCAATCCGAGGCCGGATTCCCAATCCGAGGCCCGTTCCGGGTTCCGATTGGGCAATTCGGCTTCGGATTGAGGAACTTAGATTTTTTGGCCAATCCGAGGCCGGATTGCCCAATCCGAGGCCCGTTCCGGGTTCCGATTGGGCAATCCGGCTTCGGATGTGGGACTTAGATTTTTTTGGCCAATCCGAGGCCGGATTGCCCAATCCGAGGCCCGTTCCGGGTTCCGATCGGGCAATCCGGCTTCGGATTGTGTAATTTCATCTTTTTGGCCAATCCGAGGCCGGATTGCCGAATCCGAGGCCTGTTCCGGGTTCCGATTGGGCAATTCGGCTTCGGATTGAGGAACTTAGATTTTTTGCCCAATCCGAGGCCGGATTACCCAATCCAAGGCCCGGTCCGGGTTCCGATCGGGCAATCCGGCTTCGGCTTGTGGGACTTCGATTTTTTGGCCAATCCGAGGCTGGATTGCCCAATCCGAGGCCCGTTCCGGGTTCCGATCGGGATATCCGGCTTCAGATTGTGGAATTTCGTCTTTTTGGCCAATCCGAGGCTGGATTGCCCAATCCAAGGCCCGTTCCGGGTTCCGATTGGGCAATCCGGCTTCGGATTGAGGAACTTAGATTTTTTGGCTAATCCGAGGACGGATTGCCCAATCCGAGGCCCGTTCCGGGTTCCGATTGGGCAATCCGGCTTCGGATTGTGGGACTTAGATTTTTTGGCCAATCCGAGGCCGGATTGCCCAATCCGAGGCCCGTTCCGGGTTCCGATTGGGCAATCCGGCTTCGGATTGTGGGACTTAGATTTTTTGGCCAATCCGAGGCCGGATTGCCCAATCCGAGGCCCGTTCCGGGTTCCGATTGGGCAATCCGGCTTCGGATTGTGGGACTTAGATTTTTTTGGCCAATCCGAGGCCGGATTGCCCAATCCGAGGCCCGTTCCGGGTTCTGATCGGGCAATCCGGCTTCGGATTGTGGAATTTCGTCTTTATGGCCAATCCGAGGCCGTATTGCCCAATCTGAGGCCCGTTCCGGGTTCCGATTGGGCAATCCGGCTTTGGATTGTGGGACTTAGATTTTTTGGCCAATCCGAGGCCGGATTGCCCGATCTGAGGCCCGTTCCGGGTTTCGATTGGGCAATCCGGCTTCGGATTGTGGGACTTAGATTTTTTTGGCCAATCCAAGGCTGGATTGCCCAATCCGAGGCCCGTTCCGGGTTCCGATCGGGCAATCCGGCTTCGGATTGTGGAATTTCGTCTTTTTGGCCAATCCTAGGCCGGATTGCCCAATCCGAGGCCCGTTCCGGGTTCCGATTGCGCAATTCAGCTTCGGATTGAGGAACTTAGATTTTTTGGCCAATCCGAGGCCGGATTGCCCAATCCGAGGCCCGGTCCGGGTTCCGATCGGGCAATCCGGCTTCGGATTGTGGGACTTAGATTTTTTGGCCAATCCGAGGCCGGATTGCCCAATCCGAGGCCCGTTCTGGGTTCCGATCGGATTGCCCAATCCAGATTGCCCAATTCATATAGAGGTGTTTCAGAATCTTTTAATAATTTGGAATATTGAAAATTATCTTCATTGTGTTCTTCCTCATTATGTCGGATAGAAGATTCATTATTTTGAATATCTTGTAACATTTCCATTACCTCATCATCTACATAATTATTTTGTGGTTCATTTAAAATTGTAATGTCCTCATTTATCATAGTGACTTCAATTTCACCATGGCATATCCATTTTTGATAATTTAACCATATACCATTGCATATTAGGTGTTCTTTGACAACATTTCTTTTAAAAATAAATATATTACAACATTTTTTACAAGGACATTGTATTAGATCGTTATGTTGTCCATGTCTAAATTGTATTCTAGAATCATGAAAAGAATAGTTTAAAAATTCTTCGATCCCTTGAATATAACTAGAATCTAATCTATTAGGAATATGCATCCATGATTTGTCTAAGTTACTCATCTTAATTTGTTAAAAGATTGAAATACAATGAAGAAATGTTAATTTAATAAAGAAATCAATATATAACCGAATCTCCACCGAAAGAAGAAACTCTCAAGTGTATATCTCGATTGAAGTTTCCTGAAAAAGAGATAAAATGATCAAAATTAGACTTGTTGTTGAACAATAAATGTTTATTCATACCAATTAAATATTTTTATCACAAACGAAGAGTTAGACATGAAAACTAAGAATTCAGATTTGTTATATTAAGTCAAAACAGAAACTAAAAATTATACATTTTTAGCTTTTTTATTTTCAGATCTCATCCCCTTTTGAGGACAAAAATAAGAAGGAATGCACACGTTATAATCTTGACTAATTATTAGGTCGATTAGCGAAAATGCCTTAATCAAAATAAATAGTTATTTGAACATAAGATAAGATATTATAAATAAACTTAACCGTAGTTGATGCATTTTAAACTCAAAATAAATATCTTTTGGACCCATCTCTAATAATGATGCAATCAAAGGTTGAGATTTACAAACAAGCTAATAAAACGTCTCTACAATGAAATGTTCAAATGTTAAATTTTAGGTCATTTAATGTAATCATCTAAAAAATTTAAGTACTAGGTAATTGCATTAAGTTAAATTAAGTGACAACTAAAAGTTTATATTTTCACATTAAGCCCATAAAAAATTTCTCTTAGTTTTCCTTTTAATATCTAACTTTTCAGCAAAATTGTCTATTAAACTTAGTGCTAATCTAATTGAAACTCTATGCACATATCTACCTTTGTTCTATCTCCTAAATAATTAAAGTGATCAAGGTGCTACATAATTGGTTTGATTAAGTCCTAACCTATTAATTTGTTAGGGTTGTTTGGCACATATCTATTGCATATACGCTTTGTGATGTATAGGAAAAAAATTAAACAAAAATTCGTTTGTTGAAGATGTATACCTCAAAGGAGGTTCGATTAACCCTAAGCAGGGTTTAAATCCGGCACAAAGGAGGTGGCGGCGGCGGCGGCGGCGGAGCCGGCGACACCCACGGCGGTGGCGGAGGTAGCTCTCCCCTCACGGTGCCCTACACAAGGAGGGGGCAAAAAAGCCGGCGGCGGCGGCGACGACGGCGGCGACAGCGCCAGCCACGGCGGCGGCGACGGCTGAAGCGGCGGCGACCGGTGCCGGCAGAAGGACCAGACGGCGAGCGTGCGCATGAGAGAGAGAGAGAGCGGGGGGAGTCGGCGGCGGGGGGAAGAAAAAAGGGTGTCGAGGGTTTTTTAAGCCAAACTTATTGGCGACGGCTTGTGAAGCCGTCGCCAATAACAGGATAAGTTACATTGGCGACGGCGGAAGTCGACCATTCAACGGTCACCTTGATATTATTAGCGACGGCGTATCAAGCCGTCGCCAGTTTTCCGAGGAAAAAATCCCGCACGGGTCGTTTTCTGGGTATTGCGACGGCTTCGACCGTCGCAATACCCAGAATTTGCGACGGCTATATTTAGCCGTCGCTATTTACCAATTATTAGCGACGGCGTTAGTTTACCCGTCGCTTTTATCATTATTGGCGACGGCTTCAAAAAGCCGTCGCCAATAACCCGTCGCCAATGACCCAGTTTCCTGTAGTGATAGTCTTCTTAAAAATAAATGGTAAAATTCAGCAATTTTTGTGTCAAATATAAACTCTATATAGAAGATAAAAAAAAACACATATGACATAGCTTTAGTAAACATAATGAATTGATTAACATGTAAATATTTTAATCAAATTAAGTAACTAATTATGTCGTGAACTATCAGGTTGGATATGAAATCAATGTGGTGTTTGTTTAGGTTTAATCTGAACATTCAAATTCTTAATTTTGTGTCTAACTTCATTTATATAAAAATTATGAATTTATTTTGATTAAGATATTTGTATATTAATCAATTTAATATATTTACTTAAAA
This sequence comes from Cryptocoryne crispatula var. balansae, assembly GCA_036172225.1. NCBI lineage: Eukaryota > Viridiplantae > Streptophyta > Magnoliopsida > Alismatales > Araceae > Cryptocoryne > Cryptocoryne crispatula. The sequence goes on from CM069924.1 coordinate 19,111,118, forward strand.
AATGTTATGTATGTTAATTTTATTTTAAAAAATGATTACATTTAAAAAATAAAAAGATAAATCTCACAGTTTATTTTTAAGATGTTTATTAAAAAGATAAGAACTACATTTAAAAGGATAATTAAGATTCAAAACCAAAAATGGCCAAACCATGAATCAAAGATTAAAGGTACGATGAACCGAAACAAACACAACCAAAGAATTATGGGGTGTTTGGTTGTATGATACTTTTTTGTACACTTTCATGATAAAAATTATATTAAAATAAAAAGTGAACCAACTCATGACATAAAATTATCATGTTTATAGAGATGTGATAACAAAAAAAAGTAACAACCATCCATGACCAAACAAAGTAGGGGACCACGAGAAAAAAGAAAGAGGAGGGACTCGTTTTTTTGTTTAAGAAGAAAATTACTTTCAAAATATAAATTTATCATGGTTGCCAAACACCTCTTTTAACAAGTTTTCTTGCAATTTTTAAAAATAAAAATAAAAATCTTCATTATCATGCAACCAAACACCCCATTAAGATTTTTTATATTAAACCAAAACAAATATCATCTCACAATCAACTAGTATTAGATTAACTTGATCTGAGTCATGCAACAATTAAGTTATTTCCATGGCTAACTGAAATTGTGCCTAATCAGTCGATCAAGGCAGAAATGGAATTGGCCAGATCTAATCATAATGTGGATAAATGGAAGAGGCGGGCAATGCTTTGAATCAACCTAAACTGAAAAAATAAAATAAAATGAATGGCAGTAAAATAACTAAGCACCTACATTTTCTTAGGTACATAAATATTTTTTTTGTTTTTATTTTTTTTGTTGACTAATTGTAATAACTATTAATATAAATTAGGCATATATAGGTAAATTTGCTATATGTAACAAAATATGATTGAAATCAAATCAAACCGCACAAAACCTATGGTCAGATGGCCAGAAAGCCAAACCATAAACACCGGTGGATATGCAGGGCATCAATGAGACAAGTTGGGACAAGTATTAATATAAAAATAAGTCAAGTTCATCGGACATATCTCAAATTAGATCCTATTTAAGTCCAAGGCCCGAAAATTTTGCTTTAGGTCACATTAGAGTTTTGGGCTTCTAATTACATTGACACTCGGGCGTTCATGATTTGTTTTTGTGGTTTGCTCTCTTTTTTTAAACCAAAGCAAAACAATCATACTTTTGGAACCAAATCATAAGGTATATTATATATCATACATGTTTATATATATTTATTTGATTTATTATCTATTATATTTTATTAAAATGTGTAGTGTATATATTTTCATATATATGATTAGTTTTAATTTAAAAATTCTTAAAATTTTTATATGAAAAGATTCACAAATATTGTTAATATACCTGGGTTTAAATAATTATTTAATTTAATTGAAATTAGTTAGTTTACTAACTTCATTTGATTCGAAAGAATTTGTGACCAAATCGTCTAAATTTACTGATTTTGATTCAGCTTTTGGGTCGAATAGAGAGGTGACTCCATTAACATCTGTCTCGGATAGCAAGTCAAAGGGCAAAGCAACACGGCATGGCATGGATGGATTTTTCTTTTCCAAAATAGAGCTAGTCTGGAATTCAAGATGAGGGTGGATGTTATAATGATCGAATCAATTGGTTAGCCCGATAACTATTCCAACATGTAAATGTTATTTATTTTATTTTCTCTGTCAATCAACAAACACAGTCAATTCTAGGACTCTTTTTTAACAATTTCTAAAAATTACTAGTACAAAGTATTGATAATCTAATACTTTACCATGTTAAATGATTTTTATACAGAATGTTATAAGCAAACACCCTAATTAATGTTCATCATCTAATCTAACCTAGTATATAGAAGCGGGGATCACCTTTTTTCGTCCTCCTGCTATGAGCCATCTGATAATTTTTGGTTTTTCATCAATAACCACTTGATTTTAACAACCGTTTGATGAGCGCAGAGCCCAGTCTCTTGTTCCTCGGCTGTTTGCCCATCCGTCATCCTGCCTTCTGCGTTACGATCACCCCGACTTTCCTCTCGATCGACGACTCTCTCTCTCATATGTGCCCCTCCTTTGCAACAACAAGCTCACCTTACGAATTCGCCAGTGCATCAATCACCTCCGCCCTTTTCAACAGTTTCACCCCCCCTCTGCCGCAACCTTCCCCTGTCTACATACTGTCAACCTTTCCTCTACAGCCCTCCACCCTCAGCCACAATATATCTCCGCCTCCAACGATTTCACCCCCCCCCCCCCGCTGCCACAACCCCCCTCTCCCCTCTGTAGCGTCCAATGGACATCGTCTACTCTTCCCTTCGTTCGATTGAGCGTTTTCTTTTTAGGAGCACGAAGCATTTTTTTTTCATCCTCCCCCCTTTGCAATCATCCGATGGACATTGTCTCCACTGCCCTCTGTTTGATTAAGCATCTTCTTTAGCAAGCTGGTGTCGCATGGCCACCATTCGACGCAATTGACCTCCTCTCCCCTCCAGATGGCTCTGCGCAACCAGAGACGCAATCCAAAGTGACCAACAAAGTGTACTTCGAGATAAGTATTGGAAACCTAGTAGGGCAGCCTGTCGGGAGGATTGTCATTGGGCTTTTTGGTGATGATGTGCCCCAGACGGCAGAAAACTTCTGTGCACTTTGCACAGGTTGAGGTTCTATTGGCCATTTACGTTAAAGATCATTGTTGTATTCCTTTTGATGCTATATTACTGACTCGTCTGAATGCCCAATTTGTTTTCTCATTGGGAGAAACTTTTGTAATCCACTGACTATCTAATTTGTGTGCAGGGGAGAAGGGATTTGTGTGCATCAGCCTCTTGAGGTGGTAGTCTCAATGCCTTAAGATCCTTACCACTTGGTAGATATAAAAATAACTATTGCACATGGTTAGTTTCTTTTCATGCTTAATTATTAAAATAGTTTGTGCCACTTTTGATGAGTGTGGGAACCTCGAGAATCATTTTGATTCTTTAAAAACATTTCTTGTTTTTGTATGTTTTGAAATATCGATATCCGAATTTTCTAGTAAAGTAGGTGATAGACCATAAAAATACTAGATAGTCTAGGTGATATTAAAAGAGTATAGAATCGAGGTTCGGGTTCTGTGAAAAAAAATTTGACATCTCTCCATCGGATGGTGCGAATATCCGATGTTCATCTACATCGAGCAAACACTCGAACAACCTTGATTAACTGCCATAGCGAACTTGTTTGACGAGAGCGTGCACATCCACAACGTATAAAGAACACAAAGGTGATATAAATGTATGCCCTACAAGCCAATCATATATGATATGATTCGACATTTTTAGGAATATCTCATTCAATTAAATAGGCAAAACTTCGTTACTAGCTTTTATTAGAAGCGTATATCGTAATGAAGTCCTTGATCACATGCAATGATGATTGAATCATGATGAGATCATGATAATGAGATCGATCATCTAGAGGTATGTGATCTAAATGTTCCTAGTCATAGGATCCTTGAGACGGGACATCAAGAATCCGGATAGACTAGTGTGTATTATCTCTTCTCATATAATGAGAATGACCGATCTCATTGGTCATCGGTGTGGGGACACTGAGATACACACACAGGTGCTCATTAGTGGAATGAGTTCACTGAACTGACCAATTTAGGAAAACCTGATAAGTTTCTTACCGAACTGTCTATCAGGTTATTCTTACATCTCAATAACACGGTTGGATCTTTGACCTGAGTCGCCAAAGATGTCTTGCCAGGCGTACTATGTACTTTGACTATTGACTGATGGATCACTTAGTATTATGGTCCTATATAGTTAATGGATTGGGTATATGGGAAACCCGGTGGAGGCAATTGAGCGGACAATAGGGGATCGTTCACTCTCGGTAGGAGAGAGAGAGAATGTCCTATGGATAGTACTCTAAATCCTTGGCCAAGGTAGATAGGATAATTGGAAAAAGGAGTTTTCTAGTTGATCCATTCCTGAGTACAAGATTTCATAGAGTTGGGATACTTAGGGGTTGACAGGCAGTGCCGAACCCCTAACCGACCGGGACATTGTATGAACGAGGATTTAAATTCGTGTGGTAATTGGTGATGGAAAGGCTCAATGGATGATTATTTAACTCCCCAAAGTCATTTGGGATCATAGGATGTGGCTTGTACCCTTTATGATCAGAAAGCCGTAAAAACTGTTATCGGATAACGACTTTGATTTAATTAAAAGGAATTGTTCTTTTAAATTAATTAAGACTTCAACCAAATTGACTATTGGGCCTAGTGGGTCACACACAATAGATCTGGTCAATAAGATGAGGGCATGGACGCAATTTTATAGAAATTGTGGGTTTTTGTGAAAAATTCCATCTTCTATATATAAATGGCTTATGAAGCCAAACCTTAACAAGCCATAGGGCTGAAGCACGTCCCTAGCATCCTCTCTTCCTCCTCTCTCCTCTAGAAGGTGATCTCCCATGGTCAAGCTTGGATCTGGAAGGTTTCTAGAGGCCCGAAGGAAGGGAGAACTTGTCTATTGAAGCAGATCGTGTGGATACCACTAGAGACCGGACACTTGAACGGTTTTCAACAAGGAGGAATGTCCTCTCTTCATCCATGGTGAGGGATTTGAGAAATCCCATGAGGTACTCTCGTTCTACTTCATATTCGATTCCCGATTTTTCTCGTTCGGCATCGATCAAGGCAAAGATCATGGTTTTATGGAATCAAAATTTTTCCGCTGTCATGTATTGATTCCTTACAAAAGGGCCCTAGCCTTTCAGACCCGATGAGATGCCAATGGGTTTGATTAGATTTTGTTTGAAGTTGATTTATGTTTGATTTATGAATGGATTTTGATGTGGTTTGAAATGTTGATTTCATATTTTGATTTGACTTGGATTTGAATGTTAATTGTTTTGAGTTTGTTTGAATTGTTTGGTTTGTTTTACTTCAATTGGTTGAAGTTTATTTTATTTTTTGTTTGAACTTGATATTTTAGATGTGTTGATCAATTTTGACTTGTTTAAGTTTAGTTGACATGTGTTGAGTCATTTTCATGTGATTTTCTCATGTCGGTTAGTGTTTTAATACCTATTCGGGTGCGTTCAGTATGTTTTAAATGTTTTGAAGTTTGGTTTAAATTGATTAAACTTGAACTTCAGATTGTTAATGATCTGAATGTGACATGTTTTAAGATGAATTTCAGATGCATTAATGCTTTATAAATGTTTTCATTTCAATTGGTTGTAAATTATTTGATGTGCACTTGTTTAAGCATTTGAATTCAAATGGATTAAGTGCATTGAATCAATTCTTCCAGATTGTGTTAGATCTGATTTTGATTGAATGTTAAAGCTTTAATGATCTGTTTTAAGTGTGTTTTAAGGTTGGTTTGAATGTATTCTTAGATATGATTAAGTTAACTTCAGATTTGGTTAACTCTTGTTCGGTTTGCATCACATCTGGTCTGTCGGGCTGGTGTCGATGCCCAGTCATATGCAATCAGCTCGGCACTTGAAATGTTCATTGAATATTCATGTTCATGCTGGTGTACATCAGATGTGGCAGTTCATATGCCATAATGCTTGTTGAAGTGTCAAAGTCCTTCCCTTGGTGTAAAATCCCACTTGATTGGGAGAATTTTGGCAGCATGCCGCCTTATTTTCCAATCAGTGTGAAATTTTACCCATCCTACAAGGCATAGTCATTTGACTTTCCAAGTAGTGGGAAGCGTGTCCCATGCCTACACCCGGGTCAGCATTTCGGTGTATGCTAGAAGAGCCGCCCAATGAAGCGTCCAGTTGTGGATTAACTCCTTATTTAATTTTGGCATTTTGCCTTCAGATTTAGTTAAGTATGCTTTTTAAATGTCCAAGGCCCAATGGGCCAACTTCATCAGCACAATGGGCTGGTCTTCATGTCATGTTAAACTGGTAAGGCTCATTCTTGAGATTCATGGGCCCTGACGGCCTGATTTGCACTCCATGGCCTGATTGACCTGATTTGCACTCCATTTTTGCACCTTGACATCTTGCTGTAGCAGCGGAGTAGGTGAGCCTCAGAGGGGCTGGAATGGGTTGGCTAAGGTGCTGTTTAGGTGGGCTTTTGGTAGGACTGCACAAGGGGCAGGTTTAGGTGTGAACTAGGACTGGTTTAGGAATGTACAAAGGGCATTTTGACATGTAGAAATCAGTGCCACCCGGCTTAACTCTTGGCCCGTCCGGCAGATTCCAAGAGGCCCGGGCTGTCACCCCTCCTTCTACACATCAAAGAGGATGTTTGGTTTGTTTCGGGGTGCTGTAGGAGCTGTATTGGGTGTGTTGCGCATAGGGCAAACTAGGTGACCATCAAAGGGGCCTGAATGGGTGCTCACAAGGGGGGCAGAACTTGGGCCAGCAAGGGGGCCTGTTTTGCATGCCATTTGGGGACTGATTGGGGGAGGCAGGAGGTGCATGTCCAAGTGACCATCAGTGGGGTCAAACCAAGCATGATAGTAGAAGGTTTAGAGGCCAACATAGAGGGCCAAAAGGGTGCACAAAGGGGCTAGTTCAGAGGCATGTTTTAAGGGGCAGCAAGGGGCTGTTTTTGTGATGGCCAAATAGAGGGTACACTTGGGCTTTCTGTAGACAAACGTGAAGGGCACACAAAGGGGCTGAATGGGAATTACTCAGAGGGTATGCCACCATGGAGAGGGGTAGAGAAGAGAAGGGGAAGAGTTGAATTAAAAGGCTACAACGGAACACACTTTTTCAACTCACTGGTTTTTTTCTTCTCTCTTGCACTGCAGGTGGTGTTGAAGATGATGGGATGAAGGTGCCACCAAACCCTTATTCTCTTGCTGTTGGATGAGAAAAGGGGGTCTTCTCCTTGCTGATGTTGATGGATGGAGCAAATGAATGAAGAGAGCTTGATGCACTTACTGAAGTTGGCACACCAATCAGGTGGGCTGGTTGCACTTACCGCTGGCGCACCTGCTGGAGGGAGGTCTTTTCTCCTTCTTCTTCTTCACTTGGCACACCACAAAGGGGCTGGAGAGGTTGCTGCTGAGTTGTCACGACCCGGATTTTTAACATGCACAGCGGAAGATAATCCGGCGACATAACGGGAAAGGATATCGGTCTGGAGCCAATTAAGACAAAAATCACAATCCAATTAAATAATTCCAAACTTTACAACATATTAACACCATAATCAAACATCTATCTAACCAATTAAATACCAACATTGAATAAGTATTCCACTAGCTCCTCGGACTCCAAAACACCACTACGCTTCTGCTGCGCTAAACCTGTAATCCTGAAAATATTAACAACGGAAGGGGTGAGTCACAATAGACCCAGTAGGACTTACACCCGAACTACCACATTATAATAATGATTCTAGTGGTATACTATACATATTAAGCCTAAAAATCAGATTATCATACATAAGATTAAGCTAATTATATATCTTCAATTAAGTGATTACAAAGTCATTCAACTACCCCATATGATAACCAGACTCTATATGCATTAAAACCAACATATCCTGCACATTAGACTACTCTAGGTATGCACATAACCTGACATAAAACCAATGACACATCTAGAACACTAACGTCTATGCCAAAACACACAACTAGACACCTGTCTGAGTAAATTTCATGCTCCATCAGATAAATGCAGTCACATCACAAAACTAGCACCAGATTTACCATATAGTAGGAAGTAACATATAGTAACTAAATCCCATAGTACCCCATAGGCAGGGGAGTACTTAGGATAAACCGCGGTATCTGGGATCGAAGGATGCTCCATTGTTCTAATTCATCCGTCGCCCACAGACCGAATTATAGTACGGTGAAGTACATTTCCATCACAATGCAGCTCACTGCACTAACCACATTCCACACCATGCAAGCATATAATTAACTCAGACAGTAAACATGAACATGAAATTGGCAATCCAAACATGAAATACATAGATGAACACCCATTGTTCTATGCACCACATATTTGCATACCACACCACAATCTAGCATAAACCAGAACCAGTCTATCATATGATGCATCTAAATAGGATCATGCAAGCTACAACCTAAACATCTCAATTACATGCTTAAACAGGACTATCTATCACATAAAAGAAAATAAACTAAGCTCTACCATTATTATGCCTAAACCTTACAACGGCTTTTTATCAAATCGGAATATACATGATTAAGGTTCATCGCGATGCAAACAATGCTAAACTAGCTAGGTTCAACTATAAATACATACCTAACATGCTAACATGCATAATTGAATAATTATCCAATATGATGAATAATCATGGACATAGAACAATCTAAACATGTATGATTAAACAAGCTAATCTAAACGCTATCTAATCATGCTAATAAATCCAAAACAACCCATTAATCACAATCTTCTAATCCTGGTGATCTAAACATGATTCTTACGGTTTAATCAAAATATTAGAGTGCTAAGAATAGCCGAGACGCCTACCTGGATGACGACTAAAAAAATTAACCGAGTCCGAGAAGAATTTTGCTGGACGATGAGTGCCGATGACAAGGTAAAATTGAAATGATATTAACCGGGTAGAATCTGTCAAATGGAAGAGGAAAATATAATAATAATAAAAGAAAATAAAGATTAAATGGTTATGTACTGTACGGTGAATGAGAAAGAGAGAGAGAGGATAGATAGGAGAGAGAGAGAGAGAGAGAGAGAGAGGGATCGACCGGGCCGAGGGGGGCACGGGTTGGCGCACCGGGGCGCGGGGGGGCACACGCGCGGACCACGCGCGGAGGGTGGCGGCGGCGGCGGGCGCCGGCGGGGCGTCGCCGGGCGGCAACACCGCGGCGGCGGAGGAAGAGCGGGCGGCGGTGCGGTGGCCGGGGTGGCCGGCGACGGCGGAGGGCAGCGCGCGGGGAGGCGGCACCGGCGGGGGCGGCTCGGGCGGCGGCCATGACGGCGGGCCGACGGGCGACGAGGGCGCGGGGCCGGGGCGATGCCGGGTGCCGACGGGGCCACGGGCGCGGCGCTCTCGCAGAGGGAAGCGGCCGGGGGGATCAAGGCGGCGGGGTAGCGTGCGATGGTGGTTGCCGCAGCGGCGGAGGCGCGGCGGGAGGCGATGGGCATCGCCGAGGGTGGTGGCAGCAGCCGGTGGTTCGCGCGGTCCAGGCGGGAACGGCCGGCGGAGGCGTAGGTAGATGGCGATGGCGACCGGGTTCCGGCGGTGTCCGCGGGCGGCGCCGGAGAGCTCGCGAGGGGGGGTCCGGATGGCGCGGAGAGGGGGGCTGGCCGGCGGTGGGATGAAGGCCACGGGTGTGGCGCGCGGAACGAGGGCGGCAGTGGCATCGTGCGGCGGCAGCGGCCGGCGGTGGTTGCGTGGTGGCAGTGCGGCAGCAGGCGCGGGGACGGTGTGGCTGCCGCAACCGGCCAACGAGGGGGGGTGTTAGCGCACCAGGGCGGCAGTGGTAGGGTGGCGCGCGGAGGAGATGGGGGGTGTGCTCGCTAGCGCAGAGGGTGGCGGGGCGGCGGGTTGAACGGGGCGGAGGCGCGCGGCGACGCCGGGGAAGGGGGGGTCGACGGGGCTCTCGGCTGGGCGGGAGCGCGCGACGGCGCACAGGTTAGCAGTGGGGGAGACGAGCGGCATCGGGCGTACGGAGAGAAGAAACGATAGATACGTAGAGGAGGAAGCGGCGACAATTTAGGAGGATTATTACGAGGAGGAGAGAAAACGGAAAGGAGTAAAAATAGGAATGGACAGGTGAGAGTGATAACTATACAATAAATAATTATAATAATTATTTTTAAATTAAAATAAATATCCTAACCATTACAATTGCTGATGAAGATGTCCAAGCAAGGAGAAGATGTCTTGGAGCAAGGTAGAGAGAGGAGAGGCAGGGCTTCCGCAGGGTGATCAGCCTGCCTTCCACATGGCCAGCAGGGGGGTTTATATAGGAGTTGATGGCCCCATCAACAGGAGGAGATAAGGCTGGAGGTTGTTGAGGGAAAATAAGGATAACTCAAGGGAGGTTGAGGATGATAAGGATAACCCATAGTTGGTTGTTGAGCTGATAAGGATAAACCATGGGAGTTGTTGAGCTTGTTAAGGTGGTTGAGGGAGATAAGCCAAAGTTGCTAGCTATGCCTTCAGATGGGGAGTTCGCCCAGCTCCCTAACTTGTAGGGGATTGTGCGCATGGCATATGGGGATGAGTTCGGCCAGCCAAGTGGAGGGAAGAGAGAGAGAGTGATCCAATCTAGACCATTCATCTAACAGACTCCCGATCCGACGGCTATCATTAATTTCGGCCGAAAATTGATTAAACATAGCCAAAATTAAATCAAAAAAATATGGGACAATCATTGATGAACATTGATCTTATGATCCATCCAAATGTGTGGCTGAGATCTCCCAAATTGCCCAAGATCTCTGATATTACCAATTTCTCTGATCGGTGCGATCTCGACCGTCGATAATGCCAGAAATTGTAATTGAGTGCAATTACCTTCTCCCATTGGCCAAATTTATTTTTCATGCATCAATATTCATGAGATCTAAGTTTTGGGTCATGAAAATTGAAATTTTCAGTCCATGGGTCGATCTGGAGCTAATCGGACCATTATGCCCTTGGTGCGACAACAAACGGCTTTCCGTCCAAATTTGCTCTTTCTTGCATATCTCTTCATCCGGGGGTTGAATTTTCGATCTGTTTTGAGCGTTGCCTAGATCTATCCAACCTTGACAATGTGGTAAAGTTGGAATTCCATATTAGAGTCCCAATTTGTCCCAAAGTGTGGGGGACAAAATGGTCATTTCGGCCTTTCGTTGTCCGTTTTCCATGTTTTGGGCACCGTTTTCCGTATTCCAACCGGGGCTATGTAATGAGCACATTATCTTGGCCATTTGTAGCATGTAAGGCCATGCCAAAGCATTTCCAAAGTTTGTTTACATCATCTATTCATGAATTTTCCGAATCTGGGTCAGATTTTCTGCACCGGCTTCGGCATTGCTGAAACTTTTATCAAGCAAGCTAAGCGGAAAATTTTGATGCCAACAATGAGCTTGGTAAATATTATATGCTATGTGTCTTACCTATGTGACTATGTTATTTACATGTATTCATTTTAATTTACCCTCTAACTGGAGAAATTTCATACTAATATGCTTATGTCTATTTTTTTGTGTCTTCTAGTATCTTTACTTTATCTTGCTTTCTCAGCGTCTATTAATTAATATCCACTATTTAGGTTATGCCTTACCGATCACCAACAATTACAAACTTTTGTGATACTACTTCATCATCTTCATAGTTTAGCACATATCTACTGTCAAAATAAGTTGTTTTATGGTGCTATGTACAACAATTTAGATCCTTGGTGCATTTTTTTCATGGACATGATTTTTTTATTCACTTCTTCAACATCTTTATGCACTCCCATAATGAGTTCTTATCCTTTAAACTAAAAGCAATCTTTCTTTTGCTGTTAATTTGAATTTGATTTCTCCTTTCACGTGTTCAATAGTTGTCTAAAGCAAGAATTGGATCCTTAACAACTAATGATGAATAATAACTTGTTAGTTCTGAACAGACAAGTGTAATTAGAGTGTAGGTTGTGTGTACTTCCATTCTTTGGATTTTTGGATCTTTTACCATTAAGTGACAAATTTAAAGTTTCCAAATTTATACTTGCATTTGGTAATTTGTCTGTCTTGTTGCAATACTGGTGAGAGAAATTGATACAAAGAACAATTGCTTTAGAAAAACAATTGTCCAGAAAGAATAAAATCTATCAAATAAAAAAAAATATAGTAGAAGAAGATTTTTATACTTGTTGTCAGAGAAGAAATTGTATCGAGCAAAGACAATTGCCGTCGTGTGGGTGACTGGTGCAGATGGTTTCTCTCTTTGTCTATTCCTCGCTTTGCTGTCGGATGAGGTAACCAATGTTGAGTCCCCCCTTCTCTCTCACCTTCTAGGCCTCTTGGAGCAACTATAAATCAACATCTAAGCAGGTGCCTTGTCACCTAAGTTTTCCAAGACCCTTTGGCTTTGTTGGATGCCACGTTGCCTTGGCAACTATCGTTGTCCTTTACAAATGTTGGTTCCATATCATCCATTAGATCTTCAATATTAGCTTGCAACCAAGAATGGTGTATCTGTCACGCCCCGGATTTTCGTACATGCAGCGGAATTAATCCGGCGACAAGACCAGGGAAATAAACCCCTTAACTACGTCGGTTTGGAAAGTTGAAGACTAAAACCAGGATCGAATACATAATTCAAATAATTCAATAAACTGAAATCATACCACGATACACCAATTCATATACCAATCAAAAGGAATACCTAATGATTCTCCAAATAAATCCTCGAGAACCAGATCACCACGCTTCTGCTGTGCTACTCTGATTACCTGAAAAATTGTTAAGAGATTTGGGATGAGTCACACAGACTCAACAGACACCCCTTCATCCGCCGAACCGGATAATACATACCTAAATGATAATTAAATAAGTACCCAATGCTACACTAGTTCTATATATGTATAGAACTAACAATATAATAATTATACGGCTTATCCACATTTTTGATAAACAACCAACTAAACAGACCCAATCGGCACCTATAAATATCAAAAGAATAATCTAACTTGAAATGATAGGGTATGCATGAATATTTATTGCATGATCTATATGATAAATTCACATAAATGAGACACCATGCATCTTATGCAACTCGACTCGGTCAAGACAAACTAATGCACATCTAATGACCATATACACTGGATCATGCAATGCACCTATCCTCTAATATAATAGCACATCTTTTTCTTATTGGCAAGGAATGCGTCGTCTTGCCATCTCAACTTGCTACCACCAGATCTATCATATATAGCAGTAATATATAGTAAGCTAAGTCCCCTAGTGCACCTAGGCAGTGGTGGCACTTAGGACAAACCGCGGTATCCGGGATCGAATGATGCACCGGACTGTTCTAATCCCCGCTGCCCACGGGCTCGACTACTAGTCTGATGTAGCTCAGTCTTCCATTTCAATTAATGCACACATGCATTCATTCCAACCATGCCATGCCATGCCATGCCATGCAAATAAGATAATTAACATGAATATATGCAACTAATGCATCTAACCATCTATAAATAGAAATACACATTTACTTGACATAACATGACCACATGCCAATAACAATCTATCTATGATGCTAGACACCTGCATGCATGAAATATGCCGACATAACATATACACCCAATTAAATGATCAATGATATAAAAATTGATGAAAAAATGCTAGATAATCAAGTTTATTTATTAATCTAAAACTCTATCTAATCCAATTGATATGCAACCATAAATATTAACAAAGACCCAATCGGGTTAATCAACAAGGACATATCAAATTCACAAAGTATGCAATTAAATTCTACGGCACATGCTAATCAATAATTAAGATCAATTGATTAATAAAATCAGGATCCATGTAGTATACATCTAATAAATCAATAAGACGTCTAAACATGAACAATCACCACATTCAATATTCACCAATATATTTAAATCAACATCTAAAGGTGATTGGTAAATTTTAAATATTAAATTTAATGATATTAGACTCGTCTGAGATGTCTACCTGAATCGCGTTGGAAGGAGGGACGCAGGGCGCTAAGGTGCTGGCGCACAGCGCTTGACAACGGCGATCGGACGACGATGACGTGCCGGCCACGACGTCAGGGTGCGACTGTGCTAAGTTGCTGGCGCACACGGGAGGAGGCGGCAGGGGCGCTGCGCGGCTGAGGCAAAAATGAGGGGGGGGAGCTACGGGAGAACCCAAGAGAGAGAGACGGCAGAAGGGGGCCGGGTGGCCGCAGGCGTGCGGCGCGCGCGGAGTGAGAGGAGAGCGGCACGGCGATGGCTCGCTGGAGGGAGAGAGAGGCGACGAGAGGGGGCTAGCGTGCACAACGGCGCGAGGGCTCGGGGGTGCGGGTGTTCGCGGCGAGCGACGGCAGCCGAGAGAGAGAGAACAGAGAGGGAGTGTGCGGTGACGGAGACGACGTGGGTGGGAGGAGAGAGCACGCGAGAGGCTGGGATTGAGGGAGTCAGATCTGAAAATTGGGAACGCAGAAACTGAGGGAGAACAGAGAACAGGAGACAGGATTGAAAATGAGCGGGGATTCCTCACTCCTCTCATGTATTGATATTTATACTTAATGTACACAACTGACACTTTGTCAATTACATAATTAAACAATGCTTCTGTACATTGAGTTAACTATCCAGGGTCTATCCTGCAATTATGTCTAATACCCCCCTTCAAGCTGAACGGTGGATGCACATTCAGCTTGTCTCTAAAAAGTATATATTGTTGAGCAGATAATGGTTTTGTGAAACCATCCGCAATCTGATCACCTGAAGCAACATGCCTGATCATAACTTGATTAGTTAAAACTAACTGCCGAACAAAATGAAAATCAACTTCTACATGCCTCGTACGGGCTTTGAAAACTGGATTAGCACTCAAATATATGGCCGACACATTATCACACCACACATTTGGAACTCCATGAACAGAAATCTGCAATTCCTTTACCAGATGAAGAGCCCAAATCAACTCAGTAATTGATACAGCAATGGCCCTTAACTCAGCTTCAGTACTTGACCTTGCAACTGTGTGTTGCTTTTTGGCTGTCCAAGATACCAAATTATCACCAAAATAAAGACCATACCCTGAAGTGGACCGACGATCATCTGGGCATCCTGCCCAATCCGAATCAGTATACACATTCAATGTGAATACAGAAGGTTTGATATGAAACTGATAGTTATAAGTAGCTTTAAGATACCGAAGTATCCTTTTAACCATGATAAGATGTTCTTCTGAAGGAGAGGACAAGAATTGACACGCCTTGTTAACCACATAGGCAAGATCTGGCCGAGTAATTGTGACATACTGTAATGACCCCACAAGAGTCCGATAAAAAGTTGGATCACTAAGACTAACACCATCATGCTGCGAAATGACAGTTTTTGCAGCCATCGGTGTAGAAAGAGGTTTAGCATCAAGTAACTCAGCCCTTTTTAAAATATCCAGAATATAATGCTGTTGAGAAAGGTACAAACCTTCAGATGTCCGAGAGACTTGGACTCCCAAAAACATATGTAAATTACCAAGATTTTTCAATGCAAACTGATTTGACAAGGTCTGAATAAGCTGACTAATGGCCAAAGAATTATTTCCGGTGACAATAATGTCATCAACATAAACCAAAAGATAAGTAACAACCCCCTGTTTGGAGAACATAAACAGAGAGGGATCACATTTGGATGCTTGAAAACCCAACTGAACCAAATAAGAATACAACTTGAAGAACCATGCCCTCGGAGCTTGTTTTAATCCATACAAAGCTTTCTTTAGCTTGCATACATAATCAGGTTTATTATTGTCTATAAACCCCTGAGGTTGACGCATGTAAATATCCTCACTTAAAAGACCATGAAGAAAAGCATTATTTACATCCAATTGTTTAATTTCCCATTGAAAACTGACTGCTATGGACAAGACAATCCGAATAGTTGCAGGCTTGACAACCGGGCTAAAGGTCTCTCCATAATCAATTCCAAACTCTTGAGTATATCCTTTGGCCACCAACCTTGCTTTATACCTTGCTATAGTGCCATCTGAATTTTTTTTCAACTTATAAATCCACTTGCATCCAACAATGTTGGCATGAGCTGGAGGAGGAACCAACTCCCAAGTTCCATTGCGCTGAAGAGCAGTAAACTCTTCAGACATGGCCATACGCCAATCAGAATTTTTAGAAGCCATACTATAGCAAGTAGGTTCAAGATCAGGTGTAGACTGAACTACCAAAGCATACTTGCTGACTTTACTATGAGTAACAGGAGCAGTTTGAGCCAAAATATCACGTAAAGATTTGTACTTCTTCATAGGAACAGAAGAACCAGAACTGAAGGAAGGTGCCGAAGGCTGTACACCAACAGGTGACTCATGCGAAGGCACACTTGGAGCAGGAGACTTATTCTGAGAAACGTCTGGAATTAAAGATTCAGAGGAGTTTGAAGTCGAATAAGAACTCTGACCATCACCCAAAGAAGAAGACGGAGCAGATGAATCTTGAGGCAAAATACCAACAGAAGACAAGTGTTGTACTGCATTTGTTGAGGAAGACTGATTTGGCATAGACACTAGCAAAATACTTGAAGAATTGGATCCAGACAAGTCATCTTTAACAAGAGAGGTATAAGGAAACCGATGTTCATCAAAGACAACATTTACTGCTATAAAGACCCTTCCAGTCCTGGGCAAGAAACATTTATAGCCCTTGTGACTCAAACTATATCCCAAAAACACACAACATTCCGACCTATATGTGAATTTATTTTTATTGTATGGCCTGAGATAAGGATAGCAAGCACAACCAAATGGCTTCAAAAAATTATAATCCGGTTGGGTACCAAACAGCTTCTCAAACGGTGACAAATTAGCACAAACAGGTGATGGCATTCTATTAATAAGATACACTGCACATTGGATAGCATCATCCCAAAACTTATAAGGTAACCCAGCTGTATGAAGCAAAGTCAAACAGGTTTCCACTAAATGTCTATGCTTACGCTCAGCTAGCCCATTTTGGTGATGAGTATAGGGACAGGCTATACGGTGCATAATTCCAGAATTTTTGAAAAACTCAGTAAGCCTTCTATATTCTCCACCCCAATCACTTTGAAAACATTTAATCTTGGTGGAAAACAAATTTTCTACAAGTGTTTTGAACCGTAAGAAAACATCATACACTTCATGCTTAAAAGCCATTGTGTATAACCATGAAAACCTGCTGTAATGATCAACAAAAACAACATAATACCTATGACCACTATTGCTCAAATGAGGAGAGGGACCCCACACATCCGACATAACAAGGTCTAATGGTGCTTTGGAGACATGACTAGACATAGAAAAATGAAGTTGATGACTCTTAGCAACTGCACAACTTGGACAAAAGAAATTTCTTTCTGAACTATATGGAGTACCAAGACGACTTAGTACTTGATGTACTACTTTAAGAGCTGGATGACCCAGCTTTTTATGCCAAACGTCCACTTTCTCAGCGGAGAAACCAGCTTTAACAGAATCTGACGCACCATCCAAGCAATAAAGACCTTTAATATTGCGGCCTCTGCACAGTATTTCCTTGGTCTTGATATCCTTCACAAAACAATGTGTTGGAAAGAACTCAAAATAAACATGATTGTCATTTGTGAGTTGAGAAACTGATAAGAGATTTTTAGCTAAACTTGGAACATGCAAAGTATTTCTAAGTTCAAAAGATTTAAAACCTGATGTGCCAACATGAGAGATATTCAACCCATCACCATTAGCAACCTGAACCCGTTCAAAACCATCAAACGGAACAGGATTTTTTAATAATCCAAGATCCGGTGTCATATGATTCGTTGCCCCTGAATCCGGGTACCAGCTGTGTTCAGAACCGGACTTAGACATGACAGAATTAGTCACCAGATTAGCATTAAATGACTGAGAATCACTCTTCAGAGACTGAGTATTTTCAGATTCTAAATTGTATCTGTAACCTGGATTAAACCGATGCCAACACTGAAGAGCCACATGACCTCGTTTGTCACATACTTGACATATCGGAACTGAACTATTATTTCTGTCATAGGAATTGAAATTATTCTGAGAAGTATCACGACCAGAATTCTGAAATCCACCTCTGTCATTCCTGAATCTGGAATTAAACCTGCCTCTACTACCTCGTCCTCGACTATAATTGTTCCGAAAACCAGTATTGGACTGAGTAGAGCCAATGTTAGTCTTAGCTAAATTGGCAGACATATCATTAACTGTCTGATGATGTTTGTGCAAAAACAACTCCTGATTTAACAAAAGCGCTTGAAGATCATCAATATTTAAACAAGCAACATCAGATCTGGTAGTAACTGCAGTGACGAAGGACTCATATTCTGGCCCTAGTCCTCCTAAAATATGTAATAGCATCTCATTTGAAGAAATTAATTCTCCAACCATTGCTAACGAGCTGGAAATATGTTTAGCTCGTTGCAAATATTCTGTCATCTTCATAGCACCTTTTTTTAAGGTCTGTAACTGAAATCGAAGTTGTAGCACTCTAGCTTTCGAAGTACTAGCATAAGTAGACGCTAAGGACTTCCACATAGCAGCTGAAGAATCAAGTGAAGCAACCAGAGGAAGGATACTCTCTGAAACCGATGACATTATCACAGACGAAATCAAACTGTCAAACTGTATCCAGAGGTCTGCATCTGGATTGGAAACTAGATTCGTAGAATTCATCGGATCATTAATCAACAGCGATGGACACTCAACAGATCCATCAACAATTCCCATGAGTCGATGTGTTTTAAGAAACGCAACAAGCTGTGCTCTCCAGACTACGTAATTTTCACTGTTCAATTTTACAGAAACGCAATTGGAGACATTCGGAAGAGAAGAGCTAGACGAAGAGAAAGAAACCTTCACATTGTGATCTGCTCTCCGAAAATTTGCAGCAGCAGGAGTATTCATCAGTGATGCTTCTGTCGCTGACGAAGAATCCACATGATTATCCATGACGAGCTCTGATACCAAGTCAGATCTGAAAATTGGGAACGCAGAAACTGAGGGAGAACAGAGAACAGGAGACAGGATTGAAAATGAGCGGGGATTCCTCACTCCTCTCATGTATTGATATTTATACTTAATGTACACAACTGACACTTTGTCAATTACATAATTAAACAATGCTTCTGTACATTGAGTTAACTATCCAGGGTCTATCCTGCAATTATGTCTAATAGAGGGCGAGGCGAGCAACGGCCGCGAGGGAGGCGGATGGCGGCAGGGTGGGTGGCCACGGGAGGAGAGAGAGAGAGAGAACGGCGAGGGCGCGCGGCGGGAAAGAGAGAGGGAAACGGCCGTGACAACGGCGTGATGGCGGGGGCGCGTAGCCGACTGGGTGAGCGCGCGAGGCCGAGGGCACAGGAGGCCGGCGACAGTCGCGAGGGAGGGGGGAGAGAGAGAATAGGGAGGCACCGAGGCGGTGCGGCGAAGGGGGGGGATGAGGCGGTGGGAGGGAGGAGTGGAAAAATAAAAAAAGAAATGGGGGGGGATTAAGGCGGTTCGCGGATGACGTGGGTTTTTTTTTATTTTTATTTGAAAAACAGGGTATTACATCGATCTTGGCTTATAAGATTTTGTTCTTCTGTGATTAGTGTTCTGATCGATGATAGATGGGACATTGTTTTGGAATGATTCCTGGAATGGGTGTCCCAATTTGACTGAGATGTTCCATGCACTTTGTAGAGTAGTAACTGATGAGAACTGCATGGTTTTCTATTGCAGGTCAACATAGATCTTTGTCTTTCTGATCTCCTTCAAGTGCTTTATTCAGGCTTACTGAGTGGTTGAGAAGAAGGTGCAATTGCTGATGATTTCATTGAACCTTAAAAAGGATATTGTACTGCTTTTTCAGTTGTCTCGTATTTATAATTATAGGCTTGTAGTTGGATGGAAAAGACTACTGGAAAATGAGTTTAGTCATCTTAGAAGTCCTACTCTGTTAGATTTCCTTGCAAAATTCTACACTTGGGTAAGCCGGGTAAGCCTTCCTTCCCTTTTTACAAGCAGGTTTTGAAAGTGTCATCACCACTTAAAAGTTTGTATCGGCTTAGCATTATTATTTTTCAATAGTTTTTTTCAATCTTTTCACCATACTTGATGAAGCCTATTCTCAAGATCCAGCGAAACTAACTGGGTTTTGTTCATATTTACTTATATTTGATGTAAAACATATATTGGATTCTTTGACAACTTCATGTTCTCATATTTGTTTGGGATTTGGATTTCAGTTTTAGATTTAATAATTCTTTACAAATTGAGATTTTTTGTAATATCTTGAAAATAAATATTTAAAATAAGAAATTTGTATGTTGCAAAGTTGTTAAGATAAGGTTAAAGTTTTTAGAAGATATACATTGAGATTTTATATATATATATAAATATATCTCTTTGTTATGCAACGTCCCCCCCTCTCTCTCTCTTCCGTCCGTTTCTCTCTTACTCCCAACCGTTTCACTTTCCTTCGTACGCGCTCTCTCTCTCTCTCTCTATCACCGCCCTCTCCAGATCTCGCTCTCCCTCCCATCGCTGAGCCTTCTTGCCTCCTCCTCGCCTACTGCCATGACATCATCTTCGTCGATCGCCTCCGCCTTGTCTGCGTGCCCTGTTTTTGCTAGCCTTCCCCTTCGTTGCCGCCGCTGGCCTCCGTCCCCCCCCTGTCCATGCCATTGGTCACCTTACAGCCTGCTGCGGCCGCCACCGTGAGCGCCCCCTCCATCGCCGTCGATCTCCTATGTCAGTTCCCCTGCTCTAACGGGAACCGCCGTGGGGAACCCCTCTCGCCGTCGCCATCGCCACTGTCGGCCGCCCTTTGTCCTGTGCCTCCCCCCCACTGTGTGCCGCTGCCAGCTCCGCCTGTCGTCTCCCCCGTCTGCGGCGCCGCCCAGCCACGCTCAGCCCCCCCCCCTCGTCGCCCGTCAGCCGCGCTGACCAGGCCACCCGCCTGAGCCGCGCCCCCCCTGCTGCCTTCTTCCGCGCGAGCGTGCGCGGCAGCCGCCGCCACCGTCCGCTGTGAGCTGCCTCGATCGCCCTCATCCGCCCACGCCCCCATCCGGTTGACTGCGCCTCCAGCTTGTCTACCGCTGGCCGCAAGTCCGCGACCCCCCCCCCCGTGGGCCGTCCTCAGCCACCTGCCCACCCCTCGCCGTCGATGTCGCCCCTCGCCATTCGGCCGCTGTCCAGCAGCAGCCGCCAACGTGAGCACCTCCGTCGCCATCGCCAGAAGCCCTGCCGTCCTCCCCTGTTCCAGCCAGCAACGCCGCGAGACTCCCTCACCGCCGCCGCCGTTGCTAGCCTCCGACTCATCACGTTGCCGTTCGCTGCTGCACCCCCTCGGGTGCCCTCGAATGTCGCCGCCGCGCAAGCACCGTTCGAGTGGCCGGTCAAGCCTGGTTCAGCCCCACCGAGCCGCCCGGTTCAGCCTCCGGCCAGCGCCTTGAGCCGCCGGTCGAGCCGCCCGGTTCGGTGCCAGTTCAACAACTTTGGAATTATTTGATTTATTAAATCCGAAAATCAAAGTTAAGGCTAGATAAATATGCAGAAAAATTCAGAAAAAATCCGAAAAATTCACAGGATCTTCCAGGTAGGTTTCTAAAGCTTGTCTATCTATTTGACTCCATTTTGATTAGAAAATATGCATGATTTAACTTATGGACCTTGATTTGACTAGTTTAGACTTTTGACTCAAGATCAGTGATTTTTATCAAAATCCTTGAAAATAGAACCTTGAAAATGATATTTCGAATATTGTGAAACATATTTGGCATGATTCTGGATGGGTAGAAATATTTTTCATGAGATTTGACCATATGTTATTTATGTATATGATTATGTGCTAGAATGGACCTAGAATTGAAATATGGCTAAGTGGAGGTTTGGAGAAATCATAAGTCATCAAATTTCACTTTTTGGAACCTGTTTAGGTCAGATTATGGGTGTTGACATCAGAACTTAGCTTGTTTTGGTTATGCCAAACTTGATTTTGATTAATTGTCTTGTATATGTAATTAAGTATGTTTAGTTTGGTTTGTCATTGCATGTGTGAGGATCATGTAAATTTTGATTAGTCTGGTCTCAGATTATGTATTATGTCATGCATGATATGATTATGTTCATATGGTCAAGTTTCATATATGTTTGATTTAGAATATGTCAACCAAGTCGATTAGTACAAGTCTTGTCTAGTTATGGCAAAATATGTTTAATTTGGTTTCAGATCATGGGCTATGCTATGCATAGTTAGTCATGTCAATTTGGTCATGATCAGTACGAGTTGTCATTGAGAACAAGTTCAATTATGTAGGGTTATCATATGTCTTGTCAAATTTGTTATGGATGTTATGTCTTGCATGAAAGGCTATGAAATTAGATGTTTATGTCATGTATGCATGGTATGGTCAGATATGTCATGATGTGAAATTATGTTATGAACTCTTGATATGACGTGCTATGAAGGCTTCACCAGCCTATGCTAGTAAATTGCCCCGTGGGCAGCGGGTAACTTAGATGAATCCGGCCCTCCCACAAATCCCGGATTACCGCGGTTTTCCCTTAGTGTCACCACTGCCTAGGTGCACTTTGGGCTAGCTTATTATATGTTACTGTTATATATATTAGAGCTGGTGAAAGTATTTGTACATGTGAAGCAAGACGACCAATTCCTTGCTCTTTGGCTATGTGTTTTGGGAAAAAAAATGAAATATGTTACTTGTGTATCATGTATGGATGTTAAACCATGTCATGTTAGAAAAATCAGATTTGTCTGTTTAATTTAGTCATGTTAAGTTAAGTCTTGAGGTCATTTAGATGATATTTGTTTAGCTTGTATGGTCTTGTGTGCATTGGTCTAGAATTAATTGGCTTTGGCATAATCTTTTCTTTGAAGATAATTATGTTCAGATATGGGTTGTGAGATTAATATAGAAGACATTCTATACTTTTGTATTACATTTCAATTTAGATATGTTACATACCATTGCTTGATTATATGTTATTTACCCGATTGATGGGTGATGGGTGTAAATCCTACGGAGTCCCCGGACTCACCCCGTTGTGGGTTAAATTTTTCAGCAGGTTTTGAAGATTTAAGAGCTTGAAAATGAGGATCAGGTGGAACCAAAGGAATCAGAGTCATTTGCACATGGAGATTCTTGGTATTCTCTACTTAGGTAGATGATCTTGGTTGTTTTTGAACAAGAGTGTGGATAGACTTAGAAGTATGATTCTATTCTCTTGTTTTGATGGATCTTAGGAAATTAATTGTTTAAGTTTGGGTTGTGGAATCCAAGTGTTGGGTTTCATCCCACTGTCAAGACATTGTGTATTTCTGCTGCGTATTTGTGGTTATGTTATTTAAATTCCGGGTCGTGACATTTTTAGTTAAGTTACAAATCTGAAAATTTTTAATTTAGATTTTTTAATTAAGATTTAGATCTTACTTTTTTTCGATTTCAGTTTTGTGGTTTAACTTTTCAATGTGATTTGGCAATTTTAAAATTTCAATTTGAGGTTTATTGGTCTTAATCAAGAAGGGGTATGAGATTGGATCAGTTTGATTTAATCATATCTTGAACCAATTTGAAATTGACTCAATTTAGATTAATCATATCTTCAACTACTTTTAAATTGCTCAATTTTTTATTTATCTTTCTTAATTTTAATGTGCTGGTAGATATCTTTATTTTTTCTTATTGTTGTAAAGTTCTTCATTGTCATTGTTAAAATTTGTTCTCATTTCACCTTTTTCGTTGATCAACACAATTTGAAGTCCCTTTAAAAGTTAAAAAATATATTAATACGATTACTTTATCTTACATCTATCTAATAAGTAGCACAAGATGATGCATGAATTGCATCACAAAATGGAATTTGCTTATATGTAGTGAACACTTTTTGTATATAAGTTACATTTTTAATCACCTTACCAAATATGTTGGGTTCTTTGATTGTTGCACAAAATTGCTATTATTTTCATATGCGTTTAGGTTTTCATATTTCTAGCTTTATATATTTACTTATTTAAACTGTGAAAAGAAACAAAGTTGATACACCCAAATTAACTTACTCCTCATGCGATTAATCATTACTTGTTCAGTTCTTCACATAAAAAGTTATTTGGAGGCAGAGTAGAAGCATAATATAATTTGGGACAAATTTGGTTTAACTCTGACAATTGAAAGATAAAAATGGTTTATCTCAAATTAAAAACTATTTATTTTCTTGGCCCTTCTAGCTTTTGTTTTACATCTTGTTGTTTTGGTATTTGACGTTTGTGTTTTCCACCATATAATATGTAATATGTATTACCGGGGCTATTTTCTGTTTGCGCTAGGATTTGAAATGGCGTCCTATTTTTTTAAATGACATGATTTCTTACTATTATCTAAGAACAGAAAGTGAGTACTTGCAATGGAGATACCGTTAGTGGGATAATGTTGGAAGAGGAAGATAAGTGTAAAGTTGATGTTACTGGTGTATGTAAATGTTCTCTTGATCTTATTATTTCGTGATTACATATTTCTTGTGGCCTTAATCTTATTTTTCTTATGTTTGTTTTGTATATCCTAAAAACATTTGGAGCATCACATTTTGGTCACTGCTTCATAATTTCAATGACTTAAATATAAAAAAAGTTTTTTTGTTTTGTTTGACCTGTTTTGTGCATGTTTCAGATTTAAAGAAGCTTGATATCACAGAAAATCTACTTTCAAACTGAAAGGTATATCTATTTGAAAAATTTTATTTACACAAATTTATTCTATTTAGTAATCTTTTGTCAACCAACTGATCATCCTGGAACCTTCAGGTATGGAGATTAGTTGCTTGTTTCATGTTCTATCTAAATGCTTAATTCATGCAAATAACATTCTCGCTTTGCAATATATGGTCATTTATTGGAAAGGGTCATGGGATTTTCTTTAACAAAGTAATTGAGATGGTAAAATTGGGAGGCGAAGGGAGATGTTTTTAAAATGCACATAGTACATATCATTTGGTTACTTATCGCTTGAAGATTCCAAATGTAGTTTATTAGTTTGACATGGTTGTCAAGGCACCCACCTAGGCGCAACTTTAGGTGCCAAAGTACGTTTGCTGGCCCTAAGAGCTAGGAGCCTTTATAGGGACCCAAAAGACATCTAAGGTGCTCACCTAGGTGACCTGAGCCTTTCCACAATACTAAGTGAACAAGGAAAACAATTTCTTCTTGGAGGTTTTTACTCTGTATATTCTTCACCTGACTATAGGTAGATCCTTGAATTGTGGACACTAATTTAATGATAATGAAAGCATATTAAAAAATTTCATTGTCACTTATAGTATTATATATTTATGTTTTTATTTATACGCACATTCTTAAAATCTACTCCACTTTTTATGGCTCTCTTTCTTTATCTATATACATATTGTGTATATATATATATATATTTATGTATGTATCTATATATGTTATAACAAGGTATAATTTTATTGCTTAGGTAACGCTTAAGCAACCACCTTGTTGCCTAAGCAGAAATGGCACCTATGAACATCTTGGGTTCTTGTCATCTTGACAACTATGTATCATGGATACCACTAGGAGTTTTTCTCTGATAAAAGAGGCACACACTTTTATGATGGAGCCCAAAGGTATCCTTAATAGCAAGAGGAGGAAATAGGATCAGCCCTCTAGAGGCATCTCAAGTCCTTTTCATGGTTCTACACAACTCACTTGACCCCTTAGATAGTCATTTTTAACGCACCATATAATTCACCTTACCCAAGATATAATTATGTAGACTTCATTATATTATGTGAAAATCTTGTGAAACTTCTTACTTGTATTTGGATTTGTACTCATGCAAATAGTTCTTCATCCCTGAAAGTTGCTGAAAAGAGTAGAAAGTAATTTCGTGTACTCTTATTATGGTACAGAGGCAAATCTCGACACATAAAGATGAAGGGAATGAGTGCATATGGACCTTACTTCTTTTCACCTTGTTCTGCTCATAATTATTTTGTTCTCCGCTCCTTTATTGGCATACTAGAAAGTGCTAACAAATCTATCACGACCCGGAATATACAAATGCGCAGCGGAATAAATCCGGAAAATCGAGACAATTTAGGAGAACAAGCTAACTCCAAAATACTCTATCAAATCTGAATAATTCAAACAACCTGAAATGATCCAAACAAATTCAAACTCCAAGAAATACCACAATTAATCAACACTAAACAACTAAGAAGGACTCAACACATAGTCCGTCCAACAACTATAAAGTTAAACCAAGCAATTATCAACCACAATCAGGAGGGAAAATCAACAACCTAAAAGATATATGTGGTGATCACTCGTCACCAAACTCCTCATCCTCTGGGTCCTCGAACTACTCTGGATCACCTCCAACGTCCTCCTCGAAGTCCTCTCCAAACTCCTCCTCGGGAAGAGGCTCCTCAAAATCAGCTGAAAAAAAATTAATAACGGGAAGGGGTGAGTCACCACAGACTCAGTAGGTCTTACACCCGAACTACCCCACTATAATAAATTTCTAATGGTATGATAGATAATAAGCCTAAAAAAATACAGATTATAATATAGGGTTATAAACTAATTCTATATCTCCAATTAAACTAATTAAAGAGCTTTCTTACTACCCCATGAATTGACATGATTCAATGAACAATAACCTGACATAACCTGAGCTTTAAGAAGACTAGTTATGCATGCAATACATAAACCTATCATGACAAAATGACCAATCTAAACCACTATCATACATGCCCAAAATGCATAATAAATCATCTGTCTGAGTAAGTTATATGCTCCACTTGGACATTGTAGCAAATGTCACAAAACTAACACCAGATCTACCATATATAAAAGTAACATATAGTAAGTTAAATCTCATAGTACCCCGTAGGCAGGGGAGTACTTAGGATAAACCGCGGTATCCGGGATCGACGGATGCTCCGGACTATTCTAATTCATCTGCTGCCCACAGGACCAAATTATAGTCTGGTGAAGTAGAATTCCATTACATTGCAGCCCTATGCATACTACATCTCTCAAGATGAAAGCACATACATAACTAAGACGAGTAACCAATCAAAATAACCATGGACATGTGCATGATAATCTAAACATAGAACACACAGTTGAACAATCATAACTGTATACCTCACATATGCATGCCATACCAAAATTAATCTCAAACTATACCAATTGATTAACATCATGATACTCTAAACTTTGAATCGTGCAATTCTAACATATAAACATGATGTATGCATGCAATAACAATGATTATCTACCTACTACATGAATTACAAAGCTGAAAATAAATACCTCAATGCCATAACTCCTGATCCGGCTATTTATTAAATCGGGTTATAATTTAAGGTAGTCGAAAAGTTAACCATGCTATACTAACCATATTCTACACAAAACATGATATCTAACATGCTAACATGCATTCTAATCTAATGTCTAATATGATGACAATGCATGATCAATTAAACCAAATAGGCATATATGACAAAATCAAGTTTAACTACATCTAAATAAGCTAATAAATCAGGTAGCCCACCAATATTTTATTTTATCTAACCCGAGTTATCTAACATCGTTTTAACGATTTCAATTAATCATATCGGAATGCTAAGGATAGCCGAGACGCCTACCTTAATGGCGACGACAACGGCGCACGGAATTCCAACGGAATCGATCCGGATGACGAGTGTGTTGCCGCGGTCACGACGGCGCTGGAAAATCGATCCGGATAGGTGTCTAAAAACCTGTTGGAACAAGGGGATAATACTAAGAAGAAATAATATAGTGCTGCGATATGAGAGAGAGAGGATAGGAGAGAGAGAGGGGCGTACCGCGGAGGGGGGTGGCGCACGGCGGCGCACACCGCGCGCGGGTGCGCGCGGTCGCAGGGGCAGCGGCGGGGACGGCGCCGGCTGACGCGTGCGGGCGGTGCTCGCAGGTTGAGGTCAACGGGGGGAAACGACACGGGCGGGTGGCGGGGCTGGCGCGGCGGCGGCCGCGGGTGGCGGGGCTGGTGCGCGCGGGGCGGTGCCGGCTGTGCAGGTCAACGGGGTGGCGGGTCCACGCGGGTGGCCGAGGCGGCGGGGACGGCGGCTGCGTGCGGTGGTCGGGCGTGGCCGGGACGGCGGCTGGCGCTGGCGGTGCTGGCCGGTGCGCGCGGTGCACCGCGGCGCTGGTGCACGCGGGGGCGGCTCCGGCGGGTGCAGGCGGCACAAGTCGACGGGGGGGGGGGGGAGAGAGGTTGTGCGGCGACGGATGAGAAGAAGAAGAAGAAGAATAGGGCGTCGAGAGGAGAAAACGGCAGGCGCGGGGGGGGGACGTAACCGAAGGAGAGAATTGTGGGAGGAATGGGGAGTAAAAATAATAATAGTAATAATAAATATAATAATTATTTCTTTTTTCTTTTTTTCCCTAAAAACAGTAACATTACAAAATCACTCTTGTATCACCCATCTTTGCATTTTTTTTTCTACTGTTGTGTCTTAGGATTTTGAAGATCTACCCTGATCAATGTCAAGTGGTCCAAACTTAGAAACTTGCCCATGACATCAATTTTGGTCTAAAGTAGTCACTCAACTTGAGAAACTGTTGTTGCATGCATTTTTTTCAGTACTTGTTGAATGTGAGATTTGTGAGAACTTAACATCCCTGCTGTCTGACTACTTGGTTATGGTAATGCGTTATGTGGAGAAATTTATGATCTGTTATCTTCTGTTGCAGGATATTAGTTCCATTTGTGAAGCTTTTCCATCCCTTCCATTCTTAATCTAACAAATAATTTCCTGAAGAAGAATGCAACCAAGTTCATTATTCCAAAGGTATCTGTGTTTTGGTTCTTAATTACCGTGGAATAAGAATAATATTATAAATGGTATCAACTTATATATTTTATCAATTCATCTGTTTTTACGATGTCTTCTTGCAAAATTGCTGATCGTATGCCCAATCAAATAGAAACACTGAAGCAATCTCTTCCGGCAACTGAAGAGCTTCATATGATGGGACATAAACTAAGGACATTAACCGTTAGGACTGAACCAACTAAGCCGTGTGCTTCTGAATTTTAAAAATTTGATGCTAAATTTGTTGTATTATTGTATTTTTGTCCTGTGAGGGGTGATATGTTGCATTTTCATGAAAATTTAAAATTAGAACATTTTGTAAACTTGTATTGACGTTGAAGTCTTGAAACATTTCAATTATTTGTATAGTAACGATGGCATCGGATACAGATTAACATTTTCTCATCTATATTTATATTATACTATTAGAGTATATACTACGACATGCTTGTAGCGTTCAGGTTTTGTCAGTTCTGAATATCGTTCAAGGTCACTGAATATCAATTCTTACTTCAAAAATTTTGTAGATTTTTTGTGGTATTTTCTGAGGTAAAATATAACTTCTCTATAGAATAGTCTTAGTAGTTCTAGCCTAATCATTTGCATAATCTAATGTTTCAGCAGTTTTTTTAACGTCTGATAGCTGTGAGAACATTTTATATGGTTGTTATAATTTTAAAGGTTTTTAGCAGTTTAATTTGTAGTCTCTTGCTCTTTGATTCATTATTTACTTTAAAGTTTAATGAGTGGTAACTTTCTCTTTTAAAACTCACCCATTTAATATTTTATAAATTTTATGTAATTATCAGATAATCTATTGATAGTAACTATATCTTGTTTGTTAACACTCTGTTTGTCAGTTTTTTGTTTTAATGATTTTCTGTCTATGAAAACTCTTATTTATTTAAATAAAAATAATAGATAAATTTATCAAAAGTTGATAAAACTTTATATTATATCTGTAAAATTATTTAAAAACATTTTTTAATTTACCAATACACGTGCGAAGCACGTTCTTTTAACTAGTCTAACTTATCTAACTTATCTAACCTAGTATATAGAAGTGGCGATTCCATTTTTTCGTCCTCCCATGTTGCACAGTCCGATTCCCCATTTTTTTTTTCGACCGTTCGATGGCTCGGACTGACGATCGTTTGATGGCTCGCCCGGTTCACGCCTGGGAGTCATTCAGCGAACATTCACCTCCGACGCCGCGCCCCTTCTGCATCCCACGCCGTCCCCTCCTCCGCCGTAGCCGTGCCCCCTTCTGGACGCCGCCCCTCGCCCCCTCATCCGACGCCGTCCCCTCCTCCGCCGCAGCCGCGCCCGGGCGCCGCCGCAGTCATGTGCGAACTCCACAACCTGTATGATCAGCAACCTCAAAGAAGAGACGATCCGCTCTCTTCTTCTTTAAATCTGATCAGCTGCCTTCTCATCCTCCTCCGCGGCGACTGGCCAGGCCAGCCACACTATCAGAGAGACAGAGAGAGAGAGAGAGATGGCGGAGCAAGACCAGGAGAAGATGCTTGAGGTCATGAGCACCCATTTCAAGCAGCACGGCGGCACCCAAGACGCGGTGGACGAGCCGACGCGCTACGAGTGCGACATGTGCGGGTTGCCGGGATATGGCCCAAGGCTCTCCCGCAGGTCCTGCCGGATGAATCATTACCATCCCTTCGCGAGGCCTGCCCCGGCCGCCTTCCACCGCTTCCTGCATCCCGGCCAGCACGACATGACCGCCGGCATCCTCTCCGGCGGCGGAACCTCCCTCGACTGCGTTCTGCGACAAGCCGGTCGTGGGCTTGAACTACGAGTGCGATCCGACGCATCGGATCGTGCATCCCACCTGCTTCCTCCTCCGGCAAGACGTAGACGGATCCGCCGAGGGGCGTCGGCCCGAGCAAATCGTCGTGCACTTCACCAATCCGGCGCATCCCCTCCGCCAGCTCTACATCTGGTCGGCCTACCGGTGCGACGGCTGCGGCACCCGGGGCTTCGGCCTGAGGTTCCGCTGCGAGCCCTGCGACTTCGACCTCCACCCCTTCTGCGCCCGGTGCCCCCCCAGGCTGCTGTGCTTCCTCCACCCCGGCGCCCACGAGATGGTGCAGATGGTCGTGAAGTCGGGGAGGTCGGAGTGCCGGCATTGCGGGGATCCCATCGCTCGCACGGCAGGGGTCCTGGGTCTTCATTACGGGTGCGAGACGTCAGGGATGGATGCGCACCCTCTTTGCTTCCTGCTCCAGCAGCTGCACCTGGAACTTGGCGAGTCGAACGAGCAGCCGCCGTCCGTCGCGGTGCAGAAACGCCTGGCCACCGCGGCAGCTGGGGAGAGGGGAATCAGGAAGAGAGACGTAGCGCTCCGGATTGCGAAGGATGTCGGCGTGCCACTTCTCAGAGGCTTCTTTAGAGCTCTAACCTTGGATTCTGATACGGGAAGCTTCGACTTCGACGACAGTGGCCGACGGCTGCGTCGGCGGCGGCGACGACGACGACGACGACGACGGTTGACGGTGAAGGCGACGATGCTTCTCCGGCCGGAGGTGCTAGCGCGACGACCCAGGTTTTTATAAATATAAAAATGTATATATATATATGTATGTAGGTACATGATCCGGCACGGTGGTCTTCTCATCTTTGACGACTTCGTATGTATATTTTCTGTCCCGATGGACGGCGTGTGAGCGGACTGAATGTATTTTGTTATCTTAGGGGTGTGTACGTATATATATGATCCGTTATTTCATATTTGGGGTTGTAAAAATAATAAAATCCTGCTGTGAGATTTGAAAAACCGTTTTTCTATGTTTTTTTTGACAAAAATCAATGGAATGGGTGCACTTGACTCTTCGGCGTGGCTTCCTTCAATTCCTACACAATTAGCTTCAATTGCGCGTTTCATGGGAAAACAAACCTTAAATTTTGTATCAAGTTCCATTCATGTGGAAGTTTGGATCACCTAGACGACAACCACTATCTCAACCACTTAAGTGATAGTTTAAGAGTGAACCAACAAATACTGAACCATGTTACATTGCGTTTAATAACAGTTAATATGTTTAGTAACAAGTTGTACTGTACTGTCCATTAACATGTTACATTATAATTGATAATAATTCAATTCTTTACTAAAAAGTTGAACTGCTATTAATCGTAATATTACTCGTTACTAGCTCACTGTCTAAAGAGATTGAACTATTATTAAGTTCAGTGTAACAAATTATTAATCTCTCTGGTTCAATAATGATTTAGTAATGATTCATATTAGTTTATTTGAACCGTCACTTAAATAATTAGAGTTATGACTATCTTTTATTAAAAACTGTTGAAATTTCTTGTTTTGATCAACTGAGGTGATCTGAACTCGTGGATGAAATTACTATCATAAATTACTTACCATTGTTTATTCGTATCCTTGATAAAGAGGGAGATGAGAACAAGCCGGTTCCCATTTTCTCTCTCGTACGAGGTAAAGGCAGATGGGATGGGATTAGTCAACAAGATTATGTAATAAATCAATCCAATATTGAATTGATAACATGAAAAACTAATTGATTAACACCTTCATGCAATCTTTTTGTTTATCACAGCATTCAGGCAATCTTAAAAATGATTAGTCTTTACATGGAACTTGTTTGCAATCATATGCCATTGTTACAGCAAACAAGTAACAGTCAGTATACTCCAAACAGGTGACAATCAATATACCACAAGTTACAACACGTTTGTTGAAAATGCAAGAACCTAGATAGCTAGCATTGAAGATCATACAGGTTGTGGAGTCAGAATACTAGAGAACTTGGTTTCATTCAACATGCTTGATCAGCTCCTATTCATCTGTACGATCATCAAGGGCACAAATAAAAAGCATGCTGCTGGATCAGCCGACTCAATAACAATAAACAGGCCGATCCGGTAAAACTGGTCCTTGATGCTCATAAATGTCTTCAGTTGCCTACATGGTGATTGTTAATGAAAAAGACCAACATGATTCTGGATTTTGTTTTAGATATTCATATCTGATGACTCTTTTGCTTTACGTTAATAGTCTTTGGAGCTTATGTTCTGACTTTGTATGCTACATGATTGGCTCCAAGTCTCAAATTTGAAATAAGTACTTTCAATCTTATTTTTCTTTTTTTACCTTCTTGGATTTGGGAGTTTTGTTAATGCTTGTTTACACAGGTTTAAATTTATGATTTTAGATCATGTAACATCTTATATATAGTCATTTTTATGTACCGCAGGCTGTCCTATTCTCAACTTTTTCATCGGATTCATCTCTTGAAGCATACGAAGGTACTCTTTTTTGACTTTAATGTTGATTGTTGTTGATTTTATTAAATCATAATGATTTACTATTATCATAATGATTTAATTAAATATTTAAAAATATTGCACCCATCTAAGATGTGTCCATTCATTATGAAAGAAACAAAAAACTCAGAATAATTTAACATCATAATTCATATAATATTCTGCATTAGCAATAATTTCAACGGATCCTTATAAACTGTTATCATCATAAATACGAAAAATATTATCACATTTTACCACCATTCAACCAAATAAATAAAAGTTTGTGAAACAAACAATTTTTTTGCTTTGTAGGATATTGGATTTGAAAAAATATATGATGTTTTCGGAATCAACCAAAGTTCCAGTAGAACCTCATAATAAAAAAATTGTATCAAGAAGGATAAGAATAAACAAACGAATAAATGCGATTAACCTCTATGTTAATATCACATAACCTTTCATCCACAAGGACCATTGTTTTGATCAACTGAGGTGATCTGAACTGAGGTAATTCTTATCATAAATGCGATTAACCTCTATGCGAAGACAAATTTCAATTAACCTTGGAGTGAAATTTTAATTAAATTTAATTGAGATGTGGGGCATGTCTAAGACACGGCTCCCAATTAGTCTCAATGGGGAGAATTGTTGGTTTTATTTAATTTGGTGGCCACTAAGGCTGATTTACAATCTCTTTAAGCCCGAAGGACTTGTTGTCGGCTTTGTCTATTCACAGATTGGGCTATCTCGGCTTGGACTGCTATTGTTCAGACTGCTATCTACACCTGCATGCTGCTGTTATTATTAGATTTGTTAATTTAAAATTGTTTAAATAATTTAATTTAATTTGAAAATTAATTAATTAATTTTAATTATTAATTAACAGAGAATTTAAATACGTGGACATAGGGCACATGTTTCTTATAATTGGGGGATAGTCTGTTAGTTATTGGGTGTTTCTAGGAGTAGGAGATAAAAATTTCTGCACTTCTTATTTCAGCTGGTATCAACATTGCTCTATGCTTGGTCTTTTTATTGTTATATTCTGTGCTGAGAAGACAACCTGGAAATGTTGATGTGTACTTTGGACGGACACTGGCAGAAGAGCATATCTGGAATTGTGATTCATCCATCATTGATAGACTGATGCCTTCTCCAAGCTGGATAGTTAAAGCATGAGAATACGTCGAGGCAATTTTTATTGATGTCATCTTTTCACTACTAATGTAATTTATTGCTCATTTTTATTTTACCCTCCTGTTATTGAAAAATGATCTCTAATGTGTTTGATTTAGATTGTTTTTCAATTAATATTAATTCACACTATTTATTTTTAATGACTTTTTATCCATAAAAATTCTTATTTATCCGAAAAAGTTGAATCGTTAATCAACCAATGCAAATTTTATGGTGCTTTACATTACACTTGTATGATTACTTAAAACATTTTTAAATTTATCCGTGCACATAGAAACAAACGAACCAGGTTTTAGAAATTCCAAGTTAGAGTAGAACCTTTATTCTTTTTACTTAAGAAATTTTTAATCTGCCTAAATATGTTTTCAAATTTATTTGTTGTATAGTTCTGTAGAAATATTTAACAACGCAAAATTTATATTATATATAATTATTTAAAAATATTTTTAATCTAACAGAACACGTGCGAAGCACGTTAATTTAACTAGTATAAATAAAAACGGGAATCGCATTTTTTCGTCCTTCTTATCCAGTTGGTTTTTTTGTCCAAATACGTCATGAATGGAGCAGCACCTTCTCGCCGTTTTCTTCTACCCCACCCCACGATGCTCCTTCTCTCGTGGTCCGCCGGCTGCAGCCCCTGCTGGAGGTTGCCGCCTGGGAGGAGGGCGAGACCGTTGACCTGCAGGATGTCCTCCAACGGTTCGCCTTCGACAACATCTGCACGGTGGCCTTCGGCGTCGACCCGGCGTGCCAGGTCGATGGGGAGATAGACAGCGTGACGGCTGGAGTCCCCGCCGGATTCATGAAGAAATTCGACGACGCCGCCGCCATCATCTTCCACCGGTTCATGTACGCTCTGCCCTTCGCGTGGGTGATCAAGGGGTTCCTCAACGTGGGCACGGAGGGGCGGCTGAGAGGGAGCCCCTCTCGACGATCCACGACTTCACCGTGGAGATCGTCCGGTCGAAGAAGAAGCTGGCGGATGCGGATCCACTGTGCCGCGGCCGGAAGGACGACCTCCTCTCGCGGTTCGACGCGAGCGGCGACCGCACCGAGGAGTTCCTCCGAGATGTCGCGAACTTCCTGCTCGCCGGGTGGGAGACGCGCTGAGTTTTTTTTTTTTTGAAATAACGTAATTTTTTTAATTATAAAAATTACGCACTAAAATTTTTATTTATAAAAGTAACGCATTTGACTCAAGTCTACGTATAAAATATCGACTTTAGAACGAAAATTAAAAGTCGGAGTCAAGAAGTCGAACTTTACTTTAAAGTTCGACAAAAAAATCTACCCCTTGTAAAAAATTTTCCACACAGTATGTTAAATACTTGCATAGATTCGTAAATTACCGATTATCGGAGTTGAATTTATCCAATTCGCTTGCATCGATGAATTCATAGCGCTTGATATTATAAGATTAAAGTCTTAAATTTATCAAAATAAATAATTTTTACAATAAACAGTCGAAATTGTTTGAATTATTAATTTTTTGAAATCAAAATTTATAGATACAAAAATTTATTCCTATAACTTTCAACATTTTGAATTCATTAAATTCAGCGGATCATTAAAATTCAACCTCAATAATCGGCAATTTACAAATTTATACAAACGTCGTACATGTTACTTTCAAAATCGTATTTTTTATCCGATTTCTAATTTCCATTTTGAAGTCAGTATTTTATACACTGACTTAAGTCAAATGTGTTAATTTTGTAAATAAAATTTTTAGTACGTTATTTTTGTAATTAAAAAAATTACGTTATTTCAAAAAAAACTCCCTCGGCGCTCACCTGATTCTTTTGGCTCCTGTCGTCGCGGCCGGACGTGGGGGTGTCCTCTGTCAGAGCCCGCCGGACCCGGTGGCTCGGCGGAGGAGGAGGAAGATACCTTCCTGCTCGAGGAGCTAAGGGAGATGCACTACCTCCACGCGGCCATCTCGGAGTCCCTTCGTCTGTACCCGCCGGTGGTGGTGGACGCGCAGGAGTGCCCAGCTAGTGGATGACGTGCTGCCGGACGGGACCTTCGTAGAGAGGGGCTGGTTCACCATGTACAGCGCCTACGTCGTGGGAAGAATGGTGGACATTTGGGGGGATGACTGCGACGAGTACAAGCCGGAGAGGTGGTTGGACACCGGCGGGACATTTCGGCCGGAGAGCCCGTTCCGGTTTCCAGTGTTCAACGCGGGGCCATGGATGTGCCTGGAGAGGGAGATGGCCTACACTAGATACAAATGAAATCGGTCGCAGCATGCGTGCCGGAGAGGTACGCCTCGGAGGTTGCCAGCGGCGGAGGGCCGAGGGAGCACGAGCTGTCGCTGACGCTGGGTGGGTTGCCGGTCCGGGTGAAGAAGAGGGAGGCGGCACGCTGACGGCAGGACTCCCTGGTTGACGTCTCTACTTTCCGGTCAGAAGTCAAAAGAAGACTTTTGACTTTTTGCTTGTGGAGTGTTATTTAGAAAGGTAGAAAGTTTTTAGAGGCAGATGTATCAGGTGGGATTTGGTGGGATGAATTTGCTATCTGTAGCTTATCATGAAAAAATTATGTAATTTGATTATGTGTATATGTTAACTCATTTTTATAAGGTGTTCGGTTGCGACTATCAAGAGAAGCATCTGACAAGGCATGCACAAGCTGGAATTGCCCCCAGAATGAAATTGGAGAAGAAATCGGGACTTTTCAAAAGTTTCATAAGTTCTGTTAGATTTTGTTTTCAAAATATTTTTATATAAATCACTCTTTGACCTCACCCAACTTTCTACGCATCACGAGTAAATTGCTAAATGTTTCAATTTCTGACTTTGTGACTTGATAAATTATTTGATCTCTTACCCTCGTATTTTTAGGTTTATGAACCTTTTGATTGCATATATTTTTAAGTTTTTAGCTCGCATTCCCTCCTAAGTTTTCAACTTTGAGAAATTTTTTATTTGCAAGATTTCTAATTTATCTTACACTCAATTTGACCTTCTTCGAATTATCATACATATCTGAAATTTTAGAGCTCATCGTGAGTATTAGGCTTCTACAATTTTGTAAGGAGTTATTCAAGAATTTTAGAGTTCTTTAGAATTAAAATTTTCAACTTTGCATGGGATTGGAGAATAGGACTTGATATATGAATTGTTGTGGGATTTAAATCTTCAATTTTAAATTTCTCTACAACGTAGCTTAGTATCATATATGTTGTAGTACTTCTTAACTATTAATATGCCAATGCCATACGTCGCCCATATTACCTTAAGACCCGTGGATGTGAGGCCGTAGTGTTACGCATTAATCTTTTTAATTACACATTTTAATTACAAATTTATAAATTTGTGTCGCAATTTTTTATAATTTAGATAGAATCTTTTCGTGTGTTATCATGTTGAACGTTTTAATATTTAATATGCATTGGTCATTACTTATAACGCAACTTTTATAGTAATTTTTTTTGTTATGTTATAAAAAATAGTTAATTCTGCATATTTATTCCATTACAGGGCGCAAGTATCTAATAAAATTTGTTTGGGTTGAGTAAAGAATCAATTTTTTCTATGCAAATTTTCATTTTATCTCTATAATAAATAACTAATTCTGATTTTAGAATTTAATAAGAAAAGAGTCAAATGTTAACTTTGACATACACGAAATATAACAAATCAACATGTTTTTTTATGAACCATACTAATAAAATTAGTTAAAATAGATAAAGAATCATTTTTTCTACGCAAATTTTCATTTTATCTCTATCATAAAAAACTAATTTTGATTTTAGAATTTAATAGAAAAATAGTCAAATGTTAACTTTGACATACACGAAATATAACAAATCAACATTTTTTTTATGTACCATACTAATAAAAGATGATTAAAATAGATAAGTTTAATATTGTTACAAGAAATCAATGAACCACTCTGGAACGATGTAACGATTGAATGAAACAAAAATTTGGCAAATACTTGTCTTAGAACAACACAACAATTGGATTAAAATTTTATAAACTAACTAATAGGGTGTTTGGTTTTCCAAGATAAATTGATAATTTTGTTTTTACAAAAATGTGCCCTTTCCTTGTGTTCCCCATATTTTGTAGCTGTACACGGTCTTTATTTTTTTATTATCTAAAATGATATTTTTTACTTTCTCTATCTAAGATTTTTCTAATATAAAATTGATCTCAAAATGTATAAAAAATTATTATGCACCAAAGCAATCTAAATCTTCTCTCTCTATAAAATATGATATTTGGCATCAAATTTTATTTCATCTGAGTTATATATTCTTGTTTATAAAAGAAGTATATTTTAAATAAATTAGTTATAGCATTCTCTATTTTTAACTGGTACACGTGCGTAGCACGTTTCGTTGACTAGTAATACAATGGTACGCAGATAATATCTAACTTCTAAACAAAAGAAACTTGGGAAAATTGATTTCCGGTCCATTTTAGAAAATCACAATAACTATTAGTCCGTTAACCACATTTGTATAATGTGTAGTCCGGTCATACAGATTTTTAAAGCATCCAGTCCATTTCCGTCACGATCTGTTTCCTCCGGATGAGTTAACAATTTTCTCCCCGTTTTACCATCCGTTGCCCTATCGTGAGCGGCGAGGTGGCGAGGCACCTGCGAAATTTGTATCTGCCAATGCGAGGGAGGCTCCCAGCTCCGGCGAAATCCCTATCGGCCCGTGCCATCGCGAGTGGCAACGCTCGCAACTACTGCAAATAGACATCGCGCAGTGGCATCGAGCTCATCCGAGGTTCCCCCACCCCTTCGGTTCCGCCGGCGACAGAGCACTTCTGAGGTTCCCCCGCCCCCTCAGTTCCGTCGGCGGCGACAGAGCTCATCCAAGTTTCCGCCATGACGGCACTTCAGCTTTCGCCGTCCTCCAGAGATTCCCCCGTGACAGAGCTCATCCGAGATTAAACATTTTAATCTATTTTTTAAATATGCATACGACGGATCTCTGTTGTGTGGGCAATATAATCTTTTTCTGTTCAAGTTAACAGTTTGACGGCAAACTTTTCAAATGGAGCGGTTGTTTCAAATATTTAAAAAAGTGGATCGGTTGTTATAGAAATGTGGCCAACGGAGTGTCTATTAAAATGATATTTCAAAACCGGATTGGGAGTCAATTTCCCCTAGAAACTTTCTTTTAAGCGTAGACGTTTTTGGCAATCTTATTACAAGGGATCGAAGATTCGAAGGGAAGCGGGAAAAGCCGCGACCTATGCCGCGCCGGCCGAAGCCCGTGACTACCCCCAACGGAAACATGATTAAGGGTGCGTTTGGGAACTAGGTGAAAGTACTTTTTTTTTACTTCTCCTCTGATCAGAAGTCCTTCTTATTTTTATGGTGCTGTTTGGTTACATTTTTTTTTCACT
Organism: Cryptocoryne crispatula var. balansae; assembly: GCA_036172225.1. Lineage (NCBI taxonomy): Eukaryota > Viridiplantae > Streptophyta > Magnoliopsida > Alismatales > Araceae > Cryptocoryne > Cryptocoryne crispatula. Next base: position 19,150,559 of record CM069924.1, read on the forward strand.
TTTCCTCCTCGTGGGAGGTAGAAGCGCGGAGGAGAAAATTTCTCCTTCCCGCGGAAGAAAAGCGCTCCCGTGTGCCCGCGAGGCTCCATCCCGCGCTCCCGTGCCGTCCCCTCCGCGAGCCCCCCCCCCTCCGCGGCACTCCCTCCCCTCCGCGCGCCCCCCCTCCGCGGCACTCCCCCCTCCGGCACTCCCTCCCCTCCGCGAGCCCCCCCCCCCCTCCACGGCGCAGCCGTCCCCTCCGCGAGCCCCCTCCGCAGCCGGAGTCGCCCCCCCGCGCGCGGCGTCCCCCCCTCCGCAGCGGGAGTCCCCCACGGCAGACGCCCCCGCGCCTCCCCCCGCGCGGCGTCCCCCCCTCCGCGACCCAAAGAAGGCCGATGATGGTGTCCTCGCTGAGGTCGTATTGTTTCTGGAGGGTGAGGAGGGCGTCGACGAAGTGCTGCTTGGCGCCGCCGCTCTGCTGGCGGAGGTGGGTGTGCTCCTCCATGATGGCCTTGGTGAGGCGGTCGCGGCGGGCGCCGTGCTGGGCGAAGGCCTCCTCCTCCAGGGGGAACAGAAAGCGGAGCCACGGGATGTGCTCCGCCATGGCCAGCGAGGCGCCGAGCTTGAGGCCGTTGGAGACGATGGCCTTGAACTCGACGCCCTGCTCGTCCATGACGCCGTCCGCCCCCACGAAGCGCTTGCCGAAGGCCAAGCGGGTGATGTTGTTGAAGGCCACCGCCGCCAGGTAGTTCTTCACCACCAAGCTCTTCCCTTTCTTCTCTGCAGCCACGGCGATCGAATCTCCCCGTCAAAGATCAGAACTTTTATCCGTATGATGAGATCAATGTCTTGGAAAAATTCCTTTTTTGTTTTTTGAATGTACATGTTGGATTAGAATTTTCCCCAATTCTCCCATGCCCTAAACGGAATCTCCCGATTAAAGATCAAAACTTCTCTTCAAAGGGGAATCCATAAGGCTAGGTTCCGTTTCTGCAGATCGATTTCTTCTCTGCGGCATGTTGACCGACCAAGTTAGCAGCCGGAGTGTCTATTAAAATGATATTTCAAAACCGGATTGGGAGTCAATTTCCCCTAGAAACTTTCTTTTAAGCGTAGACGTTTTTGGCAATCTTATTACAAGGGATCGAAGATTCGAAGGGAAGCGGGAAAAGCCGCGACCTATGCCGCGCCGGCCGAAGCCCGTGACTACCCCCAACGGAAACATGATTAAGTCTGTACAACGTTCGGTGGGGCTGTAAACGCAACGGATATATATTGGATTTCTGTTTAATTATTGGGATAATTAGTATTCGGTCCGGATCAGATACAAATACGAATCAAATATTATAAGTTAGATAATCTTCGAATTCGGAACGAATACAGATAATATCCACTTCAAAATGTTAATTAAATATTATTAAATAAAATACAAAATTTATTATATATTTATTAACATTAACTTAAGATACTAATATATGATAGAGAATATTTAATCATATTTTTATATATAATGATTTTAAATATATCATTATATATATTATGCATATATTATCAAAGATGAATTCAGAGTGGATCTTAAATGGAGTGCAGCGGGTATTTTCGTGTCCACTTCCATTAACATTCGGATAATATCCGTATCCGGATATTCGCTCCATCAGATATCTAAAATCGAATATTATCCACCTGAACGGATATAAATTCGGAGCGAATCAGAATTTTATCCGTATCCGTAACATTCGGTTTAACTATGTTTGGTTCAATTTCGCATTTGATTCGATTTGATTTGAATTACTGATCAAATTAATTTTTATAATTTATTTAATTAATATAGATTAATAAAATCATGATTTAAATTAGATTAAATATTTTTAAGTTAAATATAATATAATACATATTTTTTTCTTAAAATATTTTTTTCAGTAATTTTTAAATTAAAATTAATAAAATATTTTTAAATATACAAAATCAATAAAAATAAGAAGAAAACATATATTGTGTTATGCTATAACAAAACCATATTATGTTTAGAACAACAATAAAAAATATGTTGTCAAAATATTTTTTATTCAATAGATATTGGTTGTGATTACCCTATTTTTAAAAAGAAATTTCGAAAGAAAAGATATAAAATAAGATCTCTTAAAAATAAAAAAGCAAAAATACAAAAAGGTATTTTAAAAAAATAACTAATAAAGCAAAAGAATGTAAATATTTTATATGTCAAAAATCTAGACATTATGCAAATCAATATCCACAAAAATGAGTAAATCATAAACAATTTCAACAAATAATGAAATATTTTACACCAATAAACTCAGACTTTGAATTGGATAGTGAATTAAGTTATTATAAAATAATCTCATATTGAATTGGATAGTGAATTAAGTTATTACGAAGTAATCTCATATTTGGAAGATGAGTACTAAATTGGAAATAATTAATAAAGGTAAATAACTAATTATTGAAAAAGAAGAAGAAGGAAGAAATTATTCTCAATAAAGGATATAAAATAAGATCTTTTAAAAAATCACAAAAAATAATATAACAATGTATTTATAAAGAAAAAAAGACAACTAATAGAATATTTAACACCAATAAACTCAGACTCTGAATTGGATAGTGAATTAAATTATTATGAAGTATCTTAAATCCAGAAGATAAATACTCAATATCAATAATTATTATTTTTTATTTTAATAAATTAAAATACATTATAATTAATGTATTTTAAATTTTTTAATTAATATTAATTAATAAATTAATGATCTAAGTTAAATTAAATATTTTAATTTAAATATAATAAAAATATATTTATTTTTTATAAAATTATTTTATATCAATATTTACTAAATTATTATTTATTTTAATAAAATTAAATATTTTTTATTTAAATATAATAAAATATATATTTATTTGTATAAAATAATTTTATATCAATAATTACTATATTATTATTTATTATAATATATTAAAATATTTTGTAAGTATTATATTTTAAAATATATTTTAGTTAAAATAAATTAATAAATTAATAATCTAAGTTAAATTAAATATAGTATAATATATATTTATTTTTTCTTTTTAAAATTTTATTTTAATTTATTTTTAAATTAAAATTAGTGTAATATATGTAAATATTAAAATTTAATAAAAATAATAAAATAAAATTATTAGTACAATGTTAAAAAAAGAATTTATGGAAGAAAGAGAGCATGTTTTATTTTATAGCATATATGGTAAGTTATGCATTAAGTAACACTCATCGTAGTGATATATTTAAAAATTATAAATTTATTATTTTACTAGTAATATTTCAACAAGTTAAAAAAAATCATAAACTAACTGTTACATTATCTATATCTAAGGATATTTTATTTCCTGGAATTGCTTCTATCTTCGTAATATCTATCGGAGTTATACATAACTTCTTTCTTTCATTCTCAATTCAAATATGTCTTGAGATTTTATTCTATATTCAAAATTTTGATATCTACCATTATATCTTATCTATTAAATTAAATATTTTTAAGTCAAATATAGTATAATATTTTTTTTATTTATAAAAATTATATTAATTATTTTAAATACAAATTAATGTAATATATGTAAATATAAAAATTAATAAAAAAAATAAAAAAATAAAATTATATATAAACATCTCTATAATATCTAAATAAAATATAATTTGAACTGAATCAAATCGTTGGAAGATATTTCGGTTTGATTTGATTTGAGAAAAAAGACTTAGAAACCAAATCAAATAATTGAACACCCTAAACACGATGGATCACCCATTTTCTTCAAAACTTCCGAATATTTTCTAAATTGTATCCAATTATTTCCTCGTCCCTCTTTGGAAAAAAAAATTCTGATTTTGTATGCAAGTTCATGGGGGCGGAGAGAGAGAGAGAGAGAGAGAGAGAGAATACGGGCGGCCGGGCGGGGGTAGAGGTTAGCAGGCAAATGGAGACGAGATAGGAAAAAGAATCATGCCAAATGCCTATGCAGCACACGCCAAGTGCAGCTCGGCGACAGCGGCCCCTGCCGTCTCCTCACCCTGCTTCCTCCACTCTCTCCCCTCCACGCTCAGCGTAGCAACGCCACGGGCGCTGGTATTGTCGCTGCCGCTGCCACCCTGCCGGGAAATTTAGGAGGTCGAGTCTCGCTCGCCGGGGGAAGGGGGACGGCTAGGGGCTGTTGTAGTGTTCCTTCCATCCGACGGAAGAGGTAAGAAGAGAGAGGAGAAAAGACGGCGGCTTTCCCTTGTGTCACCCATCCTCATTTTGAACGGCAAATCACGACGGATTCCTTGGGGTTCATGACTGGAAACTGCCATTTCCTTTCTCCTCAAACACTGTCACGTTCTAGCATGCTTTCTTCCCCATGTTTTCTCCGGCTCCGGCAGCTTCTGCCGGGAAAAGGCGGAAGTTCTGCGGTTGCGGATGTCCGTGAAATGCTGTCGGGTTACGGAAACTTTTGGGATTTGCTTAGGGGAAGGGGCGATCTCAACTTTGAAATTTGCTTCTGCATATTTGTCTGGTTTTCCGCAAGCCTGTCGCGTCCCAGATGCGTTATGCGCGCGAAGTTTTCATTTTCTGTTTGTGGAGATTCTATATGGGTCTTTACTTCGTTTCTCGTGTGATCCCATGGGGGATGTGGTGCGAAAATGGCATCTCCTGATAACTTTAATGTCTTCTTTACTTGTTTGACCATTTTTTTGTTGGCATGGGTGGAGAAGAATATGCGACAAAGATACTTATCTCTCGATTATTTCTTCACTATTTCTGGTTCATGTATCTATTAAAGCTCTTTATTCTTTCCCCTTTTCTAAACATGAGCTCTGATCATAAGGATGAAGGGAAACTCGTTTTACCAGTTTGTAAACTCACAAAGCAATTGCTTTTGATTTTTGCTGTTAATCGGAGGGTTGAAAACGTTTGTTTTCCTCCGTTGTTTCATTCTATTGTTGTAACAACCAAAATTCCATTCTGCAATGGCTCATGCGGAACAAATTAAATAGATCCTTCCTGTCTACAACGCTTCTTCTGTTTGCATGTCAAGATGTCTGGACCCATAGATTACGATGTTAAGTTGTGATGAGCGCAGTTATTTACAATGTTTCTTAAATTGATGATACATCTGTTCTTTGACTTATTTGATTATATAAAGTAGGTTGTGTCTCTAGCTATGCCCTTGGTATAAATAACCTTTTGCTGGTGAACCCAACTTATGTATGGTCTCAAATGATTAATCTTTCTTAAGTTATCTTGTTACATAACCAATTGATTGTAGTACAATTGTCAAAGTTACTTGCATTTCTTGATGGGGATTGCACCGCTCCATTTTTATTTAACTTTCGATGTACTTGCCACTTATTGGTTTACATCAGACAAAGATACTGGAAAAATTATGCTGAGATTGGACCAAGTCAGAAAAGGAGGTTCACATGGAGGGGAAAAACTTTTCCACCCTATCCCACCTTCTTCTAACTTGCAACCTGCTACGTTTGCATACTTCCTCCTACTAATATATAGACACATTCTAAAGGTGGACAAGTAGGATGTCAGTAACAATGTTATCTCTTTTTGTTATTGTGAGTCTCTATCTGTCTCTAACATTATCTTGTATTTGCTTTCTTGCAAAAATAAAGTCCAACTTGGCGAAAGTTGGTGCAATATCATGCCCTGAGAAAGTTAAGTGGGAGTCTGGATATGAGTATGTTGGGGAGGATATGCTTGAGCCAAGAGAAGCTGATATTCCTGTTGTGCTTCTGTTCTTGGTTGTCCTTCCCCTGGTTACTTACATTTTACTTGGGAAGTGGAATGAGGCTTCAAAGAAGAATGCCAGGATAAATATGCTAGCTCAACTGGCTGCGGAAGAAACTCATAGGGTGGAAGCAATGGCTACTGCCAATGTGATCTCAACAACACCCTTAAAGAGTGGGCTGCATCAGTGTGCCAGATGTTTGGCCCCTGCTACTACTCGCTGTTCCAGATGCAAATCTGTAAGATATTGGTATGTTGTTCTATTGTTGATTTAATGAACCGCAGACCTGTTGTTAATCCTACTAAGCCCCCACTCATTATGTGCCTGCCTGTCATTCTCTGGGATGGAGGTGTTATTTGTAACTTAATCAATTTTCTTTCTATCAAATATGAATTCTTGTCTTAATAGGTTCTGTATTTTCTTTGCTTTGTATTAATGAAGTGTGGCCATCATCGTGGTGGTCACCATCTACAGAATACATGCTCCATAAACTATATGGATCACTAATATGACGAAACCACCTCTTTATACAAGCCCCATAAGACTCAATTTTTGTACTAATTAAGGTTATGTGTTCTGGTAGTTTGTTTATTGCAGCAGTATATAGCCTGCTTGTTTCAGAAAGATTTTTCTCCTTTTCCATTTTAACTATGTCTTCTTTAATTTGGTCAAAAGCAGCCAATAGATCCAGCCTTATGTGAATTTCAGAAGGAGAATTTCTATAATTGCAATCAATATGGAATCATGAAATTTTCCTGGATTAGGTTTTAGTTGCGTACAAAGCATGTTAACGTATGTGTTAATGCCTGAACCAGCTCCTGCTGGTACTTGTTGGATTTGTAAAGACTAGCGTGCTCATTAATGATTAAAATTTTGCTCTTTGTGGTATGTTTGACCGATGTTTGTGTTTTTCTCCTCTCGTATCTCTACTTTCCCTTTTAAGAAATTGAGCACTGTGGATATGCATGTTACCTTGAGCTCTTTGGTTGAAGAAATTGAAAGGTCTTTTGGAAGAAAGTGTTGCCTTTAAGTTAACTGCATTCGTCATGTGTAAGCTCTTGAATGAAATATCTAAAATGTATATATATTTTTTGGTTTTGGACTATTGTCATTATTCTGTGAAGTGTGGTTGGGGCTCAACTACATGTAGGGGCTTTTGTTGTACACTCGGGCTGGAACGCTGCTAATGCGCACTCTGTTTTTTCATCTAATGTGGTTCGTTCCACTTAAAAAAGAAACTCTTATGGCTTGTAACACTACGTCTCAAGTCATGTTAAGGGCCGTTATTCTGACACAAATTTGCGATAACTTTTGGAATCTGGTGGTTAAAAGTAACTCAGCAGGGGTTGATCTAAATATGTTGGACCAAGCCAAAGATGTGCTGCCAAATATTCTGATTCCACGAGGGACACAATGCTTGCAAAAGACATGCTGCAGCATCAAGCAAGGCTTGGTAGCTAGCTGAATGGAAAGGATAAGTGAATGTCTTAGAAGTTGAAAAATACACTAACACTGGAGCGCTGACTGGTCCTAGTGGCAGTAGGAGGCTAGCTGTGGGCCAACATACGAGTCCAAGGTTTTGGCATGCGGGCCTTAACCGAGTCGTCAATCAGGCGAAAGTGGACTGAAGTGGGCCACATGGGTCTCAACCTTTACCAGATAACTTAATTAAAATATCATTTTTACTCATTGAAAATATATTTTAATTCAAGTTATTATGAATTTTATAGTGGTATATTAAATGATTAAGTTTATTAAATTTGGTAATAACCTATTTATGAGATAGAAAAATTGGGTCAGGCTTAGCTGGGCCAGGTCAGCAATGTAATGTGGGCCGGGCTGGACTGGATCCATGTATTTTGGATCATGTATTAATTTGGCCAACTTTGGGTTGAGCTCGGCCCGGCCTATTGACACCGCTAGGTCCTAGTCCTCCTGGCACATAGAAAAGAGAGAATCACTCTTTTAGCTGAGTTGTCTCTAATAAACCAGATGTTTCTTTAGTAGAGAAAAAAGTTGCCTATTATTTATAAAAGAAAGCATTGAAAAAGACTAAGGGTGGGAAATCAAGCACAATTGATTGCTGAGCTTCATACCCAGGCAAAAAAAGCAAGAAAAATAATACCATCGTATCTTTTCTTTAAAAGGGTCCCTTTTTGGTAAAGATCACTGGGCATTATAGGTTCCATTTGTATCACACAGTAACTAGAGTTCCTGGTAATCTTTTGAGGATAACAAGATTAATACTAACTTCAGATAAAAGGAAATGAGGAAAAAGGGTTTAGACAAACAAGAATTTGTTGCTCAATTGCTTAGCATAATGTTTTGTGAAAAGAAGTTGGATCATTTGACTAGTTCCATAAGAAAGTGAAGCGAGGTAATACAATATAAATGGAATGTTTGACTTTTCTATTCGACAAGCAACATAACTTAACAAAAGGTTGTCAGCCAAAAGAGTACATAACATTTAAAAACCACCTTCAATGAATTGACTTTGCTATGAAGGATAACAACTTAAACAGCTGTAAGAGAAACACGTACAATCATACTAATGAAATAGTATGGGGATGAACAATCTAATTCTTTTTTGATTCTTAAATATTTGGTTATCTTCTGGAGTCTGGACTTCTACAAATGTTCTACTTTTCATATTCCCTTTTACGGTTGATGTTTACTTATGTGATGCTTCTAATTTATGTCAATATTCCCAAAGTTGCGAAGTTGTGTTGCTTGCTTCAGATCCCGACTTTTCTAATTTTTTACTCTAGAATATAGACAAGTGAAAAGTGTCTCTGTGACACTTTCTTGCAGTCATCATCTGATTATTGCATTACAATTTGTTCCAAAAGTTTTTTCTGCTCATGGCATCTGAGTATGTAAATTGGCCAGTTGCAACAAATCTGTAAAAAATGAGACAGTGGTTAAGGAGGAAAATTCTACTCTAGGGTACCGGAAATCTCCTGTCACTTATTAACTCCTTTCCTATTAATTTTACTAGTTTTTATATTATCAGAATCTTGGCTCAATATTTGCCATCTGTAAACACAGAAAAGCTCTTTGAGATTTTCCATGTTTCTAGCTCTTCATGATCAATACTTCTAAATTAATATAGCAAGATTATCTGCTTACATGTCATCCATCAATAAAGTAGTTTCAATTTTGCCTATCTTTAAAAAATAACTTGCTTTGTCCATGGTTTTTTTTTGCCTTTTTATTCTTTCTTTACTCCAGCTCCTATTATTTTACCTGTCTATGTTAGTGATACAAATTTGTGACCTGTAGGTATCTGATTCACATGGTTTATGGTCTGACTTTACTCTTTTTGTCTGCTTGCCAGGAATGTTTCCAGTGCATTCCATTGCTTATTTGCTTTGATGTTTGCCCTGTACGTCCCATCCATAATATGCACTAACATTGTGATTTTTCATGGAAGTTTTTATTTGAACTAATATATACTTTAGTTTTATGGGAAAAATGTTGAACATCATACTTCCTATGACAGATGCTAACAACCTGATCAAATTCATGTCATTCCATGCTTTATCTCCATTGACTCTGTAGGATATCCAAAAGGTAGTAATGATCTTTTGAAGATCTCCACTTGACAGCTGTAAATGAATACGTTTCAGACAACAACAACACGATGTCTAGGTGTCTTATACTGCCTGAATTTGAAAAGTTCTTATTTCAATTTGACATACATGTAAATCATATTGAAAGCTTAGAAGATAGCTGGTGAGGACACCCGCGGTCGAGACCGGTTCGACCCCGCCCTAGTTTATCGACGGCGTCGACGACCGGTTGTGTCACTTTGGATTGATGATTAGGTGCTATTTTTTTGTTTATTTTGTGTAGCACACACTTCATTTTGGGTTTTCTTGGGGCACATTTTGTATGTATTTTGGGGATCTCTACATATTTTGAGTGTACACACACACCTTACACTTAGAGTTGGGGGCATTCGGAAAATAGGTGTCTTTTGGGGTATACTTGTAATGGGCTTAGTCTATTTATACCCACACTTGTATGTTTTTGGTTATGATGGAAAAGGAAATGAATAGAGCAATGGCATTTTGGTAATTCTTCTCTCTTCACCCTCTCCCGACCCTCTCTCTTGTGCGCAGCGGGAATAGCCCGCTAGGGCACAGTCGCGGCGGCTTCCTCTCCTTCCAGCTCCTTCCGGCGGCAGCAGCAGCCCCCCTTGGTGCTCCTCCCTCCCCCTTCTGGTGGAAACGACGCCACCTGCACCCCCTTTCACCCTCGGTAGGGTCACCTTCTTCCCCATTCCCGTCCTCCTCCGCCTGTGCACCAACCGGAACCCCTCTTCCCGGTTCTTCTTCCGGTCCTCCCCTCCGCCCTCCCACCTGCCTCCAGCCCTCCAGCCCTCCAGCAGGTCCAACCGGACCTTTCTTTCTCCCCCAGCAGGCCCACAACCCCCCTCTCCCCCTTACCCGTTTTCCCCTATTCCGGCGAACCAGAACCGTAAGCCATGTCCGGCCGTCCTCCCTCCTCCACCAGCTTTCCCCCTCACATTTGGTCTTCCAAATAGGTCCGTCCAGACCTGTTTTCATCCCCTCAACCCCCCCTTCAGTCCTAGTGGGCACCCAGCCCCGTCCAGCCCCTCTTTAGGCCTGTACGCCCCCTGTTTACGGCAGCCTCACCGGTTTCTCCCCCCCCTTCCCCTGACAGACCAGCTGCCAGCCCCATGGCCCCTTCCCTGCCGCCCTCTCCCTCTCTCCAGCACCCCCTCTAGCTGCCGTCACTATTGTTCGACAGGTTCCCCTTCGGTGTCGAACAGTTTGGAGACTTGGACAACTCGGTAAATGTTCCGTAAGGAGCAGGAAGGCAGTGTTATGATCGTCGGCGGATGACATGTGCTGCGACTAGCCGCGTGGAGGACTTCGACGGTGGTCAACATCCCACGCTTAGGCGTGGGGGTATGATTTCCTAACCGAGGTTACTTGCTCATTTATTATACTTTGATTGCCGTGTCGTGAGACGTTAGGTCTCCTAGCTACTTTCATTCGATCGCTGCCCGATGTGAGTGGAGTTCCCGTCCCGAACTACTTAGATCGGTTACATTGGTAGTCGGCAATGTCCTATCTCGGTACCCCACTTGGTATCCGATCCTTTCTCTAGTTGGGACCGCTTCTCGGGCTGGATAAACTTGATATAATTGTCTACCGAGGTGTCTTCTTAGCTAGTCAATTGCATAGTCAACGTGCTGCTAGGCCTTCATAGCTAGCTATTAGCTTGGTGCCCGGTCGGTCCCGCATCAATAGCTAACAAGTTGAACCTGATTACTTCACCAACATTGAGATGATAAACCTCCACAGAATCTTGCTTATCTTGTCCATCTTCTTTTGAGTGCTTGGAGGAGGCCATTTTCATTTGTTAACACTGTTTGAACAGTAGCAGTTAGATTCTCCTACATGTATAAACTTTGCCAATTTTTATAATCAAGATTTAAGACAAATATGCAGACAAATATGCTTTATAGCTTGATGCTACTTTGGTTCATATCCCTGACTACCTTGCCACAATCCTCTCTGTGGGCAACAGGAGGAACTTTGTTACTGAATTTAATTACACTTCTAATGTAACAATGCATGCTTAGAAGTCAGGCTTTATTCCTCTTGACAAGACTCCTTGAAGCACAGGATATTTTGTTCTTCTAGTTGCATGGAGAGGGAACTGAAATGTCCTTGAATAAGGAGGATGAGTGTGGACGTCTAAATTCTTAAAAAAAAAGAGGGAGAAAAAGGAAAAGAGGCAATATGGTAATGACTGCCATTGTATAAAAAAAATCGTTAATATCTCAGCCAGTCAGAGAAGTTGCACGGTTTGAGCGTTGATTGACCACCTGTAGAAATCACCTCAACCCGCGCACTATGCAGAGCCGCACGGTCTCGAGCGGAGAACGCGCACGACCAAGGGATGCAGGTTCGGCAGCGTTCCTTGAGAAGGAAAAGTCACTCGGGGGGCATCACACGAGCCCTACGGCAGCAATGTCACTCAAACAGGCCCTCACGATGATAAGAACCCGTTGGAACCACGGTTGAGTTCCCTGCACAAGGACCCCCCCCTCCCCCGTGGCAGTCCAACGGCTGATGGGATTGGAGCAAATAAGAGAAACTTGCAAAAAAAAGAGAGAAGAAGAAGAAAGTTGAATGGCCACAAGAGTGAAGAGCTCACAGCCGTGCGGACCTCTTTCGTACCTAGTGAACGCGAGTGGGCCGTCGATGTCTGGTTGGCCTCCCTTGCGGCTAAGAGCTTTCGCTGCCTATACTATATGCGCCGGAAGGCCGTGAAATAGGGAAGGTTGGTCGAGTTGCCATGGCTGGATCCTTCCTATAACGGCGCTCGACAGTGAGAGGGAGGCGAGACCTTCGGCCTCGAAGTACGGCGGAAGAACCACAACCGGGTTTCATTGCGCGGTGATTCCCGGAGCCGGCATCTAGGCAAGTCACATTGCATGGAAGGTCCCCCGACGGAAGGAAAATCTCATGGTTGTTGGACTTTTCCTAACAGCAGACCTGCCATACTCCAGCGAGTATGCCACAGTGCGGAATAGCAAGGGCTTCTGGTGGAAGAAAATTCTGGCGGCTATAAAGCACCCGCACACCAAGGTGCTGCAGACGGAGAGAGGGACAGGAGGTGCTGGAGCAGAGCAAGAAGAAGGGGCATTCGAGCATAAAGTTTGCGCCACGGAGGAAGAAGAGGGGAGGTAAGAGTCGCTCACCCCCTTCGCCGCCAAGTCATTCCCGGAGCATCCTATTCTTCTAGTCAGCCGCAACTCTCTCTTCTCCTCTTTGCATCACCGGTGGGATCCCTGGGGCGTCGTGAGGCCATCGCCGGAGCAAGCTGCCGTCGCAATTCCTGTGCCGCTGAAGCTGTCGAGGGGAACAGCGCCGGATAAGGAGAAGGGATTATTTTCTCCCCACACTTTGATCCATGGTGGCATATATTAAAGGGGGGTCGCATAAAAAAAAGAAGAAAGAAGAAAAGGAGGAACAAAGAAGAGTGGTCCGAGCCTCTTCTGTACGCGGCCTTGGGCCATCGTGGGTGGCGTGAGAACTGTCCTTTTGTTCGGGTAGACAGTTTGGGGAGCACCCCCTCCCCTTCACAGAAAAAAAAAATTTTAAAATAAACAATCCAGCGAGATTAAATAAAATTTAATTCAATAAACTGAGACTAGTTGGGAGGTCGCACATGCCTTTACGTCTCAGTCAAATTTAAAAGAATTGAAATTTTCGGACTAGTTGGGAGGTCGCGTAAGCCTCTACGTCCTCAAAAAAAGAAGAAAAAAAGAAGAAACAATAATAATAAAATAAACAAAACCACTTAAACCTAAATAAAAATCCACAAATATAATCAAACAAATCGAGATTAGTTGGGAGGTCGTGCACATCTCTACGTCTTGACCGAACTTAAAAGAATTATAACTTTTGGATTAGTCGGGAGGTTGCGCATGCCTCTACGTCTCTAAGACCGGCATATAAAAAGTCTTGAATTGAAAGACTCCAATGTTGTGTCATTCTACATATAGGTTCATTAGCCTATGAGACGGCGACGTATGTTCAACATACAAATGCGTCAAATCTTACGTTAATGAAACTATAACAACAGGTCGATCCCGTATGCCTGTTTAAGGCTGGGATTCGACCGATTAAAAAAAAATCAATCAAAGAGAAAGATTTCTGTCTGCCTATAAAAGGCTTGGCACATTTCTTTTTTGAAAAAAAAACATCAGGATCGATTCTATGATGCTTATAAAAAGTTGAATAGACTTGATCTCGACCAATTTCAGTGGAATTGTGATCCTCACGTGTACTTTGCAGTTATTGTTACTAAGAAATTCAAAATTGTTTGTTTATCTCAAAGCTGTGGGAGGAATGAAAAGCTCCATGAATTTGATCGCATGCGAATGTGAATAGATCAAGCATGGTCATAAGCTCATCCTGTAAGAAACAATTGAAAGAGTTCTCCTTACAAGAAATCAACCACCATGATTGGAACGCTTAACAAAAGGTAATATAATAATAATAAAATGCAAGGGTGCGCCCACTGTACAGGTGTGCGTACAAGAATCCATAACAACAAAATACAGTTTGAGTGACCCAACTCTTAGTAGGCCACTGGTTCTACTCCATCTTCTGCTGCACTTCTGGCCGAGCCATTGTCAAAAAAAAGAAAAAGAAGAGAGAGAGAGCGTTCGAGCAGAGGTTGTTGCGGAACGTTCAGCTGTCTTAATCTTCATTCTGTCCGTCTCCTCGTCGTATACTTGTTTCTTACTGATGTCGCCAGGCTTGCTCCCAATGACATGAGAACCGCCGCCCAGATAGAAAGTCGAAGCCAGTCGCCTTGGCTGCCTTCTCACCCCATCTCCTGCTGCACCTAGATAGAGGATGGGTATGCAGCCATAATCGACGTGAGGAGTCAGTACCAAAAAAAAGGGAAGAGAGTGGACTGTCGTTGGGACAAGCTGATTGTGAAGAAAATAACAACCTCAAAGTCGACCTCGATTCAGGGACCCGAGGGTTAGTTGATCAAGTAAGCATTAAGACAGATTTAGGGTTGAACTGGTGCGGCCTGCAAAGCAATGGAGATCTCAATCATATCCAAACCAAGAAATAATAGTCCTCATCATCAGAGGGATATCTGACTCCGATTTTAGCCGGCCCGACTCAATTTCAAGTCCTGCCAAATCATAGGTTTAATCACCAAATCTGTGGTCTGAACATTTTAAGCTGAAATTAAAATAAATCAGAGGTTGATAAATGGAACTTTGGTCAGCTCACCTCAACTCAGGCCCCAAACTGTTGAATGTCAAAATCGGTCCCTTTCAACCAGATCCAATTCTGCAAATTTCAAACCCAATTTCTCGAATCAAACAAATGTAAATGTCTCAAATAAATTCCAATCAATTTTACTAAACAAATCTGAATCAAACAAACCGAATTCAAATTCAAGCCATTCATAACCAAATGAATTTTATAACCTGTCAAGCATCTTTTTTTTAATTTAAAATTCAACTCCATTACAAACACAGTCAAATCAACAAATCTGAATTCCTCAGATTTGATCTAAGAATAAACTGAACTTAAACAAATTCAAACTCAAACCCAATTCAGCTTATAAGTTTGAAATCTGCACAACCCCCCCCCCCCAATGTCAAATTCACCCCAGATTTATCAGAAGTCCAATTCAGATGAATTAAATAAGCCAAAACCAACCAATCCAACTCAAATAAATTCAACTTAACCTTAATCAACTCAAACTAAAATTCAAACCAATGCAATTCGAACTAAATTAAAAATAAAAAAAAGAAAAACTAAGTGCTCGCATTCTATCAAGTTCATGGGACTGTTTTCTCCTATGTGTGAATGTTTATTTTGTGGATGCATGTTCTTCTACTTCAATGAGTTGATATGACGGTTAATCAAAGGTATTCGAGTAATCTCGATGTAATTAATGTCGGATTTTCACACCATCCGACGGGGAGATGTCAAAATCAATTTCAAAGAACCTAACAACTTCAACATATAATTCTATACATATCATAGACCCTAGTTAGTACTTTTATAGAATATCACCTATTTTCTTAAGAAGTCAATATTAAAAGTCTAAATCAATCAAATTCAAATTCAAATGAAAAATTGATGCGGGACAAACCGGCTAGACCGGGTTAAAATGACAGAAAATGAAATAAACCGGTGCTAATCGCCGCTAAACAGACCTAAACGAGCCCAAAATGGGACGGACCGACTCGAATCGGTCAAAACAGACCCGAAACGACCCCGAACCGAGTCGAACCGGCTGGAACCGGTCGAAACAGGCTCAAAAGGGCCTGAACCGGCCTGAACCGGGCGGTTCAGGCGCTGAACCGGGCCGAACCGGCTTGAATCGGGTCAAAACCCGGTCAAACCGGCCGACCGGCCGGTCTGGGCCGCGAACCGGCGACCGGGCGAACCGGCGCCGGCCGCGCTCGCGAGCGCGAGCATATCCCGGGGGGGGGGGTCGTGGCAGCGCGCGGGGAAAAGTTCCCGGGGTGGCGTGGCCGCATCCTAGTCACTGCCGGGGGGGGTCGTGGCCACGCGACGGGCGGCCTCGGGCGGGGCTTCATGGCCGCATCTCCGCCGTCGAAGACCGTCGACGTGGCGGCATCGCGGCGACCGCGTGTGACGTCAGGGAGCCGCGACAAAAAGGCGAGCGCGGAAGGTGCCCGCGTCGTCTTCGTCGTCCGGGTGCTGCCGCAGACCCAGCGTCCTCGCGGAGGCATCTTCGGCTGGTGCGCGCAGAGCTGTCGTCCGGACGATTGCTGCGCGCCAGCGGCAGGGCAGGGGAAGGGCGAATGGGCTGACGACGAAGGAAAACGGGCAGCGACGAAGGGAAGAGGGCAGCGCCGTCCTCGCCTGCCCGTGGAGTCGTCGTCTTTGGCGGCCGCAGCGTGCAGACGAATCAGAGGGAGAGGGGCGATGGAGCTCGGCGGCTTCAGCGCTGTCCGGCGGGTGGATGCGCGCAGACAGGTGGAGCTAGGAAAGGTAGACGGATGCCGTGGAGCAGAGGCAATGGCGGCCAGTGAGGTCGCCGGGGGAGCAGAAGGTGTCACTGTCGCCCTCGACGTTGTCCTGCTGGCGCAGCCAGTCCTAGCGGAGCGAGGGGGGGAACAGACGGGGTCGATGGTGGGAGAGCACCGCACGGGAGGACAGATCCGGGGATCGCCGGATCTGCCCCCTCCCGCAGCCCTCCTTCTTCTTCTCGTCTTCTTCCTTCGTCGCCCTCCGTCGGCCTCTGGATGGGAGTGGATGATGGCGTCGAACGCGAAGGCTTATGTCGATGTCGAAGAACTGAGAAGGGGAATAAGAGAAGAATGGCGCGGAGGCCAGAGGATGAGGAGGAAGAGGGGGACGGCGACCTCGCCGGATCCGGAAGATGGAAGGGATAGAGCCGGGAGTCCTTCCCGGAGGTGAAGAGGGGACCGGCCTCACTGCCGGAGGTGGGAGAGGGGAACGGCGCTCATCGCCGGGGTGGGGGAAGAAGATGGGGCCGCAGCCCCTCCGCGGGAGACACCCTCCGAAGAGTTCCAAAAATTACTTGTATTGCTTGTTCGATATGTACATTGGGTCATCTTTTAAAGAGGGAGGAGATGACTAATTAAAAGAAAACCCTCTAAGTTTTAATATTTACAGACTTGTCCTCGTAGGGACACAAATAAAAGAAAAACCCTAAATACTACCAAAATATGTCCCCATCATTCTCTCCGACCGGGAGAAAACTCGACCTCGAGTTTTTAAACCGGTTCAGATGTACCCAAGACTCGACTCGTGAGAACGAGTCAATTCCGGGCTCTGATACCAAACTGGTATCAGAGCAAACTGATGCGGGACAAACCGGCTAGACCGGGCAAAACGGACCGAAAACGAAAAAACATCGGCGCTAACCGCCTCTAAAGAACCTAAACGAGCCCAAAATGGAGCAAACCGGTCTCGAACCGGTCCAAACAGGCCCGGACCGGGCTCGAGATGGTCTGAACCGGTCAAAACCAGCTCAGAACACCCTGAACCGGGTTGAACCGGCCGGTTCAGGCCCTGAACCGGGCTGAACCGGACTGAACCGGGATTGGACCCGGTTGAACCGGCCGACCGGCCGGTCTGGGCCGTGAACCGGCTGGCCGTGAACCGGCGCCGGCCGCGCGGTCGCGCGAATAACCCGGGGGGGGGTCGTGGCGCTTCCTTGCACCGCCTCCGGGTGGTCGCGTGGCTTCCGCCTCGCCGTCGACTTCCCGTCGCCGTGGCGACATCACGGCGGTCCCGTGAAATCGCGAGCCGCGACAAAAAACCCCGCCCTCGCTCGCGAGCCGCGCCCGCGTTCGCATCGCCCTCATCGTCATCGTCCGGCGACCGCAGGTTGTACGCGGAGGGGAGGAGGCAGGGGAGGAAGCCCACGGTGCCGATGCCGTCGTCGTCCCGTCCGGACGGAGCCGAGGTTGACACCGGGAGGGAGAGACATTGCTGGAGGACTCCGTGGAAGTAGGGGAGGGATCCGGGATCGCCGGATCCTCTCCTCCCGCAGCTCCGTCTTCTCCGTCTTCTCCACCTCTTCTTCTTCTCTGCGTCGTCTGAAGGGGGGGTCCCGCAGGATCTGTCTGCCGTGGGAGGAGACCCGGTGATGGCTGCCGAGTAGAGAGGAAGCGGGAGGCGGAGATCGCGGTGCTGTCACGAATGAAGGTGAACCGAGAAGGGGGAGAGAGGGATGAATGGCACGGAGGCCGGAGATGACGCCGGGAGGAAGCCACAGGGGAGGAGCTACAGGGGATGGAGGATCCGAGGATCGCCGGATCCTCTCCCCTCTTCTCACCGTCTTCTCCTTCCACTTCTTTTTCTATTTCTTTCGTCTGCAACCGCGAGGAAGGAAAGCCTCACCGCCCTCATTGAGGGAGGGGAGCCGCCGGAGGAGGAAAACAGGGATCGCCGGCGGACGAGGTGCTGTCGAACCTGTGAAGGGGAAGGGAGGAGGAATGGCACGGAGGCCAGAGGGTGAGAAGGAGGAGGGGGATCGGATACCTGCCGGACTTGGAAGGTGGAAGGGGGAATGGCCCTCCTGGCCGATCGGGGAAGACAGGGGAAGAAGATGGGGGCCGCAGCCCCCTGCGCGGGAGACACCCTTCGAAGAGTTCCAAAAATTACTTGTATTGCTTGTTCGATATGTACATTGGGTCCTCTTTTAAAGAGGGAGGAGATGACTAATTAAAAGAAAACCCTCTAAGTTTTAATATTTACAGACTTGTCCTCGTAGGGACACAAATAAAAGAAAAACCCTAAAGACTACCAAAATATGTCCCCATCAAAAATGAACATCCTAAAATAAAAATCTTACGAGAGATTTTTGAGGTTACATCAATGAGCTAGTAGATCTGTTGTCTTTGCTGCTGCCCGTTACTCTTCGGAGAAACAAAACTGATATAAAATGGTGGGATAAGGGTAATGGGTACTTCTTTACTAAATTAGTAGCCAAGCAAATTAGTGAGGAGTGAAGAAGGCATGCCACTTTTTGTTGGAACAAGAAGCTTCTACTGAAGATTCACAATTTTTTATGGATGATACTTTGGAAGAGACTTCTTACAATAACCAGACAAGTTTGGCTTGTGAACAGCAGGAGTAAAGGGTGCAAGTTTTGTGGTGTGTATTGAGAACCAAACACCTCTTTTTTTCTTGCAAAATCATCAGAGTGATTTGGTTGATGCTCCCAGGAGGAAAGATCACCAGCTCGGAATCGGATCGGATCAGCCAATCCTATGGGAGGAATCCCAATTCGGAATTGGGAATAAAAAAGAATAATTTTTTGATTCCAATTCTGATTTTTATTTCGATCCAATTCTAGCCGATTCAGCTTGATTCCTTTTATAAAAAGGTCTAAAAACATTCCGATTTTGATTCCGATCCAATTCCAATTTGATCCTAGTCAGTCTGGCTGGTTCCGCCGGGATTTTTATCTCAGATCACCCCTCCGGGTGAAAATTGGATCAGCTGTTCCCGATCCGAATGGGCCGATTCTACAACCTATGATCAGGAGCCTTCAGTACACAAGTGGTAAATTTTGAAGATTTTGAAAAAGCGTTAATGTGGTGGAAAACAGGGAGACCGAGCTGGGTGTGCAGTCTCACTTGGAAGTTGCTCTTTGCAGCAGCGCTGTGGGTGATTTAGAAGGCCAGGATCAATGAAATTTTTAGGGACAACTTTCAACCTATTTAAATATTTTGTGGTTTATATCATCTTTTTTACGTTATTGGGAAAAGGCAGCTCTTGGGGTGTAGAGGATGTGACATTAATAGTTTCAGCCAGAAGGGTGCGGATATGAACAAGTAACCTATTACTCTGTTGTATCTCACGATGCTATCTATCCACTCGATAAATAGCCTTTTTAGCCTTGTATCTGTGTATTGCTCTTTTTTTATGCCGCAAGCAATTGTACCCTGGATTTTCAGAGGCAGCTTTAAATAAAATTGTGCCATATTTAGTTTTTTATATTGCCAAGGACAATACTATCTTTTTTTGGGAAAATAAGTGCCCAAGTTATTGCTTGTGTCTTTTACCTTTTTAAGAAGGAAGTTGATTTTTGGATTTCATTTTTTGCTATATTTTCTAACACGTAATTTTTATTTAATATTTGTTTTCACAGTTCTGGCAAGTGTCAAATATTTCACTGGAGACAAGGGCATAAGCAAGAATGCCACCAATTGCAAAATAATATGCCAAGTAGGTTTAGTGGTCAGGCTTCAATGTTAGATTATCAACACAATATGACCTCATCGGTGGACAGCTCAGATACATTGTCTATCCAAGATGAGAAGGAAAAGTCTATTTGTCACAAAATCTCTTCAGATATATCAGGTGATCTAATTATTGGGGACACTTCTCCCCTTTTGGTTGTTGAAAGAAATGCACTAGAGAAAAAACCCTCTGGAAGGCGGAAAAGGGAAGCCCAGATAAATGAAGAATTCACTGGTTTTTATGAAGAAATTGATGACTGTCCTAAAGAATCTCCCAGCTCAGCTACCTCTGAGCTTTCATGGAAGGGAACTCCTTGGAGACTGAAGGTTCTTGCTATTTACTTTTGCTTATTTGGGTCATATATTAGTTGGTTAATTGATGGATGTGTTTATTGTCTAACCATTTTTCTCTTTATTAATAACTACAGGCTGGTAATGATAATGACGCTGCAGCAAATGAAATATATAGATGTCAAAGCACAAAGAATCCAGTACATGCACCTACTCACTCCAATAACACTATATGTGAGGCAAACAAGTTACCTGGGCATAATTCTGGTGTGTTTCAACACACTTCTTGTGACAATTCATGTTTAATCTACTTAAATGGGATTAACCAATATTACATGAAACTAAGATGGAGCTTTGTACAGATAAAGGCAATGCACCAGGCGGTGACTCATATTTGACAAATGGAAAACAAGATACAGAGTCATCTGGTGAAAGATCTGCCAGAGGAATGAAGTTTAAGAAGCCTCCCTATACTATTGAACCATCTAAACATCCACTACACAAGTCTGTGGTGAAGGTGCCAAGAGAAATCCCATTTTCAGGGTTAGAGGCAACAACCTACGTGGAGAAAGAAGCTGGTGGGTTCTTAGCCTTAAAGCTTTGAGTCTGTTGTAATTTTTATGGTTCTTGATGCCTGATGTAACCTCAAAATATCGCAAAAGATTAATTCTTTTGTTGTTTTGGAAATTCATTTTCCTTTTGAATTTGAATTTGATTTGATTAGACCTCAGCATTGACTTTATAAGAAAATAGATGATATTTCATAAAAGTATTAGCTAGGGTTAAAATTATATGTTGAGGTTGTTAGGTTCTTTGAAATTTGTTTTGACCTCTTCCCGTCGGATGGTGCGAAGATCCGACGTTAATTACATCGAGATTTCTCGAATACCCTTGATTAAGCGTCATAGCAATCCATGAAAATAGAAAACATGCATCCAATAAACATTCACACACATGGACATAGGAGAAAACAATCCTATGAAACTGATGGAATGCAAGCACTCAATTTTAGTTTGAATTTGATTTGAATTAAATTGGTTGAATTGCTTTTAGTTTGGGTTTGGAATTTGATTTGTTCATTTTTTGAGTTGCTTATTAATTTAAGTTTGATTCAATTTGGATTTGTTTGTTGATTTAAATTTGGTTTGAATTTGAGACAGTTGTTTATTGATTTAAGTTCGGTTCAATTTGAATTTGTTGATTGGTTTTAAGTTTGATTTGGGTTAAAGACAGTTCGTTTATGGGTTTAATTTGAGAAATTTTGGGTTATGTTGAGTTTGGTTTAAGTTGAGTTTGTTTCATTAAATTTGTTAGAATTCAGTTGAATTTTGTTTGATTTGGAGAATTCAATTTGAGTTGGGTTGATTGATTTTAAACTTGATCTGATGGGTTAACTCAGATTTCTGTTAAGTTCAGAAATTTTACCTTCATGAATTTAACAGAGGGCTGGGTCCAGATTGTTTATTAATTCAGTTTGTTTGTTTTTAATCTTAACTTGTTTGGTTAGAATTTGGTTAAAAGTTTTACTTATGCGTTGGATTGTTTTTAGATCCTGGTTAGAATATGAGTGGTTTGGAACTTGAAATTTAATTGAACTTGGGTTATTTGATGTTCATTTTGAAGTTGAATGGGGTCTGCTTCAGTTTAAGCAGGTTGGGATTTCACAATTTTCAGTTTTGATTCTGATTTCGGATTCTTAGAGTTGGGGTTCCAGATTTCTTACAGACTCCTGAAATCCAGAATCTGAAATGGGCTGACCTTGTACAGATCACAGATTTCAGGCTTCGGATTTACAGATTTTCAGATTTGATTTAGTTGAATTTGATTGGTTTGAATTGAAATTGAATTTGGAATTAAGTTTGATTTGAGTTCAATTTTAATTAGATTGAGTTTAGTTCATTCAATTCATTGGTTTTAATCAAATTTCAGCAGAATTTGTATTTGACAGTTTCTGGATTTTCTCTTTTTTATGCAATTTCAGATTTATGTAAATTGATTTGGGGCGGTTTTGAATTTGGATTTTCTTATGGGTTTGAATGGTTTGAGACTACCTAATTGTGGATCAGTTCCTGATTTGCTCAAATTTGGGACGGGCCTGATTTTAGTTTGTTGATTCCCTCAAAACCTTTTCAGAATAAAGCTCAGATTTTGAAATTCAGAAATTCTGGTTTGGATCTCCTGCCAATTCAGGTCTTCTACAAATTCTGCACGTTGCACACTTCTGATTTTTCGGCTGCAGGTTCTATGGGCATTAGACTTTCAGACTCTCTTATTCTGCACTTTCAAAGATCAGATTGCAGATTCTCTAATGGGTTCGACACAAATCCAGATTTTCAGATTTTATGGTGCATTCGGATTTTCAGTTTCTTCAGTTTCTAGGCTCCAGATTTTATATGTTTCAGACTTCTGCTCAGATTTCAGATCTTGACGCAGACCCCTCCCACCCTCAGATTTCAGATTTTATGTGGGTTAAGTCCAGATTTCCAGATTTTTTATTCCTGCCTCAAATTTCAGATTTCGGATTTTTACATTCTGCATTTTCAAAGGTTTTCGGATTGCAGGTTTTAAATGGGTTTCTGCACCAAAACAGATTTTCAAATTTTTTTAACCTTCAGGATTTCAATTACAGATTTTCAGTCCAGATTCCCTGCAGATTTCAGATTCTGCTGCGGATTCTGCACCTTCCATCTTCAAATTTCGGATTTTTAAAGGAGTTGAGTTCAGATTCAGATTTTAATCTTTGGATTTAGAGGTGACTTCAGATTTCAGAGAATTCAGTTCTGATTTTCTGTTTGTGAGTTGACAGATTTCAGATTTGATTCAGGTTCAGAATTTTTTAGATTCAACCTGGGTTAGTTCTGATTAACCGGTTCTGGTTTGAGCCAGGCAGGTCCTCAGAAATTAACAGAATTTCAGATTTCTTAAAGGTTTTGATTTTTTATTGAAATTTCAGATTTAAGTTCAGTTTTTAATGTGCTTGCATTCATTCAATCTGGCAGGGACTGTTTTCTCCTTGCATTGATCATTGAATTGTTTGAAGTTCACAAGTCCTCCAGCTTCCTCTCTTTTACAACTGTGACATCCCCTCAATTCGGGATCAAGTATATGTCAGTCTTGAGTGTAGTCTTGAACACATTCCAGCCTTTGATAGGCATGTGGAAATCTGTCTTGTCATTTCAGCAGTTTGAGCATGGTCCTGCCTTTGATAGGCACATGCAGTCTTTTCCCAACCGGTTCAAGGTTGAGCATACCCGGCTTTTGATAAGCTTGTGGGTGCTCATCCCATGGTTGGTCTCCCTCATTAGCCTATGGTTTGGGCATATTGGCATGTCGATCATGCACAGCCTCCCCATGGCATAATGGGCAAAACAACTCCCTCTTGGGGCATGGTAAGACATTGGGGTCTTTAACCAGACCTTTGTATGTCCACCTTAAAGGGTCAAGGGGCGTGCTTAAAGCCGGCCCATTGCTTTCCCTCTTTGTTTTGAATTCTTTTAAATTAAGCCAAGACCATGAGGCGGGTTTTTAGCCGGCCGGATGCTCGTCTCGGTTTGTTGATTAATTAAGTGGATTGTTATTTAATTTCTGTTTATTGTTTATTTTATTTTATTTTTGAATTATGGGTCAATAGACGTGCTTAAAGCCGGCCTATTGCTTGCCCATTTATTTTCATTCTTTTAAGTTATGCCGAGACCATGAGGCGGGTTTTAGTCGGCCGGATGCTCGCCTCGGTTTGTTTAATTAATTAAGTGCATTTTTATTTAATTTTTAATTGATGGTGTCTTTTAAGAAGAATTAATCTTTATTGGGCCCTCTTTGATCCTGTTCGCAGCCCATCCTCTTCTCCTCCTTCTTTTCCTTTTTTTTTAAGTCTCTTTCATTGGTGGGCCCCACCATGGGTTGACCTCGGGTCAACCCCCCTTCTTCCTGCGGCGCGCGCGCCTGGCCGCGGCCCTTTCCTTTTTTTTAACTCCTTCCTTCATGTGGGCCCCACTCTATTTTGACCGGCGGGTCAAAATTGAGTCCGACGCCTTGTCGCGCCCCCTCTTCTTCTTATACACGCCAGGTGGACGTAAGTGACAAAAAATAACCCCGGCGGCCCCAGCTCTTCTCCCCCCGACCAGGCGACGGCAGCGGCGGCTTCGGCGGGAGTTCCGGCGACGGCGAGGCTGCCTGCGGCCTCCGATGGCAACTCCAGAGGGAAAAGAGCTTCCAACGGCAACTTTAGAGAAGAAGGAAACCCGGCGCACCTTGCCAGCTGCGGCTTCCGAGCTTGCGACGCTCGCGGCACCTGCAGAAGGGTCTCCGGCGGGTACGGCTTCAGGAGACGGCTTCTGGCGGCAGCTTCCGGCGGCCTCCCAGCTTCTCCTAACTCCGGGGACGATAGAAGAGCTCACGGGGGCCTCCTACGGTGGTGAGGGAGCAACCGGACGGTACTCTTCCCTCTCTATCTCCCTTTTCTCAGCCTCTCTCTCTCTGTTTGTCGATCTCTCTGGGGGGTATTCGCGCAGCCTCTGCTTAGGGTCTGCTCGCACGGGGATGCTGGGCTTTTATAGGCTTCTGCTCGTATCCCTCCCCCGTCGGGATACTTCCCGCAATGGAGATTGCGACCCCGAGAGGGACTCGGAGCAATCCCGGATTGCTTGGGATCGACCCTTCCTTCCTCCTTATCCGCCTACTGCCTTCCTACGGCAGTTTCCTGCTGTCGCTGGAATGGCTCCGGGGAGAGTCCGACGGGAGTCGGTCTCCTTCCTTAATCCGACTGCTCCTCTTCCTGTATTATTTTTTTTCTTTTCTTTTTTTCGAATGGGCCAGCTAGGAGAGATGGCGTGAATTGGGCTGGTCTTAGCTACGTTCGTGGATGACTAGCTTTATTGGGCCATGTCCGGCAGCTCCCTCTCCTTTAAAAAAATTTTCTCTTTTTTTTTTGACGTGGATTGGCTATAGAAGAGATGACATCCATGAGCCGCTAATTGCTGGCTCCATGGACGGCTAGCTTGATTGGGCTGTTTCAGACCTCAGCTCCTGGCCCAACCAATCTTCTCCCCATTGCTGGCCTGCTTTCTCTTTTTCTTTTTTTTTTCTCTTCTTTTTTTTAACACGTATGTCACATACGTATCAATTTTTTTGAGTGCCAACAATGCCATACCCAGGGTTTGCAGAATTAACTAATCTGGATTTAGGGGTGAAATTTCTGCTTAGGCTACTAGGCAGGTGCTTATGCATCACCTAAACGGTGAAAAATTATATGTTAATACTATATATACATAATATATATAGGGAGAGAAGAGAAACATTAAATAAACTTTAAAAGTTTAGGTATATGTATTTTAGATATAATCATATACATATTTATGTATTATAATTTAATATGTGTATATGTGTTCATGTTAATGTTTTTGATGTAGGTAATTATTTATGTGTGGGCATGAATTTTTGAAAAAAATATAATCTTTATAAACTAAGTGAGAGAAAGAGGAAAGGGTGTTGAAACAGGTTTTTTTTATAAAATTTAATATATATTTATAATTAAATATTACATATATTTAATAATATAAGTGATAGTGAAGTATGTTGTAAAAAGTGCCTTGGCGTCAAGTGTTAGGCTGGCACCTTGACAACTATAAGCTAAAGTGGCTCAGGCTGACAGTCCAGAATTAACAGAGGTGAAAGTTTTTTTTAATCATGCAGAAGGGATAGGGGTGACTAGTCAGGTGCCTTGGGTGCCAAGGCTGGTGCATTGGTCACCTAGGCGGGTATCTTCTGACCCCCTAAGAAAGTACCTGGGCGCCTAGCCTGGAAAAAGTGCATTGGCGCCTAGGTGTTAGGCGGGCCCTTGACAACTATGAGTTGCAGACTTGCAGTGGCTTAGGCTGCCAGTCCAGGATTAACGAATCCTGAGATGGATTGGGGGATTGTACCACAATCAGCCAATTTTGGCTGAGTCGTGCAGAGTATTGGCCAGGTCAAGGACTCCAATGATTTGGGTCCATTCTTGGCTCTCCCAAATACTGTCTCAGCTGATATGCTCCTGATTTGGATCGGATCATCTCTGGTTTATCCAACTCTTAAATCCTTGATGCTGTGAATTTCATACATTTTGTGAACTTAGGTCATTATTTTTGCAGCTGTTCACGTAAGGAGCAATGATGGTGTTTTGCCTAGTGGGGACAGGAATCTCGTGGATGTGAAGAAGTTGCCTAAGCTTCCTAAACGAACTGTTGCTGGAATTATGGGTGACAGTTTTAAAAGAAACAAGGTTTGATTTGTTGAACCATGCATACACAACAATGTTAACCTGTTGTATCCCGGTTTACATAATGCTAAGTGGTCAGCATAATCTTTGTTTCCCTCTGTTTTTTACGCTACAGGTGCTGTTCCCTTATGAAGAACTTGTCAAGCTCTTTCAGTGCGAAGCCTGTGACGTTGCTCCTAGAGGGCTATTGAACTGTGGGAATAGGTTTGTCTTTTAATATATTCTAAAACTACATTTATATTCTTTGAGGATAAAGATTTTTTAAAGCTGACTATGGTAAAGAATATATATCTTGACCAAGATGCCATCAAAGTGTATGTCGGAAGATGGCAAGATCAAAGAACAATATGATATGCCTTAGAATTTGAAATGGATCTTATTAACGATGTGACTTGGAATTGGCTTCAGACACCTCGCACATTTTTTTGAAGACTTAATGGTTTTTAAGCCTTGATAGAGCGAAGATTGGTTAACTGGAACTACTGCTTGGTTGTATCTTCCACATGCATCATGTGAAGTGTCAAATTATGTTCAAGTAGACCATTTTATGTAGCCTTTTGTGTACACATACTGTTTTTTTTGCACATGTTTGCAATCAATATTCTCATTGATGTGAATATACAAGTGGATGTATGGTTGATGTATAATTATCGCACTTGGAACAATTCATTCAATTGTGCCTGCTTTATGTCTTAAAATCTCATTTTAACTTGCATAGAAGGAAACTCAAGCTGAACTGTACTGCGAAAAGCTTGTTGTACATTTCTCATATTTAACTTCATGTCAGTCCTGCTTGGGCTAGATTTATACTTGTTCTTATCAGAACTCTGCCCAAGAGCCTATTAATACGTGGTCGTTTGGAAACTATAATATGCTCATGACATTTACGGCACATGTACATAACATCTGGAGTGTGACCTTGCCGCTTCAGGAGTTCCATTGGAGTAGGAGGCAGGAAGGCAATAAACGTCTTGTACATTAGAGAGCACACTCGCTGATCTAATAATTCTCATTTATCTGACTCTTAGGATTAGCTGTTGAAAGAATCTACTATATTGGCATCCTTTGAGCCCCATGTGCTGCTTACCATGCTCTTGAGGTCTTGCCAAGATTGGAAACCATGCCAGATGTAGTTTGGTAATAGTCACATCGATAGCCTCTGGTCCAAAATGTGTTCCAAAGGGTTTTAAAGGCCTTTCTTGAGTGAGGGACTAAAAGGTGCTCGGTGAGGGTCCAACAGTTAGTCGATGAGGGTCTAACAGATGCACCTGTGATGGGTGATGCCAAGGCAAAATATGTGAAAATCAACTCAGGCCAAGGATTCCGGAATCGGAATCCGAATCCGATTCCCAAGAATCGGTCAGAATTGGCCGATTCCTGGGAAGAGAATCAATTCTGGAATCGTTTATTTTTTTATTTTTTCCTTCAAAAAAATTCAAAAAAATTAGAAAAATTTATAAAAATAAGAAATGACCTAGAAAATTTGTAAAAAAGGAAATGTAGCATCTAACATGCATCTACGTGTCATGGTTCACGGAATCGGTCGAATTGGATCTGAATCGGCCGATTCCGAAATCATGTGAGGAGGCTTTTTGCCTTGTTTCTTACATAAGAATAAGATGTAACTTAACTTGATAACAACAAGATGTTAAAGATTGTAACATTATAACAAGACAATATATTAATAAACTTGAGAAGATGCTAATAACATTGATGGGGGACAACGATCTAGACTTAGGGAATTTGCTAAAGGACTCAATGCACAATTAAAGAAGTATGCAGTTTCAAATCAGAAAGTAAGAAAAAACAGCAAGCAGGATTAAAACTCAGTTATAATTAGAAATTGGACTAGAAAATAGTCTAAATTAAGAATGGGATTACATGATTTAAGCAACTTGCAATGAATTAGAAGTAAACTACTTCTAATGGAAGCAAGTCCAAGCAATTAACAAGGTAGATTTTCGATAAATCAAGAACTAACTAATTATAATGCACAAACAACATGAATTATAAGTAGCTAGAACTCCTATGATCCTATCACTCATGAGCAAAGCAGTGAAGAATTGGTATAATAGAAAAACAGACCAAGTAAGCAAGCAACAAGAATGGTTTAGAAAATACCTGACTACTTTAGGATTAGAGGGAGAAGTTCCATTCACAGTAATCAAGTCCAAAGAGAGCCAACCTTATTGCCTCTTGTCAGAAAATGACAATCGGGAACACTACAACTATAATATACATTAACAGAACCAGAATAGTGTATTCTAAGAAAAATAAGAGGCTCAGATTTGCATCATGGCCTATGAATCAAGGAGTCCCTTTCTTCATTTTCAGAATTCACTGATCTCAGGGAAATCTATGAGAAATAGTGTCAGCATCTTGGTTTTGTCAACCAAGTCACTATGACACTTCAAGGGATCTCACTCATCACTTTCAGATTTATATATATATTCTTGACCAAAATAGGTTCAAGTTCCCTTCTCAGTCAATTACAGTGTATGACACTGTCATCAAGGGATAGAATCAAGTTGCTCAAGATCATCATAGCAGTTAAACACAGGCATACAACAGACAAAATATCCAATCACCAACTCAGTGAATTTCAGCAAGTAAGAAATTGTTCAGCATGCCACAGAGTTAAGCTCTACCCAATCCGAAGTTAACTAAATGACTAGAAATGGACCAATCTTCCGAACTGTTCAAATTCGGGCAAGATTCTTTAAGAAGCACATTCAACTTCAAGGAGATAGCAGGCAATCAAAAGTATATTGTCGAAGTTTCATTCCAAGCCCATCAAACCACTCCGTATGACCAGATCTACGAGGGAGGAACTCGGAGATAGCATTGGAGAGTTAGGGTTACCGTTTGAGCCAACAACCATACCAACTCGTAGATCCAGCTAAGAATGAGCTAGCTCGAGCTGAATAGGAGCAGATCCGAGACCAACCAAAGTGTAAGAGAACTCTTCTTTCATATCCAACATCGAATGATCCACTTCGGAATGTAGAGCTGCAGGGACAAAGATTTCCAGCATGGAACCAACCTCCAGTAGCTGTGGGAGGAAGAAGGAAGCCCAAACATGAAGTAGAACACTACAGCAGCAACTTCGATTGCTTTATGAGCAGCCAAATCTCACCGAAAGCGCGTGAGAAGAGAGGGAAAATGTAGATCAAGGAACGGAGAACACTTTTCTCTAAAGGAGCTACCGGATTTGAGCACCGGAGAGGGAGATCAGAGCCGAAGAAGAGGAGCTAGGGTTTTGCCATTGCCAAGGAGCTCGGGAGGACACAACTGTTATCGGAATCGACTGAAGAGAGAGAGAGAGTGATTGTCGCTCGTCAAGTCACTTAGCCACGAGGCAAAAATGGAAAATGGGAACCTTCCCGAAGCCACAATGAAGAGAGGACAGGGTTAAAAGCGGAATCAAGTTTCATTCATTAGATATCATGCCCCATTTAAATTCGGAGGGCCTCTTATTTATAGGAGATAACCAAAGAAATGAAAGACTCAGAAAAAAAATGAGCGGACATCTGAAAATTACCAGAAAATGCCAGTATTGCGGAAAAATTGCATCAACTTGAAAGAAAGAATATACTTGGACTTAACAATGACTAAACAAAATTGTTAAGACTCTTAGAATTCTTGGAAATTCATATTTTCCATCCGAAAAATATTTTGTTCATCAAATAGCCTCATAAGATTATTCTCCCAGCCAAATTGACTTTAGTTGGCGTCGTCTACGCCGATAAGTCTTTTCAAACCGGTCTTTATTTTTGGTGTCCTCACCATACATGATAGTATAATAAAATGTAACGTGATCACACAAAAATATGAAAGTAAAAATATATTTCATGACATGTTCACCAATATCCATGATATTGACTTTCATCTTCTTCTTTCTCCTGTTGTTCTTGTTACGACTGAGTTGCCCCATTTTTTTGTCAATGTTGGCACATATCCATACGAAAATAATGAATCCGCCATCTCACTCAAATCGTAGGCATTGGAATATGACCACATAGGTAGGCTCAGGTGGTTGAATCTATGGTCGCTGGGGATCATAAAATTCTAAATAAGCTACCTTTATACAATGATGCTGCGGTGGCTGCTGGTCCAGGTTGAAATATGGCTTTGGTTACCGCGAACTAGGTGAGTCTGGAGCTACTGCACTTGTATCTGGTCCATGCACCTCTCCCCCTCCTGTTGGTTATGTGGCCAATATGCACTCTTCGTCATCATTAACTGAGGAGTGAGAAGGAGCCTGTGTGTTGTCATCTGGGCTCACAGGACGTCGCATGATGTCCAGCTTCCTTCTCTTCACTTCTTCTGTTATGTTTGATGTCCCACTACAATTCAAAGATTTTTTCAACTGTGAAAATTGACCATATTTTCATGTTGTCACTTTTGTTTTAGCCTTGCCTGGACTGCGAATGGGCTGGATAGTTACGGCTAGGGCTGGAGTTAGGACTAAGGTTGGAGGCGGCTACTTTATGACTGTAGGGACAGAAGATGGGTTTGCCAGAGCCTGAGGAGTAGGTGAAACATCCTCAGCCCCTACACCATCTAACTCCTTCTGCCATGCACGGTCATCATGATCAAACTCAACTAGATGATCCCTGGTGCCCTCTCTTCTATCTAGGAAGTAAGTGTACGCTCTTCTTGAAATATTTGGTCCATGTCAACCTCTTTGGGTGGTGGTGTTTGTGATCTCTGTCTCTACTCATATGGATCACCTGTAAATCGTGCAAATCTCTTCTTTGAAATGTTCTGTCGGTCTTTTATGTTCTTGATGCGTAGCCTCATGCTGTAATGATAGAAAATCAACTTCTCTAGCCTATCAGAGGTCAACCTTTTCCAACTCTATGTTTATATTAAGTTGAATGTACTCCAACTCCTTTCATAATGAGAGGAACTAGTGCTTTGGCTCAAAATCCTAATACTAACTGTAGTAAGTGAATTCCATCCACTCCTAGTGTTGACCTACACTCACCACTCAGCTACAAATTTTTTTTTTTAAAAAGTAAACAATCGGCCCTCTTTCACTTGAATTAATGGACTTATAAGTTATAAAATAAGGAAATAAAAACACTATTTTAAATAAATATTACATGAGAGACTTTATCACAAGAATATCTCAGATCAGTATCGAAGTATACCCTAACTCTCATCTTATATCTCTACATTTGAAAAATGATAAATAAAAAATGATTAGTTGTTCCCAACTAATTATTGACTCCCAATTATTAATGCAATTCTAACTTACTTCTAACTCAGCTTCTACCTTATCTTGTTATGATTAGCACAGGCGTTGAATAATTGAGAATATACCTCACATCACCTCATTATTGTTCGACACTTGTTCTCCATATTAGATCAAGATGCGAGGGTTCAAAAAATACCTTGCAATCATTTAAGCATATTACATTATGAACAAACCAAATATTGACTAAGTAGAAAATAATTAACCACAAAGAATTCATTGATTAACTAAATTGCAGTATCTACATCATGGCGTAAAGTCCTATCCCATCAATCATTTATGATTTTCTACCATTTCTTGTAACCTCTAGGATTCTTCTCTTTTATTTTCAATTTGGCTCGGTCTATTGCATCGTACAAGATGTCCATCTGGTTTCTGTTATCTGAGTCTATCAACTTCAGCACAACTACCAGTGGCTCTATGATTGCCAAGTAGTAGACAATCTTTTTCTAGAATCTCTTGTTCGTCATATGCCTCTCAAACTTGACAAGAATCTTTAATTGGTCCTCCTTGTTATGCAGATTGTTCACCATATATTGATAGTACTTCTCGGACTGGGTGAACTTGACCAGTGCATACTTGTGCTAATGCAAACTCTCCAGTGCTATAAAGTTCATGGCAAAGCGAGTGGGACATGGATTGACACAATAATGCCCTCCAGTGTATGACTTCATGATGTGCAGCAGACGGGGATCATGCCCTCAACTCCCGCACCTCCTCATCTAGCCACTAGCATATATATGCCTGTTGGTCGGGACTTACATTCCCGGTCCAACCTCAGCAACGATATCAACCATGGTTTGAAAGTAAGGGCTGGTAGCTGCATGTGTTGGGATGTTTACATTAAGGTAAAAAAATCTATTAGACATAAACAATGGTAATTAAATAAAATATACATACATGATATTTTAAGAGTTATACTTGCATGTAAAAAGCACTTTACCATGTGCATCACTGCTCTCTTTGCGGCCGTTTTCATTGCCTTCACCCATTTCATAGTTTTTTTAATGTTCATTTGTGAAGCATTCTGCTTCCTAAAAAAAGATATTCATCAGTTGGTGTAAATCTCGTACTAATAGACCGACGAAATGGCTCCTGTCTCCCTCTCTCAGTTTCCCGAGTAGGTATAGCCAATGCTGATCGACCAAAAACAGGGTCAGCTCTGGACCCTCCTTCTTCCCTCATCTGGACTATTTTTTGATCACTTGGACCATTTTGCCCTTGACCTGGTGGGTTGGCGAGAAGCACAAATTTTAAATTTTCTTCCATAGCTTTCCGAGTATGGGTAGGATTTCTGATCTGAATCAGATTTTCGCTTGTACTAACTTCCCTGCACCATATGAGCTCACAAGTTTGTTAATGGGCCAAGTATAGGTCTTCCGAACCGAATGTGGCCGAGGAGGGGCATTTTGGTCATTTGGACCCGTCTCAGGCGTTTTGGCCCATAACTTGCCAAATATTAGTCGGATTTTCAATCTGACTTCAACGTTGCTCAATATGGAGCTGGGCGGACCCAATGATGTACCCGTGTGTTATCGAATCTGTCCCGAATTGTCCAAACCCACCAAGGGCGAAAGAGGCTATTTTACCATTTGAGGTACGTCCGACATTGGATTCTGACAATCAAGGTATCATTGCGAAGCCCTCGACAAATATAGTCTCATGGACCCACTTGTTTTGTCTTTCGGACCTGATATGCCCATGATAAGGCCATCCAAAAACTGACTTTCGGTGTTTTCTGCATAACTTTCCAAATATGCATTGGATTTCCGATCTGATTCTGGCATTGCTCAACATTGAGCTAGGCGGACCTGATGGTGGTGCCTGATCGTCACTAGGCTGACATTTGGTTGCCCGGGCCGAATAGGGGCAAAATGGTCATTATGCCACCCAGAACCAGATTTTGGCATTCAAGACATTATTGCAAAGGCCTTGACCAACAGTATTGTGGACCCACTTATTTTGTTCTTTGGGTCCATTAGGCCTACCAAAGGCCAGCCAAAAGTCCATTTTCACTGTTTTGCTCGTAACTTGTCAAATACAAGCCAGATTTCCAATCTGACTTCGGTATTACTCAAGTTTGAGCTGGGCAGACCAGGTAGTGGTGTCTGATCATTATCGGCCAGTTATCGGGTCGATCATGCCCAATAAGACTTATCAGGTCCGTTCGGCTCGTTGGTCCCAAATGTGGTATAATGTGGGTCACATCTATCTGTTCATTTTTTTCCATATACTTTTGCCCAAAACTTGACATATTTAGGTACTTGTGAAATTTTTGGTGCCAACACCCAACATTCAAAAAAAGAGAAATAAAAATAAACATCTAAATTCTAATCCCAAAACCAACATCCTCATTAAGAGAAGCTCCAGCAATTGGATCCCCATGATTTCTCTCCTCATCATCATTGTTATCTTCATCTTCCTCATTTTCAGCCACATCATTGTTATCATCATCAATGTCGTCTTCAAAGTCAACTAAATATTCTTTTTCAATCTCTTCCTCATATGTCATTTCCAAATCATCCACTTGCATCGTAGAAGTTTGAGTTATTGCACTACTTGTCCCCCTTCTACGTATTTTAGACCTTCTAGCTCGATTTATACCTGTAATAGCATCTGATGCTCCCAATGCAGTGTCTACATCACCCCATGTAAGATCATCAGTGCCTTGCACTAAGTCATCTTGTAGCGGCCTTCCTGTCATCCATTCACTTGACCAATCCAACTCATCAAAGCATATAGGATCATATTTCTCCGGACACATCTTTCTTTCCGTAAATCTCTCCTTCAAGCGGTGATTATATTGAACATAAACAAGGTCATTTAACCTCTTTTGCTGGAGCCTATTCCTCTTCTTTGTGTGAATCTGAAAATATATTGAATTAAAACAAAAAATGCATCTTATAAATTAAGCATAAAAATTGCACCTTAGTAATGTCATACTTACAAATTCAAAGGTACTCCAGTTTCGTTCTTATGCCGAAGAACTACAGCAAAGACCAAGAATACGAAATGTTAATGCACGCAATTCAGGAGTTTCAGCACCATAAGTACGCCACCATTCAACTAAATATTTAAAATTTTAATGAGTGGCATACATAAATGTGAGTAGTTTAACAAACTTATAAAATAAAATTTACACAATAAAGTTACCTGGTTGTTTTTTTATCTTGATTTCTTTTAGCTAAAGGACTACCAAACAATCCAATCAGATGCTGTTTTTGTCTTTTAATTCCCCCTTTGGAGACAAAACCACATAACTCACATTGCACCTTATTTTTATCATTTGCATCTGGCTAAAAGACATACTTCTATCCTGGGTCAGTTGATTTTGCCTTTAGCTTTATTTGACTTTCACTAGCATATTCATTGGACATGTTTTCATGACCTTGTGAAGTTGACATTGTAGATAATCTACATTAAGTAACCAACAGCATGTTAGCAACACAAGCTTACATAAATTGAACTCAAAAATAACTAACAGCAACATTACCAACTTAAATAAAATTAATTTAACTTAAGTAAACAAGTTAAATAAGATTTAATTAAGTAAAATAACCAACCTAGATAAACTTATAATACATTAGAATACCTAAGTTAATTAAACAATTTATTTAAAGTTAAGTTAACTAAAATAATCAATTTAGATAAAATTTAACTTAAATTTAGTTAAATGACCGATTTATATAAACTTAATTTAAGTAACTTAAGTAAACAAGTTTTGAAGTTAAATAAAAATGATATTAAGTTAAATAATCAACTTAGATCAACATCAACTTAGTATAACTGAAATAAACAAGTTAAATAACAACTTAAATAAGATTTAATTAAGTTAAATAACCAACTTAAATATATTTATATTACATTCGATTAACTAACTTAAGTAAACTAACTTAATGAGTTTAATTAAGTTAAATAACCAACTTAGTTAAATTTATATTACATTAGATTACTTAACTTAAGTTAACTTAAATAATCAATTTAAACAAAATTTAACTTAATTTAAGTTAAATGAGCGATTTATTTAAACTCAAAAAGTAACTAAAATAAACAAGTTTTGAAGTTAAATAAAAATGTAATTAAGTTAAATAATCAACTTGCATAAACTTAGTATAACTGAAAAAACAAGTTAAATAAAATTTAAACAAGTTGAATAACAAGTAACAACTTAGTATGTACATAATCTTTATTTAACTAATTAACTTAAGTAAACAACTTAAATAAGATTTAATTAAGTTAAATAACCAACTTATATAATTTATATTATATTAGATTAACTAACTTAAGTTAACTAAGTTACTTAGTTTAATTAAGTTAAACTTACGTAAACTGTACACTTGTACAGTACACTGTGTACAGTGTGGCCGTCACGGTGGCACCCCCGTCACCAGGCGGAGAACAGGGGAGAACAGGGGAGGGACTCCGTACCTTCTTGCCGCGACCGGTGGTGTGCCGGATGGCCCGGAACCTGACCGGGAAAGATGGAGGCGTCGTCGCGGTGTCCCCCCGAAGCCGGAGCAGTCGTCGCGGTGTCCCCGAAGCCGGAGCAGTCGTCGCGGTGTCCCCCCGAAGCCGGAGCAGTCCGGAAGGGACCGGAAGGTCCGGAACCGACGACGATGTCCGGCGTCCGCGCCGTAGAAGCCCCACACAAATGCTGGAATGGAAGAGAAGGCGTCGCGGTGCGGTGATGATGGAGGGGCAGGCACCGTAGGAGAAGGCATCAGGAGGTTGGAAGAAGATCGGGTAAGGTATACGGTCATTACCTGACTACGGAGACCGCAGGCCGCCCTCCCCTTCCTCTTCCGGCCGTTGCCGTCGATCTTCAGCCCACACGCTGTCGTCGTGGCCGTGGCGTCACGGAACAGCCAAGCCGATCTTGTTCTCCAATCTCCACTTCTCCTTGCAGGGCCTCGTCGAGACGGGGAGTCGGGGGGTCGTAACATCGTCGGGGAGTCGTAACGTCGTTGGTCGTCCAAAAGGCCAGCCGAAAATGTCGTCCATAAGGCGTCGGCGGGACTAAATTTTATAGTCCGAGGGTGTTTACCTAGGCAAACACAGTTATCGCCAAGGCGGGCTGGGCGCACCAAGGCGGGCTGGGCGGCGGCAAAGCGGGCTGGGCGGACGCTTTGTTCTCATGGTCGCCAAGGCGTTCGAACGCCTTACCATGGCTGCAGCGCCTTGTCGCCTAGGCGACGCCTTAGAAACACTGGTTGAGGGTTAAGCCTCTTCTGGGAGTGAAGGAAGCGAAGTGCCTCATGATCGGAGAAGAGGACAAACTCTTGAGAGAGAAGGTAGTGCCGCCAATGCCTCAAGGCTTGCACCACGACATAGAGTTCTTTGTCATAAGTGGAGTACTTCAGCTTG
Organism: Cryptocoryne crispatula var. balansae; assembly: GCA_036172225.1. Taxonomy (NCBI): domain Eukaryota; kingdom Viridiplantae; phylum Streptophyta; class Magnoliopsida; order Alismatales; family Araceae; genus Cryptocoryne; species Cryptocoryne crispatula. The sequence goes on from CM069924.1 coordinate 19,187,747, forward strand.
GCATCTGACAGTTTCTCACTGAAGTAGGCCACGGGGTGGCCTTCTTGAGATAGGACTCCACCTATGCCAACTCCAGAAGCATCGCAGGCGACCTCGAACACGTTAGAGAAATCAGGCAATCGAAGTATAGGTGCTTGGGTCATCATCTCTTTAAGGGTGTTAAAAGCCGAAGCGGCGGCTTTAGACCATGAAAAGACACCCTTGCGGAGACAATCCGAGATAGGGGCAGCGACGGAGCTGAACCCTCTAACGAACCTGTGGTAGAAAGTAGCAAGGCCGAGGAAGCTCCGGATATCATGAATGCTTCGTGGCTCTGGCCACTCAGTAATTGACCGGATCTTCTCGGGGTTGACGGAGACACCATCAGTCGAAATGATGAAACCCAAGAAGGTAATGGAAGAAGTCAAGAAGGCACACTTCTTGGGGTTCCCATACAACCTTTCTCGACGAAGGGTGAGACACACTTCCCGAAGGTGACTAAAGTGGTCTTCACGTGAGTGGCTATAAACAAGGATATCATCAAAGTAGACTACCACAAACTGCCCAATAAAAGGTCAAAGAATCTGGTTCATCAACCTCATGAATGTGCTAGGGGTATTGGACAGTCCAAATGACATTACTAGCCACTCGTACAGCCCATTCTTCGTCTTGAAGGCTGTCTTCCACTCATCACCTGGTCGAACATGGACTGGTGATAGCCACTTTTCAGATCAATCTTGGAGAATATAGTGGATCCCGCGAGCATGTCTAGCATGTCGTCCAAGCAGGGGATGAGAAACTGGTACTTGATAGTAATCCGATTAATGGCCCGGCTGTCGACACACATCCGCCATGAGCCGTCCTTCTTAGGTGCCAAAAGGGCAGGCACCGCGCAAAGACTTAAGCTCTCCCGAATAAACCCACGGCTCAGCAACTCCTCAACTTGCCTCAGTTCCTCGTGAGACGAGGGATCTATACGATAATGAGGTAGGTTTGAGAGTGTGGATCTGGGTACCGGGTCGATAGCGTGTTGAATATCCCTCATCGGAGGTAACTCGATGGGGAGATCCTCAGGGAATACGTCGCTAAACTCTTGCAAGAGTGTGTCAACCTCGGGCGGGTGCGGGGTGTTAGGCTCGGGATGAATCTCCCGAGCGACCACAGCAAATACGGGTGCCTTCCGAATGCTATGCTCGAACTCATGATGACTGACCATGTGTAGGAGTTGAGCAGGAGGTGGTAACTACAAAGGACACGACGTATGGTTTCTCTCGTGGGTGTCAGAAGGAGAAGTGACAAGCTGTAGGGTACCACCAACACTAGGAGTGGGGCTAGTGGAAGCAGTAGAGGGGTAGGGACTACAACTGTCGACGGGACCGGTGAAGGAGACTGAGCTAGCGAAGGGAGAGGGAGCGGCGAGTTACCAGCAGATTTTGGAACCGGAGGGGGAGATGGAGAGAGAATGATGCGCTGACCTTGGTGTTCAAAGACTCATGTGTTGGACCGACCATAGAGGGTCGTGTCTACATCAAATAGCCAGGGTCGACCAAGGATGATACTCCCAACCTCCATGCGTAGGACATCACACCAAATCTCCCCAGAGTAAGGAGGGAAATGGAGAGGCACCAAGCAAAATTGATGCGGGACGAACTGGCTAGATCGGACTAAACTGACCGAAAATCAAATGTACCGGTGCTAATCGCCGCTAAACGACCTAAATGAACCCAAAATGAAGTAAACCGGACTCAAACCGGTTGAAACAGACCCGAAACAGGACGAATTGGGCCCAAAACGGTCTGGACCCGACTAGAACAGATCGAACCGGCCCGAGCTTGCCGGTTTAGGACCTGAACCGAGTTTGGGGACCGGTCCGAGCTTTGGACCGGGCCGGGTGAGCCACTGGCCGTGAACCGCGGCTGAACCGCGGGCGGCGAATGCCGAGCTCGTGCGCGCGAGTGTATATCGGGAGGGGGCCGCGACAAAAAAGGGGGGGGGGGGGGGGGTGGCAGCGCGCGTCGTCTTCGCCCGAGCGCCGCGGTTGCGTCGTCCGGGAGGAGGAAACGGAACAGGTGGGCGGTGGCTGTGGCGTTGTCTGGCCGGCTGCCGCTCGCAGACGATGGAGCAGGGGACGGCGGACAGAGGCAGAGCAGGGGCTGTGGTGGGAGGAAGATAGCCCGGAGAGGACCTCCGAACATCACCGTCGCCATCGTCGTGGGAGATCCGCACAGAGGGGGGGGCTTCGGAGACAGGGAAGAGGGGGGTCAGATCTGGGGATTGACGGATCTGCTTCCTCCCGTAGCTCTATCTTCTTCTGCTTCTTCCACCGTCGTCCTTGTTCGCGAAGGGGAGGACAGCCCACTGCCATCGTCATCGTCGATGGGCAGGAAGCTGCCGGAGGTGGAAGACGGAGGTCGAAGCTGGCGCGTCGTTGCTGAATCGAGAAGGGGAAGGGGGGGAATGAATGGCGCGGCGGCCAGGGACGAAGGAGGGAAAACCGGTCTTGCTACCGGAGGTTGGAGAAGAAGATGGAACCGAGCTCTTCGCGGAGGTGAAGGATGGACGGCCGGCCTCATTGCCGGAGGTGGGAGAAGAAAATGACCCTCACTGGCTGGCAAGGATTCTGGAATCGGCCGGAATCGGCCGATTCCTGGGAAGGGAATCGATTCCGGATCGGTCTGGAATCGGTTTTTTTTTTTTGAATTTTTTTTTTCGTCAAAAAAATTCAAAAAATTTTAAAAAATTCTAAAAAAATAGGAAATGAGTTAGATTTTTTTTAAAAAATAACCAATTAATTCATCCACAGGACCACATCGAATAAATACTAATGAACTCCAATTGAAGACTTGAAGTTAAGTACATATTCCAATTCCATTGATTCAAAAATCAAAGAGTTGATACATCATAAAAAAAAATTTACATCATATCAATCTACTACCAATATCCAGGATATAGATATGGGTCTTCCTACTCTCCCTGCTGCTCGTGATGCTCCTCCCTCGTGCTCAGTCTTGTATACTGTCCGGGACCATATCCATATGAAAATAATGCCGATGCCATGCCATCAAGGTCGTATGGATCGGACTGCGGGACGACCGGGACGTAAGCAGAGGATGGTGGAGCTAGTGGTGTAATCCACTGCTGGTCAGCCTGGCCAAATGCTGGATACTGTGGCTCCATAATATAAAAATGCGGTGTTTGCTCATCCAGCATGTAATACGGCTTTGGAAACCGTGAATCAGGAGACTCAGCTGCTGCTGATGGCTGCGTCGCTGGTATGCACTCCTCGTCATCATCACCTGAGGAGTGAGAAGGAGCCTGCGTGCTGTCATCTGGGCTGACAGGACGCCTGACCTCTAGCTTCCTTCTCTTCACCTCTTCAGCCATCTCTGAAGTACCAGAAGGACCGGAACCCAAAGTTTTTTTCAACTTTGCAAATCCTCCCATTTTTCGTGCAGTCACCTTTGTTTTCGTTTTCCCCGGACTGCGAATGGGCTGGGTAGCGGCTGCTGGGGGGACTGGAGCTGGTGCTGGGGCTAAAGATGCAGGTGGCTGCTCCATAGCTGCTCGGGCAGAAGAAGGCCCTGCCTGACTAGGTCTACTATCTGCCCGTGTTCCCTCTTCCTGACTAGGTCTACCATTTGCCCGTGTTCCCAACCCACGTCGGAAGCACGTGCTGCTGCTGCATCACCTTGATCGGCCATCGCTTATATCTGCAAAAATTGTAAACAATGCACTAAAAATGATTAGATAACATAAAAAATGATTTAGACGCTGTTCGGGAAGCAGACAACCCAAGTAACACACCATTCAGTATGTTTAAAGGGTTACGGATTTGCCGGAAACGGTCGTAAATTAACGTACGGGATATCCGGAATTTTTCTCGTGCAAAATGGACTTAAACGGATAGTTCAAAACTTGAACGGACTTGTTCGGTCGGAAATCACAACGTTTAACGACGCTCGGACTCGTCGGAAACGCGTAAGAATGGACGTACGAAACTTTCGGCGAAGAAATCTTACCAAAAACCGGTCAAAGATCGAAGAAGAGGTTGATTCGATGCCGGTCCGAGCTTGAATCGGCGGAATCCCTTGAAGACCTAGCTTGGAATCGCCGGAATTGCCGGAATCGCCGCCGGAATCGCCGGAATCGGGCAGGAATCGACGCTGGATCGACGGAATCGGCCGGAATCGACGCTGGATTGACGCTGAATCGCCGGAATCGCGCCGGAATCGCCTGCGCCTGCTTCTGCCGCCGCGGGATCGAGAGAATCGACCCCCGCGGGTCGATTCCGGCCCTAAAAGGGCCGGAATCTGTTCGATTCCCGGTCCAGAATCGAACCGGGAATCGAACCGGGCCGGTTGACCCGGTCTTCCGAAGGAATCGGTCGGATCGACCGATTCCACAAGGAATCGCCTGGAATCGGATCGATTCCGACCGATTCCAGGCGATTCATACCGATTCCGCGGAATTCTTCCCGGAATCGGTCCTTCCGCCGGGACCGATCCGATTCCGGAATCGGTCGGAATCGGACCGATTCCGCCGATTCTGCAATCTATGCTGGCTGGGGTGGAAGGGGAGACGGGATGAAGCCCTCACATGGGAGAACCAGCGCCCCAAGGCGTTCCAAAAATTCCTTCAAAATGCATTGTTTTCATATGTACATTGATGATGCCATTATATATAAGTGGCATATTAAAAAAAAACTCTTTAAAGACTATTTACAAACTTATTCTCTTACGGACCTAAATATAAAAGTATCAAATATTAACCCAAAATTTGTCCCCATCAATAGGTTATTCAAAAAAAAAGTATAAAAATATAAAAATAATATATATACATTTTTATGGGGATTCTGGTTTTGGTGGGTGTTGTCTTGGCATATTCCCGACTTGGTACAATGGGAATTGCCAAAAGCTGTCTCAAATAGGCCGATTTGGTCCCGATCCAGGTTGGTCCCGATCCAGGTTGATTTAGTAGATTCCAGCCAATTCAGGCAGGAATCTAGGGGTGGATTGGAGTCTCTCTCCAAATCAAGTTGGCTTATGCCGATCTAGATCAAGAATTGACTAGTTCTGCGGTTGAAACCTCGCCTTTTCATCTCTCTTTTTTAAGAAAAAGAAATTTTCTTGGGATTAGAATTCCTTTTTGAAATTCTTTTTTTTCTTTTGGACTAGCATTGACTATTATGAAAATATGTGGTATTTATAGAAGTATTAGCTAATTTGGTGTGGTATTATTTTATAGGAATACCGATGGTTCCACAAATTTGCTAAGTGTCGACATGGGTATCACCCACCACTTAGATGATGTGAACCACAACTTAATTTGTGAGGTATTTTGAATTCTTTGCACATAAATTTTGACCTCTCTCCATCGGACTTGCGATATTCCGGTGTTAATTACATCGAGCAAACACTCGAACACCCTTGATTAACCGTCACAGCAACATATCGAATGGAAGTCATTCATCCACATAAATACAAAGCTGGAAGACATCCCCATGGCCTTATGAGATGGAATTTGATTGAACTTAATTTAAACTTTTTATTTTGGGTTCATTGATTTTCTTCTTTTTTTTGGTTTAAGATTTGACTTGATTTTTTTTTGTCTTCGGTCATTTGTTGACTTAGACAATTTTGAGTTGATCTCCTCTTCTTTTATTTGTTTGTAGGAATTAATTATCCTTTTTTGATGTGTTTGTTAGCATCTTTGTTTGATTTAAGTGATTTTCTTATTATTATTAAGATTTGTTCTTAATATTATTAAGATTTGTTCTTAATAATATTGATTACTTAAATTTTCATGGTTGATTTTAATCCACCATAACTTGTCTCTGTAGTCATTGATTGACATTTTTTATGTATTATTTAATGACATAATTTTGGCTGGATTATGTTAACATTTTATTAATGTTTTGATCTTTTATTTGATTTGGATTTGTTATGCACACTTAATCATTTAAGTAGCATTATCCATTTGGCTTGATTTAATTTTTCATGGTTAAGTTGGATTCAAACTTAACATATTTTGTAACCGTTTGTGGTTATTTTTTATGTATGATTTATGACATTGATTTAATTTGATTATGATGGTATTTTTGTTAATAAATAAGTCATTATTTGATTTGATTTAATCAAATTTGATTATTTGATTAAGTTTGGATTATTTAAATGGCTTATTTAATTTTTATCTACCTCTCAAAGTTCATGGAGATTAGATGTCATCTTTGGATGGCACATCGGGTCAACCGAACTTGAATTTATTTCATGTCGATTTGAGTACATGGAAGTATAATAAATGAGGGGGCATTTGAGCCTTTGTTCCTCAATACATGTCAAAGTTTGTTCGGTTTGACCAGCACTTTGGCTTTACCGATTTGAGTTTTCCTTATGGATTCTCATTCGGTTTAATCGGCATTTTGGCTTTACCGATTTGGGTTTCGGCCTTTCCGGCATTTCGGCTCTATCAAACTAGATTTTCTTCATATATCCAATAATGGCTTGATTGCATTTGATATGAGGCATTTCTGGAGCTTGTTTTAGTTCACTATTTTGGGCCATTTTTTATGGAAAGGTAGCGCAAAATCAGCCCCTTTTTATAGAGAGGTAGCACAAAATCGAGGTATTTCTTACCTTCTAGGATGTGAGAACTCAGAGCTTCTCTCTTTTTTCAACTCTCTTTGTCTCATAAAATGCCAATCCCCTGTACGTACGGTATGTCAAGCCCTTTTATAGGAAATTTTTAGGGGTATTTTGGTCCCAAAAAATCACCCCACGAAGTCCATTTTCGTGGGAGTGGGGGGTGACTAGAATGTGGTGAAGTTATCTCCTCTTTTTCTATTTTTCCTGATTTTTTAGAGCTCTGTTTGACCAAAGTCAAACTGGGGGGGTAAGGTCACCTGGGGTGACTGCCGGTTTTGACCAGGTCTCCCCTCTTTTTTCCCTTTTTTTTTCTTTTTTTTTGCCTATGTTTAACTGGCGGTGGCCGGTTTGACCAGAGGGAGCGCGCCTGCAGGCGCACGCGCGCGTGAGGCCCGCCGGCCCATGTGGCCGCGCGGCTCCCCCCTTTTTTTTTTCCCTTTTTCGGTTCAACATGCTGATCATATACTTCTTTTTGATGGACAAAAGAAAAAAGAGGACAACATCAAAAGCAATTGGCAATATTGAACTTTGTCAAAGTCGATCTTTGATAAATTCTCATTATTATTTTATGCCATTATGATTACAGAGTATAATAATGTTATCATGTCCTAACATAAACAACAATGAAGGCTCAACTTTTATGTCCAAATAAGAAACAAAGGGTAAAAACTGGATGATTAGGATTTAATCTGCTAGTTAACCGTTAATCCATTACTCATATTTTTATTATTATATTTCAGGTTATAGAAACCAACAAATTTGCAAGCATGGCCCTTTGTTATTCCAAATTTGAACTTACGATGCGATCAAAGTTCTTTTACATGTTTATTTGAGTATTAACAGTGTCTTTGTTGGCGATGGTTGCGGGATCGAAATGTGATGTTGGATTGACTAGTGCAAATTTTGATCTGATCCAGATTAGATCGGCAGAATTACTGATTCTGGTGGAGAAAAATCGATTTGGAATCAGCTTAGTTCGTTTCTCCAAAGACCAGAAAAAATAAAAAAGTAAAAAAAGTGCCTGTGGTGTCTCCCGAGTGGCACTGAGTCTGATGCAACTGGATCTTATGACTAAGTCATTGGACCCGAGCCACCCGGCAAGATGCTATATCTGATGATTTGCCTTCTGATGCCACAGCACTGCCGTCGTCGTCAACCTCAGCTGCTGATTTTGGTGAGTTGCCAGAATTGGCCGATTTGGGCCAAATTGGTCTTTAGTCCAGCTGATTTGGGTGGGAATCTGGGGGTGGATCGGAGTTTTGCCCCTAAATCAATGTAATTAAAACCAGTCCTGATTAAAATTAGCCAATTTTGATTTGGATCGGCAGATTCTATGACCATATTTATTGGGGTATCATTGTCAGTTAATGTAATTAATACCAGTCCTGATAGGTTGGGAGGATACTAAAATAGAAATGTGTGCAATCAAGATCACATGAAAAAAGTAAAGAAATAAATATTAAATTAAAATGTTAAAACTTAGGATTAACATATTCATAGGGATTAATCTTAATTATCTATGTGCTTCAAACATCATGAATGTTGTGATATTCACAAAGGTATTTGAGGCTCATCAAAGTGAGCTTAGATCTTGGGCATGGTTGCATGTTAATGCTCCCACCTCTTTGTTTTTCAATTTTTTTTTTCATTTGTTTCCTTGCATTTCATCTTTGTTACGTTACTGATAAATTCTTAGGCTTGAGCCTCATTTCACTTTCTTCCTGTTTTATTTACCATCTTGGTATGTTTGATAGGTGTAAGGTCATAGTTGGGCGTCTTTATGTAATTTTCAGTCTTATCCTACGAAGAGGCATCAATTTTAGTTTTTCTTTTCCAACTTTGTTCACACCCTTGGTCATGACTTCCAACTGTGTGAAGGGTTTGGGGTTTGTTCCTTTTTTATTTATACTTTTTTAATCTAATTTGTCTGTGAAATAGGTAAAGTTCTGTTCAGTACATTCGGCTTGTGTAACAACTGCAGAAAGGAGGCATTTCTACACCGTATGTGAAGTATATTTTTGTTGGTTCAGCCAAAAGAAAAAAGTGTTAGTTACACTGAATTTAGTAGACACCGGCAATGACACTTAGAAGTTGCCCAGGTTCAATAGAAATTTAATTAACTAGATTAAGCTGGAAGCTGGTGTCAGTTACTTCTCCAAATCTCTCACAGGTAAAATTTTCTCTTATAATTATGTCGCACCAACCACTTCCCCTTAAACACTTAAAACAGATTTCCTGATTCATATATGTTGGAGGCTATCAACAATATTTGTTTTTTCATTGAACTATTAATCTCTGTTAATGACATTTCTTCATTGTTTAATTATATTTATGGCTCAATTATTATTCATGCAGTTGCTATGCCAATGCGGTTTTGCAATGTTTAACTTGCACAAAGCCTCTCACGATCTATCTGCTTCGGAGAATGCACTCAAAAACCTGTAATTTTCCGCTCTAGTAGCATACATTTACGTTCATACATGTGCACTTAAATGCAATTGCAACTTAATGCTGTATAAAATGTTCTTTGTTCTATGCATGCTAGGCTCGGCTCATGACTGGTGCCTTATGTGTGAACTTGAGCTGCATGTTTCAATGTTGCAAGAAAGCGGCGGACCTCTTTCTCCTAGTAGAATTCTTTCAAATATGACGAACATCTGTTGCCGTATAGGTAGTGGCACCCAGGAAGATGCCCATGAATTTTTAAGGTTTGACAGATGACATCATGCCTATCTCGGTTGTCACTTGTTTCTATTAGCTTTAGTTATGCATCATTGTGAATCCTATATTAACTGGAAGGTCTAACTTTTTTACATGAATATATTTATCTATCTACCTCTTTTTTCAGGCTTCTAGTAATGTCCATGCAGTCTATATGCCTTGAGGCACTTGGAGGGGAGAAAGAAGTTGATATGAAACTACAGGAGACAACTTTGATACAGCAAATATTTGGAGGCCGTCTTAGGTCAAAGGTGATCCTGAAACCATATTGTATATTTCTAGATTAAATATTTCATGTAATATTTTGTCATTTATGCATATGATTCTTGCTCTATTTTTGTTTCCCTGATTGCCAACATCATTATGAACTGGTCATGGAAAATCGTTAGGTCAAGTGTTTGCGATGTCAGCTTGAATCAGAACGCTATGAAAATATAATGGATCTCACTTTGGAGATACACGGATGGGTGGAATCTCTTGAGGATGCTTTGACACAATTTACTGCTCCTGAGGATTTAGATGGCGAAAATATGTATAGATGTGGAAGGTATGGTGTGCTATTGCTAGCCTTCTTTTTTTTTCTTCTTTTTTGGTATGCTGTTTATTCAAGTACTCTGTTTATTTGGAATGGTGCCACATAGATGTTCGGCATACGTTAAAGCTAGAAAGCAGTTAAGAGTCCACGAGGTGCCCAACATTCTTACAATTGTTCTGAAGAGATTCCAGGTGACATCTTAGCACTTTGTATCCAAAGTTCCAGAATATCTTATGACTATACAATGGGGGTGAAGGATAATTCTAAGTTTGTTATAGGCAATGCCATGTAATGCAATCTCTCAAGAATTCCTCTCTTCATACCCGTAAGAAATGAGTTCTCAAAAATGGTGATATCTATATAAATATCTGTCTCTGATTTCTTAATTTTGACGTGTTACGACCCCTAACTGTTTTACTCTATATTAATGCAAATTATATCTATCATTTCTATTTTCTATTATTGTTTTAGTTAGATAACTTTGCTTTTTCTAGATTGCAACTTAAAATTGCATCTATCCAAAGGCTTATACAGGTATTGTTGTCTCATTTACTTAAAATCGTGTAAGTTAACATTTTTATGCATGTACAATTGATCTGAAATGTCATACTAATGTTTCCATGTTTTAAAGATATGTCTCTGAAATGTCTTCTCGCTATATTGCTTGAGATAAAGCTTAGATCCATTGCAGTCCACATAGATCATGTGGGTTACATTAGTATTTCCCAAATCATAAAACATAGAGACATTCCACTCATAATGTCATTCAAATGATTGCGGTTACATCAACATTACATAACATGCCATCACACTTCATCCCATTCCATCATTTTTGAGAATATCCTTTTTTCTTATATAGGCACAAATTTTCCCAAGGAATTCTTCACTTAAATCATAGATTTTGGTGCATAATTGACCTCACTCTAGATAAAGTGGGAATTTCTCTAGTTGGTCGAGCATATGTACTCTTCCCACTTCGGGATGGATCGATGACCCTGAGTGCATACTCGGAGCCCCCGTCTCGGATCAAGTATACCAAGGTGTACCCAATGATATCCATCCAAATGACCACTCACATGCCTAAGTATAAGCATGTCATGTAACTTAAATATTTTCTTATGTTAAAATATGTAAGATTTATCAATTTTGTATCATTCGGGTCATATATTGCCCACGTTGTTATGTCACAGTTCTTTCTTGATTTGGGTGACCAAATCTTCAACTTTCTCGAGGCCTGGATGGCTACATCTTCGCATGCTTCGTATCTTCAGTTTCATGGCATTTTTGGCTTCATTGAGGGCCTCAATTTGAGGCTACCCAAGGAGACTATTAGTCTATTGCATAGGTTCTAAGGAGGCCGGGTATAACCTTGTCTTTATGGCCACTTTGGAGTGCATGAGGTGCTCCATATTGGGGGCTGTTTTATGACCGGTTATGGTCGACATATGACTGAAAAAGGTGACCTGTTATGGGGTTGATATGGGCTGTATATGTGACCTGTTATGAGGCCGGTATAGGATGTAAAAGTGACCCATTATGGGGTCAACATATGGCTGAAAAAGTGACCTGTCTATGGGTCGATAGGGGCTGAATATTTGACTAGTTATGGGGTCTGTATGGGCTGGATATGTGACCGGTTACGGGGTCGATACATGGCTAGATATGTGACCTGTTATGGGCTGGTAAATGTGACCGGTCGACATGGGCTAGACATGTGACCTGCTATGGAGTCGGGTAGGCCATATCTATGGGCCAAGTAGGGATTGTTTCATGGCTGAAACAGATTATGTTTTAGGGGCTACAGGGGTAGGCTTGATATAGGCCATGGAGAGATGGATATAGGTGGGATATGCAAGGGGACGGGGTATCTTTACGCCTGATGGGCATTAAGGGAGCCAGTACCTCCTTACCCGTGGGTCTGAGTGTATGTCTTAAATAGTTATCATGGTTATGGGATATAGGTTTAGTCATGGGAATGTATGGGTTAATGGGTGTGGGTAAAGGCATGCATGGAGGGTATAATGACCTTCATCTCCCTTGGGCACTGGAAGAGCACCTGTAGCATGTGGGGAGAAGAGTTTTCTCTTTCCCCATCTTTCTCTCCTCCTGTTGACGCAAGGATGGCAGAAGGGGTGGAGAAGCCTTCCTCGACGGCAGCTTCCTCATGGGGCAGAACCCGCAGCAGCATAGATAGGGGAATGGTGAACTGCAGCAAAGAGGAGGCTTGAAGATGATGGGTGCGCAGGTAGCAGCATGGGCTGCTCCTTTCTCTTCCATTGATTGGTGCGGCAGCAGCCTTGGTATACAGCAGCAGCTTCTTCTCCTTGTGCAGCCTCACCAGGAGATAGGACAGCAGCAGGGTCAGCTGCAGCATCTGAGGTTCCCCTTGATCAGGTGGCAAATCTTCTCCATCCTTCATCTTCTGTGGGCGCAACAGGATCTGCAGCAGCATAAGGGATGGAGAGGGGAGAAGGCAGTGGCCTGGAGATTTTTCCTCCAACAGACTCCAACCTTTTCAACCTGTGCACAGCATGTACTCTTATAGAGGAGGGGGGCAGCAGCACCCTTTGGAGCATCCTGCTTTTCATCCTCCTTGGCATGTTCCCATCGTGGGAGGCAGAAAGACGTGGTCGAAGGTCACATTGTCGAGAGAGTGGATAGGGAGGTGCACCCAGTCCATCTTGACCTGGTTTGAAGATGCCATAGTGGGGAGTGGGGGCAGCAGCATGCCCTTTTTGACCTAGGATCTCATCATATAAAATGATCCAAGGGCTGATATTCATCCTCACTTAAGTAGGATTGAAATCCTCTTAATAATCCAATAAGAAAGGCTTCATTACTTAATAAATATTCATCTTGACCATTGGATTGGTGTGCTGTCTTCATCAACACCTCGATGACTGATCCAATGGCCTATATTTGTCATTGCATTTCATGTGATATAAGTATCATTTTAATGCCTAAATAAATAAAATCTGGGGCACAATTGAGTTCTAATCGGGCTTGATTTCTTGTATTTTTACTATCCACTATCTTGGACACATAAATTGCATCATGATCAAGGTGAAATTATTTTTATCTGTCTTGATAAATCTCAGCCATCGGATCATAAGATTTTGATATCAATGGTTGAGATACTTCCGCTTATCTATGCGTGGGAAAAATATGGGAATACCCTCATTGGTCAGATCGTTCTCCAATCAGTATTCCAGGTGTTCTGATATCATCTTGGTTCAGCCATATCGGATATCCCATCATCGTTTATCCATTAGTACCTTATCCATAAGGGCTTCAGAGAAGTTTAAAATTTGATTTTTTGCGAATAACTTGATGAATATTGATCGTATTTTTGATTTGAGTTTAAAGTTCATTAGCACTGACTCAGATCTCAGTTATTCGGGCCCAATAAGCACTAAATTTGAAAATTTGCCATCTGGATCTATTTTCTGACATCGGTGACCCAATCATTAAAGCATTTGCTGATCTTGGCATCTGAGCCCATTCTATGACATTCTTGACTATTTTGTCCTTGACATGGCTGGGATTCAGAGACACTCAAAATTTGATATTTTGTATATATCTTGCAAAATACCTATTGAATTTTTTGTCTAAGCTTGTTCTCCATACATGCTAACCTTTCTAGATCACATAATATCATCGACTTGTAGCTTGGTTGGGCATAGACCTCTTGGGCCCAATAAGGTTGGAAAAAGGCATCTCGGTCATTTGGGCCTATTTTGACATTTTAGGACCGATATATGAGATATATGTTGTAATCGACTTTCAAGCTCTTTTCTGAACATTTCTGGCCCAATAAATATGAAATATGTCGACTTCGCTGTTGGGTTCGGAGAATGACAAAATTCGTTTTTTTGCAAATATCTGGCTATGTATCAGTCAGATTTCTACACTGAGTTGGGATTCTATCAATATTAACTCATTGTGACCATGTCACATCATTATTTTGTTATTGAGCCCGATCTTGGACATTTGGGACCAATAAGCATCGAAAATGAGTTTTTACTATTTGGACACACCTTTTGACACTTGTGACCCAGTATACTTGGCACTTATTAGATGTGTCATCCAGGGCCCTCTTTTCTGAATTTTGATCCGATAAGCATGAAATATGTTGATTCCGGACCTGAGCTCACTTTTTACCTCTTTGGCCCAATAATTCATCTTGGCTTATTTTATGTCATTTAGGGCTTAATAAACATCAAGGACTTTCTATTTGCCATTTGGGTCTATCTCCTGACATTCTTGGCCCAATAAATATAAAAATGGCTATTATGCCACCTGGGCCTGTTTTGTATCCAATAAGCATAAAACATGGAATTTACCATTTAGGGCCTCTGAACTGACATATGTGGTAAGTAAGATACACGATATTGTCTCTCTACATCAATCATATCAGGCCTATTTTGGTGTCTTCAGCCCAATAAGTCCCAAATCTGGGAGACTTATCCTCCAGGACCACTTTTTGACATGCATTTCTCCGAAAAGCAAACCTTGCAGAATTCTGATTTAGGCCTCATTCTGGCTCATTTTGCCTATTTAGGCTTATTGGGCCTAAATATCGATTCCACTCCATTTGATTCCCTTCATTCTCATTCTAACAAACCCTCGACTTTGTGAGAAGTTAGACATGTCTTGCATTGGTATTTTGACATAATCCAGATTCGGATCTGCCAAGTCCAGATTTCGACCTCTTCCAATATCAGACTGGCGACTCCAGATTTCTGCACTTCAGATTTCTGCATTTTTAGATTTCAGATCTGCAGGGTTCTTATTCCAAATTTCTAGACTTCAGACTTCTGAAATGGGTTCTGGCTTCTTGTTTTCGGTTTTTTGCTTCAAATTTGGGTCACAGATCTAAGTCCGGCCTCAAAGATTTGAGAGTTTCAGATTCGGTTCAAATGGTGACTCTGTGTACGGATCCAGAATTCAGATTTTACATCACTCCAAATTCAGATTTTTGTTTCTCTTCCAAATTCTCAGCCTCCAGATCCTGCAGCAATCCAGATTTTACAGATTTTTACAAGCTTCAGACCTACGAGTTCAGACCTTTGATTTTTCTTCAGATCTGGAATTTCCAGAATCGACCATCTTGCAGAATTTTTCCAGCCTCAGATTTTTGATTCATACATTTCGGTCTCCGACCTCTGATTTTCAAACTTCAGATTTCATGACAGATTTGGATTTCAGATTCTACACCCTCAAATCCTGGAGTTTATGGAGTTCAAACCTCATATGCTTCAAAAAAAGAATTTCAGATGTGATTTCAGATTTTTCGGATCCTGCCTTAAATCCCAATTTCAAGTTTTAAACTTTCTGATTTTGTATTTTCAGACCCGGTATGGCTTAAGAGACCTCTTTCTTTTTTTTTTGTTCAGATTGCCTCATTCTATTTTATTTCATTATCCTCTTTTTGCTTGCAATCCTCTCAATTTCATGGGGTTATTGATCCTCCACTCAAGATTACTTATACACCGGACATGCCATCTTCATTGCTTGGTTCTATGTCATTACAACTTGATGGTTTGAGACCATCTTCACTCAATCCTCATCGGATATGATGACCTTGTAAATTTATGGGGGAATATAGCCGGTCCTTAGACAGACTTATGGGTATTTCCTCCATTCCTCTCCTTCTTTTAGCATATAATCGGCTTTATGGCATGTTGATCATGCACGGCCTCATATATAGCTAGATGGTAAGACATTGGGGTCTCTTTTAGGACCTTTGTATGTCTACCTTAAGGATGTAGGGGCGGATGGTTAATCGACCCCCAACTAGTCCAGATTTTAATTTCTTTTAAGTTAAGTCGAGACGTAGGGGCGGATGGTTAGTCGACCCCCCAACTAGTCTCGATTTGTTGATTAAAGAGGTAGATTTTTATTTAATTTCATTTGATTGTTTGTTTTAAAATTCCTCTTGCTCTCTTCTTTTTTTACTCCCGCAGTCATGCGGCTTCAACTTAATGGGCCCGGGCCCATTCCCTTCCCCTCGCGACTGTTGGCAGCATGCACATGGGCAGGAGGTAGCTCTTCTCCTTCTTTTCTCTTGGTTGCTGGCAAGTATAGATGTACAGCAGCAGGCAGAGGGGGCCTGTTCAGTGTGCAGAACTGGGCCGGTTATGGGCCTGTTCAGGGTCTGCGCAGGTGGTTTCAGGTGGGCTGGAACCTGGTCACAAGGGAGACCGAAGATGGGCCAGCATGGGATCATTCGAGGTTTGCAGGGGGACCTGGTTTAGAGACCTGTGTAGAGGGCCGAATATGGGCTGTGTATGGGCCTGCAGGGGGGTCTGAGCAGGGGTCTGCGCAAGGGCATTTGGCTGGATCGAAAGTGGACTTGCAGGGGGTCTGCTAAATGGGCTGAACAGCTCCCAAATTGGACTGGGCAAGGGCCAGATTTTGGGCTTGATGTGTGGGCTCGGACTGGGCCTGTAGAAGGGCCAGCGGGTGGGTGCGCACAAGGTCTGAACTTGGGCCTGGATTGGGGCTGAACATGGGCTGGTTTGGAGGCCGGCTGAGGCCTGATTGATGGGGCTCTGGTTGGGCTAAAGCAGACCTGCACATGGGCACCTGATTCGGGACCGGTTCTGGGGTCCGACGAGGGGACCTGCAGGTGGTCCAGTGAGGGTTGAAAATGGGTCTGCTAAATGGGCCGTAGAGGGGCTTGAATAACAGACTGTGTTGGGGCCGGATTTGGGCCTGTTTTGGGGTTTCGGTTGGACCGGAATAGGCCTGCACAAGGGGGTTATTAGAGGCCTGGTTTGAATCCGAACATAGGCTGTACAAGGGGGTTATTAGAGGCCTGGTTTGAATCCGAACATAGGCTGTACAAGGGGATTTTTCTGGAGACAGACCAGGGGTTGGAGATGGGCCCTAGAACAGGTAGAGGAGAAGGCCCTTTTGAAGGGCTACATGGGCACACCAATGAGCCTTGTTTACCTTGTCTTCTTCTTCTCTTCTTCTTCCTCTCTTCTTCTTCTTCTCTTCTTCTCCTTCCTGGTCGCAGGCAGCAGGTGGCAGCAGGAGACCAGCAGCCTGTCGGCCTCCAAAAGCCCTCTTCCTTTGCTGGTGCGCACCCCTCTTTTTATAGAGGCTGGAGGGGAGGTGAAGGGTCAGCAGGGGGCTGCACATGGGCCTGGGTTGGCTGCATGGTGCGCAGGTGCTTTGGGGTGACAGGTGGCAGGTGCTTTGGCCTCCCCCCCATGCAGCCAGTGCATTTAATTGGCTGCCCCCTCTTTCTCCCCCTTTCTGACTGCAGGCCTGACTGGCTGCATGGTGCGCAGGTGGCTGGGGTGACAGGTGGCAGGGGCTTTGGCCTCCCCCATGCAGCCAGTGCATTTAATTGGCTGCCCCCTTTTTCTCCCCCTTTCTTGGGCTGACTGCAGGCCTGACTGGCTGCATGGTGCGCAGGTGGCTGGGGTGACAGGTGGTGCTGAGGTGGCAGGTGGGCCAGTGAGGCCTGTTCACACTAGGGCTGCAGGTGGGCCTTGGAGATGGGCTGCGCATGGGCCTGTTTACATGGGCCAATTGGGCCAGCTGGAGGCTGCGGCCCATGCTCTGCTGTGGGCTGCGCAGGGCCTGGTTTTAGTATGGGATTTGGCTCAATTTTTATGTGAGATGATGGGCTGCTGATTGGACATCCGTGGACCCCTGATTGGGCCCAATTTGGCTGAATTGTGGGCTGCCCGGCCTGCTCCTAGGCCTGCCCATTTGTCCCCCCCTTTTTTTCTAAAAAAAATGCATGCCAACAAATGCCCCCCACGGGTGATTCTCCAGAGACGGGGAGTCGTTGGGGATCGCCCGTGTAAAATTTTAGTTGTAGCTTCTTCTTTTCTTCAATCACTGCTTGTACTGATTGAAAATTGTGGAATTGCCTGTGTATGGTTTTCTTTCTGTCACTTGCTTGCTGCTCTATGACTGAAAATTTTGAATTGTTCAACTGTATTCCCTTTCTGTCATCTGCTTGCTGCTTGACTGGAAATTCTTGACGGAAATTCTTGAATTGCTTGTTGCTAACATAGTTGAATTATTTCCCCTATGCCCTCTGCTTGTTGCTTGATTGGAAATTATTGAATTGCTTGTTGCAAACAGTTGAACCATTTCCTTTGTTGGTTGGACACTTTTGGGCTGAGAAGGGCTTGGGCCCTCTTTGCTCTTTCTGTTGAAAGCCTTCTGTACGTCAGGCTCTTTGCTTTGCCTGCCATTTCAGTGCTTCCAGTCGGATATCTCTCCCTTTTGTCTTTTTGCCTACGCGCCTCAAGAGAGGTTTTCATGTAGCAGGGTCACCCAATTTTGCCTAGAGCGCTTTTTCAGGTTTTCACTCTAGCCAGGTTTTCTTTTTGACATTCTTACCCTCAACCGATCAATGAGATCAGATCAGCTAAGTCCGTCAGGCATCTCTAATTTTAGCCCACTTTTTTTTTTTTTTTTTAAATTAAGGCTTCCCTCAAGCCATTAAGTTATTTTGGTGCGGTGAGGAATTGAGGCTTCCCCTGGGCCATGGGCTTTGGTGGCTTTGTGCCGGTGGGTTTGTAGACTTGTGAGTATGAAGAAGTCGCACTCGGTCTATAGGGTATGGTATTGGGGTGGCTTTGTGCTGTAGGAATCCGTGGGATATTTGAGTATGTAGTGATCACACTCGGCCCACAAAGTTAATGTTTGGGATGGCTTGATGCCAAGAGGATATGGTTTGTTACAGCTTAGCGCCTAACAGGATGCGGTGGCTTGGTGCCCAAAAAGAGATGATGGCTTAATGCCAGTTGGTTATGGTGGCTTGATGCCGGAAAATATGGTATGGAATGGCTTGATGCCGAGATGGTATGATGGCTTGATGCCGAAGAGAATGGATTGGCTTAATGCCCAAAAGAGATGGAATGGCTTAATGCCAAAAGGTTACACGTTGGCCTGATGCCGAAAACGAATGGAATGGCTTGATGCCAGGAGGGATATGATGACTTAATGCCAAAAGGAGGATCGCGGCTTGATGCCGAAGATGGTTTGGATATGGAGAAGGCTTAATGCCAAAGAGCTGGCGGCTTGATGCCGAAAAAGGGTTGTGGCTTGATGACGAAAAAATGTTGTGGCTTGATGCCGAAAGAGTATGAGATGATCATACTCGGCCTAAGATATGAATCTGGGATAAACTTGGGCTTAGAGGCTCAAGGAATTGAGTATTGTCAGTGGGACTTAGGGTAGATGGGCCAAAAGCAACACTGACATGGAATCAGAACCATATAGTCCGAAAAGGCTATAATGGCATAGGATTTGATTTCAATAACCATATAGACTAGGAGAGTCATGGTGGTATGGTGATGAAGCTTCTATAGACTGAAATGGCCGCCAAGATGCAAAGCTTATTTTTGCTGGACAAGGGGTATCCTTTCTCCCTTTGGGATGGCGTGTGAGACTTCCCGAAAATTTTATAGGCGGGAGGTGATCTTCCTCGTTGCCTCAGGTATGGTCTCCTTAGCATATTTCTACTACAAGGTAGATGCGCTTTATGGGAGCTGTTTCGTCATTGGCAACTCGGACCCCCTCCCTAATAAAATTAGGGGAAAACTCACCCATCCAACCCATTGGGTTAAGGGAGTCAGCCCTGTTTTTTTAACTAGTCTGACTGCCTCTTTCGAGGTTTTCACCCAGACCAGTCCCCCATTTTTTTTTTATTGTATGCCCTTTTGTAGGGTTTTCACACAGCGGGGTAACCCATTTTTGCTTAAGGTGCCTCGTTCGGGTTTTCACCTTAACCGGTTTTTTTTCTTGACACTTTTGCCCTTAATCGATCAATGAGATCGACCAAGTCTGTCGGGCATCTTTATTTTTTAGCCCCCTTTCTCTTTTTTTTTTTTTGTAACATCATTCTTCATTCTCCAGTTGGTTCCTACAAAACTCATGCTTTGGAGCATAATACCTTTTGATGTGTTTGCCGTTGAGCGGAGGGAACAGAATATTCCCTTTGCAATCAACCACGGTGTAGGCACCTCCCTCGAACACCTTGTCGATGATGTATGGGCCGAGCCAATTTGGGAGAAACTTGTTTTTGGGGCGACCTGCCATAGTATCCTTTTGCTTGACCATGACAATGTCTCCTTTCTGAAATGATCTCTCCTTCACCAATTTATCGTAGGCTCGAGTCATCCTAGCTTGATATATTTTGAGATGTTCGAAGGCTTTCAACCTTTCCCCCTCCAATTTTTCTAACTCCATGAACCGCCTTTGCATTTCATCAGGTTCGTCAGAAGGTAAACCATGGTGGATTGCTACCCGGTAAGAAGCTAATTCCACCTCCACGGGTATAACTGCCTCACTTCCATATACCAATGAAAATGGTGAGCAACCTGTGGGTGTTTTATATATGGTGCGGTAGGCCCAAAGTGCTTCATGCATCTTCTCGTCCCAACTCCGCTTCTTGTTTCCAACCACTTTGACTAGAAGCTTGCAAAGGGTTTTATTAAATGCCTCTGCTAGGCCATTTGCTTGTGGATTGTACACAGTAGACGTCCGCCAATCAATATGAAATTTGGAGGCCAACTTGTATATTGTTTGGTTTCTGAATGGTGTACCATTGTCTGACATGATACGGCTTGGCACCCCATACATGTATATGAGATTTTGTTGGACAAACCGAGCAACCACCTCACCGGTTACCTCCCTGGCGGCTATAGCTTCTGCCCATCTGGAAAAGTAATCGGTAGCTGCAAGTATGAACTTACAACCTTTGGAGGATGGCTTTAAAGGTCCCACAATATCCATTCCCCATTCGGCAAAAGGCCATGTTGGGGT
This sequence comes from Cryptocoryne crispatula var. balansae, assembly GCA_036172225.1. Lineage (NCBI taxonomy): Eukaryota > Viridiplantae > Streptophyta > Magnoliopsida > Alismatales > Araceae > Cryptocoryne > Cryptocoryne crispatula. Next base: position 19,208,423 of record CM069924.1, read on the forward strand.
GGTAGGATGTAGTTGTGTTGGTGGGCGCCTAGGGATAGGTGCAAATGCCTGACATTCGTGGCACGTCTTTGCAAATTTCTCACAGTCGGAGAACATGCTTGGCCAGTAGTACCCCTTGAGCTTGATTGCTATTTTCATTTTGGGCCCGGATTGATGTGCTCCGCATAACCCGCTATGAACTTCCTTCATCACCTGAAATGCCTCCTTCATGGATAGACACCTGGCAAGGATCGATCTTTCTTTTTCGGGTACCAGCCGGTATAACTCTCCACTAATGAGTTGGTAGGAGGCCGCCCTACGTGTTAATTGCACACGTTTGGCCCGATCTTCAGGTAAGATCCCATTCTTGATGTCGATAATCGGCTGTCGCCAATCATTTCGTTCAGGGTGATCATCTTCACCTTCTTCTATGATGTTAGCTCCCCATGTAGTTGGGTCGTCATTGTTGATGACGGATGTTGGAAACAACTTTCTGTGCTTGACAACAATTTACAACATTCCTACCGGTGGTAGTTTGATCACAGAAGCCAATTTGGCCATGGCATCGGCTTGCGAGTTTAACCCTCTTCTGACATGTTGTATGCCGAAGACGTAGAACTTTTCCGCCAATCGGGTAGCCATTGCATGATAGACCATCAATTCTTCTTTTCGGACTTCAAATATCCCGAGCATTTGTTGCACGACTAGCATTGAATCCCCGAACACTTTGAGGCATCGGATTCCCATGTCGAGGGCAATTTCCAAGCCGATGACAAGGGCTTCATATTCGGCTTCATTATTGGTAAGGGCTGCTGGCAGAGTGCACGAGTGATGTAGAACTCCACCATGTGGGCTTAGGAATACTATGCCTGCACCGGCCCTTGGTTTCAATTTTCCATCAGGTCTCCTTTCTGTGTTGGCTGCACCATCGAAGTACAACTGCCAGTATTTGATGTCCACCTGGTGGGCTTCTTGCTTTTCTTCCTCTCTCAAGGTTTCTTCGTCATGTAACTGGAGGTTAAGGGGGGAATCCTCGGGTATAGAATGGGCGGCAAGGAAGTCTGCCATCCCCTGCCCTTTGATTGCTTTCTGCGGGACGTATTTAATGTCGAATTCCATCAGCATCAATGCCCATTTCCCGAGACGTCCGGAAGGGACTGGTTGTTTCAACATGTACTTTATGGGGTCAAACTTGGATATCAAGTTGACCTCATGTGCCAGGAGATAGTGCCTCAGCTTTTTGGCAGCAAACACCAAGGCCAGACACATCTTTTCCATCGGGGAGTAATTATGTTCAGGGCCTACCAATCTTCTACTCAGATAGTAGAGCGGTTGTTCCTTGCCTTCATCATTCAGTTGCGCTAACATAGCACCCAGGGATGTATCCAGCGCAGTGATGTACAGAATAAGGGGTCTACCTTTGATAGGTGCCCCTAAAACAGGTGGATTCAGGAGAAATTGTTTAAGCCCATCTAAGGCGGCTTGACAGCTATCATCCCACTTAAATGGGGCTCCCTTTTTGGCTAGTTTGGAAAACGGTTGACACCGGCCGGACAAGTTTGCAATAAAATGCCGGATGTACGCGACCTTGCCCTGGAGGGATCTTAGCTCCCGTATGTTACGCGGAGGCGGCAGTTCCCTAATTGCTTCGATTTTATCGGGGTCAATTTCAATGCCCCGATATCTGACTATGAAGCCAAGAAATTTCCCGCTAGATACGCCGAAGGCGCACTTCATGGGATTCATCTTTAATTTGTATTGCTGGAGCCGCTCAAAGACTTTTCTCAGATCGCCCAAGTGATCCCCTCGCTTTCTTGTCTTGACGACTAAGTCATCGACATAGCATTCGACCAGATCATGTAACATTTCATCAAAGATGCTGGTCATGGCTCTCTGGTAGGTTGCTCCTGCATTTTTGAGTCCAAACGACATCCTTTTGTAGTTGAACACCCCTTTAGGAGTACGGAATGCCGTAAAACTTTTATCCTCCGTGGCCATCAAGATTTGATTGTAGCCCGACGAACCATCCATGAATGACAAGGCTTCATGCCCCATGGTCACGTCTACCATATTTTCTGGAATTGGCAGAGGGAAGTCATCCTTCGGGCAGGCTCTATTCAGGTCACGGTAATCAATGCAAACCCGAATCTGTCCATTTTTCTTCTTTACTGGCACAATGTTGGCGAGCCAAACAGGGTACATGCAAGGCTCGATGAAGTCGACTTCTATAAGTTTGTCGATTTCAGCATTGACTTTGAGCTCCAAATCAGCCCGCATGCGTCTTTGTCCCTGTTTGACTGGCTTTACTGAGGGGAGTATGGCCAGCTTATGGACTGCCACCTCTGGTGCTAATCCCGGCATTTCATTGTAAGTCCAGGCGAAGCAATCTCTGAATTCTTCCAGCAAGAGCTTGTATTGGACTTTTTCTTCCTCACTGAGGAGGCACTGATGAAGATGGGCCTCGGATCTCCCGCAGCCCCCAAATTAATTTCGAGGAGGTCGTCGACTGTAGCTTGACCACCATCCTCAATTTCTTCAGGTGCTGGTTGTAAATCAACCAATTCCTCACCTGCCTCTTCTTTGTTTTCTATCTCATGAACCTCTGCCCGGATGAGGTCATCCTCACCATGCGAATTCAATTGTTGTGGATCTTGCTCCAGATTGCCTTGAATTTGCTGGGCATTTTCTTGTTGAGCCTCCTGCTCTGTCTCCCCTTCAGAGGATTCATCAAAGACAGGGGCAACCTCTTCACCTTCATGAACGCTGACTAGGTTGACCGCATAATGCACTGCCGGCTCATAGTCAGAATCATAGCCCACGCCATATTTTTTATTTTGTGTTTTTAACCACTTTTCAAAGTTCCACATTTGTTTAAACATCTTGTCTCTCTGGCGGCTTTGCTTATCAGGAACACCTTGCCCCCGACACATTTGTCGCTTCTTTTGAGACATGGCTTTTATGGGCTCTACTGGCACCATGTAGGAGTCGAGGTCTTCGGGCCAACCGAAGTCATCATCTCGAACTGGCTCGCGTGGGAACTCCTCCCGGTGGAATGTATGGCTTGATCCATCGGGATAGGGGACGGTGAATATCTCCAGCTTTTGCACCGTTTGAAGCTCGCGCTCTTCGACCAGCCATGTTAGATTTAGTGGCATGCATATGCTGTCTTCGAAGGCTTTAGCGATAGAGTTGGCATTGAACTTGATGGGTCGCCACTCTTTCCTTTCGGAGCTTATCTTCAGCCTATGCATCTTTGCTTTGACCTCATCAATGGTGATATCAGCATCAAGCCTTTCATCGTCCATCTTTTGTTTTCCTTTATCGGTTCTGGCTTTGAAGGATTCTGCCTGGAGATATAGCTGTGCATCTGACAGATGACACTCGGCCACCTCGAAAGGGGCTTGGTCCGCATTTACTCTGTATTGCACACCTTCTTTGTTGTATTTAAGGCATTGATGGAGTGTTGACGGCACGACCCGATTTGCATGTAACCAGGGGCGGCCTAGGAGAGCCCTGTAGGTGGTATCAGCATCTATGACATAGAATGTCGCTTTGGTGCTGAAGTCACCTAGTACCAAGTCCACCTCGACTTTTCCCATAGCTTCTTCCGAATCTTGGTTGAATCCGGATATAGTAACTCCCGAGACCTTCTGGAGGTAAGGCATAAGGTATAAAGCCCTAAAGGTCTTGAGTGGGAGTATGTTGACAGCCGATCCTGCGTCGACCATGATCCGGTTTAATTCATGCCCATTCACCAACCCTTTCATATATAACGGCCGGTTGTGGAATGCTGACGGATACATCATGTCCTCCTCGGTGAATGAGACCGATGCCGCATATGCTTCATATTGACCCAACTCGGCCAAGTGGGCTTCATAGGCCTCTGGTGCTTGAAGCACCGCCATAAGGGCTTCTCGGAGTTCCCTGCTTAAAGATATGACTTCCCATAGGCTTAGGCGCACAGGGAGTCTTTTTAGTTGGAGAAGAACCTTTTGGTCCACCTTTTCCTTCACCTCGGCCAAAGGAGGCAGAGAACCTAGTTGAGATGGGAATAATTGTTCCAATATGTTTTCTGCCACCGTGTCGCTCGTAACCAATCCCTCGGCTTCATTTTGTTGGGGTGGTTGCTGAGACATGCTTGGTAGACTGGTTTTGTCCACCACGGGCTCCTTTTGTACCTCCTCGGGCCTTGCTGGTGCCTTGGAAGTGGCATTTGCTGTGTCATCATCCTCCTCGTCATCCGAGAAGGGTTGAAATTGAATGACCTGGGCAGGCGGCTGCCTTACCAATGGCGGTGGTACGGGTCTTGGTTGCTCATCCCGGAAATAGATTACTTTGTTGTTGTTGGGGCATTGCCCCCTGCCTCCCCGACCTCCGCGGGTGCTTCTGTTATTTCGCCTTTGGTAGGTGACTGCGGGACGAGAGGATTGCCCCCGGCTGCCATTCCCCTGATTGTAGAAATCAGCGGGTGGTGGAATACTCCCCAGATTGCATGACAGCCTATGGAAGCGGGATGCAAGGTCATGAGCATCCGGCTCTTCTTCACCTTCTCCCCAGAATCTTGATATTCTGTCAAATGGGATTTCTTCCCCTGCAGCCATTTTTCTTCTGATTTCCATGAGCCATTGCTTGAATGAAGCATATTTGGCCCACTCACCCCAAGGAATATACGCGTCGAGGGGAGCCGGGCCCGAAGGCTGTTTTGGCTCGTATTCCTCGAGCTGATCAATGAGTTTCTGAAGTTTTTGGAGTGGTGTGGGATTTTGAAGGCGTGCCTCCATTTTTCTTAGTTTTTCCTCCTGGCATTGCGCCCTTCTTTTATCTGCTTTTCTTCTATTTTTTGCATGCTTTCTTTGGTTGGCGAGACCTCCTGGTCCTCTGTATGGTGCTGATTGTGCGGCCTCCTCGGCTTGTGCAACCTGCTCAGCTTGTAGTTGCTCAGCTTGTAGTTCCGCTTTCTTGCGGGCTGCTTCTGCCCTGGCTTGAGCTTTCTCCTCTCGGGTGGGGATTTTCTGCCATGGCTGGTCGGGCTCCTCAGGGACAATCTCTTTAGCTTTTTCTTCATAAAATTTGTTGGCAGCTTCAATGTTTCTTCGTATCACTTCCGGGGAGAGTGTTTGATAAGCCGAATAAACTTTAGGCTGTATTGGCCTCTGTGACTTGCTTCTGGTATGATGCCCCTGCTGTACACTTGTTTCTGGAGTGGCATGAATGACATAAGCCGAGGTGTATGGCCCTCGAATGGCATGTGGCCGTGGGGGGTGAATTAGGTGGCGTCCCAGGTTTAGTATCTCGCCCCTTATCAGATGTTCGATTTGTGCCCTGGCAGCTCTACAACTTTCCAAGGGGTGTTCCATGGTGAGGTGGTACATACACCCTTCTCGTGGAAAGTGGAAATTGTGTGGCCTGTCTTGGGAGTATGGGGCAATTAGACCCGCTCTGGCGCAATATTGGAATAGCGGGTATGTCATTCCCTGAGGGAACGAATACCGCTCATAACCGGGAAATGTAGGCGGATTCCTCGGTTCCTCCCTCCTTGGTTGTACATTAGGGACCATATAGGAGTCTGCATCGGACACCTCACGTTCCCTATTGTCTCGGGTTGGTGGTGCATTTAATGACTCCCAGGATCCCCATGAACCAGGCTGGTTCACTGTATCTTCTGGGGTTCCTGTATGTGACCCGCTGCTCGAGAAGTCCATCGACTCGTCATTGTCAGCTGGGTACAGTTCTTCTTCCATCACTTCACCTGTCATTAGTCCCGGTAGGTTGACTATGGTGAGTTGTAGGTCCCGTTCTAGGCGGGCACACCGCTGGCGGAACCTCTCCAAAATGGCAGTGGTCCTAGCAGCCATGTTGTATATTTCAGGGTGCCGGTGATCATGCACGGCATGTTGCTGAGGCGGAGCTTGCACCCGTCTATTAAATGAACGCCTCTGATGTATGACATTCACTGTGAAGTTTAGGGGCTGCTTGGGTTTGACATGTGACCGTGGCGGGTTGATCAAATGTTTGCCCATGTCGATGGTTCCATCCCGAATTAGGGCCTCCGCCTGATCCTTGAATAGATAGCAGTCCTCCAGAGAATGACCCAACATTCGATGGTATTGGCAGAAGTTGGGGTCATCAGCCTTATTGGCCTCTCCAGGCCGTTTAGGCTGCGGGAGGGTAATTAGACTCTCCTTTGTGCACATGTTGAACAGCCTCCTAGTGTACTCCCTGGGAAAAGAGTACGGCTTCTTCAGACGGTCAGCCAATGTGGTCGTGGGACCAGGCTGGCTGAAATTCTTTGGTGCTGAAGTCGATGTCTGCACGTCCTTCTTGCCCCCATTGCCATTGTTCTTGGCCGGGGAGAAATCCACCGTGTAGACATCCTTGGCCGCCGGTTGCTTATCCTTCATTACTTTTTGTTTGTTGGCCAGAACTGCTGGGTTGTCAGCATAGAAGAGTTCCAGCTCGGAGACTACCCGATTCAGCTCATCAAATGTCCGGATGTTGGTAACCAACAGCTTTTCTAGCATTTCCGGACGCAGCCCTCGTTTGCACAGGCCAACAGCCTCTTCATTTGCTGGTGGGTTGGAACATCTCATGCATAAATTCCTCCACCGTTTGACGTAGTCCACAGCCGATTCATCCCTCCGTTGACGCAGAGAGGTTAGTTCGACCAATGTGAACGGCCTTTCTGTTAGCTTGAACCTTTCAATGAACTTCCTTTGCATGTCCTCCCAGTTTGATACTGAGTTCGGCTTCAGCTTGGAGTACCATTCAAAGGCTGATCCAGTCAAGGTTGCGGCGAAATATCTGAGGAGGTAAGACTTCTCAAGTGCCAATTCACCCATATGCGTGACATAGAGTGCCAAGTGCTCTTTTGGGGACCCACGCCCATCGAATCTTGGACACTTGGGGATTTTGGTGACTTCTGCCGGCAGCTTCTTAAATTGGTGGTGGACGGGGTATAAGTCCACCGTGGCCAGCCCATCATCATGTTCAGCTAGCTTGGCCTCGATCAGACGTTCGATCATCATCTTCTGGGACGCCGCCGCATAATCTTGTGGCGGTTGATAGGCCTGAGATGTGATATGGATCTCATCCTCCGGCGCCATCCATTGTGGCGGTTGTTGGGGAGGAGGCTGGTATATTGCCGGCCGCGGGTGAGGTGCATGAGGTTGTTCCATCTGCATGGGCGGTTCTTCGGGAGCTTCTGCCACTCCAGAATTCTGGGCCGGTTGGGATTGCAGCAACCCAAAGTTTCTTAGCAGCATCTTCAATTGCTGATTCTCCCTCCATAACTCAGCTAGGTCGAGGTTCGGAGGTGCAGCTTCAGCTTCTTGATTATCTTGGTGTGCCCCTTCCTCCACTTCTTCCTGAGGTGGAGGATCGATCACCAAGGGCTGCCTTGGAGGATTTGTTCCTTGAAGAGCAGTTTGACTGCGGGTATTAGTTGCCCCAGTCCGGACTGCAGTTTGTGGAGCTTCGGCGCCATCTTCACGCCGGCTTGTGTTTGAAGTAGCGAAGCAGGAGAAGATCCTCATTTTACCCCCTGCCCCCTGCACCACATGTCTTTTCGGGGCTTTGCGGGAAGGCATGAGCCGGGTAGAGGCCGACTCTCTTTCTGGTAAGGTCCGGGGGACCGTGAATTGATCATCCAGATAATATGACGCATAGCAGCGTCTGGATGGTGGTGCAAATTGAACCGCCGGCCGAGGTGGGGCGGCCTTTGGTTGCGAAGTTTTAACGGGCCGGGAGCTGGAAGAGCAGCCGGCTGTATAGTGAGGATGGATAACTTTAGGCAAAGGCCCCGAGGTGGAACTTTCGCCTTAGGCACCCATATTTGCTTGACCTTTTGGGTAGAGGATTTATTCCCCTGCCCCCTGTTTGTCTGACGGACGTCCGGTTGATCCTTTGTTCGAACATTGCTGGAATGTCCTGGAGGCTTGCCTCCAATCGGATGAGTAGCATGTAAAGGTTGACTGGCGAACCGGTCAACCCTTGGCAGATATCGGGCCGCAGATTGCTTCTGCCCCCGAACCTTGTCATGGTCATTGGATTGATTCCAAAACCAGGGTGCGTCACCGACTTGGACCGGTAACTGCTTGTCTTCTTGCTTTTTGTGGGCATAGGATTGATTCCCAGCCTGTTGAATTCTTTTGAGGGACGAAACCGTTGATCGGCTGTCCTTCCGGAAACGTTGAGTTGAGGGTTGACCCCTCACCTTGAAGGTAGTATATGGGGGCGGCACCATTCTTCGGTTGGCCCAGCCAAAACGAGGGGTTGATGGCGGGTCCCTCACCCGAGCAGTGTAGTTAGCCGAAGACCGGCTAATTTCATCAATTTTTGGATAAGAGGGCTGTCCCCTTTCCTGGTGAGTGGTCTGGACCATTGATTGGCCAGAATTGAGTTGGCGGGCGGAAGATTTCTTTTTCCCCCGTGCAGATGTAGTGAATTTATTGGAAGGCTGGGAAGCAGCCTCATTTTTCTCCTCCGACTCCGCCAGTGTGGCGAAGCGGTTGGCCAGCGGCAGTATTGTGAGCTTTGGCCTCATTTGCCTTAGCTCGGCTTGAGTGTATATCGGGACGGCAGAGTGCCGCTTCCAGTAAACCCTCATGGAGCCCATTACGAACGAGCGCCGCGAGGAGCATGAAGTAGGAGTCCTCCCGATCCGGAACCTTTGTGGTTTGGGTGGTTCAGGAGCCTCCTCAGTGACTGAGACTTGATTGACGGAAATCGGTGCCAAGGCTGGCACCGGTTCTTCTTCTTTGACATCTTCAACATCTTTCATTTGAATTGCCAGGATAATCTGGCTGATAGGGTTGATGTCGGCCGATTCCACGATGGGGGTGACAAGCTCCACACCGAGGCAGTGTGGTGGTAGGAACACCTCCGGGCATGTCCCGAACATCACTGGACATGGGGGAAATGCCAGTATCCCGTTGGTACGTGCGTCAACGTACTCTTCAGTCCAGAAAACTCCTTTCCTAGACATCTTCTCTTTTCTCACCTGAAATGGACGAGACAAACATGTTAGATGTAGAGAGTTTAGTTTCATTTTAAAGGATGCACATTTCCTTGGATTGCTATGACGGAGAGATGAAGGGAAGGAGAGGTCCCACCGGGCGTGCCAATTGATATAACCTCAAAAATCTCAAAAAGATTCGATATCTTTTGTTTTGGAAATTCATTTTCCATTTGAATTTGAATTAGACCTTAGCATTGACTTTGTAAGAAAATAGATGATATTTCATAAAAGTACTAACTAGGGTCAAAATTATATATTGAGGTTGTTAGGTTCTTTGAAATTTGTTTTGACCTCTCCCCGTCGGATGGTGCGAAGATCCGACGTTAATTACATCGAGATAACTCGAATACCCTTGATTATCGTCATAGCAATCCATTGAAAATAGAAAGCATGCATCCAATAGCCATTCACACACATATGGACATAGGAGAAAAACAGTCTCATGAAACTGATGGAATGCAAGCACTCAATTTTAGTTTGGATTTGATTTGAATTGAATTGGTTGAATTAAATTGGTTGATTTGAATTTGGTTTTGAGTTGAACTTTTTGAGTTGCTTATGGTTTTTCAGTTTGATTTAATTTGAATTTGTTGATTGGTTTTAAGTTTGGTTCAAGTTTGATTTTAGAGAATTGATGTGTTTAATTAAAATTAATTTGAGTTTGTTTTATTGGTTGAAATTTGCATTTGAGTTGATTTGATTGAGTTTGAATTTGATTGATTTGGATTGAACTGAATTGGAATTGAATTAGATCGAATTTAGTTCATTGGTTTCAGTTAATTCAGCAGCATTTGACAGTTTCTGGATTCTCTTATGCAATTTTCAGATTTTATGAAGCGATTTTGGGACAGTTTGAATTTGAATTCTCTTATGGGTTTGAATGGTTTGGGAATACCTATTTGCGGATCAGCTTCTGACTTGTACCAATTTCAATCTTTGAAAATCATATTTGAAACCTCAAATTTCAGAATTTTTAATTCGGGTCTCCTGCAGACTCAGGCTTCCTACAAATTCTGCTTCATTTTTACAGCCCTCGGCCCCTTGTTTTAAATGCAAAGTTCAGATTTTTTATTCACCAACCTCAAAGTACTGATTTCAGATTTCAGATTTCGGATCTGCCAAGTCCAGATTTCGACCTCTTCCAATATCAGACTGGCGACTCCAGATTTCTGCACTTCAGATTTCTGCATTTTTAGATTTCAGATCTGCAGGGTTCTTATTCCAAATTTCTAGACTTCAGACTTCTGAAATGGGTTCTGGCTTCTTGTTTTCGGTTTTTTGCTTCAGATTTGGGTCACAGATCTAAGTCCGGCCTCAAAGATTTGAGAGTTTCAGATTCGGTTCAAATGGTGACTCTGTGTACGGATCCAGAATTCAGATTTTACATCACTCCAAATTCAGATTTTTGTTTCTCTTCCAAATTCTCAGCCTCCAGATCCTGCAGCAATCCAGATTTTACAGATTTTTACAAGCTTCAGACCTACGAGTTCAGACCTTTGATTTTTCTTCAGATCTGGAATTTCCAGAATCGACCATCTTGCAGAATTTTTCCAGCCTCAGATTTTTGATTCATACATTTCGGTCTCCGACCTCTGATTTTCAAACTTCAGATTTCATGACAGATTTGGATTTCAGATTCTACACCCTCAAATCCTGGAGTTTATGGAGTTCAAACCTCATATGCTTCAAAAAAAAAAAAAATTCAGATGTGATTTCAGATTTTCCGGATCCTGCCTTAAATCCCAATTTCAAGTTTTAAACTTTCTGATTTTTGTATTTTCAGACCCGGTATGGCTTAAGAGACCTCTTTCTTTTTTTTTGTTCAGATTGCCTCATTCTATTTTATTTCATTATCCTCTTTTTGCTTGCAATCCTCTCAATTTCATGGGGTTATTGATCCTCCACTCAAGATTACTTATACACCGGACATGCCATCTTCATTGCTTGGTTCTATGTCATTACAACTTGATGGTTTGAGACCATCTTCACTCAATCCTCATCGGATATGATGACCTTGTAAATTTATGGGGGAATATAGCCGGTCCTTAGACAGACTTATGGGTATTTCCTCCATTCCTCTCCTTCTTTTAGCATATAATCGGCTTTATGGCATGTTGATCATGCACGGCCTCATATATAGCTAGATGGTAAGACATTGGGGTCTCTTTTAGGACCTTTGTATGTCTACCTTAAGGATGTAGGGGCGGATGGTTAATCGACCCCCAACTAGTCCAGATTTTAATTTCTTTTAAGTTAAGTCGAGACGTAGGGGCGGATGGTTAGTCGACCCCCCAACTAGTCTCGATTTGTTGATTAAAGAGGTAGATTTTTATTTAATTTCATTTGATTGTTTGTTTTAAAATTCCTCTTGCTCTCTTCTTTTTTTACTCCCGCAGTCATGCGGCTTCAACTTAATGGGCCCGGGCCCATTCCCTTCCCCTCGCGACTGTTGGCAGCATGCACATGGGCAGGAGGTAGCTCTTCTCCTTCTTTTCTCTTGGTTGCTGGCAAGTATAGATGTACAGCAGCAGGCAGAGGGGGCCTGTTCAGTGTGCAGAACTGGGCCGGTTATGGGCCTGTTCAGGGTCTGCGCAGGTGGTTTCAGGTGGGCTGGAACCTGGTCACAAGGGAGACCGAAGATGGGCCAGCATGGGATCATTCGAGGTTTGCAGGGGGACCTGGTTTAGAGACCTGTGTAGAGGGCCGAATATGGGCTGTGTATGGGCCTGCAGGGGGGTCTGAGCAGGGGTCTGCGCAAGGGCATTTGGCTGGATCGAAAGTGGACTTGCAGGGGGTCTGCTAAATGGGCTGAACAGCTCCCAAATTGGACTGGGCAAGGGCCAGATTTTGGGCTTGATGTGTGGGCTCGGACTGGGCCTGTAGAAGGGCCAGCGGGTGGGTGCGCACAAGGTCTGAACTTGGGCCTGGATTGGGGCTGAACATGGGCTGGTTTGGAGGCCGGCTGAGGCCTGATTGATAGGGCTCTGGTTGGGCTAAAGCAGACCTGCACATGGGCACCTTGGGGACCTGATTCGGGACCGGTTCTGGGGTCCGACGAGGGGACCTGCAGGTGGTCCAGTGAGGGTTGAAAATGGGTCTGCTAAATGGGCCGTAGAGGGGCTTGAATAACAGACTGTGTTGGGGCCGGATTTGGGCCTGTTTTGGGGTTTCGGTTGGACCGGAATAGGCCTGCACAAGGGGGTTATTAGAGGCCTGGTTTGAATCCGAACATAGGCTGTACAAGGGGATTTTTCTGGAGACAGACCAGGGGTTGGAGATGGGCCCTAGAACAGGTAGAGGAGAAGGCCCTTTTGAAGGGCTACATGGGCGCACCAATGAGCCTTGTTTACCTTGTCTTCTTCTTCTCTTCTTCTTCCTCTCTTCTTCTTCTTCTCTTCTTCTCCTTCCTGGTCGCAGGCAGCAGGTGGCAGCAGGTGGCAGCAGGAGACCAGCAGCCTGTCGGCCTCCAAAAGCCCTCTTCCTTTGCTGGTGCGCACCCCTCTTTTTATAGAGGCTGGAGGGGAGGTGAAGGGTCAGCAGGGGGCTGCACATGGGCCTGGGTTGGCTGCATGGTGCGCAGGTGCTTTGGGGTGACAGGTGGCAGGTGCTTTGGCCTCCCCCCCCATGCAGCCAGTGCATTTAATTGGCTGCCCCCTCTTTCTCCCCCTTTCTGACTGCAGGCCTGACTGGCTGCATGGTGCGCAGGTGGCTGGGGTGACAGGTGGCAGGTGCTTTGGCCTCCCCCCCATGCAGCCAGTGCATTTAATTGGCTGCCCCCTTTTTCTCCCCCTTTCTTGGGCTGACTGCAGGCCTGACTGGCTGCATGGTGCGCAGGTGGCTGGGGTGACAGGTGGTGCTGAGGTGGCAGGTGGGCCAGTGAGGCCTGTTCACACTAGGGCTGCAGGTGGGCCTTGGAGATGGGCTGCGCATGGGCCTGTTTACATGGGCCAATTGGGCCAGCTGGAGGCTGCGGCCCATGCTCTGCTGTGGGCTGCGCAGGGCCTGGTTTTAGTATGGGATTTGGCTCAATTTTTAAGTGAGATGATGGGCTGCTGATTGGTCATCCGTGGACCCCTGATTGGGCCCAATTTGGCTGAATTGTGGGCTGCCCGGCCTGCTCCTAGGCCTGCCCATTTGTCCCCCCCCCTTTTTTTCTAAAAAAAAATGCATGCCAACAGTTCCTAAACTGAGCCTCATATGCCTCCCTTATCCAATTTTCGAGCTCCATATAGGCCAGCAAGAACCACTCATGCGTAACCTCTTAATATGGCAAACCCCACATTATACAGCCCCCAGAAGGTTACCAAAACAAAACTTATGATCCCCTCTGTTCCAAGTTTGAAATTCCTTAAACCCCATGCATAATAGCACCTGCACAACCTCAAATATTCCCCAAAGCTGATCTTAGAAGTCAATGCATTACATGACCGGTATCAATTCTATGTTTAATCCGAAATCCCTTGATGTAAACCCATAAACCCCAATGTTCCTGGCCAGCAAAACCCACCTCATACAGACCTTGACACACCCCTATACAAGTTCCAGCATACACGCAGACAGGTATCAAACCTGTCACGTGTGCTGAACCTAAAATCCCATACACACCAGGCTTGAACAAGCCTTCATGACCAGATCTGGAAACCTGTCCAGGGTGCCGCAAGCCCAGAAGCATGCCAGAAACCTCAGCAACAGATGCAGAAATCAATCCGAATGGGGCAGATTGAAGTAACAGAGTTGAAAATACTGTTATTGATTGAATACAAGAGATAGGCCAGCCAGAAAGGCCCGAAGAAGCTCACAGAGGCCATTGAGGCCATCAAACATTGAGTTTGAGATAAACCACTGATGTAATCAACAACCAAAGCTAATTGGGGGTTGGTCTTAGGCCGGTTCTGGGCTTTTGGCAAAACAAAAAAAAGGAGGGAAAGGGGGCTAATTGGGGGTTGGTCCTAGACTAGCTCTATGTCTCCTAAGGGTGGCACATAGTTGTCAAGGCGACAAGGCGCTCAAGGCGTTGGAGGATGCAGAATAAGCTTAGGCGACTAGGCGGCCGCTTAGGCATTGCCTAAGCGGTCAAGGCGGTGACATTATGTGTTTATATATATGTAATTATTTATATACATAATTACTTATATATGTGTATATACATATATATACACGTATATATGTACTCTAAATGTGGGTACAAAAAATGATTTATACAACTAACAATCATACAAAGTTGGATAAAAAATAAAAGTAATACAATTGACATAGCAAGAATACAATTTATATAAAATTGAAAACACATTACAAAAGCTGAACATTTACTTACCAAATGATACGTGCTTTACTACTCCTTGAACTTCTTCCTAAAAAGCTGAAAAATAAAGTAGACAACATATGCAAATACCACATATGGCATAGGCACAAACACTTCACATCATCACAAGTTATGAAACTAACAAAAAAAATAGGAATACAAAAATACAACTAAAAACTAACATCATGATCAAAGTATACAAGTAAAGTAAATAAAACAAATAATAAAAGTGACTTACAAATACAAAAAAGTACTCAAAAGCAAAAGATTGAAGTAAAGTGTTCAAAGTACATCACAATCACAACATAATGTCATTCAAATCTTAAAACCAAACATGGCATTCCCTAAAGTCTCATCACATGCATTAGCCTCTTCATTTGCACCGCCGCCGTCTTCATCATTTTCTTCCTCCCATGGTGCATCATCTTCATCATCATCATCTACATCATCATCCTCTCCATGATCTTCATCACTATCTTCATCTCTCACCATCGTAGCTTGTGATGTAGTGGCCCCACTTGCTTGTCCAATGACTCTTTGTGCTCTACTCTTTGAAGCTCCCATAGCATTTTCAACATCTTCCCATGTAAAATCTTGACCTTCATGAACTAAATTATTGGTTTCCTTTACCATCCACTGACTCCCCCAATCCAAACTTTCCAAACAAATAGGATCATATCTTTCCTGATTTTTTTTAATCTCCAAGAACCTTTCACGAAGGCGGCGGTTGTATTGCACATAAACCAAATCGTTTAATCTCTTATGCTCTAAAAGGTTTCTCTTCTTCGTGTGAAATTGAAAAACAACAAAAGCATATATCACGGATTACAAATTAAACATAATTGATGAGAATGATGTGTCAAATATTAAAATTATAAAATACTTACAAAATTCAAATGTGCTCCAATTACGTTCACAACCGGATGAGCTACAACATAAGCCGAGAATCCTTAATGCAAGCATCTTTAGCTCAGGTGTTTGTCCACCATATTGCATCCACCAATCAACTATATTGACAATTTGACAACAAAACACAAATTAAGACATGATTACACTATTTAACATATAGTTAATATCTCCAATAAGAAAATGACATACTTGGAAGTTTCTTTTCTCGTGCCCTTATAGCAAATGAGATGCTAAATGTGCCTTTTATAGTAATGTACATACCAACTTGCTTATCTATTTTGTCTTGCACATCTTTATCCGGCACCATTCTCTCAACACATTTATAAAATGCAGTTTCATACTTTCCAACACAAGATGGATCTTTAGATTGAGCATCATGATAGAATTTGGGATTTAAGAAGAAACCGGCTAAATGTAAAGGACGTTGCATTTGTATCTCCCATCGGCGATCTATAATCTTTAATATGGGAGCATACTTTGTTTCTTTTCCTGCAAAATTTTCAACCATTTTATGTTTTGCAAATTCCATTGCAGCAAACAAATAACCCATGCTGGTTTCTCATCACCATCCACTAGCCTTAACACTTGCAAGATAGGTTGAGATGCTCTCAAAATCTCTTCAACTCCATGCCAAAACTTTACTTGAAAAACAATATAAGATACATGTTTTCTTGTATTTGTCTTTGCCCACACACTTTTATGCCAATTATCAGAAGAAAACAATCTTCTCAACCCTCTTTTGACTACGTCATTATGTAATCTTTCCAAAGTAAGGAAAGATGTATCGAATTTTGTCACTCCACATTTTACTAGTTCATTTCCTTTTGTTTCTTTTCTCATGAAATCTAGTAAACGAGAATGGTTATACAAGAATGTAGGTCAATTTCTTTGCTTTGGAGATGGTATATGCATAAAATTTTATCTTTCCAAAATCCTCTAACATTAAATCAAGACAATGTGCCGCACAGGGTGTCCAAAACAACTGTTTCCTTTTGTCCATCAACAACCTCTTAGCTGAAACATTGTAAGAAGCATTGTCTGTCACCATTTGTACCACATTCTGTTCGCCAACCTTATTAATTATGTTGTTAAAAAGTTCATACATAAGGATGACATCTTCCTTACGGTCAGAAACATCAATAGACTCCATAAAGTAAGTACCTTCAGGACAGTTTAATAAGAAGTTCATTAACTTCCTCTGTCTTTTATCTGTCCAACCATCACACATTATGTGCAACCATAAAATTTCCAAGATTTTTCATATATAGAATGCATTTCCTTTGTTCGTTCAACCAATTTTTTTCAACAAAGGTACCCTCAACATATGATAACTCGGGGGCGTCACACCAGACCCAACCCTCCCCGTTTGTTCACACATGACATGAAAGCTTCTTAATTTGGCTGCATTAAAAGATATACCAGCTTCACAAAATCAAGTGGCCACATCAAGATCAAATTTTGGTTGTTCTTCCTTGTTAAATTTAGTCCCCATAGTACTTCGATATTGTTTGCCACTTCTTCTTGCATCTATAAAATCTTTAGTAGATAATCTTGCAAATGTACCCATTGGTCTTTTCTTCTTGCTACTTCTATCCACAATCATAATTGATGTCATGCTTTTCTTTGTTGAAGATGAACTCTTCACCGATACATTCTGGTTTTGCTCATCACCTTCATCACCTTCTTCATCAGAACATTCAAGCACCGTATATATCAGAACTGAACATCTTTCTCTTTTTGTTTTTACTCAACCATGTACGCATTTCCTCGGCAATTTATGTTGTAGTTTTCGGACATTTTTTTACATAACTAAACCCTCGAATCAAATGTTCCTTCTGTCTTTTTATTCCACCATTCGTAACCAATCCACAAAGTTCATATTTATTCTTATTCTTGTCATGCTTATCTGGCCAATAAACATACTTCCATCCCAGATCAACCGACTTAGTTTTCTTCTTTTTCTCCGTCATATTAACCGAACCAGAAGCCGAACCGGAAGCCATTTACACACAATCCCACAACAAACCACTGCTAAAAATGACAAAAAAATTTGTAATGGATCAAACAGTACTCAAACTATAATAAACAAACTTCAAACCGTGTCTACATAATACGTAGATGCTAAGAAATAGCCAAAGAATTAAAAAACAACAAAGTCATAAATTTTCGACGCATTGAACACGTCCAAACCACTTGATATCTTCGAAATTTAAGCATTGTATATGTACACGAGGTTTAAAAACACTCCAATAGATGTACAAGACTAAACTTGAAGGAAGAAATGCCAAAATATAGGTGAAATAATAAAAAAAACATAAAATCTAACTATTACCGGAATAGGAGAACGATGGAAGAGGAGGACGGCTATCCGGCGGTGAGAGCTGCTTCCTGCACGGCCAAGGAGACCAAGATCGTTGCGAGGAGGCGGCGGCGGCGGCGGCTTCCACGGCTGAGGGCGGCGGCGGCAGCTTCGGGCATCCGCTATGCCGTCGGTGCCGTCGGGTCGATGCGGTCGCCGCTCGGGAGCAGGGAGGGAGTGCGGGTGTCGAAGTGAACCAATCGGGGGGGGGAGGCCGGTTCAACATAAACTTAAGTCCGGGCCGGAATTAAACCGGTAGCCGGTTCAAAAGAAAAAAAAAACCGGCCCGCCTTGGCCGAGTGACGCCAAGGCGGGCCAAGGCGTATGCCTTGGCCGCCTAGTTGGCCAAGGCGTATGCCTTCTTCTATTTGAAGAAGGCGCTCCATCTAGGTGCCTGTACATTGGCGCCTTAGGCGCCGCTTAGGCACTCGCCTCGACAACAGTGGGGTGGCATAAAGAGTTTATCTGAAAGGAGAGGCCCCATGCCTTCCCATCCTCTATAAGAGGGAAATAAAAAAATGAGCTCCCTAAAACTCCACCTACTAAGGGAGGGATAGAGGGATATCCCATTAATTTAAGGGTAGGCCACGTATGTTTCTCATGCTAATATATCAACCCTTAATTAATGAGGTAAATATAGGAAGGAATCCCTAGTACCTATTAAAGGTCAAGGGGATCCTATCCTAAATGCATCATGGGAATTATGACTTTTTCATGCCTTCCCACATGTACCTTGATGTAAACGTTTCATATGAATGACATTTCATTCTCAGACGCTTCCATCATGAGACGGAGCCCTCGACAGCCCCATGAACTTGGAGAACTGCAAGTCAAAACAAAAAATCCTGAAAATTCATCATATTTAAAGAAATAAAGAACTCTGTGAATATGCATATTAAAAGAATCTGAACACTTGAATAATTGAAGGAAATCGGAAAATCTGAAACTCCGAAGATTAGGGCTCTCAGTGGGCGGGCCTGGCCCAGCCCGAGTGAGGCCCAGTATAAAATATATCAGGCCAGCCCAGCCGGACCCACATTATGTTTCTGGCCCGGCCCGGCCCAGCCCATATAAATATGAATTTAGCTCATCCTGGCCTGGCCCAGTCTAATTTGATCTTTCTAATCTATAATAAAATATGCAATAATAGAATCTCATTCTTTTGATTATTATTAACATTTAATCACAATTTTAAAAATTTGATTTTTGTTGGCGCCTCTGTCTAGCCACATCAATTTATTTTTGCATATATTTGCAAAAGAATAATGAACAAAATACCTATTTTTCTTTCACACCACGAGGGAGGGGCCCTTTTCTAAATTGGTGTTCTTGGGATTAATGGCTACATATATTGCAATGTTAATTTTCACCTAAATAGCTTAACTCTCAATTTTCCTCGTTTTGGAAAACCACTTGTTTTCCAGGCAAATACTAGCGAAAGCTCAAAACAGAGAAACATGCAACTCGAAAAGAGAAAATCTAGGTTAGACTAACATGTTTTAGACTCATTCATATGGACATTGGCAACAAAGCATGTCATTTAAGTTTTTTAGGATGATACAGTGATAAACTTTCTAAACATAATTCACATAACAAAAATTATAATAGGGGATGGAAAATAGAGATATATTCATATAGGCCCATTGGGCCAGACCGTTGGGAATCCATTATGGGCTTTCCTGTCTTGACCGCCTGATGTTGCCCTTCGTCTTCTGTACATCTTGTCAGATGGGCTTACCAGCTTATGCTGCCTATACTACTCCAAGCAATGGCATGGCCGCAGCATGCTGCCCTGTCGGTGCTGGCTTCACGAATGAGAAGTCATTGTTTGCTTGGCCCAAGTAAGGACCCGTGGGTTGTGCCTCTGGCCTGAATCCAGGCTCAATGCTGGCCTGGCCTTATGGCCCGCGGGCCAGACCGGCTCATTGCCGCCTTATCATAGATCCATAGATCTGAGAATCCTGGAAATCTGCCAACTAGGAAATTTGAAAGAAACATAAAAAATCAGCTAACTCAGGAAGTCCAGAAAAAATGTGAATTGTCCAATTCAGAAGAATCTGAAAATTTCGAAAACTTCACATTCTTGAAAATTGTCAAAATCTAGAAATCCCATAGTTAACAAAAAAAATTCAGAAAATATGAAGTTGGAAAATTCTGAAATTCAGTAGATCTGAAAATTAGATAATCTGAAAATAATTGAAATAAAAAATTTAGAAATCTGAAAATGTTGTAAAACTGTCCAGAATCTGAAAGATCTGAAAAGTCTAAAATTCTGAAAGGCTGAAAATCTCCAAGAATGCTAGAAATCTGAGAATATAAGAGAATTAAAAAAGAATCAGAAAGTGCAGAAACTTGGGAGCTGCTAAATCTGAAACTCAGAAAACGTTACAATCTGAAAGTCCAAAAAAAAATCTGGGCATTGGACCATGGTATGCCGGGTAGGCGGGTCGCCGACCTGGCCGGTTTCTGGGCCGACTGGGTCACCAACTGCCCTTTGGCCACCCCCCACTTAAGAGGTGAGTGGAGGCTTCTTCTCCACACCTTAAGCTCAAGCTCTCACTCACCCCCCACTCATCACTCTTTCGGTGCTCACCCTACAACACCACCCGGAATCCAACTAGCCCTCAATCCTCACCATAGTTGTCAAGGCGACAAGGCGGCCGCTTAGACGTTGCCTAGGCGGTTAAGGCAGTATTCAAGGAAGGTTGGATAGGGGGGTCGGTATATATAAAAATATGCATAAATATAATTATATTTTTATGTTATAATTGATTATGAGTGTTTTATTAATGTATATAAGTAAATATGATGTGTGTGTGAAAGAGAAGAGAGTTAAAATTATTTTTATAAAATTTAAGTATATAACACATTTATGATTATAAAATTTATATATGTGCGATAGTACAAGTGATAGTGAAATATTGTTGTATTATTAAACAGGGGGTGCAGAGTAGTCGTAGATCGACCTGCGCGATCAAGTTGCGGGGGTCAATGGGGCAGCGTCCCTTATGGGGGTTGTTAGGGGGGCGAAGTCTCTCGAAAGAAAAAAAAGTATGTAATAGTATAAGTGATTCTATATATGTAATTATGAAAATGTGGGTATTTATTTTTGGATAAGGAGTTAATCTTTATAAATTAAGTGAGAGAGAGAGAGGGAGAAGAGAGAGCTAAAAGAGAATTTTATAAATTTTAAATGTATAATATATGTTTATATTCATAAATTTTAAATATACATGATAGTATAAGTGATAGTGAAATATATTAATATGTTCAAACTATCATTATATAGGTGTCTATTGTGGGGGGCATCAAGGGGATAACCTCCCAAAATAATTTTTTTAATCATATAAAAATACCTAGGGTGCCTTGCCTGGGCACCTAAGAGAGCGCCTTGGACACCTTGGACGCCTTGGGCGCCTAGGCGGGCACCTTTTTGGACTCCCTAAAAGGCGCCTTGGCAAGGCACCCGAGTAAAGACGCCTTGGCGCCTAGGTGCCGCTTCCACCTTGACCACTATGGTCCTCACCCCTCAACATCTCATCCCCACCCAATCCTCACCCCTCAACGACTCACCCCTCTGCTAGCTTCGAATTGTTTTCTCCAGCGGTGTGTTTGACACTTTTAAAGTCGTGATACTTCCTGTTTCATACGGTTACTTCCCACTCCACCAAGTGTCTTTGACACTCTCAAAGCGATGTCTGACACTCTTAATTTTACTTGGCATTATTTTTATTTTGGATTACTTTTCTAACATGTCTTTTCCAAGTTGTGATACTTCCCGTTCCACCCGGAATGACCTAGCTTGGCTCCATTGTACGGTTGTGTCAATGAAGCAAAGAAAAGTAAAGTGTAAGTATTGTGACAAAGTTCTTTACGGTGGAACTTATCGGTTAAAACATCATCTTGCCGGTATTAAGGGGGATATTGCACCGTGCACACGTACTCCACCTGAGGTAAGAGCCTAGTTAGACAGCATTTTCGAAATTTGGAAAGGTCCAAAGGAGCTTCAAAGAGTCATCAGGACATTGGGCGTGAAGAAATTGTAGAACTTGTAAGACGTTTATTACATATATACAGCACTGGACAAGAGCGATCGAAAAGAAGTCAATACCAAGAATTCAATGAAAGTATGTAATATTTAATATTTGATGTTTCACAGTAATATACGTATTTAACATAGCAAATATATGGCTTAGCAAGAACTATGGAGGCAAGTCAGAGGTCATTTGCCGACGAAGACATATATTAGTGTATCAGCCGGTTTATGGGTCAAGGTTCTAGCAGTGGGAGCGGACATGAAAGCGGAAGCAAAAGAGGATCAAATCCTGACCTTGAACAACATTCCACGATTTCACCCTAGATGATGACCCAGCAGTTGGTCCTGTAGATCCGGTCATCACACGACCGTGCTAAAAACAAACCACCATCAACACAACATTAAAGAATTTGAAGTTGTACAAGGAGAAGATCGGGCGGGCAACTTTCAGATGGTTCTTTCACAGTAGTATACCGTCTAACGCTGCAAAGGGGCCTTACTATGAGTCAATGATTGACACAATAGCAGACGTCGGTCGGCGGTGCCGGGACCAACTCTCAAGGGGATCTACAACACATCTTTCATTGGAGGTAGTTGACATTAAGGAATATGTCAATTCGTTCGAACGTATCTGGGACGAATGTGGATGCACACTGATGACGGATGGTTGGATAAGTTAGTCCCTTTGAACAGAACAATTGTGCTAAAAGTCTTTATTAATTTTAAATTTAGATATAACATTTTATCCTCTTAATAGGTATTACTAAAAAGACAATGATCAACATTCTAGTATACTGTCAAGCTGAGACTGTTTTCTGAAAGTTGGTGGATGCATCCGGATAGGTAAAGAATGCAACTTACCTGTTTGATTTAATTGATGGTGTTGTCGAGAAGATTGATGAGGATCGAGTTGTACAAATAGTGACAGACAACACAATTGTTTACGAAGCTGCCGACCAAATGTTGATGCCTAAGAGACAAAAGTTATATTTGGCACCATGCTCCACCCATTTCATAGATTTAATGCTAGAGGTTATTTGCAAGAATCCTCAAATAGATCAGGTTGTCAAGGCCGCCCAATACATTGCATTATTCATCTACAGCTACAATTTCATCCTGACCCTGATGAGAGAGCACACAAAGGGTCGAGAGCTCCTATGACCTGGGACAACACGGCTTGCATCACACTACATATCTTTAGAGAGCCTATTTGAACATAGGTGTTGCCTGACTCGAATGATACTTTCTCCGAGATGGGCTAACTGGATTGCGAGGGCTAATATATCAGACAAACGAAAAGGGAGGAAGGTAGAACAGACATTGGAGAGTGCAGATTTTTGGTGGCTTGTAAACAAGACATTGGATATTGTCAGTCCATTAGTCAAGGTCCTCTGAATAGTCGATGAAGATAAAAAGGCAGACATGGGGTATCTTTATGATGCACTTGAGCGGGCAAAGGAAGATATTTTGAAAAGGGTCTCAAATTTTAACATATGGTGGTACATCATTGACAGATGATGGGAGAGAACATTGTATCATCCTATACATACAGTTGGTATGTTCCTTAAAATTTAGTTAAATAAAATTTCTTAATTAAATTGTTCGCTTTTTGGTCGTTGTTGACAATAAACTTTTTCATGCTCAATTATCAGGTCATTTTTTCAACTCAATATATTGTTACAATCCAATTTTTAAGCCTATCAATGAACTATTTGACAATGATTGACTAATGAACTATTAGAAGTCATTTGGAGAATACTTGGGGACGATGACAATTTAATTATTACAACAAATAAAATGCATGATTATAGGATGAGGTTATTTCATTTCGGGACAGTAAAGGTGCAACGACAGTTATGCTTCTTAGTTCGGGTATGTACAGTCTAATAAAGTAAACTTTCTATTTGTATAATTAACTTATTAATATCATTATGTACTAAGACATAATGATCATGTACAGTTGACTGGTGGATGGATCATAGAAGGGCATTGGGATATGAAGATTTGCCACGCCCGTTTCCGGTTGCGAAACAAATTGGTCAACGTTTAACCTTATTCATATGAAACAGAGGAATAGGTTAACATCACAGAGACTTGAGTAGCTAGTCTACTGCCACTATAACATGAAGTTGAAGCTGAAAAATTTGGAGAAGATAAGAGAGAACCAAATGGAGGAGCAAATGTGTGTACAAGAAGCAGGTGGAAGATGAATTGAAGTGCCTACTGTACAAGAACCGGAGATTGATTTGGAGGAGATATTTCAATAGAAAAATTCTTTGGAAGCTTGAGTCAACGAACGTGAGGGGATGGGCGAAGCAAAGTTCAACCCCGATGATCGGGAATGGGCTTAAGGAGAACTTGACAATGTTTCTCTCTTCGAGAAATTTCGGATCCCTCCTTCCATGGTGAAAAGGCAAAAAACTGGATAATCTTTTCGTCAAGGTAGTTAATCAAAGGGCAAAGGTAAATATGTTGCAACTGACCCTCTTGATATTGTTGATCTCGACATAATTGACAAGACACGACAAGATACATTGGAGCTTAACATCCAATTGTAGTATCAGATGTGTCATATGATTCTTCTTCAAAGAGTAGTAGCGACAGAGATGAGAATACGTACGGCAGAGACAGAGGAAGCATCACCAGACCACTTCTACTCAAAGGAGAACCAATCCGGAGATGCCCTCTCCACAACAATAACTGCACTTCACGGAAGAGGAGCATTATACCCACGCAACACAGGATACTGATCACGGAGCTAGGTAACATGGGCATGGTGTAGAGTTGGAACCATCGTAGGGTTCTTGGTGTCTATCATATCAAGGACATGATTATGAGATAATGCAGCATTCATTTGATAGTTCTTCTAATATGTACTCATATGATAGCTACAGTGGTTCATTTTCGTCTTATTGTAGGATGATTGTGTGAGGTACTGAAGAGTATAATCAATTTGTCCATATGTTTAATACGTCATACTCTTCCACAATATCAGAGACAGAGTACATACATTATGTAGAAGAACAGTATAATGCCATTTTTGAATGAATGTTTGAATGAATCATGTTGAATTATATCTCTTATTTTTCTTTAATTTCTGGGTATTTTTTATGATTTTCTTGATTTTTTTTTGTTTTTTCAACAATTTTTTTTTAAAAAAGAAAAAAACCGACCTGGTTGGGCTGGGTCGCGACCGGGCTGGGTTGGGGGCCGGCCGACCCCCTCCCCCAAGTTATCCTTCGTTGCATTGGATACCTCGGGAACATAGAAAACCAGAAAATCTGAAGAAATCAGAAAACATTAGAAAATCTGAAAGCTGCCAATCCTGGAAATCTGAAAGTCAGAAAATTGAGATGACCTGAAAAAGTCAGTGAATATGAAATCTGACGAATCAGGGAATCTGGAATCTGAAAACTCCCAAAATCTGAAAATAAAAAAGGGTCTGAAACATGGGAAACATCAAAGTTTGAAAAAAATCAGAAATCTGAGAATTTCTGCAATTCAAAGAATCCAAAAACTAGAAAACTCATTAAAATGAGGAATTTGAAATCTGATGATCTAAAAAAAATCAGAAATCCTGAAAGCGTGAAATGTGAAAGCAAGCTCAGAAGAAGACTTTGAAAACTCAGAAACAGTCCAAATATGGAATGTCTGAAAGTTCAGAAAATTTGAGAAATCTGGCAATTCAGAAAGCTCAAAACCCAAAAGAAGGCAAAAACTCAGAACTTAGCAAAAATTCCAAATCCAAAAATTCCCAGACCTGAAATTTGACAAAAAACCAAATCCAAGGGTCCCCAAACCAGATAAAAATAAAATATCAAATATAAAATCAGGAACAAGGATCAGTGGGTCCCGATCTGGATTGAGATCGGATTGGTCAGATTGGCTGATTTTCGGAGAGGAAAACAGACCCGGACCAGTTCTTCAAGAGATCAGAAAAACAGAAAAAAAATACAGAATATGAACATATATTGGATTCCAATCCAATCTAGGCTTTTTGGCACCGATATCAGTTTTGATGTACCCGTATGGCCAATCCGGTGATTTAAGTCACCGCCCGATAGGGCAGGGCCGCAGGGATGTGCCGCCTCGACATTCGATTCACCTAGCTGATTCCCCGGAATCGGCTGAATCTGTCAGTTCCGGTCCTGATTCGGCCAATTTCGACCAATTCTGTCAGGATTTTATCCTGAATCATCCCTTTGGGCCTATGTTATCTGAGACACTCGCCTCAAGTGCCTAGGCACCGAGGCAAGGTGAGGCTAGGGGTGGGCACGGTTCGGTTTGGTCCGGTTTGGACCATTTTTTTTTCAAACCGAACCAAACCGAATCACCCTCCCAAACCGAACCGAACCAAACCGAATTGGTTCGGTTTGGTTCGGTTTAAACCGAAAATAAATAAAAATATTTAAATTAATTATTTTTTACATATATATACTAATTTTTATGTTAAAATTAATGAAAATAAATATTGTTTTATTATAAAATTTATAAAAATATCATTTTTATTAATACTATAATAGTTTTTTTATATTTTTTTGATTAAATCGGTTTAAACGGTTTGGTTTGGTTTAAATCGGTTTGGAGATTTTTCAAACCGAACCAAACCGAAAGGGGGTCCAAACCGAACCAAACCGAACCGAATGGACTGGTTCGGTTTGGTTTCTCGGTTTGAACCGTTTTGTGCCCACCCCTAGGTGAGGCGAGCAAAAACATTTTGCCTCAGCAGTTCTCGCCTCGTCTGGATCTGGACCCAATGAGAGCTAGATTTGGCAACTTAAATCTTCTTTCCCTGCCTCGAAACCCCCAATGCCTAGTATTCCACCCCAAGGCTCCGATACCTTGATGCATTTGTCCATAAAAGTGAGTTTTTTGTTTTCTTATGTTCTTCAAAAATTTCAATGTTATATATTGTTGACACTCAAATTTTCAAGAGGTCTCAGTCCAGACCTCAGTCCAGACCTCCCCCATTCCGGCGATTATGGTGGCGACGTCGAAGGGTCCTCTGTCTTCGTCGATGGCCACAAGTGGGGATGCCGAGGAAGGCTACCAGCCCTCTTCGTCGTCGCATTGTCTACAACTTATCCGAAACCTCGGGGGCAGGCCTCCGCACCTATAGCCGTGACATCTCCCCCGTTCTGAGTGCGAGGTGGGTTGTAGCCTCATGAACCACAGAGACAGCTTCGGCGGACAAAGGCTATGAAGGCCTTGGATTCTTTAGGGGACCTCCATCAAGGTATTGCCAGCTGTGGCCTCCCTCTTTGGCAAAGCCTCCTGAAGCTCCTAACACCAATGCCTCTCCTTACGCCGTCTCGAAGGTCCCAACTATGCACCTTTGGCCTCTCGAGCATGGTTGCGGTGGTGGATCCTCCCATGGCAGATCGTAATGGTGTCGGCCATGACACATGGTGGTAGTGGGGCCTCCAGAGGACCTCTACGGCGACAACCATGGCCATGTGAGGGGGGAGGCCTTGTAGCTGCGGTGTCTCTCGGGCGAGAGAGTGTTGAAGCCTCTTTGATCGCGAGCCGGGACATGGCCCCGGTCTAGCATGGGCGGCAGCTGCAGGGGAGTGTGGTCCGGGGACCACCATGCCTACGGTGGGGCCCACTCGAAGCCAGCGCATCAAAAAAAATTGAAGCTTGGGGCCGTAACCAGAGGGGTGCTGTTGGGCCTAGTGGGCTCGACCATTCGTCTGCTGCAACTGGGGTCCACAGGGTCTTATTTGAAAGGAAGAGAGGCTCATCGGGCCAGCAGGGGCTGCTGGACTGCCAGGGGTGTCTCGACGGAGCTGAGTTGGCTTGAAGTCGGTTTAAAAGGCCTTGACAGAAAAGTAAAACTTAAATAAAAATTGAAATGCGAAATGTTTCATTAAATAAAGGGTGAGCTTAAAATTTGAGTGTCCTATTGGACGACTATTCTGGCTACGACCCAGTTAGGTGCTCCTAGACGTAGGCGTAGGTATACTCCTATTGTAGATGGTTCCTCCTCCCGGTGTGACAAGTCAAAAGATTTAGTCACATTGGAGGTGATCTCTCTCGATTGAGAATTGGTCGGCATGTTGCCATAATGTCGATTTTTCCTCCGATCTCGTAAGAATGCACACCGGGAGAGGAAAATTTCAAACCTTGGACTACGGCTTGACATGATGTAATCTGACATGAAATGAAAGAGACGGTTCAAATGCCAATGTGGATGTTCAAATTGGACACTTAATGTTAACCCAATGGACCGAATGGGCTATGGATTCAAATCAAATAAATAAGATAAAAGTCAACTTAAAAGATGCTTCACTAAATCTGAAAAAATAAAAAAATCAGATTTTAAACAATCTGAAGTTCAATTAAAAAATGTACTTAATCCATGAAATTAAATTAATCAAGCTGTAATCTAATGGCATCAAAGCAATTACATAAACGACACCCAAAATGTCTTAAAAAAATTCTCCTAGAAAACTAAAACATTTATTGGACGTAAAAACCAGATCACAAGTTTAAGTGATGAACCAAAGAAACAAAAATCAAAACATACTTAAGCAACCTAATCAAAAGTCTTAAGATGATTAAAACACGTCAAACAGCCTTAAAATAACATCACAAACATAAGCAACATGCTAAAAATTAAACAATCTCAACCAACGTGACAATCAATGATCTCAAATCATAGGATACTTAATTCATCTAATTCAGCCTTAAAACCAAAACAAAAAATTCTAATCAAATTGAAATTCAACAAATAAAAAAAAGGAATCAAACCCAACCCATTAAATCAAAACACTAAAGAAAAAAAATAAAAATAAGAAAATAAAAAATACATTTTAATCCAATAAAATCTTCATCAATTAAATATAACTCAATTAGTTTGCATCTCATCGGGCCCGCAATGTTATTATCCTCAAGTTTATTAATTTATGTGGATGTGCACTCTCTACCCAATGAATTGCTATGGTGGTTAATCAAGGGCGTTTGAGTGGTTACTCGATATAAATTAACATCGAATATTTGCACCATCCGACGGAAAGGGGTCAAAATTAAATTTTCTAAAAACTCGAATCTCGGTTTTAATATTTTTGAATGTTTCATCGGACTAGTTAGTATTTTAATATGGAGGTACCAAAATCTTTTTAAATCTTAAAAAACGAGGTTCTCACATATATATATATATGTTTTTCTTTTTGAGTTCTTCAAAAATAATCTCGCCTTGGGTTCCTGTGGTGCCACCTGAGGTGAGGCGAGGCCCCCCTTGCCTTGGGTGCCTCTCACCTCTAGCTACATTGCTCCAACTAAAAATCAGATCGGCAGGGGCCGATTTGATTTGGGAATTGGCCGATCTGGATCCGGATTGGCTAAGTATGCTGACCATGAGTCTTGAAGATCTCAAAACTCTTAAATCTGAAATTCAAATCTGAAACCCCAAAGTTCAGAACTTTCAAATATGAAAGTCAACATTTCGAAATTTAACAATCCAAAATTCAAATTCTAGAATCCTCAAATCTTAAATTGAAATAGAAAGTCCTAAACTCGAAATCCAAATTCACAAAATCCATGTCCTAAAACAACAAAATCCCAATTTAAAAGACAAGTCAAAATGAACTAAAACTTAAGCCCATCCAAAATGGAAACTGATCATAAATCCCAAAATCCAAAGCTTTAAAATCTCAAACCCAAATATGAAAACACACCAAATCTCAAAAGTCAAATTGAATTCCCCCTCGTAAAGTCATCAAATCTGAACAAAGCAAACAACCATGGCACACTGTTGTTGGCACGAAAGATTTTCGAAAAAAAGAAGAAAAAAGGTGGAAGGCCAGGTGGGAACTCATGACTACTGGTGTCGGATACAATGGGAGAGGGGAAGAGAAGGAGAGGAGAAATGTGAGTTGTTGCAGGCCACAAGAAAATCAAAATCATACACCTAAGACGTTAAATCAATTATAGACCACTCAGCAGGTGGCAAGGATCGCGGAATCGGAATTGGTTGGGACCGATCTGATTCCGATTCTCAGGAATCGGTTGGAAGAGAATCGATCCAAGAATCGGCCTAGATCGATTTTTCTTTTTGAAATTTTTTTCATCGAAAAAATTCCAAAACTTCAGAAAAAATGTCTAAAAATAGGAAATAAGTTAGAAAAAATTCTAAAAATAAGATTAGCATTTATCCACAGGACCACATCGAATAATTTCTAATGAACATGAAATGAAGTTAAGTACATATTCCATTGATTCAAAAACCAATTAATTGATACATCATGAAAATATAAAAAATATGAATTTACATGATATCAATCTAATACCAATATCTAAGATATGGATATTGGCCTTCGTCCTCTTCCTGTTGCTGTTGATGCTCCTGAGTTGTGCTCAGTCTTGTATATTGTCTGGGACCATATCCATATGAAAATGATGTCGATGCCATGCTATCAAGGTCGTAGGGATCAGACTGCGGGATGACCGGGACGTAGGCGTACTGCGGTGGTGGGTAGTGGTGATGGTGGAGGAATCCACTGCTGTTGAGTGTCGCCAAATGTTGGATACTGTGGCTTTATAAAATGATGCTGTGATATCTGCTCATCTAGCGTGGAATACGGCTTTGGCCGCCGTGAATCAGGTGACTGGGCTATTGCTGATGGCTGTGTCATTAGTATGCACTCCTCGTCATCATCAACTGAGGAGTGAGAAGGAGCCTGCGTGTTGTTATCTGGGCTCACAGGACGCCTGACCTCCAGCTTCCTTCTCTTCACCTCTTCAGCCATCACTGAAGTACCAGAACTAGAAGATCTTTTTAGCTTTGCAAATCTGCCCATTTTTCGTCCAGTCACTTTTGTTTTCGTTTTCCCTGTACTACGAATGGGCTGGGCAACGACGGCTGAGACTGGAGGTGGTTGCTCCATAGCTACTGGGGCAGAAGAAGGCCCTACCAGAGCCTGAGAAGTAGGTGGAGGTGGAGCTGGAGCATCCTCCTTGGCTTCAATACCATCCAACTCTCCTTCAGCCCATGCACGGTCTTCGGGATCAAACTCAACTGGATGATCCCTGGCTACCCTCCTCTATCCAGGAGACAAGTGCATGCTCCTCTTGGAATATCTGATCCATGTCCACCTCCTCAGGTGATGGCGTGGCGGAGGTATGCCTCTGTTCGTATGGACCACCTGCGATCCGTGCAAATCGCTCCTCACTGATCTTCTGTCGATCCTTGATATTCTTGATGTGTTGCCTTATATTGTAATGACAGAAGACCAACTTCTCCAGCCGGTCTGAGGTCAACCTGTTCCTTATTTTTGTATGTATCTGGTTGAATGTACTCCAGTTCCTCTCACAATGAGAGGAACTGGTGCTCTGGCTGAGTATCCTGATACGATGGCAACAAGTGGATTCCATCCACTCTTGGTGTTCACCTGAACCTACCACTTAGTTGCAAGAAAAACAAGAGAAAAGGTAAATAATTAGTCCATCATCTTCAATAAGTTATATGAAAAGAAAATAAAATCTTCATCATAAATTAATATACCAAGTGACATTTTGTCGCACGAATATCTCAGATCAACATCTGAGTATACACCGACCCTCATCTTAAATTTCTACATCTGAAATTTTTTTTAAAAAAATCATTAGTTGTCTAATAATTTGCTACTTCAAAGTATTGAATAAACTCTAACTTACTTCTATCTCAGCATCTATCCTGTCCTGCTGAGATCGGCAGAGACATTGAATAACAACTAGTGTACCCCGCATCACTTTGTTGTCGTTCACCACCTGTCCTCTATATTGGATTCGGGGGTTTAAAAAATATCCAGCAAGAATTTAATACTTAATATTATGAATAAGACAATTATTGAATAAACTTAAAATAGGTTAGCAAAAATATTTTTTGAACCTACTAACCTGCAGCATGGACATCGTGGTGCAAAGTCTTGTCCCATCAGTCATCTATGATCTTCCTCCACTTTTTGTAACCTCTGGGATTTCTCTTTTATTTTCAACTTTGCCCGGTCCATGGCATTCTACAGCGTGCCCATCTGGTTCCTGCCATCTGAGTCTACTAACCTCAAGACAACTACCAGTGGCTCAATGATTGCTAAGTAGTAGGCAATCCTCTCCCAAAATCTCTTGTCAGTGATCCGCTTCTTAAACCTGACAAGAATTTTCAACTGATCTTGCTTGTTGTGCAGGTGGTCCACCATATAATTATAATATTCCTCAGACTGTGTGAACCTAACCAATGCATGTCTGTGCCAGTGTAAACTCTCCAATGCAATGAAATTCGTGGCGAAACGAGTCGGACCAGACCTAACAAGATCATGCCCTCTTGTGTGTGATCTCATAATATGTAGCAGATGGAGATGTGAATAAATAAATGACGTGATCGTTTGCGCCTGCCAGACAAAGGTGGATACACTCTCCTCCTTGCCTATATCCTCTAATATGAGATCAATAGAATGTGCCGCACAGGGCACCCGGAACATGCGCTTCCTCTTCTCCAACAGTTTTTTTCCAGCCGCCTTATATGAAGGTTCGTTGTCAGTGACAACTTGAACCACATTATCCTCCCCGATCTCTTCTACCACCGCATCCATCAAAGAAAAAATGAAGTCGGCATATTTAATCTTCCCATAAGCGTCCTCCGACTTCAAGAACGTGGTCCCCTAAGAACAATACACTAAGAAGTTTATCATACTTCTCTTGGTGATACTTGTCCACCCGTCACACAATTGTGCAACCCCACTGTTTCCACACCAATTTGAATCCATCCATCCACTCCCTCAACTCCTGGACCTCCTCATCCCGCCATATATATGCCTGCTGCCCGGGACTTGCAGACCCAGTCCAGCCTCACCCACGGCATCCACCATCGTCAGGAAGTAGAGGCTGGTGGCTGCATGTGCTGGGATGCCTATATTAAGTTAAAAGAAATTTAGATCAGGCAAAAATTAAGTTTAAGTAAATAAAACACACATAAATGCCATTTTAAAAGTGATACCTGCATACAAAAATCACTTCACAATGTGGCCAACGGCTCTCTTTACAGCCATTCTTGTTGCCTTCATCCCTTTCATAGCTTGTTTAATCCCCATCTGCACAACACTCTGTTTCCTAAATAAGTACTCATCACTCGGCGTAAACCGAGTACTGATAGAATGGCAGTGTGGCTCCTGTCTCCATCCCTCTGTCTTCCGGTCCCGGGTAGGGCGAGCCGAGGCTGATCGGCCAAGAGTTGGGTCAGCTCTGGACCCTGACCCTCCTGCTCCTCTCCTCCTTTCCTTGTCCTCAGCAAATGCACGCTTGCTAGCGTGCTTAACATGTTTAAGCTCGGGGTCCGTGGAGTCGTCCTCGCTCTCTGGCTCTGGCTCGGCTGGTGCCTTCCCCTTGCCTTTCCAGGTAGGCAAATCTCGGTCCCTCCTATGGAGTAGCTCGTCGTGCAGCTCCTCCCTCTACTCAATCCTAACAGCCCGTTGAGAGGCTTTACCTATCATGTAGTCTCTCATCTCCTCACTCTTCTCCCTCGGCACCTTATCACATTTTTTTACATTTCCACCTGTTTCGGCAATATGTTGTTACATCCGGAACACTCCCCCCGTTCATCTCCTTCCCACACCATTTGTATTGCACTCTCTTTCTGACCGGGTCTACCATATGCCCGTGTTCCCAATCCACGTCTGAAGGATGTGCTGGTGCTGCATCACCTTGATCGACTATTACTTAGACCTGCAAAAATTGTAAACAATGCATTAAAAATAATTAGGCAACATAAAAATTACTTTAGGCGCTGTTCGGGAAGCAGACAGTCCATCAAACACACTATTCGATATGTTTAAAGGGTTACGTATTTGCCAGAAATAGTCGTAAATTGATGTATGGGGTATCCGAAAATTTTTCCGTACAAAGAATATCCAATCGATGTTCTTACAACTTGAATAGAGTTGTTCGATCAAAAATCACCGAGTTTAACCATTCTCGGAATCATCAAAAACGCGTAAAAATAGGCGTACGGGATATCTGGAATTTTTTTCGTGCAAAGAACATCCAATCGATTAGTTTATAACTTAAACGGAGTTGTTCGGTCGGAAATCACTGAGTTTAACCATGCTCGGAGTCGTCAAAAATGCGTAAGAAGGGGCGTACGGAGTTTTCGGTGAAGAAATCTTACCAATAATCTTCTAAGGATCGAAGAAGAGGTTGAATCGAGGCTGATCGGAGCTTGGATCGGCGGAATCCCTTGAAGAAATCGCATGGAATTGTCGGAATCGCTGCTGAAATCGCTGGAATCGCACCGAAATCGGCGCAGGGAGCTGGGATAGACCTCGGAATCGTCGGAATCCTCGATTCCGAGGGTTGAAATCTCCCAGAATCGTCGGAAGGAGCCTCGCCACGTTGCTGAATCGTCGGAGTCAACCGCAGCGGTCGATTCCGGCACTAAAAGGGCCGGAATCGGTTCGATTCCCGGTCCGGAATGAACCGGGAATCGAACCGGACCGGCCAGACCGGTCTACCGTGGAATCCGTCGGGATCGACCGATTCCAGACAGAATCGTCGGAATCGGATCGATTCTGACCGATTCCGACCCACTCCATGGAATTCCTGCTGGAATCGGCCCTTCCGTATGGAATCGGATCGGAATCCACCAATCCGATTCCAATCTGATTCCGGCGATATTGCAATCAATGGCAGGTGGGCAGAGTTCTTATGGGATGACATTGGAAGAGTATACCAAGTGTAAAACCGTTTGCCTATCTGTCCCACATGATACTAAGCAGAGCTGAATAGCAAGAAAATAAAGAGAGTAGATATGGAATAAGAAGGATGCGCACACAAGTATAGACTTAGTCAAAAAGAACAAGGGTTCTTTCTTTCCCGTTGAGCAGCACACTGAGGGCTCAAGCCCTTCTCAGGTCTGCATCTGAGGATGACAAGTCAGCTGGCTGACAGATGAGGAATTGATGATGGGAATTAGCATCAAGGAGTCTGCTGTCGTAGAAAGCAAACCTGACAGACAGTTCCTTGGCAGTCAGACCAAGCCAGGTAGGCTCTGAAAAAAAAAACTGTCTAGGCCAAAGGCAGTCAGTCAGAGGGGTGCTTCTCTGCTGCAACTGGTACCAGCAGATTCTTCTGAATCTGCTCCACAGTCAAGTGTCTGCAGTTACAGGGTTTAAGAGCCATCATTACATGTGAGTATGACAGGGTGAAGGTCCATCTGATGTATGTGGGAACAATTGGAATCATTACCAGTCGGCGCCCTCCCGTGTCCAACAACACCTACTGCAGTAAATAAAAAACAAGGTGAGTCAGATTCAGCCGGAGCAACCAGCACACAAGGCTGCTGGCAATGGCCCTTCGTGCCCTGGGCGATGATCAAGATGGGCCCAAGAGGCCGTTAAAACCATGCCCACTGGGCTACAGGGAGGTTTAAGTGTGCAACATGTAGAAGTGCTGAATTGCAAGCCAATGAGGCTCTAGAACTACGCCTAATAATCTATAGGGAGGCCTACATGTGCATGTAGATAAGCCGAACTATAAGCTGATGAATGCCATGAATCAAGAGTCCCCGCATGTCCATCCGAGGCTAGGTGTACTCTTATCTTAAATTGATGGGGATAGTCTCTAATGTCTGTAAAACGTCAAAGCAAGGATTCCGGAATCGGAATCGGTCAATACTGATCTGAGTCAGATCATATGGGTTTGATTCTGACTGATTCTCAAGAAGAGAAACCAATTGGGAATTTTTAATTTTTTTTAAAAAATTCTGATTCTGATTTTGATTTGGGTTGATTCTGGCCAATTCGGCCTAATTTTTTTAAAAAAATTAAAAAATCAGGATTTTGATTTCGATCCGATTTGATTGATTCAAGAACGATTCAACCGATTTCGATCGATTCAAGCCGATTCCGGTAGAATTCAGGTGAGAATCGATCCTTCAAGCAGGACTGATCCGACTTCGAAATCGGCCGATTTTGATCCCGATTCAACCGATTCCACAATCTATGGGCCAAAGGAGACTTAACCGAATATCAATCGAGATAATATATTTCTTAATGCCTGTCCAAAGACTTAAGAGAAATTAATCCTAAGTCATTCACATCAATGGGAATTATGGCTTCTATGCCTTCCCACAAATGGATTTCATATTGCAAGCAATGAAGGACTTCGTGGACATTTGACAACGTATGGGGCATAAACAGCCCGCCCCAGGGACTTGATGAAATATCAAAATCAATTCATAAGTCAAACATAAATCAACTTCAAACCAAATCTAATCAAACTTGTTTGTATCTCATCGGGCCCGAAAGGCTAGGGCCCTTTGTGTTCTTTATACGTTGGAGAGAGGTCA
The DNA here is from genome assembly GCA_036172225.1 of Cryptocoryne crispatula var. balansae. Taxonomy (NCBI): domain Eukaryota; kingdom Viridiplantae; phylum Streptophyta; class Magnoliopsida; order Alismatales; family Araceae; genus Cryptocoryne; species Cryptocoryne crispatula. The sequence goes on from CM069924.1 coordinate 19,244,344, forward strand.
AAAATATTTTCACAGAACCCAAATCTCAGTTCTATACTCTTCTAATAACGCCTGAACTATCTAGTATTTTTATGGTTTATCACCTATTTTACTAGAAAATTTGGGTACGATATTTCAACATTAAAAAACAAATCTTTTAAACACTTTTTTTAAAACAAAAGAAATGATTCCCGAGGTTTTCATAGTTAACAACTTAGAAATATTAAATAAAGTATTAAATAAACCAAAAAAAGATAATCGAGATTTTTTAAAGATCGAACAACCCCCTTAGGAGGTGGGGTGTATAGCCCCTCGAAGGGGGCTATTTGGTCATTGTAGTCACCCAATGGGTGATTGTCATGGCAAGGGGACTGGTACAATCCCTTACGGGACAATTTTGGACCTTCTGGCCAATTCCGGATGGTAACAATGTAGTAAATGGCGAAAATTAGCTATGTTCGAGTCAATCTGGATTTATAATTTATTAACACCAAGTTTCGGGGGTGGGAGGATCACCCACAGTAGTAAGAACTAATTGTTGGAAGGAGGAATGACCGGAATTAACGTTGAATTGACCGAATCATCGTCGGAATCACCGTCGAGAATCGATCTTTGAATCACTGGAATCGCCTAGATTGTTGTCACTTCTTCACTTCTGACCGGAATTGTCTGCTCCTGCCGAAATCACCAATAACTAAGCCCAAGCAGTCGTCTCGTCTGGAATTGGCCCTAAAAGGGGTGAAATCGGTTTGACATCAAACCAGAATTGGGCACGATATTCATTCGGACCGGGACTTAAGTTGTCTTGGCCAAATCGGTCAGATTGACTGATTCCTTGTGACAATCAGATATATCGGATCGATTTCGACCGATTCAAAACAATGCGACTGATTCCGGCAGAATTCATGCTTGAATTGGTCCTTTAAGTGGGGATTGGTCGAGATCGACTGATCCGATTTTGAAATCGGCTGATTTTGATCTTATTCCACCGATTCTGCAAACCATGTTCTAAAGAGTGTAGTATAACACCTCTATCTTCTTAGAAATAGGAGGCAACGTCATCAACATCGCATCGCACGAGTGAGGTGGATGATGATGCACCTGGTTCTCTGGTCATTCAGCTGTTGTTGGGGTCGTGAAGGCAGAATCCAACAGTGTGTGGTAGATCTTGTTGTACTGGGGTTCCAACTCAGCAATCATCCGATGGTTCTAGGATGCCTCATGAGGTTTCAAAGCAGTGACGGGTGCCGATGCAAAGTCGTATGGAAGTCTGAAGGACCACATGCAAGGGCTCGGGTACTTGTAGAAGATGGTGAACTTGGGGTAGTGAGAATAATTGACCATGTGAAGGGGAAGCTTACGAGGTTGATGGAGAATTGGAAATATGGGTTTTATCAGTGGCCACGGCCGTGAAGTGGGGGGGCCATGGGGTTCCAATGCAGCAATCGTTCGATGGTTCCAAGATGCCTTGTGAGATTTCAACTTAGTGGCAGATGCCGATGCACAATCTTACAGAAGTCTGGAGCACCACATGTTGAAGGTGGCAGACTTGGGGAAGTGAGAATATAATTGACTGCACGAAGGGGAATCGCACAAGGTCAACAATGGACTGGAAACAAGGGTTTTAATAGGAATGGCCATGATTATGCGGTTCGATGATCACAGCGGCATGGGGGGAAGTCTGGAGGCATCGCCAATTGGGAGTTAACTGGTAGGCAATGGGTGTTGGGTCTAGTGGTCAGTCTCCATTGTGGTTCCACGATGTCGATGCTTTAGAGATGAAAGAGAAGCGAGGACCAGCGTGGTTATGTTGACATGGTCTGGAGACGGTTAACGATGGTTTGAAGAGGTTGTGGGGAGGAGAGAAGTAGAACCACAGGAGAAGAAGATGAACCAGGAAGAACAAGGGGCCGGACAATTTTGGGTGTGATGAAGAAACCGAAATATCCCGAAGGTGAAGGAGTCGTACGTTGTTCTGGAGGAGGAAGAAGAAGGATCAGGCAATCCTAGGGTTGGAGGGAAATTGGAAGCTATATGGAGTGGGACATTAGACGTTGTGACCTCTCTAGAGACCGCTAGATCTATCGGCATCTAAGATGAAGAAGAAAACTGACATCGCGGGGGAGAGAGAGAAGGCCGCCACCGGGGAGGGGCTCAAATCGAAGCTTCATCTCATTATCATTGACCTATTTTTGTGTTGGACTTTTATGGGAGCCCACTTTACACTGTAGTCCCCACTTAAGATCTTATTACAAAAATAGTCTCTATGCATATTTAAAGGAAAAGATGCAGAAATAACCTTTAAACTGGACTAATAAAAAATTTAGATTCATCGGATCCAATCCCAGCTAGCTTAGATAGTCTGGTATCGGAACCATCAATTCTAGAACCTATTAGTTGTATGGTTGTATGTAGTGCTTTATGATGTTTGCGCAGAGGGTTAATATCTGCTTTGTGACTTATTATCTTAATGGATGGCTTCTGGTTGGTATCTAACTTGTAGTTTTCTTTCCTTTTTTTTCCCCTGCATCAGACCTTGAATCAGATTATTATTATTTTTTTTTTGTAACTTGACCTACCCAGAAGAAGCAAAATAGCTAAACAACAGACATCTACCAGTAAACAAATTTAATTCATGAGACTTATGTATGCTTGTTGGATACCTTTTTTCTTGCTTGGGGCTTTCCTTTGTTCTTGAACATCAGAATTTGTTAGTTCTGTAATCTATTTAGTATGCATTTGTCTTTTGATAGATGGGCTGGATGCAACTCAAACTCAGCTTTAATTCCAAATTATTTACAATTGGCCTTATGAATTTTATTCTTTCACACACGTCTATTTTTAGTTATTTTTTCATAGATATTTAAATCATCCTAATCCTGTTGAATTACGCTCCTACCATGTTTTTTGTTTTTATTATTTTGATATTTTTTACTTTTCTAACTAGAGTTTTGTTAAGTCTACATTTAAAGTCTATGTGATCTCAATTTCTTTTTTTTTATCTTCAATTGCCACTACTCTTAAATTTTCTTTAATATATTCATTATGTATTCTATATAATCTAATATGACCACATATCCATCTTAACATTATGTTTTCGGTGACAATTATTTGGAAGCATTTTTTTTTGATGGGGAACAAACTTGAACAAACTAGTAGAGGCTAGCTAATCACAAAGCAAATCTGTTTTTCATAAACAGGTTCAAGGCCTTTTCAGTTGTTAGTTGATCTGTTTAAGAAATTTTAAATCTAGGGTTGCCTTCTCTTTTAAACTAATCCAGAAATATAAAACACGTCAGTTTGAAAACTTGATTAGATTTTGAAAATTGGTTCTATCTTCTAACGAGTCAGATTTAGTTATCTAGATTATGTTCTCTCTAATGACCTCGCCAATGATCAACAATATTTATGAGAAGCTAGCTAGGACCTATTGCACAAATGCATTGCGTCATGAACGGAATAATAGGGAAAATAGAAAATACCATGCAAGGAGAAGGGTTAAGAATGCACCTCCACTCCTTGGGTGTGGGGAAGACTGTCTTCAGCTGGTGATTAGGTGCTCCCTCTTATACAAGTAGTTTTAACATTTAATTACAAAACCAAATATGACCCCATACCTCATAGATTGGTAACAGGTCGTATAAAGAATAGAGAGGGGCACCTAACCCAAATTAACCAGATCATTCTGCTTCAGCTTAAGCAATTTCCACTTCCGATAGTAATTCAATAAGCAGTGGCCAGAGGAAAACAGAATCTCAGCAGAGCAATGGGGAATCAGAGTTCAGAACTATACGGTATCAACATTGTCATGAACTTACAGTCCAAACGCCATTGCTAAGGAATCATACCACACTCCCTATTGGCATCAACCAACGTTGTCACCGGAAAAAGGAGAACAGCTGCCGATTTTTGGTTATAGAAACCAATCCACAGCTTTAAAGTAATCTTCATTTTCTCTCGGATTCAAGTTTGGCCACCATATCGGAAGAATCAACTCAACAGCCATCACTGAGACCAGTTGTATTAAAGATTCTTCGGCATCAATATAAACCAACCATATAGTTGAAGAGGAAACCAACTATGATCGATTTAATCGAACCAACAACTGACTGGAGAGGGACCAGTCTTCTATTTCGAAATGTCGATAAGAGAGAACAGGATGCAACTGAACTAAACAACGTAGCAGAAATGCTAGTAGATCTAGCAACTGAATGTTGGCTTGGAATGGAACCAACTGGAGAGGACCAGTACAATGAACCAACAGAAAACCGGATAAGTCCAATAAAGGTTCAATTCCGGCATTTAAAAGTAACCATTGGATCAAGCTGTGTCAACTAAAGAAATGCTACTCCAGGTCACCAAGCTGATGTCCTAGTTGAATCATCTGTCGACGGCATCACAGGAGGTGTCACTCTCTTATAAGACTGATATGAACGGAACGAGCCATTCCTTTGTCACTGGCATATTACGCCTCAGCTTTAACCAAACACCATTGGAACCCGCAACAAGATAAACGATTGGAACAGAAATGAAACAGACAACCAACTGGTCACAATGGTTGGATATCCATTAGAAGAAATCGGAAACCAGGAGAACAACTATTTCTGATAATGTGGAAAACTAGAAATTAAACTCCAGTGAAGACGGTTTAAGTGGAGCAGGAACTTCAAACTCCATCAGTAGAAGAAATGAGTGAAGAAGAGTAGGAGGATCAAAGAAGTTTCCGTGCAGGAAAGGTAGGTCGGACAGATCTACCGTGGACAAGAAGAAATACTGCTGAAGAAGGCTTCACCACAGCCAAAAGGGCCAGCTCCGCCAGGAAAACTGCTCCGATGAGAAACAGGCTGAAGAGTGAAAAGAAGGCGCCATTGGGAGGAAGAGGATCCTCCCAAGGAGCACGTTGAGATCTTCGCCGGAGGAAGAAAAATGGAAGGAGAGAAGCTCTGCTAGGGTTACACCATCAGAGGGAGAGAGAAGGAGCTGCAGCTGGTCGTTCGAAATGACGAAAGAGTGAGAACCATCGGTTTAAGAAGGCTTTTTGAGAGAGGAGAAAGGGCAGAAGGGGAAATCGGCAATTTCAATGGGCTAACACCTTCAATTTCATTCCATCATGCCATCATATGTACAGGGGGGGTCCTATTTATAGGACCGGATGGACTGAAAATGTCCAAAATGCTAAGGAAATTGTTTGGTAAATGAAAAAAACTCTAAAATGCCTATAAATTAAAAATAAATTTCTAGACATTTTAAAAAAATACTAGGAAAATGAATCTAACAATAAGAAATATAAGGACTATGTTCTCCTAGCCAAATAGAATCAAGATGCTTCCGCCTTCGACCATAAACGTGCTTGAACCGGTGCAAATTTCTAGTGTCCTTACTATTTTTTCTTTTGTTGTCAGACATTCACTACTATACAATATTACATGTTTTGTGATTATATGATAAAATTTTTCTTTTAACTCAAGTGGAATCTTCAGCCACTCCCCTTCATCCATCTTGTTTTGATTTGATAGTTAACATTCCCATTACATTTTCCATCTTTTTAGTTAATTAAACTAAGATTTTTAAAGTGAATACTTTGAAATAATATTATTCTTTCCAAACTAGTTCCCCCAACTTCTTTCCTTTAGTTTTTCATAAATTTATAATATATATTTTGTCTTAGTTCTATTTATCTTGAAATCTTTAGATCCTAAAGTGTTTCTCCATAATTCTATCTTTCTATTCACTTCTTCTTATTGTCTCTCTATCAATATGTTACTGTTTGCAAAATTCGTATGCAATGATATATCATCATACACCATCATATATCATTTTTTGTATATTCTTTTTGATTCATTCCCAACTGTTGCTAATGGTATATACTTATTGTAAATCTTTGATTTAAGCCAACTGAACGCAAATTTTTTGTTTCTCCTCCAATTACTCATGTAGTAGCAGTTGCTTCATCATATATGTCTTTTATCATTTATACATACTCAATGGATCTTATCTCTTTCCGATATCCACCACAAAATATGTCGTGAAACTCTATAAGAAGTCATTTCCAAATCAATAAACACTATTGTAAATCTTTATATGTCGATATTTCTCGATCATGTTTTAATGAGAAAAATAGCTTAAATTATATACTAGCCAAGCATAAATCAAAATTGATTGATTGAATAGTTCTAATATCCTGCAAATGACGCTCCAAATTGTCTTAGTTTTATTTATCTTGCAATCTTTAGATTCAAAAGTGTTTCTTCACAATTCTAGTTTTCTATTTACCTTGTTTTATTCTCTTTATCAATACGATACTCTTTGCAAACTTCATATACCATGATATATCATCATACACCATCATATATCATCTTGTATATTCTTTTTGATTCATTCACAACTAATGCAAAAGGTAAATACTTACTGTAAATCTTTGATTTAATCCCACTGAATTAGGCAAATCTTTTGTTTCTCCTCCAATTATTCGTGTAGTAACGGTTGCTTCATCATATATATCTTTTCTCATTTATATATACTCAACGGATCTTATCTCTCTCTGACTCTATCACAAAATATGTCATGAAACACTATCATAAGTCATTTCCAAGTCACTAGACATTATTTGTAGATCTTTATATGTTGATATTTCTAGATCACGTTTTAATGAAAAAGGTAGCTTAAATTATATATTGGCCAAGCATAAATCAAAATTGTTTGACTGAAATAGTTCTAATATTCTGCAAATGATGCTCTAAATTCTCTCATGATTTCACATTATGATTGGTATGTTTGATCTACCTATAATTTCACCCCTTGTATGTCTTTTTTCGACTTAAAATTGTGTATGATGTACTTTCACCATTCATTTGACATTATCTTATATATTAAGATTTTTGTTAAAAATTTAAGTTAACTATTTCACCCCTAATTCTTCCAAATACAATGTTATCGGAGCCACATGCCTTATTTTCATCTCCAATGCTTCTTTAATTTCTAAATTTGATTCTTCCACTATAATACATTTTTAGCTTGTTACATTTTCTATGGTTTCTAGCAAAGTTGTCATTAAGGAGAGTATCAAAATAATTTTTAAAAATTTTAATATCATTTTTTATTATAGTCTTTTTTTATCTTTGATATATCTGACTTGGTTATGATATTGGGATGCACTCTCTCTATCATCATTGTTAATTTATAACTTTTTTTGTTTTTTTAGTTTTAAGTTTTCCAAAGATTTGTTTAGAAGTCTCATCATATCTTTTGTCTTCTTTAGTTTGAAGTTTCTTGAACATTTGCTTAAAAGTCAGATCTTTTGCTCGTCGAAGTCTATTTTACTTTTTTCCCTTTTCTGTATTGTTCATAAGTTTCATTGTTATTGCCAAGGAAGAAAGGATCATGGGTTAGACACTGGTCGGCTGGGACAAACCTGACCCAGATTGCTTGAGGTTGGCGGCCTGGATCTGATCGAGCTTCGATCGAATCAGAAATCATATCCTAGCATTGGGTGATCCAGGGTGACCTGGCCAATCTAGCTGACCTGTATGGTTGGATCTGTCAATCCAACACAGAGTTGGATCGATGATCTTTACATTTGTTCATTTTATCATCATGTCTCTGTTTTAGGTAGACCATGCATTTTAAACTCTGCAAATATTTGTTTACTATCTTTATATTTTGTAGCGATGTGAATACACACATTTCTTTCTATGTTTGCCTTTGAATCCTAGTGTTGAGAAGTTCATTCTTAAATGTTTGTCATTTTACCCTCTTTGATTTCCATCATTTTATTCTAGGAAAAACTTTCCTTTAAATGTGTGTTTGTCCTTTGATCCTAGCATCTAAAACCATTAACCTATGTTTGTTTGTTAAAACTTCACTTGAAATAACTTTACAATCTTTGCAAAAAGTATGGTTAGTCGTTTTTAAAAATATTATGCATTTGTCTTTTTTAGGCTCTATACAATTTGACATTTTTTTCAGACAGGAAAATATGGCAAAATCAACAAGTATGTCACCTTCCCCGACTTGCTGGATATGATGCCATTTATAACTGGCACTGGTGACAGCCCTCCCCTTTATATGCTGTATGCAGTTGTGGTTCACTTGGATACATGCAATGCATCCTTTACTGGACATTACGTGTCTTATGTAAGGGGTTTACAAGGAACATGGTTCAAAATAGATGATAGTGAGGTAAAGATTCATTGAATAGTTACATTTTGCTTCTCATCTCAATTGATAATTACTAGATCAATGTTGCATTGTAGATTCAACAATTCATATGTAAGAAGTCTATAATTTTGCCATGCCTTGTCGATGGTCATGTAAACATGGTTGTCTGGGCATCGGTGACAATCTATATCATCCTTCAAGGTGTCAACCTGCCTTTATTAGGACAAAGAAAACAAGCAAAATACTGATCTTAAGTGTGTGAAAGTGTTGACTAGGCAGTCTAAGCAAGTCCAATATCTTCAGGCTGCTGAAATATTTTCTTATTGACTACTAAAATTTGTTCTATTAAAATTTTTTGTCTGCCACTCTAGTTAATCATTTATGGTATATTTTATTCGTTTAGCTTGGTAATTAGGTATCTAAGTAAAATAACTATTATTTTATTTATATTATTTTATAGTCAATATATTTATCCAATTTTCTTAAGGTTTATTTGTGTATGGTGTCACATATGCATACCTATTTGTAGTTCTAAACATGCCATCAAAGCACGGGACAAAAAGGATAAAAGATGAAATAAAGTGTAAAAGGGTGTTAAACCAAGGTAAGTTGGGTCCTAGGGCGGGACCGGTCATCCCAGCCCAAACTGACCCGGGTTGCCTGAGGTCAGACTCCAGTCAACCTAGGACGCGGACCTGGTTCAGATCTGAACAATCAAGAAAAAAAAATAAAAGTCAATAAAAATGAAGAAATATAAAAAATTACTAAAATGAAAAATATTTAATTCTACTCAAACTTTTAAAACTTACATTTTGAGGAGAAATTTTTTTCTTGATCTGACATCTTATGGGATAATTATTAAATTATATATATAAATTTGTGTTCTGGTATCGGAAAATATGAATATTTGGTGAAAATGGTATTAGGATTAGGGCACAAATTTATATATAAAACTTAATACATAATTTTTAATGAAGAGAACGATCCTACTAGATATATAAGATATTAAGCGTTGTAGGAAAACATAAAATTCAATTCTAAAAAGAACACCATCATTTAATGCGATAGAATTTTAGCTCAAAATGAAAATTCTATTGCATTTGGATGACAGCCTTATGCTTAGACTGGATTTTTTATTATCCTACAGACTCGATAGATCCTGCACACTCCCTATGAGCAACTTTTTCCATGGACGGATGGTGAGAGGGATTTGAATGGAGCCCTGAAAGAAAATGAAAATTTCAACCCAAAAAAGATCGTTGTTCAATGCGACACAGAATATGTCTTCATTTAGGGCTGAAATCTAAGTTATAGTTTTCCAAGCGCTGGGGTTGGGAAGATCCCTTCGGGGCACTCCAAGCGCCCCAATGGCTATCCTCTACCTGGCCCAACCCGGCTGGCAGAAGGGGATGGGTTGGGCTGGTATCCCAACATACTGGCTTGGGTTGGGCTCAAACCAATCTAATCCTGGTTGAACAGGTCGGAGCCAGCCAAACCAAATGAACCGGCTCTGTACTGGTTTAAAATAAATTACCGGTCAGAATTGTCATAAATTGTTTCTAAACCGGGTTTAATTCACTTGTACCAGTCGAACTGGTGGTTGGGCCTAGTAAATGAAGTTACTGGAACATTTTGAGTGGTTTGGTTGTCTCGGACCATCGGGGCAGGGTTGGTGCTCAACACTTGATGGGACAGGCTACATCTGGTACACATGGATGGCTGGAGTCATCGTAGGTAATGTGACAGTTTTCCAGGGGGGTTCTGGAAAAATGTGAAGGGGGCATGGACAACGATGGTGCGGTGGGATGTTCAGGGTGGCTTGGACGCGTGAAAGAGGGGTGAGTGCTTGGCCCAACAGGGCGGCTTCAGACCTATGATTGAAGACATTAGTGGTGGTGAGGGAGGGAGAAGTGATACTGGCAGTGCAGGTGGCTTTGTGCGGTTGCATATGGGGGGGGGGCTTGGGTGTTTCGGGCCCAACAGGGCGGCGGCATCGATCCTGTGGCTACAGATGGTGCTGCAACCAGGTGAGGCACAGGATGGCAGGGGAAGGTGGCATCAGTGGTGCAGCTGGCATAGGTGGTGCAAGATCTCGCAGGCTTTGCATGGCAGGGAGTGGGGGTTGGTTGACTTGCTTGGGAGGAGGGGGGCAATCGTGCATGTCTGGGATGGGAGCAGAAGGGGGGAAGGGTTGGTGTTGTGTTGGACACATTTTGTAGGTGGCATGGTGATGACACCCATGCTTGAGTACGGTTCGACCAGGCTCACGTTTACCTACGTTGCCAACATACCACTGGCTCCCTTTGGATCAATGATAGTTAATTTATAATTTTTATTTACAAGGTTATATTTTGGGTTCATATATCGAGGTTAGTTTGGGTATACACTTCACACATAGTAGACGGTTGTTACTTGACTTGAGTTTTTTTTTGGGTTTTTATTTTTTGTCTATGGGCCTATATTAGGCCAAAAATTGTACACACATCGAAGATGATAGAATGAAGGAGAATAAATGATTAGTGCATGATTTGTTTCCCATTTTGCCCCTTCTCTCTTCTAGCGCTCGGGTGAGACAACACTCAAATGGCTACAGGAGCCTATTGGCCGTAGTTTATAGAATTGGCTGATCTGGATTAGAATCAACTGATTCTTGGATCAAATTGATTCTTTTAGGACTTGGCCTGGTTGGTCAATTCTCTAGAATCAAATCAAGAATTGACCGATTCTTTGAGAGTTTGTAAGTCATGGATCTTTTTGGAATCGGGTCCAATTCCATACCCGTCCAATTTCTCCTTGGTAAGGGGAGAATCGGATTGATTCTCTCTCTCCATCCCTATTTCCCTCCCCTCCCTGATTCCCATCCCCTCCCGTTTGATAGTCTCCTCTAGCGTCTCCTCCGGCGATGGTGAAGATCCCCCTTTCGAGATATGTCCCCCCTCCCCTCTTCTCCCTCCCCTTTAGATGTCTTCGGAGTTTGGTGAAGATGGCCACTCTGTGCAGCCGATCTTTTGGGGCTACCCCCCTATGTTTGTTTTTGTTTTGAATGGTCCAATTGTCCATATCGTCCGATTGTTATATATTGTTTTTAAATATGAACTATTTTTTGTGTAGGAAAAATATCGAACGATATGTTGAGAGTTAAATGTAAATGGTGTGGGAAGGAAATGAATGGAGATATCTATTTGGGGTCGGTGGGAATGTGAAGAAATGTGACAAGGTACCGCGCGGAGCCTAAAAAATGTGAAGAAATGTGACAAGGTACCGGTAGAGCCTAGAGAGGGCATAGTTAACTAAGAGAGCATTACAAAGGGAAATCCGAACTGACCCAGGACAAGACTTACACGATGAGTAAATGGGGCAGCGAGACAAAAAACTCATGGAAGTAAACAGGAAAGAAATGGAAGTCGGCCTTATAGGTTGAGGTGTCGTCAAGTTTCGATGATGAAGAGGCACAATTTGAAAAGCAATGTAGACAAGTAGGGCTCAAGCTCGTGAGGATGAGTAGAGGAGAAGAGGAGGTACGAGGATCTTCTGCTAGATGTTTAGATGTACTTCCTACCACTTGCCTTACATGTCAGGTAGGTAGAGAGAGTGAGTTTTGTTATTCGCAATTAGTTTGGCCACTGATGGATGCTGCTACATATAGACACAGTGACTGTGGGCAAAGGAGTATCAAGCAAGTCTTGAAAAGAGTTAAGGCTTCAACGGGGGTTGCAAAGAAGACAATGAAGCACATATGTAAATAGATTTTACATACATGTACACATAATATTTCACTTGTTTTGAATGTCTTTTTATATTACCGAAATTTGAATAAAATATTAACATCATTATCTTATGTTAACTTGATGTAGGTATCCCTACACATGCATTTAAAAGTCCATATTTTCAAACGATGGTTGATGCTATCATTGAGGCTGGACCAAGATTTAAAGTCGTAAGTTTGAAATACATCTGAGGGTGGGTTGGATGATGAGGTCAATAAGTTAACCCCGTGGATAGATGAGTTCACTTTTGTATGGAAGGAGAGGGGATGTACTATGATGTGTGATGGATGGACATAAATCACAAAGAGATCAATGCTAATTTTTTTTATTTACTACTTTGAGGGCACATCGTTTTTCAAATTTGTTGATGCATCTGGGCAAATTTAGAATGCAGAGTACTTATTTGGTCTCATGAATGATTTTGTCGAGGAAATTGGTGAAAACAACATTGTTTAGTTTGTCACTTACAATGAAACTTTTTATAAAGTTGTAGAGAAGAAGCTGATAGAGATAAGACCACACTTATTGTGAGTGTTCTAGCACATTCCATTGACTTGATGTTGGAGGACATTGAGAAGGAGGCATCTATCATATCCTTGGTGAGTCAAGGACAATTGATTATATCATTTATATATAGACATCCTTGACTCTTGTATATCATGATAGAACATACTGATGGTCGTGATGCAGTGTGACTTGGCCCAACAAAATTTGTCACATATTTCCTTGAATTAGAAAGCCTACTAAGATGTCGACATGACTTGAAGAGATCTATACTTTCATTAACATACATCGATTACATGGTTGACTTTCATGGTAGAATGGACTAGTTTAATGTATTGGCAAAGATGAAACATATTATTAAAGACAATGGATGGTGGAAAGAGTGTGGTATTTATTGTCTGTGGTGGATTCAAATGACAAAAACCAAATTGGGGGGGGGGGTACTCATATGCTAAAATGAACAAAGCCAAGACGAAAATCAAAGAGAAATATCCAAGGAGTTATAAGAAATGGTAGAAGATAATAGATAACAGATAAGATAAGACATTCCATCATGATATTCTTGTTGTATGTTTTTATTTTGTGTTATATTTTATATATTTTATTGTAGTTAATGTGTAAAAATGTTATTAATGGTTGTCTTCCTCTTTTGTTAAGATATTTCTTGAACCATTGGATACAATATGATAGGCAAGTATCCAATGACTCGGAGGTTATATGAGGCATGGTGTCAGTGATACAATGTTTATGTGGGATTTTACAAGATAAAACAAAAACATAAATTGAAGTGAGTGATTGATACTTACATATGAGTAATTGAGTTTTGTATGATATGTATAAATTAATTTCTATTTGTATCGTATCTCAGATGACATCATATAAGCATTGTATTTAAGTGTATAGAGATCTAGATCTACGATACTCATATGATAATATTTCTCTTGATATCTTCACTTTTATGTGGTTTATGTTAAAAAATTTTATACCGAGATTACACACTTATTATACTATCCATCTTTTTTTGCAGTTGAGTGGTAGATCTAAACATCTAATAGAAGTGGATAGAATTTACTCGTCAATATTGTTGTATGAGTTTTAAGTCAAAGCACTAGTTCATCACTGTGAGACGAACTATAGTACTTTTAGTCTAATACACACAAAAGAAGCATGCCGGAGAGTGAGAGATTGGACAAACTAATATTTTGTTATTACACAATGCATTTAAGAATAAATAACATTAAGGACCTATAAAAAAATTTCTGTTTACAAGATTTGTAGGTGGTCCTTATAAGCAAAGGTGCAATGCAGGTGGTCAAGGATTATCACAGGGATGTTGATTTGAAATATCTATTTCAAGAAGAACATCCACTATCAGTATAGATGCATGATAAAAATGTTGAACCAGTTCCTGAGTTTGACCGCAATGATCGAGCATGGGCTGAAGGAGAGCTTGACAGTGTACTTGGTGAGGATGATAATGAATAAATGCAAGAACAAGGAGCTACTCAGGTTTTTTGTTCAACTCGTCTAACATGATCCACTTCACACCACAGTTTTAGAGCTTGTAGCCACAACTCTATGTCCTTTTATTGTCAAGAAGAGTATAAAAAGAAAAAATATTTGGAGAATTCAAATCGTTGAAGGTGTACCACCGCAATATATTAGACAAGTACGCAAAAAGAGGAAGTGGAAAAGGGAAAATTAGTTGTAAGTTGAAGACATGTGAGTCTCGATGATAGTATGCAAGCACTCTCCCTAGATGATGAAGAGGAAAAATTCATTTCACATGCAAAATAGTAAAATTAAGGTGGTTCAACTGGACGTGGACGAGGAGGAGAATAATGTGATTCAGGATCCAACAACGCTCGTACGAGTGAAGCAAGATTTGATGATTTGGGTCAGTGACAACAATCAAGTGGAAGAAATTAACACTAGAATCAAATGATTATTTTTTTTGAGCATGCAACAACAAATTTTCTAGACCGTGTTTCAAATTTTGAGTCATGTTATCTATTCTCACCTCCAGTTTCAATATCTTCAAGTGTGTATGATTTAGTTAGATGGTTAAGTCATTATTTTCATATGAGTACGAGCCAATCATGAGTGACTTGTGTCTACAGAGCATTTATGAAACTCAAAATAATGAAGAGTATAAGGGCCAATTTCGTAAATAATAGTGATAGATAGGTACCAAATTTTATTTGCATATGAAGTGTACAATTTTCTTTTTTTGGTGGAATGGATATTAGTGTTATTTTATATCTACTTGTTGTGATGTCTTATAAAGAGTGATAGTTGCATGAATGTGTGCTATATGTTATTTTTTATTTTTACAATTTTTTTTAAGTGCTCTCATATTTTTTTGGGAATTTATCATGTTTTTTCCGATTTTTTTGGAAAATAAAAAATGAAAAAGTTATCAATCTTGACCGATTTTGGATCAAGATTCTTCCCGGAGAATTGATTCAGATTAGTTCGATCCAATCGATCCTGCAATCTTTGCTGTTGGCGTCATCAATTGATGGCAATGGGATTCCAATGGGATATTGAGATCATGGCGATTGTCAACCTCCTCCACCTTAGTTAATCGACCGGTTGTTCCTCTCTTCACCACCATAACTAGTTTGGCTATTCTTCCACACCTACTCCTCTTCACCGCCAGAAGGCTCTCCTTCTTCTTGCTCTATCCCCTTCTTCTCCGGAGGCTCCTCCAATCTTCTTCCTCACCTTGGGATCTTCTCTTCACTTTTGGAGTCTTTCTAAATCTCTTCTTTACCTTCAGCGTTTTTTCATCTCCTTCTTCTACTTTCTTGTTCGTTTTCCCATTACTGGTCTCTCTTTTCTACCCATCCATCTCTTCAATCTACTATCAGCTATCAATGCCACCACCTAGGCCTTCGCCCCCCTCTGTCTGTAGAGGCTCCCACTTCAGAAACCCCCCATTCTTCCTTCCGCCATCTTCACCTTCTCCCAGTTAGGTTTGTCGACCCAGTTTCCATATTGTCCTCGTAGTTTTGTGACTTTGTCAGTCTCTGGTGCTTGGGGGATAGTTAGTTCTCCATGTTCGAAATCCGATCAGGAAGCCCCTTCGAATCGCCCCCTTGGTATTCGTGCCAACCTTTGGCTTGAAATCTTGTGAAGTAACATGGTATCGCTAGTCAATAGTGGTTTTTTTACCCTCACCATCTGCACATGGTGCCGGATCCCACTGTGGCCCTCATCACCAAACATAGTAGTCGATTGTGAGGCTTGTCATCCACAGCCGGTGGATTGCTTGCCCCATTATGTCAACCTGTCCGGCACTTGTCAATTGAGATCCAGTTGCATGTGTGGTGGAAGATGCGTCGAAGTCATCACCTGGTTGCCATCGTGCACCCTACAATAGGAGATGACAGCGATGATGACAACTTTC
Organism: Cryptocoryne crispatula var. balansae; assembly: GCA_036172225.1. Taxonomy (NCBI): domain Eukaryota; kingdom Viridiplantae; phylum Streptophyta; class Magnoliopsida; order Alismatales; family Araceae; genus Cryptocoryne; species Cryptocoryne crispatula. The sequence continues at coordinate 19,260,163 of CM069924.1, forward strand.
TTGCATGATTGTTGCATGACAAGACATGAAGGAATAACTTGTGTCACTTTTGGCGTTTCTTCACCGTTGAAGTCAAATTGACATCAAGCACCCGTCCTGTCTTTGTCCGATTGGCAGGACCCGGCAGGACCTTGGAGGCCCCTAGACTCATCCCTGTCCGGGCTGAGCGAAAGTCGAGTGGATCAGATCCCGGCAGAAACCAAGCAAACTCGACGGGTGATTCGACGCATCCTAGAGTAGCTAAAACCATTTGGGGCCCAATGGGCCTACAAGGGACTATGGTGATGATGAAGAGAGCTTGGCCCATCAACTTGTCAAATTCAAACAATGTTTTTATAGTTATAGCCTATTACCACTCTACAAGGTGTGGGCTAAGTACTTTATTCTTGAGATGTATAAATTTGTTGGTTAGATAGCCAAGTGGTGATAGCTGGGAAGTTGACTCCCATGCCAAGGTGTAGAGGTATGTTGCCTAGCTAGCTCGTTTACTTGCTTATTATGCATCATGTGCCATGCCATTATCAATTAGGTTACTCTTACCCGATTTCACTCATTGCCGGTGGGCAAGTGAGCACCTATTACAGGCTATTTGCTCAATTACATTAATTTTGGGCATCTCATTCTCGGTAGCATGCACTTTTCATCAGTCCACCTGCTTAGGAGCAGAGCACTGGTGCCCTATCTGCTGGTCACCAGTCTCCAGCAGTGCCACTGGAGAAGTAGGGACTGGATGTTGGGAGAGGGAAAGGAGACACTGCTGGAGCCTTCTCTTGGACTGTCGGGCAATGGCCAAACAGTGGAAAAGAGAGAAGGGGAGGGGCAGTACCCCTGAAGGGGACTCTCAAATGCCAAATATTTTCCACTAAGTCACCACCTTTGTGATTTACAAAAGCGGCTATTTTTAGAGCTGATACTAACGATTAATCTCCCAAACTAGAGATAATTATAATATCTTTATGACAAAAAGAAATTAAAAGCCCAACGAGATCCATATTAATTTCTCATCGTGGTGCTTAAGTGCTTACATCCCTTGTTGATTCTTTTTTCTTTCTGACAATTGGGGATGCAATTGCTTTACATTTAAAAATATGATCTTTTGATAGTAAACACGTTTATTCTTTTTATTTAAAATGGTTTTAATACTGTTGTTTGTGTCATTTGCAAGGATTCCGGAATCGGATTCCGAAATCCGATTCCGATTCCGATTCCGGCCGGCCGATTCCTGGGAAGGGAATCGATTCCGGATCGGCCCGGAATCGGTTTTTTTTTGAATTTTTTTTTCCGTCAAAATATTCAGAAAAAATAGGAAATGAGTTAGAATTTTTTTTTAAAAAAACCAATGCATTCATCCACAGGACCACATCGAATAAATACTAATGAACTCCAATTGAAGTTAAGTACATATTCCAATTCCATTGATTCAAAAATCAAAGAGTTGATACATCATGAAAAAAAAAAAATTACATCATATCAATCTACTACCAAAATCTAGGATATAAATATGGGTCTTCCTCCTCTCCCTGCTGCGTTTGACGCTCCTCCCTCGTGCTCAGTCTTGTATATTGTCCGGGACCATATCCATATGAAAATAATGCCGATGCCATGCTATCAAGGTCGTACGGATCGGACTGCGGGACGACCGGGACGTAAGCAGAGGATGGTGGAGCTGGTGGTGTAATCCACTGCTGTGGTCGGCTGACGAATGCCGGATCTTCGTTGCTCCCGTATATAAGAATCGTGTGTATCCGAATCCAGCGTGTAATACGGCTTTGCATGCCGTGAATCAGGAGACTTAGCTGCTACTGATGGCTGCGTCGCTGTTATGCACTCCTCGTCATCATCACCTAAGGAGTGAGAAAGAGCCTGCGTACTGTCATCTGGGCTAACAGGACGCCTGACCTCTAGCTTCCTTCTCTTCACCTCTTCAGCCATCTCTGAAGTACCAGAAGGTCCGGAACCCAAAGTTTTTTTCAACTTTACAAATCCTCCCATTTTCCGTGCAGTCACTTTTGTTTTTGTTTTCCCCGGACTGCGAATGGGCTGGGTAGCTTGGGGCCCGGAGCCGGAGGTGGGCCGGGGCTAAAGCCGGTGGTCGCTCCATAGGCTTTGGGGCGAGAAGAAGGCCCGCCCGAGCACGAGAAGTAGGTGGAGGTGGAGGTGGAGCATCCTCCTCGGCTTCAACACCATCCAACTCTCCTTCTGCCCAGGCACGGTCATCCGGATCAACCACAGCGGCATGATCCCTGGCTTCCCTCTCCTCTATCCAGGAGGCAAGTGCATGCTTCTCCTGGAATATCTGATCCATGTTCACCTCCTCGGGTGGTGATGTGGCGGAGGAATGCCTCTGCTCGTATGGACCACCTGCGAATCGTGCAAAACGCTCCTCGCTGATATTCTGTCGATCCTTGATGTTCTTTATGCGCAGCCTCATGTTGTAATGACAGAAGACCAGCTTCTCTAGCCGATCTGAGGTCAACCTGTTCCTCCTTTTCGTATGTATCAGGTTGAATGTACTCTAGTTCCTCTCACAATGGGAGGAACTGGTGCTCTGGCTGAGTATCCTGATACCGATGGCAGTAAGTGGATTTCATCTACTCCTGGTGTTCACCTGAACCCACCACTCAGCTGCAAGAAAAAAACAAGAAGAGAAAAAGTAAACAATTAGCCCATCATCTACCATAACTTATATGAAAAGAAAAGAAAATCTTCATCAAGCTATTACTATACCAGGTGACACTTTGTCAACTGAATATTTCAGATCAGCATCTGAGTATACGCCGACCCTCATCTTATACTTCTGCATCTGAAAATTTTATAAAAACAAACATTAGTTGCCTGGTAAGGCTACTCCAAGGTATTGAATGAACTCTAACTTACTTCTATCTCGGCCTCTATCACGTCCTCGCCGAGATCGGCACAGACGCTGAATAACAGCAAGTGTACCCCGCATCACCTCGTTGTCGTTCACCACCTGTCCTCCATATTGGATGCGGAGGTTCAAAAAATACCCTGCAAGATTTTATTATTTAACACTGTGAATAAGACAATTATTCAGCAAAAATATTTTTTTAACCAAGTTACCTGCAGCATGGACATCGTGGCGCAAGGTCTTGTCCCATCGGTCATCTATGATCTTCCACCATTTTTTGTAACCTCAGGGATTTTTTTCTTTTATTTTCAGCTTTGCCCGGTCCATGGCATCATACAACGTGCCCATCTGGTCCCTGTCATCTGAGTCTACCAACCTCAAGACAACTACCAGTGGCTCAATGATTGCCAAGTAGTAGGCAATCCTCTCCCAAAACCTATTTTCAGTGATCTGCTTCTTAGACCTGACAAGAATCTTCAATTGATCTTTCTTGTCATGCAGGTTGTCCACCATATAGTTATAATACTCCTCGGACTGTGTGAACCTAACCAATGCATGCCTGTGCCGGCGTAGACTCTCCAACGCAATGAAATTCGTAGAAAATCAAGTCGGACCAGGCCTAACAAGATCGTGCCTTCCTGTGTGTGATCTCATGATATGTAGCAGGCGGGGATGCGAATAAATAAATGATGTGATCGTCTGCGCCTACCTGACAAGTGTGGATACACCATCCTCCTTGCCTATATCCTCTAATATGAGATCAATGGAATGTGCTGCACAAGGCATCCAGAAGATGTGCTTCCTCTTCTCCATCAACTTCCTCCCAGCCGCCTTATATGATGGTTCGTTGTCAGTGACAACCTGAACCTCATTGTCCTCCCTGATCTCCTCCACCACCGCATCCATCAGAGAAAAAAGGAAGTCGGCATTTTTTATCTTCCCAGAAGCATCTACCGACTTCAAGAATGTTGTCCCCTCAGAACGGCACACCAAGAAGTTTATCATACTCCTCTTGGTGATACTCGTCCACCAATCGCACATAATTGTGCAACCCCTCTCCTTCCACACCAACTTAAAACCATCCATCCACTCCTTCAACTCCTGGACCTCCTCATCGGCCCGGCGCCGTATATATGTCGGCTGCCCGGGGCTTGCAAACCCGGTGGCCTCACCCACGGCATCCACCATCGTCCGGAAGTAGGGCCGGTGGCCGTACGCGCCGGGGATGCCTACATCAAGTTAAAAAAAAATGGGATCAGGGTAAAATTAAGTTTAAGTAAATAAAACACACAATGTCAATTTTATTTTAAAAAGTGATACTTGCATGTAAAAACCATTTCACAATGTGGTGAACGGCTCTCTTTGCAGCTGTTCCTGTTGCCTTCACCCCTTTCATTGCCTGTTTAATTCCCATCTGCCCAGTACTCTGTTTCCTAAATAAATACTCGTCACTCGGTGTAAATCGAGTGTTGGTAGAAGTAGAACGACGGTGTGGCTCCTGTCTCCTGGGGTCAGTCTCTCGGTCCCAGCCCCAGGTAGGGCGAGCCGATGCTGATCGGCCCAAAGCTGGGTCAACTCTGGACCCAGACCCTCCTTCTCCCCTCCTCCTATCCTCCTCCTCAGCAAATACACGCTTGCTAGCGTGCCTAGCACGTCCAAGCTCGGAGTCTGTTGACTCCTCCTCGCTCTCTGGCTCCGGCTCAGCTGGTGCCTTCCCCTTGCCTTTCCCTTTCGAGGTAGGCAAATCGCGGTCCCTCCTCCTCTCGGAGTAGCTCGTCGTGCAACTCCTCCCTCTCGCTCGATCCTAACAGCCCCGTTGAGAGGCTCTACTGTCACGTGTAGCCTCTCATCTCCTCACTCTTCTCCCTGGGCACCTTGTTACATTTCTTGACATTCTCACCTGTTCCGGCAATATGTTGTTTCAGCCGGAACACCCCCCCGTTCATTTCCTTCCCACACCATTTGCACTGTACCCTCTTCCTGACTGGGTCTACCATGTGCCCGTGTTCTCAACCCACGACGGAAGCACGTGCTGGTGCTGTATCACCTTGATCGGCCATTGCTTATATCTGCAAAAATTGTAAACAATGCACTAAAAATGATTAGATAACATAAAAATTGCTTTAGACGCTATTCAGGAAGCAGACAACCTAAGTAACACACCATTCGGTATGTTTAAAGGGTTACGTATTTGCCGGAAATGGTCGTAAATTAACGTACGGGGTATCCAAAATTTTTCCCGTACAAAGAATATCCAATCGATGTTCAAACAACTTGGATGGACTTGTTCGGTCGGAAATCACAACGTTTAACGACGCTCGGACTCGTCGGAAACGTGTAAAAATAGACGTACGGGATATCCGGAATTTTCCCGTGCAAAATGGACTTAAATGGATAGTTCAAAACTTGGACGGACTTGTTCGGTCGTAAATCACAATGTTTAACGACGCTCGGACTCGTCGGAAACGCGTAAGAATGGACGTACAAAGTTTTCGGCGAAGAAATCTTACCAAAAACCTTATAAAGATCGAAGAAGAGGTTGATTCGAGGCCGATCCGAGCTTGGATCGGCGGAATCCCTTGAAGACGTTGCTTGGAATCATCGGAATCGTCGCCGGAATCGCCGGAATCAGTGGAATCCTTGTTGGAATCGACGGAATCGGCCCGGAATCGATGCTGGCTGCTGGGATCGAGGCCGGAATCGCCGGAATTGCCTGGGAATCGCGCCGGAATCGCTGGATCTCCCTTTTGCCGCCGCGGGATCGACGGAATCGACCGCCGCGGGTTGGTTCGATTCCCGGTCCAGAATCGAACCGGGAATCGAACCGGTCCAATTGACCCGGTCTTCCGACGGATTCCATGCGATTCATACCGATTCCGCGGAATTCTTCCCGGAATCGGTCCTTCCGCCTGGAATCGGATTGGAATCCACCTATCCGATTCCGGAATCGGTCGGAATCGGACCGATTCCACCGATTCTGCAATCAATGGTCATTTGTCTGTTTCAGTAGTTTTTCTATTTTTTTTACTCATTGGAATGCTTCTTTTTAAAGTACTGCACCTTAGTTGGATTAGCTTCGGGGCATGGAAGTTATTTGGTTACTTGCATCTCTATCATTATCACTTATGTAGAAATCAAGTCAATTTTATCAAAAGTAGAATAAGAAAATGTCGTCCTTTCATTGTAGCCGACATAGAAACTGTAGCTGTGAATAATATTTTCAGTTAATATCATACCTTTGATCATGGAATACCGGGTCGGCAACTCGGTTGGCTGGGTCAACCGACCCGGTCGATTTTCGGGCCCGAAAATGGCCCAGCCGGGCCGACTACAAGCCGGCCCCGGCTTCGGGTTGCGCAACCCGGCGACCTAGTCGGCGATTGGGTTGCTAGCGGCCAAATGGCCGCCCCCCACTAAGTGCTTAGTTGGGGGAGCTTTTCCCCCACTTAAGGGGGTGAGTGGGGGGGGGTTTCCCCCCACTTATTCTTAAGTGGGACCCCCCAAATTTACAAAACTACCCTCCCTTGGGGGCTAGGGGAGGCTTCTTCTCCACACCACAATTGACCACGGTCAAAGAGCTCCGAATTGTTTTCTCCAGCAGTGTGCTTGACACTCTTAAAGTCGTGATACTTCTCACTGCACCCGGATACTTCCTGCTCCACTCGGTGTCTTTCACACTCTCAAAACGTTGTTTTTGACACTCTTAAAGCGATGTCTTTGCCACTCTCAATTTTACTTCGTGTTTTTTATATTGTGGATTACTTTTCTAGCATGTCTTCTCAAAGTCATGAGACTTCCCGCTCCACTCGGAATGACCCAACTTGTCTCCATTGCATGGTGGTGTCAATAGAGCAAAGAAAAATAAAATGTAAGTATTGCGACAAAGTTCTATACAGTGGAACTTACCGGTTAAAGCATCATCTTGCCGGTATCAAGGGGGATACCGTGCACATGGACTCCACCTGAGGTATGAGCCTAGTTTAGACAGCATCTTCAAGCCTTGGAAAGATCTAAAAGAGCTTCAAAGAGGCATTATGATACTATGCGTGAAGAAATTGCGGAACTCGCAAGACGTTCGTTACACGTATACGGCATTGGACAAGAGCGACCGGAAAAAAGTTAATACCAAGAATTTGATGAGGGTATGTAATAACAATAATATATGCATTTAACATAGCAAATAGATGACTTAGCAAGAGCTATGGAGGCAAGCCGGAGGTCATTCGCCGACGAAGACATGTATCGGCATACCGTGTGGTTTATGGGTCAAGGTTCTGGCAGTGGGAATGGACGTGGAAGCGAAAGTGGAAGAGGATCAAATCCTGACCCTAAACAACATATCCACGATGTCACCCTAGATGATGACCCGGCAGTTGGCCCTGTAGATCCGGTGTTCACACGACTGCACCAAACGCAAACCACCATCAACACAACATTAAAGAATTTGAAGTTGTGCAAGGAGAAGATCGGGCGGGCAACTTCCAGATGGTTCTTTCACAGTAGCGTACCAACTAATGCTGCAAATGGGCCTTACTATGAATCTATGATTGACACAATAGCAAACGTCGGTCGGGGGGTGCCGAGACCAACTCCGAGGGAGATCTATAACACATATCTTCCATTGGAGGTAGCTGACATTAAAGAATATGTCAAGATGTTCGAACGTATCTGGGATGAACGTGGATGCACACTGATGACCGACGGTTGGACATGTTAGTCCCTTTCAACAGAATATTGTGATACAAATCTTTATGAATTTTAAGTTTAGATATAACATTATATCCTCTTAATAGGTATTACTGAGAAGACAATACTCAACTTTCTCGTTTACTGTCAAGCTGAGACCGTCTTGGTACAGAGTTAGACAATATGGGTATAGTGTAGAGTTAGAATCATCACAATGTTCTTGGTGTCTATCATATCAAGGATGGGATGATGCAATTTTCATTTAATAGTTCTAGTACGTACTCATATGATAGCTACAGTGGTTCATTTTCGTCTTATCGTAGGATGATTACACGACGCACCGACGACTATAATCAATTTGTCTATATGTTTAATGTGTCATACTCTTTCTCAATATCATGAGTAGAGTACATACATTATGTAGAAGAACAATTTAATATCATTTTTGAATGAATGTTAAATGAATCATGTTGAATCATATATGTTATTTTTCTTTAATTTGTGAGTATTTTTTTTTAATTTTTTCTGACTTTTTTTAAAAATTTTAAAAAATAAAAAAACCGACCCGGTTGGACTGAGTCGGTGACCCGGCCCGACTGGGCCGGGTTGGGGGCCGGCCGACCCCCGACTCATTCTTCCTTGAATTTGATCATTAAACAAACTGTGGGATGATGTATAAGGTAAAAATTGAAAAAATACTTAGAAATTCTGGAATCAGAGGATCCTTGTGATTGCCCAATCTTGGCCGATGCTGCTTTTACCCAATTTTGGTCACCTTGAGCTGAATTCAGCTTCAAAAATCCTAGTTGATTGCACATGGTATAGGTGATCTGGATCTGATTGAATCCCCAAAATCTCATGTGATTCAACTCATCATGAGCTGATGATGAGTCGGAGAGATATTGGAAAAAATACCTAATGATTTAGAAAAAAAGAAAAAGAAAAAAGAGCTACAGCTAGTGGCATTGTGGCAACCCTGTGAAAAGCTTGTATTAATCATTTAAAAGCAACACTTTAAATGTTTCTCGTTTCTTTAACGTCAGATGGTGGTGAAATCCTTGTTTGAGTAGCCAGATTAAAATGAACAACTTGTTAATGATTGTGTATGTAAGTCAATCACATTAGTGATAACATTATTACTAGTTAAATATCATATCTTGGTATCAATACAACATTATTCTCATTATGTGTTTTAAGATCTTATTGGTTAATATAAATGCACAGTGATGTCTATGGATTTATGCTATGTGGGTTGAATTGTGAAAAGATCGTGATGATGAGATTGACTTTTTTTAAACGTAGATCTTAAACATTCGTGGTCATAGGTTACTTGAGATTGACATCGAGATCAAGGAAGGAATAGTCGGGGGTCGGCCAGGGGTCGGTCGGCCCCAAAACCGACCCGGGTCGGTTGGGGTTGCGACCCGGGTCGGGTCGGGGTCGGGAAAAAAATAAAATAAAAATATTTTTAAAATAATAACCGGGTCGGGGGGTCGGGGCCGGGTCGGGGTCGGTCGGCCCAAAAAGCGACCGGGTCGCCGACCCGGCGAACCATGATCGAGATAACCGGATAAACCATTGTACTACTTGTTTGTTCATGTGATAAAGGTAGTTGATCTTATAAATACTCTTGTGGAGATATTATGGCTCAATTTAAGCGCTTACTAAAGAATGATGTCAAGGAATTGAGTTGTCATCAAAAATTTTTATTGTTATGTGATACCCTTGTTAGATAGTGATTTCGTTATCCAAGTTGTGCGACTGATCCTTAAACTTAAGATACTAGTGATGCCTTGTATGTAATCTTTATCTTTTGATATCGGATATATAGGCTTGTTGTTACAAACTTAGTATAGCTAGTTATTAGGGATAATAATTGAATATGTAAAGACATTTTAGTGTTGATAAAGAATCATTCATTGTTGGCATAGATGAGAGAATTCAAATCGGAATCAAAATCCATGGGTACCAATTGAACCAAATTAGTTGTAATCGACCAATTTTTTGGGAAGAGAACTGATCCAGAATCGGTCCAGAGTGGTCAATTTTTTTATTTTCTTCATTGTAAACAATTCAAAAAATAAAGAAAGCATCCTAAAAATTATGAGTACCCCTTAAAAAATTATTAAAAATAAAATCACTTATCTAACAGACTCGTGTCTTTACAATAGAGATTAAACATGTCTTTACACTAGAATTTAGGACAATTAGATATACTTTTGGCAATCATCATTTCATTCAATGTAGGTTACACGATACAAATGTACTATTGACAAGTAATAAAATATTATACATTATATCACTAGTATCCATGGAATTGACTTTCAGAGCCATCATTCTCTTAATTCTCTTGTATGTTCCATTGAGACATGTTTGTCATGATTGACTTGCATTATGAAAATAATGTATTGGTTATCTTAGCAAAATCATAGACAGTGTCGTGTTCTGGAGATGTAGTTGGAATATATGATTGGAAGTCGAGGGGTTTCGGAAAATTTGCTACCGTGTATTGATCAAAAAACTTCTGTTTCCCGTGCTGACTTCTCCTACTCAAAACTTCTATTTTCCATGCTGACTTCTCCTACTCAAAACTTTTGTTTCCTATGCTGACTTCTCCTATCTCAATTCATTAGCTCTTACGCCACTGGTGTATGCACTCTTGGAAGATTCTCCTTCTCCACTATTTCCACCTCCACTACCACCTTTACTTGAATCCCCTACATTTTGTTGTTGGGTAGGAGGGTTGAACTCTTTCTTATCGTCATCTAAGAAAGATGCATATATACTATATGTTGGACTGACATGTTCACGTTTGATTTTCAACTTTTTTTTTATCGCCTTCTCTACTTCTAATGAAGAAATTTCAATCCCCATGTTATATTGATTTGCCCTTTTCGATTATGAAAAACACCCTAATCTGTTTGCCATCGTTTTTGTCTTCATCTTGGTGTGAGTTGGTTGTGAAGTTGGGGTTGAGGCTAGGGTTGCACTTGGAACTGAAGTCGGGACTAAAGGTGGAGTAACATGGACTTCCTATTACATATTACTCAACTTCAACTTGAATGTCATTAAATTCCCCTTCAGCCTATACGTTCCTCAAGATCGAACTCTAGTGGTGCTTTGCCCATCTTTTTCTCCACTTATGCAGCAAGTGTGCTCATCCGGGAAGAGGTAATCCACATCAATATTTTTAGTAGGTGGTTTGTGTTTTTACCTCAGTTCTTTGTTCATATGGATCATATGCAAATCTAACAAATCTCTCTTTTGCAATTTTTTTGGCAGTTTTTGATATTCTTCATCTCAAGCTAAATGTTGTAGTGGTAGAACACTAGTTTCTCCAACTTGTTAGATGTTGGCCTATTCCTTCATTTTGTGTGAAAGGCTAAATGTACTCCAGTTTCCTTCGCATTGAGAGGAATTTGTGCTCTTACTCAGAATCCGAATGGCAATTGCAACAAGTGGATTTCATCCACTTCTTGTGTTCACTTGCGTCCACCACTAAGGTAAAAAAATAACAATAAAATATGATGTTACTAGCACCATAAACATATTGTATATCATAAACCAAAATGAGGGTTTGTTTCAGCATAACATGAGAAACCTTGTTAAATGAATATCTCATATTTAGATTTGAGTATACTCTAGTTCTTATTTTATAAGATTGTAAATAAAAATTGAGAGACGTTAAATTATTAGACTATTAGTGCTCCAATGTAAAAATATCGATAAATGTAACTTTCTCATTTATTTCTAACTCAGTTTCACATTATTTTGCTATGTTTTTGAAAGCCGTTGTATTACCGACAAAGTACCTCTTAGGACTTCTTAATTATTGCGTATTTGTGATCTATATTGCATCTAGTGGTTTATAAAATGTCCTGCATTCATCGCGTATGTCGATCTCTTCATCAAAGCAACTCATCAAGTAGATCTATCCTTTGTCCAATTCTAACATCCCTCTAAGACGATCTCCTAGTTAAATAACTTCTGATTTCTTCCCTCAACTAAGCTATGACTTTGTTACACTTCTACATTCCCACCAACGCCAGCTATATATATTGTTTGACATGGTATACACCTCCATTCATATCTGTCTGACGCTATTTACATCTCGCCCTCTTCTTCTTAGCATCTAACAAATACACATGTTGCATCCAATGTCGTGATGAGCAATGGCAGTTTGCTTCTCATTTGATATTTTATTTAAATATACAACAATAATAATTCAAAAATTTTAATCAAAAATTGAAAAAAAAAACTAACAGTCACCCCTGAAGGGGTGGCTCCCTGAAGTGGTGGCTGTGCTCAGACACCCCTTTGGGGATGACTTGATCACTCCTTCGGCAGTGCGGAAAACCACCCCGAAGGGGTGATTTGTGTTTAGACACTACTTTGGGGGTGGTTGTAAGTCACCCCGGCCACCCCTTTAGGGGTGGTTTTCTCATTGAATTGGGGGAGGGGGGACCACCAGAGGGGAACCCTAGATTGAGGGGGGATTGAGGGGGGAGGTGGAATGGGGGGGATCAATTTCTCTCATAGAGGGAGATTGGTTCAGAATCAGGTCCTAGATCGTCCGGAGGATCGACTAATTCTCAGTTAAATCTAGGAGGATCGGTCCCTTTACCTCGCAATTTTTATTAATTCGCCCGGGACTTCCTACTAGAATGGTTGTCAAGGATGGAATCAGATCGACTATGATTGATCCGATCCAAGAATCGGTTGATCCAGATCGACTGATTTTGTAATCTATGCTTTGGATTAAGTGTTAATCCCAAGGTAAAGTGGGTCGAGAGTCGCAATCACGTCAGTTTGGCCTAGGACTGACCCAATCGGACTAGATCGTGACTCAGTTAGATTCTATTTTTTATTATTAAATTTTTGTTTAAATCTAAAAAATATAAAACGTGACAAAATTAAAAAAAAATAAAAAGCCAAGTGACATGATTTGAAAAAATAATTCATGATTTTTATTTTATTCTTACATGATCTACATTTTATATATTATTTATGCACTCTCCCCATATCATTCGAGTCGAGTACATAGCATTGTACAAATATACGTGATGATTGGCATCGTAGCATTGTCCTCCGTCTCATTGGGTGTGTTGATCTCCATCACCTTACAACCTCGCACTGTAGTCCATGTCTTGGTTCGCAAGGGTGTATTGCTCTTCTTTAGTGAAGGGTTTAGTTGATGTATTGCTCTTCTTTGCTTCTCGTTAATTGTATCCGCATCTGTAATATCAAAGGGATCAATAAAAACTTGTTTACGTTTTCTCGCATTTTACATACCTTGGCTAAATCCTTCTTTAGTTCTCAATTGCTTTGTCAAGGAGAGAGGAATTTGGAATTCTTTGACGAAAGAGACATCACCGAGCATTCATTTAGCCCATTGTCGGTCTTCCACATTGAACTCTGGTTCACCCATCTCTTCTCGGTCTTGTACCAAGCTTCTAATGAATTTTTCTCGTAGAATATTTGATCCAAGTCAATTTCCTCTTCCTGAATTGTTGGTTACTCGGTCTGTCGTCCCGAAACTTTTGATATCCACCTTTGTTCTCTCTTTTGGTTTTGCTTCAATTTGTCCAAATTTCTTAACATTTTATTCTCTTGTTGTAGTGAAATTAAACAAGATGTTGAAGTCTTTGCGATATTAGTGTTCCTTTGCTTTGTATAGATTAGGCTAAATGTTGACTAATTTCTCTCACAACCCAAAACAAGTGGTTTGACTTAGATATGGCTACATCTGCCAAGTCTTCATAGCCTGATGTCTTGTCATGGTCCATCCACCTGTCGACTACATAAAATGAACGTGTTAAAAGATAATTAACTTTTACAAATTGATTTGAATTTAAATTAATGCATCTAATGATACATACCTGGACTTAGGAGCATTACAGTGCATTCCACTCTGCTCGTTCCAAAGTGAAATGTCTGTATTATGTAATTCTACATCTTGTTGCATGCGATAATAGACCGATCATTATCCCTGAGGTGACACACTTGATGTCATTAGGCATCTCATTTGTTGCCTTAAAATGTTGACTGTAGCAATATTGTAGATTGAAAATGTAACCTGACACGGTTTAAATGTTAGTAAAGAACTTAACTGTATGTGAACTATACACATACTAAGTAAATGATTAAGAAAATATACCTACTGCATGTATGGGTTGATATGAGGTATATTCTCACCAGTGGTCAATAATGTTCCACCATTTGGTGAAGTCGGTGACTATCTTAGACATATCTTCCTTCACCCGATCAATTGCGTTGTATAAGTAACCAATGTCTTTCTTTCTATCTCTATCAATTATCTTAAACACTTTGACTTTAGGTTGGACTATTTGTAAAGTCTTTTTACAACTTTCCAAAAGTCTCTATTCTTTATCGTCTCCTTTACTTTCCTTCTTTTTCTCTTATCTGAAGCGTTAACTCTAGCTATCCAAGTACCTTATCTCGATGAGATTACCATGTGGCTTAGATGTTTTCTTTGACTTATCAAACTCTTTAAGAAAATGTAATAGGAGGTGAACCGGGTAGCACTTGGTCGCTCTTGATGCTTGGTATGTTCTCTCATTGGATTTTTAGGATGTAGTTATAGTTGTAAATGAATGAGGAAATAAACTGAGTTAGTTTAACTATCCAATATATTTGAGGATCATTGCATATATCCTCAAGTATTAAGTCTAAGGAGTGGGTGAAACATAGTGTCTAATACATATGTGGTCTCTTCAACATTAGCAATTGTCCAATCGATTTATATGTTGTCGTGTTGTCCGTTACTATTTGGACAACTCGTTTTTTTATTTCTTGGATAACTCCATCTATCAAACCATAAATGTACTTGGCATTTTTACCTATCGTGATGCATTGATTGAATTCCAAAAGACGGTACCGACTTGACGATAGAGTAGGTAAAGGATCATTGTCTTCTTAGAATATATGTTAAGAAGAAGACATTAAGAAAAATATACTAACAAAAAATAAAGATAAAGTATATAAACAAAGTCCTTAACTTGCTGATTCATCCGTTCGTCATTAAGGTGGAATCTCTTTCATCCCAATTTTTTTCAAATGACTTGACATATTTATTTTTATCTTCTTTTTTTGTAGGAAGATATATGTTGTATATCTCTCGCGGGTTTGGTCCGAACACTCCTCTCCTGACGTCAGTAATTGTGTCGATCATGTTCTTATAGTATGGTACCTTGGTGGCGTTTGTCGATATGTTATGGTGGAAGAGTCATCTTGATGTTCTTGATGTTGTTCGCCCAATCCTCTCCTTGCACAGTTTGGGTTCTTCATTGTCGTTGTGATGCTTGTTTAATGTTGTCATGGTCTTGTGATGAGTGGATCCATAGAACCCACTGCCGGTTGTCATCTCGAGTGAGATTGTGGTTTTCATCATTTGGTTAGTTGTTGAATGATTTTCTTTCATTTTCTTGTCCACTCCCACTTTCTAATGTTTAACCTATTATTCGGCCGGCGCATGGATAGAGATTTTTGTCGACAAAAGATTTCTGACTTGTCTCCATCGTTCGAAAAAGGTCATCTATTTTAAAAATAGTAGTTATTGATAATTGTAAAAGGTAATCAACTAATTTTATGAGTAATAGACACGTACCATCGTCAAACTCTTCGTCTTAGGGATTATCTGGATGATCTTGTCTGGTTCTGTAAATATGTACGGAGCATCTCGCCGGTTGGGATATTTCATCCCAGACTATCTTTTTGTGCCGTTTGAAAACTTGTTTTACTTGTTCCATGACTTGTAGTTGCATACGGAATTAAACCCTTACCTCAAGTGGAGTTTGTGTGCAAAACATAGTATTACCCTTTATCATTGCAAGATAAAATTTTATTCGATAAATTCTGTCAAATATAATTTTATCACAATATTTACACAACTTTTTTTCTGCTATAGAGATTCAAGTGACAACGTACCTAAGCGGAATCATTTCGGGTCTTACTGGAAGTTTGAGTTGTGTGACTTAGAGAAACATATTTAATTAATGTAAATAATTATGTGATTAAGACTTAAAAAAATTAGATTAACTAAACATAAAACTACTAACTACTTATAACAAGAGTAAGACATAAACTTAGTGAACTTTAAGTTAGATAATAAAAGTAGGTGTTAATTAACGAAATTAGTTCATTAAGTAACTAATGAACTAATTAAAACAACTAATCTAAAATATTTAAAGAAGAAAAAAAGCTTAAGAATGAGAGCACAAGAAGAGAGTGAAGAGTAGTGAGGAGAGGTGAGGAGAATAAGGCCCCTTGCGGGCTTATTTATAAGCCCCCAAGGGACAAGAAGAGGGGGCTTCAAGTGACCGTTGTAAGTCGGGTCGTGCAACCCATCAATTGGGTCACAATATAGTCGCCGGTTCGCACAACTCTGTGGCTCCATTGCTACCCGGCGTTTGGGTCAGTCCGACCGGGTTGAGGTCAGGCCGGTTGCCCAATTTTCCAACTGGGTTAGGCCAGAGTCGCAACTCAGGTCCCAACCCTGTTTCCCATGGTTAATTTTAATCCAATCGGGACTTGGTGATGGTGGTGCAAGGAGGGTTTGGGTTCGATGAGAATTGAGTTTGATTTTTATTCAAACTCTAACCCCAAATTTCTTTATATTATAAATAAACATGTCGTTTTGTGGTTTTGGTACAAGAACTCCTATTGCTCCTCTCTCTCTTCTCCATGGCCACAGTTGAGCTTGGACCTGCCCCTTCCCCTCGGGGCTGTAAGGGAGGTACTCTCCCTGCTGTTTTGGCATCCCCGTACCTGGTAAAACCTGGGTTTTTCTTTTTTTGCATCTGATTTGCCCTCAGCTGTGCAGAAGTTTGAGAAAGGGGGTCAGCAGGCATGCATGTTTCTTTTCTCCCTTGTTCTTGCTGTTTTGATGTAATCGGACCTGTCAGGTCCTGAATTTTCTTTAATCAGGTACCTGTGGGCTACAATACTGAGAATACGAACCTTTCATCCCTTCTCTCTCAGTTGTATCAGATTTGAAGGATAAGTCTTCTTCACACCCTCGGTTGCTGGGCCGTATATCTTCTCCATTGCTCATGCTTTGTTTTTTGTTTTTTTGACATTAGGTGTTTTGGAATTCAAACACCTTGATTGCTGATAGCCTGACCATCAATCGGAGTGGTTCACCGGGTCAGCCAACCTGGTCAGTTTTCCAGCTGACTAGTCTGGCTGGGACCTAATAGGTTGATCCTCGAATCTTGAGTGCTCCATTTATCGATCGTATAACAATATTTCACTGTCACTTATACTATTACATATGGTTAAGATTTATGATTATAAATACACGATGTATACTTAAAACTTGTAAAATTGTTTCTTAACCGTCTTTACCCTCTCACTTGAGATTAGCTTTTTCCCAAACATATAATAACACAACATAATCACAAAGAAATTATATTTACATGTATACACAAATAAACACTCATATTCATATATAACATAAAAATATAATTATATTTATGTATATATGTTTTTATATGTATAAATAAATATATAGTATTGTTGGCACCAAAATTTTCCTCGTAGCTTACTTGATATAGATTTCAGCAATGTCGAAGCCAGTGTAGAAAATCTTACCCAGATTCAGAAAATTCAAGAATAGATGATGTAAACAGGCTCTGAAAATGCCTTGGCATAGCTTTACATGCTACAAATGGCCAAGATAATGTGCTCATTGCATAGCCCCGGTCAAAAGCTTTGCAACGGTGCCCAAAACCTGGAAAACATACACTGAAAGTCAAAATGACCATTTTGCCCCCGACACTTTGGGACCAGTTGGGACCATAACATGGAATTCCAACTTTACCACATTGTCAAGGTTGGATAGATCTAGGCAACGCTCAAAACGGATCGAAAATCCGACTACCGGATGAAGAGATATACAAGAAAGATCAAATCTGGACGGAAGCCGTATGTCGTCGCACTAGGGGCATAATGGTCCGATCGGCTCCCGGATCGACCCATGGGCTGAAATTTTCAATTTTCATGGCCCAAAACATTGATCTCATGAATATTGATGCGTGAAAAATAAATTTGGCCAATGAGAGGAGGTAATTGCATTCAATTACAGTTTCTGACATTGTCGACGACCAGGATCGCACCGATCAGAGAAATCGGTAAAATCTGAGATCCTGGGCAATTTGGGAGATCTCAGTCATACATTTGGATGGATCATAAGATCAATGGTCATCAATGATTGTCTCATATTTTTCTGATTTAATTTTGGCTGTGTTTAATCAATTTTCGGCCGAAATTAATGATAGCTGTCGGATCGGGAGTCTTTTAGATAAACAGTTTAAATTGGATCACTCTCTCTCTTCCCTCCACTTGGCTGGCCGAACTCCTCCCCATCTGCCATGCACACAATCCCCTACGAGTTAGGGAGCTGGCCGAACTCCCCATCTGATGGCATGTCTAGCAACTTTGGCTTATCTCCCTCAACCACCTCAACAAGCTCAACAACCCCTATGGTTTATCTTTATCCCTCTCAACAACCCATGGCCTATCCCTATCTGATGGCTGGCCGAAACAGCCTTCTCACTCCCTTGTGCGTTCAATCCCCTATAATATAGGGGCTGGCCGAACCAGCCTTCCCACTCTCTTGTGCGTTCAATCTCCTAGAAGATAGGGGCTGGCCGAACACTCTTCTCTCCCTCTTTCTAGTTGGTGCACAACCTCAACAACCTCAACCATCTTGCCTTACTCCCAACAACCTCAACCATCTTGCCTTAATTCACTCAACAACCTCAACAGTCTCTAGCCTTATCCCCTTCTGCAGATGGCGCCCTCAGCCCCTATAAAAGCCCCCCTCAGCTGGCCATGTGGAAGACAAGCGAATCACCCTATGGAAGCCCTGCCTCTCCTTCCCCTCACCATCTCTGGTCGAACCAGGCCTTCCTCATCTTGCTTGGACGTCTTCAGCATCAAGTCAGCAAGCTCTCCTACCCATTTTGGGTGTGCCAAGTGAAGAAGAAGAAGAAGAAAAAGGTTTTCTCCAGCAGGTGCGCCAGCAGCAGGTGCAACCAGCCCACCTGATTGGTGAGCCAACTTCGGCAAGTGCAGCAAGCTCATCCCTTTGCTCCACCCATCAACATCAGCAAGGAGAAGACCCCCTTTTCTCATCCAACAACAAGAGAATAAGGGATTGGTGGCACCTTCAGTCCATCATCTTCAACACCACCTGCAGTGCAAGAAAGAAGAAAAAACGGGGAGTTGGAGAAGTGTGTTTCGATGTAGCCTTTTAATTCAACTCTTCCCCTTCTCTTCTCTACCCCTCTCCCTGGTTGCATACCCTCTGAGTAATGCCCATTCAGCCCCTTTGAGTGCCCTCCATGTTGGTCTACAGAAAGTCATCCTTTAGCCCTAAGGGTACCCTTCATTTTGGCCATCACAAAAACAGCCCCTTTTTGTCCCTTAAAAGAGGCCTTTGAACTAACCCCTTTGTGTACCCTTTTGGCCCTCCACGTTGGCCCCTAAACCTTCTACTATCATGCTTGGTTTGACCTCACTGATGGTCACTTGGACATGCACCTCCTATCTCCCCCAATCAGGCCCCGAATGGCATGCAAAAACAGGCCCCCTTGCTGGCCCAAGTTTTGCCCCCTTGTGAGCACCCATGCCAGACCCCTTTGATGGTCACCTAGTTTGCCCTATGTGCAACACACCCAATACAGCTCCTACAGCACCCCCAAACAAACCAAACACCCTCTTTGATGTGTGGAAGGAGGGGTGACAGCCCGGGCCTCTTGGAATTCACCGGACGGGTCAAGAGTTAACTGGGTGGCCCTGATTTCTACATATCAAAATGCCCTTTGTGCATTCTTAAACCATCCTAGTTCACACCTAAACCTGCCACTTGTGCAGTCCTACCAAAAGCCCACCTAAACAGCACCTTAGCCAACCCATTCCATCCCCTCTGAGGCTCATATACCCCGCTGCTACAGCAAGATGTCAAGGTGTAAAAATGTAGTGCAAATCAGGCCAACCGGGCCATGGAGGTGCAAATCAGGCCCATTGGGTCATGAAGCTCAAAATAAGCCAACTGGGCCATGAAGACATGAAGCTTGAATTGGGCCAACTGGGCTGACATGATATGAAGCCGGCCTTCTCAGGCCATGAGACGTGAAGACCAGCCCATTGTGATGATAAAGCTGGCCCATTGGGCCTTGGACACTTAAAATAAATCTTAATTAAATCCGAAGGCGAAATGCCAAAATTAAATAAGGAGTTAGTCCACAACTGGATGCTCCATTGGGCGGCTCATCCGACATGCACCGGAACGCTGACCCGGGCATAGGCATGGGACACACTTCCCACTGTAGACGGACCCTTCTCACTACTTGGAAAGTCAAATGACTATGCCATGTAGGACGGGTAAAATTCCACACCAATTGGAAAATAAGGCGGCATGCTGCCAAAATTTTCCCAATCAAGTGGATTTTACACCAAGGGAAGGACATTCACACATTTGCATCATTGACAACATTGAACATGGCATATGAACTGCCACATCTGATGTACACCAGCATGAACATGAATATTCAATGAACATTTTAAGTGCCGAGTTGATTGCATGTGATTGGGCATCGACATCAACCCGACAGACCGGATGTGATGCAAACCGAATAAGAGCTAACCAAATCTGAAGTTAACTTAATCATATATAAAAATACATTCAAACCAACCTTAAAACACACTTAAAACAGGTCATTAAAGCTTTAACATTCAACCAAAACCAAATTTAACACAATTTGGAAAAATTGATTCCATGCACTTAATCTATTGGAATTCAAATGCTTAAATAAGTGCACATCAAATAATTTACAACCAACTGAATAAAGCACATAACACATTAAGGCATCTAGAATTTATCTTAAAACATGTGAAATCAGATCATTAACAATCTGAAGTTTAAGTTTAATCAATTTGAACTAAACTTTAAAACATTTAAAACATACCGAACGCTCCCGGATCAATATTAAAACACCAACCGACATGAGAAAATCACATGAAAATGACTCAACACATGTCAATTAAACTTAAGCAAGTCAAATTAATCAACACATCTAAAATATCAAGTTCAAACAAAAAATAAAATAAACTTCAACCAATTGAAGTAAAATAAACCAAACAATTCAAATAAGTTCAAAACAAATAACATTCAAATCTAAATCAAATTGAAATATGAAATTAATATTTCAAACCACATCAAAATTCATTCATAAATCAACATAAGTCAACTTTAAACCAAATCTAATCAAACTTGTTTACATCTCATCGGACTTGAAAGGCCAGGGCCTTTTGTGTTCTTTATACGTTGTGGATGTGCACGCTCTCGTCAAACAAGATCGCTATGATAGTTAATCAAGGGTGTTCGAGTGTTTGCTCGATGTAAATGAATATCGGATATTCACACTATCCGATGAAGAGAGGTCAAAAATATTTTCACAGAACCCGAATATCGATTCTATACTCTTTTAATATCACCCGGACTATCTAGTATTTTTATAGTCTATCACCTACTTTACTAGAAAATTCGGATGTCGATATTTCAAAACATACAAAAATAAAAAATCTTTTCAAAGAATCAAAATGACTCCCGAGGTTCCCACAAGTATAAAATTATTTTTTTATTTTTCTTATTTTTATGTAAATTTTTTATTCTTAGTTTTTTTAAAAATTAAATTAATCCCACCCTTTCCGACCCGAGTTGCGACCCAGTCCGACTAGGTCAGATTTTGGGCCAATCGACCTTGGGCCGACCCCTGTTGGACTTGCTTCTCTTGAAGTTGAAATGTCCGAGTTCCCTATTCTTTTCTGTAAAATTTTTTTGGAGTCAACATTAGTTTATACACATGATACAATAGGTTGCATATTTATTGTTATATTATATCATATATTACAGAAACATGATAAGAACATATTAAATAATGTATTTAATTAATAAAATAAGATGTATTATATATCATATACATTTAATAAATAATTTATATATTTATATATTTTGTACTATTATTGTATTCATTTATCATAAAAGTTATTACAAGTTAAAATTTACTCCACTTTAGGAATAAGTTAAGCCACTTCCAAACTGATCCTTATAGTATTCATTTATTATAAAGTTATTACAAGTTAAAATTTACTCCACTTTAGGATTAAGTTAATCCATTTCCAAACTGATCCCAAACCGTTACGGCATAAGCGGCACAACTTCTCTTATTTCACTTTTAATCCATATCCCATTATCAAATCAGACATCTTAACCGGGTGTAACTCATTCCAAATTAGTTATTCTAGTTTCCAAATCAGCACTTGGAATACTTGCTTGTGGAAAACTTAGTGAGCAACTTGTTTATAAATTATAGCATGCTCCCTTTTACATGGTGTATTTAATGCAAAAGGACATGCTCATGTATTGTGCTTTTAGGTCTGAATGCAAGTTTGAGTATTTGTTTCAAACTCCTAAGTTGATGCCATGATTTGGATGTTAAGTAGATTATGTAGGGTTTCACACTTAGTGGTGGTCCATATTTGAATGTCTTAAGAGATATCCTCAGTTATGTCATAATGCCGTTGTTATGACTAGAAAGGATGTCATTTGGTAATATGATAAGTATAGCCCTATGTGCAAGGAATTCGAAGTCGGGATTGGCTCGGCTGGCTCAGCTGATAAGAGGGAAGAAAAACTACGTGATTAGCCCAGATCGCTTTTTCCAATTCCAAATACCAAAAAGCAGAAAATATAATAAATTGCCCAAGGTGAACCTGCCACCAATTCTTGTCCAACCCGACCCTTAACAAGGTAGGTGTTGATGAATGAATGTGGAAGGCTGGGATCCAACAACTTTGATAGACCGATATCCAATGATCTGATCACCAAGGAGTGGTGGCAGCTCTGCCTCTCTTTCTTCTCCTAGTGCCGATCTGACCTCAGGGTTGGATTTACCTTCATGGGAGTCAGCATGACGTGAAAAGCTGTTTTATTTAGTTATCAAACAACATTGATTTTTTTAGCAAAATACACCTGCAACCTTGGTCTAGTCTATGTATTGAACCTTTCTGTTTGAGTAAATTATCCAACTTCCTTTGAAGTATATGTTGTTCTAACTGACAACTCCTCAACAGGTACAGTCAGTGCCATTCAGTCGGGTGATGTCAGAAGGAGCATACATGTTATTTTATTCTAGGTCAGTGTTCCATCATTTATGCTATATGATCAATGTACTTTTTTGTCATAATATCTTGTTGGACAGGTCCTTTCCACGACCCCCAAGATCGTACTCTGCAAAATGCAGCTTGGTGAACGCTCCTGCTCCTGTGAAACATTTGACATCAGAAGCCCAAATGCCTCCTGGGTGTGGGGAGAGTAGGCAATATGACACTTCATCTCTCTCTGGTGTGCCCTCAGATGTCTGCCGTGATCCTAGAGCTGAACTTGATTTTCACATTAATGAACAAAGTGGCGGACACAGTTTAAAGCATGCAAGCAGAAATTTTTTGCCACCTAGAGGAAGTTTTGCAGAGTCAATAAACATGGACTATTCTGATGCAACATCTAGTGATTGGTCCATTTTCACTAGTTCCGATGAATCATCTTTCACTACCGAGAGTATGAGTGACTCCTTCAGCATTGCTGATTATGGAGATACAGCTAACCTTGATCCTATTTCTTCCTTATTCAGTCCTTTCTATATTCCCGGACATCCCCAAGACAGCACTTTTTCCCATTCAAGATTCTCATCAAGTAAGCCGCAGACGAGATTCTTTCTGGAGAGCAGGTGTTTTGTTTCACATTCAGGGACACTGCCAACTAGATTAAACAGCACTGTATATAAGGGCAGGAATCATGGAAGAGCAGAAATCCCTGTGTCCGAGCCTTTGGCTCCAGTAAGTAACTGCAGTATGTCTGTAAGATATGAGGATGGCTCCAAAGGGTCTGGATCCATAGCCCTAATAGATTTTGGTGAACCTAAATGATGTGGTTCACTGTTAGCTCAGGGCATGCCTCATCTTTTTAGCCAAGTGAGGCTTGCTTGTCATCATTAACCAGAGATGTAGGCAATGTATTTATCTATTGGCAAATTTTTCTGCACTTTATTTCTTTATCTCAGAAGCAATTTTTGGCAAGGAATCCCATCGGAGTGGCTTACATCAATATTATCAATGTCATCTATGCTTCTGTTTATCGTGTTTGCCTACTCAGTTTGGCTCGTAAATAGTATTGCAGGAAAAACTTGCTGAGCTGTTTTTTTTTTTTAATTTTCTGATCTAAAAGAGAAGAGTTTAGAGATGGTCAGATTTGGGTTGGATTTTTCCAGGATCCAGATCCAAACCTGACAAGAACCCGGATTTGATAGTGAATTTAATATTTGTTTTCTTTTTGGATCCGAATCAATATACAAATCCGAAAATACAAATTGGATTTGGATGCACCTGTTAACGTATAGGTTTCTCTGTTCGAGCTGCGAAGGCTTCCTGTGTCTTCCAACCTCGGTAGTATCATAACAGCAATGGTGGCGACTACTCAGATTGGTCTTGCTTCTCGTCTTCGCCTCCGGTAGCAGCTTTCCCTTCAGCCGAGGATTTGATGCAGTATCACCTCCGAGGGTGTGGTTGGTCGGGTCTACCTGCAGCACTCTTTCAGTGAGAAGGATTTAGAGGAAGGACGAGGCGATGTTGAGCATCGAAGGATTTGGGTTTTCGGGGGTTACGGTGAATGCTGACGTGGGGATTCGAAAGAAACCCGGTGGTCGGGTCTACCTGCAGCACTCTTTCAGCGAGAAGGATTTAGAGGAAGGACGAGGCGATGTTGAGCATCGAAGGATTTGGGTTTACCCCGGTGAATGCTGACGTGGGGATTCGAAAGAAACCCGGAAGGTAAAATTCGAATCCCACCCTATGCCAAAGCTGATCATAAAAAAAATAAGTTTACAGGGTGTTTGTTTACATGATAATTTAAATTTTTGTTATAATTTTGTTTTTGAAATAAAATTTGTTAAAAGAGATATTCGTCAATGATAATTTTATACTTTTAAAGTGATTTTTCTTAAACAAAAAAGATAATTTCACTTTTTTTATTTTGTGGTTTTTTGAAGTATGATAATTTATTATTATTAATTAATCCATACTTTATTTTAATATTTTTTTATCACGAAAATATATAAAAAATTATTGTGCAACTAAGTATCTTATTATGTCGAACTACCATCAAACCGAAAAACAACTTTGGTCGGGTCAGGTCAGGTTATTGGATCTTTTAGATCCGTTTACACATCTGGGGGTTATGGAATCTGATCGGTAAAGAGCTGTTCGGTTGGCAATTTGGCATCTACGCTGCATGGTGGGTCTTCCGTACTCGACGGCCGCGGACCAGTGGCGGGAGCAGTTTAGGGTAAACGGAATGTTGATCTAGCAATAGTTGGGTGAAAATGATGTGAATGGTAATTAACCTTGGTGTAAATAGAACGGAAGTTAAAAGGTTATTCCTTTTCTAAGATGGCATTGTTTTCCAAAAGGTTCACATCTAGTGTTCATGGATATATGATCATAATTGCGTGAAATATCGCTAGCTCCATCCATTTCTATTCGGAATTAATCAAAATGCCTGTTAAACATTGATACGAGGATGGAGTGTGCAAAGGACTTAGTTATATGGACCGAATGGAAAATAGACTGTAAGGCAAGTCTAAGGTAGAGCTTACTATATAAAAATAAAACATATTAGAAAGAAAAGATGAGAATGTGCATTGTGGTATTGCTAAGGAAGTTTTTTTAAACTTAAATTATGTAGATAATGAATAATGTTGTTACAGATGCATATGTGTAGAGAAGTAAAAGTAGAAAAATACATGTTATTGGGTAGGGAGGAGAAAAGTATGAATAATGTAGGTAGTATTGTTGATAAAAATAAAAATATAATTATAATAAAGAACAGTAGACGACAAGAATATCATGAGAAAGCTACAAATAGAAAAGACAGGTGTTTAGTATTATTATTGTCAAGATTGATTTAAATAGACAAAGCACGTAGTGTAGAGAATATCAAATGAAGGGTCTCTCTCTCTCTCTCTCTCTCTCTCTCTCTCTCTCTCTATATATATATATATATATATATAAAGATCTCAATGTACATAAAGAAACTATATATATTAAATTGCATCAATGTTCAACATTCTTTTTCATATATGCCTTATGTTTATAATAGAACATTTTTTATTCCAATTTTGAAATCTTACGGTCACATCCAACCTTCCTAGACAATGTCCACTTAGGCCATCTTATTTTAATCGTATGATTAACATCGTTGTCACAATCTCTATCTTTTGAATATTTGAACAACAAAATATCTGAAGTGAATAATTTAAAATAATATTAATCCATCTAAAATAACTCTTTCATTTTATTCTTTTTATTATTTAAAATAGGTATAGTTTGTTTATTTTTAGTAATTGTCTTGATCACTTAAACTCTATACTTTTATTCCCAAATTCTATTTTTTATTAATTCTTTATGTCTCATCTAACTATATAAAATCTTCAATAAATATCATAATCATAGTATGCCACTATGTTTATTCTTTCTTTATTCATCCATACATGATATAGAAAAATAAAAAACCTATTGCATACTTTAGGTGTTAGTCAATTAAAATAAAAAAAATCCTTTGTTTTCTTTCAAGTGTGTGGTACTAGTAGTAATTTTGTGATACGTGTCTTTCAACACCTACCACAAAACATGCTATCACAAGTATTTTCTAAGCCATTAAACACTACATAGAAATTTTTATTTATATCTTGATACATCTCCTCAAAATTTTAATAAGAACACTAGCTTTCATTTTGGACCAACCAAACATCAATCTAAATCAGTTAGATAATAATATTATGCAATCACTGCTCCATAAATTTTTCTTCTAATTTTATAATATTACTTATGATTTGTTCTTATATAATTGAAGTAATCTTTTATATCTTATTTTTTTGAAATGAATATGATGATGCTCTTTTCTATTCATATGCTAGATTCTTAGATATTAAGAATTCATTAAAATGTCATCTTGCCTATGAATCTTTCAAATAGTTTCATACTTCATAAGGGATATTATTAAGGTCATGTGTCTCGTTTGTTTCAATCAACTTCAACATCACTTTGACTTCTAA
Source organism: Cryptocoryne crispatula var. balansae (assembly GCA_036172225.1). Taxonomy (NCBI): domain Eukaryota; kingdom Viridiplantae; phylum Streptophyta; class Magnoliopsida; order Alismatales; family Araceae; genus Cryptocoryne; species Cryptocoryne crispatula. Next base: position 19,286,911 of record CM069924.1, read on the forward strand.
AAATGTATTCCTTCTAATGAATCATACATTAAGTTTAGTTGCATCCTTCGTCTTCTATGTTTCTAGCAAAAATTCTATTAAAATAATTATAAAAACATTTTTTTACTTTTTTTAATCTCATCATTTTTTTATCAAAATATTTTCTTCGTTGTCCTTAATATACCTAGCATGGTTAAGATCCCAAGATCTCCTATCTGATCCTTTCTATTCAACAAGTATCTTTTTCACTCTCTTTAGTTCTAACATTTTATGCACCTATTTAAAAGTTGGTATAAATGTATGTTTTACAAGTCAATTATGTCTAATATTATTTGACATATAGTGTAATATCTTATTCAATAAGATGAGACATTTTATTTACATAGTACTATTAAATACATATGTAGAATGAAGTTCTTTATAACATACAATAATAATTGAATCATGATAAGATTATGAAAATATAATTAATCATTTATAGGTAAAAGATGTAAATGTTGTTAGTTGTAGTATCTTTGAGATGTGATATTAAGGATACAAATAGATTAATTTATATATTGTCTTCTTGTAAGATGATGATAACCGATTTCAACAGGTATTACTACGTAGACCTTAAATCATATGTATAGATACTCCTTAGAGAAATGAGTTTATTGAACTATTCCGACTTAAAAACCCTAAATTATATATCATCTAACTGTTATTTAGAAATTTCTTTTATCATAGTTCTATGGTTAGATCTTTGATTTAACTCATAAAGATGTCTTATCAAATATAATATGTTGTTTGACTATTAACGTATGAATCATCGATATAATGATTCAATATAGTCCATGAATTGATTTTAGAAAAAATTCAATGAAGACAATCGAGTAGATAATAGTTGGTCACTCATTTTTCGATAAGATGATAGAGAATACTATGGAATAGTTCTCTAATCAGTAGCCAATGTAGAGTGGTTTGTTAAAAAAAGTCTTTTGATTGAACTAATTTTAAATATAGGATCCTTAAGTGTTGAGATAGTAAAGGGTTTGAGAGTTGGTATCTATCCGACTGTAGTACTAAGTGGAGGATGATTTGTATTTGTACATTAATCGATGATGGAAATGTTTGAAAGAGATAAATTTATCTTCAAATCATTTGGAATAATAGGATGTGACATATATCTTATATAATTGGAAGGTTAGTTAAATCTATTATCAAGTAATATATTTAATTTAAAACGATGAGTTCTTTGAGTTTGCCTCAAATCAAATGAGCTATTATGTCTAGATACATATAGTAACTTATTTTTGTAGATAAAAGCCTGGCCAAACCTTGATAAGCCAACAGTTCTTGGTTGCAACACTAACTCTCTTTAGTACCATCTCTTGTACCGATGGCTGCCGGCACATGTTGGTGGAGTTCCAATCCAGATAAGTCATAAAGCTCAATGGAAATCTATCTACATAAAAAATTCATGTTGATATCTCTAGTGGATTTGTGTTTAGATAGTTTGGCGAATGTGAATAGTCTCACACTCTTTCATCTATGATTTTAAGATGTTTGTTGAATCTTGTGAAAATATTTTTGATAATGCTCTGATCTAATTTCTGCAGTGTCGATTAAGATAATTACTATGAAATCAAAAGTTTTTGCCCTATTGTATTCTTTATAATAGCATCACTGACAAGTTCAGGTGTCCGTTTAAACCGAAGTGGTTTAAACGTAATTTTATTTGATTTGTGCATATTCCCAATTTTACATTGAGTCCTACTTTTTTCGTGAGCAGCCACGCTATGCAGAGGTGTAAACAAATAGTTGGAAGTTCTACTCGATAAAAAATTGACTTGACTCGTTTATTATATTAAATGAATAAATTTGAACAAAAATAAAGCTGGACTCATTAAACAAGTTGAGTTTGAACAGATTCTTACTCGACTCGATAAACTTGCGAATAACTTGATTAAATATTATATTATATATTTATTTTTAAAAATTAAATTATGAGTATTAATAATTATATATTGTCACTTAAATATATTAAATGATTCAAAATTTGGGTTTAAATTTAGATTGAGTTTCATAAATGAACTAAATCTAGAGTTTCACAAATGATTTTTCATTAATTTTGAGTTTTATAAATGAGTTTGTATATAAGTTAAGTTTGAATGTGAATTGCATTTTAGTCTAACTACTATCCGAGTTCGAGTTTTATTTGACTCGATTAATAAACGAATCAAACTTGAACAATAGTTTCACGTACTTACTAAAATTAGAACTTGAACTTGAACTCATGTAAAATAAATAAGTTGAACTTGAACACCATACTAGACTCAGTCTAGTCGTTTGCACCCCTGACGCTATGCATGCTACACGTAACTGCGATCTATTATTTGACGTAGATTCTGGCGACTTTGGGCTCTCCTCGGTTATGGTCCATGCGTCGTTTTGGTCACCATGATGAATGGAGAGGCGTCGAGAAGTTCAGGTCTCTCACCAGTTTTGCACCGCCGTCGTTCGTGGCGTAAAAGACCTTTGAAAAGGCATAAGGTGGTAGAAAATTTGATTTTCCATCAACTTTCGGAGTCAGATGGTCCAATCGATGATGATTCTCGGCGATTTCAGGCGGCGGCGGCGTTAGAGCGCAAGGGCGAAGGAGCCTCCCTTGTCAGTGCCGCTTCTCTAGCAGACAGCGGTGCTACGATGGCTCACATACAGTGGCAGACGGCTCATCTCCACGGGTGTCAGAGCTTCTAGCTGTGGTCCCTAGCGTCCCATGGCAGCGTTGTTGCGATAGGCTGGTTCCGGCGACAGGGGCGACCCTCGCGGATCCTTCGTGACGGGTCCCGGATCCTCCACGACCACGTGGTCTCTCGGATCCGTCAGATAAGTCGCCGTTAAGCATGTCCGTCGAACAAAGAGGGGACCGCATCTTGATTCTTGACGGCCCACCGACAGATCTGCTTGGCACGTCCGCGGTAACCAGACATGATCTCGAGTCTATCTTTTTTTAAGCAGAAAGCAACGGCACAACTTTCAATTAAGGATGGGCACAAAACAATTTAAGGTGGCGTTTGATAATGCTGAAATCTGAAAGCTGAAATCTGAGAATTATCTCTTATATCTGAATATGTCACATAAATATCTGAAAAATTTAACTATAAAATCCAAAATAATAAAAATAAGGTGAGTAAGTAAACATGTTGAATTCTTCCAATGTTGGATAGAGCACCTCTCATGCTGCGCTGGTGATGTCAAAGCTCCCTACGCTTCTGCTCATTGTTCAGCGTTAAGTGGGTATCACCCACTTAATGGTTCAGAGGGTAACGGCTGGCTTTGTCTATATTCAGATCTTAATTTGTAAATATTTTCAAACGGTCTGAAAATATGAAAGTCTGACCGATTCAGACTTTAGAGGCTGTTCAGCCCAATCAAACGGGGCCTAAATCCAGAAATCAAACCGAATCAGTCTGTTCAGTTCGATTTAGTTCAATTTAGAACTTTTTCCAGTTTGATTCGATTTAAAAAATCTCTAAATCGATTTAAACAAAATCAAACCAAATCATTAAAATCGATTTAATCAAAAAAATAAAAAAATTATTATAGTATTTTATAAAAATGATATTTTTATAAATTTATATTAAAATTATTTTCATTATTTTTAACATAAAAATTAGTATATATATGTAAAAAATAATTAATTTAAATATTTTTATTTATTTTCGGTTTAAACCGAACTAAATCAAACCAAATCGATTCGGTTTAATTCGATTCAATTTAGAAAGGTGATTCGATTTGATTCAGTTTGAAAAAAAAATCTAAATTGAACTAAACTAACCGTGTCCACTCTTACTTTCAACGGACCCGCTTCGCTGAAAGTTCTGGTCCGAAATTCTGTATAACAAAACGTCCGATTTTCACATTTCGCTCTAATCCCGTTCTAAGAATGACAGTAACGATGGGACAGGTGTTAAAAGTCAGGTAAAATTTCTCTTTTACCCTCGAAATCAACCGAGAGATTTAGCGTTATTTTCTTGCATGGGCCTAATCTATTATCTATTAGAAGTGGGAGTCCTTGTTTCATCAACAAGTATATAGTCTCCCTTGTTGTCTAGATACATCCTCTCTCCTCATAATTTTGATTTATCGATATTCAATTGATTGGTGGTGTATACCATTTTATTATACATCAGAAAAATAGTCTTTTATTGTCCATATTTACCATGGACTCATTGTGATCTTTTTCTTTGAACTTAAATAGCATCTTAGGTTTGTGATAAATAACTATATAAATAGTTACAATTTTGTCATACAAAAGATACAAAATAAAAGTAAATATCAATGATAGTAAATTAGATGTAATAGTAATACATTCACCGTGAATTCATGGTCAGTTAATAGTATCTTAGGTTTGTGATAAATAAATATACAAATAGTTACAATTTTGTTATATAAAAAATACAAAATAAAAATAAATACTAAAGATGCTAGATTAGATACAATAGTAATATGACATTTATTAATTTATTTTTGTATAGATTAATGTAAATTATATTTTCATAAATAAAATTATTTTTATTTTTATAAAAAACCAAAATTATAACAAAGTTTCAATTTATTCAAAATAACTTAACACTTTTCATGATAATAGAAATATCTATTACCAAAATCCACTACCCTTGTCACATTTTAAAATGATATTTTATTATATTGATAACTAATAAAGTGTACCTGAACTCTAAACTTAACATCTGACATCATTATTTTACTTTATACAGTCTCATTTTGTGTGTGTGTAAAAAATGTAATTTTAATCACCATTTTTACAAACTTTGTTTTATAATAATTGTCAACATCACATCTTTAATAGTTGATATTATCTATTTTTTAAAATAAAACTAACATTGCATTCTATTATTTTATCGGTTGGTATTATAAATGTATTTTGTGTAAATATAAATGCTATATCATTATTAAAGTATGACATAAATTTAAAATATCTAAATATGTATTTACTAGAAAATTAAATAAAAGTAAAAAATGAAAGCATCTAAAAATGATAAGCTTATTGATAAATCTATTTATTGCTTGGTACTTATTGTTGTCAAATAAGATTCAACAATATATATGACATCAGGATATTTTTTATAAATGTGAAATCAACAATGGTTGAATAGTTCTAGGACATAGTGATGATAAATTACAAAATATTTTATTAATAGATTCTCGGGTAACATGAAATTTTGACAGCATCTTAATTATATGCATTCATAAAGTGTTTGGACTTGATTTTTTATTTGTGTAGTTTTATTTTTAAAATTTATAATCTACATTACGCTATTATAAAATTTAAAAATTTGTTTGGCATGTATTCATTCACGTCCTAGCTTTGCTCTTACATCGCGTAGGGTGTTTGGTTGAACAATAATTTTGTGTACATTTTCATGATAAAAGATTGTATCAAAATAAAGTCTAAGCTAATCAATAAAATATATTTATCAGGTTTGGGAAGATATGATGATAAAAAAATAGTGGATACCATATATGGTGAACAAGGTGGGAGATGACAAGATAAAAAAAGTATCACTTGCTTTTTTTTGTTCATAAAGTAAAACTCTTTAAAACCATAAAATTATAATGATTGTCAAACACCTCTTGTAAGAAGTTTTGTTATAAAAATATAAAATTGTAATAAAATCCCAATTTGTCATGCATACAAACATCCCATTATGATTAATGAATTCAATAATAAAAATCTATTGGTTGGGTTAGATTAAAATTCTTTCTTTCACAATTTTTAGACTGTCAAGATTTAATGTATCTTTAGAATCTTACTTTTTACGGTTTAAGAATTTCAAACCTCTAGGATTTTTGAACTTTTCAAGTGTTTAATTAGTTGTCATATTTCTAATCTTTTCAAATTTCATTTTTCCAATCTTTCCAGATTTCTAAGTTTTCGGAGTTTCCATATTTTGAATCCCTACCCTTTCTAATTTTTTAGATTTCATAACTTTTGATGTTTCTATAATATATTTTTTTATATTTTTTACATTAATTAAAATTTTCTACTTTGCAAATTTCTCTATTTTCTATCTATTAATTAATCATTTTTTATTCACTAAAGTAGGAGTTAGCTACTTTCTATTGGGCTACACAACATTATCTTTGATATCCATTATAATGACCAAAGCATATTTGACTTATACCATTTCACTTCATGTAAATATAAATGTTTGGTTTGCAATAAAAATGTTATCATTTGAGCAATTCTCTCTCTCTCTCTCATATTTTGTTGAAGATGTTGGCAGTTGAAAGAGTCAAATAAATAAGAAAACTTTATATTGCAACCAAGTCATCAAAGTAGTTACTTTAAATCTCACAATATTTTAATGATACATATTGTGAACTAAGTCATCAAAGTAGTTACTTTTCGACCTTTCACTAAATTTTCAAAGTCTCTCATATTCAATTAAAAACCTTTAAATGCTTTCTAATTCAAACCTAGCTAATACATTTAAATAAATAATCATGAAATCCACAAACTATCTAAAATATTGCCTTCAAAATAAAATACATCATGTTATTTAAACTACGTGAACAAAGGTGTTGTCCCCTCGTCCAATCGTCCGATTTTCATCTGTGTTACAAGTGCCTACTGGCATCTCTAGCCGTTTTTATCTCCACCTCTCAGTGCCATATCCGCCCCCATCTCCTCGCCGTTACTACCTCTCCCTCCTTGCACTGGCATCTCTAGCCGTTTTCATCTCCACCTCTCAGTGCCATCTCCGCCCCCATCTCCTCGCCGTTACTACCTCTCCCTCCTTGTCGTTTCTCTCTCTCTCTCTCTCTCTCTCTCTCTCCCTTCTTGGTTGGTTTGCTCGGGCGAATGCTGTTTGTTCATCCTGTCTCCCCCGATCGTTCGATCAACATTGAGCCGCTCGATTCGTCCTCCAATTCTTCCGCCAACTTTCTTTTGTCAGCCATCCGTTCTTACAGAACACGTCGCATCCCACATAACACCATAGGCCCTGCATTATGGGCTTGGTGTATGCATCGGAGAATGACACCTCGTCCATGTAGAAAACACCGCTCTCCTCTCTATGCAAGGCTACAGTGTTGCCGTTCTAGAGGAGATTTGCTAGAGTGAAGTAAAGAGGATATCTGTAGCCTATGAGACCCCTCCCCTACCTCTCGCCAGTTCATGTCAGTTTTTCACCTTCTCTGGATTCTGATTGGCTTCATGATTCTCCTCTTTCCTGCCAGCAACGTCTTAACTTGACACGATAAGAGGAGTTGTCGCTAGACCCCTCAATGGTGACAATGGCTGGCCTTGGAGTGCAGTCCATGGAGTAGCTTTACCCCTTCCCCTAGGCTCCTATGCTTTTTCTTTTATATATGTGATTATATTTTTTTATCTACACTTCATCGTCCATTTTTCATGGAGCAACTTTACTCTCTTTTCTTATTATTCTTAATAGGTTGGTCGTCAACTTTTGTACTCTACATGAAAAAGAGTCTTGACACACCCAAATGCTACTTTTTAAGTATATAAGGAGACTTCACGGTAATGTTAAAAATGTTTTCCCATTCTGTATATTTTCTTTTTTTCTATATGCAGTTATCTTTTTTATGTTCTATTTGTTTTTCAATACCTTTTCTCTTTATGTGTACATTTGGCAATTGAGATGTCTTTAGTAACATATTACATTTCTCGTGTTTTTCTCTTTACATACGTTGTTAAATTTTTTTATCTTTACTTCTTCATTCCTTTTCCACCATAGGTTACTCTCTTTTCATATTCCTATCCCGCATTTCTCATTATATATGAGAAAGAAGTCAAAGAGTGATGGGTGGGGAATCCCAATTTATTATTCTCTTACCTAGCAAGAAGTGTAATAGAATTAGAGGTTCTAAAATTGGAAAGAAATGTCTAACAAATGTGACTTTATTTTTTATAAATGCCAATCCAAATGCCCTGATTATATTCTATGATTTAAACTTAGTTTTGTACCATAAATGACCTAGATATTTTATTGAAAGTTTCACTCAAAAGAAAGTAGCCATTTCTTATAATTAGTATTTTTTAAATAAATGAATATTTTTAATTTTTTTTGGTGAATGTAAGATAAAGCAACTGTATTAATATAATTTATAAAATTTAAGAAAGGACTTGAGTTGATTTGAAATTGGTTCAAAATATGATTAAATCAAATTCATCTAATCTAACTTGCCACTTCTTGATTATGACCAAGGTAATCATATCTGAAAATTGAAAAATGTCAATTCACATTATAAACTTAAAATGTCAAAAGTAAAAATGAAATAAAGTAAGATGTAAACTCTTAACTAAAAAGAAATTCTCAAATTTAAAATTTCTATCTCCGAAGTTTAACTGAAAATTTGAATTAGGCTTTGTAGACTCAATTAGGATTTGGAGCAATTTCTGTAGGTCTCAGTAGCGGACCAATTCGAAGAATTAGGCTTTGTAAACCCAATTAAGATTTGAATTAATTGTTATACCTAATCCAATTGGGATCGGGTGATGTCGTCATAAGATGAGTTTAGTTTAAGTGAAAATTAGACTAGATCTGAATGTTCGTTCCCATTCAAGTTCTTTTGTGTGTCAAAAACATTTGTGCATTGTTATTGTTGACGCAAGAGGATCCCACTTTCTTTCTTTTAGGATTTTTTTTTGTGAAGTGGAAAGTTTGTTGGTCAGGTGGGACACATTAATGTTGTCAATTCGGAATTTGACTTGCTATGAACAAAGTAAAATTTGAAAACATATTCCTCACTCACCTCTTTATATAACTTATTTGAGATGTATTCATGCATGGATGATAGCTTATCGTGACTCAGATTTTTGATGACTAAGTAAAAATTTTGTATCAAAAGCATGAGTGGCCTTTTTGTTACTACGTGTCTAATTGACATAATATTTTTGTCCTACCTATTTTAGATTGATTTATGATAATTTATGTTGTAATATTTACTTCTTGCTAGGTTGTGGTGGATGTCTTCATTCTCCGCATCTTATTTTGCTTTCAAAATTATGTTCATTTTCATTTGGAATGTATAAGTCTAGAAATATAAAAATATATCATAACTAACTAGAATCAATCAATGTTTACATTGGTTGCAAATAAATAAATATGATAATAATAATAAAAATAATAATATAAAAGGAGTGTTGTTTATAATATTATAATCAATCTTTATAAATGAAAGTTGTTAAATTCATATAAATGTCACTCAAATCAATGTCAGTTTGATTACCGGTTTATGTGTATATTTGAAGAGTAAACTATAACATTTATAATTTAACTAATTTTTTATAATGTACTTATCTATCATAAGAATTTATCTCAATTATCTTATAAATTTATATATAATCGGTATATAATATATCATTCGAATACGTGCGAAGCACGTGATTTGACTAGTTAAATAGACGGTACACTAAAGTTTTAAAAATATATTGATTATTATAATGTTGTTAAATAAACAATTAAATTAGGTCTATCCAAATAGATAAAATTTTAAATCAATTATTTAAGAATATTAAAAATAAATTATTATATTTAAAGATGTATAAATTTCAGTTTTAATTTAAATTTAAATATAATAATTTATTTTTAATATTCTTAAATAATTGATTTATAAATTTCAGTTTTAATTTAAATTTAAATAAAATATATTTAAACTCAAATTAAAAATCTTAATTTAAAATGATTGGAGTCCATTATATAATTTTATCTTTTTCATTCTTCATTCGTGATCATTTGTTAACTTTTTCTCATGTCTAATTTGTCGTATTAGATACGGTTACGCCGAGCTAATTTAACCTTATCTCTTTGCATCTTTTGTGCCATCAACATTAGAGTCATGTATGATACAAAAATCTTGATATAAGTCAAATGACATATTTTTTTGCTCCAAATATATTGATATTATGTAGTTTTAAATAAAACATGATAAATACGAGGGTTAAACAAATTTTTTTAATAACATTTTTTTTCCAAATAAAATAATACTTTATAATCATAAATACATATAACTAATATCATAAAATAAATTAATTACTATAAATACTTTTATTAATATATAAAAATTTATATAAATTCATTATGATAATTTTTGTTTCAAACATGATGTAATAAATAGATTAATATTTTATATTATAATTAAATATCTATAAAATAAAATATAATAAATTTGTTTGAACATATTGATAAATTAGCTATAATTTTAATATGTACTTTGTAATATTAATATAACAAATATTTTAATATGTACTTTGTAATATTATTTTATAACTATAAATTAGTTATAATCATCATGTTGAAATATTTTATTTATTTAAATATGATAATTCTTTAAGTATGATATAATAAATAGTTTAGTATGTACCGTTTAAAAAAAATCGCCACCACGGTCTCCCACGGACAACAACATTCATCGTTTTGGAAAGATATTTTTGACATTTTTAAATTAATATAACATAGAATGCATAGGGTGTTATTTGACCGTTGAATGGTTGATGAAAATATTTTGGTTGGTGTACTAATAATTAATAATTTAATTTTATTAAGTTAAGTGGAAATAAATTTTATTTTTAAATTTTTATTATGTTTTATTTAAAATATAAAAACTACTAAAATTTTCATTTTCAAAAATTTTTAGATTTTTTTATAATTTATTAAAGTATTTTATAATCTGCTACCAAGTTTCAAGTCTTGTGTAGTCATAGAATTAAATGTTAGTTTGATTTTAATTGTTCTAAAATTATAATTGGTAAAATTAATACCAAAATTAAATTTTGTTTTACATAATGATGATTAGGACATCAATTTCATACTTAATAATTTTTTTGAATGCATAAATATTATAAATAGTTTTAGTTTGTTTATTTAATGTATATAAATTGTATATATGTTGATTCATATTATTTTATTCATAAAAATTACAATTAAAATAGTAAGTAGTAGTTTTATAGTATGAGTTTTATATTATATAATTATTATTTAATGGCACTCAATACATGTGATGTTTGATAGCATGTTAAATGATGATCATGGACATGGTTTAATTGTCATGACATAGTGGTTAAGTTTACGAAATTGTTTATTAGGGTCTAGATGACTATTTATTTATCTTTAAAATTTATGTTGTAAAATTTATTACCTTCCATGTGATGTACTCCTCTTTGTTAAAAGTAATATTTCTTATTAAGATAAGTTTTTATTAAGATATAGATATTACGTGCATATATTTTGATAGAAATGTATGTTCTACAAGTTAATCATATATGATATGATTCGACATTTATAGAAATATTGCATCCAATTGATTAGACAATTCTTCATTAAAAACTCTTATTAGATGCATATATTATAATAAAGTCCTTAATCAAATGCAATGATGATTAAATCATGATGAGATCATGATAATGAGATTATTCATTTAGAGATACTTGATTTAAATGTTCCTAGTCATAAGATACTTGTGACGAGGCATCAAGGATCGAGATAGACTGGTGTGTGTGATGTCTTCTCATATGATGAGAACGACCGATCTCATTGGTCATTAGTGTGGAGACACTGAGATACATATACAGGTGCTCATTAGTTGAATGAGTTCATTGAACTGACCAAATTAACAACCTTGAATGGTATCTTACTGAACTGTCAATCATGATTTTCTATTATCACGATTGCATGGTTGGACCTTTGACCTGAGCTGCCAAAGATGCCTTGTTGGGTGAAATTTGTACTTTGACCAATGACTTATGGATCACTATTTAGATTGTCCAGTATAGCGATGGATCAGGTACAAGAAAAACTTGATGGAGACAATTGAACTGACAATAAGGAATTGTCCACTCTCGGTAAGTGAGAGTGAATGTCCTATGAGATAGTACTCTAAATCCCTAGCCAGGGTAGATAGAATGATTGGAAAAGGAGTTTTCCAATTGATCCAATTTCGAGTACATAATCGTATAGAGTCGGTACATAAAGAAGTTGATAGTCGACGTTGTACTCTTTTCCGACCAGGACATTGGAAGGACGAGGGTTTATATCCATGCGGTAACTAATGATGGAAAGGCTCAATGGAGATAAGATTATCCCCATATCTATTTGGGATCATGAGATGCGTCTTGTACCCTTCATAATGGATAGGCCAATTAATTTGTTATCGAATAAAAAATTTAATTTAATTAAATAGAATTGTTCTATTTCATTTAGGCCTTAACCAAATATGCTATTGGGCCTAGTGGGTCACACACATAAGGACTTATCCACAAGTACAGAGGCAAGGGTGTAATTTATGGAGATTTTAGATTTTTATGAAAAATCCTAAAATTCTCTATAAATACTAATGGTTTTAACCAAACCCTATAAGGCCATGGGTGTTAACCATGTCCTCAGCCTTTTCCCTACCTCCTTCTCTCTCTAGAAGGTGTTCATGTTGGGAATCGGTCCAATCAGATTGGCGCAGCGGAAAATTTACGATTCCCCGTATATCATTGTCTTGGTCTCGATCGAAACCGAACGACATCGCCAAAACCGGTATACGAAACGATTTCGAATACGTACCTTTGTGGGATTCAAATAATCCCTAAAGATCGGAGAAGATCGAGCGTTCTCACGCTCGTTCAGCCACTCAAGTGTGCGGCCTCTAGTCGTATCCACACGAGCCGCCTCCATAGTTGGGTTCTCCTTCGCGTCGGACCTTTCGACTCGCCCCGGATGAAGTCCGATCGACTCTCGACGGCCTCCAGCATGGGAAAACGTGAAGGAGAGAGGTAAGGACGAATTTTGCAGCCTTGGCTTGTGGGGCTCATGCTCAATTCGCTATTATATAGAGAATTTGGAGTTTTTCACAAAAGCCCCTCCTTTCTCTATATTTACACCCTTGCCCCCAAACTTATGGATTAGCCCTTATGTGTGTGACCCACTAGGCCCAATAGCTCATTTGGTTGAGGCCTAATTAAAAGAATAACTTCTTTTAAATTAAATCTATTATCTCATAATAGATTTAACGGCCTACCGATCATGAAGGGTACAAGCCACATCCTATGATCCCAAACGGCTTCGGGGATAAACTCCGCTCCAAAGAGCCTTTCCATCATCGGTTACCACACGGATATAAAACTTCGTCCATTCAATGTCCCGGTCGGATAGGAGTACGGCATTGACTGTCAACTCCTAAATGTACCGACACTATGGAATCTTGTACTCGTAATTGGATCAATTGGAAAACTCTTTTCCAATTATCCTATCTACCTTGGCCAAGGATTTAGAGTACTATCCATAGGACATTCTCTCTCTCCTACCGAGAGTGGACGATCCCTTATTGTCCGCTCAATTGCCTCCACCGGATTTCCCATATACCCAATCCATTAACTATACAGGACCACAATACTAAGTGATCCATAAGTCAATAGTCAAAGTACATGGTACGCCCGGCAAGACATCTTTGGCGACTCAGGTCAAAGATCCAACCGTGCAACCGTGATGATAGAATAGCACGATCGACAGTTCGGTAAGATACCATTCAGGGATTCTATACTGGTCAGTTCAGTGAACTCATTCCTCTAATGAGCACCTGTATATGTATCTCAGTGTCCCCACACTGATGACCAATGAGATCGGTCATTCTCATCATATGAGAAGATATCATATACACTAGTCTTCCTGGATCCTTGATGTCCCATCTCGAGGATCCTACGACTAGGAACATTTAGAGTACATGCTTCTAGATGATTGATCTCATTATCATGATCTCATCATGATTCAATCATCATTGCATGCAACCTAGGACTTCATTACGATAGACGCATCTAGTTAATGCAAGTAATGAAGATTATGCCATTTATACTAAATAAGATATTACAAGAAATGTAAAATCATATCACATATGATTGGCTTGTAGGGCATACATTTCTATCAGTTCATGGGTGCTGGAGCTTCGTTTGGAAATAGTTCTTGAGGCCGACGTGAAGGGAGAACCGGCTGTGGATGAAGTTCGTGTGGATACCACTGAAGATCGAAGATTTGAATGAGTTTAAGAGATTGAGAAGCTCATCTCCTGTCTCTTCATGGGATTATATGAATCCTTATCAGGTATATTTGAACCCGATTTGATCGATTTTCGATTTTCGTCCTTCGATTTTGATCGAGACATATTATAAAGAAACCCATAGAAATCGTCATTTCCACTACATCAATCTTTTATGGATGATTCCTAATAGTGGTATCAGAGCCTAGTTTAAATCTTGGTCAAAACTGATATTGAATCGACGTTATTTCATGTAATTTATGTGCTCTTGAATCTGTGCAAATGTCTGTTTTGTCGAGGACACCATAATCTGTATATGATCCAAATAAGAGATTGGTTGGCTTCTGTAGAATCTCGCAATATAGGGCTTTCCAACACTGTAAACCATTTGAAGTTTGGATCTCTGTAGAGTTCAGGAGAAGCCCCAAAAGTTGGTGTTTCGATCATGCCTGAACTGTCACCCCCGTTTGGATGAAATTGAGGCTTGAAAAAGGTTTTAGGAGATGAGTAATGTGATTACCTAACCTTTCCTCATGATATCCAGCTTTGAATGGTGGCGAAGGAAGAGAATTTGAGATTTCTCCGATGAACTAGGGTTCTGCAATGGGTCTGGCGGTGCCGGCCTGTTTCTCCCTGATTACTTGTCATTATAAAATTTTTATATGAAGAGATATATACAAATTTGGAAACATCATTTGATGAGGATTCCATATTATATTTTTTAAGAATTTTTGGCTTTCGGGATAAGGAGTTATCATTGTTGCAAGATGGTGATTTCTACTGTGGAATCCAGATGACTTCCACCTCTTCTTTCTCATTTTACAGTTTGTTTGCCATTTTTTTTAGAGAAGAGGCTGACTTTTTTGAATTCCTTATTAGGTGAAGATTCCAACTTTTTTTTTTTGGATTTTTTGGAGCCCTGGATAAGGTGATAAGTTCGATTCTATGTGATCGACTTCTTTCTTGATGAACAGTATCATTGGGTGGAGGGGGCGGGCGCATGCGGTGCACCGCGCGGTGCAAGCACCATGGCCAAGGCGCCGGTGCAACGCGCCAGCAGGGTGGCTCATAGGCACCACACCGAGCGTCCAATCCGCGTGGCGTAATGCACTCATTGTATTTTTAAATGATTTTAAATTGTTAAAAATGATAAAAAATCAGAAAAATTGTCATAAAATTCCAAAATTCTGAAAAATTCTGTAATATTATTTAACATATTTTAAAATGTTTTATGGCATGTTAGATTATGTTGATCCATATTCACATAGGTTCACTTATAGTTAAACTTTAAAATTGTTTTAAAGGTTTAACTTAAATAATTAGTATCTTAATTATTTTTTAAAAAATGAGATTTTACAGGATATAAATTAGAACATTAATTTTTTATTTTTCACAATATTGGGAATGCATGAATGTTCTAAATAGTTTACATATGTATGTTTATATCATATAAATTGTTTATATGTTGTTGTCATATTATTTTCATGCTATTTATTTCATGAAAATTCGACATGCATGAAATTAAGAATGTAAAAAATAAAGTATATAATTTTACATTGATATATATGATATATCTAATATAATTATCATGTATGCACTCTAGTTCATGTGATGAATATTAGTGTGTATGGAGGTGATCATGGAGTTAATGTGCTTGGCTTGTTATTGATTTTATATTGTGTTGGCTATGTTATTAAATGGGGCCTGTGTGTGCCTCCTCTCTTTCTATACAATCTGATTGTACATTCTAGCTCCCTCCATCAATGTATTATCCTTGGTTAAAACCAAAGTTTATTATAAAGTTATGTATATTTGCGAGTCTGCATACCCTTAAGCCACTTATAATTGTTAGAAGCTAGTTCGTGGAAGGTTGGAGAGAGGGACCACTTGGAGAAGCACCCTTCTGAAGTGGGATCATGCCAACTCAATATTTTGAAACAAGGATTGTAGACACGTCAATTTGGCCTGATTCGGAGCCCCAGACTCCTATTCCATGGGCGATATCTTTTATTTGACCATTATTTGATCCAGATACCTTGTAGAGATGAGGTAGGGACGTTGGTGGAGACCCCCATAAGTTGGGAATGGACCGATGATTTTCGAAGTAATGCCATAACCTTCGAACGAGAGTCACTCGTTAATCGTGAAATCATGAAGCCTGCTC
The DNA here is from genome assembly GCA_036172225.1 of Cryptocoryne crispatula var. balansae. NCBI lineage: Eukaryota > Viridiplantae > Streptophyta > Magnoliopsida > Alismatales > Araceae > Cryptocoryne > Cryptocoryne crispatula. The sequence continues at coordinate 19,303,097 of CM069924.1, forward strand.
AATGACCGACCTTGAATGGTCCTTAATTGAAGGTCATGGGAGTCCCACGTGTGTTCTGTAACATTAAGGGTTTTCGAGAAGTCATTTCGGTAGTCGTCGATCAATGACGGCTTTCGTTATGACTTTTCGATCTGTACTAACATGGCTATTCTGGACCATGTGTTAGGCCTTTGTGGTCACCACCGGGCCTTTTCAGGTCATCCAGGTTGATTCTAGCCATATATTATCATCAACTGGGGCCAAACGGCCGTTTCGGTCAATTTTAGGGTTTCCTAGTTTTTCTTCCTTTTCGAGTCTTCTTCGATTTGCAATTGACAACACGTTATTCCGAGGTCGGGGCTGGTCGTGGTGAGCGCAGAAGCAAAGTCGCACCCGATAGATCCTAGATTGCTACTCGACTTTTTCGACAACCCATATTTGGCCATATCTCTCTCTATTCCTATCATAATCTTTCTGTTCTTTTTTCTATATCTTTGTTTTGTGATTATACATCCTCCTATTATTTTTTCACATTTTTTTGCATTATTTTTAGTCTATTAATCTGAAAAATAAAAAAGGGGTTAGAGATAACACGAATCCGGTCAGTTTCTATTTAGTTGTGTGTTTTATGTTATTTTCTTTACATATACTCCACTTTGTTTAGTTCTAATTGTCTTTTTCATTTGTTTGTTTGTCTAGTTGAATAGGAAGTCAAGCACCCATGCATTGAGGACTCTTCTTCATCGACCGACCGAAGAAGGAGAAGCTTTGACCCGCACTCTTCCTGCTAAGGTACACATGGTCATTTTTATTTCATGAATTGGAACCTGCGGTTCCTGGAGACATGTCTTAATTTTCTTTCTTCTCATCCTCCTCCCATATGACCCGAATTGTCTCTTCGGTGATCGAGTGGCGTCGAGGGATGAAAGTTCATGGATCAATGTGAGTGTGGGACCAAGGTGAAAGTGTTTTTCATGTTTTCTTCCTTCCTTTCTCATCCCCTCTTGAGGTGGCGATCTGGATTCACAGACTTCCCTAAAAGGGAGAGCCCTGTTGTGTCTTTCGGAGTCGACAGCTTTGTGGTGACCACGGTGGGAGAAAATAAAAGTCATGGTGAGATAACATAAAAGACATGGTGGGATAACATAGTAAAATATGGTGGGATAAAGCGTAAAACATGGTGGGATAAAAAGTAAAACATCGTGGGATAAAAGAAAAGGCATGGTAGGATAAAAGAATAAAACATGGTGGGATAACATTGGTAATGATGAAGAATGAAAAAGAGATGGATGTGAAAACAAATAAAATTATGTAGAAAATAGTTGAAGATATAGATTGTCTATTGGAGGTCAAGACACCTAATTGGGAACCATCATCCCTCTAATGTTCAATTTTGGCTTATCTGTGAGTGTGAAGAAATGACCAAGCTATCGTAGATTTTATTGAAGGGGATCTCGGGCCCAGTCATCTTCACCCTCAAGGTCTTCAACATCAATGCATATAATACATATTAAATGAACATAACATAACTAAGTGACAGATGGTAGGAGTGATGTGAAGTGCAAAATGGAATGCTGGTGATGATGTGAGATTGATGTGAAACTGAGTGAAGTCTTTAGGTGTGGTCCATCAATGTGCATCGACTGCCTGATTCATCAGCACCATGATAATACTCGACTGGGTGGCACTCCCTTTATTTTTGTCGCTGGGCTGGCATCACGTTCCTTCCGGAATACCGATCTCACCAATTCACCTGTTGGACTTAAAAGGTTGGCTGCACATTTTTGATTAGTACCCAACAGACGAAATTGTCATATGAAGCATATTTTTCCCAAAATGGACAACTGAAATTTTTACTATTATAACCATCATTTGGAAGTCAAAACAATGTTTTTGATGATGGTTCCTTTATCAAAAATGTCATTCACAACATTTTGGACAATTTCTAATTTTTTGAGATTTTTTTGAATTTTTCAAATTTTTTGGTCCATGTGACCCCATACACCCGGGGGGTGGGGCACATGCGCCCTACCCTCAGGAAACTTTGTCAAATACGAATTTGACTTAAAATTGGACTAATCCTCCTCTATAAATACTCTGCTAAGCTTGAAAATTGATCTTATCTCTGCCTATATGGCTCCTCCTTCTAAGAAGATGCGTTCTAATCTGGGAAGAGCAATTTCTAGCATTTTAGGACATGTGAAGGGGAGGATTTTGGCAAATCAGGTAAGAAAACCTTATTTTTTAATTGTGATTTTTTTTAATTTTTTTAATTTTTTTAATTTTTTAAAAATTTGGGCCCAGGGGTGGGGCACTTGGCCATGTGCCCCCATATGAGGGCACATGTGCCCTACCCCTAGGGCAAATTTTTTTATTATGAAAATACAGATACCTGACAGCCCCTTTTGATTGTTTTATGTAGAATTACCTTATTTTTCTAGGTCCTCGATGATTTTGTTCACTTGCCTGGTTTAAAGATCTGCTTGGAGTGCTTCATTTATCGGTGAAATCAATCCTGAGTAGTTGGGGCTTGACTGGTCTTCTGGTTCATGCAAAACACTATGCAGAATATCACTTGGACATTGGATTGATGGGTGCTTTGGTAAAGCTATGGCATCCTGACACTCACACCTTTGTCTTTAACTATTTTGAATGCACCATCCTGCTAGAAGAGGCAGAGTTGTTTCTTGGACTACCACGTACTAGAAAAGGTGAAATTGTGAACATGTTTATCCCTTCTGGATCAATGTCTTGCCTTGAGTTCTTGCAGGATTTCATGGTGATAGAGAAAATCAGCTCACTTATCGCCGAAAAATAGATCCATCTTCAAAAACTGGCAGCTTGGACAATCTCTACTTTGTCTTCTCGCGGTCTTGATGAGACATATCTTCTTCATGGCTCCAAGGGTTTTGCTACCTACCTTGCTGCCGTGTTCTTGTTTCCCACAGAAGATGGCTTTCTGGAGCAGGGACAACTCTCATTTATTCGCAGAATCTGTTGCGGCAAGCGGCTTGGTCCTTTAGTGCTCGGTTTTCTCTATTGTGGCTTGTCTTCTTCTTGCGTGGGACATCCTATGTTTGGCAGTGCTTTTCTGTTTGCTTGTTGGGCAGATCTTCACTTCAAGTTTGATCTATCAGGCAGTGCTACTACCACTTCATGGCTTTTCCAGCGCATTCCTTTGTTCCCATATGCTGTAGTGCTCGATTTTCTTGACATAATTTCCAGCAAATGTGCTTCATTAAAGAAACAGGCAGACTGGCATATCCATCTTGCTTCAATGAGTCATTCAGGCTTCATGCATAGTCCAATCATTATGCAACAGAGAGATGTTCAAATTTGTTTTGCTCTTGGCGTGGATCTTCGATGGGTTACTAGATCGGCTTTTGTTCTGTACAATCCGCTCAGGTGTCATTTTCAAATCGTTTTGTCTCGCCATGAACTGCCTAGGCTTTCACACTTGACTCTCATAAAAGACAGGAAGCTTGATATAGATGATGACATGGAAAAAGCTAAGACATCCATTGTCTTGTGGAGTATGAGTCGACTGTAGCGTCCAGGCACACTTATCGAGGAGAGTCCAGATGACCAACGTTGCTATCTTTCTTAGTTGCAGCTTCTTTGTACCTAATTATCTTTTTATTGCCATTTTCTTTACATGCTTGTCAAGCAAAATTTGGTCATTTATGAATAAAAAATGAATTTTGTTATGTCAATTTTGCAATAGAAAATTCACAAAATTTTTACTTATGCTTGAAAAATTGTCGATGTGTGACCAAAACAATGCATGATAGAAACAACTATTTTACAACATGATTTGCAAGATTTAACAGTAAAAAAATGGTTTTTTCATAAAATTTAAACATGCATTTCTTTTCAATAATTTTTTCTCAGCAATTCAGACATCCATTTGAAATTCTTTTAGTGGCGTTGTAATCAGCTCAATTTCAAGAGTGGCAGGGTAATTTTTAAATTTTTTATGATTTTGACATATTTTTACCACTATAAATAGACCTATCGCCCCTACTAGCTCATTTCACCACTCACAACCTCTCTCTTCACCAGAGCTATTCTGATTTCTATACTTTTAGAGCTGAAATCGCATTCAAAGGTCAGTACTCCAGTTAAAGAAAATGTAGATCTCTCCATTCTCTTTGTTTTGACTATGATTTCACGCGATTCTGAGTTCGTTTGAGCTACTTTCGAGTCAGATAAAGATTGGTGCAGATCTAGGGTCCATGTGCCTTGGACCCAGGGCGCATGTGCCCTCAAACCAGGGCACAAGGGCACGTGCTCTCAAGTCAGGGCGCATGTGCCCTCAAGTCAAGGCACATGTGCCCTCAGATCAGGGCGCAAGGGCATGTGCCCTGGGGTTAGGGTATGTGCCCTAATACTAGGGCGCATGGGCCCCTAGTTTGGGCACATGTTAGCTTCAACATTCTTGTATTGCTAATTGTTTTGGACTTGAAAAATTGACCAATTTTGAAATTTGCAGATGCTGAAGAGGGTTCGACGTGCATGTGCGCATGATGACGAGGCTGGCCCTTCTGAGCTAGCAGCCTCGCACGATGTAAATGTCCTTTGAAATGGCCAAAAATTCTCTTTCATCTTTGTGATTACTTCTTGACTAGAACAACTTTTCCATTTACAGGGAAGGATCAAGTCGCGCATCTCATGGTAGCTGGTATGATTGGCATACCGAGGTCTTCAACCGTTCCAGCGTCACCGCCTGGAAGAGATGGGATTTGGTCCCATCCTGCATATGTCAGTACTTTGGGAGGACTTGGCTTTGATCTAGGTTCTAAGGGATCACTGGGATGCTGTGACTTGCTCATTTCTACTTCCCTGGGGGCATATGATCCCTACTTTGGAGGATGTGGCCCATATCACGAGGCGTCGGGTTTATGGGCGCACCGTCACTAGTTGCACATATGGTAACTATGCCGAGATGGCGGTGGCACTCCTTTCTTACTCCCTGCCTCGGTCACATGAAGAGGCAGTTCTGTCGATCACTTGGAAGGAGTGTTTCAAGTTAGTGGGCCTGACAGAGGCTCAGATGTAGCGAGGCAAGCATACCAAGGACTACGAGGATCGCCAGATTTGTCAGGTATCTGCGACACAGTGCAGTCCTCTCGGGTCAGTGGAGGAAGATAGGGATCTCCACCAATTTCTACTCTTATTTTTTGTCACTTGTTGCTGGGCAACAAGACCGAGAAGGTTCACCTGCGGTTCCTTCCGCTCTCGGCTGACGTGGAGTCCATTGGTGAGTATGCCTGGGGTGCAGCGGTCCTGGCGCATCTGTTTGCTAGTCTCTCTCCTGATAGTGGTACTATCTTTGTGGGCGGCTTCACACCTTTTCTTGAGGTATTTCTCTTTCTATTGCTTGCTTTGCTGTTGCATGTTATACTTGTACTAACAAAGTGTTAATTTCAGGTGTGGAGTTACCTTTACCTTCCACTAGGCTGAGGTTGACTGGATCACCCATTTCACATGCCTTTGATGGCGCACTGGCATGCCATCCGTGACACCACTTCCTATGCACACCAGCTCCTTCGTCTTCGAGGCAAGCTATTGAGTCTTTCTCCTGCACGGGTACATCTCCTTGTTCTTCCTTGCTTTTGTTTGTTGATTGCTGATCCTTTCCTTTCTTGTAGGTATGCTGGTGCCCATATCTGATCACAGATGATAAGAGTGCCGAGTGGGTAGAGAAGGGTGCCCATCTCTTCAGCCGTGACATCTACCTCTATTGTCTGAACGAGGTGTAGCCACTCTAGGTTATCAAGAGTGGTGCCCTCCTCCTCCTTCCAGACACAACCATAACACCAAGGGGTTGATACATTCAATGAACTGGGCAGCCTTATAACGATCTGCCTTGGAGGATTGGGAGGCTGAGGGCACAGTGGTTTTCTCAACTGCCGTGGATGATAGAATTTACTCGCCATTATAGTGTGGCCTACAGTTATCTTTTTGACTATGCTGGCCATGTTAGCCTTTTCCACTGTCTCTTTGTTATCAATGCATTGCCTTGTCTCATAAAATTTCTTTTTTTTAGGATTCCCGGGGTGTGCTCACCTAGTATTGAGCACAAATCCGTGAGTTGGAGGAAGAGGTGGCCTCTCTCAAGGTAGCTCTACAGGCAGAGGTATGTGTATGTCTTGTGTTCTTCAATTATACTGCCAGATATTTGACTTGCTTTATGTACTTGCAACGCATGGCCCACTCAGAGGGTGTTTCTTCTTCTGAGGAGGTGAGAGCCTTAAAAGATGGGCTGGCTATTGCGAGACAGTCTTTGGCGGAGAAGGAGATCACGATAACATCTTGATAGTTTCTACCAGACTTGTTCCTTCACTGTCTAAGCCTTATACATTGCTTGTAGGTGGCTGCACTAGAGCGATCAATTGCTGCTTCTTCTTCGGAGTCCTCTTCCAGAATCCAGGCCTTGGAGGCTGAGTTGCAGGCTTGGGTGCCCACTCTTGAGATGGCTCATCTTCGATTGGACTTTGATGCAGAGCTACTGGCACGGGACCGGCGCCAGTTTGAGGCTCTTCTTGAGGAGCAGAACCATCATGACGCTGCCCTCCACGAGCGGTTCGAGGCACTTCGCGAGATGGAGAGCCAACATATAGCTGCCCTTCGTGAGCGAGATGCCGCGATCTGTGCCATGGAGCATAGGCAGTACCAGACACAGATTGATCTTGTTTTTGCTCAGGCGGAACTACGTTTTCACCGTGAGATGGTCCACCAGTCTACTCAGAGCCGGACCCATCAGAGTGGCACCAATTAGAGTGGTACCCATCAGAGTGGCAGCCATTAGAGCGGCACATGGACCCACCAGAGCAGTTCGCACTAGAATCGGGGCCGCATAGCACGGGGTGGAGTTGATCTAGAGAGGAGCCATACTCTGAGTGTGGCTGACTACTTAGTTTCTTCTCCTGAGCATAGGGACGAGTAGAATCTAATTTGTATGCCCAGTATCACTGTATCAGGCTTCTAACTTGTATCTTGTTTCATGAATGAATTAGTGTTTGTGTCTATTTGTCTTGTTTTGGTTAAGTCTGCAACATCAGTTCAACAATTTTGATTAGTATGACTTGGTGGCTTGGCCCTTTGCTTTTGTCAAAGGGCATAGCCTTCTTAACATGGCGAAAAATAAGGAGTGAAAAAAAAGCAAATGTGGAGAGGGTTAAGAAAACTTACCTGTGTGGCGAGAATCCATCCTCCTTGCTATGTAGTGCCTAAAACACTTAATAAAAGGATCAATTCTATCCATGTCTCATCCCTTTGCCTATTTTTCATTTGGCTTGACTTTGAGTCAAAGGGAAGAGCCTTCTTAACAAGGTAGAATAAAATAACTGTGAAATAAAAATGATGGTAAGGGTTGAGAAAATTTACCTACTGTGATGAGAATCTTTTCCTTCTACATTGAAGTCCTTGAACACTTGATAAAAGAGGATTAGATCTTCACCATGACTTATCCCTTTGCCTATTACGGTCAACTTTGACTTAGATTAAAGGGAAGAGCCTTCTTAACAAGATAAATAAAAGCAAAAATGGACATGCAATGCAGGAATGAAAATATGCATGACATAAACATAAACATAGATGCAACTAAGGCAATGATCATGATTGAGCTAAATTGCATTTTTTTGGGTTTTCTTTGAAATATTTGTTTTATATTTTTTTTTTTTTGGATTTTTAAAATGTGATTTTTTTAGATTTTTTTGAAATATGCATTTTTAAAATTTTTAAAATATGCATTTTTCTGGATTTTTGAAATATTCAAATTTTTTATGGAGAAAATGCTGGTATTAGAGACAGTTCATCGATCTTTGAAATTTGTCAAGACTCAAATGGTAGATACCATGTGCAAAATAAAGTTCCCTACCTAGTGTCGACTCCAGAAATGGGTTCCGGATCGGCACCTCAATATAAGAAGGTGAAATATGGAATAGGAGAAAAAGGGAATGAATCAGAAAACACTCAGAAAGCAGTAAAGACTCCTCACCTCGATCCCACACTCACATTGATCCCCGAACTTTCATCTCACGGCGTCGCTCGAGCACCGGAGATGGTTCGGGTCATGTGGGAGGAGAGTGAGGAGGAGATGAATTTAGAACATGAATAAGAAGGGTGGTCGCCAGGAGCCGCGGGCTCCGCTTTATAGAATGACAACAAGATTGAGTTGTTTTGACCGTGTACCTTAGTGCGGGAGATCGGCATATGGGTTCAACCTTCTTCTTCTTCGGCCAGCCGATGAAGAAGAGTCTCCCAACCGATGCTAGCTTGATAAACCTGTGCAACTAGAACAATAAACCAAGTGAAAGAAAATGATTAGAACTATGGGAAGTGTAGTAACCGTAGAGAGAATATGAGAAAGAAGCAATTGGAATCGAACTCACCGGATTGGGGTGAGCCTTAACCCCTTTTTTTTGTATTTTTTTTGATTATGTAAAAATGATGCAAATAAACTGAAATATGCTTTAAAACAGTAAATGAACTGAGTTAAATGAGTTGATAAAGCTTATGGCATGGATCGGCTTGAGTTGAGGCCGAGTTGGTTGAGAAAAGGCCGGTTCGGGTAGCTTTGCACCCTTCTGGCGCGACTTCGGTGCAGAAGATTTTACGGACGACCCCGATGTCAGAATCGAGTTCCGTTTGTTGGAGTAGATGGAGGACTCAGAGAGAAAGAGTTACTATGTTTATGACTTCTCCTAAATCCTCCTGTATAAGTCAGTAAAAATTATGAAAGTGGGCGGATATCAAAAACAGAACCTGGATGCGCGCCCCCAATGCAGCAATCGTCACGAACAAACGGCAAGTCGGAATTAAGTTCCGTCAGTTGGAGATAAAGGAGAACGAAGAGAGGAAAGACTTCTATGTTGAAGACTTTCGCAGCAGGAGCCCCGGATTTTCTTCATAAGTCGATGAAGATGGTTGATGTAGAACGCCCGGATCGAGCCTTCTCCTTCACCTCGGGATCGATTTCTTGACTTCGGATCGCCTTTGGACGTCGGGACGGCTTTGGAGAAGAGCTTGGACAACCTCTGGACGAGCTAGGCACCGGGGGTTAACCTTGGGTCGTTGAGAATGGCCCTCAATTTATAGGGGAAGGGAGACGGTGCAAAATTTAGAAACTGGACAGACCGCGCCCCCGCGTTTCAAAGAAGACGAGGGCGCGCAGGGCGCGCCCTAAAACCAAGGGCGCGCAGGGCGCGCCCCCAGTTCGGGGGTGCGGTCTGCACGCCCCCCTGTTTCAAAGGGGGCGGGGGCGCGTTACGCGCCTCACTGCTAAAAATCGACGGAAACTTTCGGAAATTGCTAAAAATCGACTTGACATACGTAACGCGCCCCCGAACCGGGGGCACGGTACAAATGATCGAAAATCCTCCACGGAAACCTTCCAAAAATCCGGTTTAGAAGGTGCTAATCGGGGTAATTTGCGATTTAAAGCAACTGACCGCTACCTCGCGTTTCAAAGGAACCGGGGGCGCGCAGGGCGCGCCCTCCCCTTTCAAGCGGAGAGGGGGCGCGGTACACTCTCTCTCCTGCGCGCGTGTTCCGCGAGCCGTATCTTGCAAACCGGATGTCCGATTCGGCTCCCGTTTGTCGCGTTGGAAAGAGGGCCTTCAACCACACCTCCTCATGTTGGTAAACCAGCCGCATGACTCCCGAGATGTTTGTACGGGGCTTTCTACCGGTTTACCCTCTCGCGGAAAGCCGAAACCCGGGGCGAAGATCCGAAAGAGCACGGTTCTGGTCGAGAAATCTCGGGTCAACTCGGGATGACTTAAAATGATGACCTAACAAGTTCGGTACGACCGGAAGACCTGAAGTCATCGAAAATTTGAGATTAACCTGGTAAACGTGAATCGAAAGCCGTAAAAGTCGCGAAACCCTAAAATTGACCGAAATGGCCGTATAGCCCCGGTTGATGAAAATATTTGGCTAGAATCTACCCGGATGACCTGAAAAGACCCGGTGATGACCGGAAAGGCCTAACATGTGGTCCGGGATAGCCGTGTCAGCACAGATCGAAAAAGCCGTAACGAAAGCCGTCATTGACCGACGCCTACCGAAATGACTTCTCGGAAACCCTAAATGTTACGGAACACATGAGGGACTCCCGAGACCTTCAATTATGGACCATTCAAGGTCGGTCATCGAGTAGGCTTCGTGTTTTTTTTACAGTTTACGTGCGGCTCTCGCTTGAAAGTTACGGCAATATTCCGGAAATCATTGGTCCATTCTCAACTTACAAGGGGGGCTCCACCAATGTCCTTAGCTCATCTCCACGATGTAATCCGGATCAGATAACGGTCAAATAAAAGATATCGCCTATGGAATAAGAGTCTAGGGCTCCGAATCAAGCCAATTTGGCGTGTCTACAGCTTACCTCGCCTTGATGTCGGCTTTGCAAAGGAATGGCATGTAGCGGAACGGAGTGAAACGTAGAGAAAGCGTAGCGAAGCGAGATGGATCGTAGTGGAATGTAGTGGAGTGAAATGGCGATGGACTGAAAAGGTGGCATCAAGGTGTAGATATAGACACGCTCAACGACCAGATTCGGCAAGACGAATCTCCTCAAGTCTCTTGGTTAACCGCAATGTTTCATCAAGTCTTCCTATGTTCGATTGGTAAGAGATGTGCCATTGGCACGAGAGAAGAATAGCCAACCCCCAACGCGGTGGGGAGTCCCCGAAACATGGGTTCGTATTCATCATCAGCCGGTAACCCGATCTTTGCGGTGTTCCTGTACTGTGACGGGCTAAAATTTAAAGAGATTTGTTTTGAAAAAGTAAAAGAATACCAATCGAGCACATTCGGGCTCTCTGATTCATTTAAGTCTTTCAAGAGACAAGATTCAATTCGGAATGGAATGATCTCAGATTCCGAAAGGCAAATGTTTAAGCATAATCCGTGAAGATATTGACGGTGCAAGTTCTGACAAAATAGAAGGCCCTTGGCGGGATGAATTGGCTGCCATGGTGGGATGAATAGCAAAGAAGCTGCAATGGCCATAGTGGTGAAAAGATTTCAGGGCACAAAGTGGTTACCGAACACGGTGGGATTAATAGACACGGTGGGATATTAGAGAGGTTGGTGGGACTAGAGATCATGATGGGATTAGAGAACACGATAGGATTAGAAAACACGGTGGGATTTAGAATGATCGAGAGAGTGAGAAGGTGAAGTTTGGGAATTTCTGTATTTAATGATAAAACAAAATGTAATGCAATTAATGCTACATGATGCATGTTGGGCTCAAGAAAACAAAACAAAACTTGTATAACAAATAGTTGAAGATATAGATTGTCTATGAGGTCAAGATACCCATTCGGGAACTATCGTCTCTCACAGCACAACTTTGGCTTATCCGTGAGCATTAGAGATGACCCGACCGTCGTAGATTTTGATGAAGGGGATCTCGGGTCAAGTCTTCTCCGTGATCATGGTCTCCAACAAATAATGTATAAGATAATAACACACGACTAGCGACATATATGCTAGTCGGCAAGTTATGGGGGTTTCCCATGTTGATTCTTCTCGTTTACGTGAGCAATTCCTATTGGCGATATTTCCCCCTCCTTGACTCGTGTTTCTTCCTGAAATACTTAATAAAGGGGTTAGATCTGCTCTATGGCTTACCCCCTTTCCTATTGTCATCTTGCCTTGCTTATATGTCAAGGGGGGTAGCCTTATCAACCAGGTAGAATGCACAAAATGACAGACAAGGTAAAAGTTAAGAGTGCTTACCTGCTATGGCGAGAGTTGCTCCATTCTTGATCTCAGAATCCTGAAATGCTTAATGAAGGGGATTAAATCTTCACTATGGCTTATCTCTTTGCCTATTGCTGTCTGCCTTGACTTAGGTCAAAGAGAGGAGCCTTATTAACAAGGTATAAAAATAGACTAGATGACCGAAATGAAATGGTTAAGAGAACTTACCTGTCGTTGAGAGAACCTCCCCTCTTACTTTAAAGTCCCTGAAAATACTTGATAAAAGAGGATCATATCTTCACAACGACTCATCCCTTTGCCTATTATGGCCAACTTTGACTTAGGTCAAAGGGAGGAGCCCTCTTAATAGGGTGATAATGAAGGTAAATATGTAATGCGGAAATGAAACATGCAAGACATAAAGATAAACATGAATGCTAGCAAAGGCAAAAATCAAGGTTATGCCAAGTTAGATGATGCACTTTTTTTTAGATTTTTTTAATTTTTTGAAGATATTCATTTTTTTGATTTTTTTTTTGGATTTTTGAAAATATTTGATTTTTTTTTTGATTTTTGCAAATATTTGATTTTTTTTTGATTTTTGAAAATATTCATTTTATTTTTATTTTTATGGAGAATGTGCCAGTATTGAAACAATTCATCGATCTTTGAGTGTTAATCAAGATTTAAGTGATAAACACCACGTGAAAATAAGGTTCCATACCCAGAATCTTTCTTGCCCTCTTCTCTTGATCGGTTTGGATTCCCCCTGAGTTTGGACAGTCTACCCTACCCTAGGGGTTTTAAGATGGAAGAATAATAGAGGAAGTCTTTGATAGGATTTGGGGGTGTTGAGGAGGGTTTCTCTACTCATGCCCAAATTGCCCGTTGGGGTTCGGCCTCTTCGGGTCTTTTCTACATATGGCACTTATTTAGACAAGTCTTTGACCCGTGGGGTCATTGCCCATCTTTTGGTGCCTTCTCTTCATTTTCTATTCTTTCAGGTACTCATTCAGACAGACCCATATTTGTTTAAACCTGTGGGGTTCATTGCCCATCTTTTGGCACCCTTTTGCACCCTATGATACGGCCTCCTACTAAGGTGGCGGGCATTTTCGATACTATCCTCCTCTAGTCCCCTTCACCTATCTTGGACCGAATAGAAGAGAATAGGGTAAGGTTTCCTTTCCACCTTCAGGGTTCTGCCTTGTCTCTCATGAGTGTTGGGCTATCTAGATTCTGGGATCGAGAGGTGTTGTGTGTGTGGGGTGATGCCTACCCTTGACTTCTAGCTAACACCCTTGGATTGGTGACTTGATATCATACCATAAATTCTCCATTTTCTTCTCTAAGGAAAATATTTTTGGAGGTAAATGCCGTTCCATGGATGGTTCAATTTTTCTCCATCAGCATTGGTTAGCTCATATGCATTGCCTGGATATTTTTCAGTTATAACAAAAGGCCCTTCCCAGTTAGGTTGCAACTTGGAGCGGGGACCACCCGGCTTAACGAATATACGTTTAACTACCATCTCACCGATTTCGAATTTTCTCTCTACCACCCTCTTTTGATAAAACATTTTCAATCGGTTCTGATAAGTCCGGGCATGCTCGGAGGCAGCCAACCTTCTTTCATCTAGGAGTTCAAGTTGTGCAAGGAGAGATTCTCGTCTCTCATCGACAGGGATGTCCTTATCGAGTTGAACTCGGAGTGATGGAAGGAGTACTTCGTATGGGACCACCACTTCCATCCCATATGCGAGAGCATACGGGGTTTGACCAGTGGGGGTCCGTACAGAAGTACGATAAGCCCATAGGGCATCTACAAGCTTATCTGGCCAGTCTGCGAACTTGTTAGACTTACAGGTTTTCTTGATGATTTTAATCAAAGTTTTGTTGGTGGCTTCTGCTTGACCATTGCCTTGTGGGTAATAAGGAGATGAATGATGCAATGCAATGCGGTACCTGTTGCAAAGATCACGCAGATCTTGAGAGAGAAATTGCGGTCCGTTGTCGGTGATAATGTCGCTGGGTATCTCGAACCTGGCGATGATGTTGCGTTTGATGAAGGAGCACAGTGTTGATGCCTTGATCTCCACGAACGCTTCCGCTTCTGCCCACTTGGTGAAGTACTCTGTTGCCATCAGGATGAACGATTTGGAACGGATTTCAGAGTTAAGATCACTTAGAGGGCCAATGATATTGAAAGCCCACATGGCGAAGGGCCATGGGGCATGTATCGGATGAAGGGAAGATGCGGGAGAATGGATCTTGTCGGCATGAAGTTGGCAAGAATGGCAGTGCCGGGCAAAGATGGAGCAATCCTCTTCTAGGGTTGGCCAATAATACCCCTGCCTGATGATTTTCTTGGCAAGAGCTTGAGCATTGACATGGCCCCCACAGACCCCAGAATGTGCTTCCTTAAGCACCAATTCTGCCTCTTCTTCATCAACGCATCTCAATAAAATTCCGCTCAGGCTCCTCTTGTAGAGCACCCCTCCTAGGATGGTATACCTCTGGGATACTCTCCTGATGGCCTTCTTTTCTTTTGCATTTGATCCAGGTGGATATGTTTGATCTTGACAATACCTTGAAATCTCATCAAACCAAGACCTCTCACCCTCATCTAACTCTTCCAACTCGATTAGAGAAATCTCCTCTTTTTTCTCTAGATATTCCTTCCTGCCAAATCTCTCCTTGATCTTCAGAAATCTACCATCCTTAATCGCCGGTATCGACCTCCTACGGACATGGATAGTCCGCACCTGTCTACCTAGCGGGACTGATAGAGATGAAGCTAAGGAGGCAAGGGCATCAGCAAAAATGTTCTGAGCTCGAGGCACATGGGCAAAAGTGAGTTTGGAAAAGAGCTTGATGTAGCAAGAGGTGAGTTATTGGTAAGGTTTGAGGTTTGGATGAGAAGTTCGGTATTTGGTTAGGACTTGGCGAAGAATTAGTTGGCTATCACCTATCACCCTCAATTCCGTGGCACCATAGAAATGAGCAGCCTCCAGCCCGGCCAGCAATGCTTCATATTCAGCTATATTGTTGGTTCTTTGGGAAGTCAAGCTGAAATGCCTGTGGAATGGTGACACCCTCGGGTGATAGAAGGACAATTCCTATTCCCTTACCGTGTGAATTCAGAGCCTCGTCAAAATATAATGTCTAAAGGTGGGAAGATCGGATCAACATTAGTTCGTCATCCGGGAGCTCCGATTGGACCGGGTCAAAGAGGGGTATAGGGTGATGGGCTAGATGTTCGGCAATGGCATAGCCCTTAATCGCCTTCTGGAGGACATAGGTGATATCAAACTGAGAAAGGAAGCTCTGCCAACGACCTAACCGATTAGTTAGAACAGTTTTCTCCAGAAGGAATTTGATGGGATTGATGCGGGCGATGAGATTGACCTCATGAGCTAAGAAATAGTGTTTAAGCTTCTGAACTACCCAGACTAGTGCAACACAGGTCTTTTCCACTACAGTATACTTCTGCTCACATGGATCAAAGATCTTTGACAAATAGTAAGTTGCCCTCTCTTTCCCTTCTTCATCAACTTGTGCAAGGACTGCCCCAAGAGAATTCTCCAAAACTGAGATATATAAAACTAAGGGCTTGCCAAGGACTGGTGGTCTAAGCACAGGAGGACTAGCCAGGTATCTTTTCAAACCATCGAATGCATCCTGGCACTTCGATTCCCATTTGAACTCGGCCCCTGCCTTGGTCAACTCATAGAAAGGTTTACACCTTTGGGAGTGTTGTGAGATGACCCGGCGGACAAACTGTAGCCTCCCGATTAATCCTCGAAGTTCTTTCATATTTCTCGGAGGAGGCATACCAATGATTGCCTTGGCCTTGTTTGGGTCGATCTCTATGCCCCTTTTGCTCACTATGAACCCCAACAGTTTTCCTGAGGATACTCCAAACGTGCATTTCTTTGGGTTCATCTTCAATTTATATTCCCTAGCCCTCTGCAAGACCTTTCTCAACACTTCCGGGTGATCTTCTCGGCTTTTGGACTTAACGACCAGGTCGTCCACGTACACCTCTACAAGGGTATGCATCATGTCATGGAAGATAGCCATCATTGCCCTCGATAGGTAACACCGGCATTCTTCGAGTCCAAAGGGAATGACGACATAGCGATAGGTTCCCCAAGGTGTGGTGAACGAGGTCTTCTCCTGGTCCTCTTCGGCCAACCGGATTTGATTATATCCAGAATAGCCATCCATGAATGACAACATATCGAATCCGGCGGTGTTATCAACCGGTACGTCAATATGAGGTAGAGGAAAGTCATCTTTAGGACACGCTCGGTTCAAGTCCCCGAAGTCTATACAGATCCGAACTCGGCCATCCTTCTTCATGACAGGGACTATGTTTGCCACCCATTGCGGATAAAGGACGACCTTAATGAATCTTGCTTGATGTAACTTGTCGACCTCTTCTTTCATCTTAAGTGCAACATTAGGGTGGAATCTCCTTAATTTTTGTTTGACCGGGGTAACTCCAGGTTTCAAAGTTAGACGATGTTCAACTAACGAGTTGTCTAACCCCGGCATGTCTTCGTATGTCCATGCGAACGTGTCCTTATATTCTTCCAGAATTTTAATCAAACTCTGTTCCTCAGTGGGAGTGAGGTTTGCGCTTAGGAGGATTGTCTTGGGATCTTCCGGTGTTCCGAGATTCAATTCTTTTGTCGGTTCATCCACCGTGGCTAATGGTTCTTCAAATCTTTTAAGTCCAGATGCATACGCATCAGCCAAGTCCTCAATTCCATCCTCGAAATTAGGATCTTTTTATGATAAGACCTCGTAAACTCCCAGTGTATGATCTACATTGAATTCATCCTCATATTGGATTTCATCAAGCTGGATAGCATTTTCCAAAAACCTTGGCAGGCTTGCACATTCCTTGCATTTTTGAGCTATTTGTTGGAGATATCTTTCTGGCACACGTTTACCTCGAATTTTCTTCTTTTCTACCCTAACTACTCCTAAAGAAGACGGAATTAAAAATGTGGTATTAACAATGGGTGAAGGATCGAGCAGATCGATCAGTGAGTTGGAGAAGAGGGGTCCCTGGTTGGGAGCACCCTCCGAGACAAGTAGAGACGTCTCCTCAATGGAAAGCGAGTTTGTGAGAGGACGTTTTTGGGTATTTTCAATAACAAAAAGGGAATGAGCCGATGGGGCTCGAGCGAGAAATAGAAACCTTAAGTAAATGGAAGAAAAATGGGCTCGCGGGCCCGATGATGACAAGAAATGGGCGAGATAGGCCCAAAGCCGGTGAAAAGACCAAAGGGGCACGTGGGCCCAAATGGTGGGCACACGGGCCCAAAGCAAGAAAATAAATCTAAAGGCCACGTGGGCCCGACTGGTGGGCACGCGGGCCCAAGTTTGTTGGATTGGAATGGGCATAGAAGCCCAGTGGAGTAAGAAGATTTGAATGGGCTCTCAGGCCCAATGATCAGTTCAGGTGGCCATTTTGGCTCAGAAGTGGGAATTGGGCTAGTTAGCCCATCAAGCGAATCCAAGAGGGATAGAGTGAGGATTTTGAAATACGTGACCATAGGATATGGTTCACGCGGGATGTTGTTTGGAGGTGGGTTCGAGTGGACAAGTTGTTTAGAGATGGACTTGCCCTTGACTGGTTCTACCTCCTCTATGAACAACCGAGCCAAAGATGAACTCAGGTTGTCCACCTCCTCCTCTTGCTGCGGTGCCTTTTTCCTCTTGATCGGTTCTTCTTCTTTGTCCCCGGTCATCATCATGGTCTCCCCTTTGATAAAGAATTTTTGGAGTCCCATGGCATTTTTTGGCCGGTAGACCATCCGCGGAGTGAAAGCGGGCTCATAGCCAAGCCCGTGTCTCTTTGGTCTTTGTACGGCTTCAATGGGGTGCACAACCCCCTGCGGCTCCTTTCCCGGCCCCTTTCTGGCTGATAGCCCATCCCTTTCATCATCCGCCACGCAACCGAATCTGGAGGCGTCGTCAATACCATGACCTCGGGTAGCTACGTAGTTGAAACCAACGGCCGGAATGATTTTGATATTGGTAGTGCGAAGAGGGGTCATCCACGTCATTCAGAATGGGGATGTTGGTTACTTTGATCACCTGGCCCTTGTATGGGAACTTCAGACACTGATGATTAGTGGAGGCAACAGCTCCTATTGCCTCAAGGTACGGGCGTCCCAAGATAGCTTTGAATGTAGGGTCCAATTCTAGAACGTGAAACTCGGCGGTGACAGCACACGGCCCGAGCCCTACTTTCAATGCAACCACCCCTCGTGCCGGCTTCCGGGAGTTGTCATATGCGGTCACCGTGACGGCAGAAGGCTCGATTTCTTCATCGGAGATGCCGCAAAGTTGCAATGTTTCTGGCGTCATGACATTTATGGATGCTCCGGTGTCAATCAGGCAGGACTTGATCTCCACGCCTCGGATGACTACTGCAACGCGCAAGGCGTACTTTCTTATCTCTGGCCGTGCCAACTCCTCCTGTGTAAATGTGAGTGCCGGATGTTCACTCCTCGGGATCAGGACATTAATGATCTTCTCAGGCGGGAGGTCCTCATTGACCATGACCTGCTGCAGATATTGTTGCAGGATGTCCTGATGGTTCTTTGACCTCTTTATCAGCTCCAGAATTGAAATCCGTGCCGGCATTTTGTCCAAGTGCTTCAATAGGTCATATGCCGTGCCAGGCAACGGTTCTTCTACCACCTCCTCTTCTCGCTCGTTCTGTGGTTGTACCCCGACCTGGGGGAAGACCCTTTGGAACATCCTCCCGCTACGAAGTATCGGCGCCAGCGTGGTAGGTGGAAGTGGTGATGATGGTGATGGTAGGGTTGGTTGGTAGGTTGAGGAGCCCATGGTAGGTAGGGGTGGTGAGGATCGGATGATGAGGGGTCGTGGATTGGTGGAGGCTGGTATGTTGGGTGATGGTTGGGGTGTTGGTGGTGATGGTCCAATGGTGAGGGGTCGTGGGGTGGCGGATCGGTAGGTTAGGTGATGTACGGGGTGTTGGTGGCGGTCTAATGATTAGACGTCGTGGAGGATTAATGGTGGTTGGTGGGTTAGGTTGGGGTGCTGGTTGGGAGGCTGGTGGCGGTCTAATGATTAAGCGTCGTGGAGGGTTAATGGTTGGTGAGGGTAGTGGTGTTTGGATAGTTTGTGGGCTGGGGGCAGCTCTCGGTATGGAGAGTATGGTGTGGTTTGTAGGTGGGGTTGGTATGGCGGGCATGGAGGTGATTTGGTCCTCGACACCGCCAACCCCGGGAATGGTGGGTTGACTCCTCGATGGCGGAGTGGACGAGGCCGAGTCGTTGGTTTGGTGGTTACGGTGCCGGTGCTTGTATGGGTGCATGTACCGGGAGCGGATCTTGGACTATGCCCGTGCCGGGCTCTTGTTGTACTTGTTGTCGCCGTGGTTGATTCGACGTGCCTTCATTGCTTGAATAGACTCCCCCATCCGTCCCCGGTCGATGTTCCCACGATCGTTGAGGTCATGAATGTAATCTTTAAACCGGAAACGGACATCCACCGTGTGCCCGGGATATCGATGATAAGAGCGGTACTTGGTTGTGTCAACATTGGCCGGCCATCCTTCTCTCTCCTTTGGAAGTTCCAACCTGCCGTTCAGCCATCAATGCATTAAAGATATGGGTGAGGGGGAATGGCAGTTGAGGATAGTATTCTCTCTTGGGTCCCCCCTCCTAAGTCGGTTGGCTGGTGGTGGCACTTGGTTGTAGGCTTGTTGTTGTGGTTGGGGTCGGTTGTAGACATGTTGTTGTTGAGGCGCTCGGTTGTAGGCATTTGGTGGCTGGGGCGCTCGGTTGTAGGCATTTGGTTGCTGGGGTGCTCGGTTGTAGGTGGGTTGCTGTGGTGGTGCTCGGTTGTATGCAAGTTGCTGCTGAGGCTGAGGAGCTGGTTGAGGAGATGGGCGGTATTGTTGATTGGGTGGTGGGTTACGGTATTGGCTTTGGCGATACCCACCCTGGTTACCCATGGCATTGATTCTCTCATTGTTTACTACCCCTTCGGTGGTGGGTCCTACAGGTGTAGGCTTTCTAGTGTTACGGGGCTTGGTGTCGAACGGGTTGACCATGGATGCATCCTTAAAGTGGGCTTGGAGGTAGCGGGCGCTATCACACAACTCACTCATGGTTTTTGGGCGGTGCATGATCAGGAGGTTGCGAAGATTAGGCGTGGTGTTCCCATTGAGCATCCTCACCTGCTCTCCCTCTGAGATGGTATCTACTAGCCTCTCAGCCATTCCCCTCCACCGATCAGCAAATCTGGCAAAGTCTTCATCCGGCCTCATCTTTTCGGCAATCAAATCAGTTATCGAGTAGGCTGGCCCCACCCAATCCTTGTACCTCTGTAGAAACTTTGCCTTGACGATGTCGAAATCTGCCGTCTCAATGGAATCAAGAGAATAGAACCAGTCCAGGGCGGATCCCTCCAATGACCGACGAAATAGGAAGGCAAGGGCTTTGCGGTCATTTTTCCAGAATGCGGAGTCATAGAGAAAGCTTTTTAGATGGTTGAAAGGATTACCGGTCCCGTTGTAACGTTGGAAGACCGGTATCTCGATGGAGGAAGGTGTAGAGCGGGAAGGATGGGACAGAGATTTCAGGGATGGCTTTAGAATCGAGGCGATGCCTCATCTCTTCGAAGCGCTCATCCATCTGTTTGAGTTTGTTCATTAATGCCTGGGTGAGGCTATATTCCTGAGCCACGGGAGCAAAGTGTTTAGGTGATTGAGTTGGAAGAGGCAGGTTGGAAACAGGAATTGGTGCAGAATTGTGTGAATGCCCCACAACGGGGTGAGTAGAGACACGGCAAGGTTGCCCAGGAGAAGAGATGATCAAGGGCCTGACTGCCGGTTGGGGTGGTGAGGGGGCTTGATTTCCCTCGACCGGATCTTGAGTGGCGGGCATCTTGCCCTTTGTCAAGGATTGCACAAGTGAAAAAGATTCGGGGTCTAGATGAAGAGATAGACCCTGGAGGAGTTGCTCCACGCTAAGTGATGCAGGTTGATAAGTAGGATTTTGAATTTCTGGCTCCCTGACGGCGTTGACATGGCCCTCTGGTTGGACCACGGGTTGCTGAAGCTCGTAGTGACCCGTCTCGTACTCCTCTTCTTGGCCGTAGTAGTCCGACATCCCAACGTGTCTTCCGGACCTTAGCGTGGGCATCCTGTCAAATTTCCTTACAAAATGGTTGAAAGAAAGCAAATGAAGGGTGTAAATGCAAAGAGAGTTTTTTTTGTTTGGTTATGGTTGTTTGTTTGATTTGATTTGGTTTTACTTTGGTTGTTTGACAAGCAAGTTGATCATAAAAATTAAAGGGATTTTTTTTAGGTGTTTTGAAAGAGGAATTTTTTTTTTCTTTTCAATTGTTGTGAGCAAGCAAGTTATGCAAACAAGGTTTTAAAATGACTACTCGACAATTAATGTGTTGAAACCTTAGATTAGATAGATTGTTAGCAATTGTTCACTCAAGTAGGTATGGTTCCTATTGCTCCAATCTTCAAGACCTAAGGTTATCACTCAATCACCACGAGTAGGTACTTGGGTTCTTCGGGTTTTGGGAAGTGGTACAACCGGCCCAATCGTGCGGAGAGGAATACTCCACGGATGGGGGCTTACGGAGGTCTTGATGGAAACCACCAAATCAACTAGGAAAGAATATCCCAGAAGAGAGGTTAGAATCCACCAAGAAGGTGTTTGGAGGGTGAGGGTGTGTTGGGAGAGAGAGCCCCCGCCTCGAATGCCCTACGGATCGGAGCAAGTCCGGTACCCGATGCAAAAAGCTAATGCAAAAATGAAAAATGGAGGGTAGGAGAATAAGAAGCAATCAATATGCAAACATGAATGAAAGCTATTAAATAAACGAAGCAAGTGAATGCAAACAAGATAAGCAATGAGAAAGTAAAACAAGTAACTAGAAACTAGCAATTAAAAGGTGGTTCGCGCGGGAACCGGCTTGTATTGGAGTGTCCAAGTGGGGACAAATCTGAAGTAAAGGTAAAAGGATGGTCCACGCGGGGACCGAATTTAAAATAAAGTGGCTCACGCGGGAGCCGAGTTTTGGAAAAGTAGGTGGTTCACGCGGGAACTGGTTTTTGAAGGGAAAATGGGTGGTTCACGCGGGAACCGGTTTGTTTGATTGGAAAAAGGAAATGAGGGCCACGTGGGGCCAATCTAATTGGTGCAAAGGGGTGGTCCACGTGGGGACTGATCTGAAAGTGATTTGGTTCACGTGGGAACCGATTTAGAAAAGGGTTTGGTTCACGCGAGAACCGGTTTTAATGAAGAAAGGGGTGGTTCACGCGGGAACCGATGTAAGAGTTGACAAAATAGAAGGAGGGCCACGTGGGGCCAATCTAAAGGTGTTGTAAAGAGGTGGTCCACGCGGGGATCGATCTGAAAATAAGTTGGTTCACGTGGGAACCGAGTTGGAAAAGAAAGGTGGTTCACGCGGGAACCGGTTTATAAGAAGAAAAGTGGTTCACGCGGGAACCGGGTTGAAATGAAAGACAAGCAAATTAAGTCCACATGGGGGACAATATTAAATAAAGAGTAAATAGCAAGTTTAAAGGTAAATTGACATGGAAGATAAAATACAAGCCGGTTCACGCGGGAACCAAGTTGGAAAACAACTAGTTGCACAGTTGAATCAAGCTAGCACGGTTGAAGACATTGGTTGTCCCACCATGGTCGCCAAAAAGCTGTCGACTCCAGAAATGGGTTCCGGATCGGCACCTCAATATAATAAGGTGAAATATGGAATAGGAGAAAAAGGGAGTGAATCAGAAAACACTCGGAAAGCAGTAAAGACTCCTCACCTCGATCCCACACTCACATTGATCCCCGAACTTTCATCTCACGGCGTCGCTCGAGCACCGGAGATGGTTCGGGTCATGTGGGAGGAGAGTGAGGAGGAGATGAATTTAGAACATGAATAAGAAGGGTGGTCGCCAGGAGCCGCGGGCTCCGCTTTATAGAATGACAACAAGATTGAGTTGTTTTGACCGTGTACCTTAGCGCGGGAGATCGGGATATGGGTTCAACCTTCTTCTTCTTCGGCCGGCCGATGAAGAAGAGTCTCCCAACCGATGCTAGCTTGATAAACCTGTGCAACTAGAACAATAAACCAAGTGAAATAAAATGATTAGAACTATGGGAAGTGTAGTAACTGTAGAGAGAATATGAGAAAGAAGCAATTGGAATCGAACTCACCGGATTGGGGTGAGCCTTAACCCCTTTTTTGTATTTTTTTTTGATTATGTAAAAATGATGAAAATATACTGAAATATGCTTTAAAACAGTAAATGAACTGAGTTAAATGAGTTGATAAAGCTTATGGAATGGATCAGCTTGAGTTGAAGCCGAGTTGGTTGAGAAAAGGCCGGTTCGGGTAGCTTTGCACCCTTCTGGCGCGACTTCGGTGCAGAGGAGGTTACGGATGACCCCGATGTCAGAATCGAGTTCCGTTTGTTGGAGTAGACTGATGACTCAGAGAGGAAGAGTTACTATGTTGATGACTTCTCCGAAATCCTCCTGTATAAGTCAGTAAAAATTCTGAAAGTGGGCGGATATCAAAAACAGAACCTGGATGCGCGCCCCCAATGAAGCAATCGCCATGAACAAACGGCAAGTCGGAATTAAGTGCCGTCAGTTGGAGATGAAGGAGGACGAAGAGAGGAACGATTTCTATGTTGAAGACTTTCGCAGCATGAGCCCCGGATTTTCTGCAGAAGTAGATGAAGATGGTTGATGTAGAACGCCCGGATCGAGCCTTCTCCTTCACCTCGGGATCGATTTCTTGACTTCGGATCACCTTTGGACGTCGGGACGGCTTTGGAGAAGAGCTTGGATGACCTCTGGATGAGCTAGGCACCGGGGGTTAACCTTGGGTCATTGAGAATGGCCCTCAATTTATAGGGGAAGGGAGACGGTGCAAAATTTAGAAACTGGACAGACCGCGCCCCCGCGTTTCAAAGAAGACGAGGGCGCGCAGGGCGCGCCCTCATACCAAGGGCGCACAGGGCACGCCCCCAGTTCGGGGGCGCGGTCTGCACGCCCCCCTGTTTCAAAGGGGGCGGGGGCGTGTTACGCTTCTCACTGCTAAAAATCGACGGAAACTTCCGGAAATTGCTAAAAATTGACTTGACAAACGTAACGCGCCCCCGAACCGGGGGTGCGGTACAAATGATCGAAAATCCTCCACGGAAACCTTCCAAAAATCCGGTTTAGAAGGTGCTAATCGGGGTAATTTGCAATTTAAAGCAACTGACCTCGCCCTCGCGTTTCAAAGGAACCGGGGGCGCGCAGGGCGCGCCCCCAGTTTGAGGGCGCGCAGGGCACGCCCCCGGGTTGAGGGCGCGCAGGGCGCGCCCTCCCCTTTCAAGCAGAGAGGGGGTGCGGTACACTCTCTTTCCTGCGCGCGTGTTCCGCAAGCCGTATCTTGCAAACCGGATGTCCGATTCGGCTCCCGTTTGTCGCGTTGGAAAGAGGGCCTTCAACCGCACCTCCTCAAGTCGGTAAACCAGATGCATGACTCCCGAGATGTTCGTATGGGGCTTTCTACCGGTTTACCCTCTCGCGGAAAGCCGAAACCCGGGGCGAAGATCTGAAAGAGCACGGTTCCGGTCGAGAAATCTCGGGTCAACTCGGGATGACTTAAAATGATGACCGAACAAGTTCGGTACGACCGGAAGACCCGAAGTCATCGAAAATTTGAGATTAACCCGGTAAACATGAATCGAAAGCCGTAAAAGCCGCGAAACCCTAAAATTGACCGAAATGGCCGTATAGCCCCGGTTGATGAAAATATTCGGCTAGAATCGACCCGGATGACCTGAAAAGACCCGGTGATGACCGGAAAGGCCTAACATGTGGTCCGGGATAGCCGTGTCAGCACAGATCGAAAAAGCCATAACGAAAGCCGTCATTGACCGACGCCTACCGAAATGACTTCTCGGAAACCCTGAATGTTACGGAACACATGAGGGACTCCCGAGACCTTCAATTATGGACCATTCAAGGTCGGTCATCGAGCAGGCTTCGTGTTTTTTTTTACAGTTTACGTGCGGCTCTCGCTTGAAGGTTACGGCAATATTCCAGAAATCATTGGTCCATTCTCAACTTACAAGGGGGGCTCCACCAATGTCCTTAGCTCATCTCCACGATGTAATCCGGATCAGATAACGGTCAAAAAAAAGATATCACCTATGGAATAAGAGTCTAGGGCTCTGAATCAAGCCAATTTGGCGTGTCTACACCTAGAATCCTACTAACCTTCTTCCTTTGATCGGCTTGGGTTCCACCTGGATTCGGTCGGTTTACCCTACCCTAGGGGTTTAAGGAGGAAGATCATAGAGGAACTTCTTGAAAGGGTTTGGAGATGTTGAGAGGGATTTCTCTACTCACACTCAAATGCCCGTTGCAGTTCGGCCTCTTTGGGTCTTTCTTATTTTTTTGCTCTTCTATGTGGCACATATTTAGACATGTTTTTGACCCGTGGGGACATTGCCTATCTTTTAGTGCCTTTTTCCTTGACTATTATTCTAGATACTCATTCAGACAGGTTGATCATTTTTCTTTTTCTAACCTGAGAGGTTCATTGCCCATCTTTTGGCACCCTTTTGCACCCTCTGAGATGGCCTCCTACTAGGGTGGTGAGTGTTTTCAATACTACCCCTCTTCAATCTTATCTCCCTATCTTGGACCGAGTGTAGACACGCCAAATTGGCCTAATTCGGAGCCCTAGACTCCTATTCCATTGGCGGTATCCGTTATTTGACAGTTATCTGATCTGGATTACCTCGTGAAGATGAGCTAAGGACGTTGGTGGAGCCCCTCGTGAGTTGAGAATGGACCAATGATTTTTAGAATAATGCTATAACCTTCAAGCGAGAGCCACACGTGAACCATGAAAACACGAAGCCTACTCAATGAACGACCTTGAATGGTCCATATTTGAACGTCTTGGGTGTCCCGCATGTGTTCTGTAACATTCAGGGTTTCTGAGAAGTCATTTCGGTAGGCGTTGGTCTACAAAAACGTCATTTCTGAGAAATTCCAATTAGCACCTTCTAAACCGATTTTTGGAAAGTTTCCCCCGCTAATTATCTTTTATTTTGACCATGCCCCTGAGTCGGGGGCGCGTTCATCTTGTCAAGTCCGATTACTAGCAATTTTTATAAGGTTACGGTAAATTTTAGCAATGAAATGTGTAACGCGCTCCCGCCCCCTTTGAAACAGGAGGGCGCGCCCTGCGTGCCCTCAGGTGTAGGGCGCACCCTGCGCGCTCTCACTTCCTTTGAAACGCAGGGGTGCGGTCGGCCAATTTTCCCAATTTGACCCGGTTTCCATTCTCTATAAATTGAGGGCTATTCCCAATGAACCAAGGTTAACCCCCGTGCCTAGATCGTCCTGAGGTCGTCCAAGCTCCCTCCCGAGGCCGTCCCGATATCCAAAGCCAATCCCAAAGCGAAGAAGAAGGCCCGATCCATGCGTTCTACATCATATAACTTCATTGGCTTTTAAAAAAAATTAGGGGCTTCTTCTGCTAAAGTCTTTAACATAAGATTGTTCCTCTCTTTGTTCTCTTTCATTTCCAACTAGCAGCTTTTGATTCTGACTTGCAATCTGTCCATGGTGATTGCTGCACTGAGGGCATACATCAAGGTTTTGTTCTTCCATATCCATCCAATTTTAGATTTTCTAAAGGCTTGTACATATAGATTCCGGAGAAGTCATCAACAGTATATCTCTTCCTCTCCGAGTTCCCCATCCATAGAAACAAGCATCACTCAATTCTGACATTGGGGTCATCCTTAGATTTATCTGCCCCAAAGTGGCGCCAAAAGGGTGCATGGCTACCTGAACCGGCCTTCTTCAACCAACTCGGCTTCAACTCAAGTTAATTCCCTTTATAAGTTCTTTTTAACTCATTTTATTCAGTGTATTTATTTTTTAGAACATCTTTTAGTTTAGTTTGCATCATTTTTAAAAAACCAAAAACATAAAAAGGGGTTAAGGTTCACCTTGAAGCCAGTGAGTTTGGTTTCAATTGCTTCCTTTCTCATCTTCTCTTTACAGTTACTACACTTCCCACAAGTCTAACCCATCCCTTCACTTGTTTCTTTGTTTAATAGTTGCATAGATTGATCAATCTTGCATTGGTTGGACTCTCCCTCATCGGCCGGCCGACGAGGAAGAAGGTTTAACCCACATATCATCTCCCGCGCTAAGGTACACACAGTCATCTAACTTAATCTTTTGTTCAATTCCATAAAGTGGAGCCTGCGGCTCCTGGAGACCACCTCTTTTATTCATGCTTTAAGTCAATTCAATCCTCACTCTCTTCCCAAATGACCTGAACCATCTCTGGTGCTCGAGCGATGCCGTGCGATGAAAGTTCGGGGATCAATGTGAGTGTGGGACCGAGGTGAGGATTTTACCGCTTTCTGAGTGTTTTCCGATTCACTCCCTTTTCCCTATTCTGTCATCACCTTTTTCTTGAGGTGCCGATCTTGAACCCGTTTCTAGAGTTGACACCGAGTAGAAGAGAATAGGGCAAGGGTACTCCTTCCATCTCTAGATTTCTGCCTTGCCTTTCGCCAGTGTCGGGTTGTCTGGATTCTAGAATCGGGAGGTGTTGTGTGTGTAGGATGGAACCTACCCTTGACTTCTCACGAACAGCTTAGGATCGATGACTTGAGATTATACTAGTGGCTTCTCTATTTTTTATGGAAAGTACTTTTTGAGGTAAACTCCATGTAAGGAATCGTACATAAAAATTTGGTGCACGTGTGGGAACCTCGGGAATCATTTTGATTCTTAGAAAATATTTTTTTTTTGTATGTTTTGAAATATTGACATCTGAATTTTCTAGTAAAGTAGGTGATACACCATAAAAATACTAGATAGTCCAGGTGATATTAAAAGAGTATAGAACCGAGGTTCGGGTTCTGTGAAAATATTTTTGACCTCTCTTCATTGGATGGTGCGAATATCCGATGTTCATTTACATCGAGCAAACACTCGAACGCCCTTGATTAACTGCCATAGCGATCTTGTTTGATGCACATCCACAACGTATAATGAACACAAAGGGCCCTAGCCTTTCAGGCCCGATGAGATGCAAACAAGTTTGATTAGATTTTGTTTGAAGTTATTTTATGTTTCTTTATGAATTGATTTTGATGTGGTTTGAAATGTTAATTTCATATTTCCTTTTGACTTCGATTTGAATGTTATTTGTTTTGAGTTTGTTTGAATTGTTTGGTTTGTTTTACTACAATTAGTTGAAGTTTATTTTATTTATTGTTTGAATTTGAAATATTTTAGATGTTTTGGAATGATTTGAGTTGTTTAAGTTTATTTTGTAGGTGTTGAGTCATTTTCATGTGGTTTTCTCATGTCGGTTGGTGTTTTAGTACCGATTTAGGTGCGTTCGGTATGTTTTAAATGTTTTGAAGTTTGGTCCAAATTGATTAAACTTGAACTTCAGATTGTTAATGATCTAAATGTGACATGTTTTAAGATGAATTTCAGATGCATTAATGTTTTTTTATGTGTTCTTTTCAATTGGTTGTGAATTATTTGATTTGCACTTGTTTATGAAATTGAACTACAATGGATTAAATGCATTAAATCAAAATTTCCAGATTGTATTAAATCTGATTTTTATTGAATGTTAAAGCTTTAATGATCTATTTTAAGCATGTTTTAAGGTTGATTTGAATGTATTTTCAGATTTAATTAAGTTAGCTTCAGATTTGATTAACTCTTGTTCAGTTTGCATCACATCCGGTCTATCAGACTGGTGTCGATGCCCAGTCACATGCAATCAACTCGGCACATGAAATGTTCATGTTCAAAATATTCCATGTCAATGTACATCAGATGTGGCAGTTCGTATGCCATGTTCAATGTTGTCAATGGTGCAAACGTGTGAATGTCCTTCCCTTGGTATAAAATTCACTTGATTGGGAAAATTTTGGCAGCATGCCGCCTTATTTTTCAATCGGTGTGGAATGTTACCCATCCTACAAGGCATAGTCATTTGACTTTCCAAGTAGTGGGAAGGGTCCGTCTGCAGTGGGAAGCGTGTCCCATGCCTACGCCTGGATCAACATACTGGATACGGGTCCGGGCTAGCTGCCCAAGGTGGAGCCGCCCACGTGGTGGTGCTAACTTCTTATTTAATTTTGGCATCTCACCCTCAGATTTATTTAAGGTTTATTTTAACTGTCCAAGCCCCAATGGGCCAGGTTCATTAGCACAATGGGCTGGTATTCATGTCTCATGGCCTGACTTCATATCATGTCGGCCCGGTTGGCCCAATCTTGAGCTTCATGGGCTGGCGGCCTGTTTGAGCTTTATTATCCAATGGGCCTGATTTGCATCTCCATTGCCTGGTTGGCCTGATTTGCACTCCATTTTTGCACCTTGACATCTTGCTATAGCAGCGGGGTAGATGAGCCTCAGAGGGGCTGGAATGGGTTGGCTAAGGTGCTGTTTAGGTGGGCTTTTGGTAGGACTACACAAGGGGCAGGTTTAGGTGTGAACTAGGACTGGTTTTAGGAATGCACAAAGGGCATGAGAATTGAAGGCCCGCCCGAGTAGTCTCGGTCTGTCCGGTGGATTCTGAGAGTCTCAAAGCGTCGACCTTCAACCTATACTCTAAGGGGAAGGAGAACAAGACACATGGGTTTTGATTTAGGGGTAGCACAAGGGCATTTTGATATGTAGAAATCAAGGCCACCCGACTTAACTCTTGACCCATCCGGTAGATTCCAAGAGGCCTGGGCTGTCACCCCTCCTTCCACACATCAAAGAGGATGTTTGATTTGTTTGTGGGTGCTGTAGGAGCTATATTGGGTGTGTTTCTTAGATGACCAACAAGGGGACTTATGTCAGGCTATGCAAGGATCTGTTTGGTGGCCAGCAAAGGGGCTGTTTAGATGACCTGATTAGGGACAGGTTCATGGGCACTCAGGGGGCCTGATTGCTAAGGGTTTTAAAGCACACAAGAGACCTGATTGTGGATGTGTTTAGGGGCACTCAAGGAGCCTGATTGTGGATGAGTTTCAAGGAGACACATAGGGGTTGATTGAAAAGACAGCAAGACTATTTTTCTAGAGCACATTTAGGTGGCCAGAAAGAGGCTAATTGAGGGGAAACACATGGGCTTTTAAAGGGACCAGAAAAGATGTGTTTTGAGGCATTTTGAATGGCCAAAGGAGAGACTGAAAGGTAGAGAAATAAGAAGGAGGAAGAGAAATGAAATGCTACATTTTTTATTTCTCTACTTACATTGTTTCATTTCTTTTTTTCTCTTGTGCTGCAGGTGGTGCTGAAGATGGAAGGACTGTATGCCCTTATTCTCCTTCTTCTTTCTTCTTCTCCTTGTGCAGATGGTGCTGGAGGAGGAAGATGAAGGTCCTGGTGATGTTGAAGGCCTCACCAATGATGAAGAAGCCTGCTGCTCTTGCTGGAGTTGGCACTCCAACCAGGTGGGCTGGTTGCACTTGCTACTGGCGCACCTGCTGGAGCTAGCCTGATTCCCCCTTCTTCTCCTTCACTTGGCACATCAAAGGGAGGAAGAAAATCTTGCTAACTTTCTGTTGAAGATGTCAAAGCAAGAGGAGGTGGGGTCTGGTTCGGCCAGAGATGGTGAGGGGAAGGAGAGGCAGAGCTTCCGTAGGGTGATCAGCTTGTCTTGAACATGGCCAGCTGAGGGGGCTTTTATAGGGGCTGAGGGCGCCATTTGTAGAAAAGGATAAGGCTAGGGCTATTGAGGTTGTTGAGTGGATTAAGTCAAGATGGTTGAGGTTGTTGAGTGTAGTAAGGTAAGATGGCTGAGGTTGTTGAGGTTGTGCGCCAACTAGAAAGAGAGGGAGAGAAGGGTGTTCGGCCAGCCCCTATCTTCTAGGAGATTGAACGCACAAGGAAGTGGGAAGGCTGGTTCGGCCAGCCCCTATATTCTAGGGGATTGAACGCAAAAGGGAGTGAGAAGGCTGGTTCGGACAGCCATCAGATGGGGATTGGCCATGGGTTGTTGAGAGGGATAAGGATAAACCATGGGGGTTGTTGAGCTTCTTGAAATGGTTGAGAGAGATAAGCCAAAGTTGCTAGCCATGCCATCAGATGGGGAGTTCGGCCAGCTCCCTAACTTGTAGGGGATTGTGAGCATGGCAAATGGGGAGGAGTTCGGCCAGCCAAGTGGAGGTAGGAGAGAGAGAGTGATCCAATCTAGAACGTTCATCTAAAAGATTTTCGATCCGACAACTATCATTAATTTCGGCCAAAAATTGATTAAACACAGCGAAAATTAAATAAAAAAATATATAAAAATCATTGATGACCATTGATCTTATGTTCCATCCAAATGTGTGCCTGAGATCTCCCAAATTGCCCTGGATCTCTAATTTTACTGATTTCTTTGATCGGTGCGATCTCGGTCGTCGATAATGCCAGAAACTGTAATTGAATGCAATTACCTCCTCCCATTGGAAAAATTTATTTTTCATGCATCAATATTCATGAGATCAATGTTTTGGGCCATGAAAATTGAAAATTTCAGCCCATGGTCGATCCGGGAGCTGATCGGACCATTATGCCCCTGGTGTGATGACATACGGCTTTTCGTCGAGATTTGATCTTTGTTGCATATCTCTTTATCCGGTGGTCGGATTTTCGATCTGTTTGAGCATTGCCTAGATCTATACAACCTTGACAATGTGGTAAAGTTAGAATTCCATGTTAGAGTCCCAACTTGTCCCAAAGTGCCGGGGGCAAAATGGTCATTTCGGCCTTCCGATGTCCGTTTTCCATGTTTTGGGCACCGTTGCAAAGCTCTCAACTGGAGCTATGCAATGAGCACATTATTTTGACCATTTTTAGCTTGTAAAGCCATGCCAAGGCATTTACAGAGCTTGTTTGCATCATCTGTTCTTGAATTTTTCGAATATGGGTTGGATTTTCTACACCGACTTCGGCATTGCTGAAATCTGTATCAAACGAGCTAAGTGGAAAAAATTTGGTGCCAACACAGCAGAAGCGACGATTCCTATGAGTTTCTTTAGAATCTGTCTCAATCGGAACCGAACGATGAAAACTGAAAACTGATCAAATCGGGTTCGAATATACCTGATAAGGATTCATATAATACCATGGAAAGGAAGGATATGAGCTTCTCAAGCTCTTCAAACCGTTTAAATGTCCGATCTCCAGAAGTATCCACACGAACTTCATCCACAACAGGTTCTTCTTTCGCGTCGGCCTTAAGAACTCTTCCCGAACGGAACTCCATCGACTATGTACACTTTCTAGAGAGAGGAGGGGGTAGGGAGGAGGCTAGGTATGTGCTTTTCACCCTTGGCTTGATAGGGTTTGGTTGAAACCATTAGTGTTTATAAAGAATTTTGAAATTTTTCATAAAAACCTATAATCTCCATAAATTATGCCTTTGCCCTTGTACTTGTGGATAAGTCCTTTTGTGTGTGACCCACTAGGACCAATAGCCTATTTGGTTGAGGCCTAAATAAAATAAAACAATTCTATTTAATTTAATTAAATCTGTTATCTAATAATAGATTAATTGACCTACTGATCATGAAGGGTACAAGCAACATCCCATGACCTCAAATGGCTATGGGGATAATCTCATCTCCATTAAGCCTTTCCATCATTAGTTGCCGCATAGATATAAACCCTCATCCATCCAATGTCCCGATTGGAAAGGATTACGGCATCGACTGTCAACTTCTTAGTGTACCAACTCTATAGGATCTTTACTCGGAATTGGATCAACTGGAAAACTCCTTTTCCAATTATCCTATCTACCATAGTTAGGAATTTAGAGTACTATACCATAGGACATTCACTCTCACTTACCAAGAGTGGATGATCTTTTGTTGTCCGCTCAATTACCTTCATCAAGTTTTTCTTGTACCTGATCCATCGCTATACTGGACCATCTAAACAGTGATCCATAAGTCAATGGTCAAAGCACAAGTTCCACCCAAAAAGGTATCTTTGGCAACTCAGGTCAAAGGTCCAACCATGCAACCGTGATGATAGAAAATCCTGATTGACAGTTTGGTAAGATACCATTCAGGGTTTCTAATTTGGTCAATTCAGTGAACTAATTCAACTAATGAGCACCTGTATGTGTATCTCAGTGTATCCATACTAATAACTAATGAGATCGGTCATTCTCATCATATGATAAGATATCACATACACTAGTCTATCCGGATCTTTGATGTCCTATCTCAAGTGTCCTATGACCAGGAACATTTAGATCAATTACTTCTAGATGATCAATTTCATTATCATGATCTCATCATGATTTAATCATTATTGTATTTGATCAAGGGCTTCATTATGATATTCGCATCTAATAAGAGCTTATAATGAAGATTTACCTAATTAATTGAATGAGATATTTCTAGAAATGTCGAATCATATCATATATGATTAGCTTGTAGGGCATACATTTTTATCAATCTCCCACTTGCACTAAAGCCAATCACCCATCTAGCTAATCTGCATCAGCTCGAGGTGAAGCTCAAACACTATTTGAGTAACTACTTCAGTTAGTGGATCTGCAATGTTATTAGCGGTAGATACTCTATTTTTAATTATATCTCTATAAGCTGCAATCTCTCTGATTGTATGGTATCGCCATAGAAGTTTTAAACTTCTGATGAGACATCGGCTCTACCTCATTGTTTTCTCAAAACAATGGTATATATTTAGAGAAATTTGGGAGAATCCCATATCATAGATTTAGATGAAAATCTACATCTAGACTACTTCTCAAGTAGTTGCAACATGTAAACTTGTTTACATATGTTGTAGAATTTACAGTGTTCTATTACATGGAACTCTTTCATCTTACTGTACCACCATTGTTTTGACTTAATATCAAACTTATTTGATTAGAAGCTTGTGTTTGTAAAGTTACAAGACTTTAAGTCTTATCCTCCAGTGTATAGAGATACATTCTTAGTGCTTTTCAAGTACTAAATGTTATATCTCTAAACTATCTAGTGACTCTCACCTGGATCTTCCTAATGAATGTGCATAACACTTAGATCATTAATCACATCATGTATGTAGCATCACATAAATGATAGATCCTATGACAAAGGCATAAGGGCTCTATTAATATTATCCCTTTATCTCTTAAGAAGTCTTCAAAGACATCACTTTAGAGATATCAACTCCACATCACATAGGTAAGAAACCTATCTTAGAGTTTATCATGTCAAACCCTTTGACTATGGTGACTAGGTACATTAACTAGACATTGCTTTTAGATCTATCTCCATAGATCACAAAACTCAAATTATGTTTGGAGGATTAAGTTGATAGGTAGGCTCACTTATGATAACATACCTACTTCATTTATAATGAGTAGTATGTCATCAACATAAAATGTCAAGAAAATAATCTACCCTAGCCAGGGATTTAGAGTACTATCCCATAGGACATTCACTTTCACTTACCGAGAGTGGACGATTCCTTGTTGTCCGCTCAATTACCTCCATCGGGTTTTCCTTGTACCCGATCCATCACTATACTAGACCATCTAAACGGTGATCCATAAGTCAATGGTCAAAGCACAAGTTCCACCCAACAAGGTATCTTTGGTGACTCAGGTCAAAGATCCAACCATGCAACCGTGATGATAGAAAATCTTGATTGAGAGTTAAGTAAGATACCATTCAGGATTTGTAATTTGGTCAATTCAGTGAACTCATTCAACTAATAAGCACTTGTATGTGTATCTTAGTGTCTCTACACTAATAACCAGTGAGAATATAAGGTTGAAGAGGGCACATGGGTCCAAAGTGAGAAAGTAGGCTCGGAAGCCCATCCAAAAGATCTAAAAACAATGGTACGAGGTTTAAACATGGGATTGTTGTATTTGGGCCTCGTGGAATGGTTTTGACTTGATTGGTAGCTTGCTCAATAGGATGATCCAAGATTGGTTTGCCCTTGAGTGGTTCTTGGTGCTCTTCCCCACTTGAGAACAAATGAGTCAAAGATAAGCATAGATCTTCCAAGTCTTCTTCTTCATCTGGAGCCTTCCTTCTCTTGACAACTATAATGGAACTCTTGTCATCTTTAGCCATCATCATGGTCTCCCCTTTGATAAAGAATGTGTGGAGTCCCATGGCATATCTTGGCTGGATGATCCTCCTTGGGATGGAATCCTCTTCGTATCCCAACCCCTGCCTACGTGGCCTTTTCATAGATTCAATCGGTTGTGTGATCCCTTGAAGATCCTTGCCCAAACCTTTTCCAGGCTGATAGCCCAATTTCATCATCATCCGCCATCCCACTGTATCTGGTAGAGAGGTGGTCATGCATCTAACTTCTGGCAACTCTTCCACTGAGATCTGGGGTTGCATTGACAGTCCTAGGGGCGATAAAGAATTGTTTAGCTCATCCCTTACGGGCATGCTGGTTACCTTGACAACTTGTCCTTTAAAGGTAAATTTTATGCATTGATGGTTTGTTGAAACCACAACTCCTATTGCTTCCAAGTATGACCTCCCAAGTATAGCCCAAAATGTTGGATCTAGTTCCAGGATATGAAAATGGGTTGTGACCATAAATGGTCCAAGTTTAACCTCTAGAGTGACCACCCCACGTGCAGACTTCTTGGAGTTGTCATAGGCTGTCACTACGACAAAGGATGGCTTAATTTCTTGTTTAGAAATGCCGCACAACTGCAAAGTTTCTGGTGGCATAACGTTGATAGAAGCTCCAGTGTCAACCAAACATGATTTCAGTTTAATATTACAGGTGATAACAGCCACATGTAAGGTATATCTCCTGACATCTGGATCTGCTAATTGTACCTGAGAGAAAGTGAGTGTTGGGTGCTCACTTCTAGGGGCTAACACTGTAGTGATCTTCATTCACCATGAATCTGCTAATTCATTCACCATGCATCTCCTGATCTCTAGATTTGCTAATTCATTCACCATGACCCTTTGCAAATACTGCTGTAAAATTTCTTGGTGAACTTTTGATCTTTTAATCAAATCAAGTATGGAGATGTGGGCAGGTGTCTTATCCAAATGTTTCAACAAATCATAGGCCATGCTTGGCAAGGGTTCTTCCACTTGTTCCTTCTCCACTGGATCCTATAGTTGAGTCTCGACTTGGGGAAAGAGCTGCTGGAACATCCTCCCACTCCAAAGCACCGGGGCTATTTGGCGATTGGGTAGAGGTGATGGGTTAACTAGGGTGGGCTGTGGTGGAACAGGTGGTGTAGGTGCAGGTATGGTGGGTAATGGGATTGGTGGATCTGGGATGATTGGGTTTATGGGTAGAGGGGTAGGATTTGAAGGTGGTAGTGATGGTGATGGTGGCGGCCTGATAAGAAGAGGCCAGGGTGCAGGAGTGGTGGTAGGTTGTGGGGTTGGTGGTGCGATAGGTTGGGGTTTTGGGGTGACAAAGTTTATAGGTTGGGGGCTCAGGTTTGGTGGTGATTGTGGTGTCCGGATGAGCAAGGGCCGGTGTGTAGCAATGGTTGAGGGAGGTGTAGTCAAGGCGGGGGCTGGCCTAATGATGAGTTGGCGAGAAGAAGTTGCAGCCAGTGGTTGGGTTATTGAGCTTGGTGGTGGTTGTGGAGTAGATGGTGCACAAATTATCTGTCTAGTGGGGTTCCTAGCAGGAGGCCTAGCTGGGTTGACTGACATGGTTGCATAATGATTTCCTAGTACCTTGAGCACGACTGGCATTTTCCTGGACAATGGAGTGTACTAGACCAATTCCTGGGTTTGGATGTGCTGGTGCTAGTGCCGGAGCGGGAGCATGTAATGGGAGTGGATTCTGAACAATCCCCAATCCAGGTTGTTGTTGAGGTTGAGCCGGTGGACGCTGTCGCCACTATTGTCTAGCCTTCATTGCTTGTATGCATTCCCTCATTTGAGCCCAATCAATGCTTCCTTGGTCATTCAAATTGTGGATGTAATCTTTGAATTGAAAACACACTTTTATGGTGTGACCAGGGTACCGGTGGTAAGCATAGTATTGGGACATATCTGCATTTGCTGGCCAAACCTCTTTTTCTTTGGGCAATTCCAGTTGTTTCTCTACCATAAGTACATTGAAGATGTCGGTCAAGGAGTAAGAGAGTTGTCGATAATTCTATCTCCTAGGACCTCTCCTTCGTGGTGCTTTATTGGGTGTTGGTGGTGCCCTATTGTAAGTAGGTTGACAAGGTTGCTAGGGTTGCGCTATTGGCTGAGGTAGTTGTTGTGGTTGTCGTGGTTGTTGTGGCCTAACCTGTTGTTGAAAGGGGTGGTAAGAAAGGTTCTGCGGTGGGTTCCTAAACTGGTTTTGACGGTTCCTTCCCTGGTTCCCCACAATGTTAATAGCTTCATTTTTGACTACTCCCTCGGTTGTAGGCCTAGCTGGTGCAAAGGGGGTCTTCCTGATGTTCCTAGGTTTGGGATCAAATGGATTTATCATTGTGGCATCTTTGAAGTGGGCTTGCAAGTATCGGGCACTGTCATAAAGTTCATTCATGGTGGTAGAACGGTGCATAATCAAGACATTCCTCAGGGGAGGTGTAGTGTTTCCAATGAGCATCTTTACTTGTTCCCCTTCTGAAATAACATCTGTTAGTTTCTCTGCCATTCCCCTCCAGCAATCAGCAAACTTTATGAAGTCCTCTTTGGGCTTCATGTTCTCAGCAATCAAATATGTAATGGAGCATGATGGTGTCACCCGGTCTCTGTACCTTTGCAAAAATTTGGTCTTGACAATATCAAAACCTCCTGCCTCAAAGGGGTCAAGTGAGTAGAACCATTCCAATGCAGACCCTTCTAATGATCGGTAGAGCAAGAAAGCAAGAACTCTATGATCAATTTTCCAGAATGAGGACTCAGAGAGAAAATCTTTTAGGTGGAGAAAAGGATTACCAGTACCATTGTAGCGGTGATAAACTAGTAGTTCAGAAGGTGGTAGGTGAAGAACTAGCAAAGAAGGAATAGAGACTTCAGGAATTGACTTGGAGTCCAAGCGACATCTCAGCTCTTCATAACGTTCATTCATCTGGGTGAGCTGATCCATGATTGCCTGGGTGAGAGTAGGTTCTTGGTTTACTGGTGGGGGTATGTGGTTAGATGCGTGATTCTGGAATTGAGGAGCATGATTTGGCAAATTCTCTGAAGATTGTCATATGACTTAGTGGGCCAATGGAGCAACATGGTTGAAATAAGATGGTTGGACAAATGATGGTTGAACCACAAATGGTTGAACTGCAGATGGTTGTGCTAGTGATGGTTGAATCACAGATTACTCAACAATAGGTGGTTGAACAAAGGATGATTGAATGAGTGGTGGTCGAACCATAGGACAAGGAGATGAGGCAACTTGGTTGGTTTCAGCCTGATCAGAAGCAATTTTGCCTTTCACCATGTATTGTATACGGGAATAGGTTTTTGGGTCAGTATAAAGAGACAACTCCCTAAAGAGTTGTTCAACATCACGTGGAGCAGATGGTTGAGGGACCTTTTGCGCTTCTGACTCAAACAAGGGATTAACATGATCGTCTGACGAAATTAGTTGGTGACCCATCTCGTGCTCTCGATGTTCAGCATGTTCCACCATTCCAACGTGCCTTCCAGACCTTAATTTCATTGTCATCCTTCAACTTCAAGGAGAGGGTAAAACAAACGAGTTGGCAAAACAAACAAAGAGCTTTTTTCTGGTTTTTAGTATCTTGCAAAATGTTAGAGTTTTAAATTTTTGTTTGACAAAAAAATGATGCAAAGACTTGAAAACAGGATTATGCAATGATTTTGATTAAACCTTAGGTTTATGGATTTGTTAAGAATTGTTCCCTCAACAAATGGGTTAAGATCCTAACTCCAATCTCCAGTGACCTAGGTTTCATATAATCTCACTACGTGTAGGTAACATAAGATGCTTTAGGTTTTGGGGAGTGGTACAACCAACCCGATCATGAAGAAGAATACTCCACGTATGAGGAATTATAAAAGCTTTGATGAAAGCCAACCAAGTCAACTAGGAAGGAATATCCCAGAAGAGAGGTCAGAATCCATTAAGAGGGTGTTTTGGATGGGAGGGGTAAATGAGAGAGTGAGCTCCCGCCTCAAAAGGAAAAACATGTAAAAGAAGGAGCAGAGAATGCAATCAAGTGATAATGCAAATAATAAGCAGAACATAAACTTAAATAAACAAGTAATCACACAAATAAAGTAACTAGAATCTAGACAAGCAACTAGAAACTAGAATCTAGACCTTGTTTCACACAGGAGCCAAATGGTGGAAGTGGAAAGTGATGAAAAGAAGAGGGTTCAGATCTGATAGCCAAGCAAAAAGGGATGGTCCACACGGGGATGATGTAAGAATAAGCTGGTTCACGTGGGAGCCAGGATAAAAGTGAAGGTGGTTCACGCGGGAACCGGTTTTGGGTAGCAAAGGGGTGGTTCACACAAGAACCAATTTAAATGATTAAAGAGGGTCATGTGGGGCCAATTAAAGGTGAATAAGGATCTGATCCAAGTGGGGATATATCTGAAGGAAAAGGTTTGGTTCACGCGGGAACCAAAGTAAAGAAAGAGATTGGTTCATGCAGGAACCAGTTTAAAAGGGAAAAAGGGTGGTTCACGCAGGAACCAATTTAAATGGCAAATGGAAATAAAAGAGGGTCACGTGGTGAACAATTTGAGGGTGATAGCCTTCATCAAAATACAGAAAAAAACTTGATTTGAATGGCTGAAAATAAATGTTGGTTCACGTGGGAACCGGTTTGTAGAAGAGAGTTGGTTTGCACGGGAACTGGTTTTAAAAGCAAAGGTGGGTTCACGCGGGAACCAGCTGAAATAAAATGACAAAAATGAAATGAGGTACTTGGCACTTCACATATGATGAAATATGGGTGAAATAAATTTTTTTGATAAGGTATGAAATTAAGAAAGGTGGAAAGAAGGAAAGGCTCACACGGGAACCGGTCTAGAACTAGAACTAGTTGCAAGAAAACACTAAGCACCCACGGTTAAAGACACTGCTTGTCCCACTGTGGTCATCACAAAGCTGTCGACTCCGAAAGACACAATGGGGCTCTCCTTTTCAGGGAAGTCTGTGAATCTGGATCGCCACCTCAAGAGGGAATGAGAAAGGAAGAAAACACGGAAAACACTCTCACCTCGGTCCCACACTCACATTGATCCCCGAACTTTCATCCCTCGGTGTCACTCGATCACAGAAGAGACGGTTAGGGTCATGTGGGAGGAGGATGAGAAGAAATAAAATTAAGACATGTGGTCACCAGGAACTACGGGTTCCGATTTATGAAATAAAAATGACCGTGTGCACCTTAGCAGGAAGAGTGCGGATGAAAGCTTCTCCTTCTTCGGCCGGACAATGAAGAAGAGTCCTCAATGCGTGGGTGCTTGACTTCCTATGCAACTAGACAAACAAACAAATGAAAAAGACAATTAGAACTAAACAAAGTGGAGTATATGTAAGGAAAATAACATAAAACACAACTGAATAGAAATTGACCAGATTCGGGTGATCTCTAACCCCCTTTTTTATTTTTCAGATTAACATACTAAAACTAATGCAAATAAATGTAAAGAAATAATATGAGGATGGAGAATCACAAAAAAAAAGGGATAGTAAAAAGAACATAAATATTCTGATAGGAATAGCGAGATATGGCCAAATCTGGGTTGTCGAAAAAGTCGAGCAGTAGTCCAAGATCTGCCAGGCGCGACTTTGCTTTTGCACTCGCCCCAACCAGCCCTGACCTTGGAATCACATGCCGTCGATTGAAAAACTGAAGAAGACTCAAAAAGAAATAACTTTAATGTTAAGAGCTTGGACAGAGGACGTCTACACACTACTGTAGAAGCCGAAGAAGAGAGACATAATAGATCACCTATAGACCAGCCTTCTTCTCTCCTGAACTGACTTCTCTCTCTAAAAACTTGAAATTCTCTCTCTAAAAATCACAAAATTGATGCAGGAGGGAGATTGGACGTCTTGAGATGCCTAGGGGGGGTCATGAACCAGCCTCTAGAATGACCAGAATTGGAGTCTATTTATAAGAGAACAACCATCGTGATCTTGGCTAAAAAATAGGAAATTTGCGCCTTGGTCCAGGGCACATGCGCCCCACCTTGGGGCGTATGTGCCCCCTGGAGGGGGTGCATCTAATCCTTCCTATGAAATTGGTCCGATCCGATCGAAAATTTTGATCCGGTAGAGTCCTGATCAAAAACTGGTTCCCTCATGCCCCCAATTAGGGGTAGGCCACGTGCCTCAGGGTGGGGGTGCATGGCCACATGCCCTAGATCCAGGGCACATGTGCCCAGGAACCAGGGCGCATGGGATTGATTCTGCGCGTCTTTCTTTCGGAAGCCATTGTGGTCACTCCCAAACTCAGAATTTGACACCGTTTGTTGCGTTAGAAAGATAACAGGCCGAAGAAACTTTATACAGCAATGGATCAGACATCACACTCCCTAAAACTTTATAAATTTATCTATAAGTTAGGCTAGTGAATAGAAGATCCGATACTGGTCGGAATGACTCCGACGGCCAACCGGAAAGACACAGCGTGAAAAAAAAACTTGTTCAGAGTGTGAATCTGACCATAGCCTTCAATGTATGATCATTAGGCATTGGTAATTCAGCCAATTTCCATGTTTACATGATTTACGTGTGGCTTTCGCTTGGAAATTATGGCTTTGTACGGAAAACTCCAGAAAATGTCCAATTTCATTCAGCAAAGCTCCAAATTAACATTAAAAGGGCCCGACGTCATTCGATGATCAATCACACATGTTACCCTATAAAACATGAGTATTATGCTCTGAATTAGGCAAATTTGGTGTGTCTACATGTGTGAATAAACCCACTTTCATATCAGTCCCTGTGTGGACCACCCCTTTGCACCACTTTAGATTGACCCGATGTGGCCTTCCTTTCCTTTTTCCAATCAAACAAATCGGTTCCCGCATGAACCACCCCTTTTCCTTTAAAAACCGGTTCTAGCGTAAACCACCCACCTTTCCAAAAAATTAGCTCCCAAGCGAGCCATTCCATTTTCAAATCGGTCCCCGCATGGACCATCACTTTTATCTTCACTTCAGATTTGTCCCCACTTAGACACTCCATCACAAGCCGGTTCCCGCGTGAACCCCCTTTTAGTTGTTAGTTTATAGTTACTTGTTTTATTGCTTGTCTTGCTTGCATACTCTTGCTTGATTTACTTAATAGCTTTCATCCATTTTCATGCTTGTGCACATTGTTTTCTTCTTCTCCTCTTACCCTCTATTTTTACTTTTGCATTAGCTTTTTGCATCAGGTACCGAACTTGTTCCGATCCGTAGGGCATTCGAGGTGGGGGCTCTCTCTCCCAACACACCCTCACCCTCCAAACACCTTCTTGTGGATTCTAACCTCTGTTCTGGGATATTCTTTCTAGATGATTTGGTTGTTTTCATCAAGGCCTCTGTAAGTCCCCATCCGTGGAGTATTCCTCTCTGCACAATTGGGCTGGTTGTACCACTTTCCCAAAAATCGAAGTACCCAATTACCTACTCGTGGTGATTGAGTGACAACCTTAGGTCTTGAATATTGAAGCAATAGGAACCATACCTACCTAAGTGAACAATTGCTAACAATCTATCTAAATCTAAGGTTTCAACCCAAAAATTGTCGAGTAGTCATTTTAAGAACTTGTTTGTATAACTTGTTTGCTCACCACAATTGAAAAAAACCAAAAAAGTTCTTTCAAAACACCTAAAAACAAAACAAAAATCCCTTTAATTTTTGTGTTCAACTTGCTTTCAAAAACAAAAAAATTGAAACCAAATCAAATCAAACAAAAGAAAAACATAACAAACAAAAGTTCTCTTTGCATTTACATCTTTCACTTGCTTTCTTTCAACCATCTTGTTATAAAATTTGACAGGATGCCCATGATGCTAAGGTTCGGAAGACACGTTGGGATGTCGAACTACTATAGACAAGAAGAGTACGAGATGGGCCACTGCGAGCTGCAACAACCCATGGTCCAACCAGAGGGTCATGTCAACGCCGTTAGAGAACCTGAAGCTCAAAATCCTACTCATCAACCTGCTTTACTTAGCATGGAGCAACTCCTCCAGGGTCTATCTCTCCATCTAGCTTGAATCTTTTTCACTTGTGCAATCTTTAACAAAGGGAAAGATGCCTGCCAATCAAGATCCGGTCAAGGGAAATAAAGCCCCCTCACCACCCCAATCAGTAGTTAGGCCCCTGATCATCTCTTCTCCTGGGTAACCTTGCCGTGTCTCTACTCATCCTGTTATTGGGCATTCACATAATTCTGTACAAGTTCCTACTTCCAAC
Source organism: Cryptocoryne crispatula var. balansae (assembly GCA_036172225.1). NCBI lineage: Eukaryota > Viridiplantae > Streptophyta > Magnoliopsida > Alismatales > Araceae > Cryptocoryne > Cryptocoryne crispatula. Next base: position 19,346,211 of record CM069924.1, read on the forward strand.
CCACCTCTTCCAGCCCATTCACCTAAATACCTTGCTCCGGTGGCTCAGGAATCCAGCCTCACCTAGGCATTGATGGATAAACTTAACCAAATGGATGAGTGCTTTGAAAAGTTGAGGCACCGCCTGGATTCTAAAGCCATGCCAAAAATTTCTGTTCCATCCTTCCTGGTCCTACATCTCCTTCCTTCTGAAATACCAATATTTCAATGATATAATGGGACCGGGAACCCTTTCAACCACTTAAAGAGCTTCCTATACGACTATGCTTTCTGGAAGAATGACCGCAAAGCCCTTGCCTTCTTATTTCATCGGTCATTGGAAGGATCCACCCTTGATTGGTTCTACTCTCTTGATTCCCTCAAGGCATTGGATTTCAACATTGTCAAGGCAAAGTTTTTGCAGAGGTACAAGGACCAGGTGGGGCCAGCCTACTCGATAATAGATTTAGTTGCTAAAAAAGATGAGGCAAGATGAATATTTTGCCAGGTTTGCTGATTGGTGGAGGGGAATGGCTAAGAGGCTAGTGGATACCATCTAAGAGGGGGAGCATGTGAGAATGCTAATTGGGAATACCGCACCTAATCTTCGCAACCTCCTGATCAAGCACCGCCCAACTACCATGAGTGAGCTATGCGATAGCACCAGATATCTCCAAGCCCACTTCAAAGACGTATCCATGATCAATCCATTTGACCCCAAACCCTGTAACACTAGAAAGCCTACACCTATAGGGCCTACCACCGAAGGGGTAATGAACAATGAGAGCGTCAATGCCATGGGAAACCAGGGTGGGTATCGCCAAAGCCAATACCGTAACCCACCACCCAACCAACAATACCAGCCAGCTCCTCAGCCAGCTCCTCAACCCCAATAGCAACTTGCATACAACTGAGCACCACCATAGCAACCCACCTACAACCGAGCCCCCCAGCAGCAAAATGTCTATAATCGAGTGCCTCAGCAACAACCTGTCTACAACCGACCACAACCACAACAACAACAAGCGTACAACCAAGTGCCACCACCAACCAACTAACCTAGGAGGGGGGGACCAAAGAGAGAGTACTATCCTCAACTACCATTCCTCCTCACCAATATCTTTAATGCACTGATGGCCGAACAATAGTTGGAGCTTACAAAGAAGAGAGAAGGATGGCTGGCGAATGCTGACATGACAAAGTACTACGCCTACCATCGGTATGCTGGGCATATGGTGGTAGTCTGCTTCCAATTCAAAGATTATATTCATGATCTCAACGATCAGGGAAACATTGACTGGGCACAAATAGGGGAGTCCATACAGCATAATCCGATGGTAGGTGCGACAGAATCAACCACGACGATAGCAACCTCAAGCACAGCAGCAGCCCGGCCTGGGCATAGTCCAAGATCTGCTACTAGTATATGCACCTGCTCAAGCACCGACACCAACACTGCCAAACCAGCAACTCGGCCTCATCCACTCTACTGTCAAGGAATCAACCAACCACTCCTAGGGTTGGCAGGTTGAGGATCAAATCTCCTCCATGCCCGCCAGACCAACCCAACCCACAAATTGTACCATACTCTCCAAACCGAGAGCTGTCCCCGACCCACAAACTACCTAAACGTCACTGCCATCACCAACCATTAACCCTTCATGGCACCTAATCATTAGACCACCACTAGCACCCCAACCATCACTCCAACCTAACCCACCAACCACTATTCCTCCTTGGCATCTAATCACTAGACCACCACCAATATCCCAAACATCACCTAACCTATCGGCCTCCACCATCCCTCGGTCTCTCATTATCTGATCGTCACCCAACCTACCAGTCGCCTCCACTCCACGACCCCTAATCATCCGACCATCACCACCAACACCCCAACCATCACCCAACATACCGGCCTCCACTACTCCACGACCTCTTATCATTAGATCCTCACTATCCCTACCTACCTCAGGCCCTCCAACATCCCAACCAACCACACCCTTACCACCTTCACCACAGCCCCCTACCACATTGGTGCCTGTACTTTGAAGCAGGAGGATGTTCCAAAGGGTCTTCCCCCAGGTTGAGATGCAACTGCAGGAGCAGACAGAAGAGAAGGTGGTAGAAGAACTGTTGCCTGGCACGACATATGACCTGTTGAAGCACCTGGACAAAATGCTGGCACGGATTTCAATTATGGAGCTATAAAGAAGTTGAAGAATCATAAAGATATTCTGCAACAGTACTTACAGCGGGTCATGGTCAATGAGGACCTCCCGCCCGAGAAAATCATCACTGTCTTGACCCCTAAGAGTGAGCATCTGGCACTAATTCACACAGGAGGAGTTAGCATGGACAGAGGTCATAAAGTATGCCTTGCGCATTGTAGTGGTCATCAAAGGCACAGAGATTAAGTCATGCTTGATTGACACCAGAGCATCCATAAATGTCATGTTGCCAGAAACATTGTAGCTTTGCGGCATCTCCGATGAAGAAATCCAGCCTTCCGCCATCACGGTGACAGCCTATGACAACTCCCGGAAGCCGGCATAAGGGGTGGTTACATTGGTAGTAGGGCTCGGGCAGTGCATTGTCACCACTAAGTTCCATGTGATAGAATTAGACCCCACTTTCAAAGCCATATTGGGACACCCATATCTCGAGGCAATAGGAGCTGTTTTCTTGAACAATCATCAGTGTGTAAAGTTCCCATACAGGGGCATGTCATTAAAGTAACCGATGTCCCAATTTTGAATAACATGGATGATCTCTCTTTTACATTACCGGTATCGGAATCTGTCCAGCCATTGGTTTCAACTACAGAGCTGCCCGAGTTCATGGTGTCAACGACCTCGCCTCTAGATACAGTTTCTTGGCGGATGATGAAAGGAATGGGTTATCAACTAGGAAAATGGTTGGGTAAGGAGCTGCAGGGGGTTGTACACCCCATCGTACGAAGACCATAGAGGCAAGGGCTTGGCTATGAGTCTAATTTTGTTCCGAGGATGGTCTACCAGCCAAAACATGCCATGGAACTCCAAAAATTTTTCATCAGAGGGGAGACCATGATGATGGCCGGAGACGAAGAAGAAGAACCAACCAAGAGGAGGAAGGCACCGGAACGCGAGGAAGAAGTGGACAACCTAAGCTCATCTCTAGCTTGGTTGTTTATGGAGGAGGAAGAACCAGTCAAGGGCGAGTCCATCTCTAAACAACTCGTCCATTCAAACTTACCTCCATTAAATATCCCATGTGAACCGTATCCTATGGTCTTGTATTTCAAAGTCCTCATGCTCTCCCTGCTAAATTCGCTCGATGGTCTTTCTAGCCCGATTCCTAACTCTGGGTCGACTTGGCCACCTAAATTGATCACTGGGCCAGTGAGTCCATTCAAAATTTATTACTCCACTAGGCTTCTATGCCCATTTTAATTCAACAAGATAGGGCCCGCGTGCCCACCAATTGGGTCCACGTGCCCCTTAAATCTTTTTCCTAGCTTTGGGCCCATGCGCCTGTTTCTCGTTATTGCCGGGCCCGTGAGCCGATTTTTCTTATGTTTGCTTAAGCTTTTTGTTTCTACTCGAGCCCCGCCGGCTCATTCATGTCTTCTCATTTAAAACATCAAAATTACCCAAAAAATGCCTTCTCACAAACTCACTTTTCCATTGAGGAGACGTCTATACTTGTCTCATAGGATGCTCCCAACTAGGGACCTCTCTTCTCCAAATCACTGATCGATCTGCTCGATCCTTCACCCATTGTAGATACCACTTTTCCAATTCCGTCTTCTTTAGGAGTAGTTAGGTTAGGAGAAAATAAAATCTGAGGTAAATGAGTTCCAGAGAGGTATCTCTAGCAACTAGCTCTGAAATACAAAGAATGTGTAAGGTGCCAAGTTTTTTGAAAAATGCTATCCAGCTTGACGAAATCCAATATGAGGATGAATTCAATGTATATCATACACTGGGAGTCTATGAGGTTTTATCTGAAAAGGATCTTGATTTCGAGGAAGGAATTAAGGACTTGGCTGATGTGTATGCATTTGGACTTAAAAAGTTCGAAGAACCATCAGCCATGGTGGATGAGCCGAGAAAAGAATTAAATCTTGGAACACTGGAAGATCCTAAGACTGTTCTCCTAAGTGCAAACCTCACTCCCACTGAGAAACAGAGCTTAATTAAAATCTTAGAAGAATATAAGGACACGTTCGAATGGACATACAAAGAAATGCCGGGGTTAGACAACTCACTAGTTGAGCATCGTTTAACTTTGAAACCTGGAGCTACCCGGTCAAACAAAAATTAAAGAGATTCCACCCCGATGTTGCACTTAAAATGAAAGCAGAGGTCGACAAGTTACATCAAGCAAGATTCACTAAGGTCATCCTTTATCCGCAATGGGTGGCAAACATAGTCCCTGTCATGAAAAAGGATGAACGAGTTCGGATCTGCATAGACTTCAGGGACTTGAACCGAGCGTGTCCTAAAGATGACTTTCCTCTACCTCATATTGACGTGTTGGTTGATACCACTGCTGGATTTGAAATGCTATCATTCATGGATGGTTATTCTGGGTATAATCAGATCCGGTTAGACAAAGAGGACCAGGAGAAGACCTCATTCACTACAGCTTGGGGAACCTATTGCTATGTCGTCATGCCCTTTGGACTAAAGAATGCTGGTGCTACGTATTAGAGGGCCATGATGGCTATCTTTCACGACATGATGCATACCCTTGTAGAGGTGTACGTGGACGACATAGTCATTAAGTCTAAAAGCCGAGAAGATCATCCTTAAGTGCTAAGAGGGGTCTTGCAGAGGGCTAGAGAATATAAATTAAAAATGAACCCAAAGAAATGCACATTTGGAGTATCCATAGAAAAATTATTGGGGTTCATAGTGAGCAAAAGGGGCAAAGAGATCGACCCAAACAAGGCCAATGCAATCACTGGTATGCCTCCTCCGAGAAATATGAAAGAGCTTTGAGGATTAATCGGAGGCTACAGTTTGTCTGCTGGTTCATCTCACAACACTCCCAAAGGTATAAACCTTTTTATGAGTTGACCAAGGTGGGGGCCAAGTTTAAATGGGATTCGAAGTGCTAGGATGCATTCGATGGTTTGAAAAGATACCTGGCTAGTCCCCCTGTGCTTAGACCACTAGTCCCCGGCAAGCCCTTAGTTCTGTATATCTCGATTTTGAAAAATTCTCTTGGGGCAGTCCTTGCACAAGTGGATGAAGAAGGTAAAGAGAGGAAAACCTATTATTTGTCAAAGATTTTCGATCCATGTGAGTAGAAGTATACTATCGTAGAGAAGACCTGTGCTGCACTAGTCTGGGTAGTTCAGAAACATAAACACTATTTTTTAGCTCATGAGGTCAATCTTATCGCCCACATCAATCCCATCAAATTCCTCCTTGAGAAAACTATAATAACTGATCGATTAGGTCATTGGAAGAGTTTCATTTCACAGTTTGATATCACTTATGTCCCTCAAAAGGCAATTAAGGGTTATGCCATTGCCGAACATCTAGCCCATCACCTTATACCCTCTTTGACCCAGTCCAGTCAGAGCTCCTGGATGACGAACTAATGTTGATCCGATCTTCCCATCTTTGGACATTATATTTTGATGGGACTCTGAATTAACATGGTAAAGGAATAGGAATCGTCCTTCTATCACCTAAGGGTGTCACCATTCCACAGGCATTTCAGCTCGACTTCCCAGCAGCCAATAACATAGCTGAATACGAAGCCTTGCTAGCCGGGCTGGAGGCCTCTCATTTCTATGGTGCCAAGGAATTAAGGGTGATAGGTGATAGCCAACTAATCCTTCGCCAAGTCTTGACCAAATACCGAACTTCTCATCCAAACCTCAAACCCTACCAAGAGCTCACATCTCGCTACATCAAGCTCTTTTCTAAACTCACTTTTTTCTATGTTCCTTGAGCTTAAAATATACCTGGCTAGTCCCCCTGTGCTTAGACCACCAGTCCCTGGCAAGCCCTTAGTTCTGTATATCTCAGTTTTGGAGAATTCTCTTGGGGAAGTCCTTGCACAAGTGGATGAAGAAGGAAGAGAGAGGGCAACTTACTACTTGCCAAAGATCTTTGTTCCATGTGAGCAGAAGTATACTGTAGTGGAGAAGACCTGTGCTGCACTAGTCTGGGTAGTTCATAAACTTAAACACTATTTCTTAGCTCATGAGGTCAATTTTATTGCCCGCATCAATCCCATCAAATTCCTTCTAGAGAAAACTGTTCTAACTGATCGGTTTGGTCATTGGCAAAGCTTCCTTTCCCAGTTTGATATCACCTATGTCCCCCAGAAGGCGATTAAGGGCTATGCCATTGCCGAACATCTAGCCCATCACCCTATACCCCTCTTTGACCCGGTCTAGTCGGAGCTTCCGGATGACAAACTAATGTTAATCCGATCTTCTCATCTTTGGACATTATATTTTGATGGGGCTATGAATTCACACGGCAAGAGAATATGAATTGTCCTTCTATCACCCGAGGGTGTCACCATTCCACAGGCATTACAGCTTGACTTCCCAGCAACCAACAAAATAGCTGAATACGAAGCCTTGCTGGCCGGGCTGGTGGCCGCTCATTTCTCTAGTGCCACGGAATTAAGGGTGATAGGTGATAGCCAACTAATCCTTCGCCAAGTCTTAACCAAATACCGAACTTCTCATCTGAACCTCAAACCTTACCAAGAACTCACCTCTTGCTACATCAAACTCTTTTCCAAACTCACTTTTGTCCATGTTCCTTGAGCTCAAAACATCCTTGCTGATGCCCTAGCCTCCTTAGCTTCATCTCTATCAGTCTCGCTAGGTAGACAGGTGCAGACTATCCATGTCCGTAGAAGGTCGATGCTGGCGATTCAGGATGGTCAATTTTTGAAGATCAAGGAGAGATTTGGTAAAAAGGAATACTAGAGCAGAAAGAGGAGATTTCTCTAGTTGAGTTGGAAGAGTTAGATGAGGGTGAGAAGCCTTGGTTTGATGAAATCGCAAGGTATTGTCAAGATCAGTCATATCCACCTGAATCCAATGCAAAAGAAAAGAAGGCCATCAGGAGAGTATCCCAAAGGTATACCATCCTAGGAGGGGTGCTCTACAAGAGGAGCTTGAGCGGAAACTTGCTTAGGTGCGTTGATGAAGAAGAAGCAGAGTTGGTGCTTAAGGAAGCACATTCTAGGTCTATGGGGGCCATGTCAATGCTCAATCTCTTGCCAAGAAAATCATCAGGTAGGGTATTATTGGCCAACCCTAGAAGAGGATTTCTCCATCTTTGTTCGGCACTATCATTCTTGCCAACTCCATGCCGACAAGATCCATTCTCCCACATCTTCCCTTCATCCGATTCATGCCCCATGGCCCTTCGCCATGTGGGCTTTAGATATCATTGGCCCTCTAAGTGATCTCAACTCTAAAATCCGTTCCAAGTCATTCATCCTGACGATAATAGAGTACTTCACCAAGTGGGCAGAAGCAGAAGCGTTCATGGAGATCAAGACATCAACACTGTGCTCCTTCATCAAACGCAACATCATCACCAGGTTCGGGATCCCTAACGACATCATCACCAACAACGAACCACAATTTCTCTCTCAAGATCTGCGCGATCTTTGCAACAGGTACCGCATTGCATTGCATCATTCATCTCCATACTACCCGCAAGGCAATGGTCAAGTAGAAGCCACCAATAAAACCTTGATCAAAATTATTAAGGAAACCTGTAAGTCTAGCAAGTTCGCGGACTGGCCAGATAAACTTGTAGATGCCCTATGGGCTTATCGTACTTCTGTGCAGACCCCCACTAGCCAAACCCTGTATGCTCTCGCATTTGGGATGGAAGTGGTCATCCCATACGAAGTACTCCTTCCATCACTTCAAGTTCAGTTTGATAGGGACATCCCTGTCGATGAAAGATGAGAATCTCTCCTTGCACAACTTGAACTCCTAGATGAAAGAAGGTTGGCCGCCTCTGAGCATGCTCGGACTTATCAGAACAGATTGAAAAGTTTTTATCAAAAGAGGGTGGTAGATAGAAAGTTCAAAATTGGTGAGATGGTAGTCAAATGCATATTCGTTAAGCCGGGTGGTCCCTGCTCCAAGTTGCAACCTAACTTGGAAGGGCCTTTTGTTATAACTGAAAAAATATCCAAGTAATGCATATGAGCTAACCAATGCCAATGGAGAAAAATTGAATCAACCATGGAACTACGTTTACCTCAAAAAATATTTTCCTTGAAAACAAAATGGAGAATTTTTGGTATGATATCAAGTCATCAATCTTGGAGTGTTCGCTAAGGGACAAGGGTAGACATCACCCTACACACACAATACCTCCCAATCCAAGAATCCAGATAGCCCGACACTCTTGAAAGGCAAGGTAGAACCCTGAAGATGGAAAAGAACCCTTGCCCTATTCTCTTCTATTCGGTCCAAGAAAGGTGAAAGAGACTAGAAGAGGATAGTATCGAAAATGCCTACCACCTTAGTAGGAGGCCGTCTCATAGGGTGCAAAAGGGTGCCAAAAGATGGGTAATGAACCGCACAGGTTTAAATAAATATGTGCTTGTCTGAATGAGTACCCAAGAATCTAGAAAATGAAAAGAGGGTACCAAAAGATGGGCAATGACCCCATTGGTCAAAAACTTATCTAAGTATGTGCCACATGTAGAAAAGACCTGAAGAGGCTGATCTCTAATGGGCAATTTGGGAATGAGTAGAGAAACCCTCCTCAACACCCCTAAATCCTATCAAAGACTTCCTCTATTATTCTTCCATCTTAAACCCCTAGGGTAAGGTAAACTATCCAAACTCAGAGGGAATCCAAACCAATCAAAAGAAGAGGGCAAGAAAGATTCTGGGTAGGGAACCTTATTTTTATGTGGTGTTTATCGCTTGAATCTTGATTAAAACACAAAGATCGATGAATTGTCTCGATATCGGCACATTCTCCACAAAAATCCAAAAAAATTGAATATTTTCAAAATCTCAATCAAAAAAATTGAATATTTGCAAAAATTCTAAAAATATGAATGTTTTAAAAAAATCCCAAAAAATGATGATTTTAAAAAAATCCAATTAAATGCAGCATTTAACTTGGCATAACCTTGATTTTTTTTCCTTTGCTAGCATTCATGTTTATTTTTATATCTTGCCATGTTTCTTTTCTACATTGCATGTTTATCTTTATTAGAGGGCTCTTCCCTTTGACCTAAGTCAAAGTTGGCCATAGTAGGCAAAGGGATGAGTTGTTGTGAAGATCTGATCCTCTTTTATCAAGTGTCTTCAGGGACTTTAAAGTAAGAGGAGAAGGTTCTCTCAATGACAGGTAAGTTATCTTAACCATTTCATTTCAGGCATTTAGTTTATTTTTACACTTTGTTAAGAAGGCTCATATCTTTGACCTAAGTCAAGGCAAACAACAATAGGCAAAGAGATGAGTCAAGGTCAAGATTTCATCTCTTTTATTAAGTGTTTCAGGATTCTTAGATCAAGATGGGAGTGACTCTCACCATAGCAGGTAAGCTCTCTTAACTTTTACCTTGTTTATTTTGTTAGTCTACCTAGTTAATAAGGCTACCCCCTTGACATATAGGCAAGGCAGGATGATGATAAGCAAGGGGGTAAGCCATAGAGCAGATCTTGTAAGGAATCAATACATGACAGCGGAAAAATTTTGATTCCATAAAACCATGATCTTTGCCTTGATCAATGCCGAACGAGTAAAACCGGGAATCGAATATGAAGTAGAAAGAGAGTACCTCATGGGATTTCTCAAATCCCTCACCATGGATGAAGAGAGGACATTCTTCCTTGCTGAAAACCGTTCAAGTGTCCGGTCTCTAGCTGTATCCACACGATCTACTTCAATAGACGAGTTCTCCCTTCCTTCGGGCCTCCATAAACCTTCCAGATCCAAGCTTGACCATGGGAGATCGCCTTCTAGTGGAGAGAGGAGGAAGAGAGGAGGCTTGGGACGTTCTCCAGCCCTATGGCTTGTTAGGGTTTGGCTTCATAAGCCATTTATATATAGAAGATGGAATTTTTCACAAAAACCCAAAACTTCTATAAAATTGCGTCCATGCCCTCATCTTATTGACCAGATCTATTGTGTGTGACCCACTAGGCCCAATAGTCAATTTGGTTGAAGCCTTAATTAATTTAAAAGAACAATTCCTTTAAATTAAATCAAATCCGTTATTCGATAACAGTTTTTACGGCTTTCTGATCATAAAGGGTACAAGCCACATCCTATGATCCCAAATGACTTTGGGGAGTTAAATAACATCCATTGAGCCTTTCCATCATCAATTACCACACGGATTTAAATCCTCGTTCATACAATGTCCCGGTCGGTCAGGGGTTCGGCACTGACTGTCAACCCCTAAGTATTCCAACACTATGAAATCTTGTACTCATTGTAGACACGCCAAATTGGCTAGATTCGGAGCCCTAGACTCTTATTTCATAGGCGATATCCTTTATTTGACCGTTATCTGATCCGGACTACCTCGTGGAGATGAGCTAAGGACAGTGGTGGAGCCCCCCTTGTTAGGTGAGAATGGACCAATGATTTCTGGAATATTGCCGTAACCTTCAAGCGAGAGCCGCACGTGAACTGTAAAAACACGAAGCCTGCTCGATGACCAACCTTGAATGGTCCATAATTGAAGGTCTCGGGAGTCCCGCATGTGTTCCGTAACATTCAGGGTTTCCAAGAAGTCATTTCGGTAGGCGTCGGTCAATGGCGGCTTTCGTTACGGCTTTTTCGATCTGTGCTGACACGGCTATCCCGGACCACATTTTAGGCCTTTCTGGTCATCACCGGGTCTTTTCAGGTCATCCGGGTCGATTCTAGCCGTATATTTTATCAACCGGAGCTATAAGGCCGGTTTGGTCAATTTTAGGGTTTCGCGGCTTTTACGGCTTTCGATTCACGTTTACCGGGTTAATCTCAGATTTTTAGATGACTTTGGATTATCCGATCGTACCGGACTTGTTCAGTCATCATTTCAAGTCATCCCGAGTTGACCCGAGATTTCTCGACCGGAACCGTGCTCTTTCGGATCTTCGCCCCGGGTTTCGGCTTTCCGCAAGAGGGTAAACTGGTAGAAAGCCCCGTACGAACATATCGGGAGTCATGCGGCTGGTTTACTGACTTGAGGATGTGCGGTTGAAGGCCCTCTTTCCAACGCGACAAACGGGAGCCGAATCGGACATCCGGTTTGCAAGATACGGCTCGCGGAACACGCGCGTAGGAGAGAGAGTGTACCGCGCCCCCACTCCGCTTGAAAGGGGAGGGCGCGCCCTGCGTGCCCTTAACCCGGGGGCGCGCCCTGCGCGCCCCCGGTTCCTTTGAAAAGCAGGGGCGCGGTCAGTTGCTTTAAATCAGAAATTACCCCGATTAGCACCTTCTAAACCGGGTTTTTGGAAGGTTTCCGGGAGAGGATTTTCACTTATTTGTACCGCGCCCCGGTTCGGGGGCGCGTTATGTATGTCAAGTCGATTTTTAGCAATTTCCGGAAGTTTCCGTCGATTTTTAGCAGTGAGACGCCAAACGCGCCCCCGCCCCCTTTGAAACAGGGGGGCGCCCTCGTCTCCTTTGAAACGCGGGGGCGCGGTACATCCAGTTTTTAAATTTGCACCGGCTCTCTTCCCCTATAAATTGAGGGCCATTCACAACGACCCAAGGTTGAACCCCCCCCGTGCCTAGCTCGTCCATAGGTCGTCCAAGCTCTTCTCCAAAGCCGTCCCGACGTCCAAAGGCGATCCGAAGTCAAGAAATCGATCCCGAGGTGAAGGAGAAGGCTCGATCCGGGCGTTCTGCATCAACCATCTTCATCGACTTCTGCAGAAAATCCGAGGCTTCTTATGCAAAAGTCTTCAACATAGAATATGTTCATCTCTTCGTCCTCTTTCATCTCCAACTGACGGCACTCAATTCCGACTTGCCGTTTGTTCGTGGCAATTGCTACACCCAGGGCGCGCATCCAGGTTCTGTTTTCCACATCAGCCCCTTTCATAATTTTTACTGACTTCTACAGGAGGATTTTGGAGAAGTCATCAAAATAGGAATTCTTTCTCTCTGAGTTTTCTGTCCACTCAAACAAACGGCACTCGATTCTGACATCGGGGTCGTCCGTAACATCCTCTTCACCAAAGTCGCGCCAGAAGGGTACCAAGCTACCCGAACCGGCTGTCTTCAACCAACTCGGCTTCAACTCAAGCCAAATCATTCTATAAGCTTTCTCAACTCCATTAACTCTGTTTATTTAATGTTTTAAAGCATATTTTAGTTCATTTACATCATTTTTACATAATCAAAAAACACAAAAAAAGGGGTTAAGGCTCACCCCGAAGCCGGTGAGTCCAACTCCAATTGCTTCTTTCTTATCTTCTTACTACAGTTACTACACTTCTCACAAGTCTAACCAAACTCTTCACTTGGTTTATTGTTCTAGTTGCATAGGTTTATCAAGCTAGCATTGGATTGGAGACTCTTCTTCATCGGCCGGCCGAAGAAGAAGAAGGTTGAACTCACATCCCTTTCTCCCACGCTAAGGTACACACGGTCAACTTCTTTCTATTTCCATTACATAAAGCGGAGCCCGCGGCTCCTGGCGACCACACTTTCTTTTTATTCATGTTCTAAATTCATATCCTCCTCACTCTCCTCCCACATGACCCGAACCATCTCCGGTGCTCGAGCGACGCCGTGAGGTGAAAGTTCGGGGATCAATGTGAGTGTGGGATCGAGGTGAGGAGTCTTTACCGCTTTCCGAGTGTTTCTCGATTCACTCTCCTTTTTCCCCATTCTATCTTTCACCTTCTCTTGAGGTGCCGATCCGGAACCCGTTTTCGTAGTCGACACTCATGAATGGATCAACTGGAAAACTCCTTTTCCAATTATCCTATCTACCTTGGCCAAGGATTTAGAGTACTATCCATAGGACATTCTCTCTCTCCTACCGAGAGTGAATGATCCCCTATTGTCCGCTCAATTGCCTCCACCAGGTTTCCCATATACCCAATCCATTAACTATATAGGACCACAATACTAAGTGATCCATCAGTCAATAGTCAAAGTACATAGTATGCCTGGCAAGACATCTTTGGCGACTCAGGTCAAAGATCCAACCGTGCTATTGAGATGTAAGAATAACCTGATAGACAGTTCGGTAAGATACCGATCAGGTTTTCCTAAATTGGTCAGTTCAGTGAACTCATTCCACTAATGAGCACCTGTGTGTATCTCAGTGTCCCCACACTGATGACCAATGAGATCGGTCATTCTCATCATATGAGAAGACATCACACACACTAGTCTATCCGGATTCTTGATGTCCTGTCTCAAGGATCCTATGACTAGGAACATTTAGATCACATACCTCTAGATGATCGATCTCATTATCATGATCTCATCATGATTCAATCATCATTGCATGTGATTAAGGACTTCATTACGATATACGCTTCTAATAAAAGCTAGTAACGAAGTTTTGCTTATTTAATTGAATGAGATATTCCTAGAAATGTCGAATCATATCATATATGATTGGCTTGTAGGGCATACATTTCTATCAGATCTAACCCCTTTATTGAGTATTTAGGAAAGAAACATGAGTCAAGGAGGGGGAAGTCTCACCAACAGGTAAGTGTCTTAACCTTGCATCTACAATTTTATTTATTATTGTCATTTTACCATCTTTAAAATAGCTTCTGGCCCTTGACAAATTTGCAAGGGGCCAAGCCGAAATGTGATATTAACAACCCTTTTGAGTGATGTCGAGTAGAAAAGAACAGTGCAAGTAACTCTGACAAAGAATGATCTGGATACATCTTCAAGTGCTACAACAATAAAAAAAAGCAGATACAACAACAAAGGAGAAGTAAGCCTACTACAAATATTAGTGCCTGCTGCTGCCCTTTCCAGGGGAAAGACTACATGGTAGGTGCATGGTAGCTGTGTCCGCCAAAGCCGCCGCAGCCACCTCAATGCGGCGACGCTCTGAAGAAGTGGCCAAGAATGCAGAAGCACCGTGCTCATGGCTTTGGCTTTGGCCACTCTGGCTGTGGTGACTCCGGCTACGAGGGACGCTGCCACCCTGGTGTGTGGCACTCTGGTGGGAGCTACTTTGGTGGGTATGACTTTGGCTTGACTATGGAGGGATGCCCTGGTGGCAAACCTACAGTGTCGCCTCCACTGATGCCAAACGAACCTGCGACTGTAGGTGCATCTGCTCCAAGGATTGGATGGCCTGGCTATGCTGGAGCTCCATATCGCGCATGGCTCTCTCATGTTGAAAATGGAGGTCCAAAATGATCATCTGGGAACGAAGATCGGCCGGGGCAGACTACCATGTCTACACCTTGGTCTCCAAAGAATGGATGTGGAAAGATGAAGTACTCTGAAGCTCAGCAACCTGGAAGAAGGAGAAAGAGCCTAAGGCAAGAAGATCAACAATCAAAACGAAAAATCAGTTGAGGAGTTGTGGATACCTTTGCATCCTTGGCCACCAGGGTCTCCTTCGCCTTGCTCAGACGCTGGTGAAGCTCAGCCACCTCTGCCCTCGACAGAGAAGGAGGTGAACCCTTGACACAGGCTTTCTGCTACAAGAAGAAAAGAGAACATGTCAAAGTGAGGCAAGTAATACACTAAGAATAGAAGTCAAGATTAAATCTTTACCTTAGTCTCCAGAGTGGTACGAAGAGAGGCCACCTCCTGTCGAAGATCAATGATCTCTAGCTTCTAGCACAGTAGTGTAGACACGCCAAATTGGCTTGATTCGGAGCCCTAGACTCTTATTTCATAGGCGATATCCTTTATTTGACCGTTATCTGATCCGGATTATCTTGTGGACATGAGCTAAAGACGTGGGTGGAGCCCCCCTTGTTAGGTGAGAATGGACCAATGATTTCCGGAATATTGCCGTAACCTTCAAGCGAGAGCCGCACGTGAACTGTAAAAACACGAAGCCTGCTCGATGACCGACCTTGAATGGTCCATAATTGAAGGTCTCGGGAGTCCCGCATGTGTTCCGTAACATTCAGGGTTTTCGAGAAGTCATTTCGGTAGGCGTCGGTCAATGATGGCTTTCGTTACGGCTTTTTCGATCTGTGCTGACACGGCTATCCCGGACCACATGTTAGGCCTTTCCGGTCATCACCGGGTCCTTTCAGGTCATCCGGGTTGATTCTAGCCGTATATTTTCATCAACCGGAGCCATATGGTCATTTCGGTCAATTTTAGGGTTTCGCGGCTTTTACGGCTTTCGATTCACGTTTACCGGGTTAATATCAAATTTTTCGATGATTTCGGGTTTTCCGGTCGTACCGGACTTGTTCGGTCGTCATTTTAAGTCATCCCGAGTTGACCCAAGATTTATCGACCGGAACCGTGCTATTACGGATCTTCGCCCCGGGTTTCGGCTTTCCGCGAGAGGGTAAACCGGTAGAAAACCCCGTGCGAACATATCGGGAGTCATACCGGTTGGTTTACCGACTTGAGTAGGTGCGGTTGGAGGCCCTCTTTCCAACGCGACAAACGGGAGCCGAATCGGACATCCCGTTTGCAAAATACGGCTCGCGGAACACGTGCGCAGGAGAGAGAGTGTACCGCACCCCCGTTCAGCTTGAAAGTGGAGGGCGTGCCCTGCGCGCCCTCAACCTGGGGCCGCGCTCTGCGCGCCCTCAAACTGGGGGCGCGCCCTGCGCGCCCCCTGTTCCTTTGAAAAGCAGGGGCGCGGTCGGTTTCTGAAAATCGGAAATTGCCCCGATTAGCACCTTCTAAACCAGATTTTTGGAAGGATTTGGCGGAGGATTTTTGATTATTTGTACCGCGCCCCTGGTTCGGGGGCGCGTTACGTATATCAAGTCGATTTTTAGCAATTTCCGGAAGTTTCCGTCAATTTTTAGCAGTGAGACGCGTAACGCGCCCCTTGTTCCTTTGAAACAGGGGGGCGCGCAGACCGTGCCCCCGAACTGGGGGCGCGCCCTGCGCGCCCTTGTTTTAAGGGCGCGCCCTGCGCGCCCTCCTCTCCTTTGAAACTCGGGGGCGCGGTCTGTCCAGTTTCTAAATTTTGCACCGTCTCCCTTCCCCTATAAATTGAGTGCCATTCTCAGCGACCCGAGGTTAATCCCCGGTGCCTAGCTCATCCAGAGGTCGTCCAAGCTTTTCTCCAAAGCCGTCCCGACGTCCAAAGGCGATCCGAAGTCAAGAAATCGATCCCGAGGTGAAGGAGAAGGCTCGATCCGGGTGTTCTTCATCAACCATCTTCATCGACTTCTGCAGAAAATCCGGGGATCCTTCTGCAAAAGTCTTCAACATAGAAGTCGTTCCTCTCTTCGTCCTCTTTCATCTCCAACTGACGGCACTCAATTCCGACTTTCTGTTTGTTCGTGGCAATTGCTACACCCAGGGCGCGCATCTAGGTTCTGTTTTCCACATCCCCTTCTACAGGAGGATTTCGGAGAAGTCATCAACATAGGAATTCTTCCTCTCTGAGTTTTCTGTCTACTCCAACAAACGGCACTCGATTCTGACATCGGGGTCGTCCGTAAAAACCTCTGCACCAAAGTCGCGCCATAAGGGTACCAAGCTACCCGAACCGGTTGTCTTCAACCAACTCGGCTTCAACCCAAGCCAAATCATTCTATAAGCTTTCTCAACTCCATTAACTCTGTTTATTTAATGTTTTAAAGCATATTTTAGTTCATTTACATCATTTTTACATAATAAAAAACACAAAAAAAGGGGTTAAGGCTCACCCCGAAGCCGGTGAGTCCAATTCCAATTGCTTCTTTCTTATCTTCTTACTACAGTTACTACACTTCTCACAAGTCTAACCAAACTCTTCACTTGGTTTATTGTTCTAGTTGCACAGGTTGATCAAGCTAGCATTGGATTGGAGACTCTTCTTCATCGGCCGGCCGAAGAAGAAGAAGGTTGAACTCACATCCCAATCTCCCACGCTGAGGTACACATGGTCAAATCAACTTCTTTCTATTTCCATTACATAAAGCGGAGCCCGCGGCTCCTGGCGACCACACTTTCTTTTTATTCATGTTCTAAATTCATATCCTCCTCACTCTCCTCCCACATGACCCGAACCATCTCCGGTGCTCGAGCGACGTCGTGAGATGAAAGTTCGGGGATCAATGTGAGTGTGGGACCGAGGTGAGGAGTCTTTATCGCTTTCCGAGTGTTTCTCGATTCACTCCTTTTCCCTCATTCCATCTTTCACCTTCTCTTGAGGTGCCGATCCGGAACCCATTTCTGGAGTCGACAGCTTTTTTGCGACCACGGTGGGACAACCAATGTCTTCAACCGTGCTAGCTTGATTGATCCGTGCAACAAGTTGTTTTCCGACTTGGTTCCCGCGTGAACCGGCTTGTCCTTTACCCTTTTCCATGTCAATTTACCTTTAAAAACTTGCTGATTACTCTTCCTTTAAGATTGTCCCCCATGTGGACTTGATTTCTTGTCTTTAATTTCAGCCCGGTTCCCGCGTGAACCACTTTTCTTCTTATAAACCGGTTCCCGCGTGAACCACCTTTCTTTTCCAACTCGGTTCCCGCGTGAACCAACTTACTTTCAGATCGGTCCCCGCGTGGACCACCCATTTGCAGCACCTTTAGATTGGCCCCACGTGGCTCTCTTTTCATTTTGTCAACTCTTACACCGGTTCTCGCGTGAACCACCCTTTTCTTCACAAAAACCGGTTCCCGCGTGAACCACCCCTTTTCCTTCAAAAAAACCGGTTCCCGCGTGAACCACCTTTCTTTTCCAACTCGGTTCCCGCGTGAACCAACTCACTTTCAGATCGGTCCCCGCGTGGACCACCCCTTTGCACCAATTAGATTGGCCCCACGTGGCCCTCCTTTCCTTTTTCCAACCAAACAAACCGGTTCCCGCGTGAACCACCCATTTTTCCTTCAAAAGCCGGTTCCCGCGTGAACCACCTACTTTTCCAAAACTCGGCTCCCGCGTGAGCCACTTTATTTTCAATTCGGTCCCCGCGTGGACCATCCTTTTACCTTTACTTCAGATTTGTCTCCAATTGGACACTCCAACACAAGCCGGTTCCCGCGCGAACCACATTTTAGTTGCTAGTTTCTAGTTACTTGTTTTACTTTCTCATTGCTTATCTTGTTTGCATTCACTTGCTTGATTTATTTAATAGCTCTCATTCATGTTTGCATATTGATTGCTTCTTCTCCTTCTACCCTCCATTTTTCATTTTTGCATTAGCTTTGCATCGGGTACCGGACTTGTTCCGATCCGTAGGGCATTCGAGGCGGGAGCTCTCTCTCCCAACACACCCTCACCCTCCAAACACCTTCTTGGTGGATTCTTACCTCTCTTATGGGATATTCCTTCCTAGTTGATTTGGTGGTTTCCATCAAGACCTCCGTAAGTCCCCATCCGTGGAGTATTCCTCTCCGCACGATTGGGCCGGTTGTACCACTTTCCCAAAACCCGAAGAACCCAAGTACCTACTCGTGGTGAATGAGTGATAACCTTAGGTCTTGAAGATTGAAGCAATAGGAACCATACCCAATTTGAGTGAACAATTGCTAACAATCTATCTAATCTAAGGTTTCAACCCAATAATTGTCGAGTAGTCATTTTAAAACCTTGTTTGCATAACTTGCTTGCTCACAACAATTGAAAAGAAAAAAAATTCTCTTTCAAAACACCTAAAAAAAATCCCTTTAATTTTTATGTTCAACTTGCTTGCCAAACAACCAAATTGAAACCAAATCAAATCAAACAAACAACCATAACCAAACAAAAACTCTCTTTGCATTTACACCTTTCATTTGCTTTCTTTCAACCATTTTGTAAGGAAATTTGACAGGATGCCCACTCTAAGGTTCGGAAGACACGTCGGGATGTCGGACTACTGCGGCCAAGAAGAGGAGTACGAGATGGGTCACTACGAGCTTCAGCAACCCATGGTCCAACCAGATGGCCATGTTAATGCCGTGATGGAACCTGAGGTCCAAGATCCTGCTCACCGATCCACTTCACATATTATAGAACAAGCTCTCAAGGATCTATCTCTTCACCTTGATCCCGAGGCCTTTGCAATTATCCAATATGCCACTAAGGGCAAGATGCCCACCAATCAAGCTCCGATCGAGGGAAATCAAGCCCCCTCACCACCCCAACCGGCAGTCAGGCCCTTGATCATCTCTTCTCCCGGGCAACCTTGCCGTGTCTCTACTCACCCCGTTGTGGGGCATTCACACAATTCTGCACCTGTTCCCGTTTCCACCCCACCTCTTCCAACCCAATCAAGTAAACACTTTGCTCCCGTGGCTCAGGAATCTAGCCTCACCCAGGTGTTAATGAACAAAATCAACCAGATGGATGAGCGCTTCGAAGAGATGAGGCACCGCCTCGATTCTAAAGCCATCCCTGAAATCTCTGTCCCATCCTTCCCAGTTCTACACCTTCCTCCTTCAGAGATACCAGTCTTCCAACATTACAACGGGACTGGTAATCCTTTCAACCATCTAAAGAGCTTTCTCTATGACTCCTCATTCTGGAAAAATGACCGCAAAGCCCTTGCCTTCCTATTCCGTCGGTCATTGGATGGATCCGCCCTTGACTGGTTCTATTCTCTTGATTCCATTGAGGCGTCGGATTTCGACATTGTCAAGACGAAGTTTCTACAGAGGTACAAGGATAGGGTGGGGCCAGCCTACTCGATAACTGATTTGATTGCTGAAAAGATGAGGCCGGATGAGGACTTTGCCAGATTTGCTGATCGGTGGAGGGGAATGGCTGAGAGGCTTGTGGATACCATCTCAGAGGGGGAACAGGTGAGGATGCTCATTGGGAACACCACGCCTAACCTTCGCAACCTTCTGATCATGCACCGTCCAACAACCATGAGTGAGTTGTGTGATAGCGCCCGCTACCTCCAAGCCCACTTTAAGGATGCATCCATGATCAACCCGTTCGACACCAAGCCCCGTAATACTAGAAAGCCTACATCTGTAGGACCCACCACCGAAGGGGTAGTAAATAATGAGAGCATCAATGCCATGGGTAACCAGGGTGGGTACCGTCAAAGCCAATACCGTTGTAGACACGCCAAATTCGCCTCATTCAGAGCATAAAACTCATGTTTTATAGGGTAACATGTATGATTGATCATATGATGATGCCGGATCCTTTTAAGTTGATTTAGAGCTTCGCCGAACGAAATTGGATGCTTTCCGAAGTTTTCCGCAAAAAGCCATAATTTCCGAGCGAAAGCCACACGTAAATCATGTAAACATGGAAATTGGCTGAATGACCAATGCCTAATGATCATGAATTTAAGGTTATGGTCATATTTACACCCCGGACAAGTTTTGTTGCATACCGTGCCTTTCCGGTTTGCCGTCGGAGTCATTTTTGACCTGTATCGGATCTTTTGTTCAATGCCCTAACTTCCGTACAAAATTATGAAGCTTTGGAGGGTGTGATAGCTGATCCGATGCCATAGAATGCTTCTTCGGCCTGTTATCTTTCTAACGCAACAAACGGCGTCGAATTCCGAGTTCGGGAGTGTTCGCAATGGCTTCCGGAAGAAGGACGCGCAAAACCAGTCCCATGCGCCCGGGTTCCTGGTCACATGCGCCCGGGACCCAGGGCACGTGCCCATGCGCCCTATCAATGAGGCACCTGACCTCGTGCCCTCACATGAGGGCACATGCGCCCCACCTTTGAGACACGTGGGAACCAGTTTTTCACCCGGACTCTACCGCTCAACCGACGGACCGGATATGATCGAAATTTTCGGAGAAGATAAGATGTGCCCTCACTGGGGGGCACATGCGCCCCTCAGTGGGGCGCATGCACCTGGCACCAGGGTGCATGCGCCTGGCACCAGGGCGCATTTATCTCTATTTTTTAGCTTTGATAAGATTGCATGTTCTCCTATAAAAGGACTCTGATTCTGGTCGTTCCAAGGGCATGAGCATGACCCCCCAGGCATCTCAAGACGTCCTAGCACCCTCCTGCATCGATTTTGTGATTTTTAGAGAGAGAATTTCGAGTTTTTAGAGAGAGAAAAGTCGGTTTAAGCGAGAGGAAGACTGTTCTACAGGTGATCCGCCAAGTCTCTCTTGTTCGGCCTCTACAGCTTTGTGTAGACGTCTGCTGCCAGAGCTCTCTTCATAAAAGTTCTTCCTCTCCAAGTTTTCTTGAGTTTACAATCGACGGACCTCAATTCCGAGGTCGGGGCTGATCGTGACGAGCGCAGAAGCAAAGTCGCGCCTGGCAGATCCTGCACTGCTACTCGGCTTTTTCGACAACACAGATTTGGCCATATCTTTCTCTATTCAACTAAGAATCTTTCTGTTATTTTTCCTATCTATTTTTTTAGTGATTATCCATCCTCCTATCATTTTTTTACATTTTTTGAATTACTTTTACTCTGTTAATCCGAAAATAAAAAAAGGGTTTAGAGATAACCCGAATCCGGTCAGTTTCTAGTCAATTGTGTGTTTTATGTCATTTTATTTACATATACTCCACTTTGTCTAGTTCTAATAGTCCATTTCACTTTTTTATTTGTCTAGTTGCACAGAATATCAAGCACCCACACGTTGAGTACTCTTCTTCATCGGCCGGCCGAAAAAGGAGAAGCTTAAACTCACACCCTTCACGCTAAGGTACACACGGTCATTTTAATTCTATAAATCGGAACCCACGGTTCCTGGCGACCACATTTATTTATTCTCACCCTCCTCCCACATGACCCGAACCGTCTCTTTGGTGATCAAGCGACGCCAAGGGATGAAAGTTCGGGGATCAATGTGAGTGTGGGACCGAGGTGAGATTTGCTTTCCGAGCTTTATTCATTTCTTTCCTCATCCCCTCTTGAGGTGACGATCTGGTTTCATGGACTTCCCTGAAAAGGAGAGGACCCCATCAAATTTTCAGAGTCGACAGCTTTGTGGCGACCACGGTGGGACAAGCAATGTCGTCAACCGTGGGTGCTTAGTGTTTTGTTTTGCAACTAGTTCTAGTTCTAGACCGGTTCCCACGTGAGCCTTTCCTTCCTTCCACGTCTCTTAAACTTCATGCCATCTCAAAAATTCTGATTTCACCCATCTTTCATCAGATATGAAGCGCCAAGTATGCCATTTATTTTCTGCATTTTATTTAAACCGGTTCCCACGTGAACCACCCTTTTCCTTTTAAACTGGTTCCCACGTGAACCAATCTCTTTCTTTACTTCGGTTCCCACGTGAACCACAACCCTTTTTACCAGATATATCCCAACTTGGATCAGATCTTTATTCACCTTTAATTGGCCCCACGTGGCCCTCTTTTGATCATTCAAACCGGTTCCCACGTGAACCACCCCTTTTTACCCAAAACCGGTTCCCACGTGAACCACCTTTACTTTTTTCCCCAGTTCCCACATCGGTCCCCACGTGGACCACCCTTTTGCTTGGCTATCAGATCTGAACCCTCTTCTTTCCATCACCTTTTCACTATCTCCATTTGGCTCACATAAGAAACAAGTCTAGATTCTAGTTTCTAGCTGCTTGTCTAGTTTCTAATTGCTTGTCTTATGTCATTGCTTGTTTATTTAAGTTTATGTTTTGCTCATTACTTGCTTTATTACTTAATTACATTCTTTTCTCCTTCTCTCTACCTCCTTCTTTTACACTTTTTTGAGGCGGGAGCTCACTCTCCCATTTACCCCGCCCATCCAAAACACCCTCTTGGTGGATTCTGACCTCTCTTCTGGGATATTCCTTCCTAGTTGACTTGGTTGGCTTTCATCAAGGCCTCCGTAATTCCTCATACGTGGAGTATTCCTCTTCACGATCGGGTTGGTTGTACCACTCCCCAAAACCCGAAGCATCCTACGTTACCTACACGTGGTGAGATTGTGTGAAACCTAGGTCATTGGAGATTGGAGTTAGGATCCTAACCCATTTGTTGAGAGAACAATTCTTAACAAAATTCATAAACCGAAGGTTTAATCAAAATCATTGCGTAATCTTGCTTTCAAGTCTTTGCATAACTTGCTTGTCAAACAAAAATTCAAACCTTTAACTTTTTGCAAAATACTAAAAAAACCAAAAAAATTCTTTGTTTATTTTGTCAACTTGTTTGTTTTACTTTCTTCTTGAAGTTCAATGCAACTAAGGTCCGGAAGGCACATTGGAATGGCGGAACAAGTTGAACATCGAGAGCACGAGATGGGTCACCAACCGATTCAGTCAGAAGTGCAAGAGGTCCCTCAACCATCTGCTCCACGTGATGTTGAACAACTCTTTAGGGAGTTGTCTCTTTATACTGACCCAGAAACCTATGCCCGCATACAATCCATGGTGAAGGGAAAAATTACTTCAGATCAGGCTGAAACCAATCAAGTTGCCTCATCTCCTCGTCCTCTGGTTTGACCAGCACTCATTCAGTCACCCTTTGTTCAACCACCTGCTATTCAACAATCTATGATTCAACCACCTGTTGTTCAACAATCTATGATTCAACCTCCTGTTGTTCAACAATCTATGATTCAACCATCTGTAGTTCAATCCTCTATAGTTCAACCACCTATGGTCCAACCCTCATTTGTTCAACCATCTTATTTTAACCATGTTGCTCCCTTGGCCCATCAAGTCATGGGACAATCTTCAGTGAATTTGTCAAGTCATGCTCCTCAATTTCAGAACCATGTCTCTAACCACATACCCCCACCAGTAAACCAAGAACCTGCTCTCACCAGGGCAATCATGGATCAGCTCACCCAGATGAATGAACGTTATGAAGAGCTAAGATGTCGCATGGACTCCAAGTCAGTTCCTAAGATTTCCATTCCTTCTCTGCCAGTCCTACACCTGCCACCTTCTGAGCTACCAGTTTATCGCCGCTACAATGGTACTGGCAACCCTTTTCTCCACCTTAAGGATTTTCTCTATGAATCCTCATTCTGGAAAGATGATCGTAGGGTTCTTGCTTTCTTGTTCCGTCGATCATTAGAAGGGTCTGCATTGGAATGGTTCTACTCACTCGACTCCTTTGAGACAGGAGACTTCGATATTGTGAAGACAAAATTCTTGCAGAGATACAGAGACCGGGTGGCACCAGCATGCTCCATTACGGATTTGATTGCTGAGAAGATGAAGCCCGAAGAAGACTTCATAAAGTTTGCTGATCGATGGAGGGGAATGGCAGAGAAACTGACAGATGTGATTTCTGAAGGGGAACAAGTGAAGATGCTTATTGGCAACACAACACCTGCCTTGAGGAATGTCTTGATCATGCACCGTCCTACCACAATGAATGAACTCTATGACAGTGCCCGATACTTGCAAGCCCACTTCAAGGATGCCACATTGATAAATCCATTTGATCCCAAACCTAGAAACTTCAGGATGACCTCCTCTACACCAGTTGGGCCTACAACTGAGGGAGTGGTCAACAACGAAGCTGTAAATATTGTAGGGAACCTGGGAGGGAACCGTCAAAACCAGTACAGAAACCCACCACAAAACCATTCCTATTACCCTCCTCAACAACAGGTTAGGCCACAACAACCACGACAACCACAACAACCCCCTCAGCCAGTAGCACAACCCCAGCAACCTCGTCAACCTACTTACAATAGGGCACCGCCACCACCCAATCAGGCACTACGAAGGGGAGGTCCTAGGAGAGAGAACTACCAGCAACTCCCTTACTCCTTGACCGACATCTTCAATGTACTCATGGCAGAAAAACAATTGGAATTGCCCAAGGAAAGAGAGGATTGGCCAACAAATGCTGATATGTCCCGATACTGTGCTTACCACCGGTGTCCTGGTCACACTGTAGAGGTGTGCTTTCAATTCAAGGATTACATCCACGATCTGAATGACCAAGGCAGCATTGATTGGGTCCAAATGGGAGAATGCATACAGGTAATGAAGGCTAGGCAGCAGCGGCAACGTCCACCGGCTCAACCTCAACAACAACCTGGCTTGGGGATTGTCCAAAATCCTCTCCCGTTACATGCTCCCGCTCCAAAGATCGGCACCAGCACATCCAAACCCAGGAATTGGTTTAGTACACTCCATTGTCCAGGGAGATGTCAGTCGTGCTCAAGGTTGGCAACTAGAAAGCCACAATACAACCATGCCTGTCAACCCGGCTAGGCCTCCTGCTAGGAACCCTCCTAGACAGATAATCCGTGCACCTTCTACTCCACAACTACCACAAAGCTCAATAACCCAACCACTGGCCGCCACTTCTTCTCGCCGGCCCATCATCAGGCCAGCCCCCTCTCTAACTACACCTCCTTCAACCATTGCTACACACCGGCCCTTGCTCATCCGACCACCACAATCATCACCAAACCTGAACCCCCAGCCTATGAGCTCTACCACTCCAAAAACCCAACCTATCATACCACCAACACCACAACCTACCACATTACCAACACCTTCATTAAACCCATCAACCACTCCCACAACCCGGCCTATTCTTATTAGGCCACCGG
The DNA here is from genome assembly GCA_036172225.1 of Cryptocoryne crispatula var. balansae. Taxonomy (NCBI): domain Eukaryota; kingdom Viridiplantae; phylum Streptophyta; class Magnoliopsida; order Alismatales; family Araceae; genus Cryptocoryne; species Cryptocoryne crispatula. The sequence continues at coordinate 19,371,713 of CM069924.1, forward strand.
TATCACCATCATTACTACCTCCAAATCCTACCCCTCTACCAACTAACCCCATCATCCTAGGACCACCAAACCCATTGCCTACCATACCTGCACCTACACCACCTGTTCCTACCCCAGTTAACCCATCACCTCTACCCGACCGCCAAATAGCCCCAGTGCTTCGGAGTGGGAGGATGTTCCAGCGGCTCTTTCCCCAAGCTGGTACTCAACCGCAGGATCCAGTGGAGGAGGAACAAGTGGAAGAACCATTGCCATGCACGGCGTATGATCTGTTAAAACATTTGGATAAGACACCAGCCCGTATTTATATACTTGAGTTGATCAAAAGATCAAAAGTGCACCAGGAGATTCTACAACAGTATTTACAAAGAGTCATGGTGAGTGAAGATCTCCCACCTGAAAAGATAACTACAGTGTTAGCCCCTAGAAGTGAGCACCCAACACTCACTTTCTCTAAGGAAGAATTAGCTGATCCAGACTTTAGGAGATATGCTTTGCATGTGGCTGTTATCATCTGCAATGTCGAAGTAAAATCATGTTTGGTTGACACTGGAGCTTCTATCAACGTTATGCCGCCAGAAACTTTGCAGTTGTGCGGTATTTCTGAGCAAGAAATCAAGCCATCTTGTGCCATGGTGACGGCCTATGACAACTCCAAAAAGTTTGCACGTGGGGTGGTCACTCTAGAAGTGAAACTTGGACCATGTACGGTCACAACATATTTTCATGTTCTAGAATTAGATCCAACATTTCGGGCTATACTTGGGAGGCCATACTTGGAGGCAATAGGAGCTGTGGCTTCAACAAACCACCAGTGCATAAAATTTCCCTTTAAAGGACAGGTGGTCAAGGTGACTAGCATGCCTATAAGGGACGAGCTGAACGATGCTTCTTTACCCCTAGGTCACTCAATACAACCCCAGATCTCAGTGGGAGAATTGCCAGAAGTCAGATGCATGACCGCCTCTCTACCAGACACACTGGGATGGCGGATGATGATGAAATTGGGCTATCAGCCTGGAAGAGGTTTAGGCAAGGATCTTCAAGGGATCACTCAGCCAATTGAAAATGCGAAAAGGCCACGCAGGCAGGGGTTGGGATATGAAGAGGGTTCCATCCCAAGGAGGATCTTCCAGCCAGGATATGCCATGGGACTCCACACCTTCTTTATCAAAGGGGAGACCATGATGATGGCTGAAGACGACAAAAGTTCCGTGATAGCTGTCAAGAGAAGAAAGGCTCCAGATGAAGAAGAAGAAGACTTGGAAGACCTATGCTTATCTTTGACTCGTCTATTCTCAAGTGGGGAAGCGCACCAGGAACCACTCAAGGGCAGACCAATATTGGTTCAACTTGTTGAGCATTCCACCCAAGTCAAAACCATTCCACGAGGCCCAAACACAACAATGCCATGTTTAAACCTCGTGCCGTTGTTTCTAGATCTTTTGGATGGGCTTCAGGGCCCACTTACCCACTTTGGGCCCATGTGCCCTCTTCAACCTTCCACTCTTACTGGGCCAACTTGCCCATTTGCTTCCCTCATCAACTTCAGAACTGAGGGCTTTTCCCAACATGGGCTCACATGCCCATTTATTTCTATGATCGGGTCCACGTACCCGTTTACTTTTTCCATCAGTTTTGGACCCATGTGTCCACTTTCTATTACCATTGGGCCCACGAGCCCCTTTTTCACTTTTATTCTTAAGTTTTTCTCTCTATTAATTCAGTCATCTTCTAGCAAGCCTCGAGTCACTCAGGCTCATTCTATCTTTTTACTTGAAATTTCCAAAAAAAAAAAAAACGTCTTCTCTGAAACTCACATTTCCATCGAGGAGACATCTCTACTCATCCCAGAGGGTGTTCCCAATCAGGGATCCCCCTTTTCTGAATCATTGATCGATTTGCTCGATCCTCCCTCCACTGTAAATACCACCTTTCCAGCTTTATCTTCAGTAGGTCAAGTTAGGTTAGGAAATAGGAAGGTTAGAGGTAAGCGAGTTCCAAATAGGTATCTGCAACAATTGGCACAGAAATGCGTAGAGTGTGCAAGGCTGCCGAACTTTTTAAAGAATACCATCCAGCTAGATGAAATCCGATATGAGGATGAGCATAACATAGATCATACTTTGGGAGTATATGAGGTGGTATCAGCGAAAGATCCCGAATCCGAGGATGAAATCGAGGACTTGGCTGACGCATATGCATCTGGACTTAGAAGATTTGAAGAACCATCAGCCACAGGGAATGAACCGACCAAGGAACTGAATTTAGGAACCCTGGAAGATCCTAAGACTATCCTCATCAGTGCAAACCTCACTCCCTCAGAAGAACAACGTTTGATCAAAGTTTTGGAAGAATATAAGGACACGTTCGCATGGACATATGAAGATATGCCGGGATTAGATAATTCATTGGTTGAACATAGATTAACCTTGAAACCCGGAACTACCCGGTTAAACAAAAGCTTAGGAGGTTCCACCCTGATATTGCACTCAAAATGAAAGAAGAGGTCGACAAACTACACCAAGCAAAATTTATTAAAGTTGTTCTATATCCGCAATGGGTGGCTAACATAGTCCCTGTTATGAAGAAGGATGGACGAATTCGGATTTGTATAGATTTCAGGGACTTGAACCGAGCGTGTCCTAAGGATGATTTCCCTTTGCCTCATATCGATGTTTTGGTTGATAACACAGCTGGATTAGAAATGCTTTCATTCATGGATGGCTATTCTGGATACAATCAGATCCGGTTAGCTGAGGAGGACCAAGAAAAGACCTCGTTCACTACACCTTGGGGAACATATTGCTATGTTGTCATGCCCTTTGGGTTAAAGAATGCCGGTGCTACATATCAGAGGGCTATGATGGCTATGTTTCACGACATGATGCACACCCTTGTAGAGGTGTATGTGGATGATTTGTTTATCAAGTCCAAGAGTCGGGAAGATCATTCTGAAGTGCTAAGGAAGGTTTTGCAACGAGCTAGAGAATACAAGCTAAAAATGAACCCTAAGAAGTGTACATTTGGAGTTTCATCAGGAAAGTTACTTGGGTTTATAGTAAGCAAAAGGGGCATAGAGATCGACCCAAATAAGGCCAAGGCAATTATTGGTATGCCTCCTCCGAAGAATATGAAAGAGCTTCGAGGATTGATTGGGAGGCTACAATTTGTCCGCCGGTTTATCTCACAACATTCCCAAAGGTGTAAACCTTTCTATGAGTTAACCAAGGCGGGGGTCGAGTTTAAATGGGATTCGAAGTGCCAGGAGGCGTTTAATGGGTTGAAAACATACCTGGCAAGTCCCCCTGTACTTAGACCACCAATTCCCGACAAACCTTTGGTCCTCTACATTTCGGTTCTTGAGAACTCTCTTGGGGCAGTCCTTGCACAAGTTGATGAAGAAGGGAAAGAACGAGCTACTTACTACTTGTCTAAGATGTTTGATGCTTGTGAGCAGAAGTACACTATGGTAGAAAAGACCTGTGCTGCTCTTGTTTGGGTGGTTCAGAAACTCAAACATTATTTCCTTGCTCACCAAGTCAAGCTCATTGCTCGTATCAATCCCATTAAGTTTCTGTTAGAGAAGACAGTCTTGACTGATCGGTTAGGGCGATGGCAGAGTTTCTTATCCCAATTTGATATCATTTATGTCCCACAGAAGGCAATCAAGGGTTATGCTATCGCTGAACACCTTGCTCATCATCCTATACCCGTCTTTGACACAGTCCGGTCGGAGTTCCCGGATGACCAACTAATGTCAGTCCGATCTTCCAATCTTTGGACATTATATTTTGACGGGGCTCTGAACTCTCATGGTAGAGGGATAGGTATTGTCCTTCTGTCACCTGAAGGTGTCACCATTCCACAGGCTTTTCAGCTTAACTTTCCAGCAACCAACAACATAGCTGAGTATGAAGCCTTGCTGGCCGGGCTGGAGGCCGCTCATTTCCATGGTGCCACCGAACTGAGGGTGATAGGTGATAGTCAATTGATCCTACGCCAGGTCCTATCCAAGTACCGAACTTCCCATCGAAACCTCAAACCCTACCAGGAGCTCACCACCTGCTACATCAAGTTATTCTTCAAACTCACCTTTGTTCATGTCCCCCGCTCTCAGAATATCCTCGCCGATGCCTTAGCTTCACTAGCTTCATCTCTATCTATCCCGCTAGGCAGGCAAGTGCGAACTATCCACATCTGTAAGAGGACAATTCCAGCAATTGAGGATGGACATTTTATAAAGGTTAAGGAAAGGTTCAACAGAAAAGAATACTTGGAACATAAAGAAGAAATCTCCTTGATTGAGTTTGAAGAATTAGAAGAAGGTGAGAGACCTTGGTATTACGAGATTGCAAGGTATTGCCAAGATCAGTCATATCCACCTGGATCAACCACCAAGGAAAAGAAGGCAATCAGAAGAGTATCCCAGAGGTATACAATCCTAGGAGGAGTGCTCTATAAGAGAAGCCTAAGTGGAATCTTACTCAGATGTCTTGATGAAGAAGAAGCTGAGTTGGTGCCGAAGGAAGCACATTCTGGAGTTTGTGGTGGTCATGTGAATGCCCAAGCCCTTGCTAAGAAAATCATCCGACAAGGGTATTATTGGCCAACTCTAGAAGAAGACTCGCTCCATCTTTGTCCGGCATTGTCATTCATGTCAACTCCATGCCGACAAGATTCACTCTCCCGCATCTTCCCTTCATCCAATTCATGCCCCATGGCCTTTCGCCATGTGGGCTTTTGATATCATTGGCCCCTTGAGTGACCTCAACTCCAAAATGCGCTCAAAATCATTCATTCTGACGGCAACGGAGTACTTCACAAAGTGGGCTGAAGCGGAAGCATTCGTGGAGATTAAAGCGTCAACAGTTTGCTCCTTCATCAAGCGCAACATTCTGGCAAGGTTCGGGATCCCCAGCGACATTGTCACCGACAACGGGCCACAATTTATTTCTCAAGATCTGCGTGATCTTTGCAACAGGTATTGCATTTCATTGCATCATTCATCACCATACTATCCTCAAGGCAATGGTCAAGCAGAAGCCACCAACAAAACCTTAATCAAAATCATCAAGAAATCTTGTAAGTCTAGCAAATTTGCCGACTGGCCTGATAAGCTTGTAGATGCTCTATGGGCTTATTGTACTTCTGTAAGGACTCCCACTGGACAAACCCCGTATGCTTTGGCATATGGGATGGAAGCAGTGGTCCCTTACGAAGTATTACTTCCATCTCTCCGAGTTCAGCTCGACAGGGATATTCCTGTTGATGAGAGAAGAGAATCTCTCCTTGCACGGCTTGAACTCTTGGATGAAAGAAGGCTAGCCGACGCTGAGCATGCCCGGACTTATCAGAATAGACTCAAAAGGTTTTATCAAAAGAGGGTGGTCGAGAGAAAATTCGAGATCGGTGAGATGGTAGTCAAACGCATATTCGTTAAGCCGGGGGTCCCCGCTCCAAGTTGCAACCTAACTGGGAAGGGCCTTTTGTAATCACTGAAAAGTATCCAGGTAATGCATATGAATTGACTAATGCAGATGGAGAAAAATTGAATCATCCTTGGAATGGAGTTTACCTCAAAAAGTATTTTCCATAAAAATAGAGAAACCACTGGTATAATCTCAAGTCATCGATCCTAGGTTGTTCGTGAGAAGTCAAGGGTAGGTACCATCCTACACACACAACACTTCCTGATCCTAGAATCCAGACAACCCGACACTTGCGACAGGCAAGGCAGAAATCTAGAAATGGAAGGAGTACCCTTACCCTATTCTCTTCTACTCGGTCCAAGATTGGGAGAGAAGATTAGAGAGGGGTAGTATCGAAAACACTCGCCACCCTAGTAGGAGGCCGTCTCACAGGGTACAAAAGGGTGCCAAAAGATGGGCAATGAACCCCTCAGGTTAGAAAAAAAGAAAAATGAACAACCTGTCTGAATGAGTACCCAGAATGATAGTCAAGGCAAAATGCACTAAAAGATGGGCAATGTCCCCATGGGTCAAAAACCTGTCCAAATATGTGCCATACAGAAAAGAAAAGAAAGAAAAACCCAAAGAGGCCGAACCCCAATGGGTAATTTGAGTGAGAGTAGAGAAATCCCTCTCAATATCTTCAAACCCTATCAAGGACTTCCTCTATACTCTTCCTCCTTAAACCCCTTGGGTAGGGTAAACCGACCAAATCCAGGTGGAATCCAAGCCGATCAAAGGAAGAAGGTTAGAAGGATTCTAGGTAGGGAACTTTATTTTTGCACGTGGCATCTACCACTTGAGTCTTGACAAACTCCAAAGACCGATGAACTGTCTCAAATACCAGCATTTTCTCCACAAAAAAAATTGCATATTTTAAAATCCACAAAAAAAATACATATTTCAAAAATCCAAAAAAATTACATATTTCAAAACCCACAAAAAAATGCATATTTCAAAAACCCAAAAAAATTGAATATTTCGAAAACCCAAAAAAATTGAATATTTCAAAAATTCAAAAAAACACATATTTCAAAAATCTAAAAAAAAATTGAGTACTTTTTCCAAATGATTGTTTTCAAGAAAATCCAAAAAAAAAATTGCTTAGTCATGATCATTGCCTTAGTCGCATCCATGCTTATTTGATTGTCATGCATATTTTCATTTCTGCATTGCATATCCATTTTTACTTTAATTACCTTGTTAAGAAGGCTCTTCCCTTTGACCTAAGTCAAAGTTGACCATAATAGGCAAAGGGATGAGTCATGGTGAAGATCTAATCTCCTTCTGTCAAGTGTTTCAGGCATTTCAATATAGGAGAGGAGAGGATTCACACCACGGCAGGTATGTTCTCTCAACCCTTACCACCAATTCATTTTAGTCATTTGTTTTATTCCACCTTGTTAAGAAGGCTCCTCCCTTTGACTTAAAATCAAGGCAAACGATGAATAGGCAAAGGGATGAGTCATAATGAAGATTTAATCATTTTCATTAAGTGTTTGCAGGAGCTGAAGAAGCAAAAAAAAAGAGAAGGGCAATCAGGTACAATTTTTTTCAAAAAAAAAAAAAAAATAATTTGGCCTCAGGGCGCATGTGCCCTCATCTGGGGGCACATGGCCAGGTGCCCCACCCCCTGGGCGCATGGCCAGGTGCCCCCGATCGGGGGCACATGGACAAAAAATTCAAAAAAATTCAGAAAAATCTCAAAAATTCAGAAATTGTCTATAATGTTAAAAGTGACATTTTTGCTAAAGGAACCATCATTAGAAACTTTGTTTTGACATCCAAATGATGGTTCAAATAGTAAAATCTTCAGTTGATCATTTCAGAAACAATCTGATTCATATGACAATTCTGTCTATTGGGTACTAACAAGAAATGTGCAGGCAACATTTTTTAGTCCTAACAGGTGAATTGGTGAGATCAGTGTTCCCCAAGGAACGTCATGCAAACCTTGCGGCGAAAAGAAAGGAAGCACCACCTAGCTGAACATTCTCATGGTGTTGTATTCCATCAGAAGGCAAGACAAGGATGGACCAGAGATGGCGGTCGATGCAGCTTACCTGAAGATTTCATCCTCAGCTTCTCATCAATCTCACATCACATCACCACCATCACTTCATTTTTTTCACTTCACATCACTTCTACTATCTGTCACTTAGCTATGCTAGGTCCACTTTATACATATTATATGCATTAATGTTGAAGACCTTGAGAGTGAAGATGACTGGGCCCGAGGTCCCCTTCAACAAAATCTACGACGGCTTGGTCATTTCTTCACACTCACGGATAAGCCAAAATTGAACATTGGAGGGACGATGGTTCCTAATCGGGTGTCTTGACTTCCAATAGACAATCTATATCTTCAACTATTTTCTACATGATTTTCTATGTGTTCACAGCCATCTCCTTTTCTTTCTTCATCATTACCAATTCTATTTCATTATGTTTTCTCTTTCTTTTATTTCATCATGTTTTATTCTTTCTTTTATCCCTTCATGTTTTATTCCTTTCTTTTTATTACACCATGTTTTATTCTGTCCTTTCTTTTATCCCACCGTGTCTTTTATCCCACCCCACCGTGCCATGGCAATTGTCATCCCATTGCTATTCTTCTTTACCATCATTCTATGTTAGTCCCACTATTATCTTTTAATCCCACTATGGCTTAAATCTGTCCTGTCGTTTTCCGAATACTTGATTTTTCTGCCTGAGCGTGATTCATGGTTTTCACGATACCCGAGCAATTTTGTTATGCTTAAATGAACCCTTTTAGAACTTGAGGTTCTTCCACTCAGAATTAAACTGAGTATTTTGGTGTAACTTGAATGAACTTGAGATTCCAAATATGATGGATTGGTATTCTTTTCATTTTAAGATCAACTTCTCTTTTACAAACTTTAGCTCATCACAGTACAAGAATACCGCAAAGTTCGGGTTGCCGGCTGATGATGAACCTACGAATTCGAGGACTCCTCACCACGCTGAGGGTTGGCTACATCCTTTTATCCTTTATCACTTACTTTTTCATCTCTCGTGCCAAGGGCATGTCTTTTAGCAGTCAATTATATGAGGTTTTGATAGAACATGAAAGCGATCTAGAATACTCAGAGAGATTCATTTTGCTGGATCGGGTAGATAAGCGTGTCTATATCTACACCTTGATGCCACCTTTTCAGTCCATCACCATTCCATTTCACTACATTCATCTACGCTCACTTGCATTCCATTACAGTTCACTACGAATCACTCTGCTTCATTACATGCCACTCCCTTACAAAGCCGGCATCAAGGCGAGGCAAGCTGTAGACACGCCAAATTCGCCTCATTCAGAGCATAAAACTCATGTTTTATAGGGTAACATGTATGATTGATCATATGATGATGCCGGGTCCTTTTAAGTTGATTTAGAGCTTCGCCGAACGAAATTGGATGCTTTCCGAAGTTTTCCGCAAAAAGCCGTAATTTCCGAGCGAAAGCCACACGTAAATCGTGTAAACACGGAAATTGGATGAATGACCAATGCCTAATGATCATGCATTGAAGGTTATGGTCATATTTACACCCCGGACAAGTTTTGTTGCATACCGTGCCTTTCCGGTTTGCCGTCGGAGTCATTTTTGACCTGTATCGGATCTTCTGTTCAATGCCCTAAATTCCGGACAAAATTATGAAGCTTTGGAGGGTGTGATAGCTGATACAATGCCATAGAAAGCTTCTTCGGCCTGTTATCATTCTAACGCAACAAACGGCGTCGAATTCCGAGTTCGGGAGTGTTCGCAATGGCTTCCGGAAGAAGGACGCGCAAAACCAGTCCCATGTGCCCGGGTTCCTGGTCACATGCGCCCGGGACCCAGGGCACGTGCCCATGCGCCCTATCAATGAGGCACCTGACCTCGTGCCCTCACATGAGGGCACATGCGCCCCACCTTTGAGGCACGTGGGAACCAGTTTTTCACCCGGACTCTACCGCTCAACCGACGGACCAGGTAAGATCGAAATTTTCGGAGAAGATAAGATGTGCCCTCACTGGGGGGCACATGCGCCCCTCAGTGGGGCGCATGCGCCTGGCACCAGGGCGCATGCGCCTGGCACCAGGGCGCATTTATCCCTATTTTTTAGCTTTGATAAGATTGCCTGTTCTCCTATAAAAGGACTCTGATTCTGGTCGTTCCAAAGGCATGAGCACGACCCCCCAGGCATCTCAAGACATCCTATCACCCTCCTGCATCGATTTTGTGATTTTTAGAGAGAGAATTTCCAGTTTTTAGAGAGAGAAAAGTCGGTTCAAGCGAGAGGAAGGCTGTTCTACAGGTGATCTGCCAAGTCTCTCTTGTTCGGACTCTACAGCTTTTTGTGGACGTCTTCTGCCAGAGCTCTCTTCATAAAAGTTCTTCCTATTCAAGTTTTCTTGAGTTTAATATCGACGGCACTCAATTCCGAGGTCGGGGCTGATCGTGACGAGCGCAGAAGAAAAGTCGCGCCTGGCAGATCCTGCACTGCTACTCGGCTTTTTCGACAACACAGATTTGGCCATATCTTTCTCTATTCGACTCAGAATCTTTCTGTTATTTTTCCTATCTCTTTTTTTAGTGATTATCCATCCTCCTATCATTTTTTTACATTTTTTGAATTACTTTTACTCTGTTAATCAGAAAATAAAAAAGGGGGTTAGAGATAACCCGAATCCGGTCAGTTTCTAGTCAATTGTGTGTTTTATGTTATTCTCTTTACACATACTCCACTTTGTCTAGTTCTAATTGTCTATTTCACTTGTTTATTTGTCTAGTTGCACAGAAAATCAAGCACCCACACGTTGAGGACTCTTCTTCATCGGCCGGCCGAAAAAGGAGAAGCTTTAACTCACATTCTTCATGCTAAGGTACACACGGTCATCTTTCATTTTAATTCTATAAACCGGAACCCACGGTTCCTGGCGACCACGTTTATTTCTTCTCACCCTCCTCCCACATGACCCGAACTGTCTCTTTGGTGATCGAGCGACGCCAAGGGATGAAAGTTCGGGGATCAATGTGAGTGTGGGACCGAGGTGAGAGTTGCTTTCCGATGTTTTATTCCTTTCTTTTCTCATCCCCTCTTGAGGTGACGATCTGGGTTCACGGACTTCCCTGAAAAGGAGAGGACCCCGTCGAATTTTCAGAGTCGACAACCATAACCCACCACCCAATCAACAATACCGCCCAGCCCCTCAACCAGCTCCTCAGCCACAGCACCAACTTGCATACAACCGAGCACCACCACAGCAACCCACCTACAACCGAGCGCCCCAGCAACCAAATGCCTACAACCGAGCGCCTCAACAACAACATGTCTACAACCGACCACCACCACCACAACAAGCCTACAACCAAGTGCCACCACTAGCCAACCGACCTAGGAGGGGGACCCAAGAGAGAATACTACTCTCAACTGCCATTCCCCGTCAGCGATATCTTCAACGCATTGATGCCCGAAGAGCAGCTAGAGCTTCCAAAGGAGAGAGAAGGATGGCCGGCAAATGTTGACATGACAAAATACTGCGCTTACCATTGGTATCCTGGGCACACGGTGGATGTCTGTTTCCAGTTTAAAGATTACATTCATGACCTCAACGATCAGGGGAACATTGACTGGGCACAGATGGGAGAGTCTATACAAGCTATGAAGGCACGGCAGAATCAACCTCGGCGACAGCAAGTACAACAGCAGCCCGGCCTGGGCATAGTCCAAGATCCACTCCCGGTACATGCACCCGTACAAGCGCCGGCACCAGCACCACCAAACCAATGACTCAGCCTCGTCCACTCCGCCGTCGAGGAGTCAACCCCCCATTCCCAGGGTTGGCAGGTCGAGGATCAAATCACCTCCATGCCCACCATACCAACCCCACCTACAAACCGCACCATACTCTCCATACCGAGAGCTGCCCCCAGCCCACAAACTATCCAAACACCACTACCCTCACCAACCATTAACCCTCCATGACGCTTAATCATTAGACCGCCACCAGCCTCCCAACCAGCACCCCAACCTAACCCACCAACCACCATTAATCCTCCATGGCGTCTAATCATTAGACCGCCACCAACACCCAGACATCACCTAACCTACCGATCCACCGCCACCCCACGACCCCTCATCATTAGACCATCACCACCAACACCCCAACCATCACCCAACATACCGGCCTCCACCAATCCACGACCCCTCATCATCCGATCCTCACCACCCCTACCTACCATGGGCTCCTCAACCTACCAACCAACCCTACCATCACTATCATCACCACTTCCCCCTACCACGCTGGCGCCGGTACTTCGTAGCGGGAGGATGTTCCAAAGGGTCTTCCCCCAGGTCGGGATACAACCACAGGAACAGGCAGAAGAGGAGGTGGTAGAAGAACCATTGCCCGGCACGGCATATGACCTATTGAAGCACTTGGACAAAATGCCGGCACGAATTTCAATGCGGAGCTTATAAAGAGGTCAAAGAACCATCGGGACATCCTACAACAATATTTGCAGCGGGTCATGGTCAATGAGGACCTCCCGCCCGAGAAGATCATTACCGTCCCGACCCCGAGGAGTGAACATCCGGCACTCACCTTTACACGGGAGGAGTTGGCACGGCCGAGATCGAAAGTACGCCTTGCGCGTTGCGGTAGTCATCCGAGGCGTGGAGATCAAGTCCTGCTTGATTGACACCGGAGCATCCATAAATGTCATGCCGCCAGAAACATTGCAACTTTGCGGCATCTCCGATGAAGAGATCGAGCCTTCTGCCGTCACGGTGACCGCATATGACAACTCCCGGAAGCCGGCACGAGGGGTGGTTACATTGAAAGTAGGGCTCGGGCCGTGTGCCGTCACCGCCGAGTTTCACGTTCTAGAATTAGACCCTACATTCAAAGCTATCTTGGGACGCCCGTACCTTGAGGCAATAGGAGCTGTTGCCTCCACTAATCATCAGTGTCTGAAGTTCCCGTACAAGGGCCAGGTGATCAAAGTAACCAACATCCTCATTCTGAATGACGTGGATGACCCCTCTTCTGCACTACCAATATCAAAATCTGTCCAGCCGTTGGTTTCAACTACGAGAGATACACCGAGGTCATGGTATTGACGACGCCTCCAGATTCGGTTGCGTGGCGGATGATGAAAGGGATGGGCTATCAGCCAGAAAGCGAGCCGGGAAAGGAGTCACAGGGGGTTGTGCACCCCATTGAAGCTGTACAAAGACCAAAGAGACACGGGCTTGGCTATGAGCCCAGTTTCACTCCGCGGATGGTCTACCGGCCAAAAAATGCCATGGGACTTCAAAAATTCTTTATCAAAGGGGAGACCATGATGATGACCGGGGACAAAGAAGAAGAACCAGTCAAGAGGAAGAAGGCACCAGAGCAAGAGGAGGAAGTGGACAACCTGAGTTCATCTTTGGCTCGGTTGTTCATAGAGGAGGAAGAACCAGTCAAGGGCAAGTCCATCTCTAAACTACTTGCCCACTCGAACCCACCTCCAAACAACATCCCGCGTGAGCCGTATCCTACGGTCACGTATTTCAAAATCCTCACTCTATCCCTCTTGGATTTACTTGATGGGGTATCTAGCCCAATTCCCACTTCTGGGCCAAAATGGCCACCTGAACTGATCAATGGGCATGAGAGCCCATTCAAATCTTCTCACTCCACTAGGCTTCTATGCCCATTCCAATCCAACAAACTTGGGCCCGCGTGCCCACCAGTCGGGCCCACGTGCCCTTTAGATTTATTTTCTTGCTTTGGGCCCGCGTGCCCACCATTTGGGCCCACGTGCCCCTTAGATCTTTTCACCAGCTTTGGGCCTATATGCCCATTTCTTGTCATCATCGGGCCCGCGAGCCCATTTTTCTTCCATTTGCTTAAGCTTTCTATTTCTGCTCGAGCCCCATCGGCTCATTCCCTTTTTGTTATTGAAAATACCCAAAATACCCAAAAAAAAAACGTCCTCTCACAAACTCTGTTTTCCATTGAGGAGACGTCTCTACTTGTCTCGGAGGGTGCTCCCAACCAGGGACCCCTCTTCTCCAACTCACTGATCGATCTGCTCGATCCTTCACCCATTGTTAATACCACTTTTTCAATTCCGTCTTTTTTAGGAGTAGTTAGGGTAGAAAAGAAGAAAATTCGAGGTAAACGGGTGCCAGAGAGATATCTCCAACAAATAGCTCAAAAATGCAAGGAATGTGCAAGGCTGCCAAGGTTTTTGGAGAATGCTATCCAACTTGATGAAATCCAATATGAGGATGAATTCAATGTAGATCATACACTCGGGAGTTTACGAGGTCTTATCGAGAAAAGATCCCGATTTCGAGGATGGAATTGAGGACTTGGCTGATGCGTATGCATACGGACTTAAAAGATTTGAAGAACCATTAGCCACGGTGGATGAACCGACAAAAGAATTGAATCTCGGAACACCGGAAGATCCCAAGACAATCCTCCTAAGCGCAAACCTCACTCCCATTGAGGAACAGAGTTTAATTAAAATTCTGGAAGAATATAAGGACACGTTCGCATGGACATACGAAGACATGCCGGGGTTAGACAACTCGTTAGTTGAACATCGTCTAACTTTGAAACCTGGAGCTACCCCGGTGAAACAAAAATTAAGGAGATTCCACCCTGATGTCGCACTTAAGATGAAAGAGGAGGTCGACAAGTTACATCAAGCAAGATTCATTAAGGTCGTCCTTTATCCGCAATGGGTGGCAAACATAGTCCCTGTCATGAAGAAGGATGGCCGAGTTCGGATATGTATAGACTTCAGGGACTTAAACCGAGCGTGTCCTAAAGGTGACTTTCCTCTACCTCATATTGACGTACTGGTTGATAACACTGCTGGATTCGAAATGTTGTCATTCATGGATGGCTATTTTGGATATAATCAAATCTGATTGGCCGAAGAGGACCAGGAGAAGACCTCGTTCACCACACCTTGGGGAACCTACTGCTATGTCGTCATGCCCTTTGGACTGAAGAATGCTGGTGCTACCTATCAGAGGGCAATGATGGCTATCTTCCATGACATGATGCATACCCTTGTAGAGGTGTATGTGGACGACCTGGTCGTTAAGTCCAGAAGCCGAGAAGATCACCCGGAAGTGTTAAGAAAGGTCTTGCAAAGGGCTAGGGAATATAAATTGAGGATGAACCCAAAGAAATGCACGTTTGGAGTATCCTCAGGAAAACTATTGGGGTTCATAGTGAGTAAAAGGGGCATAGAGATCGACCCAAACAAGGCCAAGGCAATCATTGGTATGCCTCCTCCGAGAAATATGAAAGAACTTCGAGGATTAATCGGGAGGCTACAGTTTGTCCGCCGGTTCATCTCACAACACTCCCAAAGGTGTAAACCTTTCTATGAGTTGACCAAGGCAGGGGCCGAGTTCAAATGGGATTCGAAGTGCTAGGATGCATTCGATGGTTTGAAAAGATACCTGGCTAGTCCCCCTGTGCTTAGACCACCAGTCCCTGGCAAGCCCTTAGTTTTATATATCTCGGTTTTGGAGAATTCTCTTGGGGCAGTCCTTGCACAAGTTGATGAAGAAGGGAAAGAGAGGGCAACTTACTATTTATCAAAGATCTTTGATCCATGTGAGCAGAAGTATACTGTAGTGGTAAAGACCTGTGCTGCACTAGTCTGGGTAGTTCAGAAGCTTAAACACTATTTCAGTACTCCTTCCATCACTCCAAGTTCAACTCGATAGGGACATCCCTGTCGCTGAGAGACGAGAATCTCTCCTTGCACAACTTGAACTCCTAGATGAAAGAAGGTTGGCTGCCTCCGAGCATGCCCGGACTTATCAGAACCGATTGAAAAGGTTTTATCAAAAGAGGGTGGTAGAGAGAAAATTCGAAATCGGTGAGATGGTAGTTAAACGCATATTCGTTAAGCCAGGTGGTCCCCGCTCTAAGTTGCAACCTAACTGGGATGGGCCTTTTGTTATAACTGAAAAATATCCAGGCAATGCATATGAGCTAACCAACACCGATGGAGAAAAATTGAACCATCCATGGAACGACGTTTACCTCAAAAAATATTTTCCTTAGAAAAAAATATGGAGAATTTCTAGTATGATATTAAGTCATCGATCCAAGGGTGTTAGCTAGAAGTCAATGGTAGACATCACCTTGCACACACAACACCTCCCGATCCCAAAATCTAGATAGCCCAACACTCATGAGAGGCAAGGCAGAACCCTGAAGGCGGAAAGGAAACCTTACCCTATTCTCTTCTATTCGGTCCAAGATAGGTGAAGGGGACTAGAGGAGGATAGTATCGAAAATGCCCGCCGCCTTAGTAGGAGGCCGTCTCATAGAGTGCAAAAGGGTGCCAAAAGATGGGCAATGAACCCCACAGGTTTAAACAAATATGGGCCTGTCTGAATGAGTACCCGAAAGAATAGAAAATGAAAAGAAGGCACCAAAAGATGGGTAATGACCCCACAGGTCAAAGACTTGTCTAAATAAGTGCCATATGTAGAAAAGACCCGAAGAGGCCGAACCCCAACGTGCAATTTGGGCATGAGTAGAGAAACCCCCCTCAACACCCCCAAATCCTATCAAAGACTTCCTTTATTATTCTTCCATCTTAAAACCCCTAGGGTAGGGTAAACTGTCCAAACTCAGGGGGAATCCAAACCGATCAAGAGAAGAGGGCAAGAAAGATTCTGGGTAAGGAACCTTATTCACACGTGGTGCTTATTGCTTGAATCTTGATCAACACTCAAAGATCGATGAATGGTCTCAATGTAGACACGCCAAATTTGCCTAATTCAGAGCATAAAACTCATGTTTTATAGGGTAACATGTGTGATTTACCTTATAATGATGCCGGGTCTTTTAAAGTTGGTTTGGAGCTTCGTCGAACGAAATCGGATGTTTTCCGAAGTTTTCCGCAAAAAGCCGTAATTTCCGAGCGAAAGCCACACGTAAATCGTGTGAACAAGGAAATTGGCTGAATGACCAATGCCTAATGATCATGCATTGAAGGTTATGGTCATATTCACACTCCGGACAAGTTTTGTTGCATTCCGTGCTTTCCGGTTTGCCGTCGAAGTCATTTTTGACCAGTATCGGACCTTCTGTTCACTGCCCTAACTTCCGGATAAAATTCTGAAGTTTTGGAGGGTGTGGTGGCTGATCCGATGCTATAGAGAGCTTCTTCGGCCTGTTATCTTTCTAACGCAACAAACGGCGTCGAATTCCGAGTTCGGGAGTGTTCGCAATGGCTTCCGGAAGAAGGATGCGCGAAACCAGTCCCATGCGCCCGGGTTCCAGGGCACATGCGCCCGGTACCCAGGGCACGTGGCCATGCGCCCTACCGGTGAGGCACGTGACCTTGTGCCCTCACTTGAGGGCACATGCGCCCCACCTATGAGGCCCGAGGGACCCAGTTTTTCACCGGGACTTTACTGCTCAACCGACGGACCGGATAAGATCGAATTTTTCGGAGATGATAAGATGCGCCCTCCCTGGGGGGCACATGCGCCCCTCAGTGGGGCGCATGCGCCTGGCACCAGGGCGCATGCGCCTAGGACCAGGGCGCATTTATCCCTATTTTCTAGCTTTGATAAGACCACTCGTTCTCCTATAACTGGACTCTGATTCTGGTCATTCCAGAGGCAGGAGCACGACTCCCCAGGCATCTCAAGACGTCCTAGCACCCTCCTGCATCTATTTTGTGATTTTTAGAGAGAGAATTTCGAGTTTTTAGAGAGAGAAAAGTCGGTTCAAGAGAGAGGAAGGCTGTTCTGCAGGTGAGCTGCCAAGTCTCTCTTCTTCGACCTCTACAGCAGTGTGTGGACGTCTTCTGCCCGAGATCTCCTCATCAAAGTTCTTCCTCTCCAAGTATTCTTCAGTTTGCAATCGACGGCACTTGATTCCAAGGTCTGGGCTGATCGTGACGAGTGCAGAAGCAAAGTCGCGCCTGGCAGATCCTGGACTGCTGCTCGGCTTTTTCGACAACACAGATTTGGCTATATCTTCCTCTATTCAACTCAGAATATTTCAGTTCTTTTTCCTATCTCTTTTTTTAGTGATTATCCATCCTTCTATCATTTTTTTACATTTTTTTGCATTACTTTTACTCTGTTAATCCGAAAATAAAAAAAGGGGGTTAGAGATAACCCGAATCCGGTCAGTTTCTAGTCAATTGTGTGTTTTATGTTATTCTCTTTACATATACTCCACTTTGTCTAGTTCTAATTGTCTATTTCACTTGTTTATTTGTCTAGTTTCACATAATATCAAGCACCCACACGTTGAGGACTCTTCTTCATCGGCCGGCCGAAGAAGGAGAAGCTTAAACTCACACTCTTCACGCTAAGGTACACACGGTCATCTTTCATTTTAATTCTATAAATCGGAACCCACGGTTCCTGGTGACCACGTTTATTTCTTCTCATCCTCTCCCACATGACCCGAACCGTCTCTTTGGTGATCGAGCGACGCCAAGGGATGAATGTTCGGGGATCAATGTGAGTGTGGGACCAAGGTGAGAATTGCTTTCCTTTCTTTTCTCATCCCCTCTTGAGGTGACGATCTGGGTTCACGGACTTCCCTGAAAAGGAGAGGACCCCGTCAAATTTTCAGAGTCGACAGCTTTGTGGCGACCACGGTGGGACAAGCAATGTCTTCAACCGTGGGTGCTAAGTGTTTTGTTTGCAACTAGTTCTAGTTCTAGACCGGTTCCCACGTGAGCCTTTCCTTCCTTCCACCTTTCTTAACTTCATGCCATCTCATAATTTATGATTTCACCCATATTTCATCAGATCTGAAGAGCCAAGTATGACGTTTATTTTCTGCATTTTATTTAAACCGGTTCCCACGTGAACCACCCTTTTCTTCTTAAACCGGTTCCCACGTGAACCAATCTCTTTCTTTACTTCGGTTCCCACGTGAACCAAACCCCTTTTTTCAGATCTATCCCCACTTGGATCAGATCTTTGTTCACCTTTAATTGGCCCCACGTGGCCCTCTTTTGATCATTCAAACCGGTTCCCACGTGAACCACCCCCTTTTACCCAAAACCGGTTCCCACGTGAACCACCTTTACTTTCTACCCCAGTTCCCACATCAGTCCCCACGTGGACCACCCTTTTGCTTGGCTATCAGATTTGAACCCTCCTCTTTCCATCACCTTTTCACTATCTCCATTTGGCTCACATAAGAAACAAGTCTAGATTCTAGTTTCTAGTTGCTTATCTAGTTTCTAATTGCTTGTCTAGTGTTGATTGCTTGTTTAAGTTTATGCTTTGCTCATTACTTGCTTTATCACTTGATTGCTTTCTCTGCTCCTTCTCTCTATCTCCTTCTTTTACACTTTTTTGAGGCGGGAGCTCACTCTCCCATTTATCCCTCCCATCCAAAACACCCTCTTGGTGGATTCTGACATCTCTTCTGGGATATTCCTTCCTAGTTGACTTGGTTGGCTTTCATCAAGGCCTCCGTAATTCCTCATACGTGGAGTATTCCTCTTCACGATCGGGTTGGTTGTACCACTCCCCAAAACCCGAAGCATCCTACGTTACCTACACGTGGTGAGATTGTGTGAAACCTAGGTCATTGGAGATTGGAGTTAGGATCCTAACCCATTTGTTGAGAGAACAATTCTTAACAAAATTCATAAACCTAAGGTTTAATCAAAATCATTGCGTAATCTTGCTTTCAAGTCTTTGCATAACTTGTTTGTCAAACAAAAATTCAAACCTCTAACTTTTTGCAAGATACTAAAAAAACCAAAAAAGTTCTTTGTTTACTTTGTCAACTTGTTTTACTTTCTCCTAAGTTCAATGCAACTAAGGTCTGGAAGGCACGTTGGAATGGCGGAACAAGCTGAACATCGAGAGCACGAGATGGGTCACCAACCGATTCAGTCAGAAGTGCAAGAGGTCCCTCAACCATCTCCTCCCCGTGCTGTTGAACAACTCTTTAGGGAGTTGTCTCTCTATACTGACCCAGAAACCTATGCCCGTATACAGTCCGTGGTGAAGGGCAAAATGGCCTCGGATCAGGCTGAAACCAATCAAGTTGCCCTATCTCCTCGTCCTCTAGTTCAACCACCACTCATGCAGTCACCCTTTGTTCAATCACATGTTGTTCAACAATCAATGATTCAACCTCCTGTTGTTCAACAACCTATGATTCAACCATCTGCAGTTCAACCATCTGTGGTCCAACCCTCATTTGTCCAACCATCTTATTTCAACCATGTTGTTCCCCCAATCCACCAAGCCATGGGACAATCTTCAAATCATGTTCCTCAATTCCAGAACCACGTCTCTAACCACATACCCCAACCAGTAAACCAAGAACCTGCTCTCACCCAGGCAATCATGAATCAGCTCACCCAGATGAATGAACGTTATGAAGAGCTGAAATGTCGCCTGGACTCCAAGTCAGTGCCTGAGATTTCCATCCCTTCTTTGCCAGTCTTACACCTGCCACCTTCTGAGCTACCAGTTTATCGCCGCTACAATGGTACTGGCAACCCCTTTCTTCATCTTAAAGATTTTCTTTATGAATCCTCATTCTGGAAAGATGATCGTAGGGTTCTTGCCTTCTTGTTTCGTCGATCACTAGAAGGGTCTGCATTGGAATGGTTCTACTCACTCGACTCCTTTGAGGCAGGAGACTTCGACATTGTCAAGACCAAATTCTTGCAGAGATACAGAGACCGGGTGGCACCAGCATGCTCCATTACAGACTTGATTGCTGAGAAGATGAAGCCCGAAGAGGACTTCATAAAGTTTGCTGATCGCTGGAGGGGAATGGCAGAGAAATTGACAGATGTTATTTCTGAAGGGGAACAAGTGAAGATGCTCATTGGCAACACTACACTTGCCTTAAGGAATGTCTTGATCATGCACCGTCCTACCACAATGAATGAACTCTATGACAGTGCCCGATACTTGCAAGCCCACTTCAAGGATGCCACCATGATAAACCCTTTTGATCCTAAACCTAGAAACTTTAGAAAAACCCCCTCTGCACCAGCTGGGCCTACAACTGAAGGAGTGGTCAACAATGAAGCTGTAAATATTGTGGGGAACCAGGGAGGGAACCGTCAAAATCAGTACAGAAACCCACCACAGAACCCTCTCAGCAACAGGTTAGGCCACCACAACCACGACAACCACAACAACCCCCTCAACCAGTAGCACAACCCCAGCAGCCTCGTCAACCTACCTACAATAGGGCACCGCCACCACCCAATCAGGCACCACGAAGGGGAGGTCCTAGGAGAGAGAACTACCAGCAACTCCCTTACTCCTTGACCGACATTTTCAATGTACTCATGGCGGAGAAACAGTTGGAATTGCCCAAGGAAAGAGAGGTTTGGCCAACAAATGCTGATATGTCCCGATACTGTGCTTACCACCGGTGTCCTGGTCACACTGTAGAGGTGTACTTTCAATTCAAGGATTACATCCACGATCTGAATGACCAAGGCAGCATTGATTGGGCTCAAATGGGGGAATGCATACAAGCTATGAAGGCTAGGCAGCAGCAGCGGCAGCGTCCACCGGCTCAACCTCAACAACAACTTGGCTTGGGGATTGTTCAGAATCCGCTCCCATTACATGCTCCCGCTCCAGCACCGGCACCAGCACATCCAAACCCAGGAATTGGTCTAGTACACTCCATTGTCCAGGGAGATGCCAGCCGTGCTCAAGGTTGGCAACTAGAAAACCAAAATGCAACCATGCCTATCAACCCGACTAGGCCTCCTACTAGGCAGATAATCCGTGCACCTGCTACTCCACAACCACCACAAAGCTCAATAACCCAACCACTGGCCGCCACTTCTTCTCGCCGGCCCATCATTAGGCCAGCCCCCTCTCTATCTACGCCTCCTTCAACCATTGCTACACACCGGCCCTTGCTCATCCGGCCACCACAATCACCACCAAACCTGAACCCCCAGCCTACGAGCTCTACCACTCCAAAACCCCAACCTATCATACCACCAGCACCACAACCAATCATACCACCACAACCTTCATTAAACTCATCAACCACTTCTACACCCCGGCCTCTTCTTATCAGGCCACCGGTATCACCATCATTACCACCTCCAAATCCTACCCCTCTACCAACTAACCCCATCATCCTAGGACCACCAAACCCATTGCCTACCATACCTGCACCTACACCACCTGTACCCACCCCAGTTAACCCGTCACCTCTACCCGACCGCAAAATAGCCCCGGTGCTTCGGAGTGGGAGGATGTTCCAGCGGCTCTTTCCCCAAGCCGGAACTCAACTGCAGGAGGAAGTGGAGGAGGAACAAGTGGAAGAACCATTGCCAGGCACAACCTATGATCTGTTAAAGCATTTGGATAAAATACCAGCCCGTATTTCTATACTTGAGTTGATCAAAAGATCAAAAGTGCACCAGGAGATTCTACAACAGTACTTACAAAGGGTCATGGTGAATGAAGATCTACCACCTGAAAAGATAACTACAGTATTAGCCCCTAGAAGTGAGCACCCAACACTCACTTTCTCTCAGGAAGAATTAGCAGATCCAGACTTCAGGAGATATGCTTTGCATGTGGCTGTGATTATTTGTAATGTTGAAGTAAAATCATGTTTGGTCGACACTGGAGCTTCTATCAACGTTATGCCGCCAGAAACTTTGCAGTTGTGCGGTATTTCTGAGCAAGAAATCAAGCCATCTTGTGCCATGGTGACAGCCTATGACAACTCCAAGAAGTCTGCACGTGGGGTGGTCACTCTAGAAGTCAAACTTGGACCATGTACGGTCACAACAGATTTTCATATTCTAGAATTGGATCCAACCTTTCGGGCTATACTTGGGAGGCCATACTTGGAGGCAATAGGAGCTGTGGCTTCAAAAAACCACCAGTGCATAAAGTTTCCCTTTAAAGGACAGGTGGTCAAGGTGACTAGCATGCCTCTAAGGGACGAGCTGAACGATGCTTCTTTACCCCTAGGTCTATCAATACAACCCCAGATCTCAGTGGGAAAATTGCCAGAAGTCAGATGCATGACCGCCTCTCTACCAGACACACTGGGACGGCGGATGATGATGAAATTGGGCTATCAGCCTGGAAGAGGTTTAGGCAAGGATCTTCAAGGGATCACTCAGCCAATTGAAAATGCGAAAAGGCCACGCAGGCAGGGGTTGGGATATGAAGAGGGTTCCATCCCAAGGAGGATCTTCCAGCCAGGATATGCCGTGGGACTCCACACCTTCTTTATCAAAGGGGAGACCATGATGTTGGCTGAAGATGGCAAAAATTCCGTGATAGCTGTCAAGAGAAGAAAGGCTCCAGATGAAGAAGAAGAAGACTTGGAAGACTTGTGCTTATCTTTGACTCGTCTGTTCTCGAGTGGGGAAGAGTATCAAGAACCACCCAAGGGCAGACCAATGTTGGATCATCTAGTTGAGCATACCACCCAAGTCAAAACCATTCCACGAGGCCCAAATACAACAATGCCATGTTTGAACCTCGTACCTCTATTTCTAGATCTTTTGGATGGGCTTCAGGGCCCACTTACTTATTTTGGGCCCATGTGCCCTCTTCAACCTTCCCCTCTTACTGGGCCAGCTTGCCCATTTGCTTCCCTCATCAACTTCAAAACTGAGGGCTTTTCCCAACATGGGCTTACATGCCCATTTATTTTTAAGATCGGGTCCACGTACCCGTTTACTTTTTTAATCAGTTTTGGACCCATGTGTCCACTTTCTATTACCATTGGGCCCACGAGCCCCTTTTTCCCTTTTATTCTTAAGTTTTTCTCTCTATTAATTCAGTCATCTTCTAGCAAGCCTCGAGTCACTGAGGCTCATTCTATCTTTTTACTTGAAATTTCCAATACGTCTTCTCTGAAATTCATATTTCCATCGAGGAGACGTCTCTACTCATACTAGAGGGTACTCCCAATCAGGGATCCCCCTTTTCTGAATCATTGATCGATTTGCTCGATCCTCCCTCCACTGTAAATATCACCTTTCCAGCTTTATCTTCAGTAGGTCAAGTTAGGTTAGGAAATAGGAAAGTCAGAGGTAAGCGAGTTCCAAACAGATATTTGCAACAATTGGCACAGAAATGTGTATAGTCTTGACTGATCGGTTAGGGCGATGGCAGAGTTTCCTATCCCAATTTGATATCACTTATGTCCCACAGAAGGCAATCAAGGGTTATGCTATTGCTGAACACCTTGCCCATCATCCCATACCCGTCTTTGACCCAGTCCGGTCGGAGTTCCCGGATGACGAACTAATGTCAGTCCGATCTTCCAATCTTTGGACATTATATTTTGACGGGGCTCTGAACTCTCATGGTAGAGGGATAGGTATTGTCCTTCTGTCACCTGAAGGTGTCACCATTCCACAGGCTTTTCAGCTTAACTTTCCAGTAACCAACAACATAGCTGAGTATGAAGCCTTGCTGGCCGGACTGGAGGCCGCTCATTTCCATGGTGCTACCGAACTGAGGGTGATAGGTGATAGTCAATTGATCCTACGCCAGGTCCTATCCAAGTACCGAACTTCTCATCCAAACCTCAAACCCTACCAGGAGCTCACCACCTGCTACATCAAGCTATTCTTCAAACTCACCTTTGTCCATGTCCCCCGCTCTCAGAATATCCTCGCCGATGCCTTATCTTCACTAGCTTCATCTCTATCTGTCCCGCTAGGCAGGCAAGTGCGAACTATCCACATTTGTAAGAGGACAATTCCAGCAATTGAGGATGGACATTTTCTGAAGGTTAAGGAGAGGTTCAAAAGAAAGGAATACTTAGAACATAAGGAATAAATCTCCTTGATTGAGTTCGAAGAATTAGAAGAAGGTGAGAGACCTTGGTATGACGAGATTGCGAGGTATTGCCAAGATCAGTCATATCCACCTGGATCAACCACCAAGGAAAAGAAGGCAATCAGAAGAGTATCCCAGAGGTATACAATCCTAGGAGGAGTGCTCTATAAGAGAAGCCTAAGTGGAATCTTACTCAGATGTCTTGATGAAGAAGAAGCCGAGTTGGTGCTGAAAGAAGCCCATTCTGGAGTTTGTGGTGGTCACGTGAATGCCCAAGCCCTTGCTAAGAAAATCATCCGACAAGGGTATTATTGGCCAACTCTAGAAGAAGACTGCTCCATCTTTGTCCGGCATTGTCATTCATGTCAACTCCATGCCGACAAGATTCACTCTCCCGCATCTTCCCTTCATCCAATTCATGCCCCATGGCCTTTCGCCATGTGGGCCTTTGATATCATTGGCCCCTTGAGTGACCTCAACTCCGAAATGCGCTCAAAATCATTCATTCTGACGGCAACGGAGTACTTCAAAAAGTGGGCTGAAGCGGAAGCATTCGTGGAGATTAAAGCGTCAACAGTCTGCTCCTTCATCAAGCGCAACATCCTGGCAAGGTTCGGGATCCCCAGCGACATCGTCACCGATAATGGGCCACAATTTCTTTCTGAAGATCTGCGTGATCTTTGCAACATGTATTACATTTCATTACATCATTCATCACCATACTATCCTCAAGGCAATGGTCAAGCAGAAGCCACCAACAAAACCTTAATCAAAATCATCAAGAAATCTTGTAAGTCTAGCAAGTTTGCCGGCGGCTCGATAAGCTTGTAGATGCTCTATGGGCTTATCGTACTTCGTAAGGACTCCCATCGGACAAACCCCGTATGCTTTGGCATATGGGATGGAAACGATGGTCCCTTACGAAGTATTACTTCCATCTCTCCGAGTTCAGCTCGACAGGGATATTCCTGTTGATGAGAGAAGAGAATCTCTCCTTGCACTGCTTGAACTCTTGGATGAAAGAAGGCTAGCTGCCGCCGAGCATGCCCAGACTTATTAGAATAGACTCAAAAGGTTTTATCAAAAGAGGGTGGTCGAGAGAAAATTCGAAATCGGTGAGATGGTAGTCAAACGCATATTCATTAAGCCGGGGGGTCCCCGCTCCAAGTTGCAACCTAACTGGGAAGGGCCTTTTGTAATCACTGAAAAGTATCTAGGTAATGCATATGAATTGACTAATGCAGATGGAGAAAAATTGAATCATCCTTGGAATGGAGTTTACCTCAAAAAGTACTTTCCATAAAAATGGAGAAACCACTGGTATAATCTCAAGTCATCAATCCTAGGTTGTTCGTGAGAAGTCAAGGGTAGGTACCATCCTACACACACAACACTTCGCGATCCTAGAATCCGGACAACCCGACACTTGCGAAAGGCAAGGCAGAAATCTAGAAATGGAAGGAGTACCCTTACCCTATTCTCTTCTACTCGGTCCAAGATAGGGAGAGAAGATTAGAGAGGGGTAGTATCGAAAACACTCCCACCCTAGTAGGAGGCCGTCTCAGAGGGTACAAAAGGGTGCCAAAAGATGGGCAATGAACCCCTCAGGTTAGAAAAAGAAAAATGATCAACCTGTCTGAATGAGTACCCAGAATGATAGTCAAGGAAAAAGGCACTAAAAGATGGGCAATGTCCCCACGGGTCAAAAACCTGTCCAAATATGTGCCACATAGAAAAGAACAAGAAAAGAAAGAAAAACCCAAAGAGGCTGAATCCCAATGGGTAATTTGAGTGAGAGTAGAGAAATTCCTCTCAACATCTTCAAACCCTATCAAGGACTTCCTCTATACTCTTCCTCCTTAAACCCTAGGGAAGGGTAAACCGACCAAATCCAGGTGGAATCCAAGCCGATCAAAGGAAGAAGGTTAGAAGGATTCTAGGTAGGGAACTTTATTTTTGCACGTGGCATCTACCACTTGAGTCTTGATGAACTCCAAAGACCGATGAACTGTCTCAAATACCAGCATTTTCTCCACAAAAAAATACATATTTCAAAACCCACAAAAAAATGCATATTTCAATAAACCAAAAAAAAATTGAATATTTCAAAAACCCAAAAAAAATTGTATATTTCAAAAAAAAAACCAAAAAAATGAATATTTCAAAAATTCAAAAAAATACACATATTTCAAAAATCCAAAAAAAATTTACTTTTGAAAATCCAAATGATTGTTTTCAAGAAAACCCAAAAAAAAAAATTTGCTTAGTCATGATCATTGCCTTAGTTGCATCCATGCTTATTTGATTGTCATGCATATTTTCATTTCTGCATTGCATATCCATTTTTACTTTAATTACCTTGTTAAGAAGGCTCTTCCCCTTGACCTAAGTCAAAGTTGACCATAATGGGCAAAGGGATGAGTCCTGATGAAGATCTAATCTCCTTCTGTCGAGTGTTTCAGGCATGTCAATACAGGAGAGGAGAAGATTCACACCATGACAGGTAAGTTCTCTCAACCCCCCATTTCATTTTAAGTCATTTGTTTTATTCCACCTTGTTATGAAGGCTCCTCCCTTTGACTCAAAATCAAGGCATACGATATACAGGCAAAGGGATGAGTAATGATAAAAATTTAATCATTTTCATTGAGTATTTTCAGGAGCTGAAGAAGCAAAAAGAGAAGGGTGATCAGGTAGAATTTTTCTGAAAAAAAAAAATGGCCATAGGGCGCATGTGCCCTCATCTGGGGGCACATGGCCAGGTGCCCCACCCCAGGGCACATGGCCAGGTGCCCCCGATCGGGGGCACATGGACAAAAAATTCGAAAAATTCAGAAAAATCTCAAAAAATCAGAAATTGTCTATAATGTTAAAAGTGACATTTTTGCTAAAGGAACCATCATTAAAAACTTTGTTTTGACATACAAATGATGGTTCAAATAGTAAAACCTTCAATTGATCATTTCATGAACAATTTGATTCATATGACGATTCTGTCTGTTGGGTACTAACCAGAAATGTGCAGGCAACCTTTTTAGTCCAACAGGTGAATTGGTGAGATCGGTGTTCCAGAAGGAACGTCATGCCAGCTCTGCGACGAAAAGAAAGGGAGCGTCACCTAGTCAAATATTATCATGGTGCTGATGAATCAGGTGGTCGATGCAAGTTGACAGACCACGCCTGAAGACTTCACTCAACTTCGCATCAATCTCGCATCATCACCAACACTCCATTTTGTACTTCACATCACTCCTACTATCTGTCACTTAGCTAGGCTAGGTCCACTTTATACATATTATATGCATTAATGTTGAAGACCTTGAGAGTGAAGATGACTGGGCCCGAGGTCCCCTTCAACAAAATCTACGACGGCTTAGTCATTTATTCACACTCACGGATAAGCCAAAATTGAACATTGGAGGGACGATGGTTCCTAATCGGGTGTCTTGACCTCCAATAGACAATCTATATCTTCAACTATTTTCTACATGATTTTCTGTGTTCACAGCCATCTCCTTTTCTTTCTTCATCATTACCAATTCTATTTCATTATGTTTTCTCTTTCCTTTATTTCATCATGTTTTATTATTTATTTTATCCCTTTATGTTTTATTCCTTTCTTTTTATTACATCATGTTTTATTCTATCATTTCTTTTATCCCACCGTGTCTTTTATTTTACCCACCGTGGCAATTGTCATCCCATTGCTATTCTTCTTTACCATCATTCTATGTTAGTCCCACCATTATCTTTCAATCTCACTATGGCTTAAGTCTGTTTTGTCGTTTTTCGAATATCGAGTTTTCTGCTAGAGCGTGATTCATGGTTTTCACGATACCCGAGCAATTTTGCTATGCTTAAACAAACCCTTTTAGAACTTGAGGTTCTTCCACTCAGAATTAAACTGAGTATTTTGGTGAAACTTGAATGAACTTGAGATTCCAAATATGATGGATTGGTATTCTTTTCATTTCAAGATCAACTTCTCTTTTACAAACTTTAGCCCATCACAGTACAAGAACACCGCAAAGTTCGGGTTGCTGGCTGATGATGAACCTACGAATTCGAGGACTCCTCACCACGCTGAGGGTTGGCTACATCCTTTTATCCTTTATCACTTACTTTTTCATCTCTCGTGCCAAGGGCATGTCTTTTACCAGTCAATTATATGAGGTTTTGATAGAACATGAAAGCGATCTAGAATACTCAGCGAGATTCATATTGCTGGATCAGGTAGATAAGCGTGTCTATATCTACACCTTGATGCCACCTTTTCAGTCCATCACCATTCCATTCCGCTACGTTCATCTACGTTCACTTGCATTCCATTACAGTTCACTCTGAATCAGTCCGCTTCATTACATGCCACTCCCTTACAAAGCCAACATCAAGGCGAGGCAAGCTGTAGACACGCCAAATTTGCCTAATTCAGAGCATAAAACTCATGTTTTATAGGGTAACATGTGTGATTTACCTTATAATGATGCCGGGTCTTTTAAAGTTGGTTTGGAGCTTCGTCGAACGAAATCGGATGTTTTCCGAAGTTTTCCGCAAAAAGCCGTAATTTCCGAGCGAAAGCCACACGTAAATCGTGTGAACAAGGAAATTGGATGAATTACCAATGCCTAATGATCATGCATTGAAGGTTATGGTCATATTCACACTCCGGACAAGTTTTGTTGCATTCCGTGCTTTCCGGTTTGCCGTCGAAGTCATTTTTGACCAGTATCGGACCTTCTATTCACTGCCCTAACTTCCGGATAAAATTCTGAAGTTTTGGAGGGTGTGGTGGCTGATCTGATGCTATATAGAGCTTCTTCGGCCTGTTATCTTTCCAACGCAACAAACGGCGTCGAATTCCGAGTTCGGGAGTGTTCGCAATGGCTTCCGGAAGAAGGACGCGCGAAACCAGTCCCATGCGCCCGGGTTCCAGGGCACATGCGCCCGGTACCCAGGGCACGTGGCCATGCGCCCTACCGGTGAGGCACGTGACCTTGTGCCCTCACTTGAGGGCACATGCGCCCCACCTTTGAGGCACGAGGGACCCAGTTTTTCACCGGGACTCTACTGCTCAACCGACGGACCGGATAAGATCGAATTTTTCGGAGATGATAAGATGCACCCTCCCTGGGGGGCACATGCGCCCCTCAGTGGGGCGCATGCGCCTGGCACCAGGGCGCATGCGCCTGGCACCAGGGCGCATGCGCCTAGGACCAGGGCGCATTTATCCCTATTTTCTAGCTTTGATAAGACCACTCGTTCTCCTATAAATGGACTCTGATTCTGGTCATTCCAGAGGCAGGAGCACGACTCCCCAGGCATCTCAAGACGTCCTAGCACCCTCCTGCATCGATTTTGTGATTTTTAGAGAGAACATTTCGAGTTTTTAGAGAGAGAAAAGTCGGTTCAAGAGAGAGGAAGGTTGTTCTGCAGGTGATCTGCCAAGTCTCTCTTCTTCGACCTCTACAGCAGTGTGTGGACGTCTTCTGCCCGAGCTCTCCTCATAAAAGTTCTTCCTCTCCAAGTATTCTTCAGTTTTCAATTGACTGCACTTGATTACAAGGTCGGGGCTGATCGTGACGAGCGCAGAAGCAAAGTCGCGCCTGGCAGATCCTGGACTGCTGCTCGGCTTTTTCGACAACACAGATTTGGCTATATCTTCCTCTATTCAACTCAGAATCTTTCAGTTCTTTTTCCTATCTCTTTTTTTAGTGATTCTCCATCCTTATATCATTTTTTTACATTTTTTTGCATTACTTTTACTCTGTTAATCCGAAAATAAAAAAGGGGGTTAGAGATAACCCGAATCCGGTCAGTTTCTAGTCAATTGTGTGTTTTATGTTATTCTCTTTACATATACTCCACTTTGTCTAGTTCTAATTGTCTATTTCACATGTTTATTTGTATAGTTGCACAGAATATCAAGCACCCACACGTTGAGGACTCTTCTTCATCGGCCGGCCGAAGAAGGAGAAGCTTAAACTCACACTCTTCACGCTAAGGTACACACGGTCATCTTTCATTTTAATTCTATAAATCGGAACCCACGGTTCCTGGCGACCACGTTTATTTCTTCTCATCCTCTCCCACATGACCCGAACCGTCTCTTTGGTGATCGAGCGACGCCAAGGGATGAAAGTTCGGGGATCAATGTGAGTGTGGGACCAAGGTGAGAATTGCTTTCCTTTCTTTTCTCATCCCCTCTTGAGGTGACGATCTGGGTTCATGGACTTCCCTGAAAAGGAGAGGACCCCGTCGAATTTTCAGAGTCGACACTCAATACTGGCACATTCTCCACAAAAATTCAAAAGAAATCAAATGTTTTCAAAAATCCAAAAAAAATAAGAAAATAAAAAAAATCAAATATTTTCAAAAATTCAAAAAAATTGAATATTTTCAAAAATCCAAATTTTTTTTTGCATCATTTAGCTTGGCATAACCTTTATTTTTGCCTTTGCTAGCATTCATGTTTATTCTTATGTCTTGCATGTTTCATTTCTGCATCGCATATTTATCTTGATTATCACCCCATTAAGAGGGCTCCTCCCTTTGACCTAAGTCAGAGTTGGCCATAATAGGCAAAGGGATGAGTCGTTGTGAAGATCTAATCCTCTTTTATCAAGTGTTTTCAGGGACTTTAAAATAAGAGGAGAAGGTTCTCTCAACGACAGGTAAGTTCTCTTAAATATTTCATTTCAGTCATTTCGGTTATTACACCTTGTTAAGAAGGCTCCTCTCTTTGACCTAAGTCAAGGCAGACAACAATAGGCAAATAAATGAGCCATGGTGAAGATTTAATCCCCTTTTATCAAGTGTTTCAGGATGCTAAGATCAAGAAGGGTGTGACTCTCACCATAGCAGGTAAGCTTTCTTAACCTTTATCTTATTCATTTTCAGTCATTTTGTTCATATTACCTTGTTAATATGGCTACCCCTCTTGACATATAAGCAAGGCAAGACAACAATGGGCAAGGGGGTAAGCCATAGAGCAGATTTAACCCTTCTATTAAGTATTTCAGGAAAGAAACACAAGTCAAGGAGGGGTGAGAATCTCGCCAACAGGTATGTCTCGAAACCCTACATCTATTATTTACTTTTATTATTTGCCATCCCTTAGAAGGCTTCACCCCTTGACAAACTTGCAAGGGGCCAAGCCGGAATTTGAAACTGACTATCCTTTCAAGAAATGTCAAGTAGGTCAAACAACACTAAAGCAAGAAGTGCTATAACAAGGAAGAAAAGCAGCTACAACACTAGAAGAAGATTAAGCTTGCTACAGATATCAGTGTCTAATTGCCACTGACTCCAGGAGAATGACCACGTGGAGAAGGCATGGAAACCATACCGCCGCAACCGCCTCGTTCCGGTGATGCTCCAAAGGAGTGGCCAAGAAAATGCTCGCAGAAATGGAAGAATCGACATGGGAAACCCCCATAACTTGCCGACTAGCATATATGTCGCTAGTCGTGTGTTATTATCTTATGCATTACTTGTTGAAGACCATGAGCACGGAGAAGACTTGACCTGAGATCCCCTTCATCAAAATCTACGACGGTCGGGTCATCTCTAATGCTCACGGATAAGCCAAAGTTGTGCTGTGAGGGACGATAGTTCCCGAATGGGTATCTTGACCTCATAGACAATGTATATCTTCAACTATTTGTTATACAAGTTTTGGTTTGTTTTCTTGAGCCCAACATGCATCATGTAGCATTAATTGCATTACATTTTGTTTTGTCATTGCATACATAATTTCCTAAACTTCTCCTTCTCACTCTCTCGATCATTCTAAATCCCACCGTGTTTTCTAATCCCATCGTGTTTTCTAATCCCACCATGATCTCTAGTCCCACCAACCTCTCTAATATCCCACTGTGTCTATTAATCCCACCGTGTTCGGTAACCACTTTGTGCCCTCAAATATTTCATTTCTTTTCACCACTGTGGCCATTACAACTTCTTTGCTATTCATCCCACCATGGCAGCCAATTCATCCCGCCAAGGGCCTTCTTTTTGGTCAGAACTTGCACCGTCAATATCTTCACGGTCTATGCTTAAACATTTGCCTTTCGGAATCTGAGATCATTCCATTCCGAATCGAATCTTGTCTCTTGAAAGAATTAAATGAATCAGAGAGCCCGAATGTGCTCGATTGGTATTCTTTTACTTTCCTTCAAAACAAATCTCTTTTTAATTTTTAGCCCATCACAGTACAGGAACACCGCAAAGATCGGGTTACCGGCTGATGATGAACCTACGAACCCATGTTTCGGGGACTCCCCACCGCGTTGGGGGTTGGCTATTCTTCTCTCGTGCCAATGGCACATCTCTTACCAATCGAACATAGGAAGACTTGATGAAACATGGCGGTTAACCAAGAGACTTGAGGAGATTCGTCTTGCCGAATTTGGTCATTGAGCGTGTCTATATCTACACCTTGATGCCACCTTTTCAGTCCATCGCCATTTCACTCCACTACATTCCACTACGATCCATCTCGTTTCACTACGCTTTCTCTACGTTTCACTCCGTTCCGCTACATGCCATTCCCTTGCAAAGCCGACATCAAGGCGAGGCAAGCTGTAGACACGCCAAATTGGCTTGATTCGGAGCCCTAGACTCTTATTTCATAGGCAATATCCTTTATTTGACTATTATCTGATCCGGATTATCTCGTGGACATGAGCTAAAGACGTGGGTGGAGCCCCCCTTGTTAGGTGAGAATGGACCAATGATTTTCGGAATATTGCCGTAACCTTCAAGCGAGAGCCGCACGTGAACTGTAAAAACACGAAGCCTGCTCGATGACCGACCTTGAATGGTCCATAATTGAAGGTCTCGGGAGTCCCGCATGTGTTCCGTAACATTCAGGGTTTTCGAGAAGTCATTTCGGTAGGCGTCGGTCAATGACGGCTTTCGTTACGGCTTTTTCGATCTGTGCTGACACGGCTATCCCAGACCACATGTTAGGCCTTTTCGGTCATCACCGGGTCTTTTCAGGTCATCCGGGTTGATTCTAGCCGTATATTTTCATCAACCGGAGTCATTTCGGTCAATTTTAGGGTTTCGCGGCTTTTACGGCTTTCGATTCAAATTTACCGGGTTAATATCAAATTTTTCGATGATTTCGGGTTTTCCGGTCGTACCGGACTTGTTCGGTCATCATTTTAAGTCATCTCGAGTTGACCCGAGATTTATCGACCGGAACCGTGCTATTTCGGATCTTCGCCCCGGGTTTCGGCTTTCCGCGAGAGGTTAAACCGGTAGAAAACCCCGTGCGAACATATCGGGAGTCATACCGGCTGGTTTACCGACTTGAGTAGGTGCGGTTGGAGGCCCTCTTTCCAACGCGACAAACGAGAGCCGAATCGGACATCCCGTTTGCAAAATACGGCTCGCGGAACACGCGCGCAGGAGAGAGAGTGTACCGCGCCCCCGTTCAGCATGAAAGTGGAGGGCGCACCCTGCGCGCCCTCAACCTGGGGGCGCGCTCTGCGCGCCCTCAAACTGGGGGCGCGCCCTGCGCGCCCCCTGTTCCTTTGAAAAGCAGGGGCGCGGTCGGTTTCCGAAAATCGGAAATTGCCCCGATTAGCACCTTCTAAACCGGATTTTTGGAAGGATTTGGCGGAGGATTTTCGATTATTTGTACCGCGCCCCCGGTTCGGGGGCGCGTTACGTATATCAAGTCGATTTTTAGCAATTTCCGGAAGTTTCCGTCGATTTTTAGCAGTGAGACGCGTAACGCGCCCCCTGTTCCTTTGAAACAGGGGGGCGCGCAGACCGCGCCCCCGAACTGGGGGCGCGCCCTGTGCGCCCTTGTTTTGAGGGTGCGCCCTGCGCGCCCTGCGCGCCCTTGTTTTGAGGGCGCGCCCTGCGCGCCCTCCTCTCCTTTGAAACTCGGGGGCGCGGTCTGTCCAGTTTCTAAATTTTGCACCGTCTCCCTTCCCCTATAAATTGAGGGCCATTCTCAGCGAACCGAGGTTAATCCCCGGTGCCTAGCTCATCCAGAGGTCGTCCAAGCTCTTCTCCAAAGCCGTCCCGACGTCCAAAGGCGATCCGAAGTCAAGAAATCGATCCCGAGGTGAAGGAGAAGGCTCGATCCGGGTGTTCTTCATCAACCATCTTCATCGACTTCTACAGAAAATCGTGGGATCCTTATGCAAAAGTCTTCAACATATAATTCGTTCCTCTCTTCGTCCTCTTTCATCTCCAACTAACGGCACTCAATTCCGACTTTCCGTTTGTTCGTGGCAATTGCTACACCCAGGGCGCGCATCCAGGTTCTGTTTTCCACATCCGCCCCCTTTCATAATTTTTACTGACTTCTACAAGAGTATTTCGGAGAAGTCATCAACATATGAATTCTTACTCTCTGAGTTTTATGTCTACTCCAACAAACGGCACTTGATTCTGACATCGGGGTCGTTCGTAACAACCTCTGGACCAAAGTCGCGCCAGAAGGGTACCAAGCTACCCGAACTGGTTGTCTTCAACCAACTCGGCTTCAACCCAAGCCAAATCATTCTATAAGCTTTCTCAAATCCATTAACTCTGTTTATTTAATGTTTTAAAGCATATTTTAGTTCATTTACATCATTTTTACATAATCAAAAACACAAAAAACGGGGTTAAGGCTCACCCCGAAGCCGGTGAGTCCAATTCCAATTGCTTCTTTCTTATCTTCTTACTACAGTTACTACACTTCTCACAAGTCTAACCAAACTCTTCACTTGGTTTATTGTTCTAGTTGCACGGAGTTGATCAAGCTAGCATTGGATTGGAGACTCTTCTTCATCGGCCGGCCGAAGAAGAAGAAGGTTGAACTCACATCCCAATCTCCCACGCTAAGGTACACACGGTCAAATCAACTTCTTTCTATTTCCATTACATAAAGCGGAGCCCGCGGCTCCTGGCGACCACACTTTCTTTTTATTCATGTTCTAAATTCATATCCTCCTCACTCTCCTCCCACATGACCCGAACCATCTCCGGTGCTCGAGCGACGCCGTGAGATGAAAGTTCGGGGATCAATGTGAGTGTGGGACCGAGGTGAGGAGTCTTTATCACTTTCCGAGTGTTTCTCGATTCACTCCTTTTCCCTCATTCCATCTTTCACCTTCTCTTGAGGTGCCGATCCGGAACCCGTTTCTGGAGTCGACAAGTAGTAGAGCCCAGGCTTCCTAAAATGTCACAGGGTCAGAAGTAGTAACAATGTAGAATCAGATTAAAGGCAAAAGAAGAAAGAATTACCTGATCCTCTAGTACGAACAGATGTCCATAGGCCTCCTCATAACAGCGAAGGTAGTCTAGGCTGTCCTTCGCCCAGCCAATAACTACCTCGCTGCCCTCCTACTACAATGCAATGGAGGCCTAGTACTTCTCCATCCAGTCCACTAGAAAGATCAGATGACTAGGGTAGGCACCGACTGGCAGAATACGGGGAGAAGGCTCCAACCAGTCCTACTCTAAGCCTAGGGAGCATGCCGAGAAGTAGAGCCATAGCGGTGCCAGCTCATTGACACACAGGAGGTGAAGGTCACAACCGAAGACACGACCTGCCTGAGCAATCCAGGGCTGGAGGTGGTCATCGGTCATGAGATATGGCCTCCAACACACCTGCATGAAGGAAAATCATGATTATCAATTCATCAAGAAGACATTAATGCATTAATTAAATATACCTTAGTGTGTGGGAAGCGGAATATCTATGCCCGGATAGATGCTAGCTGGCTCCGGTGACCCTCAGAAGGGCAGATAGGCTCCCAACGAGCCATTAAGAGGAGAAGAGTTGGGGAAGACTGTTGTGCTCGACCCAAAGGGAAGTAAAGATAGCTTCAGACCTGCAAAAGGCACAAATCATTAGGCAACATGTATAAGAACAGAGCAGAGCATACAGGTATACAAAAGAAAGCTGCCAAGGTCACCTGAAAGAAGAGAGAGAAGCCGACAATAGAGATAGAACCCGCCTCAGGTTGGAGGCTGCAAAACAGGTGAGCAAGCATTGCTGCCCCCCATGCATACGTGCCAACCTGGTCCAGGTCAGCAAGCAAGGCAAGAAACCGCAAATGAATGCGGTCCATTTTCGAGCCCAGCAGTAGGCGCCCGAAGAAGAAGAGAAGAAATTGACTCTGCCTCCATGATGCTAGGTAAGCTAGTGAAAGCTACCACGGCCTGGCCAACCATGCGGCAAAGGAACCCGCCCTAGCTCTCACCTCGTACCCGCTCGGTGTCTACAAGGCCCACCATCTCTCCAGCCTTTAGTCAGGCAATGGTGCGTAGACCCTCCTCCGGGTCAAACTTGAGCTCGTAGGCGAGGAGGACCCGAAACTCTCGAGAATAGTCTGAAGAGGTGGCACACACCACCGGCCTACCATCGACACGGAGACTGATGATGTGTGTAACATCCTCTAGGGACGGCACCATGTGCCCCTAGGGAAAAAGAAAAACAAAGGAGTCTGGGTCCCCTGACTTGCAGAGGACATGCACTAGGGGTAGGTCCTCCCAAAATGGGGTCACCCGGAGGAGGGGTCCAAACCCCATCTTCTCCAACCGAACCTGCTGGAAGTTTGGAAGTCCAAGGTAGGCAGCATGCACCAAATCTCATGAGATTCGGGATTTCACCTGGTGCTGCAAGAAATTCTTTTCGTTGGTTCATGCAATTTTATGGTTGAAATACAAAAGAACTAATCATTAAGTGCAGGACAAAAGAAAAGGTACCTCGTGGAAAGTCGGGAGGTCAACCTCCTTGGACTCGGAGTCATGTCGACTAACACGTCTTGACATCTACATCAAAAGGGAAGAAAAAACATCACTGAATTTACTGTTAATTATTTTCTTATATTTTATTTATTTAATTAGAAAAATTGGCTGAACGCGCCCTCTTGGGGCACGCTCAGCACGCCCTCTAGGTGTTGAAAAATAACAAGGCATATTCATCATAATTTTCAACATCTGTCTTGTAATTTTCTGAAACAAAGTAAATATTTATTGAATTTTCACTCAAAATTGCTATATAAAAATTCATTGTTTATTCAAAATAACCACAACATGTTTGACAAGCTAAAGTAGGTAATGAAGATTGTCAGGAAAGCAAAAGCTTCAACTCAGAGATGTAGCAGCACTTTCGACCAGGGCCCTCCTCAATCAGAAGACATGGGCAACATACCCAACTCATCTCCCACAAGGCTGTAGACACGCAATTTTGGCCTAGTTGGAGAGCTTAAATTCTTGTTTTCATGAAGTATATTTGAGTAACCTTTCAAGGAAACCGAGTTTTCCGGAAAAATTGAAGATTTTGAAGAGGGCAAAACCCTGTGTATAAGGGCACCTGGCGCCCTACTTATAGGGCACCAGGCGCCCTATAAATAGGGCACCAGGCGCCCTGTTTATAGGGCACCAGGCGCCCTATAAATAGGGCACCTGGCGCCCTGTATACAGGGCACCAGGCGCCCTATATACAGGGCGCCTGGAAACAAATTAAATTGATTTGACAGGCCGATTTGACCCCCCGCAGTGACTTGTCTTGTCGATCTGACATATCTCATGATGCTGGCGCCCCATATATAGGGCGCTATGCCACATGGCACTGCTTTTCGGAAATGGCCAAAGTGCCCTCTTTTGGGCTATAAATAGACCCCCATTTGGAGCTTGGAGGAGGTTCCAACTCCGTGCCACCCTAGAGATCATCCGACACTACGATTCCAAGCCACATTCACCCTCCAAAAGCCTCCAAATCGATCCAAAATCCTCCACCGACACAAAACTCAACAATTTCATTAGACACGCCCTCATTGGCCTAGTTGAGTGGAATAAAACTTTACCGGACTCCGAGATTACCCTTTGTCTTATCGAAACCTTCCCTC
This sequence comes from Cryptocoryne crispatula var. balansae, assembly GCA_036172225.1. Taxonomy (NCBI): domain Eukaryota; kingdom Viridiplantae; phylum Streptophyta; class Magnoliopsida; order Alismatales; family Araceae; genus Cryptocoryne; species Cryptocoryne crispatula. The sequence continues at coordinate 19,409,874 of CM069924.1, forward strand.
TGGTTGATTGGTTAAAGAGAAGAACAGTACTGAAAGTAAATAACTAAAATCCCACGTGGGGGAGAATTGTTACCGGCCAGGACCCGAACTGCATGGTGTGCTGGACTCGGCAGAAATGCGGTAAATTGCGAAAAGTAAAGAGGAGACAGCCAATCAACCAAGGTTGGGTTCTTCAAATTCATACGGTTTTACTCAACAATACCAGTTTAGTTCGACGTGGAAAAACTTCTTGTTTTGATGAAATCATTGTTAAAACATGGTGGAAACCGATTCTACGAAAAATCATGACCATCTTTAAAAGGGTTCACGATGTGACTGGAAGGAGGTTATGGTAGGATTAGGAAACAGGAAATGGTTGTGGTGGGATGATGCATGATGGTGTATGAAATGATGCATGCTGGGTTTAAAGAAATACAAATAAGTATAAGAAAATAGTTGAAGATATAGGTTGACTATAACGGGTCAGGACATCTATGAAGAAACCGTCGTCCCCGCATATTCAACTTTGGCCTATCCACAAGCCTAGGGAATGACTGAGCCCTCACTATTTTTGTTGAAGGGGTTCTCAGGCTCAGCCCCCTCTAGACTTGAGGTCTTCAACATCTCAAATATTATTTATTTTGATAGATGCAATACTAAATGCAAGTCCTAATAGGGGTCGGAGTAGTCCACTTTTTGATTTTCAATTTTTGATTTTTTTGTGTTTTTGCTTCCTCCAAGTGTCCGGGGATATGAAGTTGGCATGCCTTCTCCTGTTCCTGCATCCACTTGAGAAAAGAGGTTAGAACTTTATTTTGGCTTAGTCCCTTGCGAGGAGAGGGCAAAGTTGCCTTGACCTTTTGTCAAGGGACATCGGCCTTATCAAGGTAAAGATAACAGAAAAACATAAGTATGCACAAAAGAAAATATGCAAGACTGAAATTAAACATGAATGCAAAGACAACTAATCAGTCTAGAAAGCAAACTTTTAGGTGTTTTGACATTTTCGATTTGTTTTTGGGTTTTGATAGTTTTATAATGTTTTTTGATGTTTTGGTATTTTTATGATTTTTTGGTGTTTTGGATATTTTATTTTTAAATTTTTTTGATTTTATGAATTTGTTTGGTATTTTTTGAAGTTTTTAATTTTTTTTTTTTGGTTTGATGTGAAAGAAACGACCATCTCATCCTTTGCCTTGCTTGCCATAGGTGCCTCTCATTGTTACCTAAGGGTTAAGAGTAGGCATCACGTGTAAGAAAGTGCCTAGTCCGAGATCTTTTGACCTTCTGCCTTCGATAGGCTATGGCTCTTCTTGGACCTAGTCGGTCAACCCTATCCTATGAGGTTAAAGAAGGAAGATGATTGGTGGTAAGTCCTTAGTAGAATTCATGGATGTCGAACTTGTTTCTCTACTAATACCCACATTGCCCGTTCGGGTTTTGACCTCTTCGGGTCCTTCCTTCTAGCCCTTTTCTTTGATGGCCCACATTCGGACAAGTCTCTTTTTTCTTTTTCTTGATTTTGACCTGAGGGGATCATTGCCCATCTTTTGGAGCCTTTTTATTTTGGACTTTTGTTGGTACACATTTAGACAGGTCTATTCTTTTGCTGACCTGAGGGGTCATTGCCCATCTTTTGGCACCTTTTCTTTTAATAAGAAGTCAGGCCTTCAGAGGCATTTTCCAACTAAGGCAATGGGCATTTTCGATACTCCTCATTCTAACCCCTTTTATCTATTCTGGACCGAAACAAGAAGAGAATGGGATTAGGTTGACCTTTCTTTGCCAAGCGTTGCCTAGCTTTCTCTCTGACTTCCGATCATCGGATCTCAAGACTAGACGTGTAGTGTGTGCAGTATGATGCCTATTTTTATTTCCCTAAGTGACAAGTTGGTGCACCGAGCAAGCAAGCGTTAGATGTTGGTTATTATACTTCACACCTTTGGATTTTATAGATTTTTTTGTGATTTTTGTTTTAAGGGAAATATTTTTTGAGGTATACACCATTCTAGGGATGAGCTAGCTCTTCTCCTTCTGCATTAGTCAGCTTATATGAATTACCGGGATAAATGACCGAAATAACATAAGGACCCTCCCAATTTGGTTGAAGTTTGGAGCGGGGACCGCCCGGCTTAACAAATATTCTTTTAAGCACAACCTCACCGACTTCAAATTTTCTCTCCCCCACCCTCTTCTGATAAAATCTTTTAAGTCTATTTTGGTAAGATCTAGCATGTTCGGCGGCGGCCAGCCTCCTTTCATTCAAGAGTTCGAGTTGCGCGAGAAGAGAATATCGACGTTCATCCATTGGGATTTCTCGATCGATCTGGACTCGGAGAGAAGGAATGATTACTTCGTATGGAACTACCGCCTCCATCCCAAATGCCAAGGCATAGGGGGTCTGACCCGTCGGGGTTCGAATAGAAGTGCGGTAGGCCCATAGAGCATCAACTAACTTATCTGGCCAGTCTGCGAACCTATTAGACTTACAAGTCTTCTTAATGATTTTTATCAGGGTTTTATTGGTGGCTTCAGCTTGACCGTTGCCTTGAGGATAATACGGAGATGAATGATGCAATCTGATGTAATACCTGTTGCAAAGGTCACGCAGCTCCTGAGAGATGAATTGTGGTCCGTTGTCGGTGATGATGTCGCCTAGGATCCCGAACCTGGCAATGATGTTGCGCTTGATGAAGGTGCAGACTGTTGATGCCTTGATCTCCACGTATGCTTCCGCTTCTGCCCACTTGGTGAAGTACTCCGTTGCAGTTAGGATGAAGGATTTGGTTTTGTTTGTGGAGTTTGGGTCACCGAGGGGCCCGATAACATCAAAAGCCCGCATAGCGAGAGGCCATGGGGCATGAACCGGGTGAAGGGAAGATGCGGGAGAGTGAATCTTGTCAGTGTGAAATTGACATTGATGACAGTGCCGGACAAAGATCGAGCAGTCTTCTTCCAGAGTATTGATCAATGTTATCCTTCTCTTCATATCGAATTTCATCCAGCTGAATCGCATTTTCTGGATACTCCGGTAGCTTGGCACATTCTAAGCTTTTCTGAGCTAACTGATGCGGGTATTTTTCTGGAACTCTCCTACCTCTGATTTTTTTGTCCTATTTTTATTGGAAACTAAACTTAAAGAAGAAGGAAGTAAATAAGAAGAGGAAGAGGGGGTGGATGGAGTGGAATTTATTGGAGAGGATGGAGGGCAAAGAAGGTCAATTAAGGATCTGGTGGCTCCTTGGGTCGAATGCCCTTCCGAGGCAAGTTGAGATGTTTCCTCGATCGAAACTTGAGTTTCGAGGAGGGCATTGTTTTTTGGGGAGTGCTAAACATAAAGATGGAATGGGCTTTGGGTGCCCGATTTGGGTTGAGATCAACTACGGGAGTCAGAATAGGTGAAGATATTGATAAAGAGGGGAAGACTTCGAGTAATGTTTGATAAAGGGGGCTTTCGGGCCCAATGTTGACAGAAAGAGGTGATGGGCCAGTAGGCCGGATGATCATAGAGGAAGATGGGTTCATGGACCCAATAAGAGGAGGTGCGGGATCAAAGGTCCAGGTCTAGGAGATGGGCTCGAGGGCCCGAGAATTGGAGAAAATGGGCACAATGACCCGGATTTAGTAGTGGGGCTCGGTGGCCCAAGAGTTGGAGAAAATGGGCACAAAGGCCCAGATTCAATAGAGGGGCTCGATGGCCCAAGAGTTGGAGGAAATGGGCACAAAGGCCCAGATTTAGTAGAGGGGCTTGATGGCCCAAGAGTTGGAAGAAATGGGCACAAAGGCCCAGATTTAGTAGAGAGGCTCGGTGGCCCAAAAGCAACAAGTGGGTTCGTGGACCCATAGGTTGGGCCTGAGGGCCTAGAAATAGGGATCGGGCCAAGAAGCCCGGGGAGAGCGTCATAGTGAGTTGGGGCATCGGCCCCAAAAGAGGAGATAATGAGGGAAGGCCCTCGTGGAGTTGGTTGGACTTTTTCTCAAGTCGGTTTGGCAATATGACCCTCAGGTGGGTCAACAGGCGGTTCAGCTTGGAGTGGTTCATTGCTTGGCCCTTCTTCATCGGTGGAAAACAAAAGAGATATTTCAGGATACACGTCATCTTCAGGGTCGTTGGTTCTTCTCCTCTTCTCTTGCTCCATCTCTTGTCCTTCCTTGTTCTCGGCGGTTGAATGGTTTCTTTCTTGATAAAAAAGTTTTGTAAGCATCCAGAAAAGTATCTGCTTCTGAGATTCTGACCATTCGCTATCGTTCCATCATATCCAACCCCGCTTTTTGGTTGTAACCTCACTAGATTGATTGGCTCAGCTATGCCTTGCAGTTCTTTGCCTAGTCCTCGGCCCTTCTGGTATCCCAAACTTTTCATTATATGCCACCCTATAGTTTCATTTTCTTCTCTTTTCCTTCTCCACACTTGCACGGGTTGCCTACACATTTATGGAAGATCCAAGATTGTAAAAATTGGCTCGTTTGGCAACCCAAGGGGTGGTGGTGGAGAAGATGGATGATCTAGGGGCATGCTAGTCACCTTAATCACCTGTCCCTTGTAAGGGAATTTAAGACACTGGTGATTGGTGGAGGCAACTGCCTCTAGTGCTTCCAAATAGGGCCGTCCCAGAATAGCTTTGTAGGTTGGATCCATCTCAAGTATGTGGAAGTTAACAGTGACTGTTCGAGGTCCAAGCTTTACATTTAATGTAATCATGCCATCGGCAGGCTTTTTTGAATTGTCATATGCGATCATCGTTATTTGAGATGGCCGGATGTCTTCCTCGGAGAATCCACAAAGATGTAATGTTTCTGGTGGCAGAACATTGATGGATGCTCCAGTATCGATTAAACATGACTTGATGCCTACGCCATTGATGTGGACTGTGATGCACAAGGCACATTTCCTTATTTCCGGGTCGGCCAACTCTTCCTTTGTGAATGTGAGGGCCGGGTACTCACTTCTCGGGACCAGAACTGATGAGATTTTTTCTGGGGGGAGGCTCTCATTTACCATTACTCGCTGTAAGTACTGTTGGAGAACCTCTTGATGGACTCTGGATCTTTTGATCAACTCTAAGATAGAGATCCGTGCCGGGGTTTTATCAAGATGCTTCAATAAGTCATAGGATGTCCCAGGCAACGGCTCTTCAATGTGTTCTTCTTCTGCTTCTGGTGCCAACCCTGATTGACCGGCCTGGGGAAATACCCTTTGGAACATGCGCCCATTTCTGAGTACTGTGGCAAGTTGAGGAGCTATGGCTGGGTTGGTAGTGGTGGGTGGCGGGTTAGGTCGAATGATGGGAGCTCTTGGGACGGGCGTAATGATGGTGGTTTGAGGCATGGTAGAGTAGGTAGGTATGTTTGCACGGGGCGGGATGATGATAGGTCCTAGTGGTGGTGATGTTTGTGGTGGATTAGCCGGGCGGGTTAGGGTCCGTCCCGATTGGAGTTGAATGGCTGGTGGTGTGATGATGGGTTGTGATGGTGTTCGAATGATGGGCATTCTGTTTAATGTGATGGGATTATGTGACATGGTTGTTCGGGGTATCGAGTGGACGGTTCGGTTAGGAGGGTGAAGTAAGTTGATGTGCATGGAGGAGGCGGCTCCCTCGACTTGCCAATTCTGGCCCCGATCATGATACTCCTCGGAAGAGATCAAGATGGGATTAACATGTTGATTCCCAGGTGCGGGTGCATGTGGAGGTAAAGGGTTTTGGATAATCCCCAGGCCGGGGTTCTGTTGTTGTTGTTGCTGAGCTGGTACGTGCTGCCGTTGAGGTTTATTTTTCACTGTTCTGATGTATTCCCCCATCTGGTCCCAATCAATACTGCCTTGCTCATTAAGATCGTGGATATAGTCTTTGAACTGAAAACAATTTTCCACGGTGTGACCAGGATATCTATGGAACAAACAGTATCGCTCTGTGTTGGCATTCTGAGGCCATTCCAATTTCTCCCTTGGCAATGCAATTTGCCCTGCCGCCATGAGTGCATTAAAGATGTCCACGAGAGAGTACGGCAAAGGCGGGTAATCGTTCCTCTTGGGTCCAACCTTTCGGGGTTCATAGGCCATGGGAGGGGGTGCCTGGTTGTAGTTGGCCAGTTGTTGCCGCGCTGGTTGGGGAACCGGGGCTTGCGGTCGCTAAGGGATCGGGGCTTGTTGCCGACGGGCCGGAACCGAGGTTGATGTTGAGGTTGACGAGGGTTTCTAAATGGTTGATTTTGTTGAGGGTTCCCGAACTGGTGTTGATAATTTATAGGTGGGTTCCCTACAACATTAAGGTTTTCGTTTGTCACTACGCCCTCGATCCTTTGGGCCGGTTGTGGTAAAAGTGGTTTTCTTAACAGCTCGGAGTCTAGGATCAAACAAGTTCATGATAGGTGAGTCCCTAAGCTGTGTCTGAATGTACCGTGCCCTCTCATAAAGTTCACTCATGGAGGTGGGGTGATGCAAAGCCAGCATATTCTTTAAGGCAGGAGTGGCATTGGTGATGATCATTTTCACTTGCTCCGGTTCTGAAATGGAATCAGTAAGCTTTTCTGCCATTGACCTCCACCTATCAGCATATCTGGTAAAATCTTCATCATTTATCATTCTTTCGGCCATGAGGTCAGTGATGGAATATGTTGGTCCGACCCTATCTTGATATCTCTGCAAAAATTTAGCTTTGACAATTTCAAAGTTACTCGCCTCCAAAGAGTCAAGCGAGTAGAACCACTCTAAAGCCGAACCCTCTAATGATCTTCTAAAAATAAAAGCAAGGGCCCTCGGATCATTTTGCCACATTACCGACTCATAAAGAAAGTCCTTGACATGAATGAAGGGATTACCGGTTCCATTGTAGCGATGGTATACCGGCATCTCAGAGGGAGGTAGATGAAAAGTAGGGAGGGAAGGAAGAGAAATTTCAGGGGCTGCCTTTGTGTCGATCAAACCTCTAAGCTCTCTATACTGCTCATCCATGCGATTGATCTTGTTAATCATGGCCTGATCGACAGAAGGTTCCCTAAGAGGAGGAGGAGAAGTGGGTGCTTGGCGTACCGGAATTGGGATTTGATGGGCCGAAGTGGCCGGATAAGAAGGGTACATTGGGGGATGCACCAAAGGGTGAGTAGGGTTGAGATGATTAGAGGAATAAACTGGTGGTCTATAAGGAATAACAACATTTGGATTGGGATGATCTAGATTAGCCACCTCCACCTATCCCACCGTGGTCGCCAAAAGGTGTAAGCACCCGGAACGGGACATCCGCGGATCTCCCCCCTCAGGAACCCCTACGCCCGCCTCGATGTGTGTCGGTGGGTGGGTGGTGTGTTTTGTGTGTGTGGTCGCCAGGAACCAAAGGCTCCAAAGTATGGTGGGATGAAAGAAGATGGAATAGAAATATGACCGTCATACCTCCGGAAGCGGGGAGATTGTTGAGTTTCGACTTCTCCTCTCTCGGCCGGCCGAAAGAAGAGTGCTTAGTGAATCCTTTGCCTTCAATCCGGTTGAAGCTCCGCCTCGATCGGATCTACCTAAGAATGTCCATAAGAAAACATGTCGACAAGTGAAGGTTTCATTAGTTCTAACGAAAGCATAGTATCGTGCTCGAATTTGGATTCAAACATAAGGCCACTAACATCCCATCCACCAAGTCACCAAAGCAAGCGTAAGGGTTCCGGGAGGGGGAGATCCGCGGATGTCCCGTTCCGGGTGCTTACACCTTTTGGCGACCACGGTGGGACCGACTTTGCTTTAGTGAAATCCCACTTTATTTCCTAAGAATGTCCATCTGAAAATCATGTTTACTTTCATTTCCATGTGAGTCATTTCCATTTCCTTACATTGTTGCTTGTTTACGTTGCTTACTTTTCTTCGAAGCATCATCCTGTTTCTTCCAAGTTTACTTACTCTCCGTTTATCTTTTTAAAGCATATCCATCTGATTTCCAACTTTGATAATCAACTTATTTCACCTTAATATTTAAATATCATTTTCTTTGCTAAGTCTAGTTCTCCTTTAACAAATCTTTCAAAGCATGCTTAGTTAAATTAGTTCTTTCTTCCATCCTTGCTTAATTTCATATCATTGTCTTGTTCACTTGCTTCCTACAACATCTCATTAATCATTGTATGCTTTTATTTTCTTCTTGGTTGCTTCTTATTCCTTGAAATTTCACTTGCATTTAGTTTACATCGGAGCTTCGGGTCCGCCCGTCTCCTTAGGACATCCGAGAAGGGAGGCTCTCTCCTCCCAAAGCCCCACACATCCAAACACCCCTCTTGGTGGTTGCCAACTCCTCCTCCGGGGATTCCCTCTCGGAAGGACTGGGTAGCTTCCATCAAGACCTCCGTAAGTCCCCAGACGTGAAGGATTCCCTCTTCACTGATCGGGCTGGTTGTACCACTTTATCCCAAAACCCGAAATACCTATTACCTATCGTTGTGAAAAGAGTGACAACCTTAGATTGCTCAGTGTTGTGAGAGCATAGGGTCCTACCCATTTATTTGAGTGGACAATATTTCTCTTAACAAGCCATTAATTTGAGGTTGAAACAAAAATTTTTTTTTGCGTTAATCATTCCAAGTCTTTGCTATTACTTGTTTGCACACAAAAACCGAAAAGTAAACAAAAATCCCAAAATCGCCTAAAAAAAAGAACCAAAACAAAAATTTGCTTGAGAATAATTTGCTTGACAACTTGCTTGTCCGACAAAAGAAAATAATAAAAAAAGGGGTCAAAATTAAAACCAAAAAAATCCTTGAGCTGTTATTTGCCAACCTTCTTTTTCTGTCGTGTTTATGAACTTGAGGTCAGGTCGAGTTATCGGAATGGCAGATCAAAGATGCGAGCAACTACAATTGGAATACGACCAGTCTTATTTCTACCCTGATGCCGTGTGTGCCGTCAATGAACCTGAAGTTCTCCCTGAACCTAGTCAAACTTCTCCCCGACCCAATCCAAATTCGCTTTGGGAGGCATTCTCTCATGCCGACCCTACCCAACTCCGAGGCTATCAAAGCCATCCTCAAGGGCAAGTCCCCCACCGACCACATTCCTCCCGAAGGTGGCCTTCATATCTCTACCCCTCGGTCAGTGGCACACCAACCCAATGTGCCCACTCATGGCCATTCCCATATCGGGCTCATAGCCCCAATTTCTCCTCATCCGGTGGCTAATCTAGATCACCCCAATCCAAATGTTGTTGTTCCTTCTAGACCACCAGTTTATTCCTCTAATCATCTCAACCTTACTCACCCTTTGGTGCATCCCCCAATGTACCCTTCTTATCCGGCCACTTCGGCCCATCAAATCCCAATTCCGGTACGCCAAGCACCCACTTCTCCTCCTCCTCTTAGGGAACCTTCTGTCGATCAGGCCATGATTAACAAGATCAATCGCATGGATGAGCAGTATAGAGAGCTTAGACGTTTGATCGACACAAAGGCAGCCCCTGAAATTTCTCTTCCTTCCCTCCCTACTTTTCATCTACCTCCCTCTGAGATGCCGGTATACCATCGCTACAATGGAACCGGTAATCCATTCATTCACATCAAGGACTTTCTTTATGAGTCGGTAATGTGGCAAAATGATCCAAGGGCCCTTGCTTTTCTTTTCAGAAGATCATTAGAGGGATCAGCTTTAGAGTGGTTCTACTCGCTTGACTCTTTGGAGGCGAGTAACTTTGAAACCGTCAAAGCTAAATTTTTGCAGAGATATCAAGATAGGGTCGGACCAACATATTCCATCACCGACCTCATGGCTGAAAAAATGAGAAATGATGAAGATTTTACTAGATATGCTGATAGATGGAGGTCAATGGCAGAAAGGCTTACTGATTCCATTTCAGAACCGGAACAAGTGAAGATGATCATCACCAATGCCACTCCGGCCTTAAAGAATATGCTGGCTTTGCATCACCCTACCTCCATGAGTGAACTTTATGAGAGGGCACGGTACATTCAGACACAGCTTAGGGACTCACCTATCATGAACTTGTTTGATCCTAGACCCCGAGCTGTCAAGAAAACCACTTTTACCACAACCGGCCCAGTGACTGAGGGCGTAGTGACAAACAAAAACCTTAACGTTGTAGGGAACCCACCTATAAATTATCAACACCAGTTCAGGAACCCTCAACAAAACCAACCATTTAGAAACCCTCGTCAACCTCAACCTCAACCTCAGTTCCAGCCCCGTCAGCAACAAGCCCCGATCCCTCAACAACCGCAAGCCCCAGTTCCCCAACTAGCGCGGCAACAACTGGCCAACTACAACCAGGCACCCCCTCCCATGGCCTACGAACCCCGAAAGGTTGGACCCAAGAGGAACGATTACCCGCCTTTGCCGTACTCTCTCGTGGACATCTTTAATGCACTCATGGAGGCAGGGCAAATTGCATTGCCGAGAGAAAAGTTGGAGTGGCCTCAGAATGCCAACACAGAGCGATACTGCTTGTTCCATAGATATCCTGGGCACACCGTGGAAAATTGTTTTCAGTTCAAAGACTATATCCACGATCTTAATGAGCAAGGCAGTATTGACTGGGACCAGATGGGGGAATACATCAGAACAGTGAAAAATCAACCTCAACGGCAGCACGTACCAGCTCAGCAGCAACAACAACAGAACCCCGGCGTGGGGATTATCCAAACCCCTTTACCTCCCCATGCCCTCACACCTGGAAACCAACACGTTACTCCCACCTTGATCTCTTCTGAGGAGTATCATGATCGGGGCGAGAATTGGCAAGTCGAGGGAGCCACCTCCGCCATGCATGTCAACCGAACCGTCCATTCTATACCCCAAGCTACATCGCCCAACCCCATTACTCTCAACCGGCCACCCATCATCCGAGCACCATCACGACCCATCATAACACCACCAACCACACAACTCCAATCGGGACAAACCCTAATCCGCCCGGTTAATCCACCACAAACATCACCACCACTAGGACCCATCATCATCCCGCCCCGAGCAACTGTACCTTCACAACCTACCTACCCAACTATGCCTCAAACCACCATCATTACACCCATTGCAAGAGCTCCCATCATTCGACCTAACCCACCACCCACCACTACCAACCCAGCCATAGCTCCTCAACTTGCCACAGTACTCAGAAGTGGGCGCATGTTCCAAAGGGTATTTCCCCAGGCCGGCCAATCAGGGTTGGCACCAGAAGCAGAAGAAGAACACATTGAAGAGCCGTTGCCTGGGACATCCTATGACTTATTGAAGCATCTTGATAAAACCCCGGCACGGATCTCTATCTTAGAGTTGATCAAAAGATCCAGAGTCCATCAAGAGGTTCTCCAACAGTACTTACAGCGAGTAATGGTAAATGAGAGCCTCCCCCCAGAAAAAATCTCATCAGTTCTGGTCCCGAGAAGTGAGTACCCGGCCCACACATTCACAAAGGAAGAGTTGGCCGACCCAGAAATAAGGAAATGTGCCTTGTGCATCACAGTCCACATCAATGGCGTAGGCATCAAGTCATGTTTAATCGATACTGGAGCATCCATCAATGTTCTGCCACCAGAAACATTACATCTTTGTGGATTCTCCGAGGAAGACATCCGGCCATCTCAAATAACAGTGACTGCATATGACAATTCAAAAAAGCCTGCCGATGGCATGATTACATTAAATGTAAAGCTTGGACCTCGAACAGTCACTGTTAACTTCCACATACTTGAGATGGATCCAACCTACAAAGCTATTCTGGGACGGCCCTATTTGGAAGCACAAGAGGAAATCGCATCAACCAATCACCAGTGTCTTAAATTCCCTTACAAGGGACAGGTGATTAAGGTGACTAGCATGCCCCTAGATCATCCATCTTCTCCACCACCACCCCTTGGGTTGCCAAACGAGCCAATTTTTACAATCTTGGATCTTCCAGAAATGAGTAGGCAACCTAGGCAAGTGTGGAGAAGGAAAAGAGAAGAAAATGAAACTATAGGGTGGCATATAATGAAAAGTTTGGGATACCAGAAGGGCCGAGGACTAGGCAAAGAACTGCAAGGCATAGCTGAGCCAATCAATCTAGTGAGGTTACAACCAAAAAGCGGGGTTGGATATGATGGAACGATAGCGAATGGTTAGAATCTCAGAAGCAGATACTTTTCTGGATGCTTACAAAAGTTTTTCATCAAGAAAGAAACCATTCAACTGGCTGAGAACAAGGAAGGACAAGAGATGGAGCAAGAGAAGAGGAGAAGAACCAACGACCCTGAAGATGACGTGTATCCTGAAATATCTCTTTTGTTTTCCACCGATGAAGAAGGGTCAAGCAATGAACCACTCCAAGCTGAACCGCCTGTTGACCCACCTGAGGGTCATATTGCCAAACCGACTCGAGAAAAAGTCCAACCAACTCCACGAGGGCCTTCCCTCATTATCTCCTCTTTTGGGGCCGATGCCCCAACTCACTATGAAGCTCTCCCCGGGCTTCTTGGCCCGATCCCTATTTCTAGGCCCTCAGGCCCAACTTATGGGTCCACGAACCCACTTGTTGCTTTTGGGCCACCGAGCCCCTCTACTAAATATGGGCCTTTGTGCCCATTTTATCCAACTCTTGGGCCATCGAGCCCCTCTATTGAATCTGGGCCTTGGTGCCCATTTTCTCCAACTCTTGGGCCATCAAGCCCCTCTATTGAATCTGGGCCTTTGTGCCCATTTTCTCCAACTCTTGGGCCATCGAGCCCCTCTATTGAATTTAGGCCTTTGTTCCCATTTTCTCCAACTCTTGGGCCACCGAGCCCCTCTACCAAATCTAGGCCTTTGTGCCCATTTTCTCCAACTCTTGGGCCATCAAGCCCCTCTATTGAATCCGGGTCTTTGTGCCCATTTTCTCCAACTCTTGGGCCATCGAGCCCCTCTACTGAATCCAGGCCTCTGCGCCCATTTCATCCAATTCTCGGGCCCTCAAGCCCATCTCCTAAACCCAGGCCCTCGAACCCGCATCCTCCTTTTATTGGGTCCATGAACCCATCTTCCTCTATGATCATCCGGCCTACTGGCCCATCACCTCTTTCTGTCAACATTGGGCCCGAAAGCCCCCTCTATCAAACATTGCTCGAAGTCTTCCCCTCTTTATCAATATCTCCGCCTACTTTGGCTCCCGTAGGTGATCTCAACCCAAATCGGGCACCTGAAGCCCAATCTGTCTTTATGTTTAGCACTCCTCAAAAAACAACGTCCTCCTCGAAACTCAAATTTCGATCAAGGAAACATCTAAACTTGCCTCGGAAGGGCATTCGACCCAAGAAGCAACCAGATCCTTGATTGACCTTCTTTGCCCTCCATCCTCTCCAATAAATTCTACTCCATCCACCTCCTCTTCCTCCTCTTATTTACCTTCTTCTTCTTTAGAAATAGGACAAAAATTAGAGGTAGGAGAGTTCCAGAAAGATACCTGCATCAGTTAGCTCAAAAATCTTAGAACACCATCTTAGGTGGAGTACTTTACAAAAGGAGCTTGGCCGGTGTTCTATTAAGATGTGTAGACGAAGAAGAGGATGAATTTGTGCTTAAAGAAGCGCACTCTGGAGTATGTGGAGGCCATGTAAATGCTCATGCCCTCGCCAAGAAAATCATCAGGCAAGGGTACTATTGGCCTACTCTGGAGGAAGATTGCTCGATCTTTGTCCGGCACTGTCATCAATGTCAACTCCACGCCGACAAGATTCACTCTCCCGCATCTTCCCTTCATCCGATCCACGCCCCATGGCCTTTCGCTATGTGGGCTTTTGATGTTATCGGACCCCTCGGTGACCCAAACTCCACAAACAAAACCAAATCCTTCATCCAAATTGCAACGGAGTACTTCACCAAGTGGGCGGAAGCGGAAGCATATGTGGAGATCAAGGCATCAACAGTCTGCACCTTCATCAAGCGCAACATTATTGCCAGGTTCGGGATCCCAAGCGACATCATCACCGACAATGGACCGCAATTCATCTCTCAGGAGCTACGTGACCTTTGCAACAGGTATTGCATCAAATTGCATCATTCATCTCCATTTTATCCTCAAGGCAACGGTCAAGCTGAAGCCACCAATAAAACCCTGATAAAAATCATTAAGAAGACTTGTAAGTCTAACAGGTTCGCAGACTGGCCAGATAAGTTAGTTGATGCTCTATGGGCCTACCGCACTTCTATTCGAACCCCGACGGGTCAGACCCCCTATGCCTTGGCATTTGGGATGGAGGCGGTAGTTCCATACGAAGTAATCATTCCTTCTCTCCGAGTCCAGATCGATCGAGAAATCCCAATGGATGAACGACGAGATTCTCTTCTCGCGCAACTCCAACTCTTGGATGAAAGGAGGGTGGCCGCTGCCGAACATGCTAGATCTTACCAAAATAGACTTAAAAGATTTTATCAGAAGAGGGTGGTGGAGAGAAAATTTGAAGTCGGTGAGGTTGTGCTTAAAAGAATATTTGTTAAGCCGGGCGGTCCCCGCTCCAAACTTCAACCAAATTGGGAGGGTCCTTATGTTATTTCGGTCATTTATCCCGGTAATTCATATAAGCTGACTAATGAAGAAGGAGAAGAGCTAGCTCATCCCTGGAATGGTGTATACCTCAAAAAATATTTCCCTTAAAACAAAAATCACAAAAAATCTATAAAATCAAAGGTGTGAAGTATAATGATAGCATCTAACGCTTACTTGCCCGGTGCATCAACTTGTCGCTTAGGGAAATAAGGATAGGCATCATACTGCACACACTACACGTCTAGTCTTGAGTTCCGATGATCGGAAGTCAGAGAGAAAGCTAGGCAATGCTTGGCAAAAGAAGGTCAACCCAGTTCCATTCTCTTCTCGTTTCGGTCCAGAATAGATAAAAGGGGTTAGAATGAGGAGTATCGAAAATGCCCATTGCCTTAGTTGGAAAATTCCTCTGAAGGTCTGACTTCTTAAAAAGAAAAGGTACCAAAAGATGGGCAATGACCCCTCAGGTCGGCAAAAGAATAGACCTGTCTGAACGTGTACCAACAAAAGCCCAAGAAAAGGCTCCAAAAGATGGGCAATGACCCCTCAGGTCAAAATCAAGCAAAAAAGGAAAAGAGACCTGTCCGAATGTGGGCCATCAAAGAAAAGGGCTAGGAGGAAGGACCCGAGGATATCAAATCCCAAACGGGCAATGTGAGTATTAGTAGAGAAACAAGTTCGACATCCCTGAATTCTACTAAGGACTTACCACCAATCATCTTCCTTCTTCAACCTCCAAGGATAGGGTTGACCGACTAGGTCCAAGAAGAACCATAGCCTATCAAAGGCAGAAGGTCAGAAGATCTCGGACTAGGCACTTTCTTACACGTGATGCTTACCCTTAACCCTTAAGTAACAATGGGGCACACCTATGACAAGCAAGCAAAGGATGAGATAATCTTGTCCCTCACACCAACCAAAAAAAATCAAATACTTTGGAAAATACCAAACGAATCTTAAAAATCAAAAAATTCTAAAAAAAAGAGAGAATATTCAAAACCCAAACAAATCAGAAATCCCAAAACACCTAAAAATTTGCTTCTTAAATTGGCTAGCTGCCTTTGCATTCATGTTTAAATTCAGTCTTGCATACTTTCTTTTGTGCATACTTATGTTTTTCTGTTATCTTTACCTTGATAAGGCCGATGTCCCTTGACAAAAGGTCAAGGCAACTTTGCCCTCTCCTCGCAAGGGACTAAGCCAAAATAAAGTTCTTTTCTCAAGTGGATGCAGGAACAGGAGAAGGCATGCCAACTTCATATCCCCAGAAACTTGGAGGAAGAAAAAACACAAAAAAATCAAAAATTAAAAAAACAAAAGTGGACTACCCCGACCCCTATTAGGACTTGCATTGCATCTATCAAAATAAATAATATTTGAAATGTTGAAGACCTCAAGTCTAGAGGGGGCTGAGCCTGAGAACCCCTTCAACAAAATCAGTGAGGGCTCAGTCATTCCCTAACTTACGGATAGGCCAAAGTTGAATATGCAGGGACGGCGGTTTCTTCATAGATGTCCTGACCCGTTATGTTCAACCTATATCTTCAACTATTTTCTTATACTTATTTTTATTTCTTTAAACCCAGCATGCATCATTTCATACATTCATCATCCCACCACAACCATTTCCTGCTTCCTTCCAGTCCCATCATGAACCTTTTTAAAGATGGTCTTTTATAGCCCCTAGAGGAGGTCTTGTTTTTCCGAAAAATCGGCTTTCAATATGTTTCAACGATGTTTTCATCAAAACAAGAAGTTTTTCCACGTCGAACTAAACCGGTATTGTTGAGTAAAACCTTATTTTTTTGAAGAACCCAACCTTGGTTGATTGGCTGTCTCCTCTTTACTTTTCGCAATTTACCGCATTTCTGCCGAGTCCAGCACACCATGCAGTTTGGGTCCTGGCCGGTAACAATTCTCCCCCACGTGGGATTTTAGTTATTTACTTTCAGTACTGTTCTTCTCTTTAACCAATCAACCAGAGGGAAGGTTTCGATAAGACAAAGGGTAATCTCGGAGTCCGGTAAAGTTTTATTCCACTCAACTAGGCCAATGAGGGCGTGTCTAAATCTACACCTTGGCGTCACCTTTTCAGTCCATTACCACTTCATTCCGCTACGCCTCATTACGCTTCGCTACATTCGCCTACACTTCATTCGTGTCACTCCCCTACAAAGCCGACGCCAAGGCGAGGCAAGCTGTAGACACGCAATTTTGGCCTAGTTGGAGAGCTTAAATTCTTGTTTTCATGAAGTATATTTGAGTAACCTTTCAAGGGAACTGAGTTTTCCGGAAAAATTGAAGATTTTGAAGAGGTCAAAACCCTGTGTATAAGGGCACCTGGCGCCCTACTTATAGGGCACCAGGCGCCCTATAAACAGGGCACCTGGCGCCCTGTATACAGGGCGCCTGGATCCAAATTAAATTGATTTGACAGGCCGATTTGACCCCCCGCAGTGACTTGTCTTGTCGATCTGACATATCTCATGATGCTGGCGCCCCATATATAGGGCGCTATGCCACATGGCACTGCTTTTCGGAAATGGCCAAAGTGCCCTCTTTTGGGCTATAAATAGACCCCCATTTGGAGCTTGGAGGAGGTTCCAACTCCGTGCCACCCTAGAGATCATCCAACACTACGATTCCAAGCCACATTCACCCTCCAAAAGCCTCCAAATCGATCCAAAATCCTCCACCAAAAACCCTAAAACCCTCTGTTTCTGTCACCCAGAAATATGATTTTTCTCCAACTTTGAGAGCCTATATCCGACTCTCCTCATACATCCAGCACCCAAACCACCTTCCACTAGCTTTATTTGCATATTGTCTACAAGGAGGAGCTCTTACTTCGTCCCGGAAGCCATCCAGCACCCCGTAGCGGCGCCGCGAAGAGAAGAAGAAAATCTGTTCGGGCCAGACTTAGTGCCCCGTATACAGGGCGCTTTGACTTTGGTCAACGCGCCCCATAAAGGGGGCACCTGCTCCTGGCGCCCTATATATAGGGCACCAGGAAGGGCAGAAGCTTGTTTCATTGTTTTCGAAGTCCGATCGCCCATTTAATCGAGTTCTTTTCTCCCTTTTTCACTTTTGCATCGATCACCATGTTATTTAGCATGTCTTAGAGCATTTTTTGCATTTCATATATGTTTAAAACCTACCAAAAATAGGGGTTGGGATCTCGTCCCAATCCGGTTAGTCTCTTCCCGTTTGCATGTTTGAATCCAAATTCGAGCACGATACTATGCTTTCGTTAGAACTAATGAAACCTTCACTTGTCTACATGTTTTCTTATGGACATTCTTAGGTAGATCCGATCGAGGCGGAGCTTCAACCGGATTGAAGGCAAAGGATTCACTAAGCTCTCTTCTTTCGGCCGGCCGAGAGAGGAGAAGTCGGAACTCAACAATCTCCCCGCTTCCGGAGGTACGACGGTCATATTTCTATTCCATCTTCCTTCATCCCACCATACTTTGGAGCCTTTGGTTCCTGGCGACCACACACAAAAAACACACCACCCACCCACCGACACACACCGAGGTGGGCGTAGGGGTTCCGGAGGGGGGAGATCCGCGGATGTCCCGTTCCGGGTGCTTACAAAGGCAACAACTAAAATCACCTCCTCCTCGTCATTCGCAAAGCCAAGTTGTCTGCCCTTGATAGGTGGTAGGTGGGATAGCTTGGGAAACTCGTACCGAGGCAAGCCGATCTGAGAGTGGCAGTGGTGGGCATTGTACAACACTAAGGCTGAACTAGTGACCAGGCGGAGATCAATGCCAGGCACGAAGCACACCTGGAAGTCCTTCTGCATCAGGGCAGTAGAAGAGTGCAGGAAGCCGGAACAGTTCAAAGAGGCAAAGTGAGCATGCCACTCTGGCCTCTTCTTCATTGATGCACACCTTTTAGCAACCCTCTCACCAGAGATGAGTGCAGCAGCATACAGGAACAAGGGGCTGCGACGGAAGAGCTAGGACCTGGTGGTCACCTCACCGGCTGGTTCAAACTTGAAGTGGAGATCGGCCTAGCAAGCCAGTAAAAGAGCACTGCCGAAAGGAGGATGACCCGCAATATAAGAAGCCCAGAAATGAAGGCCCCAGCCGTGCACTGCTCTAGATGTTGCTGATGCACGAGAGTTGATCAGGCTCCAGGAAGCCATCCTTTGCATGGAACAAGAACACTGTGGCAAGATAGGCCTCGAAACCCCTTGCACCACATAGAATCTGGTCCTCATCCATAATAGGAGCCGTCAGAAGAGAAACTGTCTAGGCCGCCAACTTGGGAATGCTGATTTGCTTGTCGGCCAACAAGGAGCTGATTTGCCGATCCTTGATGAAATCCTACAGGAACTCCAGGAAAGAGAGTGGTCCAGAAGGAATAAACATACCTTCAGTTTCTCCCTTTTTAGTTCGAGGAAGGCCAAGAGGGAGCTCCGCCTCCTCAAGAAGAGCCATGCACTCGAAGCTGCTGAACACAAATGTGTGAGTGTCAGGGTGCCACAACTCGATGAGATCTTCCATCAAGCCGAAGTCAAGGGAGTAGCCTGAATACTGCTTGGCGTGGATTAAGAGCCCAGTCAAGCCCCAATCCTGAAGAGTCGCTCTGACCGACAAACTGAGGACGTCAAGCAAGCTAGTAAGCCAAGGAGGAGAGCAATACCGGCATGGTCCCAAGAAATTTGGGTAATCCTACACGCAAACAAGAGTTAAGAGAGAATTCCTTAAAAAAAAGAAGAGAAAAAGTGATTGAAAGCTAAAATTGGCAGCAAACTTACCGAATTGGCGTCGATTCTGGCCTTCAAATGACCCAGGATGCTTGAAATACCCCGAACCAAGCCAACACGCTGTTTCTTCAAAGGAGGAGCCATCCAGGGTGTTGGTAGGACGTTCTGGTCATTTTATGGGGGATTTATATATGGGAAATTGACCACGGTTTGAACCAAATTCGGATCCGGTTGAATTAGGAAACTAAGACCGAAAGCGCCCCCAAGGTGGGGGTGCGCTGGCTGTACCCCGAACCCCAGGGTGCACAGGCCACACCCCCAGATTGAGGGCGCGGTGGCTGTGCCCCTAGTTTGGGGGTGCATTTGGTCAAATTCTTTGAAAAATCACCAAAAATTCTAAAAAATTCAGAAAAATTGGAACAATTTTGTTAAATCAAATTTTTTTCATGTTTTATCTTTATTGAGTTCGAGTGGACATCTTTTTCCATTTGGGAATAACATTTTGATGAATGACAGGAATTGCTCACGGAAACGGAAGAATGGACATGTGAAACCCCCATAGCTTGTCGACTCACATATAAGTTGTTAGTCATGTATTATTATTCTATGCATTATTGTTGAAGATCATGAATGCGGAGAAGACTTGACCTGAGATTCCCTTCATCAAAATCTACGACGGTCGGGTCATCTTTCGTGCTCACGGATAAGCCAAAAGTTGTGTTGTGAGGGATAATGGTTCTTGAATGGGTATCTTGACCTCATAGACAATCTATATCTTCAAGTAATTGTTAAGTCTTGTTTTTGTTTTCTTGAGGCCAGCATGCATCATGTAATATTGGTTGCATTGCATTTTTTTCTTTATCATTGCATATATCCATTCATGATCTTCTACCTGTAAGGAATCGTCCATTAAAATTTGGTGCAGCGGAAGCGATGATTCCTATGGGTTCCTTTAGAATCCTTCTCAATCAGAACCGAACGATGAAAACCAAAAACCGATCAAATCAGGTTCGAATATACCTGATAGGGATTCATATAATCCCATGGAGAGGAAGGAGATGAGCTTCTAAAGCTCTTCAAACCATTCAAGTGTCCGGTCTCCAGCAGTATCCACACGAACTTCATCCACAGCAGGTTCTCCCTTTGCGCCGGCCTCGAGAACTCTTCCCGAACGGAGATCCATCGACCATGGACACCTTCTTGAGAGAGGAGAAGGTAGGGAGGAGGCTTGGGACGTGGTTTTCAACCTTGGCTTGATTGGGTTTGGCTGAAACCATTAGTATTTATAGAGAATTCTAGAATTTTTTATAAGAACCCAAAATCTCTATAAATTATGCCCTTGCCCCTGTACTTGTGGATAAGTCCTTTTGTGTGTGACCCACTAGGCCCAATAACCTATTTGGTTGAGGCCTAAATAAAATAGAATAATTCTATTTAATTTTAATTAAATCCGTTATCCGATAACAGATTAATCGGCCTACCGATCATGAAGGGTACAAGCCACATCCCATGATCCCAAATGGCTATGGGGATAGTCTCATCTCCATTGAGCCTTTCCATCATCAGTTACCACATGGATATAAACCCTCATCCATCTAATGTCCCGGTCGGAAAGGAGTACAACATCGACTGTCAACTCCTTAGTGTACCGACTCTATAGGATCATGTACTAGGAATTGGATCAATTGGAAAAATCCTTTTCCAATTATCCTATCTACCCTGGCCAGGGATTTAGAGTACTATCCCATAGGACATTTACTCTCACTTACCGAGAGTGGACGATCCCTTGTTGTCCGCTCAATTGCCTCCATCGAATTTTCCTTGTACCCGATCCATCGCTATATAGGACCATCTAAATTGTGATCCATAAGTCAATGGTCAAAGCACAAGTTCCACCCAACAAGGCATCTTTGGAGACTCTGGTCAAAGGTCCAACCATGCAACCGTGATGATAGAAAACCCTGATAGACAGTTCGGTAAGATACCATTCAGGGTTTCTAATTCGGTCAGTTTAGTGAACTCATTCAACTAATGAGCACCTGTATGTGTATCTCAGTGTCTCCACACTAATGACCAATGAGATCGGTCATTCTCATCACATGAGAAGACATCACATACACTAGTCTATTCGGATCCTTGATGTCCCGTCTCAAGTATCCTATGACTAGTAACATTTAGATCAAATACCTCTAGATGATCAATCTCAATATCATGATCTCATCATGATTTAATCATCATTGTATTTGATCAAGGACTTCATTATGATATTCGCTTCTAATAAGAGCTTATAATGAAGATTTGCCTAATTAATTGAATGAGATATTTCTAGAAATGTCGAATCATATCATATATGATTGGCTTGTAGGGCATACATTTCTATCAATCTCCCACTTGCACTAAAGCCAATCACCCATCTGGCTGATCTATATCAGCTCGAGGTGAAGCTCAAACACTCTTTGAGTAACTGCTTCAGTTATGGATCTGTAATGTTATTAATGGTAGATACTTTATCTTTAATTATATCTCTATAAGTTGCAATCTCTCTGATTGTATGGTATCGCCACAGAAGTTCTAAACTTCTGATGTGACATCGGCTCTACTCCATTGTTTTCTTAAAACCATGATACACTTTCAGAGAAAATTGAGACAATCCCATATCAAATATGTAGATGAAAAACTTCATCTAGACTACTTCTCAAGTAGTGTGCAACCACTATGGAAACTTGTTTACATATGTTGTAGAACTTACAGTGTTCTATCACATAGAACCCTTTCAACTCACTGCACCACCATAATTCTGACTTAATATCAAACTTATTTGATTAGAAGCTTGTGTTTGTTAAACTACAAGACTTCAAGTCTTATCCTCCAGTGTATAGAGATACATTCTCAGTGCTTCTCAAGTACCAAATGATATATCTCTAAACTATCCAATGACTCTCACTTGGATCTTCTTGAGGAATGCTCATAACACTTAGAGCATTAATCACATCATGTACGTAGCACCATATAAATGATAGACCCTATGATTAAGGCATAAGGGTTCTATTCATGCGATCCCTTTATCTCTCAAGAAGTCTACAAAGACAACACTTTACAGAGATCAACTCCACACCACATAGGTAAGAAACCTATCTTGGAGTTTATCATGTCAAACCCTTTGACTATGATGACTACATACATTAACTGGGCATTGATTTTAGATCTATCTCCATAGATCTCAAAACCCAAATTGTGTTTGGAGGATCAATTTGATAGCTAGGTTCACTTATGATAACACACCTACTTCATTCTTAATGAGTAGTATGTCATCAACATAAAATGTCAAGAATGTAACAGCACTCCCACTTATCTTGTTGAATACACAAGGCTCCTCTTCATTCTTAACGAAGTCATAAGATTTAATCTCATTAAACCTTATATATGATCTATGGGAAATTTTTCTTCAGTCCATAAATGAACTTATTACACACTCTTCTTGGATGTTATTGGGACTTGATTCCCTATAGTTGTATCATATACACCTATTCCTCAAAATACTTTAGAGGAACACTATCTTAACATCCAATTAGCTTATCTCATAATCATAGAGTGTTACAATCAAATTCCGAATGGATTAATCCATGGAATAGGTAAAAGATCTCATCATAGTCAACCATTTGACTTCAATGATATCCTTATCAACTATTCTCACCTTTGAAGGTATCTACCTTCTAATCCACTCCAATATATTCTTTAGTGATCCATTTATTCCTTATGGATACTATATCCTTAGGTGGATCTATCAAGTTCTAAACTTGATTAGAATAGATAAAGTTTATATCGGATTTTATTGTCTCTTCCCATTAATGAATCAATATCTCATATTTGTTCTATATAGATCCCAGGATCAATATCCTTATTATCTTATGCCTCATTTCATCTATCAGAGATATGTCTCACATATCTCTTAGGTAGAATGGACACAAGTAAAGACCTATGATTTGCCAATGTGTAATTATTAATTAGTACCTTAATAGAACTGTTATTGGGTTGTGGGACTGGAACATCTTCCATATATACCTTTCTCCCACTATCTTTCATAAGAAGGAACTTTTCCTTTAGAAATATAGTGAGCTGAGCAATACATACCCTTGTTCATAAAGGGTGGTATATTAATATCCAAAAGTTTTCTTAGGATATCCCACAAGCCAACACTTCATAGTCTTATATTCCAACTTGTTAGAGTTATACTTCTTCACTAGGTCGGACATTCCGAAACCTTAACTTGCTTAAGGTCAAGCTTTAACCCCTTTTCCATATCCTATATGGAATAGTCAGAACAGATTTAGAAGGTACCTTTTAAAATCAAGTGGTTATAATGAGTACTTAACCAAAAATAGACAGAGAAAATTTGCAAAGCTTGTCATTGTTCATATTATGTCTTACATAATATGGCTTTTCCTTTTAGCTACTCAATTAAGCTAAAATGTGTAAAGATGTCCATTAGATTCTATTATCCTTCTATTATATGTAAATTATGTACTTAAGTATTCCCCTCCTTGATCTCATCAAAGAGTTCTAATACTCTTTCCATTAGTATCTCTACTTCATTCTTAATCTCAAATAATTTCTCAAAGGTCTTAGATTTGTACTTCATAAAGTACATGTATCCATAACTAGAGACATCATCTTTGAAATAGTGAAGTAGAAATATTCTTCTTTAGCCTTACTAGATATGGGCTAACATACATCTAGATGTACGAGTTCTAATAACTCATTAACCCATTCTCCATGTCTATATAAAGCTAAAGTGTAGATTGATCTAAATCAACCCATTTCCTCTTAAAAGGAATATTCACACATAACATGAGAGCTAACATATCAAATATGATTAAACAATTCATTAAGCTCCCACTGGCAAACACTTTGCCATTCAATCTATTAGAACATCTATCAATTCCATAGCTTAGAATAAATCAACATTTATTCAAGTAGGAAATCATATAATGTTCTTTTAGAAGGATATAATAGCAATATTAATTATTAAGACATCTCCATAAGGCTATTAAAGAATTGCACCTCCCACTAATAATGATGCAACTTTTGCACCATTTCATATGTAGGTCAACATCTTCTTTATTAAGCCTTCATTTACTTGTTTTCATCTACAACTCCTTGTAGATATAAGATGCATATCTGGTATCTCATACTATCAAATGCATCCATAGTATCTAATATTATGATATACACATATAGTATCTAATACTATTAAGTGTATATTTAAAACAAGTAAGTGTAAATGACTTTGATACATGAAGCTTCTCAAGCTCCACCTTTGCATTATATATAAAAAAAACTTTGTACTTCCTCTTCTACTTATCATCATCATGACAGTGTAAGAATCTTGTCTTATTCTGGCTTTATTATCTTGACCACCTTCTTTTACTATTAACTCTCTCCTAATTTTATCTAATGATTTTACTTCTTACTATTGGTCTCACCAACAAGAAGTAATTAAGATGTATTGTTGTTCTAACTTGCCCATTAGTTAACTCATAAATATGAGCCATGATGGATCTCATATCCATCTATCCATGTTGTCTCTATAATTTATGTCTCATAGAGACTAACATCCAATTTAAGGCAAACAATGCATCTTATCTATGAGATAAGATCTTATCTTTCTTTCATATCACTAGATAATTTAGAAGACACCTACTTCTCAAGTAGAATAGTTAATTGGTCAACTATGAGAACAATTCTCTTAGTTCTAAACCAGTTTAAGAAGTGTGAGCCATTAAGCAATATGGCATCTAATATGCCATACAAATGGTGGTTTATTATCGTATTCTACAACTGAGATATAATTTTATCAATATAACATTGCAAACATTCATTAAAATTAAGATATGGTCTTTGATCCTAATTTATGCTCCCACTAATTTTTGACGAATTTGCATAACCCTCATTATGCAAAGACGAGATATCACGATGAAATCCTAGTGGGGACTAAGATCCTATTAACTTTATGGTGACAACCTTGTGGGAAACACAACAAGTCATCCCATACTTAATAGGTAGGTAACTTTTACCAATTGCAACCCTTGCAATTCTTAGTCATTCAGCCTCTAGAGTTATAACCTTGTGGGAAACATAACAAGCTATATACTCTAGTTAGGTCAAATCCGCTTGTTACGTTATGAGAATGAATTCTTAACATAGCCCTTGTGGGAAACACAACAAGGCCATGCAATGGTCCACCCCAAAGTTCGGCAAATGCCTTGGCTATGATCACCAATCCCTTGCTGAATGAGTCTTGTGGGAAACACAACAAACCCATCCAATCTAAGATTGGCTCATCAAGACCATAACAACGGAAGGCTACGTGAGTCATTCTTAATGTCACACGTTTATCAACCTAATTATGACAAGGAGGGATTTTATTTTAGTCTCATCAATAATATGTGCTAAGTATATATAATACTTTTGGAATATCATATATCTAAGGTATAACATGTAGCACACATCCACATATCAAATATGCACAAAATCAGGTGATCATGGACTTAACCCTAAGCATGCACCTAAGGCACCCCTATAGGTGCAAATCCATGCTTCAGATGCTTGAGTTGGTATGCTCCCACTTTAGAAGGGTGCTTCTCCAAGTGGTCCCGCTCTCCAACCTTCAACGAACCGGCTTCTAACTCTTACAAGCGGCTTAAGGGTATGCAGACCCCACAAATGTACATAACTCAATAAGAAACCTTGGTTTTAACCAAGGGGAGTACATTAATGGAGGGAGGTAGAATGTACAATCAGATTGTATAGAGAGAGAGGAGGCACACGCAGGCCCCATTTAATAACATAACCAACATAATTAAAAGCAATCACAAGTCATGCACAATTAAGTCCATGATCACCTCCATACACACTAATCATTCATCACATGAACATAGAGCGCATACGTGATAATTATATGAGATATATCATAAATATCAGCATAAAATTATATAATTTATTTTTAAATTCTCAATTTCATGCATGTCTAATTTTCATGAAATAAATAACATGAAAATAACATGACAACAACATATAAACAATGTATATGAAATGAACATACAAAACTAAACTATTTAGAACATTCATGCATTCCCAATACTGTGCAAGGTCAGAAATTAATGTCAAAATTTATATGCTGTAAAATCTCATTTTACAGAATTAATTAAGGCACTAATAATTTAAGTTAAACCTTTAAAACAATTTTAAAGTTTAACCATGAGTGAATCAATGTAAATAGAACTAAACATCATCTAACATGTCATTAAACACTTTAAAACATGTTAAATAATATTAAAGAATTTTTCATAATATTTATAGATTTTTTATGGCAATTTTTTGAAATTTTCTATGATTTTAAACAATTTAAAAACATTTGAAAAAGAACTGGCGCATTGCGCCGCGCATGGCGGCGCACTGCGCCCGTTCGGCGTGCGCCGCATCGCGCCGCGGGCGATGGCGCGTTGCGCCGCCGCGGCGTCTGCGCCGCTGGTGCGCCGGCGCGGTGCGCGCGCGAGGCCCGGTCAAACCGGGTTTGACCCGGATCCGGATCCGGTTCCGGGTCCGATTCGGACCCTTCTTCTCCGCCCGATAAGATGTCGGCCGGTGCACTGTTCATCCGGAGGAGAGTATCCAATTAAAGCAGGTCCATATCTCCCTATACCGGACTCTGAAAAATCTGTAAAAATATGCGTTGGAATACTTATCAAATAAGGAATCCAAAACAGTCGACCTCATATCCAGGAAAAATCCCAGTAGACCAAAAAATGAGGAGGAAGATGCGACGGTCACCCAGATTCTGTAGCAGAAACCTCTATTTTGCAACGAGGATAACTCCTTATCCAAAAAGCCAAATATTCTCAAAAAATACAATTTAGAATCCTCATCATATGAAGTTTCTAAATATGTATATATACCTTCATATAAAAATTCTATATGAACGGGAAATCAGGAAGAATATAGTCGGCGCCGCCAAACTCCGCAGAACCCTAGTTCGTCGGAAAACTCAAAAATTCTCATCCTCCGCTGTCGTTCAAAGCTGTATATCAAGGGTAAAGGCTAGGTAATCATATTACCCATCTTATAAACCTTTTCCAAGCCACAATTTCTTCTGTGGATGGAGATTTCACAAAATCCCCAAATTCGGGTGTCGGTTCGGGCATGACAGAAACACCAACGTTTGACGCTTCTCCCAAACACTAAAGAGATCCAAACTTCAAACGGTTTGCGGCGTTGAAAAGACCTATATCACGATATTCTACCAAGGCCAACCAATATTTCATCTGAGTCATACACAGAATATGTTGGCCTTGTAAAAACAGACGTTTGCACCGATTCGGGAACACATAAATAACATGAAATAATGTCGATTCGACGTCGGTTTTGACCGATACTTGAACCGGGATCTGATACCACTGTAAGGAATTGTCCATTAAAATTTGGTGTAGCGTAAGAGACGATTCCTATGGGTTCCTTTAGAATCCATCTCAATCAGAACCGAACGACGAAAACCGAAAACCGATCAAATCGGGTTCGAATATACCTGATAGGGATTGATATAATCCCATGGAGAGGAAGGAGATGAGATTATAAAGCTCTTCAAACCGTTCAAGTGTCCGGTCTCCAGCAGTATCCACACGAACTTCATCCACAGCAGGTTCTCCCTTTGCGCCGGCCTCGAGAACTCTTCCCGAACGGAGCTCCATCGACCATGGACACCTTCTTGAGAGAGGAGGAGGTAGGGAGGAGGCTTGGGACATGGTTTTCAACCTTGTCTTGATTGGGTTTGTCTGAAACCATTAGTATTTATAGAGAATTCTAGAATTTTTTATAAGAACCCAAAATCTCTATAAATTATGCCCTTGCCCCTGTACTTGTGGATAAGTCCTTTTGTGTGTGACCCACTAGGCCCAATAACCTATTTGGTTGAGGCCTAAATAAAATAGAACAATTCTATTTAATTTTAATTAAATCCGTTATCCGATAATAGATTAATCGGCCTACCGATCATGAAGGGTACAAGCCACATCCCCTGATCCCAAATGGCTATGGGGATAATCTCATCTCCATTGAGCCTTTCCATCATCAGTTACCACATGGATATAAACCCTCATCCATCTAATGTCCTGGTCGGAAAGGAGTACGGCATCGACTGTCAACTCCATAGTGTACCGACTCTATAGGATCATGTACTCGGAATTGGATCAATTGGAAAACTCCTTTTCCAATTATCCTATCTACCCTGGCCAGGGATTTAGAGTACTATCCCATAGGACATTTACTCTCACTTACCGAGAGTGGACGATCCCTTGTTGTCCGCTCAATTGCCTCCATCGAATTTTCCTTGTACCCGATCCATCGCTATATAGGACCATCTAAATTGTGATCCATAAGTCAATGGTCAAAGCACAAGTTCCACCCAACAAGGCATCTTTGGAGACTCAGGTCAAAGGTCCAACCATGCAACCGTGATGATAGAAAACCCTGATAGACAGTTCGGTAAGATACCATTCAGGGTTTCTAATTCGGTCAGTTCAGTGAACTCATTCAACTAATGAGCACCTGTATGTGTATCTCAGTGTCTCCACACTAATGACCAATGAGATCGGTCATCCTCATCACATGAGAAGACATCACATACACTAGTCTACCCGGATCCTTGATGTCCCGTCTCAAGTATCCTATGACTAAGAACATTTAGATCAAATACCTTTAGATGATCAATCTCATTATCATGGTCTCATCATGATTTAATCATCATTGTATTTGATCAAGGACTTCATTATGATATTCGCTTCTAATAAGAGCTTATAATGAAGATTTGCCTAATTAATTGAATGAGATATTTCTAGAAATGTCGAATCATATCATATATGATTGGCTTGTAGGGCATACATTTCTATCACTACCTCCGTCAGGATATCTCTTAACCCTACCAAGGATATTCTCCCATCGTATACCCTTGTGTCGACTCCGAAAACGGGTTCCGGATCGGTGTCGACTCCAGAAACGGGTTCCGGATCGGCACCTCAAGATAAGAAAGTGAAAGATGGATAGGGGGAAAAGGGGAGTGAATCGTAAGACACTCGGAAAGCAGTAAAGACTCCTCACCTCGATCCCACACTCACATTGATCCCCGAACTTTCATCTCACGGCGTCGCTCGAGCACCAGAGACGGTTCGGGTCATGTGGGAGGAGAGTGAGGAGTGAATTAACTTAAAACATGAATAAAAAGAAAGGTGGTCGCCAGGAGCCGCGGGCTCCGCTTTATGGAATAAAAACAAGATTTAGTTAGATTTGACCGTGTACCTTAGCGTGGGAGATCGGGATATGGGTTCAACCTTCTTCTTCTTCGGCCGGCCGATGAAGAAGAGTCTCCAACCGATGCTAGCTTGATAGACCTGTGCAACTAGAACAATAAACCAAGTGAAATAAAAACGATTAGAACTATGGGAAGTGTAGTAACTGTAGTAAGAAGATGAGAAAGAAGCAATTTGAATTGGACTCACCGGCTTCGGGGTGAGCCTTAACCCCTTTTTTGTGTTTTTTATGATGTATGAAATGATGCAAGATTGAATAAAAATGATGCTTAAATATGAACTAAATGATTTTAATTAAGAAAAAAGAATATAAATGGTTAAAGACAACACAACCCAGGCAAAGTGGCAACCGGGTTGGACAGATTTATTGTAAACTGCGCGGCTCTGATGCAGAGACCGTAGAGGACAGCACCGATGTAAGAATCAAGTGAAATTTATTTCAAAATAAATATAACTCACCGAGGGTGGTTTGATATGAAGACAAGTTTGCCTGAATATTATGATAAGTAATCTTAATTTACCTTATAAGCCGGATCTTGGGCAGTGAAGTTCTGGAAACTCCCAGCACAATGTCGATGTAGGACATGCTATGGGCACCAAAGATATCCAAATTGAATGATTATTGTTGGATATAAAATATAACTCACCGGGTAACAATTTCTATGAAGTATACATAGGTTGAATCCACCATTAAATGTACTTAAATTGACTGAGAAGATGATGACTTAGAAGAGAAGACTTCGGATCTGTCTGTGCAGCGCCGGTGTTGAAGCCATAACAAGCAGAGAAAATGTCAGAATTGATCTATGTTTGTTGGAGATGAAATATATCTTGATGAAACACACTTCGTATGAAGGAAGTTAGGCCATAAAATGACTAGAAATATCTGTAGAAGCCGATGATCAGCAGTGCAGCACGTTGGAGCATAGATCGGCTTCTTCTTCACTTTGGGATGATCTCCGGGCACCGGGACGAAGATAGAACTATTTGGGGAGATTGGGAAGAGCCTAGTGTGGCTGGAGGACGAAGAGATAAGTGCTGTAGGATGGGTATGCCCCTCTTAGGTCGTTTATATGAGTCTCCCTTTATAGGGGATGAGAACCAGGTCAAAAAAAATAGCAAGTTTTGATACATCCGACCATAGGTTGGATTTCCTCCATTTAATGTTGCTAATTTTCATCCTGAGGCATCTAGAAACTTACCTAAATGATTTAGAGAGATTGGAAACCTTGGATCACCTTCCCCATGCTCAAAATATGCCTCCACTTGAAGAGAAAACAAATCTAGTCTAAAAATGGAAAGTCTTGATATACAAGACAACAAGTTGGATTGCCATCATTAGATGATGCTAATTTCGACCATGAAGCTTCCAGATGCTATAAAAAGTGATATGGAGAAGGAAAAAGGAAAGTAAGGTCGTGAATTGGTCAAATATGTGCACAATGGGCTGGGCTTGCATGCAATTGGGCTTGATTGGTGCTGCGTGCGGACAGAACTGCGCATCTGACTTCTAAAAGGCGCTGTGGACAAATGGTAGATCAGAATTGAATGCCGTTTGTTGCATTGAAAATAGGACTCAGAGGGGAAGATTATTGATGTTGAGGACTTCTTCATTGTATGTCCACATAATCCTGTGAAAAATTTTCAATTAGATGATATGCTGGGAAAAGCATAATTTGGCACACCACCAAGAGTCTCTTGTTCGGCAAACACGGATTTGATTAGAAATTAGAAAATCATCCTCATATTTCCAATAAGCACCTCAGATCATCCAAAAGGGTGGTTCATCATGATTTTTATGGTCTAAAAGAGATGTTGCCAATGGAATAATGGTTTAAGCTCTAAATAAGGCCAAATTGGCGTGTCTACATCTTGCCTCGCCTTGATGTGGGCTTTGCAAGGGAATGGCATGTAGCGTAGCGGAGTGAAATGTAGAGGAATGTAGAGAAGTGAAATGAGTTGTAATGGAATGCAGCGGAGCGAAATAGAGATGGACTGAAAAGGTGGCATCAAGGTGTAGATATAGACACGCTCAACGACCAAATTGGGCAAAGAGAATCTCTTCATGTCTCCTGGTTAACTGCCATGTTTCATCAAGTCTTCCTATGTTCGATTGTTAAGAGATGTACCATTGGCATGAGAGAAGAATAGCCAACCCCCAACGCGGTGGGGAGTCCCCGAAACATGGGTTCGTAGGTTCATCATCAGCCGGTAACCCGATCTTTGCGGTGTTCCTATACTGTGATGGGCTAAAGTTTGAAAAGAGATTTGTTTTGAAAAAGTAAAAGAATACCAATCAAGCACATTCAGGCTCTTAGATTCATTTAAGTCTTCCATGAGACAAGATTCAATTCGGAATGGAATGATCTCAAATTCCGAAAGGCAAATGTTAAAGCACAGACCATGAAGATAATGACGGTGCAAGTTCTGATCAAATAGAAGATCCTTGGCGGGATGAATTGGCTGCCATGGTGGGACGAATAGGAAAGAAGTTGCAATGGCCACAGTGGTGAAAAGAAATGAAAGATTGGTGGGATTAATAGACACGGTGGGATATTAGAGAGGTTGGTGGGACTAGAGATCATGGTGGGATTAGAAAACATGGTGGGATTAGAAAACACGGTGGGATTTAGAATGATCGAGAGAGTGAGAAGGTGAAGTTTTAGGAAATGATGTATGCAATGACAAAATAAAATGTAATGCAATTAGTGCTACATGATGCATGTTGGGCTCAAGAAAACAAAACAACACTTGTATAACAAATAGTTGAAGATATAGATTGTCTATGAGGTCAAGATACCCATTCGGGAACCATCGTCTCTCACAGCACAACTTTGGCTTATCCGTGAGCATTAGAGATGACCCGACCATCGCAGATTTTGATGAAGGGGATCTCGGGCCTGGTCTTCTTTGCATTCACGGTCTTCAACATCAATGCATAAAATAAATAGTAATGCACCTAACATATGCTAAGAAAGAAAATGATAACGGTGAGTTTGCGGTGTGATAACATGCATTCTCACAAAAGAGTTCATGTGTCCTAATGAGGACACAGAGAAAAAGCTTCTCTGCAAAGTTGAGGCCGAGGTAATGATGACACCTCCTCCTGAGAATCCTCAGGGGAGGGAAGTGGCGAGCATCGCCTGCAAAAGGTTTCTTGGCAAAATTAAGGCCGAGGTTATGGTGACACCTCCTCCTAAGAATCCTCAGGGGAGGGAAGTGGCGAGCATCGCCTTATTGAAATCTTGAAAATGCTCCTCGACGAAGTTGAGGTCGAGGTCATGGTGGCACCTCCTCCTAAGAATCCTTGGGGAGGGAAGTGGCGAGCTTCGCCTTGTTGTGAAGTTCTCCTCATTTGTTCTTCGTGCCTGAAACACTAGAAAAAGGAGATTAGACTACCAATATGGCTTATCCCCCTTGCAAGTTGCAGTATGTCTTGACCTTTGTCAAGGGGTGTAAAGTTTTTCTTGTGCCTGAAACACTTAGAAGGAAGAGATTAGAACAGCAATGCGGCTTATCCCCCTTGCAAGTTGTAGTATGCCTTGACCTTTGTCAATGGGTGTAAAGTTTTTCTTGTGCCTGAAACACTTAGAAGGAAGAGATTAGAACAACAATGCGGCTTATCCCCTTGCAAGTTGCAGTATGCCTTGACCTTTGTCAAGGGGTAATAGCCTTCTTAAGGGTGTAAAAATAAAGCAACAAATATGCAATGAAGAATTTGAAACATGAGAGATTGAAAGTAGTGAATGTAAAGAGGAAAATTCAAACCAAGCATGGTGATGATTTTTTTTATTTTTTGAAATTTTTTTTGGAATTTAAAAATTAAGTTTTGTGAAAAGATTCATTTCTTTTGAGATTCATTTTTTTGGAGTTTTGAGAGAAAATTTTTTTGGAGTTTTAAATATATTCAACTTATTTTTTTTGGAGTTTTTTTGAAAATATTCTTTTTTGGGAGAGAAAAATAATTATTGACACAAGTTCTCATCACTTGGTTGTTCTTCTAGGTTCGTTGGTAGACACCATGTGCAAAATGGGGTTCCTTACCCAAAATCTTTCCGACCTTCAACCTTTGATCGGCTAGAGTTTAGCTTTGATTTGGTTGGTTCACCCACACCTTGGGGGTAAGAATGAAGAATTGAGGGAAAGTCCTTGATAGGCTTTGGAGATGTCGAGAGGGATTTCTCTACTCACACCCAATTGCCCATTGGGGTTCGGCCTCTTCGAGTCTTTTCTTCTTTATCGACAAACCTATTTTTGTGGCACACATTCGGACAGGTGCTTTGACCAGTGGGGTCATTGCCCATCTTTTGGTGCCTTTTTTCATTTTCTGCATTTTTGGGTACTCATTCAGACAGGCCCATATTTGTTTAAAGCTGTGGGGTTCATTGCCCATCTTTTGGCACCCTGAGAAGTTGGACCTTCTGAGACGGCCTCCTACTAGGGCGGCGGATGCTTTCGATACTCTCCCCCTCTAATCCCCTTCACCTATCTTGGACCGAACAGAAGAAAGTAGGGTGAGGGTTTTCCTTCCACCTCTGAGCCTTGCCTAGCTTCTCTCAAGTGTCAAGTCATCCAGATTCTGGGATTAGGACGTGTTGTGTGTGTAGAATGGTATCTACCCTCGATTCCTAGACAACAACCTAGAACATGTTGACTTAAGTCATACTGGTAGTTCTTTCCATTTTTGAGGTAGATTACATTCCATGGGCGAATCAATTGAAAACATGCCTTGCATTGTAAAGAATTCATTAGGATAAGACAAAAAGTAGTTATCATCAATCAAAACTTTCTCTCAAGTAAGACTGTCATGTGAAATTCAAAATCATTTAAAAAAATATTGCCTTGCGGATGACATAATGATAATGAATGCAATTTCATGTAATACCTGAGAGAATGAGAAGTTCATTGTTGATGACGGCTTTGCTTGTGCTTGCCTTGCCTTACCTGCCATGCCTTGCCTTGCCTTGCCCAACTGCTTCCACTTTTGATATGCTTTATATCACATTGGATTCAAGTTTCAAAGTCATATGATGAAGTGAAAGATATGAAGGATATGATTTAACATGGCAAAACTAGGATTGATGATGTAGAAGGCAAAGATTGGGGTATCACCTAGGAAATTTCTCTACCTTGATTTTTTGTTGAAAGTAAAACTTGGAAAAAGAAAGAGAATTCAAAAAGGACAAAAACATGCTTGGAAACAAAAGTGAGTTAAAATGGGCTCTTGGGCCCGTGAGTTGAAAGTGGGCTTGAAGGCCCAGGAGTAGTCGGAATCAGGGGGCACGTGGGCCCAAGATTTGAATGTGGGCTAGAGAGGCCAGTTGATGTTGATGGGCATGAGGGCCCGATTGGAGGTTGAGCCCGAGGGACCCAATGAAAAGAGTGGGCACATGGACCCGATTTAAATGGTTGGGAGCAAAATTGTGATTTGTGATGGGCTCGCTGGCGCCATTGAAGAGTATGGGTGCGCAAACCTGAATTCGAAGAAGTGGGGGTACGGGAGCCCGATTTTGAAGAAGTATGGGCACGTGGGCCCGATGGTGAAGAAATGGGGGCATACAGGCCCGAAGTTGAAGAAGTGTGGGCATGTATGCCCGAGGTTGATGGAAGGTGGGCACGTGGGCCCAATTTAGGAGGAATTTGGGCACATTGGCCCGATTGCAGAAAAACATGGGCATGTAAGCCCGGTTGAGGTGAATTGCAGGCACGTGGGCCCGATTTCAAAAAATTAAGGGCACATGGGCCCGATTGGGGAGAATTATGGGCACGTGGGCCTGATGGAAGGAAAGGGGCACGTAGGCCCAGTTGGGGAAAAGGGGCATATGGGCCCAGTTGAAGGAAAGGGGCATGCAAGCCCGATTGATTAAAAGGGGCATGTGGGCCCGGTTGAAAAAAAGGGGCATAAGAGCCCAGTTGATTAAAAGGGGCACATTGGCCCGGTTGGATAAAGAGGGCATAAGGGCCCGGCTGATGGAAAGGGGCACATGGGCCCGGTTGGATGAAATAAGGGCCCAATTGTAGAAGAGGGGCATGAGGGCCCAGTTGAGTGGGATAAAGTGTGGGTCGTGGCCCTAAGGTTGACAGATTTTGGACCCATGGGCCTGATTGATGGTTGTAAGAAGGATAAATAAAGGGTGGTGGTCCTAAGATTGAGGAATTGTGGGCCCAAGGGCCCGATTGTTGATTTGGAGGAGAATAAAGAAAGGGTCGTGGCCCTAAGATTGATTGATCATGGGACCATGGGCCGAATTGTTGCTTAGGATAAGATTGGGATAAGGGTCGTGGTCCTAAGATTGATGCTAAGGGATTTGCCTGCCTAGCTGGAGGAGGTCCTAGTATCCCCTTGCTAAGGTTTGCATCCTCCTTCTGTTGGTTTATAGATTCCTTTCCCATTTCACTGACCAATTCGGTCTCCTTACTTCCCAGCTCAGGGGTCAATTTACTCTGACAAACTTCAGGGATCAATTCCAATAATGATGATAGTTGATCTATACCTGAAGAATCCTTGCCTAGTCTTTGACAATCAACTAAGTTTATGATTCCTTCATCTAAGCTCCCTATAGCAGGATTCTCCACGGGATGTTCTATGGAAGAGGGCATGCCTAGTCTAGGGGATTCCAAAAAGGTAGAAGGGTTTGGTTCGACCTCCCCTACTAGCTGACTTTGATCTTGAGATATAGCAATGACATGGTGAGAAGCTGATTCTTCTGCCATGGTAGGAGCACAAATGGTTGGAGTTATTAATTCCTCTGCCAGGGCAAGAACTTGAGGGGTCGGAGTGACTAAATCATATACCATAGCAGGAGCATGAATGATCGGAGTGACCGGTTCCTCTACCATGGCAGGAGCAACAAACGAAACAAGTGGTTTGACTGACTGAGGGGGAACCCTATGTTGAGGGATTGATTGAAGTGGTGATGGCATAGAAGTCGGTTCAGGCTGAAGAGCTATTGGTGTAATTATATGAGGAGTCGTGGCTTGGATGGTTGGTTGAGTAGCTATTGGTGGAATAGGCTGAGAAGCCAAGGGCCGGATGATTGGCCGAGGGGTTGTTGGTGGAATAGGTTGAGAAGCCAAGGTCCTAATGATTGGCCGAGGGGTTGTTGGTGGAATAGGCTGAGAATTTGATTTTGATAGTGAGGTGTTGGCACAATTGACATGAGGAGCTTGATTGTGCACAATTGATTGTGCCGTTGACACGGGTTGCATGTCCGGCCGAGATTGTGGCATGGGTGGCCTAATCAACTGGCGTCGAGGAGTTGGCTGAAGATGATGATCTGGGTGAGGTTGGAGAGGGCTCCTAGGTTGGTTCATAGCATCAATGCTCCTCTCAAGCCTGGGCCTCAATTCATCAGAATATTGCATTAATTCCACATCTTCTTTTGCTTCCCCAATTATTGAATAGCCTGGCCCATATCGTTTCAAGAATTTGTCCTTGACAATTTTGAAATCCCATATTTCTATTTCATTCAATGAAAAAAACCAATCTAGTGCTACACCCTCTAAAGATCTCCTAAAAAAAAGGCAAGGGTCTTTCTATCATTATGCCATCGAGATGATTTGCTCAGGAAATCATTGAGATGGGTGAAGGGATCACCTGAGCCATTGTAGCGATGGTAGGTTGGCATTTGTGATGGGGGGATGTAGATAGTATAGAGGGGAAATTCGACGATTTCTTTATCCTTGGCAACAGGTGGGGAGGAATTCCCCAGGGGGTGTGCATGTGGCACCTGGATGGGAGGGTGGTGGGTTGGTGTGCAAGCTGAAGAAGGACCCACAATGGAGTGAGTAAATAAAGTAACATGGCAGGATCGCCTGGGTGGGGTTGTGGTAAGAGGTTGAACTCGCCGATTGGGGAGGTGAGGCAGCTCGGTTGACTTTGGCTGCACCATGATTAATAGGCATCTTGCCCTTCACTATAGATTGTATGAATGATAAGGTATTGGGATCAAGATGAAAAGATAGATCCTTAAGAGCCTGTTCTATACTAAATGAAGTGGACTGATGGGAATCACCTTGCACTTCAGGTTCCATAGCAGCATTGACATGGCTCTCGGGTTGTTGTTGGAGCTTGTAGAGACCTTCCCCGTACTCTTTTTGCTTGTAGTAGTCTGACATCTTGACGTGTCTTTCGGACCTTAGCATCATGGGCATCATGTTGATCTTTCTATAAGGATGGTTAAAAAAGAGAGCAAGCAAAGCACACAATTGAAGATTTTTTGTATGTTTGTTTTGTTTGATTTTTTGTTTGTTTCAATTTGGTTGTTTGAAAAACAAGTTGAACACAAAATTAAAAATGTTTTTGTTTTCTTTTTTTAGGGGTTTTGTAAGAAAATTTTTTGTTGTTGTTTTCAATTGTTGTGAGCAAGCAAGTTGTGCAAACAAGTTTTTAAAATGACTACTCGACAAATTTTGGGTTGAAACCTTAGATTAGATAGATTGTTAGCAATTGTTCTCTCAAGTAGGTATGGTTCCTATTGCTTCAATCTTCAAGACCTAAGGTTATCACTCAATCACCACGAGTAGGTACTTGGGGTCTTCGGGTTTTGGGAAAGTGGTACAACCGTCCCAATCGTGCGAAGAGGAATACTCCACGGATGGGGACTTACGGAGGTCTTGATAGAAACAACCAAATCAACTAGGAAGGAATATCCCAGAAGAGAGGTTAGAATCCACCAAGAAGGTGTTTGGAGGGTGAGGGTGTGTTGGGAGAGAGAGCCCCCGCCTCGAATGCCCTACGGATCGGAGCAAGTCCGGTACCTGATGCAAAAAGCTAATGCAAAAGTAAAAATGAAGGGTAAGAGGAGAAGAAGCAATCAATGTGCAAAATCATGAAATGAAATGAAGTAAATAGAGCATGCGATATGCAAACAAGACAAGCAATCATGCAACAAAACAAACAATCTAGTGACTAGAATTGAATTAGAATGAAACTAGTTGCACAAGCAAATCAAGCTAGCACGGTTAAAGACACTGGTTGTCCCACCGTGGTCGCCAAAAAGCTGTCGACTCCAGAAACGGGTTCCGGATCGGCACCTCAAGATAAGAAGGTGAAAGATGGATAGGGGGAAAAGGGAGTGAATCGTAAGACACTCGGAAAGCAGTAAAGACTCCTCACCTCGATCCGACACTCACATTGATCCCCGAACTTTCATCTCACGGCGTCGCTCGAGCATCGGAGATGGTTTGGGTCATGTGGGAGGAGAGTGAGGAGTGAATTAACTTAGAACATGAATAAAAATAAAGGTGGTCGCCAGGAGCCGCGGGCTCCGATTTATGGAATAAAAACAAGATTTAGTTAGATTTGACCGTGTACCTTAGCGTGGGAGATCGGGATATGGGTTCAACCTTCTTCTTCTTCGGCCGGCCGATGAAGAAGAGTCTACAACCGATGCTAGCTTGATAGACCTGTGCAACTAGAACAATAAACCAAGTGAAATAAAAACGATTAGAACTATGGGAAGTGTAGTAACTGTAGTAAGAAGATGAGAAAGAAGCAATTGGAATTGGACTCACCGGCTTCGGGGTGAGCCCTAACCCCTTTTTTTGTATTTTTGATTATGTAAAAATGATGCAAATGAACTAAAATATGGTTTAAAACAGTAAATGAACTAAGTTAAATGAGTTGAGGAAGCTTATGGAATGGATCGGCTTGAGTTGAAGCCGAGTTGGTTGAAGAAAGCCGGTTCGGGTTGCCTTGCACCCTCCTGGCGCGACTTTGGTGCAGAGGATGCTACGGACAACCCCGATGTCAGAATCAAGTTACGTTTGTTGGAGTAGACAGAGGACTCAGAGAGGAAGAGTTACTATGTTGATAATTTCTCTGAAATTCTCCTTTATAAGTCTGTAAAAATTATGAAAGTGGGCGGATAAAGAAAACAGAACCTGGATGCGCGCCCTCAGTGCAGCAATCGCCACGAACGAAGGGAAAGTCAGAATTGAGTGACATCAGTTGGAGGTGAAAGAGGACGAAGAGATAAATGACTTATATGTTGAAGACTTTTGCAGAAAAAGTCTCGGAGTTTCTGAAGAAGTCGATGAAGATTTCTGATGCAGAACGCCCGGATCGAGCCTTCTCCTTCACTTCGGGATTGATCTCTCAATGTCGGATCGCCTATGGACGTCGGGACAGCTTTGGAGGGTGCGCCCCCAGTTTGAGGACGCGCAGGGCGCGCCCTCCCTTCTCAAAGGGAGCGGGGGCGCGGTAGACTCTCTCTCCTGCGCACGTGTTCCACGAGCCGTATCTTGCAAACGGCATGTCCGATTTGGCTCCCGTTTGTCGCGTTGGAAAGAGGACCTTTAACCGCACCTCCTCAAGTTGGTAAACCAGCTGGCATGACTCCAGAGACATTCGCACGGGGATTTCTACCTGGTTACTCTCTCGCGGAAAGCCGAAACCTGTGGCGAAGATCCGAAAGAGCACGGTTCCGGTCGAGAAATCTTGGGTCAACTTGGGATGACTTAGAATGATGCCCGAACAAGTCCGGTACGATCGGAAAACCCGAAGTCATTTAAAAATTTGAGATTAACCCGGTATACGTGAGCCGAAACTCAGAAAAGCCGAGAAACCCTAAAATTGACCGAACCGGCCGTATGGCCATGATTGATGTAAATATTCGGCTAGAATCAACCCAGATGACCCAAAAAAGACCGGGCGATGACCGGAAAGGCCTAGCACGTGATCCAGGATAGTCGTGTAAGTACAGATCGAAAAAGCTGTAACGAAAGCCATCATTGACCGAGGCCTACCGAAATGACTTCTCGGAAACCCTGAATGTTACGGAACACATGCAAGACTCCCGAGACCTTCAATTATGGACCATTCAAGGTCGGTTCATCAAGCAGGCTTCATGTTTTCACAATTCAGGTGCGGCTCTCGCGTGAAGGACACGGCATTGTTCCAGAAATCATCGGACCATTCTCAACTCACAAGGGGCTCCACCAACGTCCTTAGCTCATCTCCACGAGGTAATACGGATCAGATAACGGTCAAATAAAAGATAATCGCCTATGGAATAAGAGTATGAGGCTCCGAATCAGGCCAATTTGGCGTGTCTACAGCTTGCCTCGCCTTGATGTCGGCTTTGCAAGGGAATGGCATGTAGCGGAGCAGAGTGAAACGTAGAGGAAGCGTAGCGAAGCAAGATGGATCGTAGTGGAACGTAGTGAAGTGAAATGGTGATGGACTAAAAAGGTGGCATCAAGGTGTAGATATAGACATGCTCAATGACCAAATTCAGCAAGACGAATCTCCTCAAGTCTCCTGGTTAACCACCATGTTTCATCAAGTCTTCCTATGTTCGATTGGTAAAAGATGCGCCATTGGCACGAGAGAAGAATAGCCAACCCCCAACGCGGTGGGGAGTCCCCAAAACATGGGTTCATGGGTTCATCATCAGTCGGTAACCCGATCTTTGCGGTGCTCTTGTATTGTGATGGGCTAAAGTTTAAAAAGAGATTTGTTTTGAAAAAAGTAAAAGAATACCAATCGAGCACATTCAGGCTCTCTGATTTATTTAAGTCTTCCAAGAGAAAATATTTGATTCGGAATGGAATGATCTCAGATTCTGAAAGGCAAATGTTTAAGCATAGACTGTGAAGATAGTGACGGTGCAAGTTTTGATCAAATAGAAGGCCCTTGGCGGGACAAATTGGCTGCCATGGTGGGATGAATAGCAAAGAAGTTGCAATGGCCACAGTGGTGAAAAGAAATGAAAGATTTGATGGCACAAAGTGATTACCGAACACGGTGGGATTAATAGACACGGTGGGATATTAGAGAGGTTGGTGGGACTAGAGAACATGGTGGAATTAGAGAACACGGTGGGATTAGAAAACATGATGGGATTCAGAATGATCGGAATTATGATACAAGAGGGTGAGAAGGTGAAACTTTTAAAAGGATGTATGCAATGATAATGAAAAATGCAATGCAACTAATACTATATGATGCATGCTGGGCTCAAGAAAACAAAAAAAAACGTGTATAACAAATAGTTGAAGATATAGATTGTCTATGAGGTCAAGATACCCATTCGGGAACCATCGTCCCTCACAGCACAACTTTGGCTTATCCGTGAGCATTAGAGATGACCCGACCGTCGTAGATTTTGATGAAGGGGATCTCGGGTCAAGTCTTCTCCGTGCTCATGGTATTCAACAAATAATGCATAAGATAATAACACACGACTAGCGACATATATGCTAGTCGGCAAGTTATGGGGGTTTCCCATGTTCGTTCTTCTGTTTCCGCGAGCAATTCCTATCTTTCATCAAAATGTTAGTTCCGAATGAAGAATGATGTTCACTCGACCTTAATAAATATCAAACATAAATATATTTGATTTAACAAATTTTTCTGATTTTTTTCTGATTTTTTCTGATTTTTTCTGAATTTTTGAGAAATTTTCAAAGAATTTGACCGAACATGCCCCTAAACCGGGGGCGCGGCCAGCGCGCCCTCAGTTGGGGGGAGTGGCCAGCGCGCCCCCACTTCGAGGGCACGTTTGATCCCAGTTTCCTGTTTTGACCGGATCCGAATCCGATTCAAATCGGGACCGATTTCCCCTATATAAACACCTCTTAAGACGACCAGATCGTCCTACCAACACCCAGGATGGCTCCTCCTTCAAAAAAGCAGCGTGTTGGCTCGGTTCGAGGTATTTCAAGTGTCCCGGGTCATTTGAAGGCCAAAATCGACGCCGACTTGGTAAGTTCGCTGCCAATTTTAGCTTTCAACCACTTTCTTCTTATTTTTCCTTAAAGAATTATCTTTTACCTCCTGTTTGGGTGTAGGATTACCCAAACTTCCCTGGGCCTCACCGGTATTGCTCTCCTCCCTGGCTTTCCGGCTTGCTTGATGTCCTCGGCTTGTTGGTCAGAGCGATTCTTTGAGATTGGGGCTTAACCGGGCTCTTGATCCATGCTAAGCAATATTCAGTCTACTCCCTTGACTTCGGATTGAAGGGAGATCTTGTTGAGTTGTGGCTGTAAGGAATCAATACATGACAGCGGAAAAAATTTGATTCCATAAAACCATGATCTTTGCCTTGATCGATGCCGAACGAGTAAAACCGAGAACCGAATATGAAGTAGAACGAGAGTACCTCATGGGATTTCTCATATCCCTCACCATGGATGAAGAGAGGACATTCCTCCTTGCTTAAAAACCGTTCAAGTGCTCTAGCGGTATCCACACGATCTGCTTCAATAGACGAGTTTTCTCTTCCTTCAGGCCTCCAGAAACCTTCCAGATCCAAGCTTGACCATGGGAGATCACCTTCTAGAGGAGAGAGGAGGGAGAGAGGAGGCTTGGGACGTTCTCCAGCCCTATAGCTTGTTAGGGTTTGGCTTCATAAGCCATTTATATATAGAAGATAGAATTTTTTACAAAAACCCAAAACTTTTATAGAATTGCGTCCATGCCCTTATCTTATTGACCAGATCTATTGTGTGTGACCCACTAGGCCCAATAGTCAATTTGGTTGAAGCCTTAATTAATTTAAAAGAACAATTCCTTTAAATTAAATCAAAACTGTTATCCGTTAACAGTTTTTACAGCTTTCTGATCATAAAGGGTACAAGCCACATCCTATGATCCCAAATGACTTTGGGGAGTTAAATAACATCCATTGAGCCTTTCCATCATCAATTACCACACGGATTTAAATTCTCGTTCATACAATGTCCTGGTCGGTCAGGGGTTCGGCACTGACTGTCAACCCCTAAGTATTCTAACTCTATGAAATCTTGTACTCAGGAATGGATCAACTGGAAAACTCCTTTTCCAATTATCCTATCTACTTTGGCCAAGGATTTAGAGTACTATCCATAGGACATTCTCTCTCTCCTACCGAGAGTGAACGATCCCCTATTGTCCGCTCAATTGCCTCCACCAGGTTTCCCATATACCCAATCCATTAACTATATAGTACCACAATACTAAGTGATCCATCAGTCAATAGTCAAAGTACATTGTACGCCTGGCAAGACATCTTTGGCGACTCAGGTCAAAGATCCAACCGTGCTATTGAGATGTAAGAATAACCTGATAGACAGTTCGGTAAGATACCGATCAGGTTTTCCTGTATTGGTCAATTCAGTTAAATCATTCCACTAATGAGCACCTGTGTGTGTATCTCAGTGTCCCCACACTGATGACCAATGAGATCGGTCATTCTCATCATATGAGAAGACATCACACACAATAGTCTATCTGGATTCTTGATGTCCTGTCTCAAGGATCCTATGACTAGGAACATTTAGATCACATACCTCTAAATGATCGATCTCATTATCATGATCTCATCATGATTCAATCATCATTGCATGTGATTAAGGACTTCATTACGATATACGCTTCTAATAAAAGCTAGTAACGAAGTTTTGCCTATTTAATTGAATGAGATATTCATAGAAATGTCAAATCATATCATATATGATTGGCTTGTAGGACATACATTTCTATCAATCTCCCACTTGCACTAAAGAAAATCACCCATCTGGTTGATCTCTATCAGCTCAAGGTGAAGCTCAAACACTCTTTGAGTATCTGCTTCAGTAAGTGGATCTGTAATGTTTATTAACGGAAGATACTCTATCTTTAATTATATCTCTATCAACTGCATTCTCTCTGATTCTATGGTATTGCCATAGAAGTTTGAAACTTCTAATGAGACTTTGGCTCTACCCCATTGTTTTTTCAAAACAATACACTTTAAGAGAAAGTTGGGACAATCCCATAAGCTAGATGAACATCTTCATCTAGTCAGCTTCTCAAGCAATATACAGTCATTATTCAATCTACTTTAGATTAGTTGTAGAATTAGCAGTGTTCTCTTGCATGTAACTCTTCCAGCTCACTGCACCACCATTATATTGACTTATTATCAGACTTATCTGATTAGAAGCTTGTGTTCATAAAACTACAAGACTTCAAGTCTTATCCTCCATACATTAGAGATATATCCATAGTGCTTCTTAAGTACTCAAAACACATCTCTAAATTATCTTGTGACTCTCACAAGGATTTACTTGATGAATGCTCATAACACTTAGAGCATGAAGTCATGTGCGTAGCATCACAAATGTGATAGGTCCTATTGCAAAAGCATAAGGGCTATACTAATGTGATCTCTTGATCTCTTAAGAAGTCTACAAAGA
The DNA here is from genome assembly GCA_036172225.1 of Cryptocoryne crispatula var. balansae. Taxonomy (NCBI): domain Eukaryota; kingdom Viridiplantae; phylum Streptophyta; class Magnoliopsida; order Alismatales; family Araceae; genus Cryptocoryne; species Cryptocoryne crispatula. The sequence goes on from CM069924.1 coordinate 19,454,564, forward strand.
CATATCTTTAAAGATATCCACTCCACACTTCATAGGTAAGAAACCTATCTTGGAGTTTACCATGTCAAACTCTTTGACTATGGTTTTTATGCACATGAATTGGGTAAGGCCAAAAAACCTTTTAGATCTATCTCCATAAATCTTAAAACCTATATTAAGTTTGGAGGATGAATTGATAACTAGGCTCACTTATGATAACATACTTACTTCATTCTTAATGAGTAGTATGTCATACATATATCATGTCAAGAAGATAATAGCACTCCCACTTATCTTATATGAAAACACAAGGCATATCTTCATTCTCAATGAAGTCATAAGATTTAATCTCATTAAACCTTATCTACCATCTATAGGAAGTTTTACTTGAGTCCATAAATGGACCTTATGCACACACTATTTGGATGTTTTGGAACTTGATTCCCAAAGGTTGTATCATATACACCTGTTTCTCAAAATAACATAGAGAAACACTATCTTAACATCCATTTGACATATCCTATAGTCAGTGTGTAACAATCAAATCCGAATGGATTAATTCCATGGCATAGGTAAAAAGGTCTTATCATAGTCAACTATTTGACATAAATGATATCCCTTTTAACTATCCTTACTTTGAAGGTCTTTACCTTCTAATATACTTCAATCTATTCTTTAGTGATCCATTTATACCCTATAGATACTAAATCCTTAGGTGGATCAATCAAGTTCTGAACTTGATTAGAATAGATAGAGTTTATATCAGATTTTATTGTTTCTTCCCATTTTGAATCAATATCTCATATTGCTTCAATATACATCTTAGGATCATTTTCCTTTTATCTTATGTATCATTTCTTTCATCAAAGATATGTCTCACATATATCTTAGGTTGATTGGACATAAGAAAAGTTCTATGATTTGCCCTTATGTAAATATAAACTAGTACCTTAATAAAAGTGTCCATGGATTGTGGGACTGGAACACCTTCCATTTATACCTTGCTCCCACTGTCTTTCTAAAGGAGGGACTCTTCCTCTAGAAATATGGAGAGATGAGCAACTCATACTCTTCTCCCTAAGAGAGGCATTAATATCCTTAAGTTTCCTTAGGATATCCCACAAGCCAACACTTTGTAGTCTTATATTCCAACTTGATAGGGTTATACTTCTTTACCAAGCCAGACATTCTGAAACCTTAACTCGCTTAAGGTCAAGCTTTAATCCCTTTCCATATCTAATATGGAATAATTGGAATAGACTTGAAAGGTACCGATTTAAGATCAAATGTCTATATTGAGTGCTAACCCCTAAACAGACAAAGAAGAATTTTGCAAAGGTTGTCAATGTCCATATTATGTCCTACACAATATGGCTTCTCATTTTAGCTGCTCAATTAAGCTAAAATGTATAAGAGGTGTCCATCAAAATTAGATTATACTATCCTTCCTTTATGTGTGAATTATTACTTAAGTATCCCCTCTTTGATCTCATCGAAGAGTTCTAATACATTTTTTCATTAATATTTCCTCTTCATTCTTAATCTCAAATAATTTCTCAAAGGTTTTGTATTTGTACTTCATAAAGTACATATGTCCATACCTAGAGAAGTCATCATTGAAAATTAATGAAGTTGAAATAATATCCTCTATCATTAATAGATATGGGCTAACATGCATCTAGATGCATGAGTTCTATAAACTCATTAGCCCTCTCTCCATGTCTAACAAATGAAGAGTTGGTCCTTTTGCTTAATAAGATAAGACTTACATATAGTTAATGATTCTAAATCATTTACCTATATGTTTCTATCCGAATAGTACTCCTTAAGTCTTTTCTTATAAATATGACCGTACTACTAAACAATAGATTGATCAATATCAATCTACTTTACCTAATGAGGATTATTCACACATATTATAAGAGCATACATATCTTATATGAATAAACTCTTTATTATGCTCCTACTGGTAAACACTTTACCAGTTATCATTTTCATACCATAGAATAAATCTCCATTTATTCAACTAGGAAATGAAAACAATATTCTTTTAGAAGGATAATTAAGACAACTCTAGAAAGCTATAGAAAATTTGTATCTCCCACTAGTAATGATGCAACATTTTGTACCATTTCATATGTAGGTCAACAATCTTCTTTAAACCTTCATTTACTTGCTATTATCTACAACTCTTTGTAGATATATGATGCATCTCTGGTATCTCATACTATTATATGCACCCATAGTATCTTATACTAGAATACACATACATAGTATCTTATACTATCAAATGTGTATATAAGACAAGTAAATATTAATGACATAGATACATGGAGCTTCTCAAGCTCCACCTTTGCATTATGTGCAATACACTTTGCACTTCCTTTTCTACTTACCATCATCATGATAGTAGAGGAATGCTATGTCAAATCTTGACTCACTTCTTTGACTTTTAACTATCATCATCTATCTCTATCTAATGATCTTACTTCTTTCTATTGGTCTTACCAATAAGAAGTATTCAAGATGTATTATTCTTCATCGCCTTTAATTAGCTCATCACCATGAGCCATGATGGATATCAAATCCATCTATCCATGTTGCCACTACTAATTTTATCTGATAGAGGCTAACATCTGATATAAGGTAATTAATACATCTTTTCAATGAGATAAGATCTTATCTTCTCTCACTTCATTAGATAGTGTAGGAGATACTTACTTCTCAAGTAGGATAGTCAATAGGTCAACTATGAGAACTATTCTCTTAGTTCTAAACCGATATAAGAAGTGTGAGCCATTAAAATACTTAGCATCTAGCATGCTAGATTAATGGTGGTTTATAATATTCTACAATAGAGATATAATTATGTCAACATTACAGACATTCATTAAAATTAAGATATGATCTTTCATCCTAATTTATACTCCCACTAATTTTCGACGAATTTGCATAACCCTCATTATGCAAAGACGGGATATCACGATAACATCCTAGTGGGGACCAAGACCCTACTAACTTTATGGTGATAACCTTGTGGGAAACACAACAAGTCATCCCATACTTAATAGGTAGGTAACTTTTACCAATTGCAACTCATGCAATTCTTAGTCATTCAGCCTCTAGAGTTATAACCTTGTGGGAAACACAACAAGCTATATACTCTAGTTAGGTCAAATCCGCTTGTTACGTTATGAGAATGGATTCTTAACATAGCCCTTGTGGGAAACACAACAAGGCCATGCAATGGTCCACCCCAAAGTTCGGCAAATGCCTTAGCCATGATCACCAATCCCTTGCTGAATGAGTCTTGTGGGAAACACAACAAACCCATCCAATCTAAGATTGGCTCATCAAGACCATAACAACGAAAGGCTACGTGAGTCATTCTTAATGTCTCACGTTTATCGACCTAATTAGAACGAGGAGAGATTTTATTTTAGTCTCATCAACATAGGTGTTACATATAAATATTAATATACCTTTGGAATATCATATATTTAAGGTATAATCTGTAGCACACACCACATATCAAATATGCATTAAAACATAGGTGATCATGGACCTAACCCCAAGCATACACCTAAGGCACCCCTATAGGTGCAATTCCTTGCTTTAGAAGCTTGAGTTGGCATGCTCCCACTTCAGAAGGGTGCTTCTCCAAGTTGTCCCACTCTCCATTCTACCACGAGCCAGCTTCTAACCATTACAAGAAGCTAAAGGGTACATAGACCCACAAATGTACAACTCATAATAAGAAACCTTGGTTTCAACCAAGGGGAGTACACAAATGGGGGGAGGTAGAATGTACAATCAGATTGTATAGAGAGAGAGGAGGCACACGCAGGTGTAGACACGCCAAATTCGCCTAATTCAGAGCATAAAACTCATGTTTTATAGGGTAACACGCATGATTGATCATATGATGATTCCAGGTCCTTTTAAGTTGATTTGGAGCTTCGCCGAACGAAATCGGATGTTTTCTGACGTTTTCCGCAAAAAGCCGTAATTTTCGAGCGAAAGCTGCACGTAAATCATGTGAACACGGAAATTGGCTGAACGACCAATGCCTAATGATCATGCATTGAATGTTATGGTCATATTCACACTCCGGACAAGTTTTTTTGCATTCCGTGCCTTTCCGGTTTGCCGTCGGAGTCATTTTGACCTGTATCGGATCTTCTGTTCACTGCCCTAACTTCCGGACAAAATTCTGAAGTTTTGTAGGGTGTGATGGATGATCCGATGCTATAGAAAGCTTCTTCGGCATGTTATCTTTCCAACGCAACAAACGGCGTCGAATTCCAAGTTCGGGAGTGTTCGCATGGCTTCCGGAAGAAGGACGCGCGAAACCAGTCCCATGCGCCCGGGTTCCTGGTCACATGTGCCCGGGACCCAGGGCACATGGCCATGCGCCCTACCAGTGAGGCACGTGGCCTTGTGCCCTCACTTGAGGGCACATGCGCCCCACCTTTGAGGCACGAGGGACCCAGTTTTTCACCAGGACTCTACCACTGAACCGCCGACTGGATAAGCCCTATTTTTTCGAAGTTTGTGCCTATGCGCCCCCCCTGGGGGGCGCATGCGCCCTTCAGTGGGGCGCATAGACCCTATTTTTTAGCTCCGATAAGACCGCCTGTTCTCCTATAAATGGACTCTGATTCTGGTCGTTCCAAAGGCATGAGCACGACCCCCCAGGCATCTCAAGACGTCCTAGAACCCTCCTGCATCGATTTTGTGATTTTTAGAGAGAGAATTTCAAGTTTTTAGAGAGAGAAAAGTCAGTTCAAGAGAGAGGAAGGCTGTTCTACAGGTGATCTGCCAAGTCTCTCTTGTTTGGCCTCTAAAGATTTGTGTGGACGTCTTCTGCCAGATCTATCTTCATCAAAGTTCTTCCTCTCCAAGTTTTCTTGAGTTTACAATCGACGGCACTCAATTAAGAGGTCGGGGCTGGTCGTGACGAGTGCAGAAGAAAAGTCGCGCCTGGCAGATCCTGCACTGCTACTCGGCTTTTTCGACAACACAGATTTGGCCATATCTTTCTCTATTCAACTCAGAATATTTATGTTCTTTTTCCTATATCTTTTTTTAGTGATTATCCATCCTCCTATTATTTTTTTACATTTTTTTGCATTACTTTTACTCTGTTAATCCGAAAATAAAAAAAGGGGTTAGAGATAACCCGAATCCGGTCAGTTTCTAGTCAATTGTGTGTTTTATGTCATTCTCTTTACATATACTCCACTTTGTCTAGTTCTAATTGTCCATTTCACTTTTTTATTTGTCTAGTTGCACAGAATATCAAGCACCCACACGTTGAGTACTCTTCTTCATCGGCCGGCCGAAAAAGGAGAAGCTTAAACTCACACTCTTCACGCTAAGGTACACACGGTCATTTTAATTCTATAAATCGGAACCCATTGTAGACACGCCAAATTTGCCTAATTCAGAGCATAAAACTCATGTTTTATAGGGTAACACGCATGATTGATCATATGATGATGCCGGGTCTCTTTAAAATGGATTTGGAGCTTCGCCGAACGAAATCGGATGTTTTCCGACGTTTTCCGCAAAAAGCCGTAATTTCCGAGCGAAAGCTGCACGTAAATCGTGTGAACACGGAAATTGGCTGAATGACCAATGCCTAATGATCATGCATTGAAGGTTATGGTCATATTTACATCCCGGACAAGTTTTGTTGCATTCCGTGCCTTTCCGGTTTGCCGTCGAAGTCATTTTGACCTATATCGGACCTTCTGTTCACTGCCCTAACTTCCGGACAAAATTCTGAAGTTTTGGAGAGTGTGATGGCTTATTTGATGCTATAGAAAGCTTCTTCGGCCTGTTACCTTTCCAACGCAACAAACGGCGTCGAATTTCGAGTTCGGGAGTGTTCGCAATGGCTTCCGGAAGAAGGACGCGCAGAGCCAGTCCCATGCGCCCGGGTTCCAGGGCACATGCGCCCGGGACCCAGGGCACATGGCCATGCGCCCTACCAGTGAGGCACGTGGCCTTGTGCCCTCACTTGAGGGCACATGCGCCCCACCCTTGAGTCAGTCTTTCACCCGAACTCTACCACTGAACGGTCGGACCGGATAAGATCGAATTTTTCGGAGATGATAAGATATGCCCCCCCTGGGGGGCGCATGCGCCCTTCAGTGGGGCGCATGCGCCCTGCACCAGGGCGCATTCCCCCTATTTTTTAGTTCGGATGAGATCACCTGTTCTCCTATAAATGGACTCCGATTCTGGTCGTTCCAGGGAGAGGAGCACGACTCCCCAGGCATCTCAAGACGTCCTATCACCCTCCTGCATCAATTTTATGATTTTTAGAGAGAGAATTTCGAGTTTTTAGAGAGAGAAAAGTCGGTTCAAGAGAGAGGAAGGTTGTTCTACAGGTGATCTGCCAAGTCTCTCTTCTTCGGCCTCTACAGCAGTGTGTGGACGTCTGCTGCCTGAGCTCTCTTCATCAAAGTTCTTCCTCTCCAAGTCTTCTTGAGTTTGCAATCGACGGCACTCAATTCAGAGGTCGGGGCTGGTCGTGACAAGCGCAGAAGTAAAGTCGCGCCTGGCAGATCCTGCAATCGCTACTCGGCTTTTTCGACAAAACAGATTTGACTATATCTTTCTCTATTCAACTCAGAATCTTTCTGTTCTTTTTCCTATCTCTTTGTTTAGTGATTCTACATCATCCTATCATTTTTTTAAATTTTTTTGCATTACTTTTACTCTGTTAATCCGAAAAATAAAAAAAAAGGTTAGAGATAACCCTGATCCGGTCAGTTTCTAGTCAATTGTGTGTTTTATGTCATTCTCTTTACATATACTCCACTTTGTCTAGTTCTAATTATATATTTCACTTGTTTATTTGTCTAGTTGCACAGAACATCAAGCACCCACCGCGTTGAGGACTCTTCTTCATCGGCCGGCCGAAGAAGGAGAAGCTTTAACTCACACTCTTCACGCTAAGGTACACACGGTCATCTTTCAATTTTAATTCTATAAATCGGAACCCACGGTTCCTGGCGACCACGTTTATTTATTCTCACCCTCCTCCCACATGACCCGAACCGTCTCTTTGGTGATCAAGCGACGCCAAGGGATGAAAGTTCGGGGATCAATGTGAGTGTGGGACCGAGGTGAGAATTGCTTTCCGAGCTTTATTCCTTTCTTTCCTCATCCCCTCTTGAGGTGACGATCTGGGTTCACGGACTTCCCTGAAAAGGAGAGGACCCCGTCGAATTTCCAGAGTCGACAGCTTTGTGGCGACCACGGTGGGACAAGCAATGTCTTCAACCGTGGGTGCTAAGTGTTTCGTTTGCAACTAGTTCTAGTTCTAGACCGGTTCCCACGTGAGCCTTTCCTTCTTTACACCTCTCTTAAACTTCATGCCATCTCAAAATTTCTGATTTCACCTATCTTTCATCAGATCTGAAGTACCAAGTATGCCATTTAATTTCTGCATTTTATTTAAACCGGTTCCCACGTGAACCACCCTTTTCCTTTTAAACCGGTTCCCACGTGAACCAATCTCTTTCTTTACTTCGGTTCCCACGTGAACCAAAAAACCCCTTTTTTTCTAGATCTATCCCCACTTGGATCAGATCTTTGTTCACCTTTAATTGGCCCCACGTGGCCCTCTTTTGATCATTCAAACCGGTTCCCACGTGAACCACCCCTTTTTACCCAAAACCGGTTCCCACGTGAACCACCTTTACTTCTTACCCCAATTCCCACATCGGTCCCCACGTGGACCACCCTTTTGCTTGGCTATCAGATCTGAACCCTCTTCTTTCCATCACCTTTTCACTATCTCCATTTGGCTCACATAAGAAACAAGTCTAGATTCTAGTTTCTAGTTGCTTGTCTAGTTTCTAATTGCTTGTCTGGTGTTGATTGCTTGTTTATTTAAGTTTATGTTTTGCTCATTACTTGCTTTATTACTTGATTGCATTCTCTGCTCCTTCTCTACCTCCTTCTTTTACACTTTTTTGAGGCGGGAGCTCACTCTCCCATTCACCCCTCCCATCCAAAACACCCTCTTGGTGGATTCTGACCTCTCTTCTGGGATATTCCTTCCTAGTTGACTTGGTTGGCTTTCATCAAGGCCTCCGTAATTCCTCATACGTGGAGTATTCCTCTTCACGATCGGGTTGGTTGTACCACTCCCCAAAACCCGAAGCATCCTACGTTACCTACACGTGGTGAGATTGTGTGAAACCTAGGTCATTGGAGATTGGAGTTAGGATCCTAACCCATTTGTTGAGAGAACAATTCTTAACAAATTCATAAACCTAAGGTTTAATCAAAATCATTGCGTAATCTTGCTTTCAAGTCTTTGCATAACTTTCTTGTCAAACAAAAATTCAAACCTTTAACTTTTTGCAAAATACTAAAAAAACCAAAAAAAAAATCTTTGTTTACTTTGTCAACTTGTTTGTTCCTTGAAGTTCAATGCAACTAAGGTCTGGAAGGCACGTTGGAATGGCGGAACAAGTTGAACATCGAGAGCACGAGATGGGTCACCAACCGATTCAGTCAGAAGTGCAAGAGGTCCCTCAACCATCTGCTCCCCGTGATGTTGAACAACTCTTTAGGGAGTTGTCTCTCTATACCGACCCAGAAACCTATGCCCGTATACAATCCATGGTGAAGGGCAAAATTGCTTCGTATCAGCCGAAACCAATCAAGTTGCCTTATCTCCTCGTCCTCTAGTTCAACCACCAGTCATTCAGTCACCCTTTGTTCAACCACCTGTTGTTCAACAATCTATGATTCAACCTCCTGTTGTTCAACAACCTATGATTCAACCATCTGCAGTTCAACCATCTGTGGTCCAACCCTCATTTGTCCAACCATCTTATTTCAACCATGTTGTTCCCTTGACCCATCAAGTCATGGGACAATCTTCAGTGAATTTGCCAAGTCATGCTCCTCAATTTCAGAACCACGTCTCTAACCACATACCCCCACCAGTAAACCAAGAACCTGCTCTCACCAGGGCAATCATGGATCAGCTCACCCAGATGAATGAACGTTATGAAGAGCTGAGATGTCGCATGGACTCCAAGTCAGTTCCTGAGATCTCCATCCCTTCTCTGCCAGTCTTACACCTGCCACCTTCTGAGCTACCAGTTTATCGCCGCTACAATGGTACTGGCAATCCTTTTCTCCACTTAAAAGATTTTCTTTACGAGTCCTCATTCTGGAAAGATGATCGTAGGGTTCTTGCCTTCTTGTTCCGCCGATCACTAGAAGGGTCTGCATTGGAATGGTTCTACTCACTCGACTCCTTTGAGGCAGGAGACTTCGACATTGTTAAGACCAAATTCTTGCAGAGATACAGAGACCGGGTGGCACCAGCGTGCTCCATTACAGACTTGATTGCTGAGAAAATGAAGCCCGAAGAGGACTTCATAAAGTTTGCTGATCGCTGGAGGGGAATGGCAGAAAAACTGACAGATGTGATTTCTGAAGGGGAACAAGTAAAAATGCTTATTGGCAACACTACACCTGCTCTGAGAAATGTATTGATCATGCACCGTCCTACCACAATGAATGAACTCTATGACAGTGCCCGATAATTGCAAACCCACTTCAAGGATGCCACCATGGTAAACCCTTTCGATCCTAAACCTAGAAACTTTAGAAAAAACCCCTCTGCACCAGTTGGGCCTACAACCGAAGGAGTGGTCAACAACGAAGCTGTAAATATTGTGGGGAACCAGGGAGGGAACCGTCAAAACCAGTACAGAAACCCACCACAGAACCCTTCCTATTACCCCGCTCAGCAACAAGTTAGGACACCACAACTACGACAACCACAACAACCCACTCAGGCAGTAGCACAACCCCAGCAACCTCGTCAACCTACCTACAATAGGGCACCGCCACCACCCAATCAGGCACTACGAAGGGGAGGTCCTAGGAGAGAGAACTACCAGCAACTCCCTTACTCTTTGACCGACATCTTCAATGTACTCATGGCGGAGAAACAGTTGGAATTGCCCAAGGAAAGAGAGGTTTGGCCAGTAAACGCAGATATGTCCCGATACTGTGCTTACCACCGGTGTCCTGGTCACACTGTAGAAGTGTGCTTTCAATTCAAGGATTATATCCACGATTTGAATGACCAAGGCAGCATTGATTGGGTCCAAATGGGGGAATGCATACAAGCTATGAAAGCTAGGCAGCAGCAGCGGCAGCGTCCACCGGCTCAACCTCAACAACAACCTGGCTTGGGGATTGTCCAGAATCCGCTCCCATTACATGCTCCCGCTCCAAAGACCGGCACCAGCACATCTAAACCCAGGGATTGGTCTAGTACACTCCATTGTCCAGGGAGATGCCGATCGTGCTCAAGGTTGGCAACTAGAAAGCCACAATACAACCATGCCTGTCAACCCAGCTAGGTCTCCCGCTAGGAACCCTCCTAGACAGATAATCCGTCCACCCGCTACACCACAACCACCACAAAGCTCAATACCCCAACCACTTGCCCCCACCTCTTCTCGCCGGCCCATCATTAGGTCAGCCCCCTCTCTAACTACACCTCCTTCAACCATTGCCACACACCGGCCCTTGCTCATCCGACCACCTCAATCACCACCATACCTGAACCCCCAGCCTATGAGCTCTACCACTTCAAAACCCCAACCTATCATACCACCAACACCACAACCTATCATACCACCACAACCTTCATTAAACTCATCAACCACTCCCGCACCCCGGCCTCTTCTTATTAGGCCACCGGTATCACCATCACTACCACCTACAATTCCTACCCCTCTACCAACTAACCCAATCATCCTAGAACCATCAATCCCATTACCTATCATACCTACACCTACACCACCACAACCCACCATAGTTAACCCGTCACCTCTACCCGACCGCCAAATAGCCCCGGTGCTTCGGAGTGGGAGGATGTTCCAGCGGCTCTTTCCCCAAGCCGGAACTCAACCGCAAGAGCCAGTGGAGGAGGAACAAGTAGAAGAACCATTGCCAGGCACTGCATATGATCTGTTAAAACATTTAGATAAGACACCAGCCCGTATTTCCATACTTGAGTTGATCAAAAGATCAAAGGTGCACCAGGAGATTCTACAGCAGTACTTGCAAAGGGTCATGGTGAATGAAGATCTCCCACCTGAGAAGATCACTACAGTGTTAGCCCCTAGAAGTGAGCACCCAACACTCACTTTCTCTCAGGAAGAATTAGCAGATCCAGACTTCAGAAGATATGCTTTACATGTGGCCGTGGTTATCTGTAATATTGAAGTGAAATCATGTTTGGTTGACACCGGAGCTTCTATCAACGTTATGCCGCCGTAAACTTTGCTGTTGTGTGGCATTTCTGAGCAAGAAATCAAGCCATCCTGTGCCATGGTGACGGCCTACGACAACTCCAAGAAGTCTGCACGTGGGGTGGTCACTCTAGAAGTCAAACTTGGACCATGTACGGTCACAACAGATTTTCATATTCTAGAATTAGATCCAACATTTCGGGCTATACTTGGGAGGCCATATTTGGAGGCAATAGGAGCTGTGGCTTCAACAAACCACCAGTGCATAAAGTTTCCCTTTAAAGGACAAGTGGTCAAGGTGACTAGCATGCCTATGAGGGATGAGATGAATGATTTTTTTACATCACCCCTAGGTCTGTCAATACAACCCCAGATATCAGTGGGAGAATTGCCAGAAGTCAGATGCATGACCGCCTCTCTACCCGACACACTGGGATGGCGGATGTTGATGAAATTGGGCTATCAGCCAGGAAGAGGTTTAGGCAAGGATCTTCAAGGGATCACTCAGCCAATTGAAACTGTGAAAAGGCCACGCAGGCAGGGGTTGGGATATGAAGCGGGTTCCATCCCAAGGAGGATCTTCCAGCCAGGATATGCCATGGGGCTCCATACCTTCTTTATCAAAGGGGGGACCATGATGATGGCTGAAGACGACAAGAGTTCCATGATGACTGTCAAGAGAAGGAAAGCTCCAGATGAAGAAGAAGAAGACTTGGAAGACTTATGCTTATCTTTGACTCGTCTCGTTCTCAAGTGGGGAAGAGCACCAGAACCACTCAAGGGCGGACCAATCTCGGATCATCCGGTTGAGCATACCACCCAAGTCAAAACCATTCCACGAGGCCCAAATACAACAATGTCATGTTTAAACCTCGTACCTTTATTCCTAGATCTTTTGGATGGGCTTCAGAGCCCACTTACCCACATTGGGCCCATGAGCCCTCTTCAACCTTCTACTCTTACTGGGCCAGCTTGCCCATTTGCTTCCCTCATCAACTTCAGAACTGAGGGCTTTTCCCGACATGGGCTTACATGCCCATTTATTTCTAAGATCGGGTCCACGTACCCATTTACTTTTTTCATCCGTTTTGGACCCATGTGTCCACTTTCTATTACCATTGGGCCCACGAGTCCCATTTTCCCTTTTATTCTTAAGTTTTTCTCTCTATTAATTCAGTCATCTTCTAGCAAGCCTCGAGTCACTCAGGCTCATTCTATCTTTTTACTTGAAATTTCCAAAAAAAAAACGTCTTCTCTGAAACTCACATTTCCATCGAGGAGACATCTCTACTCATCCCAGAGAGTACCCCCAATCAGGGATCCCTCTCTTCTGAATCATTGATCGATTTACTCGATCCTCCCTCCACTGTAAATACCACCTTTCCAGCTTTATCTTCAGTAGGTCAAGTTAGGTTAGGAAATAGGAAAGTCAGAGGTAAGCGAGTTCCAAATAGGTATACGCAACAGTTGGCACAGAAATGCGTAAAGTGTGCAAGGCTGCCAAACTTTTTAAATGATACTATCCAGCTAGATGAAATCCGATATGAGGATGAGCATAACATAGATCATACTTTGGGAGTATATGAGGTGGTATCAGAGAAGGATCCCGAATCCGAGGATGAAATTGAGGACTTGGCTGATGCATATGCATCTGGACTTAGAAGATTTGAAGAACCATCAGCCACAGGGAATGAACCGACCAAGGAACTGAATTTAGGAACCCTGGAAGATCCTAAGACTATCCTCATTAGTGCAAACCTCACTCCCTCAGAAGAACAACGTTTGATCAAAGTTTTGGAAGAATATAAGGACACATTCGCATGGACATATGAAGATATGCCGGGATTAGATAATTCATTGGTTGAACATAGATTAACCTTGAAACCTGGAACTACCCCGGTTAAACAAAAGCTCGGGAGGTTCCACCTGATATTGCACTCAAAATGAAAGAAGAGGTCGACAAACTACACCAAGCAAAATTTATTAAGGTTGTCCTATATCCGCAATGGGTGGCTAACATAGTCCCTGTTATGAAGAAGGATGGACGAATTCGGATTTGTATAGATTTCAGGGACTTGAACCGAGCGTGTCCTAAGGATGATTTCCCTTTGCCTCATATCGATGTTTTGGTTGATAACACAGCTGGATTTGAAATGCTTTCATTCATGGATGGCTATTCTGGATACAATCAGATCCGGTTAGCTGAGGAGGATCAAGAGAAGACCTCATTCACTACACCTTGGGGAACGTATTGCTATGTTGTCATGCCCTTTGGGTTAAAGAATGCTGGTGCTACATATCAGAGGGCTATGATGGCTATCTTTCACGACATGATGCACACCCTTGTAGAGGTGTATGTGGATGATTTGGTTATCAAGTCCAAAAGTCGGGAAGATCATTCTGAAGTGCTAAGGAAGGTCTTGCAAAGAGCTAGAGAATACAAGCTAAAAATGAACCCTAAGAAGTGTACATTTGGAGTTTCATCAGGAAAGCTACTTGGGTTTATAGTAAGCAAAAGGGGCATAGAGATCGACCCAAACAAGGCCAAGGCAATTATTGGTATGCCTCCTCCGAAGAATATGAAAGAGCTTCGAGGATTGATTGGGAGGCTACAATTTGTCCGCCGGTTTATCTCACAACATTCCCAAAGGTGTAAACCTTTCTATGAGTTAACCAAGACGGGGGCCGAGTTTAAATGGGATTCGAAGTGCCAGGAGGCGTTTGATGGGTTGAAAACATACCTGGCAAGTCCCCCTGTACTTAGACCACCAATTCCCGACAAACCTTTGGTCCTCTACATTTCGGTTCTTGAGAACTCTCTCGGAGCAGTCCTTGCACAAGTTGATGAAGAAGGGAAAGAACGAGCTACTTACTACTTGTCCAAGATGTTTGATGCTTGTGAGCTGAAGTACACTGTGGTAGAAAAGACCTGTGCTGCTCTTGTTTGGGTGGTTCAGAAACTCAAACATTATTTCCTTGCTCACCAAGTCAAGCTCATTGCTCGTATCAATCCCATTAAGTTTCGTTAGAGAAGACAAGTCTTGATCGATCGGTTAGGGCGATGGCAGAGTTTCCTATCCCAATTTGATATCACTTATGTCCCACGAAGGCAATCAAGGGCTATGCTATTGCCGAACACCTTGCCCATCATCCCATACCCGTCTTTGACCCGGTCCGGTCGGAGTTCCCGGATGACGAACTAATGTCGGTCCGATCTTCCAATCTTTGGACATTATATTTTGACGGGGCTCTGAACTCTCATGGTAGAGGGATAGGCATTGTCCTTCTGTCACCTGAAGGTGTCACCATTCCACAGGCTTTTCAGCTTAACTTTCCAGCAACCAACAACATAGCTGAGTATGAAGCCTTGCTGGCCGGGCTGGAGGCCGCTCATTTCCATGGTGCCACCCAACTGAGGGTGATAGGTGATAGTCAATTGATCCTACGCCAGGTCCTATCCAAGTATCGAACTTCTCATCCAAACCTCAAGCCCTACCAGGAGCTCACCACCTGCTACATCAAGCTATTCTTCAAACTCACATTTGTTCATGTCCCCCGCTCTCAGAATATCCTCGCCGATGCCTTAGCTTCACTAGCTTCATCTCTATCTGTCCCGCTAGGCGAGCAAGTGCGGACTATCCACATTTGTAAGAGGACAATTCCGCAATTGAGGATGGACGTTTTACGAAGGTTAAGGAGAGATTCAACGAAAGGAATACTTGGAACATAAGGAAGAAATCTCCTTGATTGAGTTAGAAGAATTAGAAGAAGGTGAGAGACCTTGGTATGACGAGATTGCGAGGTATTGTCAAGATCAGTCATATCCACCTGGATCAACCACCAAAGAAAAGAAGGCAATCAGAAGAGTATCCCAGAGGTATACAATCCTAGGAGGAGTGCTCTATAAGAGAAGCCTAAGTGGAATCTTACTCAGATGTCTTGATGAAGAAGAAGCTGAGTTGGTGCTGAAGGAAGCACATTCTGGAGTTTGTGGTGGTCATGTGAATGCCCAAGCCCTTGCTAAGAAAATCATCCGACAAGGGTATTATTGGCCAACTCTAGAAGGAGACTGCTCCATCTTTGTCCGGCATTGTCACTCATGTCAACTCCATGCCGACAAGATTCACTCTCCCGCATCTTCCCTTCATCCAATTCATGCCCCATGGCCTTTCGCCATGTGGGCCTTTGATATCATTGGCCCCTTGAGTGACCTCAACTCCGAAATGCGCTCAAAATCGTTCATTCTGACGGCAACGGAGTACTTCACAAAGTGGGCTGAAGCGGAAGCATTCGTGGAGATTAAAGCGTCAACAGTTTGCTCCTTCATCAAGCGCAACATCTTGGCAAGGTTCGGGATCCCCAGCGACATCGTCACCGATAATGGGCCACAATTTCTTTCTCAAGATCTGCGTGATCTTTGCAACAGGTATTACATTTCATTGCATCATTCATCGCCATACTATCCTCAAGGCAATGGTCAAGCGAAGCCACCAACAAAACCTTAATCAAAATCATCAAGAAATCTTGTAAGTCTAGCAAATTTGCCGACTAGCCTGATAAGCTTGTAGATGCTCTATGGGCTTATCGTACTTCTGTAAGGACTCCCACTGGACAAACCCCGTATGCTTTGACATAAGGGATGGAAGCAGTGGTCCGTTACGAAGTATTACTTCCATCTCTCCGAGTTCAGCTCGACAGGGATATTCCTGTTGATGAGAGACGAGAATCTCTCCTTGCACAGCTTGAACTCTTGGATGAAAGAAGGCTAGCCGCCGCCGAGCATGCCCGGACTTATCAGAATAGACTCAAAAGGTTTTATCAAAAGAGGGTGGTTGAGAGAAAGTTCGAAATCGGTGAGATGGTAGTCAAACGCATATTCGTTAAGCCAGGAGGTCCCCGCTCCAAGTTGCAACCTAACTGGGAAGGGCCTTTTGTAATCACTGAAAAGTATCCAGGTAATGCATATGAATTGACTAATGCAGATGGAGAAAACCGAATCATCCTTGGACTGGAGTTTCCCTGAAAAAATGCTTTCCATAAAAATGGAGACCCCACTGGTCTAACCTCAAGTCATCGATCCTAGGTTGTACGTTAGAAGTCAAGGGTAGGTACCATCCTACACACACAACACTTCCCGATCCTAGAATCCAGACAACCCGACACTTGCGAAAGGCAAGGCAGAAATCTAGAAATGGAAGGAGTACCCTTACCCTATTCTCTTCTACTCGGTCCAAGATAGGGAGAGAAGATTAGAGAGGGGTAGTATCGAAAACACTCGCCACCCTAGTAGGAGGCCGTCTCAGAGGGTACAAAAGGGTGCCAAAAGATGGGCAATGAACCCCTCAGATTAGAAAAAAAAATGATCAACCTATCTGAATGAGTACCCAGAATGATAGTCAAGGCAAATGGCATTAAAAGATGGGCAATGTCCCCACGGGTCAAAAAAACCTGTCCAAATATGTGCCACATAGAAAAGAACAAAAAAGAAAGAAAAACCCAAAGAGGCCGAACCCCAATGGGTAATTTGAGTGAGAGTAGAGAAATCCCTCTCAACATCTTCAAACCCTATCAAGGACTTCCTCTATACTCTTCCTCCTTAAACCCCTAGGGAAGGGTAAACCGACCAAATCAAGGTGGAATCCAAGCCGATCAAAGGAAGAAGGTTAGAAGGATTCTAGGTAGGGAACTTTATTTTTGCACGTGGCATTTACCACTTGAGTCTTGACGAACTCCAAAGACCGATGAACTGTCTCAAATACCAGCATTTTCTCCACAAAAAAATTGCATATTTCAAAATCCACAAAAAAATACATATTTCAAAAATCCCACAAAAAAATACATATTTCAAAAATCCAAAAAAAAAAATATACATATTTCAAAACCCACAAAAATTGCATATTTCAAAAACCAAAAAAATTGCATATTTCAAAACCCACAAAAAAATGCATATTTCAAAAACCCAAAAAAAAAAATTGAATATTTCAAAAACCCAAAAGAAATTGAATATTTCAAAAATTCAAAAAAAAAACATATTTCAAAAATCTAAAAATTGAATACTTTTGAAAATCCAAATGATTGTTTTCAAGAAAATCCAAAAAAATTTTTGCTTAGTCATGGTCATTGCCTTAGTTGCATCCATGCTTATTTGATTGCCATGCATATTTCCATTTCTACATTGCATATCCATTTTTTACTTTAATTACCTTGTTAAGAAGGCTCCCCCCCTTGACCTAAGTCAAAGTTGACCATAATGGGCAAAGGGAAGAGTCACGGTGAAGATCTAATCTCCTTCTCTCAAGTGTTACAGGCATTTCAATACAGGAGAGGAGCGGATTCACACCATGACAGGTAAGTTCTCTTAACCCTTACCCCTATTTCATTTTAAGTCATTTGTTTTATTCCACCTTGTTAAGAAGGCTCCTCCCTTTGACTCAAAGTCAAGGCAAACGATATACAGGCAAAGGGATGAGTAATGATAAAAATTTAATCATTTTCATTAAGTATTTTCAGGAGATGAAGAAGCAAAAGAGAAGGGCAATCAGGTACAATTTTTTTCTGAAAAAAAAAAAAAAAAAAAAAAAAATTGGCCCCAGGGCGCATGTGCCCTCATCTGGGGGCACATGGCCAGGTGCCCCACCCTCTGGGCGCATGGCCAGGTGCCCCCGATCGGGGGCACATGGACAAAAAAATTCGAAAAAATTCAGAAAAATCTCAAAAATTCAGAAATTGTATATAATGTTAAAAATGACAATTTTTCTAAAGAAACCATCATCAAAAACTTTGTTTTGACATCCAAATCATGGTTCAAATTGTAAAATCTTCCGTTGATCATTTCATGAATAATCTACTTTATATGACAATTCTGTCTGTTGGGTACTAACCAGAAATGTGCAGACAACCTTTTTAGTCCTAACAGGTTAATTGGCGAGAACAGTGTTCCCCAAGGAACGTCCTGCCAACCTTGCGGCGAAAAGAAAGGAAGCACCACCTAGCTGAACATTCTCATGGTGTTGTATTCCGTCAGAAGGCAAGACAAAGATTGGACCAGAGATGCTGATGAACCAGGCGGTCGATGCAGCTTACCTGAAGATTTCATCCTCAGCTTCTCATCAATCTCACACCATCATCACCATCATTTCATTTTGCACTTCACCTCACTCTTATCATTTGTCACCTAGTTATGCTAGGTCCATTTTATACATATTATATGCATTAATGTTGAAGACCTTGAGAGTGAAGATGACTGGGCCCGAGGTCCCCTTCAACAAAATCTACGACGGCTTGGTCATTTCTTCATACTCACGGATAAGCCAAAATTGAACATTGGAGGGACGATGGTTCCTAATCGGGTGTCTTGACCTCCAATAGACAATCTATATCTTCAACTATTTTCTACATGATTTTCTATGTTTTCACATCCATCACCTTTTCATTCTTCATCATTACTAATTTTATTATTTTGTCTCTTCATGTTTTATTCCTTTCTTTTTATCTCACCATGTTTTATTTGTCCTTTCTTTTATCCCACCGTGTCTTTTATTTTATCCCACCATGTCATATTGGTCATGCCATTGTCTCTTCTTTCCCATCATTCTATGTTAGTCCCACCATTATCTTTCAATCCCACTATGGCTTAAATCTGTCTTGTCGTTTTCCGAATACTTGATTTTCTGCTAGAGCATGATTCATGGTTTTCACGATACCCGAGCAATTTTGTTTTGCTTAGAACGAACCCTTTTAGAACTTGAGGTTCTTCCACTCAGAATTAAACTGAGTATTTTGGTGAAACTTGAATGAACTTGAGATTCCAAATATGATGGATTGGTATTCTTTTCATTTTAAGATCAACTTCTCTTTTACAAACTTTAGCCCATCACAGTACAAGAACACCGCAAAGTTCGGGTTGCTGGCTGATGATGAACCTACGAATTCGAGGACTCCTCACCACGCTGAGGGTTGGCTACATCCTTTTATCCTTTATCACTTAATTTTTCATCTCTCGTGCCAAGGGCATGTCTTATACCAGTCAATTATATGAGGTTTTGATAGAACATGAAAGCGATCTAGAATGCTCAGCGAGATTCATATTGCTGGATCGGGTAGATAAGCGTGTCTATATCTACACCTTGATGCCACCTTTTCAGTCCATCACCATTCCATTTCACTACATTCATCTACGCTTACTTGCATTCCATTACAGTTCACTCCGAATCATTCCGCTTCATTACATGCCACTCCCTTACAAAGCCGACATCAAGGCGAGGCAAGCTGTAGACACGCCAAATTTGCCTAATTCAGAGCATAAAACTCATGTTTTATAGGGTAACACGCATGATTGATCATATGATGATGCCGGGTCTCTTTAAAATGGATTTGGAGCTTCGCCGAACGAAATCGGATGTTTTCCGACGTTTTCCGCAAAAAGCCGTAATTTCCGAGCGAAAGCTGCACGTAAATCGTGTGAACACGGAAATTGGCTGAATGACCAATGCCTAATGATCATGCATTGAAGGTTATGGTCATATTTACATCCCGGACAAGTTTTGTTGCATTCCGTGCCTTTCCGGTTTGCCGTCGAAGTCATTTTGACCTATATCGGACCTTCTGTTCACTGCCCTAACTTCCGGACAAAATTCTGAAGTTTTGGAGAGTGTGATGGCTTATTTGATGCTATAGAAAGCTTCTTCGGCCTGTTACCTTTCCAACGCAACAAACGGCGTCGAATTCCGAGTTCGGGAGTGTTCGCAATGGCTTCCGGAAGAAGGACGCGCAGAGCCAGTCCCATGCGCCCGGGTTCCAGGGCACATGCGCCCGGGACCCAGGGCACATGGCCATGCGCCCTACCAGTGAGGCACGTGGCCTTGTGCCCTCACTTGAGGGCACATGCGCCCCACCCTTGAGTCAGTCTTTCACCCGAACTCTACCACTGAACGGTCGGACCGGATAAGATCGAATTTTTCGGAGATGATAAGATATGCCCCCCCTGGGGGGCGCATGCGCCCTTCAGTGGGGCGCATGCGCCCTGCACCAGGGCGCATGCGCCCAGGACCAGGGCGCATTCCCCCTATTTTTTAGTTCGGATGAGATCACCTGTTCTCCTATAAATGGACTCCGATTCCGGTCGTTCCAGGGAGAGGAGCACGACTCCCCAGGCATCTCAAGACGTCCTATCACCCTCCTGCATCAATTTTATGATTTTTAGAGAGAGAATTTCGAGTTTTTAGAGAGAGAAAAGTCGGTTCAAGAGAGAGGAAGGTTGTTCTACAGGTGATCTGCCAAGTCTCTCTTCTTCGGCCTCTACAGCAGTGTGTGGACGTCTGCTGCCTGAGCTCTCTTCATCAAAGTTCTTCCTCTCCAAGTCTTCTTGAGTTTGCAATCGACGGCACTCAATTCAGAGGTCGGGGCTGGTCGTGACAAGCGCAGAAGTAAAGTCGCGCCTGGCAGATCCTGCACTGCTACTCGGCTTTTTCGACAAAACAGATTTGACTATATCTTTCTCTATTCAACTCAGAATCTTTCTGTTCTTTTTCCTATCTCTTTGTTTAGTGATTCTACATCATCCTATCATTTTTTTAAATTTTTTTGCATTACTTTTACTCTGTTAATCCGAAAAATAAAAAAAAGGGGTTAGAGATAACCCTGATCCGGTCAGTTTCTAGTCAATTGTGTGTTTTATGTCATTCTCTTTACATATACTCCACTTTGTCTAGTTCTAATTATATATTTCACTTGTTTATTTGTCTAGTTGCACAGAACATCAAGCACCCACCGCGTTGAGGACTCTTCTTCATCGGCCGGCCGAAGAAGGAGAAGCTTTAACTCACACTCTTCACGCTAAGGTACACACGGTCATCTTTCAATTTTAATTCTATAAATCGGAACCCACGGTTCCTGGCGACCACGTTTATTTATTCTCACCCTCCTCCCACATGACCCGAACCGTCTCTTTGGTGATCAAGCGACGCCAAGGGATGAAAGTTCGGGGATCAATGTGAGTGTGGGACCGAGGTGAGAATTGCTTTCCGAGCTTTATTCCTTTCTTTCCTCATCCCCTCTTGAGGTGACGATCTGGGTTCACGGACTTCCCTGAAAAGGAGAGGACCCCGTCGAATTTTCAGAGTCGACACCCATGGTTCCTGGCGACCACATTTATTTATTCTCACCCTCCTCCCACATGACCCGAACCGTCTCTTTGGTGATCAAGCGACGCCAAGGGATGAAAGTTCGTGGATCAATGTGAGTGTGGGACCGATGTGAGATTTGCTTTCCGAGCTTTATTCCTTTCTTTCCTCATCCTCTCTTGAGGTGACGATCTGGATTCATGGACTTCCCTGAAAAGGAGAGGACCCCATCGAATTTTCAGAGTCGACATCTTTGTGGCGACCACGGTGGGACAAGCAATGTCGTCAACCGTGGGTGCTTAGTGTTTTGTTTTGCAACTAGTTCTAGTTCTAAACCAGTTCCCACGTGAGCCTTTCCTTCCTTCCACGTCTCTTAAACTTCATGCCATCTCAAAAATTCTGATTTCACCCATCTTTCATCAGATCTGAAGCGCCAAGTATGCCATTTATTTTCTGCATTTTATTTAAACCGGTTCCCACGTGAACCACCCTTTTCCTTTTAAACCGGTTCCCACGTGAACCAATCTCTTTCTTTACTTCGGTTCCCACGTGAACCACAACCTTTTTTCCAGATCTATCCCAACTTGGATCAGATCTTTATTCACCTTTAATTGGCCCCACGTGGCCCTCTTTTGATCATTCAAACCGGTTCCCACGTGAACCACCCCTTTTTACCCAAAACCGGTTCCCACGTGAACCACCTTTACTTTTTACCCCAGTTCCCACATCGGTC
This sequence comes from Cryptocoryne crispatula var. balansae, assembly GCA_036172225.1. NCBI lineage: Eukaryota > Viridiplantae > Streptophyta > Magnoliopsida > Alismatales > Araceae > Cryptocoryne > Cryptocoryne crispatula. The sequence goes on from CM069924.1 coordinate 19,476,706, forward strand.
CCCACGTGGACCACCCTTTTGCTTGGCTATCAGATCTGAACCCTCTTCTTTCCATCACCTTTTCACTATCTCCATTTGGCTCACATAAGAAACAAGTCTAGATTCTAGTTTCTAGTTGCTTGTCTAGTTTCTAATTGCTTGTCTGGTGTTGATTGCATGTTTATTTAAGTTCATGTTTTGCTCATTACTTGCTTTATTACTTGATTGCATTCTCTGCTCCTTCTCTCTACCTCCTTCTTTTACACTTTTTTTGAGGCGGGAGCTCACTCTCCTATTTACCCCTCCCATACAAAACCCCCTCTTGGTGGATTCTGACCTCTCTTCTGGGATATCCCTTCCTAGTTGACTTGGTTGGCTTTCATCAAGGCCTCCGTAATTCCTCATACGTGGAGTATTCCTCTTCACGATCGGGTTGGTTGTACCACTCCCCAAAACCCGAAGCATCCTACGTTACCTACACGTGGTGAGTTTGTGTGAAACCTAGGTCATTGGAGATTGGAGTTAGGATCCTAACCCATTTGTTGAGAGAACAATTCTTAACAAAATTCATAAACCTAAGGTTTAATCAAAATCATTGCGTAATTTTGCTTTCAAGTGTTTGCATAACTTGCTTGTCAAAAAAAAATTCAAATCTCTAACTTTTTGCAAAATAATAAAAAAACCAAAAAAGGTTCTTTGTTTACTTTGTCAACTTGTTTGTTTTACATTCTCCTTAAGGTTCAATGCAACTAAGGTCTGGAAGGCACGTTGGAATGGCGGAACAAGCTGAACATCGAGAGCACGAGATGGGTCACCAACCGATTCAGTCAGAAGTGCAAGAGGTCCCTCAACCATCTGCTCCCCGTGATGTTGAATAACTCTTTAGGGAGTTGTCTCTCTATACCGACCCAGAAACCTATGCCCATATACAATCCATGGTGAAGGGCAAAATTGCTTCAGATCAGGCTGAAACCAATCAAGTTGCCCTATCTCCTCGTCCTCTAGTTCAACCACCACTCATGCAGTCACCCTTTGTTCAATCACATGTTGTTCAACAATCTATGATTCAACCTCCTGTTGTTCAATGACCTATGATTCAACCATCTGCAGTTCAACCATTTGTGGTCCAACCCTCATTTGTCCAACCATCTTATTTCAACCATGTTGTTCCCCCAATCCACCAAGCCATGGGACAATCTTCAAATCATGTTCCTCAATTCCAGAACCACGTCTCTAACCACATACCCCAACCAGTAAACCAAGAACCTGCTCTCACCCAGGCAATCATGGATCAGCTCACTCAGATGAATGAACGTTATGAAGAGCTGAGATGTCGCCTGGACTCCAAGTCGCGTGCCGAGATTTCCATCCCTTCTCTCGCCGGTCTTACACGCCACCTTCGAGCTACCGGTTTATCGCCGCTACAATGGTGCCGGCAACCCCTTTCTTCATCTTAAAGATTTTCTTTATGAATCCTCATTACGGAAAGATGATCGTAGGGTTCTTGCCTTCTTGTTTCGTCGATCACTAGAAGGGTCTGCATTGGAATGGTTCTACTCACTCGACTCCTTTGAGGCAGGAGACTTCGACATTGTCAAGACCAAATTCTTGCAGAGATACGAGAGACCGGGTGGCACCGGCGTGCTCCATTACGGATTTGATTGCTGAGAAGATGAAGCCTGAAGAGGACTTCATAAAGTTTGTTGATCGCTGGAGGGGAATGGCAGAAAAACTGACAGATGTGATTTCTGAAGGGGAACAAGTAAAAATGCTTATTGGCAACACTACACCTGCTCTGAGAAATGTATTGATCATGCACCGTCCTACCACAATGAATGAACTCTATGACAGTGCCCGATACTTACAAGCCCACTTCAAGGATGCCACCATGATAAACCCTTTTGATCCTAAACCTAGAAACTTTAGAAAAACCCCCTCTGCACCAGCTGGGCCTACAACCGAAGGAGTGGTCAACAATGAAGCTGTAAATATTGTGGGGAACCAGGGAGGGAACCGTCAAAATCAGTACAGAAACCCACCACAGAACCCTTCCTATTACCCCCCTCAACAACAGGTTAGGCCACCACAACCACGACAACCACAACAACCACCTCAGCCAGTAGCACAACCCCAGCAACCTCGTCAACCTACCTACAATAGGGCACCGCCACCACCCAATCAAGCACCACGAAGGGGAGGTCCTAGGAGAGAGAACTACCAGCAACTCCCTTACTCCTTGACCGACATCTTCAATGTACTCATGGCAGAGAAACAGTTGGAATTGCCTAAGGAAAGAGAGGTTTGGCCAACAAATGTTGATATATCCCGATACTGTGCTTACCACCGGTGCCCTGGTCATACTGTAGAGGTGTGCTTTCAATTCAAGGATTACATCCACGATCTGAATGACCAAGGCAGCATTGATTGGGTCCAAATGGGGGAATGCATACAAGCTATGAAGGCTAGGCAGCAGCAGCGGCAGCGTCCACCGGTTCAACCTCAACAACAACCTGGCTTGGGGATTGTTCAGAATCCGCTCCCATTACATGCTCCCGCTCCAGCAGCGGCACCAGCACATCCAAACCCAGGAATTGGTCTAGTACACTCCATTGTCCAGGGAGATGCCAGCCGTGCTCAAGGTTGGCAACTAGAAAACCAAAATGCAACCATACCTGTCAACCCAGCTAGGTCTCCTGCTAGGAACCCTCCTAGACAGATAATCTGTGCACCTGCTACTCCACAACTACCACAAAGCTCAATAACCCATCCACTGGCCACCACTTCTTCTCACCGGCCCATCATTAGGCCAGCCCCCTCTCTAACTACACCTCCTTCAACCATTGCTACACACCGGCCCTTGCTCATCCGACCACCACAATCACCACCATACCTGAACCCCCATCCTACGAGCTCTACCACTCCAAAACCCCAACCTATCATACAATCACAACCTTCATTAAACTCATCAACCACTTCTGCACCCCGGCCTCTTCTTATCAGGCCACCGGTATCACCATCACTACCACCTCCAAATCCTACCCCTCTACCAACTAACCCCATCATCCCAGAACCATCAATCCCATTACCTATCATACCTGCACCTACACCACCTGTTCCACCAGAACCCACCCCAGTTAACCCGTCACCTCTACCCGACCGCCAAATAGCCCCGGTGCTTCGGAGTGGGAGGATGTTCCAGCGGCTCTTTCCCCAAGCCGGAACTCAACCGTAGGAGCCAGTGGAGGAGGAACAAGTGGAAGAACCATTGCCAGGCACAGCCTATGATCTGTTAAAGCATTTAGATAAAACACCGGCCCGTATTTCCATACTTGAGTTGATCAAAAGATCAAAGGTGCACCAAGAGATTCTACAGCAGTACTTGCAAAGGGTCATGGTAAGTGAAGATCTCCCACCTGAGAAGATCACTACAGTGTTAGCCCCTAGAAGTGAGCACCCAACACTCACTTTCTCTCAGGAAGAATTAGCAGATCCAGACTTTAGGAGATATGCTTTGCATGTGGCTGTTATCATCTATAATATTGAAGTGAAATCATGTTTTGTTGACACTGGAGCTTCTATCAACGTTATGCCGCCAGAAACTTTGCAGTTGTGCAGTATTTATGAGCAAGAAATCAAGCCATCTTGTGCCATGGTGACAGCCTATGATAACTCCAAGAAGTCTGCACATGGGGTGGTCACTCTAGAAGTCAAACTTGGACCATGTACGGTCACAACATATTTTCATGTTCTAGAATTAGATCCAACATTTCGGGCTATACTTGGGAGGCCATATTTGGAGGCAATAGGAGCTGTGGCTTCAACAAACCACCAGTGCATAAAATTTCCCTTTAAAGGACAGGTGGTCAAGGTGACTAGCATGCCTATAAGGGACGAGCTGAACGATGCTTCTTTACCCCTAGGTCTGTCAATACAACCCCATATCTCGGTGGGAGAATTGCCAGAAGTCAGATGCATGACCGCCTCTCTACCAGACACACTGGGATGGCGGATGATGATGAAATTGGGCTATCAGCCTGGAAGAGGTTTAGGCAAGGATCTTGAAGGGATCACTCAGCCAATTGAAAATACGAAAAGGCCACGCAGGCAGGGGTTGGGATATGAAGAGGGTTCCATCCCAAGGAGGATCTTCCAGCCAGGATATGCCGTGGGACTCCACACCTTATTTATCAAAGGGGAGACCATGATGATGGCTGAAGACGACAAGAGTTCCATGATGACTGTCAAGAGAAGGAAAGCTCCAGAAGAAGAAGAAGAAGACTTGGAAGACTTATGCTTATCTTTGACTCGTCTGTTCTCAAGTGGGGAAGAGCACCAGGAACCACTCAAGGGCAGACCAATATTGGATCATCTGGTTGAGCATACCACCCAAGTCAAAACCATTCCACGAGGCCCAAATACAACAATGCCATGTTTAAACCTCGTGCCGTTGTTTCTAGATCTTTTGGATGGGCTTCAGGGCCCACTTACCCACGTTGGGCCCATGAGCCCTCTTCAACCTTCCACTCTTACTGGGCCTGCTTGCCCATTTGCTTCCCTCATCAACTTCAAAACTGAGGGCTTTTCTCAACATGGGCTCACATGCCCATTTATTTCTGAAATCGGGTCCGCGTACCCGTTTACTGTTTTCATCAATTTTGGACCCATGTGTCCATTTTCTATTACCATCGGGCCCGCGAGCCCCTTTTTCCCTTTTATTCTTAAGTTTTTCTCTCTGGTAATTTAGTCAGTTTCTAGCAAGTCTCGAGTCACTCAGACTCATTCTATCTTTTTACTTGAAATTTCCAAAACGTCTTCTCTGAAATTCACATTTCCATTGAGGAGACGTCTCTACTCATCCCAGAGGGTACTCCCAATCAGGGATCCCCCTTTTCTGAATCATTGATCGATTTGCTCGATCCTCCCTCCACTGTAAATACCACCTTTCCAGCTTTATCTTCAGTAGGTCAAGTTAGGTTAGGAAATAGGAAAGTCAGAGGTAAAGGAGTTCCAAACATATATTTGCAACAATTGGCATAGAAATGTGTATAGTCTCGACTGATCGGTTAGGGCGATGGCAGAGTTTCTTATCCCAATTTGATATCACTTATGTCCCACAGAAGGCAATCAAGGGTTATGCTATTGCTGAACACCTTGCCCGTCATCCCATACCCGTCTTTGACCCAGTCCGGTCGGAGTTCCCGGATGACGAACTAATGTCAGTCCGTTCTTCCAATGTTTGGACATTATATTTTGACGGGGCTCTGAACTCTCATGGTAGAGGGATAGGTATTGTCCTTCTGTCACCTGAAGGTGTCACCATTCCACAGGCTTTTCAGCTTAACTTTCCAGCAACCAACAACATAGCTGAGTATGAAGCCTTGCTGGCCGGACGGGAGGCCGCTCATTTCCATGGTGCCACCGAACTGAGGGTGATAGGTGATAGTCAATTGATCCTACGCCAAGTCCTATCCAAGTATCGAACTTCTCACCCAAACCTCAAACCCTACCAGGTGCTCACCACCTGCTACATCAAGCTATTCTTCAAACTCACCTTTGTTCATGTCCCCCGCTCTCAGAATATCCTCGCCGATGCCTTAGCTTCACTAGCTTCATCTCTATCTGTCCCGCTAGGCAGGCAAGTGCGAACTATCCACATCTGTAAGAGAACAATTCCAGCAATTGAGGATGGATGTTTTCTAAAAGTTAAGGAGAGGTTCAACAGAAAGGAATACTTAGAACATAAGGAATAAATGTCCTTGATTGAGTTTGAAGAATTAGAAGAAGGTGAGAGACCTTGGTATGACGAGATTGCGAGGTATTGCCAAGATCAGTCATATCCGCCTGGATCAACCACCAAGGAAAAGAAGGCAATCAGAAGAGTATCCCAGAGGTATACAATCCTAGGAGGAGTGCTCTATAAGAGAAGCCTAAGTGGAATCTTACTTAGGTGTCTTGATGAAGAAGAAGTTGAGTTGGTGCTGAAGGAAGCACATTCTGGAGTTTGTAGTGGTCATGTGAATGCCCAAGCCCTTGCTAAGAAAATCATCCGACAAGGGTATTATTGGCCAACTCTAGAAGAAGACTGCTCCATCTTTGTCCGGCATTGCCATTCATGTCAACTCCATGCCGACAAGATTCACTCTCCCGCATCTTCCCTTCATCCAATTCATGCCCCATGGCCTTTCGCCATGTGGGCTTTTGATATCATTGGCCCCTTGAGTGACCTCAACTCCGAAATGCGCTCAAAATCATTCATTCTGATGGCAACGGAGTACTTCACAAAATGGGCTGAAGCGGAAGCATTCGTGGAGATTAAAGCATCAACAGTCTGCTCCTTCATCAAGCGCAACATCCTGGCAAGGTTCGGGATCCCCAGCGACATCGTCACCGATAATGGGCCACAATTTCTTTCTCAAGATCTGCGTGATCTTTGCAACAGTATTACATTTCATTGCATCATTCATCACCATACTATCCTCAAGGCAATGGTCAAGCAGAAGCCACTAATAAAACCTTAATCAAAATCATCAAGAAATCTTGTAAGTCTAGCAAGTTTGCCGACTGGCCTGATAAGCTTGTACATGCTCTATGGGCTTATCGTACTTCTGTAAGGACTCCCACTGGACAAACCCCGTATGCTTTGGCATATGGGATGGAAGCAATGGTCCCTTATGAAGTATTACTTCCATCTCTCAGAGTTCAGCTCGACAGGCATATTCCAGTTGATGAGAGACGAGAATCTCTCCTTGCACAGCTTGAACTCTTGGATGAAAGAAGGCTAGCCGCCGCCGAGCATGCCCGGACTTATCAGAATAGACTCAAAAGGTTTTATCAAAAGAGGGTGGTCAAGAGAAAATTCGAGATCGGTGAGATGGTAGTCAAACGCATATTCGTTAAGCCAGGGGGTCCCGCTCCAAGTTGCAACCTAACTGGGAAGGGCCTTTTGTAATCACTGAAAAGTATCCAGGTAATGCATATGAATTGACTAATGCAGATGGAGAAAAATTAAATCATCCTTGGAATGGAGTTTACCTCAAAAAGTACTTTCCATAAAAATGGAGAAATCACTGGTATAACCTCAAGTCATCGATCCTAGGTTGTTCGTGAGAAGTCAAGGGTAGATACCATCCTACACACACAACACTTCCCGATCCTAGAATCCACACAACCCGACACTTGCGAAAGGCAAGGCAGAAATCTAGAAATGGAAGGAGTACCCTTACCCTATTCTCTTCTACTCGGTCCAAGATAGGGAGAGAAGATTAGAGAGGGGTAGTATCGAAAACACTCGCCACTCTAGTAGGAGGCCGTCTCAGAGGGTACAAAAGGGTGCCAAAAGATGGGCAATGAACCCCTCAGGTTAGAAAAAAAAATGATCAACCTGTCTGAATGAGTACCCAGAATGATAGTCAAGGCAAAAGGCACTAAAAGATGGGCAATGTCCCCACGGGTCAAAAACCTGTCCAAATATGTGCCACATAGAAAAGAGCAAAAAAAGGAAGAAAAACTCAAAGCGGCCGAACCCCAATGGGTAATTTGAGTGAGAGTAGAGAAATCCCTCTCAACATCTTCAAACCCTATCAAGGACTTCCTCTATACTCTTCCTCCTTAAACCCTAGGGAAGGGTAAACCGACCAAATCCAGGTGGAATCCAAGCCAATCAAAGGAAGAAGGTTAGAAGGATTCTAGGTAGGGAACTTTATTTTTGCACGTGGCATCTACCACTTGAGTCTTGACAAACCCCAAAGACCGATGACTTGTCTCAAATACTAGCATTTTCTCCACAAAAAAAGGAATATTTCAAAAATCCAAAAAAATGCATATTTCAAAAAAAAATCCAAAAAAAATTGAATACTTTTGAAAATACAAAAAATTTGATTGTTTTCAAAAAAAAAAATAAAATATTTGCTCAATCATGATCATTGCCTTAGTTGCATCCATGTTTATTTGAGTGTCATGCATATTTCCATTTCTGCATTGCATATCCATTTTTTTACTTTAATTACCTTGTTAAGAAGGCTCTTCCCATTTACCTAAGTCAAAGTTGACCATAAGGGGCAAAGGGATGAGTCCTGATGAAGATCTAATCTCCTTCTGTCAAGTGTTACAGGCATTTCAATACAGGAGAGGAGAGGATTCACACCACAGCAGGTAAGTTCTCTTAACCCTTACCCCTATTTCATTTAAGTCATTTGTTTTATTCCACCTTGTTAAGAAGGCTCCTCCCTTTGACTCAAAATCAAGGCATACGATATACAGGCAAAGGGATGAGTAATGATAAAAATTTAATCATTTTCATTAAGTATTTACAGGAGCTGAAGAAGCAAAAGAGAAGGGTGATCAGATAGAATTTTTTCTGAAAAAAAAAAAAATTTGGCCTCAGGGCGCATGTGCCCTCATCTGGGGGCACATGGCCAGGTGCCCCCGATCGGGGGCACATGGACAAAAAATTCAAAAAAATCAGAAAAATCTCAATAATTCAGAAATTGTCTATAATGTTAAAAATGACATTTTTGATAAAGGAACCATCATAAAAAACTTTGTTTTGACCTAAAAATGATGGTTTTAATAGTAAAATCTTTTAGTTGATCATTTCATGAACAATCTGCTTTATATGACAATTCTGTCTGTTGGGTACTAACCAGAAATGTGCAGGCAATCTTTTAAGTCCTAATAGGTGAATTGGTGAGATCAATGTTCCCCAAGGAACGTCATGCCAACCTTGCAGCGAAAAGGAAGCACCACCCAGCTGAACATTCTTATGGTGTTGTATTCCGTCAGAAGGCAAGACAAGGATGGATCAGAGATGCTGATGAATCAGGCGGTCGATACAAGTTGATAGACCACGCTTGAAGACTTCACTCAGCTTCGTATCAATCTCACATCACATCATCACCATCACTTCATTTTTGTACTTCACATCACTCCTACTATCTGTCACTTAGCTATGCTAGGTCCACTTTATACATATTATATGCATTAATGTTGAAGACCTTGAGAGTGAAGATGACTGGGCCCGAGGTCCCCTTCAACAAAATCTACGACGGCTTGGTCATTTCTTCACACTCACGGATAAGCCAAAATTGAACATTGGAGGGACGATGGTTCCTAATCGGGTGTCTTGACCTCCAATAGACAATCTATATCTTCAACTATCTTCTACATAATTTTCTATGTTTGCATATCCATCTCCTTTTCTTTCGTCATCATTACCAATTCTATTTCATTATGTTTTTTCTTTCTTTTATTTCATCATGTTTTATTCTTTCTTTTATCCCTTTATGTTTTATTCCTTTCTTTTTGTTCCACCATGTTTTATTCTATCATTTCTTTTATCCCACCGTGTCTTTTATCCCACCCCACCGTGGCAATTGTCATCCCATTGCTATTCTTATTTACCATCATACTATGTTAGTCCCACCATTATATTTCAATCCCACTATGGCTTAAATCTGTCTTGTCGTTTTCCGAATGCTTTATTTTCTGCTAGAGCGTGATTCATGGTTTTCACGATACCTGAGCAATTTTGCTATGCTTAAACGAACCCTTCAAGAATTTGAGATTATTCCAATCAGAATTAAACTGAGTATTTTGGTGAAACTTGAATGAGCTTGAGATTCCAAATATGATGGATTGGTATTCTTTTCATTTTAAGATCAACTTCTCTTTTACAAACTTTAGCCCATCACAGTACAAGAACACCGCAAAGTTTGGGTTGCTGGCTGATGATGAACCTACGAATTCGAGGACTCCTCACCACGCTGAGGGTTGGCTACATCCTTTTATCCTTTATCATTTACTTTTTCATCTCTCGTGCCAAGGGCATGTCTTTTACCAGTCAATTATATGAGGTTTTGATAGAACATGAAAGCGATCTAGAATACTCGAGAGAGATTCATTTCTTGGATCGGGTAGATAAGCGTGTCTATATCTACACCTTGATGCCACCTTTTCAGTCCATCACCATTCCATTCCGCTACGTTCATCTACATTCACTTACAGTTCACTACGAATCATTCCGCTTCATTACATGCCACTCCCTTACAAAGCCGACATCAAGGCGAGGCAAGCTGTAGACACGCCAAATTCGCCTAATTCATAGCATAAAACTCATGTTTTATAGCGTAACATGCATGATTGATCATATGATGATTCCGGGTCTTTTTAAGTTGATTTGGAGCTTCGTTGAACGAAATCGGATGTTTTCCGACGTTTTCCGCAAAAAGCCGTAATTTTCGAGCGAAAGCTGCACGTAAATCGTGTGAACACGGAAATTGGCTGAACGACCAATGCCTAATGATCATCCATTGAAGGTTATGGTCATATTCACACTCCGGACAAGTTTTGTTGCATTCCGTGCCTTTCCGGTTTGCCGTCGGAGTCATTTTGACCTGTATCGGATCTTCTGTTCACTGCCCTAACTTACGGACAAAATTCTGAAGTTTTGTAGGGTGTGATGGGTGATCCGATGCTATAGAAAGCTTCTTCGGCCTGTTATCTTTCCAACGCAACAAACGGCGTCGAATTCCAAGGAAAGGAGTGTTCACAATGGCTTCCGGAAGAAGGACGCGCGAAACCAGTCCCATGCGCCCGGGTTCCTGGTCACATGCTCCCGGGACCCAGGGCACATGGCCATGCGCCCTACCAGTGAGGCACGTGGCCTTGTGCCCTCACTTGAGGGCACATGCGCCCCACCTTTGAGGCACGAGGGACCCAGTTTTTCACCGGGACTCTACCACTGAACCGCCGACTGGATAATCCCTATTTTTTCGAAGTTTGTGCCCATGCGCCCCCCCTGGGGGGCGCATGCGCCCTTCAGTGGGGCGCATGTGCCCAGCACCAGGGCGCATGCGCCCAGGGGTGGGGCGCATAGACCCTATTTTTTAGCTCCGATAAGACCGCCTGTTCTCCTATAAATGGACTCTGATTCTGGTCATTCCAAAGGCATGAGCACGACCCCCCATGCATCTCAAGACATCCTAGAACCCACCTGCATCGATTTTGTGATTTTTAGAGAGAGAATTTCAAGGTTTTAGAGAGAGAAAATTCGGTTCAAGAGAGAGGAAGGCTGTTCTACAGGTGATCTGCCAAGTCTCTCTTGTTCGGCATATACAGCTTTTTGTGGACGTCTTCTGCGAGAGCTCTCTTCATCAAAGTTCTTCCTCTCTAAGTTTTATTTAGTTTAAAATCGACGGCACTCAATTCGGAGGTCAGGGCTGGTCGTGACGAGTGCATAAGAAAAGTCGCGCCTGGCAGATCCTTCACTGCTACTCGGCTTTTTCGACAACACAGATTTGGCCATATCTTTCTCTATTCAACTCAGAATCTTTATGTTCTTTTTCCTATATCTTTTTTTAGTGATTATCCATCCACCTATTATTTTTTTACATTTTTTTGCATTACTTTTACTCTGTTAATCCGAAAATAAAAAAGGGGTTAGAGATAACCCGAATCCGGTCAGTTTCTAGTCAATTGTGTTTTATGTCATTCTCTTTACATATACTCCACTTTGTCTAGTTCTAATTGTCTATTTCACTTGTTTATTTGTCTAGTTGCACAGAATATCAAGCACCCACACGTTGAGTACTCTTCTTCATCGGCCGGCCGAAGAAGGAGAAGCTTAAACTCACACTCTTCACGCTAAGGTACACACGGTCATTTTAATTCTATAAATCGGAACCCACGGTTCCTGGCGACCACATTTATTTATTCTCACCCTCCTCCCACATGACCCGAACCGTCTCTTTGGTGATCAAGCGACGCCAAGGGATGAAAGTTCGGGGATCAATGTGAGTGTGGGACCGAGGTGAGATTTGCTTTCCGAGCTTTATTCCTTTCTTTCCTCATCCCCTCTTGAGGTGACGATCTGGATTCACGGACTTCCCTGAAAAGGAGAGGACCCCGTCGAATTTTCAGAGTCGACAGCAGGCCCCATTTAATAGCATAACCAACTTAATTAACCAAGCAATCAAAAGCAAAGCATATTTAAGTCCATGATCACCTCCATACACACACCAACATTCATCACATGAACATAGAGCGCATACGTGATAATTATATGAGATATATCATATATACCATCATAAAATTATATACTGTAATTTTGAAATTCCAAATTTTATGCTTGTCGAATTTTCATAAAATAAATAACATGAAATGCACATATAAACAATTTACATGCATAAGACAAGCAATATAAAATATTCAGATGATTCATGCTTTTCCAAAATTTATCAGAGCATTAAATTAATGTCCAAATCATAATTCTTTAAAATCATATTTTTAAGAATTTATTTGAACACTAATTTAATCAATAAAGATTTTAAAATTATTTATAAAATGATTCTATAGCAACCAAAGTCCAAAACTATTTAACAGGTTCATAAACATTTTAAAAACCTATTAAATAATTTCTCAGAACTTATATAATCATTAATTTCATTAATTTTGATCTTAAAACAATTTTAAAATCAAAATAGTAGAATTCAATGACAAAATAGTAAAACTTTATTTAATAAGTCATTAAACACTTTAATAACTCATTAAATACATTCTACAATTTTTCAGATTTTTTCTAGAATTTTATGGCAATGTTTCGGATCAAAAATGAATTTTAAACATTTTAAAAACATTTTAAAACGAATTAAATGGCGGCACAGTGCGCCGACCAGTTGGCGCCGGCCACGGCACCGGCGGGCGCGACGCGGCGATGCCATGTACCTCCGCGGGTGCGCCGAGGAGCCAGTCGCCGCGCGCCATGCGCCGAGCGCCCGCGTGCGCCACTGCGCACCTCCTGCGCCAATCGCGGCGCGGCCACGTACCCCGTCCGGGGCAGCTGCCCTTCCGCCACGTACCCCCCCCCACGCGGCTGAGTCCGGATCCAATCCGGACTCGTCTCCTCTGCCTGATAAGGGCGGGGCGACACTGTAGCAACCGAAATCCCTAGAAAAGTGCCGACTTTCGGGCCTTATTTGGGGGGTCAAACGGAGTCCAAAAATCCGAAAAATATGCGTTGGAATCCTTAAAGAATAAGAATTCTATTTATATAATTTTCATCTCATGAAAAATTCTATCCAACACGCAGTTTCTGGAGGAAGTTGCCACGGCCGCAATTAAACCAAACCGCAAATACCTCTCAAATCTGGCACCTCCAAGGGCCGTTGAGTGTCCAATAACTTATGGAAACTCTAGAAAACATAATTTCCTATATTCCTACATCATTAGACAGAGGTATTTAAGTCCAAATAGGTAAGTTCATCAACTCCCCTAATTTCGGCCGGATTTTCGGATATGATCATCTTAGCAACTTTCCGAACTCATTCCGGACTCTCCGGATGGGCAAAATTTATGAGGTTTGCGGAATTGGAAAGATCTCATCCACGAGAATCCAATGAAACTAACGACACACAGTTTCGTATCTTATACGAACTGTGGTAATCAAATCAAAACAGCTCTGTATACAGTTTCTGTAAAGCAAGAAATCATATGAAATCAAGCCAATTTCGATTCAACTTCGACCAAGGCTTCAACCAGGCTCTGATACCACTGTAAGGAATCAATACATGACAGTGGAAAAAATTTGATTCCATAAAATCATGATCTTTGCCTTGATCGATGCCGAACGAGTAAAACCGGGAACCGAATATGAAGTAGAACGAGAGTACCTCATGGGATTTCTCAAATCCCTCACCATGGATGAAGAGAGGACATTCCTCCTTGCTTAAAAACCGTTCAAGTGTCCGGTCTCTAGCGGTATCCACATGATCTGCTTCAATAGACGAGTTCTCTCTTCCTACGGGCCTCCAGAAACCTTCCAGATCCAAGCTTGACCATGGGAGATCACCTTCTAGAGGAGAGAGGAGGGAGAGAGGAGGCTTGGGACGTTCTCCATACCTATGGCTTGTTAGGGTTTGGCTTCATAAGCCATTTATATATAGAAGATGGAATTTTTCACGAAAACCCAAAACCTCTATAAAATTGCGTCCATGCCCTCATCTTATTGACCAGATCTATTGTGTGTGACCCACTAGGCCCAATAGTCAATTTGGTTGAAGCCTTAATTAATTTAAAAGAACAATTCCTTTAAATTAAATCAAAACCGTTATCCGATAATGCTTTTACGGCTTTCTGATCATAAAGGGTACAAGCCACATCCTATGATCCCAAATGACTTTGGGGAGTTAAATAACATCCATTGAGCCTTTCCATCATCAATTACCACACAGATTTAAATCCTCGTTCATACAATGTCCCGGTCGGTCAGGGGTTCGGCACTAACTGTCAACCCCTAAATCTTCTAACACTATGAAATCTTGTACTCATGAATGGATCAACTGGAAAAATCCTTTTCCAATTATCCTATCTACCTTGGCCAATGATTTAGAGTACTATCCATAGGACATTCTCTCTCTCCTACCGAGAGTGAACGATCCCCTATTGTCCGCTCAATTGCCTCTACCAGGTTTCCCATATACCCAATCCATTAACTATATAGGACCACAATACTAAGTGATCCATCAGTCAATAGTCAAAGTACATAGTACGCCTGGCAAGACATCTTTGGCGACTCAGGTCAAAGATCCAACCGTGCTATTGAGATGTAAGAATAACCTGATAGACAGTTCGGTAAGATACCAATCAGGTTTTCCTGTATTGGTCAGTTCAGTGAACTCATTCCACTAATGAGCACCTGTGTGTGTATCTCAGTGTCCCCACACTGATGACCAATGAGATCAGTCATTCTCATCATTCTCTATCAAAAAATCTCAAGGATCCTATGACTAGGAACATTTAAATCACATACCTCTAGATGATCGATCTCATTATCATGATCTCATCATGATTCAATCATCATTGCATGTGATTAAGGACTTCATTACGATATACGCTTCTAATAAAAGCTAGTAACGAAGTTTTGCCTATTTAATTGAATGAGATATTCCTAGAAATGTCGAATCATATCATATATGATTGGCTTGTAGGGCATACATTTCTATCAGTGGCATCCCGACACTCATACGTTCGTGTTCAGCAGCTTTGAGTGTATGGTTCTTCTTGAAGAGGCGGAGCTCCTTCTTGGCCTCCCTCAGACTAAGAAGGGAGAAACCGAAGGTATGTTCATCCCTTCAAGACCCCTCTCTTGCTTGGAATTCTTGCAAGATTTTATCGAGGCTCGGCAGATCAGCACCTTGTTGGCCGGCAAGCAAATTAGTGTTCCCAAGTTGGCGGCCTGGACAGTTTCTCTTTTGACGGCTCCTGGTCTGGACGAGGAACGGATTCTACGCGGTGCAAAGGGTTTCGTGGCTTGCCTTGCCGCGGTGTTCTTGTTTACTGCGGAGGATGGTTTCCTGGAGGTTGATCAGCTTTCGTGCATCCGCGGCATCTGGAGTGGTGCACGGTTGGGGCCTTCACTTTTCGGCTTCTTGTACTGCGGACTGTCCGCAACTTGTGTGGGTTGTCCTTCCTTCGGCAGTGCGCTTATACTGGCTTGTTGGGCCGATCTCCACTTCAAGTTTGATCCAGCAGGCGAGGTGGCCACCAGGTCGCAGCTCTTCCGCCGTAGCCCCTTGTTCCCATATGCTGATGCACTTGGCTTCGGCGAGAGAGTTGCCAACAGGTGTGCATCGGTGAAGAAGAGGCCAGAGTGGTGTGCTCACTTTACCTCCATGAACCGTTCCAGCTTCTTGCACTCTTCTGTTGCCCTGATGCAGAAGGACTTCCAGGTGTGCTTTATGCCCGGTGTTGATCTCCGCTTGGTTACCGGTTCGGCCTTTGTGCTATACAACGCCCATCGTTGCCATTCTCAGATCTGCTTGCCTCGGTTTGAGTTGCCCAAGCTATCCCACCTGCAACCTATCAAAGGCAGGCAACTTGGCTTTGCGGATGACGAGGAGGAGGCGATCTCAACCATTGCCTTGTGGGAGACGATTTGGGTGTGCCGCCCAGGCCTCCTGATTGAGGAGGACCCAGATCGGAAGCGCCGCTACATCTCCATGTTGAAGTTTTTTCTTGCTTGAGGGTCTTCTTTTCCTGCTTTAACTTGTCAGACATGTTGTTTTTATTTTGAATAAACAACAAATTTTTTATAGCAAGTTTGAGTGAAAATTCAATATATATTTACCTTGTTTCAAAAAAATGCAAGACAGATGTTGAAAATTATGATAAATATGCCTTGTTATTTTTAAACACCTTGAATATTTTTTAATATGAAACAAGATATTTTTGAAAGGTTTTAACATGCCTTTTCTCTTTAGATAATTTTTCAGAGCAAACCGTGAGTCTGATGAATTTTCTTTCGGTGACTCCTTGATCGGCTCGATTTTCTGAACAACTTGGCGCTTTCTGAAATTTTCGCCATTTTTATCAACTTTGGTCTTGAAAGATACATTTTTAGCCATTTCTGACTAATAAATGCATAGAATTTTTTTCTGACCCCTGAAAAATGTTAGCTAGTGATGATAAAAAGCATGAATATGTCTAGCTAATTTAGGAACTGAGACATTCAAAGTTATGTGAAAAGAGAGATTTTTGGTGAGAATTTAAAGAGAATTTTTCTTCACAAAATTATTTTGAGCAAACCGTGCATCAGATCAGGATTCTTTCGGTGGCGTTGCAATCAGCTCGATATTTTGTGAACCTTGGATGATATTTTAAAATTTCTCCCATTTTCACATTTTTACTCTCTATAAATACCCCTTGAAGGTAAGAATATCTCATTTCCACCTGTACACCATCTCTCCTTGCGCCAGAAGCTCCAGATCTCCAACTCAGATTCGGAGTCTGAAACTCCATCAAAGGTTAGTACCCCTGTTACAAAAGATGTAGATCGAGTTATGCTCTTCGATTTGGTTTATGTTTCACGCGATTTCGAGTTGATTTGACAAAGATATCGCGAAAATAAGGATCGAGCAGGTAAGAGAGTGCGGTCAACACAGAGCATTGACTGCGCCCTCGGACCGGGGGCGCGCAGACCGTGTCCCTGGTTTGGGGACGCGCAGACCACGCCCCCAAGAGGTGGGCGCAGTCTGCGCGCCCTCTCTCTCTTCACCGGATAGGGGCGCGCAGAGCACGCCCCTATTATGAGGGCGCGCTCAGCGCGCCCTCCCTCTCCAAAGGAGGGAAGGGCGCGTTCAACTGATTTTTTTTATGAATGAAATAAATAAAAAAAGTATATAACAATGTTTGATATCAACTTCCCTTTTGGCACAGATGCCGAGACGTGTTCGCCGCCACGACTCTGATTCCGAGGAGCCCGAGCTCCCGGCTGGCCGAGAGGTACATTTTCTTTTTCCTGCACTTAGTGATTAGCTCCTTTGCATTTTGTCAATAAAAATTGAGTTAACTAATGAAATGAATTTCTTGCAGGCCCGGATAAAATCCCGGATCTCGTGGGACCTGGTGCATGCTGCCTACCTCGGCCTACCGGACTTCCAGCAGGTTCGGTTAGAGGAGATGGGGTTTGGGCCCATCCTCCGGGTGACTACATTTTGGGAGGACCTACCACTGGTGTAGGTCCTCCGCGAGTCTTGGGACCCAGACTCCTTTGTGTTTTTGTTCCCATGGGGGCACATGGTGCCCTCCTTAGAGGATGTTGCACACATCATCGGTCTTCGTGTTTATGGTAGGCCGGTGGTGTGTGCCACCTCTTCTGACTATTCACGGGAGTTCCGGGCGCTCTTCGCATATGAGCCCGAGTTCGACCCGGAGGATGGCCTACGCACCATCGCCAGACTAGAGGCTGGTGAGATGGTAGGCTTGGTGGATGTCGAGGGTGTCCGTGGCGAGAGCCAGGATGGCTTTTTCTGCCGAAAGGTCGGCCAGGCTGCAGCGGCATTTACCTGGTTACCTGGCTCCTTGGAGGCGGACGTAGACCTGCGCCGCTTCCTCCTCTTCTTCTTTGAACGCCTTCTATTGGGTTCGAAGACGGACCGCATCCATCTGCGTTTCCTCCCTTTGCTTGCTGACCTGGAGCAGGTTGGCACGTACGCGTGGGGGGCAGCGATGCTCGCCCATCTGTTCTGTGGCCTCCAGCCTGAGGCAGGCTCCGTTTCGGTTGCCGGCTTCTCTCCTTTTCTCCAGGTGACTTTTAGCAGCTTTCCTTTCCTGTACACTTGTATTGCTCTGCTTTGTTCTGATGAGGTGTGCCTTTTACAGGTCTGGAGCTATCTCTACTTCCCCTTGGATCGGGCACAACAGTCCTACCCTGACCTCCTCCCTCTAATGGCTCGCTAGGAGCCCATCTGCCCTACTGGGGGCCATCGCAGCCAGCTAGCTTCAATTCGTACACATATTCTCCGATTCCCACACACTGAGGTATGTCTTTCAATTTTGTGTATAGATATTCTCCTGTTGAAATAATAATCATGATTTTGCTTCCCACAGGTGTGTTGGAGGCCATATCTCATGACCGACGACCATCTCCAGCCCTGGATTGCCCACGCTGGTCGTGTCTTCGGCCGCGATCTTCACCTTATGTGCGTCAATGAGCTGGCGCCACTGTGGCTTCGATTCTCGGCACACGCCCTCGGTCTGGAGCAAGACTGGTTGGAGCCTCCTCCTCCTCTTCCCCTAGTTGGTGCCCATCCCCGGCGCCTACTCCTCCCCATGGACTAGGCAGAGAGGTACCACGCCTCGATCACTTTGTGGTATGAAGGCGGCGAGGTAGTTATTGGTTGGACAGAGGACAGTCGAGACTACCTTCGCTGATACGCGGAGGCGTACGGCCACCTATTTGTTCTAGAGGGTCAGGTAAATGCTTCTTTCTTTCTTTCAATTCTGTGTTGTTGTTCTTTTCTGACCTTCGTGCCATTTCAGGAGGCTCGGGCTCTACTACTACGCTAACAACTAGAGATTGTTGA
Source organism: Cryptocoryne crispatula var. balansae (assembly GCA_036172225.1). Classification (NCBI taxonomy): domain Eukaryota; kingdom Viridiplantae; phylum Streptophyta; class Magnoliopsida; order Alismatales; family Araceae; genus Cryptocoryne; species Cryptocoryne crispatula. The sequence continues at coordinate 19,495,542 of CM069924.1, forward strand.
TCTTCAACAGGAGGTGGCCACTCTTCGTGGCATGCTGGAGACTGAGGTAGACACTGCCTCTGACCTTCATTTGTAATTTCGATATATGCTTGCCTTGCTCTGATGTGTTTTTCTTCTGTTCACAGTGGAAGGCTCGTGCTGAGGGTTCACCTCCTTCTCTGTCGAGGGAAGAGGTGGCTGAGCTCCTCCAGCGTCTTAGTGAGGCGAGAGAGGCCCTAACGACCAAGGAGGCAGAGGTATCTTTCATTGTTCTCTATTCTGGTTGTTGACTATTCTTGGTTCATATCCTTCCTCTTCTTCCAGGTTGCCGAGCTTCAGAGTAGCTTGTCCTCCCGTATCCAGTCCTTGGAGTCTGAGGTGGAGACATTGCGGTCTGCCCCAGACGATCTTCGTTCCCAGATGATCATTTCGGATCTCCGTCTTCAGCATGAGTGAGCCATGCGCGAGATGGAGTGCCAGCACAGCCAGGCCATGCGATCTTTGGAGTAGATGCACCTGCAGACACAGGTTCGTTTGTCGGCAGCAGAGGCGACATTGCAGGTTTACCGTTAGGGCATCCCTCCACAGTCGAGCCAGAGTCGTACCCACCAGAGCAGCTCCCATCGGAGTGGTTCACACCGGAGTGGTGGCGCCACTTGCAGCCGGGGTCACCACGGGCAGAGCCAACAGGGACAGAGTGGCCAGAGCCAGAGCCATGAGCACGGTGCTTCTGCGTTTTTGGCCACTTCTCCAGAGCGTCGCCGCAATGAGGCGGCCGCAACAGCTTTGGCGAACACGGCTACCATGCCTCCTCCACGTGGTCATTCTCCTGGAGAGGGTAGCAGCAGGCACTGATTTCTATAGTAGGCTTAGCTTTTCTGATGTTGTAGCTACTTTTCTTCTTTATTGTAGCACTTAATGGCGTAATCAGATCTTCATCTGTTTACTTTAGTGTTTGTTTGATCTGCTTGACATCGCTCAAAAGGGTAGTTAGTATCACATTTCGGCTTAGCCCCTTGCAAGTTTGTCAAGGGGTGAAGCCTTCTAAGGGATGGAAAATAATAAAAGTAAATGGTAGATGTAGGGTTAAGAGACATACCTGTTGGCGAGATTCTCACCCCTCCTTGACTTGTGTTTCTTTTCTGAAATACTTAATAGAAGGGTTAAATCTGCTCTATGGCTTACCCCCTTGCCTATTGTCATCTTGCCTTGCTTACATGTCAAGGGGAGTAGCCTTATTAACAAGGTAATATGAACAAAATGACTGAAAATGAATAAGATAAGGGTTAAGAAAGCTTACCTGCTATGGTGAGAGTCACACCCTTCTTGATCATAGCATCCTGAAACACTTGATAAAAAGGGATTAAATCTTCACCATGACTCATCTCTTTGCCTATTGCTGTCTGCCTTGACTTAGGTCAAAGAGAGGAGCCTTCTTAACAAGGTGTAATGACCGAAATGAAATGGTTAAGAGAACTTACCTGTCGTTGAGAGAACCTTCTCCTCTTATTTTAAAGTCCCTGAAAACACTTGATAAAAGAGGATCAGATCTTCACAACGACTCATCCCTTTGCCTGTTATGGCCAACTTTGACTTAGGTCAAAGGGAGGAGCCCTCTTAATGGGGTGATAATGAAGATAAATATGTAATGCAGAAATGAAACATGCAAGACATAAGAATAAATATGAATGCTAGCAAAGACAAAAAAACCAAGGTTATGCCAAGTTAAATGATGCATTTCAGAAAATATTCATTTTTTTATTTTTGAAAATATTCAAATTTTTTTTGGATTTTTGAAAATATCCATTTTTTTGGATTTTTGAAAATATTCATTTTTTTGTATTTTTAAAAATATTCATTTTTTTTATTTTTGTGAAGAATGTGCCGGTATTGAAACAATTCATCGATCTTTGAGTGTTAATCGAGATTCAAGCGATAAACACCACGTGAAAATAAGGTTCTCTACCTAGAATCTTTCTTGCCCTCTTCTCTTCATCGGTTTGGATTCCCCCTGAGTTTAGATAGTTTAGCCTACCCTAGGGTTTTAAGATGGAAGAATAATAAAGGAAGTCTTTGATAGGATTCGGGGGTGTTGAGGAGGGTTTCTCTACTCATGCCCAAACTGCCCGTTGGGTTCGGTCTCTTCGGGTTTTTTTCTACATGTGGCACTTACTTAGACAAGTCTTTGACCTGTGGAGTCATTGCCCATATTTTGGTGCCTTTTCTTCATTTTCTATTCTTCCGGGTACTCATTCAGACAGGCCCATACTTGTTTAAACCTGTGGGGTTCATTGCCCATCTTTTGGCACCCTTTTGCACCCTATGAGACGGCCTCCTACTAAGGCGGCGGGCATTTTCGATACTATCCTCCTCTAGTCTCCTTCACCTATTTCGGACCGAATAGAAGAGAATAGGGTAAGGTTTCCTTTCTGCCTTCAGGGTTTTGCCTTGCCTCTCTCGAGTGTTGGGCTATCTAGATTCTGGGATCGGGAGGTGTTGTGTGTGTGGGGTGATGCCTACCCTTGACTTCTAGCTAACACCCTTGGATTGGTGACTTGATATCATACCATAAATTCTCCATTTTCTTCTCTAAGGAAAATATTTTTGGAGGTAAATGCCGTTCCATGGATGGTTCAATTTTTCTCCATCAGCATTGGTTAGCTCATATGCATTGCCTGGATATTTTTCAGTTATAACAAAAGGCCCTTCCCAGTTAGGTTGCAACTTGGAGCGGGGACCACCCGGCTTAAGGAATATGCGTTTGACTACCATCTCACCGATTTCGAACTTTCTCTCTACCACCCTCTTTTGATAAAATCTTTTCAATCGGTTTTGATAAGTCCGGGCATACTCGGAGGCGGCCAACCTTTTTTCATCTAGGAGTTCAAGTTGTGCAAGGAAGATTCTCGCCTCTCATCAACAGGGATGTCCCTATCGAGTTGAACTCGGAGTGATGGAAGGAGTACTTCGTACGGGACCACTACTTCCATTCCATATGCGAGAGCATACGGGGTTTGACCAGTGGGGGTCCGTACAGAAGTACGATAAGCCCATAGGGCATCTACAAGCTTATCTGGCCAGTCTGCGAACTTGCTAGACTTACAGGTTTTCTTAATGATTTTAATCAAAGTTTTGTTGGTGGCTTCTTCTTGACCATTGCCTTGTGGGTAATAAGGAGATGAATGATGCAATGCAATGCGGTACCTATTGCAAAGATTACGCAGATCTTGAGAGAGAAATTGCGGTCCGTTGTCGGTGATAATGTCATTGGGTATCCCGAACCAGGCGATGATGTTGCGTTTGATGAAGGAACACAGTGTTGATGCCTTGATCTCCACGAACGCTTCCGCTTCTGCCCACTTGGTGAAGTACTCTGTTGCCGTCAGGATGAACGATTTGAAACGGATTTCAGAGTTAAGATCACTTAGAGGGCCAATGATATCGAAAGCCCACATGGCAAAGGGCCATGGGGCATGAATTGGATGAAGGGAAGATGCGGGAGAATGGATCTTGTCTTCATGGAGTTGGCAAGAATGACAGTGCCGGACAAAGATGGAGCAATCCTCTTCTAGGGTTGGCCAATAATACCCCTACCTGATGATTTTCTTGGCAAGAGCTTGAGCATTGACATGGCCCCCACAAACCCCGGAATGTGCTTCCTTAAGCACCAATTTTGCCTCTTCTTCATCAACGCATCTAAGCAAGATCCCAGTCAAGCTCCTCTTGTAGAGCACCCCCCTAGGATGGTATACCTCTGGGATACTCTCCTGATGGCCTTCTTTTCTATTGCATTTGATCCAAGTGGATATGTTTGATCTTGGCAATACCTTGCAATCTCATCAAACCAAGGCCTCTCACCCTCATCTAACTCTTCCAACTCGACTAGAGAAATCTCCTCTTTCTACTCTAGATATTCCTTCCTGCCAAATCTCTCCTTGACTTTCAGAAATCGACCATCCTTAATCGCCGGTATCGACCTTCTACGGACATGGATAGTTTGCACCTGTCTACCTAGCGCGACTGACAGAGATGAAGCTAAGGAGGTTAGGGCATCAGCAAGGATGTTCTGAGCTCGAGAAACATGGACAAAAGTGAGTTTGGAAAAGAGTTTGATGTAGCAAGAGGTGAGTTCTTGGTAAGGTTTGAGGTTTGGATGAGAAGTTCGGTATTTGGTTAGGACTTGGCGAAGAATTAGTTGGCTATCACCTATCACCCTCAATTCCATGGCACCATAGAAATGAGCGGCCTCCAACCCGGAAGTCAGCTATATTGTTGGTTGCTGGGAAGTCAAGCTGAAATGCCTGTGGAATGGTGACACCCTCGGGTGATAGAAGGACAATTCCTATTCCCTTACCGTGTGAATTCAGAGCCCCGTCAAAATATAATGTCCAAAGGTGGGAAGATCGGATCAACATTAGTTCGTCATCCAGGAGCTTCGATTGGACCGGGTCAAAGAGGGGTATATGGTGATGGTCTAGATGTTCGGCAATTGCATAGCCCTTAATCGCCTTCTGGGGGACATAGGTGATATCAAACTGGGAAAGGAAGCTCTGCCAACGACCTAACTAATCAGTTAGAACAGTTTTCTCTAGAAGGAATTTGATGGGATTGATGCGGGCAATAAGATTGACCTCATGAGCTAAGAAATAGTGTTTAAGCTTCTGAACTACCCAAACTAGTGTAGCACAGGTCTTCTCCACTACAGTATACTTCTGCTCACATGGATAAAAGATCTTTGACAAGTAGTAAGTTGCCCTCTCTTTCCCTTCTTCATCCACTTGTGCAAGGACTCCCCCAAGAGAATTCTCCAAAACCGAGATATATAGAACTAAGGGCTTGTCAGAGACTGGTGGTCTAAGCACAGGGGGACTAGCCAGGTATCTTTTCAATCCATCGAATGCATCCTGGCACTTCGAATCCCATTTGAACTCGGCCCCCGCCTTGGTCAACTCATAGAAAGGTTTACACCTTTGGGAGTGTTGTGAGATGAACCGGCGGACAAACTGTAGCCTCCCGATTAATCCTCGAAGTTCCTTCATATTTCTTGAAGGAGGCATACCAATGATTGCTTTGGCCTTGTTTGGGTCGATCTCTATGCCCCTTTTGCTCACTATGAACCCCAACAACTTTCCTGAGGATACTCCAAACGTGCATTTCTTTGGGTTCATCTTCAATTTATATTTTCTAGCCCTTTGCAAGACCTTTCTTAACACTTCCGGGTGATCTTCTCGGCTTTTGGACTTAATGACCAGGTCATCCACGTACACCGCTACAAGGGTATGCATCATGTCATGGAAGATAGCCATCATGGCCCTCTGATACGTTGCACCAGCATTCTTCAGTCCAAAGGGCATGACGACATAGCAGTAGGTTCCCCAAGGTGTAGTGAACGAGGTCTTCTCCTAGTCCTCTTCGGCCAACCGGATTTGATTATATCCAGAATAGCCATCCATGAATGATAGCATCTCGAATCCAGCAGTGGTATCAACCAGTACATCAATATGAGGTAGAGGAAAGTCATCTTTAGGACACGCTCGATTCAAGTCCCTGAAGTCTATACAGATCCGAACTCTACCATCCTTCTTCATGACAGGGACTATGTTTGCCACCCATTGTGGATAAAGGACAACCTTAATGAATCTTTCTTGATGTAACATGTCGACCTCTTCTTTCATCTTAAGTGCAACATCAGGGTGGAATCTCTTTAATTTTTGTTTGACCGGGGTAGCTTCAGGTTTCAAAGTTAGACGATGTTCAACTAACGAGTTGTCTAACCCCGGCATGTCTTCGTATGTCCATGCGAATGTGTCCTTATATTCTTCTAGAATTTCAATTAAACTCTATTCCTCAGTGGGAGTGAGGTTTTCACTTAGAAGGATTGTCTTGGGATCTTCCGGTGTTCCAAGATTCAGTTCTTTTGTCGGTTCATCCACCGTGGCTGATGGTTCTTCAAACCTTTTAAGTCCAGATGCATACGCATCAGCCAAGTCCTCAATTCCATCCTCAAAATCATGATCATTTTCTGATAAAACCTCATAAACTCCCAATGTATGATCTACATTGAATTCGTCCTCATATTGGATTTCATCAAACTGGATAGCATTTTCTAAAAACCTTGGCAGCCTTGCACATTCCTTGCATTTTTAAGCTATTTGTTGGAGATACCTCTCTGGAACACGTTTACCTCGAATTTTCTTCTTTCCTACCCTAACTACTCCTAAAGAAGATGGAATTGAAAAGGTGGTATCTACAGTGGGTGAAGGATCGAGCAGATCGATCAGTGAGTTGGAGAAGAGGGGTCCCTGGTTGGGAGCACCCTCCGAGAGAAGTAGAGACGTCTCTTCAACGGAAAACTGGGTTTGAGAGAAGATGTTTTTTTTAGGTATTTTGGGTATTTTCAATAACAAAAAGAGAATGAGCCGATGGGGCTCGAGCAGAAATAGAAAGCTTAAGCAAATGGGAGAAAAATGGGCTCGCGGGCCCGATGATGACAAGAAATGGGCAGATAGGCCCAAAGCAAGTGAAAAGATCTAAGGGGCATGTGGACCCGAATGGTGGGCACACGGGCCCAAAGCAAGAAAATAAATCTAAAGAGCACGTGGGCCCGATTGGTGGGCATGTGGGCCCAAGGTTATTGGATTGGAATGAGCATAGAAGCCCAGTGGAGTAAGAAGTTTTGAATGGGCTCTCAGGCCCAGTGATCAGTTCAGGTGGCCATTTTGGCCCAGAAGTAGGAATTGGGCTAGATAGCCCATCAAGTGAATCCAAGAGGGACAAAGTGAGGATTTTGAAATATGTGACCGTAGGATACGGCTCACGCGGGATGTTGTTTGGAGGTGGGTTCGAGTGGACAAGTTGTTTAGAGATGGACTTGCCCTCGACTTGTTCTTCCTCCTCTATGAACAACCTAGCCAAAGATGAACTCAGGTTGTCCACTTCCTCCTCTTGCTCTGGTGCCTTCTTCCTCTTGACTGGTTCTTCTTCTTCGTCCCCAGCCAACATCATGGTCTCCCCTTTGACAAAGAATTTTTGGAGTCCCATGGCATTTTTTGGCCGGTAGACCATCCTCGAAGTGAAATTTGGCTCGTAGCCAAGCCCGTGTCTCTTTGGTCTTTGTACGGCTTTAATGGGGTGCACAACACCCTACAGCTCCTTTCCCAACCCCTTTCTTGGCTGATAGCCCATCTCTTTCATCATCCGCCATGCAATTGTATCCGGAGGCATCGTTAACATCATGACCTCGGGCAGCTCTGTAGTGGAAACCAATGGATGGACAGATTTTGATATTGGTAGTGCAGAAGAGGGGTCATCCACGTCATTCAGAATGGGGATGTTGGTTACTTTAATCACCTGGCCCTTGTATGGGAACTTCAGACATTGATGATTAGTGGAGGCGACAGCTCCTATTGCCTCCAGATATGGGCATCCCAAGATAGCTTTGAATGTAGGGTCCAGTTCTAGGACATGAAACTCGGTGATGATAGCACACGGTCCGAGCCCTACTTCCAACGTAACCACCCCTCGTGCCGGCTTCCGGGAGTTGTCACAGGCTTTCACCATGACGGCAGAAGGCTCGATTTCTTCATCGGAGATGCCGCAAAGTTGCAATGTTTCTGGCAGCATGACATTTATCGACGCTCCGGTGTCAATCAAGCAAGATTTAATCTCCACGCCTCAGAAGACTATTGCAACACGCAAGGCATACTTTCTTATCTCTGGCCTTGCCAACTCCTCTTGTGTAAATGTAGGCGCCGAATGTTCACTCCTCGGGGTCAGGACAGTAATGATCTTCTCGGGCGGGAGGTCCTCATTGACCATGACCCGCTGCAGATATTGTTGTAGGATGTCCTGATGGTTCTTTGACCTCTTAATCAGCTCTAGGATTGAAATCCGTGCCGGCATTTTGTTCAGATGCTTCAATCGGTCATATGCTGTGCCGGGCAACGGTTCTTCCACTACCTCCTCTTCTACCTGTTCTTGTGGTTGCATCCCGACCTGGGGGAAGACCCTTTGGAACATCCTCCCGCTACGAAGTACCGACGCCAGCGTGGTAGTGGGAAGTGGTGATGATGGTGATGGTAGGGTTGGTTGGTAGGTTGAGGAGCCCATGGTTGGTAGGGGTGGTGAGGATCGGATGATGAGGGGTCATGGATTGGTGGAGGCCGGTATGTTGGGTGATGGTTGGGGTGTTGGTGGTGATGGTCGGATGATTAAGGGTCATGGAGTGGTGGCGATTGGTATGTTGGGTGATGGTTGGGGTGTTGGTGGTGATGGTCTAATGATGACGGGTCGTGGGGTGGCAGTGACTGGTAGGTTAGGTGATGTCTGGGGTGTGGGGGGCGGTCTAATGATTAGACGCCGTGGAGGATTAATGGTGGTTGGTGGGGTAGGGTGGGGTGGTGGTTGGGGCGCTAGTTGGGAGGCTGGCGGTGGTCTAATGATTAGGCTCCGTGGAGGGTTAATGGTTGGTGAGGGTAATGGTGATTGGGTAATTTATGGGTTGGGGGCAGCTCTCGGTATGTAGAGTATGGTGCGGTTTGTAGGTGGGGTTGGTATGGCAGGCATGGAGGTGATTTGATCCTCGACCTGCCAACCCTGGGAATGGTGGGTTGACTCCTCGATGGTGGAGTGGACGAGGCCGAGTTGTTGGTTTGGTGGTGCTGGTGCCAGTGCTTGTACGGGTGCATGTACTAGGAGCAGATCTTTTAGACTATGCCCAGGCCGGCTGCTGTTGTGGTTGCTGTCACCGTGGTTGATTCTGACGTGCCTTCATCGCTTGAATAGATTCTCCCATCTGTGCCCAGTCAATGTTCCCTTGATCATTGAGGTCATGAATGTAGTCTTTAAACTGGAAACAGACATCCACCGTGTGCCCAGGATACCGATGGTAAGCGCAGTACTTTGTTGTGTCAACATTCGCCGGCCATCCTTCTCTCTCCTTTGGAAGCTCCAACTGTTGTTCCGCCATCAATATATTAAAGATATCGTTGAGGGGGAATGGCAGTTGAGGATAGTATTCTCTCTTGGGTCCCCCCCCCTCCTAAGTTGGTTGGCTGATGGTGGTACTTGGTTGTAAGCTTGTTGTTGTGGTTGTGGTCGGTTGTAGACATGTTGTTGTTGAGGCACTCGGTTGTAGGTATTTGGTTGCTGGGGCACTCGGTTGTAGGTGGGTTGCTATGGTGGTGCTCAGTTATATGCAAGTTGCTGCTGGGGCTGAGGAGTTGGTTGAGGAGCTGAGCGGTATTGTTGGTTGGGTGGTGGGTTACAGTATTGGTTTTGGCGATACCCACCCTGGTTACCCATGGCATTGATGCTCTCATTGTTTACTACCCCTTCGGTGGTGGGTCCTACAGGTGTAGGCTTTCTAGTGTTACGGGGCTTGGTGTCGAATGGGTTGATCATGGATGCGTCCTTAAAGTGGGCTTGGAGGTAGCGGGCGCTATCACACAACTCACTCATGGTTGTTGGGTGGTGCATGATCAGGAGGTTGTGAAGGTTGGGCGTGGTGTTCCCGATGAGCATCCTCACCTGCTCCCCCTCTGAGATGGTATCCACTAGCCTCTCAGCCATTCCCCTCCACCGATCAGCAAATCTGGCAAATCCATTCCCCACCTGATCCTTGTACCTCTGTAGAAACTTCGACTTGACAATGTCGAAATCTGCCGGCTCAATGGAATCAAGAGAATAGAACCAGTCCAGGGTGGATCCCTCCAATGACCGATGGAATAGGAAGGCAAGGGCTTTGCAGTCATTTTTTCAGAACACGGAGTCGTAGAGAAAGCTCTTTAGATGGTTGAAAGGATTACCAGTCCCGTTGTAACGTTGGAAGACTGGTATTTCTGAAGGAGGAAGGTGTAGAACTGGGAAGGACGGGATAGAGATTTCAGGGATGGCTTTAGAATCGAGGTGGTGCCTCATCTCTTCAAACCACTCATCCATCTGGTTAAGTTTGTTCATTAATGCCTGGGTGAGGCTGGATTCCTGAGCCACGAGAGCAAACTGTTTAGGTGATTGGGTTGGAAGAGGTGGGTTGGAAACAGGAACTGGAATAGTGTTATGTGAATGCCCCACAACGGGGTGAGTGGAGACACGGCAGGGTTGCCCAGGAGAAGAAATGATTAGGGGCCTGACTGCCGGTTGGGGTGGTGAGGGGGCTCGATTTCCCTCGATCGGATCTTGATTGGCGGGCATCTTGCCCTTAGTGGCAGATTGGATAATTGCAAAGGTCTCGGGATCAAGGTGAAGAGATAGATCCTTGAGAGCTTGTTCTATACTATGTGAGGCAGATCGGTGAGCGGGATCTTGGACCTCAGGTTCCATCACGGCATTAACATGGCCATCTGGTTGGACCATGGGTTGCTGAAGCTCGTAGTGACCCGTCTCGTATTCTTCTTCTTGGCCGTAGTAGTCCGACATCCCGATGTGTCTTCCGGAACTTAGTGTCATGGGCATCCTGTCAAATTTTCTTACAAAATGGTTGAAAGAAAGCAAATGAAATGTGTAATTGCAAAGAGAATTATTGTTTGGTTATGATTGTTTGTTTGATTTGATTTGGTTTCAATTTGGTTGTTTGGCAAGCAAGTTGAACACAAAAATTAAAGGGATTTTTTTGTTTTTTTTGTTTCAGGTGTTTTGAAAGAATAAAATTTTTTTTGGTTGTTTTCAATTGTTGTGAACAAGCAAGTTATGCAAACAAGGTTTTAAAATGACTACTCGACAATTTTTGAGTTGAAACCTTAGATTAGATAGATTCTTAGCAATTGTTCACTCAAATGGGTATGATTCCTATTGCTTAAATCTTCCATACCTAAGGTTATCACTCAATCACCACGAGTAGGTACTTGGGTTCTTCGGGTTTTGGGAAAGTGGTACAATCGGCCCAATCGTGCGGAGAGGAATACTCCACGGATGGGGACCTACGGAGGTCTTGATGGAAACAACCAAATCAACTAGGAAGAAATATCCCATAAGAGAGGTTAGAATCCACCAAGAAGGTGTTTGGAGAGTGAAGGTGTGTTGGGAGAGAGAGCCCCCGCCTTGAATGTCCTACGGATCGGAGCAAGTCCGGAACCCGATGCAAAAGCTAATGCAAAAATGAAAAATGGAGGGTAGGAGGAGAAGAAGCAATCAATATGCAAACATGAATGAAAGCTATTAAATAAATCAAGCAAGTAAATGCAAGCAAGACAAGCAATGATAAAGTGAAATAAATAACTAGCAACTAGCAACTAAAGGTGGTTCGCGCGGGAACTGGCTTGTGTTGGAGTGTCCAAGTGGGGACAAATCTGGAGTAAAAGTAGAAGGATGGTCCACGCGGGGACCGATTTGAAAATAAAGTGGCTCACGCGGGACCTGGGTTTTTGGAAAGGTAGGTGGTTCACGTGGGAACCAGTTTTCGAAGGAAAAGGGGTGGTTCACGTGGGAACCGGTTTGTTTGATTGGAAAAAGGAAAGGAGGGCCACGTTGGGCCAATCTAATTGGTGCAAAGGGGTGGTCCACGTGGGGACCGATCTGAAAGTGGGTTGGTTCACGCGGGAACTGGTTTAGAAAAGGGGTTGGTTTACGCGGGAACTGGTTTTTGTGAAGGAAAGGGTGGTTCACGCGGGAACCGGTGTAAGAGTTGACAAAATAGAAAGAGGGCCACGTGGGGCCAATCTTAAGGTGCTGTAAAGAGGTGGTCCACGCGGGGACCGATCTGAAAATAAGTTGGTTCACGCGGGAACCGAGTTGGAAAAGAAAGGTGGTTCACGCGGGAACCGGTTTATAAGACGAAAAGAGGTACACGCGGGAACTGGGTTGAAATTAAAGACAAGTAACTCAAGTCCACATGGGGGGACAATCTTTAAAGGAAGATTAAACATCAAGTTTAAAGGTAAATGAACATGGAATAGGTAAAGGACAAGCTGGTTCACGCGCGAACCAAGTCGGAAAACAACTAGTTGCACAGTTGAATCAAGCTAGCACGGTTGAAGACATTGGTTGTCCCACCGTGGTCGCCAAAAAGCTGTCGACTCTGAAAATGGGTTCCGGATAGGCACCTCAAGAGAAGCTGAAAATGAACTTTGAGAAAAGGGGAGTGAATCGAAAAAAAAAACACTCGGAAAGCAGTAAAAGGTCCTCACCTCGATCCCACACTCACATTGATCCCCGAACTTTCATCTTACGGCGTCGCTCGAGCACCAGAGATGGTTCGGGTCATGAGGGAGGAGAGTGAGGAGGAGATGAACTTAGAACATAAATAAAAGGTGGTCGCCAGGAGCTGCGGGCTCCATTTTATGTAATGTAAATACAAAGAAGTCGAATTTGACAGTGTACCATAGCGTGGGAGATCGGGATATGGGTTCAACCTTCTTCTTCCTCGGACGGCTGATGAAGAAGAGTCTCCAACCGATGCTAGCTTGATAGACCTGTGTAACTAGAACAATAAACCAAGTGAAAGAAAATTATTAGAATTATGGGAAGTGTAGTAACTGTAGTAAGAAGATGAGAAAGAAGCAATTGAAATTGGACTCACCGGCTTCGGGGTGAGCCTTAACCCCTTTTTTTGTATTTTTGATTATGTAATAATGATGCAAATGAACTAAAATATGCTTTAAAACAGTAAATGAACTGAGTTAAATGAGTTGAGGAAGCTTATGGAATGGATCGGCTTGAGTTGAAGCCGAGTTGGTTGAAGAAAGCCGGTTCGGGTTGCCTTGCACCCTCCTGGCACGACTTTGGTGCAGAGGATGCTACGGACGACCCCGATGTCAGAATCAAGTGCCGTTTGTTGGAGTAGACATAGGACTAAGAGAGAAAGAGTTCCTATGTTTATTATTTCTCATAAATACTCGTGTAGAAGTCTGTAAAAATTGTGAAAGTGGGCGGATAAACAAAACAGAACCTGGATGTGCGCCCTCAGTACAGCAATCGTCACGAACGAACGGCAAGTCAAAATTGAGTGACATCAGTTGGAGGTGAAAGAGGACGAAGAGAGGAATGACTTCTATGTTGAATACTTTTGCAGAAAAAGTCCCAGATTTTCTGCAAAAGTCGATGAAGATGGCTGATGCAGAATGCCCGGATCGAGCCTTCTCCTTCACTTCGGGATCGATCTCTCAATGTTGGATCGCCTTTGGATGTCGGGATGGCTTTGGAGAAGAGCTTGGACGACCTCTAGACGATCTAGGCACCGGGGGTTAACCTTGGGTCATTGAGAATGGCCCTCAATTTATAGGGGAAGGAAGCCGGTGCAAAAAATGGAAATTGGACCGACCGCGCCCCTGCTTTTCAAAGGGGACGAGGATGCGCAGGGCGCGCCCTCAAACCAAGGGCGCGCAGGACGCGCCCCCACTTCGGGGGCGCGGTCTGCACGCCCCCCTGTTTCAAAGGGAACGAGGGCACGTTACGCGTCTCACTGCTAAAAATCGTCGAAAACTTCTGGAAATTGCTAAAATTCGACTTGACATACGTAACGTGCCCACGAACCGGGGGCGCGGTACAAATAATCGAAAATCATCCGCGGAAACCTTCCAAAAATCTGGTTTAGAAGGTGCTAATCGGGGCAATTTCCGATTTTAGGAAACCGACCGCGCCCCCGCTTTTCAAAGGAAGCGGGGGCGCGCAGGGCGCGCCCCCATTTTGAGGGCATGCAGGGCACGCCCTCCCTTCTCAAAGGGAGCAGGGGCACGGTAGACTCTCTCTCCTGTGCACATGTTCCGCGGGCCGTATCTTGCAAACGGGATGTCCGATTCGGCTCCCGTTTGTCACGTTGGAAAGAGGACCTTCAACCGCACCTCCTCAAGATGTAACTCCTGAGACATTTGCACGGGGCTTTCTACCGGTTTACCCTCTCGCGGAAAGCCGAAACCCGTGGCGAAGATCCGAAAGAGCACGGTTCCGGTCGAGAAATCTCGGGTCAACTTGGGATGACTTAGAATGATGCCCGAACAAGTCCGGTACGATCGGAAAACCCGAAGTCATTGAAAAATCTGAGATTAACCCGGTAAACGTGAACCGAAACTCGGAAAACCCGGGAAATCCTAAAATTGACCGAACCGGACGTATGGCCATGATTAATGTAAATATTCGGCTATAATCGACCCAGATGACCCGAAAAAGACCCGGTGATGACCGGACAGGCCTAACACGTGGTCCAGGATAGCCGTGTTAGTACAGATCGAAAAAGCCGTAACGAAAGCCATCATTGACCGAGGCCTACCGAAATGACTTCTCAGAAACCCTGAACGTTATGGAACACATGCGGGACTCCCGAGACCTTCAATTATAGACCATTCAAAGTTGGTTCATCGAGCAGGCTTCATGTTTTCACAATTCAGGCGTGGCTCTCGCTTGAAGGTCACGGCATTGTTCCGGAAATCATCGGACCATTCTCAACTCACAAGGGGCCCCACCAATGTCCTTAGATCATCTCCACGAGGTAATCCGGATCAGATAACTGTCAAATAAAAGATAATCACCTATGGAATAAGAGTCTGAGGCTCCGAATCAGGCCAATTTGGTGCGTCTACACTCTGATTCTGATCTTTCTAATATCCCACCATGTTCTCTAATCCCACCATTTTTGATAATCACCTTGTGCTTCCAAATCCTTCATTTCTATTCCCACTGTGGCCACTACAACACCCTTCTTTCTATTCATCCCACCATGGTGTCGACTTCAAAAATGGGTTCCAGATCGGCACCTCAAGAGAAGGTGAAATATAAAATAGGGGAAAGGGAGTGAATCAGAAAATACTCAGAAAGAAGTAAAATCCTCGCCTCGGTCCCACACTAACATTGATCCTCGAACTTTCATCTCACGGCATTGCTCGAGCACCGGAGATGGTTCGGGTCATGTGGGAGGATAGTGAAAAATAGAATAACTTAGAACATGATAAGAGAAATTGTGGTTGCCAGGAGCTGCGGGCTCCGCTTTATGGAATTGAACTAGTGATTAAGTTAGATGACCGTGTGTACCTTAGCACAGGAGATTGGGATGTGTGTTCAACCTTCTTCTTCTTCGGTTGTCTAATGAAGAAGAGTCCAACCAGTGCTAGCTTGATTGATCTGTGCAACTTAAGAACAATGAAAAAAAACAAGTGAAGAGTTTGATTAGACTTGATAGAAGTGTAGAAACTATAACAAAAGATGAGAAATAAGCAATTGAAACCAAACTCACCGGCTTCGGGGTGAGCCTTAACCCCTTTTTTTATTTTTTTGATTATGTGAGAATGATGAAAATAAACTAAAAGATGCTCTAATAAATTAAATAGACTTAATAAAATGAGTTAAGAAAGCTTATGGAGTGAATCGGCTTGAGTTGAAGCCGAGATGATTAAAACAAATCGGTTCGGGTAGCATTGCACCCTCCTGGCATGACTTTGGTTCAGAGAATTTTATGGATGACCCTGATGTTAGAATCGAGTGCCGTTTGTTTCTATGGATAGATAACTTGGAGAGGAAGATATCTCCTGTTTATGACTTCTTAGGAATCCGTCGGTACAAGCCTGTAGAAAATAAGAAATGGACGAATATAGAATAACAGAACCTGGATGTACGCACTCGGTGCAGCAATCACCATGGACAGACGGCAAGTCAGAATTGAGTGACGCAAGTTGCAAATGAAAGAGGACAAAAATAAAAACAACTCTTCTATTGAATACTTTTGCAGAAGAATTTACAGATTTTTTAAAGAATTCAATGAAGTTTGGATGCTGTAGAACACACGGATCGGGCTTCCCCTTCGCTTCAGGATCAATCTCTTGATGTCGGCACAGATTTGAATGTCAGGATGGCTTTGGGAGGAAGCTTGGATGACCTTAGGATGATCTAAACATGGGGGGTTAAACCTTGGGTCGTTGAGAATAGCCCTCAATTTATAGAGATGGAGAACCGGTGCAAAATATGAAAATTGGTCCGACTGCACTCCCGGCTTTCAAAGGAAGTGGGGGCGCGCAAGGCACGCCCTCCACCTGAGGGAGTGCAGGGCGCACCCTCCACCTGAAGGTGCGGTTGCGTGCCCCCTGTTTCAAAGAAGGCGGGGGCGCGTTACGTGTCTTATTGCTAAAAATCGTCGAAACTTTCCGGAAATTGTTAAAATTCAGACTTAGATAAGATGAATGCGTCCTGACTCGGGGGCACAGTCAAAATAATTAATAATTAGTGATAGTAACTTTCTAAAAATCTGATTTAGAAGGTGTAAATTGGGGCAATTTCTGATTTTGGGAAATAGACTGCGCCCCCGCGTTTCAAAGGAAGCAGGGGCGTGCAGGGCATGTCCCTGGACTGAGGGTGCGCAGGGCATGCTCCCAAGTTGAGGGCGTGGTGAGTGCACCCACCCATTTAAAAGGGGGCGGGGGCACGATACACTCTCTCTCCTACACGCACGTTTCACGGGTCATAAGTTGCAAATGGGATGTCCGATTCGACTCCTGTTTGTTGTGTTGGAAAGAGAGCCTTCAACCTCACCTCCTCAAGTCGATAAACCAGCCGAAATGTCTCCTGAGATGTTTGCACGAGGCTTTCTACTGATTTACCCTCTCGCGGAAAGCCAAAAACTGTAGCGGAGATCTGAAAGGGAACGGTTTCAGTTGATGAATCTCAGGTCAACTCGGGATGACATAAAATGATGACCGAACAAGTATGGTATGGTAGGAAAACTTGAAATTATTAAAAAATATGAGATTAACCCGGTAAACGTGAATCAAAGCTTGGAAAAGCCAAAAAATCCTAAAATCGACCGAAATGGTCGTATGGCCCTGGTTGATGAAAATATATGGCTAGGACTGACCTAGATGACCTGAAAAGGCCCAGTGATGATCGAAAAGGCCTAACACACGGTCCGGGATAGCCGTGTTAACACGGATCGAAAAGCCATAACGAAAAGCCATTATAGACCAACGTCTACCGAAATGACTTCTCAGAAACCCTGAATGTTATAGAACACACGCGGGACTCTCAAGACCTTAAAGTATGGTCCATTCAAGGTCGGTCATCGAGTAGGCTTCGTATTTTCATGGTTCACGTATGGCTCTCGCTTGAAGGTTACGACATTGTTCCGAAAATCATTGGTCAATTCCCAACTAAGGAGGGGCTCCACCAACGTCCTTAGCTTATATCCATGAGGTAATCCAGATCTGATAATGGTCAAATAAAGGATATCACCAATGGAATAGGAGTCTGGGGCTCCGAATCAAGTCAATTTGGTGTGTCTACATGTGGTAGTCAATTCATCCCGCCAAGGGCCTCCTATTTGATTAGAGCTTGCATTGCCATTATCTTCACGGTCTAAGTTTCAACATTTGCCTTTTAGAATTCTAGATCACTCCATTCTGAATTGAATCTTGTCTCTTGGAAGACCTAAATGAATCTGAGAGCCTAAATATGCTCGATTGGTATTCTCTTACTTTTCAAAACAAATCTCTTTTTAAATTTCAGCTCATCATAGTATAGGAACACCGTAAAGATCAGGTTACCGGCTGATGATGACTCTACAAATCTACAAACCCATGTTTCGGGGACTCCCCACCGCATTGGGGGTTGGCTATTCTTCTCTCATGCCCGTGGCACATCTCTTACCAATCGAACAAAGGAAGACTTGATGAAACATGGTGGTTATTCAGGATACTCGAGGAAATTCGTCTTGCCGAATCTGGTCGTTGAGCATATCTATATCTACACCTTGATGCCACCTTTTCAGTCCATCATCATTTAGGTTCACTACATTCCACTACAATCCACCTCGCTTCACTACATTTTCTCTACGTTTCAATCCGCTCTGCTACATGCCATTCCCTTGTAATGCCAACATCAAGGCAAGGCAAGCTGTAGACATGCCAATTTGACCTGATTTGGAGCCCCAGACTCCTATTCCATGGGTAGTATCTTTTATTTGACAATTATCTGATCTGGATACCTTGTGGAGATGAGCTAAGGACGTTGATGGAGACCCCCGTAAGTTGGGAATGGACCAATGATTTCTGAAGTAATGCCATAACTTTCGAACGAGAGCCGCTCGTTAATCATGAAATCACGAAGCCTAATCAATGATCGACCTTGAATGGTCCTTAATTGAAGGTCACGAGAGTCCCACATGTTTTCCATAACATTTAGGGTTTCCGAGAAGTCATTACAGTAGTCGTCGGTCAATGACGGCTTTTGTTATGGCTTATCGGTCTATACTGACACTACTATCCCAAACCATGTGTTAAGCCATTTCGGTCATCACCACGCCTTGTCGGGTCTTCCAAGTCAATCCTAGCCATATATTTTCATCAACCGGGGCCATACGGCTGTTTCGATCAATTTTACAATTTCCCAATTTTTTCGAGGTTTGTCTCGCTTTTACCAGGTTAATCTTATATTTTTCGATGATTTCAGGTTTTTCGATCATACTAGACTTATTCAATTATCATTTTAAGTCATCCTGAGTTGACCCGAGATTCCTCGACCAAAACTATGTTTTTTGGATCTCCGCCGCAATTTCATGCTTTTCGCAGAACGGTAAACTGGTAGTCAAATCCCCATGCGAATGCCTCGGGAGTCATGTTGGATGGTTTACCAACTTGAGAAGATGCAGTTGAAGGCCCTCTTTCTAATGCAACAAACGTGAGCTAAATAGGACGCTCCGTTTGCAAGTTAAGGCTCGCGAAACACGCCCATAGGATAGAGAGTGTACTGCGCCCTCGCCCCCCTTGAAAGGGGAGGGCGCGATCACACTGTGAGGGCACGCCCTATGCGCCCTTGCTTCCTTTGAAAGAGGAGGGCAAGGTCAGTTTCTGGAAATTGAAAATTGCCACAGTTTACACCTTCTAAACTGAGTTTTTATAAAGTTTCCCCTGCTAATTTTTGATTATTTTGACTGCACCCCGGGTCAGGGGTGCTTACATCTTGTCAAGTACAATTTTTAGAAATTTCCAGAATATTTTGGTGATTTTTAGTAATAAAATGCCAAACACGCCCCCTCCTCCCTTGAAAGGGGAGGGCGTGCTGACCATGCCCTCAGGGTGAGGGCACGGTCTATGTGCCCTCAGGTGGAGGGCATGCCCTACGCGCCCTCATCCTCTTTGTAACAGGGGGGCACAGTCGGCAAGTTTCTTTATTTTGAACCGGTTCTCCATATCTATAAATTGAGAGCTATTCCCAATGACCTGGGGTACCCACCCACACTCTAGCTAGTCTTGAGGTCATCCAAGCTCCCTCCTGAGGCCATCCCGACATTCAAATCTGAGCCGACATCAAGGGATCGATCCTAAGTGAAGAAGAAGACCAGATCCATGCTCTTTACATCACCGAACTTCATTAGCTTCTACATAAAATTAGGGGCTTATTCTGCCAAAGTGATCAATAGATGAGTTGTTCCCCTCCTCGTTCTCTTTCATCTTCAACCAGTGGCACTTAGTTCCAATTTGCCGTCTGTCCGTGCGATTTCTGCACCGAGGGCATACATCCAGGTTATGTGTTTTCTATCCGTTCACTTCCATAATTTTTACAAACCTATACGGATAGATTCTGGAGAAGTCATAAATAGGAGATCTCTTCCACTCTGAGTTCTCCATCTATATAAACAAATTTCACTCGATTCTGACCTCAGGATCTTCCATAGAATTTTTTGCACCAAAGTCTTGCCAGAAGGGTGCAAGGCTACCCGAACTGGCTAGTTTCACACATCTAGGCTTCAACTCAAGCCGTTTCATTCTATAAGTTTTTATTAACTCAGTTCTTTTACTTAGAACATATTTTACTTAGTTTGAATCATTTTACGTAACAAAAAATACAAAAAAGGGGTTTGGGCTCGCCCCAATCCGGTGAGCTCGATTCTGATTGCTTCTCTCTTTCATCTCCTCTCTTACAATTTCTACACTTCCCATAAGTCTAATCAATTGCTTCACTTATTTCATTGTTCTAGTTGCACAAATTGATCAAGATAGCACCGGTTGGACTCTCCCTCATCAGTCGGCCGACGAAGAAGAAGGTTTAGCCCACATATCATCTCCCGCACTAAGGTACACAAGGTCAACTCAATCTTTTTTTTTATTCCATAAAGCGGAGCCCGCGGCTCCTGGCGACCTCTTCTTCTCTTATTCATGTTCTAAGTTCACTTATTTCTCCCTCTCCTCCCACATGACCCGAACCTTCTCCGGTGCTCGAGCGAAGCTGTGAGATGAAAGTTTGGGGATCAATGTCAGTGTGGAACCGAGGTGAGGATTTTACAGCTTTTCGAGTTTTTTCCAATTCACTCCCTTTTTCCTATTCTATCATCACCTTTCGTTGAGGTGCCGATCTGGAACTCATTTATAGAGTCAACAAGGATTTGCACCTATAGGGGTCTCTTAGGTGCATGCTTAGGGTTAAGTCCATGATCACCTATTTTTTATGCATATTTGATATGTGGATGTGTGCTGCAGGTTATACCTTAGACATATGATATTCTAAAGGTATTATACATATGTTGTACACATTATTGATGAGACTAAAATAAAATCCCTCCTTATTTTAATTAGGTGTATAAACATGTGACATTAAGAATGACTCACTTAGACTTTTGTTGTTATGGTCTTGATGAGCCAATCTTAGATCGGATGAGTTTGTTGTGCTACCACACGGCCCATTCAGCAAGGGATTGGTGATATGGCTAAGGCATTTGCCAAAGGGGTGGAACATTTGCATAGCTTTGTTGTGCTACCACAAGGGCTGTGTGAAGAATCCATTCTCATAACGTAACACGTAACAAGCAAGTTTGACCTAACTAGAGTATATGGCTTGTTGTGCCACAAGGTCATAACTATAGAGGCTAAATGACTAAGAGTTGCAACTGGTAATAGTTGCCTACCTATTAAGTATGTGGTGATTTGTTGTGCTACCACAAGGTCATCACCATAAAGTTAATAGGGTCTTAGTCCCCACTAAGATTTCATCGTGATATCCCATCTTTTTGCATAATGAGGGTTATGCAAATTTGTCAAAAATTAGTGTGAGCATAAATTAGGGTGAAAGACTATATCTTAATTTTAATGAATGTCTGTAATGTTATACTAGTAAAATTATATCTTAGTTGTAGAATACGTTGATAAACCACAATTAGTTAGGCATATTAGATGTCAAGTAGCTTAATGGCTCACACTTTTTAGACCGGTTTAAAACTAAAATAATTGTTCTCATAGTTAACTAATTAACTATCCTACTTGAGAAGTAGTTGTCTTCTAAACTATCTAATAATGTGAAAGAAAGATAAGATCTTATCTCATAGACAAGATGCATTGTTTGCCTTAAACTAGAAAGTCTTTATGAGATATAAGTTGTAGAGAGAACATGGATAGATGGATATGAGATCCCTCATGGCTCATAGTGAGGAGCTAACTAAGGGCATGTTAGAGAAACAATACATCTTAATTACTTCTTGTTTGTGAGACCAATAGAAAGAAGTAAAATTATTAGATAGAATTAAGAGATAAGTTAAAAGTAAAAGAAGGTGGCCAAGATAATAAAGCCAGAATAAGACAGAATTCTTACACTATCATGATGATGGTAAGTGAAAGAGGAAGTGCAAAGTATATTGCACATAATGCAAAGGTGGAGCTTGAGAAGCTTCATGCATCGAAGCCATTGATATTTACTTATTTTAAATATACAGTAATCAGTATTAGATACTATATGTGTCAATCATAATATTAGATACTATGGATGCATCTAATGGTATGAGATACCTGCATCTTATATCTGCAAGGAGTTTAGATGATGAGAAATAAATGAAGGCTTAATAAAGATGATGTTGACCTACATATGAAATGGTGCAAAAGTTGCATCATTACTAGTGGGACGTACACATCTTTAATAGCCTTATGGATATGTCTTAATAATTAAGATTTCTATTATATCCTTCTACAAGAACATTATATGATTTTCTACTTGAATAAATGTTGATTTATTCTAAGCTATGGAATTAATAGATGTTTTAAAAGATTGAATGGCAAAGTGTTTGCCAGTGAGAGATTAATGAATTGCTTAAACATATTTGATATGTTAGCTCTCATGTTATGTGTGAATACTTCTTTTAAGAGGAAATGGGTTGATTTAGATCAATCTACACTTTAGCTTAATGTAGACATGGATAATGGGTTAAGGAGCTGTTAGAACTCATACATCTAGTTCTATGTTAGCCCATATCTAGTAAGGCTAAAGGAGAATATTTCTACTTCATTGTTTTCAAAGATGATGTCTCTAGGTATGGATATATGTACTTTATGAAGTACAAATACGAGACATTTGAGAAATTATCTAAGATTAAGAATGAAGTAGAGATACTAATGAAAAGAGTATTAGAACTCTTTGATAAGATTAAGGAGGAGAATACTTAAGTACATAATTCACACATAATTGAGAGATAATAGAATCTAAAGGACACCTCTTTACACATTATAGCTTAATTGAGTAGCTAAAATGAGAAGCCATATTATGTAAGACATAAGATGAACAATGACAAGTTTTGCAAAATTTTCTCTGTCTATTTTTGGCTAAATGCTCGTAATAACAACTTTAATTTAAATTGGTACTTTCTAAGTCTATTCTTATTATTCCATAGAGGATATGGAAGAGGGGTTAAAACTTGACCTTAAGCATGTTAAGGTTTCAGAACGTCCAACTTGGTGAAGAAGTATAAATCTAATAAGTTAGAATATAAGACTATGAAGTGTTGGCTTGTGAGATATCTGTCGACTCCATAAATGGGTTCCGGATGGGCACCTCAAGAGAAGGTGAAAGATAGAATAGGGGAAATGGGAGTGAATCAAAAAACACTCGAAAAGTGGTAAAAAGCCCTCACCTCGATCATGTCGACTCCGAAAACGGGTTCCGGATCGGCACCTCAAGAGAAGGTAAAAGATGGAATTGGTAAAAAGGAGGATGAATAGGAAAACACTTGAAAAGCGGTAAAGACTCCTCACCTCGGTCCCACACTCACATTGATCCCCGAACTTTCATCTCACGGCGTCGCTCGAGCACTGAAGATGGTTTGGGCCATGTGGGAGGAGAGTGAGGAGGAGATAAAATTAGAACATGAATGAAAAGGTGGTCGTCAGGAGCCGCGGGCTCTGCTTTATGGAATTGAACAAGAGATTAAGTTAGATGACCGTGTGTACCTTAGCGTGGGAGAAAGTGTGTGCGGGTTCAACCTTTTCTTCTTCGGCCGGCCGATGAAGAAGAGTCCAACCGATGCTAGCTTGATCAACCTGTGCAAGTAGAATGATAAACCAAGTAAAGAAGCCGATTAAAACTATGGGAAGTGTAGAAACTATAGAAGAAGAGATGAAACAAAGGAGCAATTGGAATAGAACTCACCGGATTGGGGCGAGCCCTAACCCCTTTTTTGTGTTTTTTAATTAGGTAAAAATGATGCAAATGAAGTAAAAAATGTTCTAAGATAGTAAATAAACTGAATGAAATGAGTTAATAAGGACTTATGAAGTGTGTGGCTTAAGTTGAAGCCAAGTTGGTTGAAGAAGGCCGGTTCGGGTAGCCCTGCACCCTTCTGACGCAACTTTGGTGCAGAGAATGCTACAGATGACCCTGATGTCCGAATCCAGTGAAGTTTGTTGGAGTAGACATAAGACTCGGAGAGGAAGAGTTCTTATGTTGATGATTTCTCCGAAATCCTCCTGTAGAAGTCTGTAAAAATTCTGAATTTGAGAAGATATAAATAAATAGAACCTGGATGCGCACCCTCAGTGCAGCAACTGCCACGAACAAACGGCAAGTCGGAATTAAGTGCCATCAGTTGGAGATGAAAGAGGATGAAAGGAGGAACGACTTCTATGTTAAATACTTTTGCAGAAGGAGTCCCAGAGTTTCTGAATAAGTCGATGAAGTCGATGTCAGACCGGCTTTGGACATCGGGATGGCCTTGGGAGAGAGCTTGGACGACCTCAGGACGAGCTAGGCATGGGGGATTCACCTTGGGTCATTGAGAATGGCCCTCAATTTATAGGGGATGAAAGCCGGTGAAAAATATGGAAACTGGACCGACCACGCCCCCGCTTTTCAAAGGAGACGAGGGCGCGCAGGGCACGCCCTCACCTCGGGGGCGCGGTCTGTGCCCCCCCCCCCAGTTTCAAAGAAACCGGGGGCGCAGTACGCATCTCACTGCTAAAAATCGATGGAAACTTCCAGAAATTGCTAAAAATCAACTTGACATACGTAACGCACCCTCGAACTGGGGGCACAATACAAATAATCGAAAATTATCGACGGAAACCTTCCAAAAATCTGGTTTAGAAGGTGCTAATCGGGGTAATTTCCTATTTTTGGAAACTGACCGCGCCCCCGCTTTTCAAAGGAAGTGGGGGCGTGCAGGGCGCGCCCCCAGTTTGAGGGCGCGCCCTCCCTTTTCAAAAGGAGCGTGGCCGCGGTAGACTCTCTCTCCTGCGCACGTGTTCCGCGAGCCGTATCTTGCAAACGGGATGTCCGATTTGGCACCCGTTTGTTGTGTTGGAAAGAGGACCTTAAGCCACACCTCCTCAAGTCAGTAAACCAGCCCACATGACTCCCGAGACGTTTGCACAGGGCTTTCTACCAGTTTACCATCTCGTGGAAAGCCGAAAACTGCGACAAAGATCCGAACTAGCACGGTTCCAGTCGAGGAATCTATGGTCAACTCAGGATGACTTAAAATGATGACCGAACAAGTCTGGTACGATCGAAAAATACTAAATCATCGAAAAATCTGAGATTAACCCAGTAAACGTGAACCGAACATCGGAAAAGCCGAGAAACCCTAAAATTGACCGAAATGGCCGTATGGCCCCGGTTGATGAAATATACAGCTAGGATCAACCCGGATGACCCGAAAAGACCCGGTGATGACCGGAAAGGACTAATGCGTGGTCCGGGATAGCCGTGTCAGTACAGATCGAAAAAGCCGTAATGAAAGCCGTCATTGATCGATGCCTACCGAAATGACATGTCGGAAGCCTCGAATGTTACGGAACACACGCGGGACTCCTGAGATGTTCAAGAATGGACCATTCATGGTTAGTCATCAAGCAGGCTTCGTGTTTTTACGGTTCACACGCGACTCCCGCTTGAAGGTTACGGCATCATTCCGGAAATCATCTGTCCATTCTCAACTTGCGAGGGGCTCCACCAGCATTCTTAGCTCATCTCCACGAGGTAATCCGGATCAGATAATGGTCAAATAAGAATATCGCCTATGGAATAAGAGTCTGGGGCTCCGAATCAGGCCAATTTGGCATGTCTACAGCTTGCCTCGCCTTGATGTCGGCTTTGCACGGGAATGGCGTGTAGCTAAGGGGAGTGAAACGTAGAGAAAGCGTAGCGAAGCGAGATGGATCGTAGTGGAGTAAAATGGTGATGGACTGAAAAGGTGGCATCAAGGTGTAGATATAGACACGCTCAACGACCATATTCGGCAATACGAATCTCCTCAAGTCTCCTAGTTAACTGCCATGTTTCATCAAGTCTTCCTATGTTCGATTGGTAAAAGATGTGCCATTGGCACGAGAGACGAATAGCCAACCCCCAACGCGGTGGGGAGTCCCCGAAACATGGGTTCGTAGGTTCATCATCAGCCGATAACCCGGTCTTTGCGGTGTTCCTGTACTGTGATGGGCTAAAGTTTTTAAAAAGAGATTTGTTTTAAAAAAGTAAAAGAATACCAATCTAGCACATTCAGGCTCTTAGATTCATTTAAGTCTTCCAAGAGACAAGATTCAATTCGGAATGGAATGATCTCGAATTCCAAAAGGCAAATATTGAAGCTCAGACCGTAAAGATAGTGACGGTGCAAGTTCTGTTTGAATAGGAGGCTCTTGGCGGGATAAGTTGACTACGACGGTTGGATAAATAGCAAGAAAGTTGTTGCAATGGCCACAGTGGTGATAGAAATGAAAGAGTTGGAGGCACAAGGTGATTACCAAACACAGTGGGATTAACAGACACGGTGGGATATCTGAAGGGTCGGTGGGACAAGAGAACACGGTGGGATTAGAAAACACGGTGGGGTTCAGAATGATCGGAATTAGGATAAAAGATTTAGAGACTAAGGTGAGAAGGTGAAGATTATGAAAGGATGTATGCATTGACAAAACAAAATATAATGCAACTAATGCTACATGATGCATGTTGGGCTTAAGAAAACAAAACAAAACTTGTATAACAAATAGTTGAAGATATAGATTGTCTATGAGGTCAAGATACCCATTCAGGAACCATCGTCCCTCACAGCACAACTTTGGGCTTATCCGTGAGGATCGGAGATGACCTGACCGTCGTAGATTTTGATGAAGGGGATCTCGGGTCAAGTCTTCTCTGCACTCATGGTCTTCAATAATAATGCATAGAATAATAATACACGACTAACGACTTATATGTTAGCCAGCAAGAAATGGGGGTCTCCCATGTCCATTCTTCCATTTCTGCGAGCATTTTCTTGGCCACTCCTTCGGAGTATCGCCGGAACGAGGCAGTTGCGGCAGTATTTGTGGACATGGTTTCCATGCCTTCTCCATGTGGTCAATCTCCTGGAGTCGGTGGCAACAGACGCTGATATCTATAGCAGGCTTAATCTTCTCCTGGTGTTGTAGCTGCTTTTCTTCCTTGTTATAGCTCTTCTTGCTTCAGTGTTGTTTGATCTGCTGGTAAGACCTCTCCCCTCCTTAACTCGTGTTTCTTTCCTGAAATACTTAATAAAGGGGTTAGATCTGCTCTATGGCTTACCCCCTTGCCTATTGTTGTCTTGCCTTGTTTAATGTCAAGGGGGGTAGCCTTATTAACAAGGTAATATTAACAAAATGACTGAAAATGAATAAGATAAGGGTTAAGAAAGCTTACTTGCTATGGTGAGAGTCACTCCCTTCTTGATCATAGAATCCTGAAACACTTAATAAAGGGGATTAAATCTTCACCATGGTCTATCTCTTTGCCTATTGTTGTCTGCCTTGACTTAGGTCAAGGAGAGGAGCCTTCTTAACAAGGTGTAAAAATAACCTAAATGACCGAGATGAAATGGTGAGAGAACTTACATGTCGTTGATAGAATCTTCCTCTCTTACTTTAAAGTTCCTGAAAAC
The DNA here is from genome assembly GCA_036172225.1 of Cryptocoryne crispatula var. balansae. NCBI lineage: Eukaryota > Viridiplantae > Streptophyta > Magnoliopsida > Alismatales > Araceae > Cryptocoryne > Cryptocoryne crispatula. The sequence continues at coordinate 19,522,582 of CM069924.1, forward strand.
ACTTGATAAAAGAGGATCAGATCTTCACAACGACTCATCCCTTTGCCTATTATGTCCAACTTTGACTTAGGTTAAAGGGAGGAGCCCTCTTAATGGGGTGGTAATCAAGGTAAATATGCAATGCGGAAATGAAACATGCAAGACATAAAGATAAACATGAATGCTAGCAAAGGCAAAAATCAAGGTTATGCCAAGCTAAACGATGCATTTTTTTTGGTTTTTTAGAAAATATTCAGTTTTTTTTTAAAACATTCAACTCTTTTTTTTTGGATTTTCGAAAATATTCGATTTTTTGGATTTTTGAAACAAGCAATCATGCAACAAAACAAATAGTCTAGTGACTAGAACTGAATTAGAATGAAACTAGTTGCACAAACAAATCAAGCTAGCACGGTTAAAGACATTGGTTGTCCCACCGTGGTCACCAAAAAGCTGTCGACTCCAGAAACGGGTTCCGGATCGGTACCTCAAGAGAAGGTGAAAGATAGAATAGGGGAAATGGGAGTGAATCGGAAAACACTCGAAAAGCGGTAAAAAGTCCTCACCTCGGTCCCACACTCACATTGATCCCCGAACTTTCATCTCACAGCATCGCTCGAGCACCGGAGATGGTTCGGGTCATGTGGGAGGAGAGTGAGGAATAGAATAACTTAATGCATGAGAAGATTGAAGAAGTGGTCGCCAGGATCCACGGGCTCCACTTTATGGAATGTAAATTAAGAGATGAGTTGACCGTGTGTACCTTAGCGTGGGAGATTGGGATATGGGGTCCAACCTTCTTCTTCTTCGGCCGGCCGATGAAGAAGAGTCCAACCGATGCTAGCTTAATGTATTTGTGCAACTAGAAGACAATAAGACAAGAAAACAAGTGAAGAAGCATTAGAACTGAGTGTAGTGTAGTAACTTGTAAAAACAATAACATAAAATGGCAATTGGAAACAAACTCACCGGATTCGGGGTTAGCCCTAACCCCTTTTTTTTGATTTTTTGTGATGATGAAAAACAGAATAAAAATGATGCTTAAATATGAACTAAATTATATGAATGAAGAATTAGCAACGATAATATGGACGATTAAAGATAACACAACCTAGGCAAAGTGGCAACCGGGTTGGACAGATTCAATGTAAACTGGCATGACTCTGATGTAGATACCATAATAGACAGCACCAATGTCAGAATCGAGTGCCGTTTGTTTCAAAATAAATATAATAACCTAGGGTGGTTTGATATGAAGACAAGTATGCTTGAATATTATGATAAGTAATCTGAATTTACCTGATAAGCCGGATCTTGGACAGTGAAGTTCTGGAAACTCCCAGCACAATGTCGATGTAGGACATAGTATGAGAACCACATATATCTAAATTGAATGATTTTTGTTTTAAATAAAAGAGGACTCACCGGGGAACAATTTATATAAAGGATGTATAGGCTGAATACACCATTAAATATACTGAAATTGACAGAGAAGATGATGACTTAGAAGAGAAGACTTTGTATCTATCTGTGTAGCGCCGGTGTTGAAACCTTAAAAATCAAGGGAATGTCAGAATTGATATCCTTTTATTGGAGATGAAATATATCTTGATGAATCATACTTCTTCTGAAGGAAGTCTGGCCATAAAATGACTATAAAGATCTTTAGAAGCCGATGATCAGCAGTGCATCACGTCGAAGCATAGACCGGCTTCTTCTTCACTTTGGGATGATCTCTGGGCACCGGGACGAAGAGAGGCCAATTTGGGGAGGTTGGGATGAGCCAAGAGTGGCTGGAGGATAAGGATAAGATTGTTGGATGATGGGGATGCCCTTCTTAGGTCGTTCATATGAGTCTCCCTTTATAGGGGATGAAAAACAGGTCAAAAAATAGCAAGTTTAGATACATCCGACCATAGGTTGGATTTCTTCCATTTAATGTTGCTAATTTTTATCCTAAGGCATCTAGAAACCTACCCAAATGATTTATAGGGATTGAAAACCGTGGATCGCCTTCCCCATGTTCAAAATATGTCTCCACTTGAAGTGGAAACAAATCTAGTCTAAAAATGGCAAGTTTTGATGTATAAGACAACAAGTTGGATTGCCATCATTTGATGATGCTAATTTCAACCATGAATCTTCCAAATACTTTACCAAGTGATATTTAGGTGGAAGAAAAAGGAAAGGTCGTGAATTAATCAGATATGTTCCCAATGAGCTGGGCTTGCATGCAATTGGGCTTGATCGGTGCTACGTGCGGACAGAACTGCGCATCTGACTTCCAAAAGGCTCTGCGGACAAATGGGAGATCAGAATTGAATTCCGTTTGTTGCAATGAAAAGATAACTGAGAGAAGAATATTATTTATGTTGAATACTTTTTTATTAGACATTCATATAATCTTATGAAAAATTTCCAAATAGAGGATATGCTCGGAAAAGCATAATCTGGCACGCCACTAAGAGTCTCTTGTTTGGAAAACACGGATTTGATTAGAAATTAGAAAATTATGCTCATATTTACAATAAGCACCTTGGCTTATCCAAAAGGGTGGTTCATCATGATTTTGATGGTCTAAAAGATATGTTGCAAATAGAATAATGGTTTAAGCTATAAATAAGGCCAAATTGGCATTTCTACAATATCCTAAGGAAACTTTTGGATGTAAATATACCACCCTTATGGATAAGGGTATGTATTGCTCATCTTACTATATTTCTAGAAGAAAAGTTCTTCCTTATGAAAGGTAGTGGGAGCTAGGTATATATGAAAGATATTGCAGTCCCACAACCCAATGACACTTCTATAGTTCTATTAAGGTGCTAGTTAATAATTACACCTAGGCAATTTACAGGTCTATTATTGTGTTCATTCAACCTAAGAGATATGTGGGACATATCTCTGATTGATGAAATGAGACATAAGATAATAGGTATATTGATCCTAAGATCTATATGGAACCAATATGAGATATTGATTCATAAATGGGAAGAGACAAAATAAGGGTATAGTATCCATAATGGTATAGTATCCATAAAGTATAAATAGATTACTAAAGAATAGATTGGAGTGGGTTAGAAGGTAAGAAACCTTCAAAGGTGAGAATAATTGAAAATGATATCATCTAAGTCAAATGGTTGACTATGATGAGATCTTTTCCCTATTCTATGGATTAATCCATTTGGATTTTGATTGTTACACACTATGACTATAAGATATGTTAATTGGGTGTTAAGATAGTGTTCCTCTAAGATATTTTGAGGAACAAGTGTATATACAACCATAGGAAATCAAGTCCCAATAACATCCAAATAGAGTGTGTATTAGATTTATTTATGGACTAAAATAAAACTTTTCATAGCTCGTATATAAGGTTTAATGAGATTAAATCTTATGACTTCGTTAAGAATGAAGAGGAACCTTGTGTATTTAAGAAGATAAGTGAGAGTGATGTTACTTTCTTGACATTTATGTTGATGACATACTATTCATTAAGAATGAAGTAAGTATGTCATCATTAGTGAGCTTAGTTATCAAATTAATCCTTTAAACATGATTTGGGTTTTGAGATCTGTGAAGATAGATTTAAAATGTTGCTTGGCCTTACCCAGTTAATATACTTAGTCACCATAGTCAAAGGGTTTTACATGGTAAACTCTAAGATAGGCTTCTAACCTATGTAGTGTGGAGTTGTTCTCTTTATATAGATGTCTTTATAGACTTCTTAAGAGATAAAGAGAACACATGAGTAGATCCTTTATGCTCTTGTCATAGGGTCTATCATTTATGTGATGCTATGTACATGACTTGACTAATGCTTTAAGTGTTATAAGCATTCATCAAGAAGATCCATGTGAAAGTCACTGGATAGTTTAGAGATATATCATTTGGTACTTGAAAAACACTAAGAATGTATCTCTATACATTTGAGGATAAGACTTGAAGTCTTGTAGATTTACAAACACAATCTTATAGTCAAATAAGTTTGATAACAAGTCAATATAATGGTGGTGCAGTGAGCTGGAATGGTTCTATGCAATATAACACTACTAATTCTACAACTAATCTAAAGTAGATTACATAATGATTGCATACTACTTGAGAAGCAGGATAGATGAAGATGTTCATCTAAGACATGTGATTGTCCCAACTTTCTCTAAAAGAGTACCATTGATTTGGGAAAATAATACGGTAGAGCCAATATCTCATTAGAAGTTTAAAACTTTTGTGGTGATACCATAAATTCAAAGAGATGGCAACTTATAATGATATAATTAAAGATAGGGTATCTACTGCTAATAACATTGCAAATCTATAAACTGAAGCAGTTACTCAAAGAGTATTTGAGCATCACCTCGAGCTGATAGAGATCAGCCAGAGGGGTGATTGACTTTAGTGTAAGTGAGAGATTGATATAAATGTATGCCTAACAAGTCAATCATATATGATATGATTCAAAATTTCTAGAATTATCTCATTCAATTAATTAGGTAATTCTTCATTACAAGCTCTTATTAGATGCATATATCATAACGAAGCCTTTCATAAAATGCAATGAAGATTAAATCATGATGAGATCATGATAATGAGATTGTTCATTTAGAGGTATTTGATTTAAATATTCCTAGTCATAGGATACTTGAGACGGGATATCAAGGATCCAAATAGACTGGTGTGTGTGATGTCCTCATATGATGAAAATGACTGATCTCATTGGTCATTAATGTGGAGATAGTGAGATACACATACAGGTGCTCATTAGTTGAATGAGTTCACTTAGCTGACCAAATTAACAACCTTGAATGGTATCTCACTGAACTGTCAATCAGGGTTTTTTATCATCACAAGTGCATGGTTGGACCTTTGACCTAAGCTGCCAAAGATGCCTTATTGGGTGAAACATGTGCTTTGACTATTGACTTATGGATCACTATTTAGATGGTCTATTATAGCGATGGATCAGGTACAAAGAAAACTTGATGGAGGCAATTGAGTTGACAACAAGGGATTGTCCACTCTCGGTAAGTGAGAGTGAATGTCTTATGGGATAGTAGTCCAAATCCCTAGTTAGGGTAGATAGGATGATTGGAAAAGGAGTTTTCTAATTGATTCAATATCGAGTACAGAATCCTATAGAGTTGGTACATAAAGGAGTTGATAGTCGATGTCATACTCCTTTCCGACCGGGACATTGAATGGATGAGAGTTTATATCCATGCAATAACTGATGATGGAAAGGCTCAATGGAGATAAGATTATCCCCATAGCCATTTGGGATCATGGGATGTGGCTTGTACCCTTCATGATCAGTAGGCCGATTAATCTGTTATCCGATAACAGATTTAATTAAATTAAATAGAATTTTTTTATTTTATTTAGCCTTCAGATAAATAGGCTATTGGGCCTAGTGGGTTACACACATAAGGACTTATCCACAAGTACATGGGCAAGGCTGTAATTTATGGAGATTTTATGCTTTTATAAAAGATTTCAACATTCTTCATAAATACTAATGGTTTCAGCCAAACTCTATAAAGCCAAAGGTGTTAACCATGCCCTCATCCTTCTTCCTATATCCTTCTCTCTTTAGAAGGTATCTATGGGCGATGGAGCTCCATTTGGAAGTAGTTCTCGAGGCCAGCGTGAAGGGAGAACCTGTTGTGGATGAAGTTTGTGTGGATACCACTGGAGACCAGACATTTGAATGGTTTTAAGAGCTTGATAAGCTCATCTCCTTCCTTTCTATGAGATTATATGAATCCCTATCAGGTATATTCGAACCTGATTTGATCAGTTTTTGGTTTTCGTTGTTCGATTCAAATTGAGACAGATTCTAAAGGAACACATAGGAATCATCGCTTCCATTGCACCAATTTTTTATGGATGATTCCTAACACTCTTAAACCAGTTGTATTGACAACACATCAATTCATGGAGGAAGAGAGGGTGCGACCACTTAAAGAAACATTCTTTGAGAAGTGGAGACATATCTATATTAGTATTAGATATTAAATTTTTTTGATGCACACTACTATGACCTAGTGTTGCATAATTAAAGTTAAAAGTCTATGATCATCAATTTAATTTGTTTTCATATGTGGTTGTGTAGTATTTATTATATCTTAAGTATATGACATTATAATAGTATATATAAATACAACACAAACATTTAAGTCGATAAACATGTGATATTATGAATGACCCATGTAGAAATTTTTGTCATAGTTTATAAGAGCCAGTTTTAGATTAAATAAGTTTAATGTACTACCATAAGACTAATTTAATAAGATGTTAGTGATTATGATCAATACATTTACTAAATTTTGGGAGTTGACAATTGGCATGATTTTGTTTTGATGCTACAAGTGCTATGTTAGAAATCTATTCTAATATTATAACAAGTGAGTATGACCTAATAAGAATAAACGATTTGTTGCACTACCACAAAGTTATGATACTCTAGAGGTTAAATATGACTAGGAATTGCAATACTTGTAATTAGTAAAAGTTGCGTATCTATTAAGTATGTGATGATTTATTATGTTATCACAAGATCATCATCACAAGGTTAAGGAATTTCAGTCCCCACTAGGATGTCATCGAGATAATCTATCTTTGTATATCGAGCACTACGCATATTTACCTAAAATTAATGGTAACATAAATTAGGACAAAAGATTGTGCCTTAATTTTAAATTAATGTCTACAATATTATCTTGTTGATATATCTTTTATAGATCTAAATAGTGAAGCACTTATTGTGAAGTATACCTTATGCCAACATGTTTATTGGACCAAACTTCTTCTATTGGCCAAGTAACCTAAGATTAATTTTCATGGCTGAGTGAATAGTTTATGTGCTTGAGAAATTAGAACCTCATGAACCATTTAATGATGTAGAAGATGCAATCTTCATCTTCTAGAAGTACAAGAAAGATGCATACTTTGTGCAGTGCTTTATGTTAACATTTATAAGCAATGAAATATAGAAGCAACATGACAAGATGAATATTAGATCCATCCTTGATCACTCTCGTAAGATATTTATAACACAAAGTAGAATATAGATATGAGATATCAAAAAACTATTCATGACAAGGATGGCTGAGAGAACATTTATATAGATAGATGTTTAGAAGATGATAGAGTATGATAAAATGTTAAATACGTTTGGCTAATATATAGGGAACTAGCAATTGACGTTTCTTTCAATTTCTACTAAATTTTTACTCCCAATTCATCACAAACTTCAATATAAATAAGACATAATTCTTTCTTTAGAAAAGCTTCTTAATATGTCGGAGACTACTGAGGGAATGAATAATGGCAAGTCTTATGTGTAGCTTGTTGATAAAATCAATAATAAAAAGAGAAGCTCATTATATGAAAAAGGAAGACAAAGCTAAAGTGAAAAAGTGATAGAAATGTGTGACCTACAAATCAATCATATTCGATAAAATTTGACATGTCTTGAAATATCTCATTCAATTAAATTGACATATCTTCATTACTATTTCTTAATAAATGTGTATGTCGTAATGCTATCTTTAATTACATGCAATGATGAACAAATCATGATGAGTTCATGATAATGAGATTATTTAGTTAGAGATGTATGATCTAAATGTTTATAATTATATGATCCTTTGAGATATGATATTAAGTATTTAGATAGACTACTGTATGTGATGTTGTCTCATACAATAAGGATGATCATTCTCATTGGTCACTAGTGTGGATACATTGATATACAAAAACAAAAGCTTATTAGTGGAATTAATTCACTAAACTAATTTAATTAGAAATCCTGAATGGTATTTTACCTAACTACCTAACAAGGTTTTCTATCATCACAGTTACCGAGTGTATCTTGTTCTTTGATTTTAGTTTTTAAACATGTTTTACTAGGTGTATCTTGTGCTTTGACTTGAGTTGCTAAAGATGTCTTAGTGGGTATATCTTGTGTCTTGACTATTGACTTATGGATCACCCAATTAAAAGGTCTTGTACAATTATTAAATTGGGTACAAGGGAAACTCGATGAAGGTAATTAAGTGGATAACAAGGATTTGTCCACTCTTGGTAAGTGATAAAGAATGCTTTATGAGATATTACTCTAAATCTGTAGCTAGAGAGAATAATGGGAAAGAGAGTTTTCCAATTGATTATATTTTAAATATAGAATCTTAAAGTGTTGGTATACTAAGGAGTTGTCAGTTGGTGTCATACCTCTATCTGACTAGGGCATTGGATGAATGAAGATTTATATCTATGTGATAATGAATGATGGAAAGACTCAATAGAGATGAGATCATCTCAAATGTCATTTGAGAACATGGGATCTGACTTGTACCCTTTATGATCAGAAAGTAGTTAAATTTGTTATTGGATAACATATTTAATTTAAAAAAATTATTTTAATTAAGCTTTAACCAAATAGATTATTAGCCCAAGTGAGTCACACACAATAAAACCAAATCCACTGCTTACACCATACCAGGTGTTGCGGGTTTGTCCTCTCCCCCCCACATCAGTTCCATTCAGGCCTATCTCTGTCAAACACTACATCCTCATGAGAGAATGGATGCTAGGAATTCCTTGCATCTGATTCTTCTGACTGGGGGGCATTCATCAATCGGTGCATTTTGTCCTAAATAATGTAAATATAAAGTCAGGTGTTATATAAAATAAAAATTAATATAAATAAATTAAATTTTTACCATCATTTGGTGACTATATTTATTGCACTAGATAAGGGAACCATTTTTTGCCTCATGCATCTAAGTCATCTCAAAGACCTTTGAATAGGAAGGATGGCACCCTTCCTTTTATGTTTGTTCAGAGAAAAATTATTTTGATATATATATATATGTGCAATAAGTGATACTCAATAGTAAATAAGAAAAATTTCAAAAACTTACAAAATCAGTCTCAACATGATGAATATTTGTTCTTCCTCACCTATAAGGCATGGTCAGATGAGCCATGTTTATTTTATTTCATTGGCTAAGTACATGCAAATAAGTTCTTAACATGTTAGTTTCTTACAACAAAAAATTGACATGTTATCAAAAATGAACAACTTTTAAATTAAACTAATGCTTTACCTTATTATCATTCCTCTACCATATCTCGCACATATGATGCCACTAGTCTAGGTCGCATTGTTGAGGCACAATGGCAAGTGCCCCTCCAGTGAGCATCTTGTAAAATACTAAATTGTTATCTTCTTCTTTAGATGACTTCTTTATTTTCCTTGCATCTCCCCCATATACCTTAAAATTTCTTCATCTACAGATGGAGATCGCTTAAATGTAAAATTTTGTTACATACATACTAAATATATAGATTAGTATTTTACAACTAGAAATAAAAATAAGTAGAACTACTTTTATTTAACTCAAGATTTCTAAAAGATGGCCTCTTTCTTGTCATCTACAAAGGTGATGTAGTCTTGTTGCCATAAGTTGCAATGCACCCTATTGCAGACTCCAATGTAGAAGGTGAAATCCTAACCATTTGGGCCTACACCCGATCCTCCTATGACCTAGACATTCAAGGTCTCCCTAGGCTCTAATGTCTGCATAGTATACACCTTGGCAGGACCTCTCCCATGTCTCGGCACTATAACTATATGCAAAAATTTCGAAGAATTTTAGAGCTTGATGTATACAACTCTACAAAAGAAGTAAATAAATATTTACGTGAGGCAGAGAAAGATAGACTATCTGTAGGGGGCATCACTACAATAGATTAAGGGAAAACCTCTTGAGATGGTCCAGTTGAACCATGTCCGGGGTAGGCTAAGATGGGCCATGAGATCCACCAGAGTGATCGGTGGATCCACTGGCTGTCCCACCCCATGATGTACAGTGGTTCTTGCTAAATTTCTTCATCTACAACATAATAAAATTGATAACATAGTTTGAACTTTGACAATTCTACACTAACGTGGTTGATTTGGCCAATCCAAACCGATTTTCGGCTTGGATCGGCCAATTTCCAAGTTTCATTGTCGGTTTGGCCAAACTAAGCCAATTTCCAACTTGGATTGGCCAAACAGGCCAAAAAACTTGCTTTTTGTCAATTTCCAAGTTTCTTGGATGGCTTGGCCTATCCAAGCCGATGTTTGGCTATGATTGGCCAAACCAGTCATCGGATCCGATTTCTTACCAATTTCTAAGTTTCTTGGTCAGTTTGGCCAATGTAAGCTGATTTTTGGCTTGGAGCAGCCAAACCGGCCTTAGAATGAGATTTTTTTCCTATTTCTAAGTTCATTCACTAGTTTGGCCAATCCAAGCCGATTTCCAGCTTGGATTGGCCAAACTGGCCTTGGGATGGGGTTTCTTGCTTATTTCTAAGTTCATTGGTCTATTTGGCCAATCTATGCTGTTTTTCTACTTAGATTGGCCAAACTAGCCTTGGGTTGGGGTTTCTTTCCAATTTCCACGTTCATTGGCCAGTTTGGTCAATCCAAGCCAATTTCCAACTTGGATTGGCCAAACCAGCCTTAGGATGGGGTTTTTTTCCCAATTTATAAGTTCATTGGCCGGTTTGGTCAATTCAAACATGTTCTAGCTTGGAGTGGCCAAACCAACCTTGGGATGTGGTTTCTTGCCAATTTCCAAGTTCATTGGCTAGAAGTTCATTGCTTGGTTTGGTCAATCCAAGCTTATTTCTAGCTTGGAGTGGCCAAACCGACCTTGGGATGAGGTTTCTTGCCAATTTCCAAGTTCATTGGCTAGAAGTTCATTGGCCAGTCTAGCCAATACAAGCTAATTTTTGGCTTCTATTGGCCAAAGTGACCTTGGGATGGGGATTCTGGCCTATTTCTAAGTAGTTCTATGTGTATTCTCTTTCCAAAAGAGAACACAATCATTCTTACATGCATCTATCTTTTCGTAACTAAATTCTGAGTCTTTAAAAATGTTTATTAGTTCATACCAAGTGTTAGGAACACTTGCATCTTTGGGCAATAGATCCTTAAAAAAGACAATATACTATTCATACATTTTCCAATCAAACCATTTATTGACTTCAACTAAATCAAATTCAAAATAAATTTTAACTTAGATATTTCTGTGCAACCTTCATAAAAGGTGTTTACACATCTCTTAATAGCTAGAAATGCTTGTGTGTTTCTATATATTGTTCACCTTCATAATGTCTAGATGGTTCTTGAATATTTTGAATATCTTAAAGTATTTCTTTCACCTCATCGTTTAAATTCTCATCTTGTGGTTCATTTATTTGGGTTTCAAATTCGTTACTTAAACTATGCTCTATTTCCCCGTGACTTATCTATGTTCGATAATTGGACCATATGCCATCACATATTAAATGTTCTTTAACTACATGTCTTTTTAAAGTGAATGTGTTACAACACCATTTACATGGACATTGAATCAATGTTTTGTCTAGTCTATGTCTAAATCGAGTCCTACATTCATGGAAAGCATCATCTAGATATTATTTTACTCCTTGAAGACACATAGGACTTAATTTATTAGGAATGTCTATTCAATACTATCTAAGCTACTCGTCATGTGGCTAATTGTTCTTTGAATGATATAAAAAAAATTATACACAAAAGTAAAGAATAATATAAAAGAAAAAATTACACACAAACCAAACCTCCTTCAAATGAAAAAAGGTCTCGAATTAGAATGCTATTTGAAACTACTTGAAAATAAGAAATAAGGCCGACGTAAGTTAAAAAATCGATAACATTAGGTTTTAAGGACCAAAATTTGTTTCTATCACCACTTTGGGACAAATCAAATTGAAAAATCGAAAAACCAGTTTGAGTTGACTTTTCATGGCATTCTAGCCAAATGGTTATCCATTTAGGGTATTTAATTTACATCTTATGCCATTTTGGGACTAATCAAACCGAAAAATTGGAAAGCTAGAAAACATTGCGTTTGAAAGCCAATTTGGGACAAATCAAACCGGAAAACTAGTTTGAGTTAGTTTCTATGGCATTTTGACCAAATCAAACTAGTTTAGTAATTTAATTTATGTCTAACTCCATTTTTGGGACAAATCAAACTGATTTTCCGATTTTAGTCAGTTTCCATGGCATTTTCTCCAATTCAAACCGGTTTAGGAATTTGATTGGCCTATAATGTCAATTTCAAACAAATCAAACTAGAAAATCGGTTTGAGTTGGTTTTCCATAACATTTTAGCTAATTCAAACCTGTTTGGGAATTTAATTTATGTCTAATGCCATTCTAGAACAAATCAAACCGTTTTCTAGTTTGAGTCAATTTCCACGGCATTTTATCCAATTCAATCCAGTTTGGGAATTTGATTGACCTATAATGTCAATTTAGGACAAATCAAAAGGGAAAGCCTATTTGACATGATTTTCCATAGCATTTTGGCTAATTCAAACTAGTTTAGAAATTTAATTTATATCTAACACCAATTTGGGACAAATCAAACCAATTTTCCAATTTGAGTCGGTTTCCATGACACTTTGGCCAAATCAAACTAGTTTAGGAATTTGATTTGTTTCTAATGGGATTTTTGCACAAATCAAACTGGAAAAATTTGTTAGATTTGGATTCCATAGCATTTTGACCGATTAAAACCGCTTTGGAAATTTTATTGGTCTCTAATGTCAATTTAAGACAAATCAAACTAGAAAATCGATTTGAGTTGATTTGCATTGTATTTTGTACGATTCAAACTAGTATTGGAATTTAAATTATTTCCAAGTTAATTTTATCAAACCGAAAAGCTAGTTTGACTTCATTTCTAAATCTAAACCCAATACAATTAAAATACTATACTACCTTCAAATCCCATCTTTAACATGCTTAATTAACCCTAAACTAACGTACTTAACTCTTAAATTATTATTTAACCTCACACAAATAAATTTTTAATATTTAACCTATAGATTAAGATGCTTAACACGCTAAAGTGTACATGTTTAATCTTAAAATGAACAATTTTAAACATACTTAGCACACTATCAAGCAATAAACATGGTTCCTAGCAAGATCGTATGTAGAAACTAATAAACCAAGTAGTTAAGGTTAGTAAATACTTAGAGGAGGAGGAGGAGGTTGGCGGCATAGATGACAGAGGAGGAGGGCGAAAGTAGCGGCATGCTATAGGCAAAGTGCATGGTGGCGGCAACAACCACGGTGGTAGAGGAAGGCCCGATGGCAAAAGCAAGGTAGTAGTGTTGTTGAAGTCGAGAGGGCGAGAGAGAGAGAGAGTGATAGTGTGGCGGCCACTATGGCAACCATGGTGGTGCTGTCGGTGGAGAGGGGAAGAGAGAGAGCGGAAGGGGAAGAGAAAAGGGGGGGGGGAATGCAGGTTTTAGAAAACTCTCGAAATATTGATGACGGCTTGTGCCATCATCAAATATAGTCGATCATTGAATGGTCAAAAAGACACTTGTGATATCGCTAATAAGTTTAGTGGCGACGGCTTTACGAAGCCGTTGCTATTCACCCCGATGGCTAGCATCAGGAAAATTTCTTTCCTTTGGCGACGATGCATGCTGTCGCAAATAATTGTATAAAGATGGCTTCTTGAAGCTGAAGCTGTCATAGATAAATATGTATGCGGTGACAATTTTATTGTAGACGGCTTAAAACTCGTCATTAAGCTGTACCTGATGACCCGTCCCTTGTAGATAGTCTATCCCTATGTTACTTTGCATAAAGACATTTATCTCTTTTCCCATCCTTTCACTTTAAAAAAGTATACAGAGAAAGATATTATTCAGTTCGATCTCACAACATTTATCTTCTCTCGTGTAGAAAGAGAAAATTATTCGTATAATTTTTATATAATCCCAACCCGATGCAGGCTAAGAAATAAACAGAACAAGTCATTGGACATCCCATCCGACGTAATTAGATACATAACATCGGTTGCCTTCAGATGGATGAAGCCTGCCCGATATCCAAGGATAGCCATATCTCGTTTACCCTGCCACTGAAATCGAACGGCGAGTTGTACTGCGCGACGGTATAAGCCGAGGAAGGATCTGCCGAACGCCCCTTCTCGACAGCTGACGCCCACTTGGAATCCGCTAAGCTGGCGTACAGAGCTGCTGCTTCTTGGCCGACGCTACCGTCGGAGACGAACCCACCGAACTGGCGGACTGCAACATATTTGGTGCCCCACCTTTGGATATGAAGGCCGTCTGCCGGCGGTGGATCTTCTTGGTTCTTCTTCGGCACGTAAAAGCTCACGACGAATGAGGACGCACAGAAGGGTCCATCGCTCGGAGATACTTGGGTAATCACTGGTGCTGTCATCTCTATCTTCTCACTGTACTTGTTCTTTCCTTGAATGTAGTCAAACAGCCTACAAGGAACCCGAAGACAGTCCAGTTTTCATAATCTTGCACGACCAGAAAAAGGGGAGAAGTTATGTTTGATTCCGGTTCTCTCTTCTGTCCTCTGCAACAGCAAACTGCTGTTTCCGGGTGCGCTCATCATTGGGCAACTTAGAGAAATGAACAATCACGTTTCACGATCTTGAACACTTTTAGCTACAACGATATGCGCCTGCTCTGTTTCTTACAAAAGAACACAAGGAATGCTTGCAAGCAAATGCATAGAACAATGCAAGTAACCAGATGACATGGCGACTGCATTAGCTTCTCTTGAGTGTGTGCATCAAACTCCATTAAGTACAAGTATCGGGCCATCATTTTGAAAAAGATTGTACAACGATATCATTTTGACCGGAGTTTTAGTCCTTCTTTAACACACATTTAGGCAGATGAGAGGTGAGTCGAAGGAATGCATATGCGGGTGACTTCAGGTGAGCATTATTCCAGGCAGTGGCAAATCCAGGATATCGTTTCACTGTGGTCACATTATTTATAAAATCTTCTATTTTATAAAATATAATAAAAAAACAAGAAATGTTAATAGATTTCTTGAGTTATATTTAGATCCCCCACTGATTCCAGAATTACTTAACTCAAAGAAACCATACTGTTTGTGATCCTCCAGTAAGCTGTCACAACAGCCTGCATTTCCTTAGAGTCTTCCGGCTCTTTGTAGCATCGCATTTCTTTGTCATGACCAAGAATTTCCCATATTTGTGCGAATCCCAAAAGTCAGTATGGTAGAAGACTAAGCTTGGACAACCAAGTTACAAATATCATCAGCGAGTGATTCCTGTATCCCCCAAAAAATAACATAAATATATGGAAAACAATCCATTCTTTTCTATTCCAGTTATGTGGGTGATGGGGACACCAAATTGGTTTGCCGACCCTATATGACTCATCTCAACTCTCGATGATATTCTACACTTTTAACTCTGCTACCATTTTGTCATTTAGTGACATCCTCCAAACACGTGAATGACTTGTAAGTCAAGTGACCTTAGTTTCTATGTGAGAAGAGAATCTCTCATTTAGCGATGGTTCCCCATTTTTTCTTACATGAGAAATTGTTTAGAATTTGCTATGTAAAATAGTTTTTTTATGTTTGAGTGGGTCATACTTTGAGATAGATGAATGGAATTTTATTTTTGGAGGGAGCAAATTTTGTAAAGCCTTTTGGTTAGAAAAACCACCTGTATTCCCCATCTTAAAATCAATCGACAAGAAAAAACTAAGTTCTTTGGCAGGGGGTGCCAATGGGCTAGACCGGGGCCGGCTCGGGTAAGGCCCGGTCCAAAATGTATCAGGCCGGCCCTTCTCGGCCCATACAAAATATAAATTTAGCACAGCCCGAACTTTCTATTCTATGATAAGATATGCATCATTTTTTTTATTTCTTAAACATCAAACGTGCTACTTATATGAAGTTCTCTGATTTTGCATGCTAGATTCTCAGCCGCGTGGTCACGTACATCATCTTGGAGTAGCTAGTTTGGTAAGGGTGTTCCAAATAACAAGGAAGTAGAAACACATTGTCTATGTTTGAAATGGACAATTTTAATAGGAACCAGATGTAAACAGGTCAAAGTAGAGATAAATTAAGTTTTGTTAAAAGGAACAACAGGAAGATACGGTTATTCACATTGGTTTTGCCTACCCATTTCTAACTTTCTATAGAACAACAAGAAAGGAAAAACATGTAAATGGCTGCTATGGGGAAATTGTTAATATCAATAATTGGATTCAATCCACATCGCCATATCACCAAAAGGGTCAAATGCCCAAATTATGGTCACATTAAACTTTCTAGACTAACTATTTTGGTGCATACTCGCAATAGTCCTTAGATTTTAACAAAGCATGAAAGGATCCTACCAATGTTTAAGAAAAACCTGAGGTTTCCTAAAGGGCATCAATGGGGAAGGTGTGACAACAACAATGGGACTTCACTCTTTTCATCAGCTCGAAGCTCATATTCAAAATAAAGATCGAAGAAAAAAACAATAAACATAAACAAACCCAAAAGATCTCATGGAGGCGAATGGTGTTGAGATGTTAGATAGTGGTGAGAAAATTGATCTTGTAGTCGAGGGACTCTCTAAGGAAACTATGAGATCCCTGACATTGCTGCCAGTGCCCCTAACCCGACAAGCATGCCAATGATCAGACCTCTCTTGCTTGGCTTCTGCAGAGGTGAGCCACCAATGGCATCCCAAAAGGAAGCCCAACTGAAGCTAAGCCCTACCAACCTCACAAAGGAACAATAGTGTGGCCCTCTTGTGGACTGCTTCTGTTGGCCAAACTCTAGCCATCTTCAGCCTGTGGGCCTCTTCTGTTGGTCCGGAACTAGGCCCATGGCCAGCCCGGACCATTGTGGTCCTTACTCTTTAGTCACCACTTGGTGAAGGAGAAGGGGATAAGGAACCCATGACAGGATTGTGATCATTTATTTTATTTGTTTAACTTTTTGAGTGTCACATGGCTCCCATTCCTTCTGTCCTCTTCTCTTAGAAGGCCACATATCCCATCATCCCCCGCTAGCCCTACTAACACACTCCTACTCTCTCTTTACTTCTGTGGATCATTTTGCCCCTCTTCCATCCGCTTTCATCTTCCTGCCATAACCTCTTTGCACACCAGTACAAAGATGGCCACTGGCCACAACCTCTCTTACCACCATAACCGCCCACCCACCATGCATTGGAGCACCAGCCCCACCTAAATGCATGCCTCTACACCACTATGCCACAGAGAGACAGCCACACTTAGACCTGTCAATGGGTCCTATTTGGATCAGATTAACAAAGATCTAGATCCAAACCCAATAAGCATTACCCAAACCCGAGTCCAAAAGGAATTTTGTTGGACTTTCGGATCAGGTCTTTGACCCGGATCTAAAGTGACTTTTAGGTTTCAAATCACTTATCAGGTCGTCAGCTGTAGCAGTACATCATTGCTATGTAGAATTACACTGATGCTTAGCATATTACATAGCACTGCTCTCTTTGCACTGCAGAGAGCAAAGACAAAACCCAAATCAAAATGTATGATGTTGAATGAAAACTTTTAGCAAGCTGCAAAGAGCAATACAATGTACCTAAAGGTAGAGCACTTAATGATAGACGTCACATGAAAGTTGTCACATCGAAAAGCAATTGATATAATTTAGTAGTAGTGGTTAGATGATAGTGTATTTCATCATGTGTTGAATATGACAACGGCAAAATCTATGTTCGTAATTACATGATCTCTATGAAAGGAAGACTATAGGGAACAAGGCCCTCTTGATTAGACATCTAGTGAACCTTATACTTAAGAAGGGGAGTTCAGTTGCAGCGCATTTGAATAAAGTGAAATGTATTATAAATCAGTTGTCATGGTTGAAAATGATGCTAGAAGATGAGTTGCAAGTATTATTGTTACTCAGTTTCTTACCAGATAGTTGGGAGACACTTGTAGTCTCTCGGAGTAATTCTGCTCCAGATAATACGCTTATAAGGAAACATACAACTAGTAGTCTTTTGAATAACGAAACTAGGAAAAAGTCGTTGAATGTATCATAATCACAATTTTTGGCAACAGAAGAGTGTGGTAGATTAAGAAACAAAGATAAAAATCACAAGAGATCAAAATAAATGTTAAAGTCCAGATCTAAAATCAATGGCAAGTTTTACCATTGTGGAGCTCTAGGTCATAAGAAGATTGATTGCATGAAATTCAAAAAGAAAATAGCAAAAGAAAAAGACATGATAATCACAAAGGCAATGAAATTGCAGCGATCGTGTCAGATAAGGACATATTATTATTTTATCAAATAATGGAAATTGTCTAACAGTAGGAAATAGTGACATTATCTGGACATTAGACTTTGAAGCATCTTATCATGCTACACTTTAGACGGATCTGTTATTGTCTTATAAAACTAGTGATTATAGCGTTGTCTGCATCAACAACTACAATACTTTGAGGATTGTGGGCATATAAGATGTCAATGTAAAGATTGGTACATGATGTTAGCTTATTTTTAGATATGTCAAACATGTTCCAGACCTTAAGATGAACTTAATTTCAATAGAAAAATTATGTGAAGATAGCTATTGCCCAATATTTAGTCAAGAAGGTTAGAAATTGACAAAAGGGGTACTTGTCTTTACTCAAGGAGGCAATCATGGCAGTTTATATGGCATGAAGACACTAGGAAGCAAGGTTGAGGTTAATACCATTGTAGATAGTTCATTGTCTGATTTGTAGCACAAAAGGTTAGGACATATGAGTCAGAAAGGAATGGATTTATTGTAAAAGAAAAGTTTCTTCTTGAAATGAAAGATACACATTTGAGCCTATGTGACCATTGTTACATAGAAAAATAGCTATTGACGCCAAAATTTTTCGTTCAACTCACTCAACATAGATTTGAGCAATGCCAAAGTAGGTCCAAAAATCTGACCCAAATTCAGTAAGACAAGGACTAGATGACACAAACAAGCTCTAGGAATGCTTTGGCATGACACAATAAGCTCCAAATGGCCAAGAGAATGTGCTCATTATGTAGTTGTGAACACCGAAATTTCTCCACAAGAAAAAATAATCTTTTTAATATTATTATTTTTCCTTCCATCTCAATTGAAAATAAAAAAATCAATTGGAGTCCAATTATTCATTGATCTTTCCTTGATAAATCTCCATTCCCTTGCAATTCTGGCCTAATTTGAACGTATTGGCCCATTGGGCTCACTTGTCAAACAAATAATATTTATCCTATTTTTTATTCTGAAAATAGGGATAAATATTCAAAATTTTAAGAAAAATACAATTCACCACCCAAAATTCATTCAAAATTCACATAAAATATCCAAAGTCAATTTTATGTAAATTTCACATTTTTTGGAATTTTCTTCCAAAAACACAGAAAATCACTTTTCTCTCTCTAGAAAATCCAATATTGGGTCAAAAATAATTTTCCATGCCCGATATTATTTTTTGGAAGACCTGAAAATATTTTAAAATGTTTCCACATTTTTTGAGCTCGAAGATCTTTTCCTCTGCCTTTTTTGGGTATTTTTCTATTGAATAATCCAGAAAGTTGTTGGATAAACTTCAGAAATTCGGAGATAATCCATAAAAATCTCAGAAAATATCCAGAAGCTTCCCACGTCCATCTCTTTACGTTGGATTATGTTAGGATGGGGTTCACCACCTATGAAAAAGGGAAATTCGCGCTGAAAATGCTTAGAAAATAGTAAATCACCCCTATTTCTTCTCCACCTGATTTTATCTCTTGGTGGAGATAACTCTTAACCCCAACTGCCTCCCACGAGGCTGCATGACCTTCCTTCCCTTATAAAAGCATCCCTTCAAGTCAAAAAAGGAGACGTACGCACAAGCTCATGTTCCAGCCACTGCCAACTTCTGAAGAGAGAGAATAGAGAAAGAGGAGAAGAAGAGAAGCTGTCTCAGCCCTCCAGGTTCTCGCGTACCCGCATTGGCAGCCCAAGGAGTCAAAGAGAAGAAAAAAGCAAGGAAGAGAGGGGGAGGTCCGTCCCTCGCTGTCGCACCAAGAAAAGAAGAAAAGAAGAAAGGAAAAAAGGTAAGAAAAGGCCTCATCGGTTGCACCTTTCCTCCTTCCTATTCCCCCTTTTTCTCCTTCCATTCTCCCTTAGATCTCTTTTCTTTTAGGCTTGTTCGACCCACATTCCTGGCCCACAGGTTCATCCCTTCATAAATCTCGATGTGACCCCATGTTGGTCCCCTTTTCAAGCCCCAGTCCATCAAAAACCAGCACCTATCTGACCCTTTAAAACAGGTCTTATAGGGTCCGCAGTCCCCCTTACACAAGTCTTTCTGAGACATCAAAAAAAAAAATCATTCCTTGTTCGGTCCCCCAGTTGGCCCATTTGCCTAACCTTAATTGACCCTTAAATCCCATCCCAAACAGCCCACATATGAACCCTCAGTCAGACCCAAAAACTGGTCTTTAAAACAGCTCTGAAGATCCTCCATATGCAGTCTCCTCGGTCAGCCCAATGACCTCAAATAAAACCTGTTTTCAGACCATAAAAAAAAACAGACCTGGATCCCTTCCTTTTAGGGTCGACGCTTTGAGATTCTCGGAATCCGCCGGATGGACCGAGACTACTCGGGCGGGCCCTCAATTCCCTATCTGAAGAACAAGGAGGACAAGGTGAAGTTCAAGGTACAAATATGCCAAACATGCTCAAGGAAATGCAAGCCGGATCAGCCGGGCTCACAAGAACATGAAGCTGACCGGCAGGGGTCTTGAATGACATGACGAGCGGCCAATGGGCCTTGGACATAAAAAATAAACTTAAACAAAATCTGAAATGCAAAATGCCAAATTTAATAAGGAGTTAGTCCACCACTGGACGCTCCACCTTGGACGGCTAACCTGGGCCCGACCCGGCATGTCGCATCTTGGACGTAGGCACGGGCCGACTCCCGTTGTCGACGGATCCTTCCCTCGGTGTGGCGAGTCAAAAGACTTAGCCATATTGGTGGTAAATTCCATTAGAACAAGGATGGGTCGGCATGCCATCATAATGCCGATTTCTTATCTTTGATCCTATGGAAATACACCTTGAGGGAAGGAAACCGTCATTTTCAGACTTAGTCCCATGTATCGACTTGATGTACTCCGAAATGGAATGGAATGAGATGAATGATTCAAGTGCCGATGTGTATGTTTGAACTGGGCACCGGATGTTAACCCAATGGACCGGATGTGATGCAAACCCAAAATTAAATAAACAAAACAAAATAAATATAAAAAATGACTTCATTAAATCTTTAAAATAAAAGATCAGATTTAACCAATCTGTAAAGTCATTTAAAAAATCACTTAATCTATGAAATGAAATTTCTAAACAAGTGATAATTAAATAACTTCAAAGAGAATTAAATAAACAATATTCAAAACATTTAAAAAATTCATCAAAAAATAGTTCTTAAACATTAAAAAAAATCATCATCATCATATCACAAAACTAAATGAAACTCAAAGAACAAAATCAAAAACATAACTCAAATGAGCCAATCAACACTAAAAACAAATCAAATCAATATTAAAATCAAAACATACCAAAATCAACATATATCATGAGAATGAAAACATAAAAAAATCAAACATTTAAATCAATTTAATTGTGACTTATTCATCAGATCCCAAAAGTGAGATAAAACATTCACATTGAACATAAACCAAACATAAGTCCAAACATAAAAACAAACTCAAATACAGTTGATATCAAATCTGGAAATAAATCCAAACCAAGTTAAAATCAACATCAACCACATATTAAATCAACATGGTTGCATCTCATCGAGCCCATGGGGCTATCGCCCATTGTGTATTTATTTTATATGGATGTGCATCTTCTACCAAACAGGTTGCTATGGCGGTTAATCAAGGGTCTTCAAGTCGTTGCTCGATGTAATTAACGTCGGATATTCGCACCATCCGACGGGGAGAGGTCAAAAATCAAAATATTTTCACAGAACCCGATAACCTCGGTTCTATACTCTTTTAATATCACCGGACTATCTAGTGTTTTTTATGGTCTATCACCTATTTTACTAGAAAATTCGGGTACGATATTTCAATATAAAAAATGATGATAATTTTAAACACATTTGAAAGAAAGGAAAATCGAGGTTTCACAAATTGGCACGCCCGATGGGAGCTCTCTTTCCCTTCATCTCTCTGCCATAGCAAACTAAGAAAGTGCACATTCACTGCTTTCTAATAAACTCTCTACATCTAACAAAGCTTATGTTGTTTATTAGAGGCGAAATGACAACCAATTCCGAAGTCATCTTCTGTGAATCACTTCGGAGCCAAGCCATCGGCATCGAGCCCGTCATGGTCTCCTTCGGCACATACCAGGGGATCAAGTCAACTCCTCAACAGTTGAACAGGTCGATGGCGGTCCCAACTGTCGAAGAGGCGAAGCAATCGACTCCTCAGCAGGCGGCCCTTGCCGTCAACTAAATTTCAACCTGCCTTCAATCAACATCCTGGCGGACTAAACTCGAAAGGCCTCGATTCACTGTTTTGCCCCTCATCAACCGATTCACCGTTTTGGGGCAGTTAGACAAACATGGTCGGGTTAAGTCCAAACCCATCATTGCTGCACCTATCCAGGGGAAGAAATCCTCCGCACACCCGAAGAAATCTGGCCAACCAGTGGCCGCAATAGCTGAGAAGAGGGGGCAGCCCTCTTCTATGAATATTGAAGCCTCGAGCCGACCAATGGCTTCAAAAAGAGAAGTTGCCCGGGCAGGGGGCCAGCCCCTGGCCCACAACTTACAATCGGGCCGACTAGTGGTCCCACCAATCAAGACCCGACAGGAGGCGTCTGCCATTAAGAAAACTTCAACGCTCAGCCAAGCTGCCAACTCGTTGCTTCGGTGCCCAACACCGCCGATTGGGGGCAGGCTCTCCACCCAAGTTGCACCTCTCCGAGCGCCCCGGACAGCAGACTCTCGTATCGACCGGGGGCAAGGAGCCAAACCCTCTGCCCCAGTCATGAAACAAATGTGGCGACTGAAGACAAACGTTCCCCTAGCGGAACATCTTCCTTCAAAGCCTGATCCTCCGCAACCCTCGAACGAAGGCCCTGCCGAGTCGAAACCCCAACCTCAGCCCATGCCAGGGGCCGTTTGTGAATTGTTGCCTATGGCCATTCCGAATCGGCCTAAGGCTCGTTTCACCTTGCCCCACCGACGGCATTTCTATTATTTTGACAATGGTATTAAAGCTATGGTTCCATGGGAGCTGCCTCGCCGAAAGAGTTCAGTCTTCAACCGACCGGTCTTCCCTGACAACGCTCCCAGGAGACAAGTGACACGGACATCTGGTAGCGGGTCGCAAATATTCACCTGTTATACTTCAGGGACCAGTCATCCTGGGAACATTCCCGAGACATCTGAAGCCCATCCAAGACCTTGGACTCGTAGTCAAGGTGACCGCCAACCTATTGCCGTGACCAGGTCTACGTTACACAATGATGGGGAGGAAGCCGTGCGAGAAGATAACAACATGCAGGAGGTCCCTCCTCTTACTTTGACGTTGGATGACCTTTGGCGTGAGAACCAACGACTTCGGGCCCTCCTTGCCAACGCAGGCTTGCTTCAATCTCCGCCGGTCCAAACCTCCGACGCTGTTGAAATCCCGGATGAACCTCGTGCCACCCAAGTCGAGCCCCCTGTGGCAAACCCATCTCGGACTACTGCCTATCATCAACAGGCGCCGAGGATCTTGTCCGACGATGACATTTTTATCCAGCCTGGGTATCAACCACCCTCTCCGCCGCCACAAGACTTTCTGGAGCCCACTCAACGGGCTGTAATCGAACAAATGATTTCTACACGGTTGGCTCAGCACGACGAGGGGTACAACATGGTGGGCCTCTACCAAGTTCCCTTCCCATCACATCATCAATTCGTCAAGTTACCCCCGGGTGTCCAGAAGGTGCCAAAGTGCTCGAAATTTGATGGGCATAGTTCCCCACGAGAGCACTTGGCCATGTATTTCACCCACATGGGTGAGTTGGCACGTAACGAGTCGTACCTACTCAAGTACTTCGCTACCACCCTAACCGGTACAGCTTTTGAGTGGTACTCCAAACTCATGCCGAACTCAGTGGCCAACTGGGTGGACATGCAACGCAAGTTTGTTGAAAGATTCAGCTTCTCCGAGCGGCCACATACCTTGGTTGAGCTGACTACCATGTTCCAAGAGGGGAACGAGTCAGCTGTCGACTATATTCGCCGCTGGAGAAATGTTTGCATGAAATGTGCCAATCCCCCGTTGAGCGAGGAAGCAGTCGCGTTGTGCAAAAGGGGCTTACGAGCCGAAATTCAAGAAAAAGTGCTGGGGACAAGGATCCATACCTTTGATGACTTAAATGTCACCATTGTTGACATAGAACATTTCTATGTCAACAACCCTCTAATGATTACATCGAAGCTGAGGCAGATGAAAGACAAGCAGTCAGTTTCCCAAGACGTCAATACAGTGGATGTCTCCTCCTCCTCCTCAAAGAATAACAATGCCGGGGGCAAAAACGTCACTATGACCCTCCCGCAGAGGAAAACCAATAACACTGGACAGAGACCCACATGGGAGGAACTTTGGTGCCCGGGCGATGCCGCGAGGAGCCAAGAAGCAAGCTTCTGCCCGTATCACAAAATGGTCGGGCACGTCATCGAAGACTATTACAATTTCAAAGACATTGTAGAGACTATGATTCCGGACAAGATCCTAGATTTGGGGAAATGGCTAGTGCAGCCCCCCTCAACCGCATAGTTTGCCCTCACGGCCAACGAACTTCGCCGTCAATGCGGTACAGTACCGACTGGCTCCTCCAGTCGTCGAGCCTCCTCTGCCTCCTCCCCAACGACCTCAACCACAGGAGGAACGGCTCCATCATCCAACAGTTTATCAAATGGCTTCTCGGGTCTGCTCGATCCTTGAGGGATTCCGTGTCAGGTGTTCGCACCTGGAGGCTGATATCATGGCCACTATGGCCAGCGTTGTGGAGTTGTTAACAGGTGACATGACTCCAGACGAGATTTGCCCGCCTCGGGTTGAAAATCCCGGAGCATCCTTTTCTGGCTCACGCCCTCTCACTGGGCAAACTGTAAATCAGCCAGACGACCTTTGGGACAGTGCTGAGAAGTACGAGTCAGAGCCCGAGGCATCGACTGCGTGCTCCCTAGCGGCACATGCCAGAGCACCATTCGAGGAGCGGCCGAGAAAGCGTCGACGGTACCATGTTTATATGCGGTACTCTTTTCCCCAGACCATGACGCATTTTCTCTACGAGAAAGTTGCGAGGGAAGGCTCGATGGAGCCCCATCCTGAATACGGACACCATATCATGTCCTTTCCTAAGGGTGGATGTGGGTACCATCACTCACGCTTTCATAGCATTGAAGATTGCCGGGCGGTTAAAAGATGCTTAGAAGATTTAATTAGGAACGAGGTCTTGAAAATTGGACATTATCTTGTTCAATCGCCGCAGTCCCACATCGACATGGGTCCCACTAGCTCCTCCTACGTCATCCACGCCACTCTTTAGGGCAACGAGTAGAAAAGCCAAGAGACTGGGGGCAGTTCGAGTGAACCCGCTCGCCCCCAGGTCTTTGCCCAATTCCAGAAGCTTGCCTAAGTCATCAGAGGACAAAATAGTTCTGGTCTCGAGCCCCGATAACAGCCACACATTAGACATTGAACCATTCCCTTGCTTTGTGAGTTGAAAATCACACTCGACAAGGCACTCACCAAGTTGTCCTTGATACCAGAGCCAAAACATATGAGCCATTGCGTCAAGTTACGTCTAGTGCTTGCTCTGATTCTCTCTTTTCAGTATGTGGCTTGAGGGAAGCCCCAATTCCCTACAAAAAAACAAAAAAAAGAAGAGTGCTGAAAAAAAATAAAGTCAACAAAAAATATAAGCGAAAACAAACAAAAAAAAGAGTGTTAGAAAAAAAAAAGAAAAAAAAGAAGTGGCTAAAAATGGAGATGCCCAACAGGCTTGGCTGATTACTCAAAAGGCGACCAGCTAAGAGCAAAAATGTCAAAAGAAAATCTGACTAGAGTGAAAAATTGAAAAGGCACTCTAGGAAAAATTAGGTGACCCCGCTACATGAAAATCTCTCCGGGGACATGTAGGCAAAAGATCGAGGGGGCTAGTCCGGGTGAAAATCTCGCAATAGACAGTCGGACCAGTAAAAAAAGAGGGGGTCCATTAGACGCGAGCATGTAGGAGACCATGCAAGAGTTAGCATCATCAGATGCGCTAAACAGAAAGGTTACAACATGTCACAAGGGGGGCAAACAATCAAACATAATCAATGTTGGTCATGTCCAAGGGCCCAAGCCCTTCTAAGTCCTAAAGAAGCTCATGCGGCAAGGGAAGCACATCAAATGAATTGCTGACGATAGAGGAGCTGAAGTAGGACGCCAACTTGCAAAGGCAGTCCCTCCTCGACTACCCCAATGTTGGCAATCCACAAAAAAGGAGAGAGAACTCCCCTCATATCATCCAAGCCCTCATTCTAGATCGCTCTCAAGAAAGAAAGAGAAAGCCAAGAGCTCCACTATCCTGGTCACTCCGGCCAGGATGGTCTACCAAAAAATGAGCTATCTAGACTTTACATGTCACCATTGCAAAACTGCCAAAGGACCAAGTGGGCTCAAATCCCTACTCAAAGGTCACTGTCCCGGCGGAATTCCAAAGCAACAATTAAACCCTTTCGGCAAAAATCCCGAAGGCTTGAGTAGCCCAAGTTCCTACTCAAATACCACTCCCCAGGCAAAGTGCCAAAACGAACCTTTACCCTTGTGGCAAAATTCCCAAGGAACCCTGTAGGCAAAATTCCTACACACAACCTTCTCCTTTGCGAAGAAACTCCCAAGGAACCCAATAGGCTAAAATTCCTACACAATCTTCTTCTTTGTGGCAAAATCCCCGAGAAACCCTATAGGCAAAATTCCTACACACAACTTTCTCCTTTGTGGTGAAATTCCCAAGGAACTCTGTAGGCCAAAATTCCTACACTACCTTCTCCTTTGTGGCAAAATTCCCGAGGAACCCTGTAGGCAAACTTCCTACACACAACCTTCTCCTTTGTGGCAAAATTTTCGAAGAATCCTGTAGGCAAAATCCCTACACATAACCCTTCTCCCTTGTGGCAAAATTCCCAAGGAACTCAGTAGGCTAAAATTCCTACATACAACCTTCTCCCTTGTGGCGAAATTCCCAAGGAATCCTGTAGGCTAAAATCCCTACACCACATCACCTTGGTGACAGAATTTTCAAGAACTCGGTAGGCTGAAATCCCTACACAATGTCTTCTTTAGTGAAAAAAAAAAAGAAAAAAAAGAAGAAGTGGCTGAAAATGGAGATGCCCGATGGACTTAGTTGGTCAAACACGACGATCAGCTAAGGGTAAAAAGGTCAACATAACCTGGTTGAGGTGAAAACCCGCAAGGGCGCCTTAAGCAAAAATGGGTAACCCTGCTGTGTGAAAACTCTGTAAAGGGGCGCATAGGCAAAATATAAATGGGGTCAACCTGGGTGAAAACTCTCTAAAGGGCAGTCAGGTTGATATATATATATATAAAAAACAACAACAACATCAACTAAGGCAAGCCTCCAACCTACCAGGAGGGATGGGCTTTTCCCCCTAATTTTATTAGGGAGGAGGTCTGAGTTGCCAATGACAAAACGGCCCCTTTATAAGCTGTCTACCTTGTAGTGGACATATGCTAGGGGACCCTACCTGAGGTGACAAGGAAGACCACCTTCCGCCCATAAAATTTGAGGGAAAATCCTACATACCATCTTGGGGGAGACAAAGGCAAAGCCTTGTCCTTCGGCATAACCTTACCTCTTCGGTCCTTTCAACCTCGGTGGTCCCAAATATACCATGACCATCATAGTCAAAGTGGCAAATCTTTACCACCCCAGTTCATCCATACTCGATGAACATAAAAAAATCAACCCCACCATTCTGATCACTCCGATCTTGATGGTCCACAAAAAATCAACCCCACCATTCTGATCACTCTGATCTTGGTGGTCCATAAAAAAAATCAAAAAAAAATCACCATTTTGATCACTCCGATCTTGATGGTCCACAAAAAATCCACCCCACCATTATGATCACTCCGATCTTGATGGTCTACAAAAAATTCACCATGTTGATCACTCCGATCTTGATGGTCCACAAAAAATCAACCCCACCATTCTGATCACTCCGATCTTGATGGTCCAAAAAAAAACACAACACCGTCTTGTTCATGTTGATCTTGGTGGTCCACAAAAGAAATTCCATTGTTTCAGCACTTCCAATCTGAACGGTAATTTCAAAGGTCATCCTTAGGGCCATTACAGCTCCTTTGGATTCAATAAAAACCCATCCCTAGGGCCATCACAACTCCTTCGGATCCGTCCCTAGGTCCCCTACAGCTCCTTTGGACTCAAAATCCGTCCCTAGGGCCACTACAGCTCCTTTGGACTCAAACAAAGTCATCCTTAGGGCCACTACAGCTCCTTGGGATCCATCCTAAGGACTACTACAGCTCTTTTGGATTCAAAAATTCATCCTTAGGGCCATCACAGCTCCTTTGGATCCATCCTTAGGGCCACTACAGCTCCTTTGGATTCAACAAAAAAAAAACATCCTTAGGGCCATCACAGCTCCTTCGGATCCGTCCCTAGGACCACTACAGCTCATTTGGACTAAAACAAACTCATCCTTAGGGCCATTACAGCTCCTTTGGATTCAACAAAAACCCATCCTTAGAGCCATCACAGCTCCTTCAGATCCGTCCTTAGGGCCACTACAGCTCCTTTGGACTCAAAATCCGTCCCTAAGGCCACTACAGCTCCTTTGGACTTAAACAAACTCATCCTTAGAGCCACTACAGCTTCTTTGGATCCATTCTTAGGGCCTCTACAGCTCCTTTGAACTCAAAATCCGTCTCTAAGGCCACTACAGCTCTTTTGGACTCAAACAAACTCATCCTTAGAGCCACTACAGCTTCTTTGGATCCATTCTTAGCGCCACTACAGCTCCTTTGAACTCAAAACTTATCTCTAGGGTCACTACAGCTCCTCTGGATTTGTCTCTAAGACAGTCACAGATCCTTCGAATTTTTGCACCTACCCCCAAGACATTAACGCTCTGAGAGTAGGTCACTACCATTTCTTTATATGGCTTGAGGGAAGCCTCAATTCCCTGAAAAAAAGAGAGAAGAAAAAAAAAGAGAAAAAAAGAGCGAAAAAAAAGAAAAAAAAGAAAAAAAAGAAAAAAAAAGAAAAAAAAGAAAGGGACAAGAGAGGGCAGGTCACGAGCAGACAGAAAGAGGGGAGAAGGCTGGTCTACCCCATTACGGGTCCTCATTGGATATTGGAAATTCATTACATACAAATTGCTAAGTTAAGGGCCCAAGCCCTTCTCGGTTCCCAGAAACACAAAAGTTCATGTGCCAAGGGTATATATATGAAAATTGCAGTTTAGCACCAACTTACACGGGCAGTTCCCCGTCAACTTTCATCTCCGAGAAACCACCCGTGGGGGGCATTTGTGAACACCGAAATTTCTCCACAAGAAAAAATAATCTTTTTAATATTATTATTTTTCCTTCCATCTCAATTGAAAATCAAAAAATCAATTGGAGTCCAATTATTCATTGATCTTTCCTTGATAAATCTCCATTCCCTTGCAATTCTGGCCCAATTTGAACGTATTGGCCCATTGGGCTCACTTGTCAAACAAATAATATTTATCCTATTTTTTATTCTGAAAATAGGGATAAATATTCAAAATTTCAAGAAAAATACAATTCACCACCCAAAATTCATTCAGAATTCACAGAAAATATCCAAAATAAATTTTCTGTAAATTTCACATTTTTTGGAATTTTCTTCCAAAAACACAGAAAATCACTTTTCTCTCTCTAGAAAATCCAATATTGGGTCAAAAATAATTTTCCATGCCCGATATTATTTTTTGAAAGACCTGAGAATATTTTAAAATGTTTCCACATTTTTTGAGCTCGAAGATCTTTTTCTCTGCCTTTTTTGGGTATTTTTCTATTGAATAATTCA
The DNA here is from genome assembly GCA_036172225.1 of Cryptocoryne crispatula var. balansae. Taxonomy (NCBI): domain Eukaryota; kingdom Viridiplantae; phylum Streptophyta; class Magnoliopsida; order Alismatales; family Araceae; genus Cryptocoryne; species Cryptocoryne crispatula. The sequence continues at coordinate 19,552,572 of CM069924.1, forward strand.
GAAAGTTGTTGGATAAACTTCAGAAATTCGGAGATAATCCAGAAAAATCTCAGAAAATATCCAGAAGCGTCCCACGTCCATCTCTTTACGCTGGATTCTGTTAGGATGGGGTCCACCATCTAAGAAAAAGGGAAATTCGCGCTGAAAATGCTTAGAAAATAGTAAATCACCCCTATTTCTTCTCCACCTGATTTTATCTCTTGGTGGAGATAACTCTTAACCCCAACTGCCTCTCACGAGGCTGCATGACCTTCCTTCCCTTATAAAAGCATCCCTTCAAGTCAAAAAAGGAGACGTACGCACAAGCTCATGTTCCAGCCGCTGCCAACTTCTGAAGAGAGAGAATAGAGAAAGAGGAGAAGAAGAGAAGCTGTCTCAGCCCTCCAGTTCCTGCGTACCAGCATTGGCAGCCCAAGGAGTCAAAGAGAAGAAGAAAAAGCAAGGAAGAGAGGGGGGAGGTCTGTCGCACCAAGAAAGGAAGAAAAGAAGAAAGGAAAAAAGGTAAGAAAAGGCCTCATCGGTTGCACCTTTCCTCCTTCCTATTCCCCCTTTTTCTCCTTCCATTCTCCCTTAGATCTCTTTTCTTTTAGGCCTGTTCAACCCACATTCCTGGCCCACAGGTTCATCCCTTCATAAATCTCGATGTGACCACATGTTGGTCCCCTTTTCAAGCCCCAGTCCATCAAAAGCCAACACCTTTTTGACCCTTTAAAATAGGTCTTATAGGGTCCGTAGTCCCCCTTACACAAGTCTTTCTGAGACATCAAAAAAAAATCATTCCTTGTTCGGTCCCCCAGTTGGCCCATTTGCCTAACCTTAATTGACCCTTAAATCCCATCCCAAACAGCCCACATATGAACCCTCAGTCAGACCCAAAAACTGGTCTTTAAAACAGCTCTGAAGATCCTCCATATGCAGTCTCCTCGGTCAGCCCAATGACCTCAAATAAAACCTGTTTTCAGACCATAAAAAAACAGACCTGGATCCCTTCCTTTTAGGGTTGACGCTTTGAGATTCTCGGAATCCGCCGGACGGACCGAGACTACTCGGGCGGGCCCTCCATTCCCTATCTGAAGAACAAGGAGGACAAGGTGAAGTTCAAGGTACAAATATGCCAAACATGCTCAAGGAAATGCAAGCCGGATCAGCCGGGCTCACAAGAACATGAAGCTGACCAGCAGGGTCTTGAATGACATGACAGCAGCCCAATGGGCCTTGGACATAAAAAATAAACTTAAACAAAATCTGAAATGCAAAATGCCAAATTTAATAAGGAGTTAGTCCACCACTGGACGCTCCAACTTGGACGGTTAACCCGGGCCCGACCCGGCATGTCGCATCCTGGACGTAGGCACGGGCCGGCTCCCTTTGTCGACGGATCCTTCCCTCAGTGTGGCGAGTCAAAAGACTTAGCCATATTGGTGGTAAATTCCATTAGATCAAGGATGGGTCGGCATGCCATCATAATGCCGATTTCTTATCTTATGGATCCTATGGAAATACACCTTGAGATCCTATGGAAATACACCTTGAGGGAAGGAAACCGTCATTTTCAGACTTAGTCCCATGTATCGACTTGATGTACTCCGAAATGGAATGGAATGAGGTGAATGATTCAAGTGCCGATGTGTATGTTTGAACTGGGCACCGGATGTTAACCCAATAGACCGGATGTGATGCAAACCCAAAATTAAATAAACAAAACAAAATAAATATAAAAAATGACTTCATTAAATCTTTAAAATAAAAGATCAGATTTAACCAATCTATAAAGTCATTTAAAAAATCACTTAATCAATGAAATTAAATTTCTAAACAAGTGATAATTAAATAACTTCAAAGAGAATTAAATAAACAATATTCAAAACATTTAAAAAATTCCTCAAAAAACAGTTCTTAAACATTAAAAAAAATCATCATCATCAGATCACAAAACTAAATGAAACTCAAAGAACAAAATCAAAAACATAACTCAAATGAGCCAATCAACACTAAAAACAAATCAAATCAATATTAAAATCAAAACATACCAAAATCAACATATATCATGAGAATGATAACATAAAAAAAATCTGAAACATTTAAATCAATTTAATTGTGACTTATTCATCAGATCCCAAAAGTGAGATAAAACATTCACATTGAACATAAACCAAACATAAGTCCAAACATAAAAACAAACTCAAATACAGTTGATATCAAATCTGGAAATAAATTCCAAGTAAATTCAAATCAACATCAATCACATCTTAAATCAACATGGTTGCATCTCCTCGAGCCCATGATGCTATAGCCCATTGTGTATTTATTTTATGTGGATGTGACTCTGCTACTAAACAAGTTATTATGGCAATTAATCAAGAGTCATCAAGTCGTTACTTGATGTAATTGACATTGGATATTCGCACCATCCGACGGGGAGAGGTCAAAAATCAAAATATTTTCACAGAACCCGATAACCTCGGTTCTATACTCTTTTAATATCACCGGACTATCTAGTATTTTTTATGGTCTATCACCTATTTTACTAGAAAATTCGGGTACGATATTTCAATATAAAAAATGATGATAATTTTAAACACATTTGAAAGAAAGGAAAATCGAGGTTTTACAGTAGTCTTGGTTGAGAGCTTCACAATGGTGCCCAAAACATGGAAAATAGACACCAATAGGCCAAAATGACTATTTCTGACACTTAGTCTAAGGTAGAGCTAGTCAATGTTTGAGATGGATCGAAAATCCAGCCACCGGATGGAAAGATATTCAAGAAATATCAAATTCGGGTAAATAGGAGGTATAATGGTCCAGATAATTTTCAGATTAGCCTACAGGCTAAAAATTTTAATTTCTCGGTCCATGACTTCAATCTCGAAAATATTGATGTCATGGATTTAAAATTTAGCTAATGAAAGAATTTAATTGCACTCAATTACAACTTCTGAGATTATCGATAGTCGAGATCACACTAATTGGAGAAATCGATAAAATCAGAATTTTGATGCAATTCAGGGCATCATCGTCATACATCTTGATGGAGCACAAGATCAATGGCCATCAGAGCTTATTCCATATTTTTATGGGTAAATTCAAGGTTTATTTAATTGTCTCCGATATGAATTAATAACATCCATCGGATTGAGAGTACTTTGATCAAACCTACGTTAAGATTAACCCAAGATGGTGTAGATACGCAATTTTGGCCTAGTTGGAGAGCTTAAATTCTTGTTTTCGTGAAGTATATTTGAGTAACCTTTCAAGGGAACCGAGTTTTCCGAAAAAATTGAAGATTTTGAAGAGGGCAAAACCCTGTGTGTAAGGGCACCTGGCGCCCTACTTATAGGGCACCAGGCGCCCTGTTTATAGGGCACCAGGCGCCCTATAAACAGGGCACCTGGTGCCCTGTATATAGAGCACCAGGCGCCCTGTATACAGGGCACCAGGCGCCCTATAAACAGGGCACGCCGGGGCGACGCCGCGAAGAAGGGAAGAAAATCTGTTGAAGCCAGTTCCTGGTGCCCCGTATATAGGGCACTTTGACTTTGGTCAACGCGCCCCATCAAGGGGGCACCTGCAGCAGGCGCCCCATATATGGGGCACTAGCAGGGGCAGACCCCGTTTTGCATTTTTTTGAGTTTATTTACCTTTCCGGTCGATCTTTTACTCCCCCTTTCATTTTAACCCTCATTAACATGTTATTTAGCATGCATTAAGCCACTCATTTGCATTTTCATGCATATTTAAACCTTCCAAATAGGGGTTGGGATTTAGTCCCAATCCGGTCGATTCCTTCCCTCTTTCATGTTTACATTTGATTTTGAGCATGATTCTACACTGTCACGAGAACTAATGATCTTTTCACTTGTTTCTATGTTTTCATATGGACATTTTTAGGTAAATCCGATTGGAGTGGAGCTTCAACCGGATCGAAGACGAAGGACTCACTAAGCTCTCTTCTTTCGGCCAGCCGAGAGAGGAGAAGTCGGAACCCAACAATCTCCCCGCTTCCAAAGGTACGACGGTCACTTTCATCTCTCTATTTCATTTCCTTTCATTCTACTATATTTTGGAGCCTTTGGCTCCTGGCGACCACACCCACTAACATCCCATCCACCAAGTCACCAAAGCAAGCGTAGGGGCCGGAAGGGGGAGATCCGCGGATGTCCCGTTTCGGGTGCTTACACCTTTTGGCGACCACGGTGAGACCGACTTTGCTTTAGTGAGTTCTTTTTTTTTTCCTAAGAATGTCCACTTGAAAACATGCTTCTTTTCAATCTAGTTCTCATTTAAGCCATTTCTATTTCTTTGCATTTCTATTTGCTTGCTTACATGCTTGTTTATTTCCTTGAAGCATTATCTTGTTCCTTCCGATTTACTTGCCTTCCGTTGGTCCTTTTAAAAACATACAATCTGATTTCTAGCTTGGTTTATCAACTTATTTCACCTTAGCATTTTAGATATCATCTTGTTTCATCTCTTGTTAAGTATACTTGTCTATTTCCTTCTAGGCCTAGTTTTCCTTTAGCAAATCTTTCAAAGCATGCTTAGTTAAATTAATGCTTTCTTCCATCCTAGTTTAATTTCATATCATGGTCTTGTTCACTTGCTTCCTACAACATCTCATTAATCATTGTATGCTTTTATTTTCTTCTTGCTTACTTCTTATTCCTTGACATTTCACTTGCATTTAGTTTGCATTGGAGTTTCGGGTTCGCCCGTCTCTTTAGGTCATCCGAGAAGGGAGGCTCTCTCCTCCCAAAGCCCCACACATCCAAACACCCCTCTTGGTGGTTGCCAAATCCTCCTCCGGGGATTCCCTCTCGGAAGGACTGGGTAGCTTCCATCAAGGCCTCCGTAAGTCCCCAGACGTGAAGGATTCCCTCTTCACTGATCGGGCTGGTTGTACCATTTTATCCCAAAACCCGGAGTACCTATTACCTATCGTTGTGAAAAGAGTGACAACCTTAGATTGCTCGGCGTTGTGAGAGTATTGGGTCCTACCCATTTATTTGAGTGGACAATATTTCTCTTAACAAGCCATTAATTTGAGGTTGAAACAAAAAAAATTTTGCGTTAATCATTCCAAGTCTTTGCTATTACTTGTTTGCAAACAAAAACTGAAAATTAAACAAAAATTCCAAAATCACCTAAAAAGAACCAAAACAAAAAATTTTTGCTTGAGGTTAATTTGCCTGACAACTTGCTTGTCCAACAAAAGAAAATCAAAACAAAAAGGGGGTCAAAAATCAAAAACTAAAAAATTCTTAAACTTTTATTTGTCAACCTTTTTTCTGTTGTGTTTATGAATTTAAGGTCAGGTCGAGTTATCGGAATGGCGGATCAAGGATACGAGCAACTACAGTTGGAGTATGATCAATCTTATTTCTATCCTGATGCCGTGTGTGCCGTCAATGAACCCGAAGTCCTCCCCGAACCTAGTCAAAATTCTCCTCAATCCAATCCAAATTCACTTTGGGAGACATTCTCTCATGCCGACCCCACCCAACTTCAGGCTATCAAAGCCATCCTCAAGGGCAAGTCGCCCGCCGACCACATCCCTCCCGAAGGTGGTCTTCACATCTCTACACCTCGGTCAGGGGCACATCAACCCAATGTGCCCACTCGCGACCATTCTCATACCGGGCTCATGGCCCCAATTTCTCCTCATCCGGTGGCTAATCTAGATCATCCCAATCCAAATGTTGTTGTTCCTTCTAGACCACCAGTTTATTCCTCTAATCATCTCAACCCTACTCACCCTTTGGTGCATCCCCCAATGTACCCATCTTATCCGGCCACTTCGGCCCATCAAGTCCCAATTCCGGTGCACCAAGCACTCACTTCTCCTCCTCCTCTTGGGGAACCTTCTGTCGATCAGGCCATGATTAACAAGATCAATCGCATGGATGAGCAGGATAGAGAGCTTAGACGTTTAATCGACACCAAGGCAGTCCCCGAAATTTCTCTTCCTTCTCTCCCCACTTTTCATCTACCTCCCTCTGAGATGCCGGTATACCGTCGCTACAACGGAACCGGTAATCCCTTCATTCACATCAAGGACTTTCTTTATGAGTCGGTAATGTGGCAAAACGATCCAAGGGCCCTTGCTTTTCTTTTCAGAAGATCATTAGAGGGATCAGCTTTAGAGTGGTTCTACTCGCTTGACTCTTTGGAGGCGAGTAACTTTGAAACTGTCAAAGCTAAATTTTTGCAGAGATATCAAGACAGGGTCGGACCAACATATTCCATCACTGACCTCATGGCCGAAAGAATGAGAAATGATGAAGATTTTACCAGATATGCTGATTGATGGAGGGCAATGGCAGAAAAGCTGACGAATGCACTGTCAGAACCGGAGCAAGTGAAGATGATCATCACCAATGCCACTCCGGCCTTAAAAAATATGCTGGCTTTGCATCACCCCACCTCCATGAGTGAACTCTATGAGAGGGCACGGTACATTCAGACACAGCTTAGGGACTCACCTATCATGAACTTGTTTGATCCTAGACCCCGAGCTGTCAAGAAAACCACTTTTACCACAACCGGTCCAGTGACTGAGGGCGTAGTGACAAATGAGAACCTCAATGTTGTAGGGAACCCACCTAGCAATTATCAACACCAGTTTAGGAACCCTCAACAAAACCAACCATTTAGAAACCCTCGTCAACCTCAACATCAACCTCAGTTCCAGCATCGTCAACGGTCAGAATCTCAGAAGCAGATACTTTTCTGGATGCTTACAAAAGCTTTCATCAAGAAAGAAACCATTCAACTGGCTGAGAACAAGGAAGGACAAGAGATGGAGCAAGAGAAGAGAAGAAGAACCAACGACCCTGAAGATGACTTGTATCCAGAAATATCTCTTTTGTTTTCCACTGATGAAGAAGGGTCAAGCAATGAACCACTCCAGGCTGAACCACCTGTCAACCCACCTGAGGGTCATATTGTCAAACCGACTCGAGAAAAAGTTCAACCAACTCCACGAGGGCCTTCCCTCATTATGTCATCTTTTGGGGTCGATGCCCCAAATCACCGTGATGCTCTCCCCGGGCTTCTTGGCCCAATCCCTATTTTTAGGCCCTCAGGCCCAACTTATGGGTCCACGAACCCACTTGTTGCTTTTGGGCCATCGAGCCCCTCTATTGAATCTGGGCCTTTGTGCCCATTTTCTCCAACTCTTGGGCCATCAAGACCCTCTATTGAATCTGGGCCTTTGTGCCCATTTTCTCCAACTCTTGGGCCACCGAGCCCCTCTACTAAATCTAGGCCTTTGTGCCCATTTTCTCCAACTCTTGGGCCATCAAGCCCCTCTATTGAATCTGGGTCTTTGTGCCCATTTCCTCCAGCCCTTGGGCCCTCGAGCCCCTCTCCTGAATCCGTGCCTCTGCGCCCATTTCATCCAATTCTTGGGCCCTCAAGCCCATCTCCTAAACCTGGGGCCTTGAGCGCGGTTCCTCCTCTTATTGGGTGCATAAACCCGCCTTCTTCTATGATCATCCGACCTATTGGCCCATCACCTCTTTCTGTCAATATTGGGCCCGAAAGCCCCCTCTATCAAACATTGCTCGAAGTCTTCCCCTCTTTATCAATATCTCCACCTACTTTGGCTCCCGTAGTTGATCTCAACCCAAATCGGGCTCCTGAAGCCCAATCTGTCTTTATGTTTAGCACTCCTCAAAAAGCAACGTCCTCCTCAAAACTCAAATTTCAGTCAAGGAAACATCTAAACTTGCCTCGGAAGGGCATTCGACCCAAGGAGCCACCAGATCCTTGATTGACCTTCTTTGCCCTCCATCCTCTCCAATAAATTCTTCTCTATCCACCTCCTCTTCCTCCTCTTATTTACCTTCTTCTTCTTTAGAAATAGGACAAAAAAAAATCAGAGGTAGAAGAGTTCCAGAAAGATACCTGCATCAGTTAGCTCAGAAAAGCTTAGAATATGCCAAGCTACCAGAATATCTAGAAAATGCGATTCGAAATTTGGATGAAATTCGGTATGAGGAGAAGGATAACATTGATCAAACTTTGGGGATTTCTTCCTCTCTCAGTTCAACATCACCTACATCCAACAGAAGGCAATCATCATCACCGACAATGGACCGCAATTCATCTCTCAGGAGCTGCGTGACCTTTGCAACAGGTATTGCATCAGATTGCATCATTCATCTCCATATTATCCTCAAGGCAACGGTCAGGCAGAAGCCACCAATAAAACCCTGATAAAAATCATTAAGAAGACTTGTAAGTCTAACAAGTTCGCAGACTGGCCAGATAAGTTAGTTGATGCTCTATGGGCCTACCGCACTTCTATTCGAACCCCAACGGGCCAGACCCCCTATGCCTTGGCATTTGGGATGGAGGCGGTAGTTCCATACGAAGTAATCATTCCTTCCCTCCGAGTCCAGATCGATCGAGATATCCCAATGGATGAACGTCGAGATTCTCTTCTCACGCAACTCGAACTCTTGGACGAAAGGAGACTGGCCGCTGCCGAACATGCTAGATCTTATCAAAACAGACTTAAAAGATTTTATCAGAAGAGGGTGGTGGAGAGAAAATTTGAAGTCGGTGAGGTTGTGCTTAAAAGAATATTTGTTAAGCCAGGCGGTCCCCGCTCCAAGCTTCAACCAAATTGGGAGGGTCCTTATGTTATTTCGGCTGTTTATCCCGGTAATTCATATAAGCTAACTAATGCAGAAGGAGAAGAACTAGCTCATCCCTGGAATGGTGTATACCTCAAAAAAATATTTCCCTTAGAACAAAAATCACAAAAAAATCTATAAAATCCAAAGGTGTGAAGTATCATGATAGCATCTAACGCTTACTTGCCCGGTGCATCAACTTGTCGCTTAGGGAAATAAGGATAGGCATCATACTGCACACACTACACACCTAGTTTTGAGATCCGATGATCGCAAGTCAGAGAGAAAGCTAGGCAACACTTGGCAAAAGAAGGTCAACCCTGTCCCATTCTCTTCTTATTTTGGTCCGGAATAGATGGAAGGGGTTAGAATAAGGAGTATCAAAAGTACCCGTTGCCTTAGTAGGAGGATGCCTCTGAAGGTCTGACTTATTAAAAGAAAAAGGTACCAAAAGATGGGCAATGACCCCTCAGGTCGGCAAAAGAATAGACCTGTCTGAATGTGTACCAACAATAGCCCAAAAGAAAAAGGCTCCAAAAGATGGGCAATGACCCCTCGAGTCAAAATCAAGCAAAAAAGAAGAAAGACTGTTCGAATGTGGGCCATCAAAGAAAATGGGCTAGAAGGAAGGACCCGAAGAGGTCAAAACACGAATGGGCAATGTGGGTATTAGTAGAGAAACGAGTTCGACATCCCCGAATTCTACTAAGGACTTACCACCAATCATCTTCCTTCTTTAACCTCGAAAGGATAGGGTTGACCGACTAGGTCCAAGAAGAGGCATAGCCTATCGAAGGCGGAAGGTCAGAAGATTCCGAACAAGGCACTTTCTTGCACGTGATGCCTACTCTTAACCCTTAGGTAACAATGAGAGGCACCTATGGCAAGCAAGGCAACGGATGAGATGGTCGTTTCCCTCACACCGAACACAAAAAAATTGAATACTTCAAAAACACCAAAAATCTTAAAAATTAAATATTCAAAACACCAAAAAATCGTAAAAGTTCCAAAACATCAAAAACATTATAAAACCATCAAAACCCAAACAAATCAGAAATCCCAAAACACCTAAAAATTTGCTTCTTAAATTGGCTAGCTGCCTTTGCATTCATGTTTAATTTCAATCTTGCATACTTTCTTTTGTGCATACTTATGTTTTTCTGTTATCTTTACCTTGATAAGGCCGATGTCCCTTGACAAAAGGTCAAGGCAACTTTGCCCTCTCCTCGCAAGGGATTAAGCCAAAATAAAGTTCTAACCTCTTTTCTCAAGTGGATGCAGGAACAGGAGAAGGCATGCCAACTTCATATCCCCAGACACTTGGAGGAAGCAAAAACACAAAAAAGTGGACTACTCCGACCCCTATTAGGACTTGCATTTAGTATTGCATCTATCAAAATAAATAATATTTGAGATGTTGAAGACCTCAAGTCTAGAGGGGGCTGAGCCAGAGAACCCCTTCAACAAAATCAGTGAGGGCTCAGTCATTCCCTAAGCTTGCGGATAGGCCAAAGTTGAATATGCGGGGACGGTGGTTTCTTCATAGATGTCCTGACCCGTTATGTTCAACCTATATCTTCAACTATTTTCTTATACTTATTTGTATTTCTTTAAACCCAGCATGCATCATTTCATACATGCATCATCCCACCACAACCATTTCCTGCTTCCTTCCAGTCCCATCATGAACCTTTTTAAAGATGGTCTTTTATAGCCCATAGAGGAGGTCTTGTTTTTCCGAAAAATCGGTTTTCAATATGTTTCAACGATGTTTTCATCAAAACAAGAAGTTTTTCCACGTCGAACTAAACCAGATCTTGTTGAGTAAAACCTTATGAATTTGAAGAACCCAACCTTGGTTGATTGGTCGTCTCCTCTTTACTTTTCACAATTTACCGCATTTCGCCGAGTCCAAGCACACCATGCAGTTCGGGTCCTGGCCGGCAACAACTCTCCCCCACTCAGGATCTTAGTTATTTACTTTTAATCTTGTTCTTCTCTTTAACCAATCAACCAGAGGGAAGGTTTCGATAAGACAAAGGGTAATCTCGGAGTCGGTAAAGTTTTATTCCACTCAACTAGGCCAATGAGGGCGTGTCTAATCTACACCTTGGTATCACCTTTTCAGTCCATTACCACTTCACTCCGCTACGCCTCATTACGCTTCGCTACATTCGCCGACGCTTCATTCGTGTCACTCCCCTACAAAGCCGACGCCAAGGCGAGGCAAGCTGTAGACACGCAATTTTGGCCTAGTTGGAGAGCTTAAATTCTTGTTTTCATGAAGTATATTTGAGTAACCTTTCAAGGGAACCGAGTTTTCCGGAAAAATTGAATATTTTGAAGAGGGCAAAACCCTGTGTGTAAGGGCACCTGGCGCCCTACTTATAGGGCACCAGGCACCCTATAAACAGGGCACCAGGCGCCCTGTATATAGGGCACCAGGCGCCCTATAAATAGGGCACCTGGCGCCCGGTATACAGGGCACCAGGCAAACAGGGCGCCTAGATCCAAATCTAATCGATGTGACAGGTTGATTTGACCCCCCACAGTGACTTGTCTTTTCGATCTGACATATCTCATGATGCTGGCACCCCATATACAGGGCGCTATGCCACATGGCACTATTTTTCGAAAATGGCCAAAGTGCCCTCTTTTGGGCTATAAATAGACCCCCATTTGAGACCAAAAGGAGGTTCCAACTTCGTGCCACCCTAGAGCTCATCCAACACCACGATTCTAACCCATTTCCACCCCTCATAAGCCTTCAAACCGATTCAAAACTCTCTCCCAAAAACTCCAAAAACCTGCAGTTTCCTTCTTCACAAATATGGTTTTTCTCCAACTTTGAGAGCCTCTCCCCTTCATTTCCCTTACTTCTTGTTCCAAAACTCTTTTCCATTAGCTTCACTTGACTATTGGCTGCTTGAAGAAGTCTTCTTTTCGTCTTGGAGGACTCCCTAGACTCCGGGAGACGCCGCGAAGAAGGGAAGAAAATCTGCCGAAGCCGGTTCACAGTGCCCCGTATATAGGGCACTTTGACTTTGGTCAACGCGCCCCATCAAGGGGGCACTGCAGCAGGCGCCCCATATATGGGGCACTAGCAAAGGCACCCCGTTTTGCATTTTTGAGTTTATTTACCTTTCCGGTCGATCTTTTACTCCCTCCTTTCATTTTAACCCTCATTAACATGTTATTTAGCATGCATTAAGCCACTCATTTGCATTTTCATGCATATTTAAACCTTCCAAATAGGGGTTGGGATTTAGTCCCAATCCGGTCAGTTCCTTCCCTCTTTCATGTTTACATTTGATTTTGAGCATGATTCTACACTGTCACGAGAACTAATGATCTTTTCACTTGTTTCTATGTTTTCATATGGACATTTTTAGGTAAATCCGATTGGGGTGGAGCTTCAACCGGATCGAAGACGAAGGACTCACTAAGCTCTCTTCTTTCGGCCGGCCGAGAGAGGAGAAGTCGGAACCCAACAATCTCCCCGCTTCCAAAGGTACGACGGTCACTTTCATCTCTCTATTTCATTTCCTTTCATTCTACTATATTTTGGAGCCTTTGGCTCCTGGCGACCACACCCACTAACATCCCATCCACCAAGTCACCAAAGCAAGCGTAGGGGCCGGAGGGGGGAGATCCGCGGATTTCCCGTTTCGGGTGCTTACAGATGGGCTAACCCAGATTGCATCTGGCTGAACCCAGCTCCATCCTTCCATGTTGGGCACACTCAATCTCCTAGAATGTAGGAGTTTGTGCACCAACACCTCACACCACTTCATCTTATCCTCATCTTATTTTAATCGACATTTTATTTAAGAATTTACTCCCAACCACTTTATCTCCCATTTGGCTTATCCTTATCTCACTCAACCAAATCTTACCCATCAGATGACCATCATCTAGCTAAAGATCAGCCCTTGCCCAGCTACCATGTGCGCAAGATGGCCTACATTCTAAGAGCTAGGAAACCAACTACTCATCTCACACACACATCAGATGGTTGAGTCTTCTTGCCCAATTAAGAGTCTTGTTGAAATAGAACTCTTTGAGCATTAAGACTCAACACCTCAGCCTGCAAATAGTGCCATTCTCCTCCATAAAAAGAGCTCTCATCTGGCCTTGGCCGAGGGTAGCCAGTGGCACTGGTGTGCCAGCTTTGCTCAAGCCCACTTTTCTCTTTGGTGCTCCATCAATCTTGCTCCAACTCTTATTCATGTTGCTTGGTAGCATCAAATCAGCAAGTTCTTCTCATTTTTAGTGTGCCAAGTGAAGAAGAAGAAGAAGAAAAGAACTTCCTTCTTCAGGTGTGCCAACAGCAAGTGCGGCCAGCTTACCTAATATGTGTGCCTACTCCAACAACAACAATATAATTCTTTATCCTTGGTGAAGCCTTTAGTAGCAACAATAGCTCCATCTTCCTCCTCCAGCACCATCTACACAAGGAAAAGAAGAAGGAGAAGGAGAAGGAGAAGAAGGGCACATAATCCTTTAATCTTCAACACCACCTATAGCATAAAAGAAAAGAGAAAGGAAACAAGGTGAGTAAAGAAATAAAAGAAGATGCACTTCATTTCTTCTCCTCCCCCCCTTTTTTTTGTCCCTCAACATCCTTCTTGGCCATTCACAATACCAGCAAACATAGCCCCATGAGCTTTCCATATGGCCATCCATATAACACCATGTGCACCCCATTTCAGTCATCAACTAGTCCATATTCGACCCCTCCCATGTTGATCCCATAAGCCATCAAAAACCAGCACCTTATGCAATTCCTTTTGGTCTCCATTTGGCCACTTGAACATGCTCCAAAAACCAGCGTTTCTGATCCTCTAAATAGCCCTCTGCGCAGCACTCAATCAGGCCACCTGAGTGCCCCCTAAACATGTCTACAATCATTCCCCTGTGTGCCCCAATGTTTAATCCCTTCTAAGCACCTCAACCAGGCCCCCTGAGTGCCCTTAAAACTCATCTACAATTAGGCCCCTGAGTGCCCTTAGATTCATCCACAATTAGGCCCCTTGTGTGTCCTTAAACCCATCCACAATCAGGCCTGCTGTGTGCCTATAAACCTATCCCTAATTAGGACCTCCAAACTGCCCCTCTATTGGCCACCTAAACAAGTCCCTACATAACCTGCCATCAGCCCCCTTGTTTGCCATTCAAACAGCAGCCACTTGGCCCTATTTTTGTATATTACGTAGCCCCTTTGTCCATTGAAGAGGAGGGAGTGATGTCCCAGGCATTCTTGGATCCACAAGATGAGCCAAGTCTCTCCCGGGTGGACTCTTGATCCCTAGTTTTGGCTAGAGTAGAGGGTGATGTCCTGGACATTCTTGGATCCACAAGATGGGCCAAGTTTTCCCCAGGTGGAATCTCAAATTCAACAAAGGTATCTCCCTTTGTGTGGCCTTCTCCATTTCAATACCAAATAGAAACTTTGAGGCATTGAAATTTTCATCTACATGCCCTTTGTGCAGCACCTAATCAGCCCTTCGAAACTTGTCTTAAATCCGCCCCTTTTGTAGCCTCCTTTCTAACTCTTCCAAATAGAACCTCTGTTGCTCCATTCTAGCCCCTTTGAAGCTCTATTTGCCCACTACTACAGCAAAGAAGCAATTGCAAAAATAGGTCTAATCATGTTGCAAAAATAGGCCTTGCTGGCCTTTGAAATCCAAATAGGCCATGCTAGCCAATGATGCTTAAAACAGGTGTTGCAAGACAAGTCTTTGTGAGAACTAGCTTGAGAGTGATAGCCTGATCTCCCTTGGCTCACATGATGACTCAAGGGCTTGAGAAAGTGGCTCTCCATTCCTATGCACACATGGTGCAAAATAGGTCAATCGGGCCATGAAGATAAGAAGCTTGAATTGAGCCAACCGGGCCATGAAGACATGAAGCTTGAGTTGGACCAACCGAGCCAACATGACATGAAGACTAGTCCATTGTGCTAATGACACATGAAGTTGGCCCATTGGGCCATGGACATTTAAAAATTACATTTAACTAAATTTGAATACAAAATACCAAAATTAAATAAGGAGATTCGCACCACTTTGTGGGCTCTCCATAATTGGGTGGCTAATCTAGCTATGCCTCCAAAATACTGACTCGAGCGTATACATGGGACACGCTTCCCACTACAAACAAACCTTTCCCACTACTTGGAAAGTCAAAAGACTATGCCATGTAGGATGGCTAAATTCCACACTGATTGGAAAATAAGGCGTGAGACTACCGAAAATTTCCTAGTTTAGTGAAACTTTACACCATGGGAAGGGCATAGACATACATTCATTCAACATATGGACAACATGATATATAGCATATGAACTATCACATTAGATGTATATCGACATGAACATGGATATTCAACGAACATTTCAAGTGTCAACTCGACTGTGTTTGGGCAATCAATGCTAGCTCGACGGACCGGATATGATGCAAACTGAACTGGACCAAACAAGAATTAATCTAATCTAAGCATAACTCAATCAGACCTAAAATTAACTCAAATCAACCTTAAAACACATTTAAAATAGGATATTAACACCTTAACATTCAAGAAAATTTAGATTTTACACAATCTGGAAATTCAAAATTAAAACGGTTAAATCAATGAAATTCAACTATTTAAGCAAGTGAAAAACAAAATGATTCAAAACCAATTAAAAATAACACATTAAAAAGATATTAAACTATCTAAAATTTATTTTAAAATATGTAAGATCAGATTATATAACAATTTGAAGTTGAGCTTAACCAAGTTCAAGCTAAGGTTTGAAAACATTAAACATATTGAACACATCCAAATCGGTATTAAAACATCAACCAACATAAAAGAATAACATAATAGTGACTTAACACATGTCAATTAAACTTAAATAAACCAAATTATCTCAACACGTGACGATTTCAAATTCAAACAAGATAAAACAAACTTCAATCTATACAATTAAAATTAAACAATTCAAACAACTCAAAACAAAAAACATTCAAATCCAAGTCAAATTGAAATGTGAAATTAACATTTCAAACCACATAATATTCAAAATATCATTTCAAATATTCAAAATATCATTTCAAACCACAAATCTAGAATCATGCCAAACATGTCCCATAATATTCAAAATATCATTTTCAAAGTTCTGGATTCAAAGATTTTTGAGAAAATTCACTAATCATTAGTCAAAAGTCTATACTAGTCAAATCAAGGTCCATAAGTTAAATCATGCATATTTTCTAATCAAAATGGGATCAAATACATAGACGAGCTTGATAAACCTACTTGTAATCTTCTGTGAATTTTCCTGATTTTTTTGGATTTTTCTGCTATTTTTCTTGGCCTTAATCTAATATCTGGATTTAATAAATCCGAAAATCAGAATTTCCTGAACCGGCGCCGAACCGACTCGACCGGCGGCTCACGGCGGCGGTTCGCGGGCGGCGTTGGCGACGGCGGTGGCGGCGCTCGCGACGGTGGAGGCGGCCGGCGGCGCTCGACGGCGACGGCTCTGGCTCCGGCGACGGGTAGGGGAGGGACTGACCACAACGGTGACGGCGAGGGGGAGGCGAAGGCCGGCAACGACGGCGGCGAGAGGACCTCTCGCGGAGGTTCCGGCTGGAACAGGGGAGGTCGACGGCGGCGCTGGCTTCTGGCGGCGACGACGAAGGGCGGCGCGGGAAGGACTGGACGGCGATGAACTAGACGGCAAGGGAGGCGCTGGAGGGAGGAGACGACGACGAGGTGAGGGGCCAGAGGCGGTGACGGCAAGGGGGAGGTCCGGCGGCGCTGGGTTCCGGCGGCGACGGCGGTCGCGACCGGCGACGGCGACGGAGGAGGAGGAGGAGGACTCGCGGCGGGGAGACGGCACGAGCGAGAGAGAGAGAGAGAGAGAGAGAGAGAGAGAGAGAGAGAGAGAGAGAGAGCGAGAGAGATCCAGTGGGGGGCTGCGTAACCGGTGAGGGGGGGCATCGCGACGATCCGGGGGGGGCGGTGTTACGGCGGGGACGACGGCGAGGAATCCGGGATGGGGAGGGAAAGCGGGGGAGGCGTTTACTAAAATTAAAATTAAATTTTTTTTTAGGGGTGAAGAATGCAATACCCGGCAATTTTAAAAAAAACTTTAATTTTAATTTTAGTAACCGCCTCCCCCGCTTTCCCTCCCCATCCCAGTTTCCTCTCCGTCGTCCCCGCCGTAACGCCGCCGCGCCCCCCCCCCCTCGCCAGTTATGCAACCCCCTGGCTGGATCTCTCTCTCTCTCTCTCTCTCTCTCTCTCTCTCTCTCTCTCTCTCTCTCTCTCTCGCTCGTGTCGTCTCCCCGCCGCGAGTCCTCCTCCTCCTCCTCCGTCACCGTCACCGCCGGAACCCAGCGCCGCCGAACCTCCCCCTTGCCGTCACCACCTCCGGCCCCTCACCTCGTCGTCGTCTCCTCCCTCCAGCGCCTCCCTTGCCGTCTAGTTCATCGCCGTCCAGCCCTTCCCGCGCCGCCCGTCGTCGTCGCCGCCGGAAGCCAGCGCCGTCGTCGCCCTCCCCTGTTCCAGCCGGAACCGCCGCGAGAGGTCCTCTCGCCGCCGTCATTGCCGGCCTTCGCCTCCCCCTCGCCGTCGCCATCATGGTCAGTCCCTCCCCTGCCCGTCGCCGGAGCCGGAGCCGTCGCCGTAGAGCGCTGCCGGCCGCCTCCGCCGTCGCGAGCGCCGCCACCGCCGTCGCCAACGCCGCCCGCGAACCGCCGCCGTGAGCCGCCGATCGAGCCGGCCCAGCGCCCGGTCCAGCCGCCGGTCCAGCACCTCCGAACCGCCCCGTTTCAGCCGGTCGAACCGCCCAGTTCGGCGCCGGTTCAAGAAATTCTGATTTTCGGATTTATTAAATCCAGATATTAGATTAAGGCCAAGAAAAATAGCAGAAAAATCCAGAAAAATCAAGAAAATTCACAGAAGATTACAACTAGGTTTCTCAAGCTCTTCTATGTATTTTATCCCATTTTGATTAGAAAATATGCATGATTTAACTTATGGACCTTGATTTGACTAGTTTAGACTTTTGACTCATGATTAGTGAATTTTATCAAAAATCCTTGAATCCAGACCTTTGAAAATGATATTTTGAATATTATGGGACATGTTTGACATGATTCTGGATGGGTAGAACTATTTTTCATGAGACTTGACCATATGTTATTTATGTATATGTTTATG
Organism: Cryptocoryne crispatula var. balansae; assembly: GCA_036172225.1. NCBI lineage: Eukaryota > Viridiplantae > Streptophyta > Magnoliopsida > Alismatales > Araceae > Cryptocoryne > Cryptocoryne crispatula. The sequence continues at coordinate 19,570,425 of CM069924.1, forward strand.
TGCTAGAATGGACCTAGAATTGAAATATAATTATGTGGAGTTTTGGAAAAATCAAAAGTCATCAAATTTCACTTTTTGGAACCTGTTTAGGTCAGATTATGGGTGCTGACATCAGAAGTTAGCTTGTTTTGATTATGCCAAAATTGGGTGTGATTAATTGTCTTGTGTATGTAATTAAGCATGTCTAGATTTGGTTTGTTATTGCATGTGCATAGATCATGTAAAAATTATTTGGTTTGGTTCCAGATTGTGTAATATGTCTTGCATGATATGGCTAGGTTCATGTTATCAAGTTTGATATGAGTTTTGATTAGGATATGTTAACCATGTCGGTTATTGCAAGTCTTGTCTAGTTTATGATAAAAACAATTTGTTTTGCATGGATGACATTAGAATGAGATGTTTATGTCTTGTGTACATGGTATGCAGGTGTGTCATGATCTGAAAAATTTACTATGAATTCTTGTACCACATGTTATGAGGCTTCACCAGCCTATTCTAGTCAAATTGCCCGTGGGCAGCGGGTATCTTAGATAAATCCGGCCTTCCCACAGATCCCGGATTACCGCGGTTTTTCTCTTAGTGTCACCACTGCCTAGGTGCACTTTGGGCTAGCTTAGTATATGTTATTACTATATAAATTAGAGCTGGTGAAAGTGATCAGGATATGTGATGTGAAAATGCAAGACGACCAATTCCTTGCCATATGACTATGGGTTTAGAAAGAACATGAAATTATGCTCATTGCATGTTATATTTAGATGTTAAAGCATGATAAGTTAGAAAAATTCAGATATGTCTCGTGTTAAATTGGTCATGTTAAGTTAAGTATGAAGGTCATCTAGTTGATTTTGTTTAGTTTTATGGTCTTAAATGCATTGGTCTAGAATTGATTGGTTTTGGCATAACCTTTTCTTTGAAGATAATTATGTTTGGATATGGGTTGTGAGATTAATATAGAAGACATTCTATACTTTTGTATTACATCTCAAATTAGATATGTTACATACCACTGCTTGTTTATATGTTAATTACCCGATTGATGGGTGAAGGGTGTAAATCCTACGGAGTCTTCGGACTCACCCCGTTATGAGTTAATATTTTTCAGCAGATTTTGAAGATCAGGAGATTGGCTTGGAGGCTCAAGCAGAGGCCGTGGAAGAGCAGAATCTCCTGAAGTTGGAGCGGTGTGATATATTTTATTTTCATCAGGTTGCTTGTTTTGGACTTTTAGGTTGTTGTGTACTTAAACAATCTAGTGGTTTTGATTTAAAGATGGCACATATGAACAGACTTGGTTTGGAATTCAGTTGTTTTAAATGTTTAAGCTTTTGGTTGGAGTTGGACTAGATGATGTTGGCTTGATTTTTAAGTTATTGACTCCAAATTTTGAAAATCTTGTGGAATTTTATAGACTTGATCGTGTGTGTTGACTTCACATGCTTGTATAGGTTATGAAATCCGAATGATAGATTTCTCCCACTGTCACGACCTTATGTTTTTCGCTGCGTAGTTGTGATTTTATGTTGTTTATTTTTTCGGGTCGTGACAGGAGTTGGTATCAGAGCCAGATTTCGATCTTGGGACCTGTGGGTTATGGGCCCACCACGTTTCCACTGCGCGGTATTACACTCTCCATCCTGCGTACAAAAAATGTGAAATTTATCTCTATTATGCGAGTTTTACCGATCAAATTAAAAGATTAATCGTACTGAAATCCATATTTTTATATCCGGAAAGAAAATGTTCCTTCGAAAGAGCACTCGAGAGAACCTGCGCTCGAGGTAGCGAGTCGTGAGTTTAACCCGCACGGCCGCACGTCTGCTGGTTAGTGTTTTCGGGACGTACTAAATCCCCGGTTCGGCCGCAGGGGCATTGGCCGCGTCGGTTGCGGCACTGACCAAAAAAGTACGACAAAACGCAAAATATGTAGGACAAAAGAAGCGAAGATCTCATTATGTCCGCAAGGTACTCACTGCAAGAAGCCGGTGCGCGTAGCCTCCACCAGAGAGATGTCGTCGATCGCCGCCGTGGAAGACCACGCCGTGGAGTTGTACCGCCGGACCTCATAACCGTTACCCTCCTCCACCACATCGAAGACGGGGCACTCGATGCGCCTGCACGTTGGAGGGTACGCAGCCACCCCGTCCCCTCCGCCACGCCGGAGAAGAGTCGACGGCTGCCGGAAGGAAGCGGCGGGTTTGGGGAGGAGGAGCGGCAAAAGCACCAGAAGCGCGGAGAGGAAGGGAATGGGCCGAATGGCGGTAGTAGAAGCAGCCATGGGACGAGAGAAGAGAGGTTCAGAAAAGGAGCCTCTCGGTCCTTGGGAGGCGCGTGCAGAGAGAAGGATGCTTTTACACTTGGGGAGAACCGTGGGGAGGATAAGCGGGAGGAAGAGGCCGGGACGATGCCACGTTGCCGCCGCTTTGTCCAAAGATTGGGGGAATCGCCCTCGGGCCGTTTTTTTTGAACCGATATATTGTGGATGGAAGAATATGGAAGTTGTACAGTTTATTTTTTTACATTTTGAGAATAGAACATGTGGAAAAATTAGAGCTACAGACCGGTTCGATTGGATAAGGGAGTTGTATGGTTTTTTTTTCTTTTGATTATAATCGAAGTCAAAGTGATCATGATTTTGTTTTATTTTCAGAACATACTACATTAATTTTTTCAAATTAAGCTAATAAAATTCATATAATCATAAAATTTTGATTAAATAAATTTTTATTTTAGTTTTATTATTACATTACAAGAAAATAAGTAACGGACAACTAATTAATGACAATGATTTTTTTCCGTCATTCCTAATAAACATATTGACGACCACTAGACAGATGTCGTCGCCAACACACAAGTGCTTGCGATGGCTTTAGGATAATCTTATTAGGCACAGTAGACATTGTCAACCCATTGTCGGTTGGCAATGGTGAAGAAGCCGTCGCCACTGTCTCCTCTATTTTAACCCCTTACGCACACCCCCATTTTCCCCTTCTTGCATGCATGCACTCACCACTGTGCCCGCCACCGATGTTGTGGTAATTGCCTGCACCATAGTTGCCGTCGCTGTCATGTGAAGCACCGCCACCAACTATGAAGTATTGGTTCTCTCTTCCTCACGGGGATGCCGTTGGTGCCACCATTTCTGCCACCTTGCTTGTCGTTATCTTCCTCATGTCTAAATCTTCTCATTTAAGTTCTTACTGACTCTAAGTACTTGGTTCTAAATTTTTTTAAATATATTTTTAAAAATTTAGTTTTTTTGATGTTTTATGTATGTTAGGTAACTTAATTGGGTCAAATTTAGAGTTAAGGGTTTATATGATCATGATATAAATGTGATTTAGTTTTGTAAATGTTTAATTTTTAAGACTCATTTTAATGTTGATTAGTTTAGGATTTGTTAATTCGATTTGATTTAATTTGGTTAAATTATTGTTTCAGGATTTATATGAATGTGTCATTGTAATTTGTTTATAAATATTAAATTTATTAAGACTTATTTAAAATTTAATTTTATTTAAAAAATTATTTGTTTAGAGTAACATGATTATAGAGCTTAGTAGTATAATGTATTTTCTTTTGATTTAATTATTTGGATTGGTTTAAATGGCTATAAAACCCATAACACAGTCAGAAATGTCAATTCAAACCCTAAATGTAGTTTGGATTGGATTTAATGGCCATGAAACCTATAACAAGATAGAACCCAAAAATAGTCTAATTAGATCAATTCCAACCAATTTTTGATTTGGATCGACTTAGATGACCTTAAAACACAATAAAGGGGATAGAATCCAAAATATGACCATTTAGGCCAATTCAAACCAATTTTGAGTTTGGATTTACTTAAATGACTATAAATCCCAAAAAAAGGAATAGAACTTAAAATATAACCAATTAGGTCAATCCAAACTGGATCTAATTTCTTTATAGCTGTAAAATCCAAAAATGAAGATATAATCAAGTGTTTATCTAATCTCTGCTCATATTTTTTATTTTTTTGGAAGCTTTAAAAGACATCCTAATTTGAGACTTGTTTCATTGGAGGAGGTCTAGTTATAATTATTTTTGTACTTAATTTTTTATTTATTTGTTAAAATTTGCATATATCTTACTCTATAATTTTTAGAACTATTTGTTTATATGAGTACTTTAGATAAGTTTTGGATAGATATTCTCAATATATTAGTGTAAGAAATCTATCCATATCAAATGGTGTAGCAGAAAATTTTTGATTTCTCAAGTATCAACATCTTAGTCTCGATTATAATCGAATGACATAACTGAACTAGAAGTCGAACAATTTCGAGCATGTACCTTTATGAGTTTCAAATAATTCCTATACATTGGAGAATACCAAGCATTTCTACGCTTGTTCAGCTGCTTAAGTGTGTGGCCTATGGTCGTATCCAAATGGACCACCTCCTAAGTTGGGTTCTAAGTTGGGTTCCCCTCCACGTTGGCTTCGACCACTCGTCCCGAACGGAGCTCCACTATCCAATGTCAATTGCCAGAGTGAGAGGAGGAGAAGAGGGCTAGGGACCAAATTGAGCAGTCATGGTTTGTAGGGCTCAAACTCCCTTAGTTATTATATAGAAAATTTGGAGTTTTTCATGAAAACTCCTTTTCTACATATTCACACCCTTGTCCCCAAACTAATGGAATAGCCCATATGTGTATGACCTTCTAGGCCCAATAACTTATTTAGTTGATGCCTAATTAAAAGAACAACTTTTTAAAATTAAAATAATTATCTTATAATATATTTAATAGCCAACTAATCATGTAAGGTACGAGCCACATCCTATGACTCTAGAAGACTTCGAGGATAAACTCCTCTTCAAAGACCCTTTCCATCAGCAGTTACCACAGGACATAAATTCTCATCTATCCAATGTCCTGGTTGGTTAAGAGTATGGCATCGACTATCAACTCCTTGTCATTTTAAGATTATTGAATCTTGTACATAAAATTAGATTAATTGAAAAACTCTTTTTCAATTATTCCATCTACCTTGTCCAAAGATTTAGAGTACTATCCATAGGATATTTTTTTCTCCTACTGAGAGTGGACGATTCCCTATTGCCCGCTCAATTGTCTCTGTTAGTTTTTTCATATACTGAATTTATTAATTATATAGGACCACAATACTATGTGATCCATAAGTCAATAGTCAATGTACTTGGTCCACATGATAAGACATTTTTGGTAACTTAGATCAAAGATCCAACCATGTAATCGTGATAATAGAATACACTGATCAATAGTTTGATAAAACACCATTCAAGGATTTCATACTGATCAATTCAGTGAACTCATTCTTCTAATGAGTATTTGTACATGTATCTTAGTATCTCCACACTATCAATCAATGAGGTCGATCATCCTCATCATGTGAGAAGATATCACATACACTAGTTTTACTAAATTCCTAATGCATCAAAGATCTTACGAATAAGAACATTTAGATTACATGCCTTTAGATAATTGATCTCATTATCATAATGTCATCATGATTCAATCATCATTGCTTACAAAATAGAACTTGATTACGATAGACACATCTAGATAATACAAGTAATGAAGATAATGCCATTATTATTGAATGACATTACAAGAAATGTAAGATTATATCAAATTTGATTAACTTGTAAGATTATATCTTTCAATCTCCCCCTTGAACTAAAGCCAATCACCCACATATCTATTCCCCATTAGCCTAAGGTGACCCTCAAACACAATTTGAGTTAGGGTTGTAGTTAGTGAATCCATAATTTTATTTTTAAAAGATGCTCTATCTTTAATTATGTCTCTTAGAGTTGCAACCACTCTAATCAAGTAGTATTGCTATAAAAGTGTTTAAACTTCTAATGAAATAATGACTCCACTACATAAGTGATGATCCATCATTTTCATAAAACAATGATACATTATCAGAGATATTAGGGATAACTCTTTAATTTAATATGAACTTCATGACTGCTTTATAAGTAGTTTGTAACAATTATACACACTATATTTTGTAGAATCTATAGTATATATAACATAGAACTTTTCCAACTCACTGCACCACCATCTAGGTAAACACATTCCCAAAAGTTATTTGTTTATCAAGCATATGTAACTAGAAGCTTGAGTCCAACTCGAGGCTTCCAGTCCTACACTTCACACTAGAAATGCATCCTTGGTACATATGAGTCTAGGTCGTTCATATATATAGTCTCCCTTTATATATAGTCTAGAAATGCTGGAGGATGTGGATGCCCTCCTTAGGTCGTTCATATGAGTCTCCCTTTATAGGGGATGAGAACCAGGTCAAAAAATAGCAAGTTTTGATACATCCGACCATAGGTTGGATTTCCTCTATTTAATGTTGCTGATTTTCATACTGAGGCATCAAGAAACTTACCTAAATGATTGAGAGAGATTGGAAACCGTGGATCACCTTTTCCATGTTCAAAATATGTCTCCACTTGAAGAGGAAACAAATCTAGTCTAAAAATGGCAAGTATTGATATACAAGACAACAAGTTGGATTGCCAACATTTGATGATGCTAATTTCGACCATGAAGCTTACAGATGCTATAAAAAGTGATATGGATGAGGAAAAAGGAAGGTAAGGTCGTGAATTGATCAGATATGTGCCTAATGGGCTGGGCTTGCATGCAATTGGGCTTGATCAGTGCTGCGTGCGGACAGAACTGCGCATCTGACTTCTAAAAGGTGCTGCGGACAAATGGGAGATCAGAATTGAATTCCGTTTGTTGCATTGAAAAGAGGACTCAGAGGGGAAGATTATTGATGTTGAGGACTTCTTCATTGTATGTCCACATAATCCTGTGAAAAATTTTCAACTAGATGATATGCTGGGAAAAGCATAATCTGGCACACCACTAAGAGTCTCTTATTCGGCAAACATGGATTTGATTAGAAATTAGAAAATCATCCTCATATTTCCAATAAGCACCTCAGCTCATCCAAAAGGGTGGTTCATCATGATTTTGATGGTCTAAAAGAGATGTTGCCAATGGAATAATGGTTTAAGCTCTAAATAAGGCCAAATTGGCGTGTCTACAGGTACTTCTAAAGTACTTAAAAGGATATACTTCTTAGCTATCCAGTGAATCATAATTGGATTTTTCTGATGACTACTCATATAACACTTAGAGCACTCATCATATCAAGCTATGTAGTATACATGATAGGCCTATTACTAAGGCATAAGGAACTATACTCATGTATTCTTTCTCTTTTTAAAAGAGATAGACTCTATATCTTATAGGCAAGACACATGTATAGCAGTTTTCATGTCAAACTCTTTGACAAGTGTGTATATATAACAACTGGGTCAAGCCCAACATTCCTTTTATATCTATCTCTATAGACCTAAATTCATAGGAAACTTCTCCCATAATAATTTTGAAGGATTCATTTTTATTGCTAGGCTTTATAAATGATAATATACCTACATCATTCATAATGAGTAGTATATCATCTATATATAATGTCTAGAATACAATAGCACTCCCACTAGCCTTTTTATACACACAAGACTCTTCTTCATTTCGAACAAAGTCATAAGATTCATTCTTACCAAATCTTATATTCCAATATTGAGAATGCTATTGTAGTTCATAAATAGACATTAACAACTAATACAAATTTTTAAATGTCTTGGGACTCATATCTCACATGTTGTATTCGATAGAAATGTATGCTATACAAGTCAATTATATATGATATGATTCAACATTTCTATAAATATCTCATTCAATTAATTAGACAAATTTTCATTACTAGATCTTATTATATGCATATATCATGATGAAGTCCTTAATCACATGCATTGATGATTGAATCATGATGATATCATGATAATAAGATCGATCATCTAGAGGTTTGTGATCTAAATGTTCCTAGTCATAGGAACCTTGAGACAAGACATTAAGGATCCAAATAGTCTAGTGCATGTGATATCTTCTCATATGATGAGGATGACCGATCTCATTGGTCATTAGTGTAGAGACACTGAGATACACATACATGTGCTCATTAGTTGAATGAGTTCACTGAACTGACCAAATTAGAAACCCTAAATGGTATCTTATCAAACTGTCAATCAGAATTTTCTATCATCATGGTTGCATGGTTGGACGTTTGACCTAAGTTGCCAAAGATGCCTTGTTCGGTGGAACTTGTGCTTTGACCATTGACTTATGGATCACTATTTAGATGGTCCACTATAGCGATGGATTAGGAATAAGAAAAACCCAATGTAGACAATTGAGCAAACAACAATGAATTGTCCACTCTCTATAAATGAAAGTGAATGTCCTATTGGATAGTACTCTAAATTCCTAGCCAAGGTAGAAAGGATAATTGAAAAAGGAGTTTTTCAATTGATCCAATTTTGAGTATAGGATCATATAGAATCGGTATACCAAGGAGTTGACAGTGGATGCCGTAGTCCTTTCTAACCGGGACAATGAATGGATGAGGGTTTATATTCATGTGGTAACTAATGATGGAAATGCTCAATGGAGATAAGATATTCCCTATAGCCATTTGAGATCATGGGATGTAACTTGTACCCTTCAAGATTGGTAGACCAATTAATCTGTTATTAGATGATGGATTAAATAAAATAAAATAGAATTGTTATATTTTAATTATGTCTCAACAAAATAGGCTATTGGACCTAGTGGGACACACACATAAGGACTTATCCATTAGTATAGGGGCAAGGGCATAATTTATGAAGGTTTTGAGTTTTTTTATAAAAATTTCCAAATTCTCGATAAATATTAATAGTTTCAACCAAATCCTATCAAGACAAAGGTAAAAACCATGTAAGCCTCCTTCCTACCTCTTTCTCTTTCTAGAAGGCATCCATCGGCGATGAAGCTTCATTTGGGAAGTGTTCTCGAGACCAATGAAAATGGAGAACTTGTTGTGAATGAAGTTCGTGTGGATACTGCTAGAGACTAGACACTTGAATAGTTTGTAGAGCTTTAGAAGCTTGTTTTCTTTCTCTTCATAGAATTATATGAATCCTTATTTGGTATATTCGAACCCATTTTGATCGACTTCTAGTTTTCGTCTTTCGGTTTCAATTGATACAACTTCTAAATGAACCCATAAGAATCACCTCTTTTATTGCACAAAATTTTGTAGGAAAATTTTTTATAGTGGTATTAGAGCCTGGTTCAAGTCTCGATCGAAAATGACTTTGAATCGATATTATTTTTTGTAATTTGTGTATTCCTACATATGTGTAAATGTCTATTTTGTCAAGGCTACCATAATTTTTATGTGATTCAGATAAGAGATTTGTTGGCATTGATAAAATCTCATGATATAGTGCTTTCTAGTGCCAGAAACCATTAAAATTTTAGATCTTCGTAGCATCCAGGACAATCCTAAAAGTTGGTGTTTATGTCATGCCTAAACCTTCACCTGGATTTGAAGATTTTGTGAAATCTCTCTCCATGCAAGAAATTGATGCTCAATAAGGCTTTATAAGATGGGTAATGAGATTACCCTAACACTTCCTCATGACCTGCTACATAGAATGGTGGTAGAGGAAGAGAATTTGAGATTTTTTTGGCGGCACCATCCTGATTCTCCCTGATTTCCCTTCAATATAAAATTTTTATATGAAGGGTATATGTACATCTTTGGAAACTTCATTTGATGAGGATTCCATATTGTATTTTAAAGAATTTTTAGCCATTTGGATAACGAGTTATCCTCATTGAAATTTGGTGATTTCTACTACAAAATCTATTCAACCACCTCCTCTTCTTCCTCATTTCTCAATCTATTGAGTTTTTTGTGGAGATAACTCCAACTATTTGGAAATCCTCATTTGATAAGAATTCCAATGCAAATTTTTTTCAGAATTTTTGTGCTGGGATAAGGAGATAAGTCCAATTTAAGGAGAGCTACTTTCTCCCTATCAAATGTGCCATCGGGAGAGGGGGCGGCTATGCACCCGGCGGTGCACTAGTGCACTGTGCCAAAGGACGGTGATGGCGCCGGTCAGCGCAATGCACCAACATTATTTATAATTAATATTTAAATAATTTAAATATCTTGAAAATTTCAAAAAATGACCAAAATTTCAAAAATATTCTGTAAAATTTTAGAATATTATTTGATAAGTTTTAAAGTGTTTAATGACTTATAAAATTTTGTTAATCCTTATTTACATAGATTCATATATTGTTAAGCCTTAAAAATATTTTCAAGTGTTAACTTTATGAATAAGTGTCTTAATTAATTGTTTATGAATAAGTGTAAATTATATTTTATAGAATAAAAATTAGGACATTAATTTCTAACTTTGCACAGTATTTGGAATGTATAAATGATCTTGATAGTCTAGATGTGCTTGTATGATTTATATAAATTGTTTATATGTTATTTTCAAGCTATTTATTTCAAAAAAATTCGATATGTATGAAATTGAGAATTTCAAAAATATAGTATATAATTTTATGCTGATATATATGATATATCCCATGTAATTATCATGTATGCGCTCTATGCTTATGTGATGAATATTAGTGTGTGTGGAGGTGATCATGGACTTAAATGTGCTTGACTTGTGATTTCTTGTTTAACTGTGTTGGTTATTTTATTAAATGGGGCATGCATGTGCCTCCTCACTCTTTGTAAAATCTGATTGTAAATTTTACCTCCCTCCATTAATGTACACCCTTTGGTTAAAATCAAGATTTTTTATAAAGTTATGTACATTTGTGGGTCTGCTTACCCTTAAATCGCTTATATTAGTTAGAAGCCAGTTCATAGAAAGTTGGAAAGCGAGACCACTTGGAGAAGCATCATTCTGATGTGGGAGCATACCAACTCAAGCTTCTGAAGCGAGGATTTGCACCTTTAGGGGTGCCTTAGGTGTATGCTTAGAGTTAAGTCTATGATCTCCTGTTCTTTTACATATTTGATATTGGATGAGTGCTATAGGTTATACCTTAGATATATGATATTCCAAAGGTATTATATATATATTTAGCACATATTATTAATGAGACTAAAATAAAATCCTTTATTATTTTTCTTAGGTTGATAAACATGAGACATTAAGAATGACTTACGTAGCTTACCGTTGTCATGGTCTTGATGAGGCAATCTTAGATTGAATGGGTTTGTTGTGCTACCACAAGGCCCATTCAACATGGGGCCAGTGATCATGGCTAAGGCATTTGTCGAATCTTGGGGTGGACCATTTGCATGGCCTTGTTGTGCTACCATAGGGGCCGTGTGAAGAATCCATTCTCATAACGTAACAAGTGGGTTTAACCTAACTAGAGTGTATTGCTTGTTGTGCTACCACAAGGTCAACTCTAGAGGCTGAATGACTAAGAGTTGCAAGAGCTTTTACAGGCAATAGTTGCCTACCTATTAAGTATAGGTGATTTGTTGTGCTACCACGAGGTTATGACTATAAAGTTAATAGGATCTTAGTCCCCACTAAGATTTCATCGTGATATCTCGTCTTTGCATAATGAGAGTTATGACAGTTCATCGCAAATTAGTGGTAGTATATATTAAGATGAAAGACCATATATTAATTTCAAATGAACATATGCAATGTTATAATAAATTATATCTCAGTTGCATAATGTGATGATAAACCACCAATAGTAAGACATACTAGATGCCAAGTAGCTTAATGGCTCAAGCTTCTTAGACCAGTTTAGAACAGAGAGAATTGTTCTTATGATTGACTAATTAACTATCCTACATGAGAAGTAGGTGTCTCCTAGACTATCTAATGACATGAGAGAAGATAATATTTTATCTCATAAAATAGTATAGAAAATATGTATTGGTTGCCTTATACTAGATGTTAGCTTTTATGAGATAAAAATTGCAGAGACAACATGGATAGATGGATATAAGTTCCATGATGGCTATTAGTGATGAGATAATTAAAGACATGTCAGAATAATAATACATCTTAAATACTTCTTGTTGGTGGGACTAATAAAGTTATTATATTGAAATAAAAGGAGATGGTTAATAGTCTAGGAAGATAATCAAGATAATAAAAGCCCAAAATGAGACATAGCATTCTTCCACTATCATGATGATGATAAGTGGAAGAGGAAGTGCAAAGTGTATTGCACATAATGCAAAGATGGAGTTTGAGAAACTTTATGCATCTAAATCATTGATGTTTACTTGTATTAAATACACACTTTATAGTATTACATACTATTTGTGTATATCATAGTATTAGATAATAGAAATGTATCAATAGTATGAGATACCGGATATACATCTAATATCTACAAGGAGTCATAGATGATGACAACTAAATAAAGGCTTAATAAAGAAATTGTTGACCTACATATGAAATGGTGCAAAAATTGCATTACTAGTGGGAGTTACATATTTTTAATAGTTTTCAAGAAATGTCTTAACTATTAAGATTGCTATTATATCCTTCTAAAGAAACATTATATTATTTCTATTGACTCAGAAAAGGGATCCCAGGTTGACACCTCAAAAGGGTAAAGTGAGGGGGAACTCTCACCTTAGCCCACACTCACATTGATCCCCGAACTTTTGGCCCTCAGCATCACTTGGGCGCTGGAGAGACGGTTCGAATAATATGGAAGAAAGTAAGGACAATGAAAAAAAAAACCAAACCTATGATAGGAGATGAAGTATAAATGTGGAAAGGTGGTCGGCAGGAGCCACATGCCCTGATTTAAATTAAATAAAATGTGGAGTGTGTAAGTGATGACTGTGTGTACCTTAGTGAGGGAAACGAGTATTTGAGATCAAAATTCTCCTTTGTTGGCCAGACGATGAAGAAGATTCCTCAATCAATGCTAGCTTGGTGTACCTATGCAACTTAAGACAAATAACCAAATGTAAGAAATTGATTAGAACTATGGGAAGTGTAGAAAATGTAAAGAAAAGAGTAGAAAAGATGGAATCAGAATAGAACTCACTAGATTGGGGCAAGCCTTAAATCTTTTTTTATTATTTTATGATATAAAATATGATTCAAACTTAATGAAAACAACATGTAAATGATGTAGAATAAAAAAGAAAGATGTAGGAAGTGAAATGGCTCAAATTGGAGTAAAAATGGGTGAAGAATGACTGATTTGGTCGGCTTGCAATATGGTACCCTCGGTGTGACTTTGATGCAGAGACTGTGACGGACAGCCCTAATCTCAGAATGAAATGATATTTGTTGAAATGGATAGGGGACTTGAAAAGAAAGAGTTTTAATGTTGACAATTTCTCCAGAGTATGCCCATACAATTCTGTAAAAATTTTGGAAGTGGAGAAAAGATAAAAATAGAACTTGATCGTGGGACCATGTTGCAATGATCACCATAGACAAATGGCATGTCAGAATCAAATTTTGTTTGTTTCAAATGAATGAGAACATGGAGTAAAAGCTTTTTTTTGTTGTCAACTTTGGTAGCACACATCCCAAGCAATCTATGGAAGCTGATGAAAACTATTGATGCTATAGAGCACAGAACAGTCATCCTGTCTTCCTTTAGAATCAATTTTCTACCACCAGGATGAAGAAATAGAGAGAGAGCTTGCAAGAGAGTTTGAGAGGTTGAGAATAATATCCAAAATAGGTGGTTAACCTTGGTTCATTGAGAATGGCCCTAAATTTATAGGAGAAGAAGATCTAGTGCAAAATAGGAAAATAATCCAGATGCACCCCTAGTTTGGAGATGCATGGTGTGTGTCATACCACACCCTCACCTTGAGGGCATAATGGCTACTCCCCCACCCTGAGGGCAGCTCAGCCTACACCTACTATTTTTTTGCTCATAATCTTTTGGAATCTTGCAGAAACATATATTTTCAAAATGGACGTGCCCTCGAGTTGGGGGAGTGCATTTTTTTTGAAGAGGAAACCTTTCAAATGAGTTTGAAAAGCTATAAAATGGGACAAGAAATCAAGTTTCCTAAACTGGATGCAACCCTAGTCCGAAGGCATGCACCCCGTGTACTGGGACTGGGAGCGCACATACTGCACCCTCAGGTCGGGGGCACACTCAGTTCTCTCTCCTATGCATCTACAGTTCGCAAGCCGTAACTTGCAAATGAGATGTCCATTTTGACTCCTATTTATTGTGTCTAAAAGAAGACTTGTGTTGGCACTAAAATTTTCTGTTTAACTTGCTTAACACAGATTTGAGCAATGCCAAAGCCGATACGAAAAATCTAACCCATATTTAATAAAATAAGGTCCATATGATGTGAACACACTCTAGAAATGCCTCAACATGGTGTGATAGGCTACAAATGGCCAAGATAATGTGTTCATTGTATAGCCTTGGTAGAGAGCTTCGCAACAGTGCCCAAAACATGAAAAACAGATATCGAAAGGCCAGAATGACCATTTTTCCCCTAACACTTCTGGACAAGTTAGAATTTTATAAGAGAAATCCAACTCCATGACATATAGTGTCAGATATATCTGGACAACAATTGAAATGGATAAAAAAACCAACCATTGGTTTGAAAGTTATGCAAGGAATATGAAATTTGGTCAAAGTCCATATTAAATAACACCAAGGGCATGATGGTTCAAACCATTTTCAGAGAAACCTACAGGCTAAAAATTTCAATTTCCTGATCTATGTTTATACACTTAAGAATATTGATGCATTGGAATTGAAATTTGGCCAATATAAGAATTTAAATGTATCCAATTACAGTTTTTGGCATTATCGACATCCAAGATTGCACCAATTGGAGAATTTGCCCAAATCAGAAGATCTGATGCAATTCAAGGCATAATGTCTACACATTTGTATGGTTCTTAATATCAATGGTCATCATATATTATTTCATAAATTTTTGATTTAATTTCGGGTGTGTTTGAACAATTTTCGGTCAAAATTAATGATAGCCGTTAGATTGGGAGCATGTAGATGGATGGATTAGATTGAACTTCATCTCCTGCATCCAACACCTCATCTTTTGGCCAAAATTTCTTACTCCTCACCTATTTTTACAACATTCAGCCTTGCCCACACTCCTTTTTTGGTTGGAGTTCTTTTGGTTAAAGATATCTTCATGAGATAGGACTCTTGCTCTCTTATCCTATCTCTAACTTATCATTATCCCCATGTGCATTATCTTCATTTTAATTCAACAATATATTTGAAATGAGTATCCTTTGTCTGAAATTCAGCCTTCTCTTGTATTTTTTGTGCATTCAATGCCCTATAAAGTAGGGAATGGTGCGCTAGCTCTCATCTTACACACACCTAGTTGATGGGAGGTCTTCTTGCACTAGGACTCTCCCCAACTAACCTTTATCCATATCCCATCTGAACCTTATCATCTAAGTCTTATCTTAACTATCATATGGGCATCTTTTGGCCGAACTTCAACCTATTTTTACCTGCCATGTGCACACACTCACCTAAAAGGTAGGAACTGGTGCGCCAGATTGCATCTTACACACCCACCATGTTGGTTGAATGTCTAGCCCAATCAGGAGTCTAGTAAAACTAGAACTCTTTAGGAATTATGACTCTCACCCCCAGACTTATCCCCATCTGCATATTGCACCATCTTCTACTATAAATTGGGCCCCCCATCTGCACTTGGTCAACTCTAGCTCACCTGACCTGTGCGCCTAGCCCACTCCTTTCATTGGTGTGCCATCATCCTTGTTCCAATTTCTCTTCTTCTTACTTGTACTTCTTTAGAATCAAGTCAGATATCTTTCCTACCCAATTTGGGTGTGTTCAATGATGAAGAAGAAGGAGAAGCGAGCTTTCTCCTGCAGGTGCGCCAGCAGCAAGTGCAGCCAGCCCATCTGACTTGTGTGCCAATTCCAGTAACAACGGAGGGATTCTTCATCCTTTGGGTGGCCTTGAAAACCAACATAAGCTTCATCTTACTTCTCCAGCACCTTCACACCAAGGAGAAGAAGAAAAATAAGGAGAAGGGCACAGAGCCAACTTATCTTTCACACTATTTGCACTACAATAAAAAAAAAGTTAGTAGAGAAAGAAAAGATTGCAGTTTATTTTCTTCCTCTCCTCTTCTATCTCTTCCCCTCAGACTTCTCTTTGTCCATTCACAATTCCTCCATCCTTAGCCCCATGAGAACTCCAATTCATCTCTATTTTAGACTCCTTGTTGTCCTAATTCTGGTCCCCTTGTTGCCCATGTGTGCACAGCCCATTGATGGCAAGTAAACAGCTCTTTGGCCATCTCCAAACTGCCCTATGCTATCACCTAACATCATGTCCCTTGTTTCCACCCTCCATCACTCAATTAGGCACCTGAACCAGACCTTAATCATGCCATATTCGACCCATTCTACTGTCCAGTTGGACAGATTTCAGAACACACACAAATCAGGCCCCCTTTGATGGCTTTGAAACCAGCCCCTGATTAACCCCTCTGATGGTAACCTAAACAAGTCCTAGAAAATCCCATTTCTATCCCAAATCAGGCCCCATTGAGTTTTATTTAAGCCTAACCTTGATCAACTCTTGTCTGATTCTCTCAATCAGGCTCCCTTGGACAGCCTCTTGGCTTCCCGATTCGGCCATCCAAATAGCCCCAATTCTGCCTACCTGAGCAGCAGCTGAACATAAGCCCCTTTCAGCCCTTGTTTGGCCTATGAAAATACCTTGTGTGCCCCTTTGATGGACATTCAACATAGCACCTAAATGGCTTAAGAACTCAGCCCATTGGCAGCTCTCGGAACAGCAACAAAACAGGTCACTTCACTCTTTCCATGGAGGTGTGCATCATCTTCTGCTGCAGCAAGCAAAAAGGAAAAAATGGCTAAGGCATATAGGTTATGAAGCTGGCCTTTTTGGCATTGAAGAGCAAAGAACAAGCCTTGTTGGCCCATGAAGACAAGAACTGGCTGCTTTGGCCCAAGAACTGGAAGACCAGCCTATTGTGTCGATGAAGCATGAACTAGCCCATTGGGCAATGGACAAAATGACTAAGCCTGCAGAGTTAATCCAAAACTAGATGTTGGCCCGGACACCTCAACTTGAATTTTAAATTTGACTAAGTATGAGGAGTTAGCCCACCGCTAGGTACTACCTTAGGCTTCACACCAACTAAGTCAGGGATTCATCTGACAATTGGGTGCTACTTTAGGCTTTGGTCTTAAAAAAACTAAGTCTGGAGAGTTAGCCCACAACTGGGTGCTGCCTTAGGCTTCACACCTAAAAGAGACTAAGTATGGGGAGTTAGTCCACCACTGGATGCTTCATCATATTTAGATGAAAAAAAAACTAAGTTAAGGAGTTAGTCGACAACTGGATGCTCCATTGGGTGGCTAGTCTGGACACAACATCGGTATGCTGACCTGGGCATATGTATGAGACCTAGTTCCTATGCGGATGAACCCTTCCCACTATGTGGAATAGTCAAAAAGACTTAACCATATAGCATGGGTAAATTTTCACATTGATCGGATATAAGCTAGCATGCTGCTGAAATTTTCTTCATCCCGTAGAAGTTTACACCTTGCAAAAGAAATCTCCTTTGACAGATTGAAGACTTCTATACTTAGTCAATTCTTAACATGGCATATGAACTGTTGACATTGGTGAACTAGGCATATGAACTACTGATGTACCATGTACTTGGATATGAACAAATGCTATGAACTTCAATGATGACTTGACTATAGTGATCGGGCATCAATACTAGCCCGACAGACTGGATGGGATGCAGATTGAATATAAAACTAAGTATGAACATATTTAAAGACATCTGAACAACACTTAACCAAATTTGGAAACAAACTTTACTAAATCTTAACATATTATCTAAGTCTAAAAACACTTAACCAAACATGAAAACACTTAGAAAAATTTGAACATCTAAGTCAAAACACTTATTTCAAATGAGAGTTAAATTTCTAAAGACAAGTAAAACATGCCAAAAACACATCAAAACACTAAGAATTTATTTTAAGACAGTTGAGAAATATAAATTTTTATCAATCTTAACTTAAACTTAACCAAGTTGGGTTGAAGGTCAATAGAGCTAAAATATACCAAACACACTTAAATTGGTATAAAAACACCAGCCAACAAGAAAAAAATGACTTAAACTAGACTTAGAGAAATTAGTTGGATCAAAAACATCTTAAGTGCATCAACACTTAAACAAATTTCAACAACAACTTCAACCAAATCCAATTCAAAATTTAACTAAGTAAAAAATCTAGTAATTCAACTTGAACAAAAAACCAACAATTGATATTCAAACTTAACATTTAACATTTAAACTTATACTCAAACCACCCCAAACAAATCATACTTTCAATAAGCTTTCAACAACTTAAACAAAGACTTAACCAAAATTGTTTGCATCTCATTGGGTATGAAGGGCCGGTGCCCTTTGTGTTCTTTACCTATTGTGGATGTGCATGTTTCTCATCAAAAGGATCACTATGGCAGTTAATCAAGGGTATTCAAATAGTTGCTCAATGTAAATGAACATCAGATATTCACACCATCCGACGGAGAGAGGTTAGAAACATTTTCACAGAACTCAAACCTTATTCTATACTTTTCTAATATCATCTGAATATCTAGTATCCTTATAGGCTATCACCTATTTTGCTAGAAAAACTCGGGCATCAATATTTCAAACACAAAAAAACTTTCTTTAAAAAAACATTTTAGAGAGATCTTAATTGAGGTTCCCACAAATTGGCATGCCAGTGGGACCTCTATTTTTGTTCATCTCTCTGCCATAGCAGTTTGAAAAAGTGCACATTCACTATCTCTTTAAAAACTATACTTCAAATCAAGTTGGCTTTGTCTATTTTTGTAGGTTCAATGGAACTTGACAATGGTGTTTGCTACTCTGAGGCTTATGTCAACAACCATTGTATTAGAGCCAACTCTGCCAGCATCACCTTTGGCTACTTCCTAAAGATCGTGCTTCACCCTGACCTTTTGAGTGCCACACCAAAGAAGCCATTTGCTACTGAGGAGGAGGTTTAGCCTCTTTAATAGCTTCAAATTACCTTTGAAGGCATCACTCCACTTCATGAGGCCTTCCTTTCGAAGGCACCTCAACTAACTCCTCCACAAGAGTCATTTTCTCACACCCACAACAGCAAAGGTGATCCTCCGCCAGATGAGGCTTAAATGCAGCTCTCACCACAACCTCAAAGTTGGTGACATATGGTGCCCTGGAACTGTGCTCGCCCAACCAACTTTGTCAAGACTCTTTCCAAGCTCAAGGAGTTGAAGCACTGACAACCACAACTTGTTGTCCCACCCCTTGTCAATCGGTTTATCACTTTGGACCGGTTAAAAGAAGACACCTGGGCCCTTGTTGTGCCCGTCATCACTGAAGCTACACAAGCCATTTGGGAGAAGTGTAGAAAGACTAGCCGACCAGCAGCCAGAGATACTATAAAGAAAGGGCAACCCTCTCCTCCCAACTTTGAAGACTTGAGCCTATCGGCAGCTCCAAAGATACTAGCTCAGGCGAGGGACCAGCCCTCAACCTATCTCTCCTCATTGGACCGATCAGTGGTCCGAGCTAAAGAAAACCCATGGGTGCTACCACTTGCTTGTCAAAAATTCTTTGTGAATGGCTGGTTTGCTGACCAGCCATTCCAATTCTCAGCTCAACTAATTGGGCGAAAGCTCCCCATGAAGTTCTTTGTTTACCCGGCTGGCCGATCAGCGGTCCCCAAGAAGACTTGGCAGCAGCCACCTGCTGCCAGGAAGATTCCAATAGTCAGCCCACCTGCAGACTTGTTGCTTTGGCACTCAGCTTTGCTGACCGGGGGCACATCACCCATCCAAATTGTTTTCTGCTGAGAGCCCCAGAATGTGGACTCTCGTGTTGACCAGCAGCAAGGTGCCAGACCCTCTACCTTGGTCCCCAAGAAAATTTGGCATTCTAAGACTAGTGTTCCCCCTGTGGAACCCCGTCCTTCTAAGGTTTGCTGTCCTGCATACTCGGATGCGGGATCTTCCGGGCTGAAATCCCAACTGTGCCCGCAACCTAAGGCCACCCCTATTCAACCAAAATTTCAGCTTGCTCTGCCTCACTGGTGACAATTTCATCATTACAATGATGGTCATGCATCCACCACCCTACGGGAGCTACCCGTAGAAGTTGGTTGGTGCTCATCGGTCGGTGTTTTTTGAAGATGCACCTAAAGACCAAGTAACACAGAGACCAGTAGGCCAAAGGTTGGTTTTCACATGTTACACTACGGGAACTAGTCACCCTGACAACATCCCAAAAGGTTCTCGGAGTGCAGCTCGTACTGGGCCCGTAGAGAGTAGCCAGACTAGTCAACAGCCCGCTATCGTTACTGATTCCGCGTGCCTTCACAACAATGGGGATATCGTGCAGAATGAGGGGAGAAAGTTCATATTCCAGCCTTGACAATAGAAAACCTTTGGCATGAGAATCAACAACTCCAATATCTACTTGCCAATGCCAATATGCTCCAATCCCAGCTAACACAAGCTTCAGGTGCTGCTGAGGCTTTTGATGAGCCCTGTATTGTCCAAATGGAGTTGCCTCTAGTCCTGCTGCCATGCTTTGCCACTCCTATGCAGATAGTCCCAAGGCCTTGCATGAATGATGTGGTCTTCATTGCACCTCAATATCAGGTGCCACTGCCTCCACCATTGCAAGATCCTTTGGAGCCCACTCAACAGGTTGTGATAGATCAGATGATTTTTAGGTGGCTTTCATAGTAGAATGACGAGCATGGTGTGGCGGGCCTTTACCAAGTTCCATTCTTGTCACACCATCAATATGTCAGACTCCCTCTGACATCTCTAAGGTGCCCAAATGTTCCAAGTTTGACGGGCATGGGTCCCTTAGGGAGCACTTGGCGCTTTACTACACATATATGAGTGAACTAGTACATTGCGAATCATACTTATTAAGGTACATCACCACTACTCTGATAGATACAACCTTTGAGTGGTATTCCAACTTGAAGTTGAGTCAGTAGCCGACTGGCCCGATATGCAAAAAACGTTCTTTGAGAAGTTCAGCTTTTATGAGTGGCCACCTACCCTAGTAGAGTTGACAATTATGTTCCAAGAGTGGAACGAATCGGCTGTCGACTACATTTGCCACTGGACAAATGTATGCATGAAATATGCCAATCCCTCTTTGAACGAGGAGGTAATCGCGCTATGCAAAAGGGGCATATGAGCCGAAATTCAATAGAAGGTGCTGGGAACAAGAATATAGACTTTTGAAGACTTAAATATTACCGCTGTTGACATAGAACACTTATATGTCAACAACCCTTTGAGGACTACACCAAAGCCGAGGCTGATGCTAGACAAGTAGCCAGATTTCCAGGACATCAACATGGTGGACACCTCTTCTTCCTTGAAGAATAATAGCCCTTGGGGCAAAAAGAAAAATGTTACAAAGCCTGTTTGAAAGACCGTCAACAATCTGATGCAACGAGCCTCATGGACATAACACATGGCCAAGCCATATTTCTTTAGCTGTGAATAATCAAAGAAGTTGTCCACTATCTACATGAAAAATGACTTGATCAATTTACCACAAATGAAGTGCCCTGATGATGCTCAAAGAAGTGGAGAGCCTAACTTTTTTTCTTTTCACAAGATGATTGGGCATGTCATTGAAGATTGCTACCAGTTTAAGGTTGTCATCAAGTCTCTAATCAGCAATGAGGTCCTTGATCTTGGAAAGCAACTAGTGAGCTCGCCATAGCCTTACTATTAGACTTAGTAGCAAATAGACTTCACCATTAACATGGTGCATTTCCAGTCACCACACCCTCACACCAACTCCTCTTACATCATCCATGCCATGCTAGAGCACGATGTACAGGAGGATCAATAGACTGGGGGCATTTTGCATGAGTCCACTCACCCTTGGGATTCCTCCCTATTTTAAAACCTTATTCAAGAACCAAACCAAGAAAACATCCAGGTACTAGACAAACCTATAAAAGACATGACCAGCATATAACTAGATGAGGGCAGTGAATCTAGTAGCATAACTCCAGTCTCTAATGAGCTTTTCAAAGAAGAAGATATCATCTTTTGTGGCTCAAACATTGGCTGTAGCCCTATTGCTGCACCACTCTCTTCATATGCTCCAATCATCTTCGATAAAGGTGGCACTCCTCAAACAAGAGCAACGACACAACATAACCAAAAAAGAAGTGCACCACGTAACCTCACAGTGGTGTACCTTTGGCTGTAAAATCAACAACTTTCCAATCAATAATGGGGTGGCATAAAGCATACCGGATTTGTCCCATTGTTTTTGGATGTCAACCCGAGTTGTATGGTTTGTCGCTGGCCATTTTAGTCATTCCAAGTTCTCCGAGTTGTCCTTGGCTATTTTGGGTATCTCTCTGAGTTTTCCAGGTTCTTCTCATCATTTCTGGTTGTCAACCCAAGTTGTACGGGTTGCCGCTGACTTTTTCAGTCATTCCAAGTATTTTGGGTCGTCCCTGACTTTTTGAACATCTCTCCGAGTTTACCGAGTTCCTCCCAATGTTTCTGGTCATCAACCCGAGTTGTATGGGTTGCCGCCGACTTTTTTGGTTATTGCCCCGGCTCCTCCGAGCATCTCTTCAAGTTTTTTGGGTTTCTCCCATCATTTTCGATCGTCAACCTGAATTGTACGGGTTGCCACCAGCTTTTTCGGCCATTCTAAGTATTCCGGGTCATCTCCAGTATTTCCATGCACCTTTCCAGGCTTTTAGGGTCATTCCCATTGTTTATGATCATCAACTCGAGTTGTACGGATTGCCACTGACTTTCTGGGTCATTTCGAAGTTTTCCTCATTGACGTCGCTTTTCTGAGTTTCGTATCACTGTCAGGCCTTTGGCACCACCTAGAGGATAAACCAAAAGTTACAGCCCTGTACAGATGTCTTGGGATGTGTACTAGCTAGTTTACCCATTTGGAGAGCTGCGTTTGTGAGTTCTCTTTCTAATGCAACAAACGGGAGTCGAAACGGACCACTCATTTGCATGTTACAGCTTGCGAACAGAGTGAGCACAGGATAGAGAGTGGAGTGTACCCCCGAACTAGGGGCGCGGTCTACATGCTTTCACATTGAGGGTGCGGTATGCACGCTCCCGAACTGAGGGCGTGGTCAGCGCACCCCCGGTTTGAGGGCACGGTCAGTTCTGGAAACTTGAAATTACCTCTGTTTGGACTTTGTAAACCAATTTTTTAGAAGTTTCCTCTTCTTAAAATTGTTTATTTTGACCGCTCCCCCGAGTCGGGGGTGCATTCATTTGTCAACCCTATTTTAGCAATTTTCTGGAGTCTTTCGAGGCTTTTTAGAAATAGTGTGTCGAACGCACACCTGAAATGGGGGTGCGCTCACGTGCCCCCAACCCGGGGCTGCGGTCATTTTCATTCTATGCTTTGCACTAGTCTTGCTTCCCCTATAAACTGAGGACCATTCTCAATGACTGGAGGTTACCACGCATGCTCTAGCACATACAGAGGTCATCCAAGCTGCTCTTCCCCAAGCTCTCTTTCACGTTCTACTCTGATCCAATGGTGAGAAATTGACCCCGACGTGAAGAAGGAGGCCTGATTCGTACTCTCTACATCAACGTTCATCATCGGCATCTGCAGAATTTTGGGATGCATGATGCCAAAGTGGTCAAAAAAAGAAAGATGCATATTTACATCCTCTTTCATTTTCAACTGACAGCACTCAATTCTGACATGTCGTTTGTTTGTGGTGATTGCTGCATCTAGGGCACACAACTAGGTTTTGATTTCATATCCGTTTACTA
Organism: Cryptocoryne crispatula var. balansae; assembly: GCA_036172225.1. Classification (NCBI taxonomy): domain Eukaryota; kingdom Viridiplantae; phylum Streptophyta; class Magnoliopsida; order Alismatales; family Araceae; genus Cryptocoryne; species Cryptocoryne crispatula. Next base: position 19,594,236 of record CM069924.1, read on the forward strand.
CCAGAAATTCTACAGATCTATACGGGCATATTTTGAAAAAGTCATTGACATAAGATCTCTTTCTGTTCCAGTTTTTTGTATGTGGAAACAAACATAACTTGATTCCAACATCAGAGTCGACTATAGTATTTTTTGCACTGAAGTCGTGCTGGCAGGACACTGCACTCACGCAAGAGCAGGCCATCCTAACTAGCTTCTTTTGCTCGTTCCGGCTCCGATCCGAGCCATCCTACTCTCAAATATTTTCTATTTCATTTAGAGCATCTTTAGATCATTTTAGTTCAATTTTTCATCATTTTTGTCATCCAAGAATAAAAATAAAGGGGTAAGGGCTCGCCCCAATCTGATGAGTTCAAATCAATTGCTCTTTTTCTTATCTTTCTTTTTACAGTTTCTACACTTCACCTAGTCCTAATCAACTTTTTTCACTTGTTTTCTTAACTTATTATCTTCTAATTGCATGGATACATCAAGCCAGCATCGGTTGGAGGCTCTTCTTCTTCGGTTGGCTGAAGACGAAAAAGGTTGAACCCACACACTCTTTCCCACGCTAAGGTACACACGGTCAAATCTCTTTCTTATTTCATTTAAATCGGAACCTGTGGTTCCTGGCGACCACATCCTTCAACTTATTTATGCATTAAGTTCTTTCATTCCATCCTCACTCTCCTCCCACAAGACACAAACTATCTCTTTGGTGCTCGAGCGACATCGAGAGATGAAAGTTTGGGGATCAATGTGAGTGTGGGACCAAGGTGAGAGAGTAATTTTCCATGTTTTCCTTCCATGTTTATCATCCCCTTTATTGAGGTGGTGATCTAGAATATGACAAACCCATTTTCAGAGTCGACAACTTTGTGGTGACCATGGTGGGACAACCAATGTTTTCAACCATGCTAGCTTGATTCATCCGTGCAACTAGTTGTTTTCCAAATTAGTTCCCATGCGAACTTGCTCTTGTTTCACCCTTTTCATGTCAATCAATTTTAAATCTTGTTGTTTACTATTTCTTTAGGATTGTCCCCATGTGTACCTAATTTGCATTCTCTTAATTTCAAAATCGGTTCTCACGTGATAGTCCTAAGGGCGAAGAAGCATCGTTCAGCTCATCCCTTATAGGCATGCTAGTCACCTTGACCACTTGTCCTTTATGGGAAAACTTTATGCACTGGTGGTTTGTTGAAGCCACAGCTCCTATTGCTTCCAGATAAGGCCTCCCAAGTATAGCCCGAAAAGTTGGATCTAGTTCCAGGATATGGAACTCAATTGTGACCACACATGGTCCAAGTTTAACCTCTAGAGTAACCACCCCACATGCAGACTTCTTGGAGTTGTTGTAGGCGGTCACCATGGCATAAGATGGCTTGATTTCTTGTTCAGAAATGCCGCAACACTACAAAGTTTCTGGCGGCATAACATTGATAGAAGCTCTAGTGTCAACCAAACATGATTTCACTTCAATATTACATATGATAACAACAACATGTAAGGCGTATCTCCTGACCTCTGGATCTGCTAATTCCTCCTGAGAGAATGTGAGTGTTGGGTGCTCACTTCTAGGGGTTAACACTGTAGTGATCTTCTCAGGTGGGAGATCTTCATTCACCATTACCCTTTGCAAATACTGTTGTAAAATCTCCTGGCGCACCTTTGGTCTTTTAATCAACTCAAGTATAGAGATGAGGGCCAGTGTCTTATCAAAATGTTTCAACAAATCATATGCCATGCCTGGCAAAGGTTCTTCCACTTGTTCTTCCTCCACTGGATCCTGCGGTTGAGTCCCGGCTTGGGGAAAGAGCCACTGGAACATCCTCCACTCCGAAGCACCGGGGCTATTTGGTGGTCGGGTAGAGGTGATGAGTTAACTAGGGTGGGATGTAGTGGAACAGGTGGTGTAGGTGCAGGTATGGTAGGCAAAGGGATTGGTGGTTTTGGGATGATTGGGTTAGGCAGTAGAGGGGTAGGATTTGGAGGGGTGGTAAAGGTGATACTGGTGGCCTGATAAGAAGAGGCCGGGGTGCAGGAGTGGTTGATGGGTTTAGTGAAGGTGTTGGTGGTATGTTAGGTTGGGGTTTTGGAGTGACAGAGTACATAGGCTGGGGCTTTAGGTTTGGTGGTGATTGTGGTGGTCGGATGAGAAAGGGCCAGTGTGTAGCAATGGTTGAGGGAGGTGTAGTCAAGGCGGGGGCTGGCATAATGATGAGTCAGCGAGAAGAGGTGGTGGCCAGTGGTTGGGCATTCGAGCTTGGTGGTGGTTGTGGAGTAGATGGTGCACGAATTATCTGTCTAGGAGGGTTCCTATCAGGAGGCCTAGTTGGGTTGACTGGCATGGTTGCATTGCGGTTTCCCAGTTGCCAACCTTGAGCATGGCTGGCATCTTCCTAGACAATGGAGCGTACTAGACTAATTCTTGGGTTTGGATGTGCTGGTGCCGGTGCTGGAGCAGGAGCATGTAATGGGAGCGGATTCTGAACAATCCCCAAGCCAGGTTGTTGTTGAGGTTGAGCCAGTGGACGCTGTCGCTGCTGTTACCTAGCCTTCATTTCCTATATGCATTCCCCCATTTGAGCCCAATCAATGCTGCCTTGGTCATTCAGATCATGGATGTAATGCTTGAATTGAAAACACACTTCTACGATGTGACCAAGGTACCGATGGTAAGCACAATATCGGGACATATCTGCATTTGTTGGCCAAATCTCTCTTTTCTTGGGCAATTCCAACTGTTTCTCTACCATGAGTACAATGAAGATATCGGTTAAAAAGTAAGGGAGTTGTTGGTAATTCTCTCTCCTATGACCTCCCCTTCATGGTGCCTGATTGGGTGGTGGCGATGCCCTATTGCAGGTATGTTGACGAGGTTGTTGGGGGTTGTGCTACTAGCTGAGGTGGTTGTCGTGGTTGTCGTGGTTGTTGTGGCCTAACCTGTTTTTGAGGGGGGTGGTAAGAAAGGTTCTGTGGTGGGTTCCTAAACTGATTTTGACGATTCCCTTCCTGGTTCCCAGCAACATTTATAGCTTCATTGTTGATAACTCCCTCAGTTGTAGGCCCAGCTGGTGCAGAGGGGGTCTTCCTGATGTCCGCTTCAGAAATAACATCTGTCAGCTGCCATTCCCCTCCAGCGATCTGCAAACTTTATGAAGTCCTCATCGAGCTTCATCTTCTCAGCAATCAAATCTGTAATGGAGTATGAAGGTGCCACCCGGTCTCTGTATCTTTGCAAAAATTTGGTCTTGACAATATCAAAGTCTCCTGCCTCAAAGGGGTCGAGCAAGTAGAACCATTTCAATGCAGACCCTTCTAGTGATCGGTGGAACAAGAAAGCAAGAACCCTACATTTATTTTTCTAGAATGAGGACTCATAGAGAAAATCTTTTAGGTGGAGAACATGATTGCTAGTACCATTGTAGCGGCGATAAACTGGTAGTTCAGAAGGTGGCAGGTGAAGAACTGGCAAAGAAGGAATAGAGACCTCAGGAATTGACTTGGAGCCCAGGCGACATCTCAGCTCTTCATAACGTTCATTCATCTGGGTGAGCTGATTCATGATTGCCTAGGTGAGAGCAGGTTCTTGGTTTACTGGTGGGGATATGTGGTTAAAGGCATGATTCTGGAATTGAGGAGCGTGACTTAGCAAATTCTCTGAAGATTGTCCCATGACTTGTTGGGCCAAGGGAGCAACATGGGTGAAATAAGGTGGCTGGACAAATGATGGTTGAATCATAGATGGTTAAACTATAGATGGTTGAACTACAGATGGTTGTGTTAGTGATGGTTGTGCTAGTGATGGTTGAATCACAGATTGTTGAACAATAGGTGGTTGAACAAAGGGTGATTGAATGAGTGATGGTCGAACCATAGGACAAGGAGATGAGGCAACTTGGTTGGCTTCAGCCTGATCAGAGGCAATTTTGCCCTTCACCATGGATTGTATACGAGGGTAGGTTTTTGGGTTAGTATAAAGAGACAACTCCCTAAAGAGTTGTTCAACATCACGTGGGGCAGATGGTTGAGGGACCTCTTATGCTTCTGACTCAAACAATAGATTAACATGACCATCTGACAGAATTGGTTGGTTACCCATCTCGTGCTCTCAATGTTTAGCGTGTTCCACCATTCCAACGTGACTTCCAAACCTTAATTGCATTGTCTCCTTTCAACTTCAAGGAGAAGGTATAACAAACAAGTTGGCAAAACAAACAAAGGACTATTTTTTCAGGTTTTTAGTATCTTGCAAAAAAAATGTTAGAGTTTTGAATTTTTGTTTGACAAACAAGTGATGCAAAGACTTGGAAAGAAGATTACGCAATGATTTTGATTAAACCTTAGTGTAGACACGCCAAATTGGCCTAATTCGGAGCCTAAGACTCTTATTCCATTGGCGATACCCATTATTTGACTGATTATCTGATCCGAATTACCTCGTGGAGATGAGCTAAGGACGCTAGTGGAGCCCCTTATGAGTTGGGAATGAACCGATGATTTTCGGAACAATTCTGTAACCTTCAAGCGAGAGCCACACGTGAATTGTGAAAACACGGAGCTTGCTTGATGACCGACCTTGAATAGTTCTTAATTGAAGGCCTTGGGAGTCCCGCATGTGTTCCGTAATATTTAGGGTTTTCGAGAAGTCATTTCGGTAGTCATCGGTCAATGACGGCTTTCGTTATGCCTTTTTCGATCTGTACTAACACGGCTATCCTGGACCATGCGTTAGGCCTTTCCAGTCATCACCGGGTCTTTTCAAGTCATCCAGGTTGATCCTAGCCGTATATTTCATCAACCGGGGCCATACGACCATTTCGGTCGATTTTAGGGTTTTACGGCTTTTCCGAATTTCGGTTCATGTTTACCAAGTCAATCTCAGATTTTTCGATTATTTTGTGTTTTTGACTATACCGGACTTGTTCGGTCATCATTTTAAGTCATCCCGAGTTGACTCAAGATTCTTCAACCGGAACCATTTCTTTTAAGATCTTCGCTGCGGTTTTTGGCTTTTTGCGAAAGGGTAAACCGGTAGAAATCCCCATGCGAATGTCTCTGGAGTCATGCCAGCTAGTTTACCAACTTGAGAAGGTGAAATTGAAGACCCTCTTTCCAACGCAACAAACGGGAGCCGAATCAGACATCCCGTTTGCATGTTATGGCCCGCGGAACCCGCGCATAGGAGAGAGAGTGTACTGCGCCCCCGCCCCCTTTGAAATAGGAGGGCATGCCCTCAACCTGGGGGCGTGCCCTGCGCGCCCTCAAACTGGGGGCACGCCCTGCGCCCCCCCCCGCTTCCTTTGAAACGTGGGGGCGCAGTCAGTTTTCAAAAATCGAAAATTGCCCCGATTATCACCATCTAAACCGGATTTTTGGAAGGTTACCATCGATAATTTCAATTATTTGTACCACACCCCCAAACCGGGGGCACGTTACATTTGTCAAGTTGATTTTTTAATAATTTACGTAAGATTTCGTCGATTTTTAGCAGTGAGACGCATAACGTGCCCCCCTTCCTTTGAAACAGGGGGGCGTGCAGACCGCGCCCCCGGGTTGTGGGAGCGCCCTGCGCCCCTGGTTTGAGGGCATGCCCTATTCGCCCTCCCCTCCTTTGAAAGGTGGGGGCGCGGTCGGTCCAATTTCCATATTTTTCACCGGTTTCTCTCCTCTATAAATTGAGGGCCATTCTCAATGACCCAAGGTTAATCCCCCATGCCTAGCTCGTTTTTAGGTCGTCCAAGCTCTTTTTCAAAGCCATCCCGATGTCCAAAGGCGATCCAACGTCGAGAGATCGATCCCGAGGCGAAGGAGAAGCCCGATCCATGCGTTCTGCAGCAACCGGCTTCATCGGCTTCTGTAGAAAATTTTGGGCCCCTGCTGCAAAAGTTTTAATAGAGGAGTTGTTTCTATCTTCGTCCTCTTTCATTTGCAACTGACGGCACTCAATTCCGACTTGCCATCTGTTCATGGAGATTGCTGCACTGAGGGCGCGCATCCAGGTTCTGTTTTCCACACCTGTCAACTTTAAGAATTTTTACAGACTCCTACAGAAGTATTTCGGAGAATTCAACAACATAAGAATTCTTCCACTCCAAGTCTTCTGTCTACTGAAACAAACAACACACAATTCTGACATCGGAGTCATCTCTAGCATTCTTTGCACCAAAGTCGCGCCAGAAGGGTGCAAAGCTACCCGAACTGGCTTGTTTCACTCATCTCGTCTTCAACTCAAGCCGTTCCATTCTATAAGTTTCTCTTAACTTAGTTCATTTAATTGTTATAGCATATTTTACTTAGTTTGCATCATTTTACATAACCAAAAACACAATAAAGGGGTTAGGGCTCGCCCCAATCTAGTGAGTTCTATTCCAATTGCTTCTTTGTTTCATCTCTTCTTCTATAGTTTCTACACTTCCCATAGTTCTAATCGGCTTCTTTCACTTGGTTTATTGTTCTAGTTGCATTGGTTGATCAAGCTAGCATCGGTTGGACTCTTCTTCATCGGCCGGCCGAAGAAGAAGAAGGTTGAACCTACACACATTCTCTCCCGCACTAAGGTACACACGGTCAACTCATCTTTTGATTTACATTCCATAAAGCAGAGCCCGCGGCTCCTGGCGACCATCTTTTTATTTATTCTTTAAGTTCATCTCCTCCTCACTCTCCTCCCACATGACCCGAATTGTGTCCGGTGCTCGAGCGATGCCGTGAGATGAAAGTTGGGGGGATCAATGTAAGTGTTGGACCGATGTGAGGACTTTTTACCGCTTTTCGAGTGTTTTTCGATTCACTCCCTTTTCCCCTATTCCATCTATCATCACCTTCTCTTGAGGTGCTGATCCAGAACCTGTTTTCAGAGTCGACAGCTTTTTGGCAACCATGGTGGGACCACCAATGTCTTCAACCGTGCTAGCTTGATTGATCCGTGCAACTAGTTGTTTTCCGATATGGTTCCCGCGCGAATTGGCTTGTCCTTTACCTCTTCCATGTCAATTTACCTTTAAACTTGCTGTTTACTCTTTCTTTAAGATTGTTCGCCATGTCGACTTGACTTTCTTGTTTTTAATTTCAACCCGGTTACCGCGTGAACCACTCTTTTCTTCTTATAAACTGGTTCCCACGTGAACCACCTTTCTTTTCCAACTCGGTTCCCGCGTGTGTAGACACGCCAAATTCGCCTAATTCAGAGCATAAAACTCATGTTTTATAGGGTAACATGTGTGATTGATCATATGATGATGCCGGGTCCTTTTAAGTTGATTTGGAGCTTCGCCGAATGAAATCGGATGTTTTCCGATGTTTTCCGCAAAAAGCCATAATTTCCGAGCGAAAGCTGCACGTAAATCATGTGAACACGGAAATTGGCTGAATGACCAATGCCTAATGATCATGCATTGAAGGTTATGGTCATATTCACACTCCGGACAAGTTTTGTTGCATTCCGTGCCTTTCCGGTTTGCCGTCGAAGTCATTTTGACCTAATATCGGACCTTCTGTTCACTGCCCTAACTTCCGGATGAAATTCTGAAGTTTTGGGGGGTTTGATAGCTGATCCTATGCCATATAAAGCTTCTTTTGGCCTGTTATCTTTCCAACGCAACAAACGGCGTCGAATTCCGAGTTCGGGAGTGTTCGCAATGGCTTCCGGAAGAAGGACGCGCAGAACCAGTCCCATGCGCCCAGGTTCCAGGGCACATGCGCCCGGGACCCAGGGCACGTGGCCATGCGCCCTACCAGTGAGGCACGTGACCATGTGCCCTCACTTGAGGAAACATGCGCCCCACCTTTGAGGCACGTGAGAACCAGTTTTTCACCGGGACTCTACCACTGAACCGACGGACCGGATAAGATCGATTTTTTCGGAGAAGATAAGATATGCCCCCCCTGGGGGGCGCATGCGCCCTTCAGTGGGGCGCATGCGCCCTGCACCAGGGCGCATGCGCCCAGGACCAGGGCGCATACACCCTATTTTTTAGCTCCGATGACGCCCTCTGTTCTCCTATAAATGGACTCTGATTCTGGTCGTTCCAGAGAGAGGAGAACGACTCCCCAGGCATCTCAAGACGTCCTATCACCCTCCTGCATCAATTTTGTGATTTTTAGAGAGAGAATTTCGAGTTTTTAGAGAGAGAAAAGTCGGTTCAAGAGAGAGGAAGGCTATTCTACAGGTGATCTGCCAAGTCTCTCTTCTTCAGCCTCTACAGCAGTGTGTGGATGTATTCTGCCAGTGCTCTCTTCATCGAAGTTCTTCCTCTCCAAGTCTTCTTGAGTTTACAATCGACGGCACTCAATTCCGAGGTCGGGGCTGGTCGTGACAAGCGCAGAAGCAAAGTCGCGCCTGGCAGATCCTGCACTGCTACTCGGCTTTTTCGACAACACAGATTTGGCTATATCTTTCTCTATTCAACTCAGAATCTTGCTGTTCTTTTTCCTATCTCTTTGTTTAGTGATTATCCATCATCCTATCATTTTTTTTACATTTTTTTGCATTACTTTTACTCTGTTAATCCGAAAATAAAAAAAAGGGGTTAGAGATAACCCTGATCCGGTCAGTTTCTAGTCAATTGTGTGTTTTATGTTATTCTCTTTACATATACTCCACTTTGTCTAGTTCTAATAGTCTATTTCACTTATTTATTTGTCTAGTTGCACAGAACATCAAGCACCCACCACGTTGAGGACTCTTCTTCATCGGCCGGCCGAAGAAGGAGAAGCTTAAACTCACACTCTTCACGCTAAGGTACACACGGTCATCTTTCATTTTAATTCTATAAATCGGAACCCACGGTTCCTGGCGACCACGTTTATTTCTTCTCACCTTCCTCCCACATGACCCGAACCGTCTCTTTGGTGATCGAGCGACGCCAAGGGATGAAAGTTCGGGGATCAATGTGAGTGTGGGACCGAGGTGAGAGTTGCTTTCCGAGTTTTATTCCTTTCTTTAATCATCCCCTCTTGAGGTGACGATCTGGATTCACGGACTTCCCTGAAAAGGAGAGGACCCCATCGAATTTTCAGAGTCGACAGCTTTGTGGCGACCACGGTGGGACAAGCAATGTCTTCAACCGTGGGTGCTTAGTGTTTTGTTTTGCAACTAGTTCTAGTTCTAGACCGGTTCCCACGTGAGCCTTTCCTTCCTTCCACCTTTCTTAACTTCATGCCATCTCATAATTTCTGATTTCACCCATCTTTCATCAGATCTGAAGCGCCAAGTATGCCATTTATTTTCTGCATTTTATTTAAACCGGTTCCCACGTGAACCACCCTTTTCTTCTTAAACCGGTTCCCACGTGAACCAATCTCTTTCTTTACTTCGGTTCCCACGTGAACCAAACCACTTTCCTTCAGATCTATCCCAACTTGGATCAGATCTTTATTCACCTTAATTGTTCCCACGTGGCCCTCTTTTGACCATTCAAACTAGTTCCCACGCGAACCACCCCTTTTTACGCAAAACCGGTTCCCACGTGAACCACCTTTACTTTTTACCCCAGTTCCCACATCGGTCCCCACGTGGACCACCCTTTGGCTTGGCTATCAGATCTGAACCCTCTTCTTTCCATCACCTTTTCACTATCTCCATTTGGCTCACATAAGAAACAAGTCTAGATTCTAGTTTCTAGTTGTTTATCTAGTTTCTAATTGCTTGTCTGGTGTTGATTGCTTGTTTATTTAAGTTCATGTTTTGCTTGTTACTTGCTTTATTACTTGATTGCATTCTTGTTCCTTCTCTCTACCTCCTTCTTTTACACTCTTTTGAGGCGGGAGCTCACTCTCCCATTTACCCCTCCCGTCCAAAACACCCTCTTGGTGGATTCTGACCTCTCTTCTGGGATATTCCTTCCTAGTTGACTTGGTTGGTTTTCATCAAGGCCTCTGTAATTCCTCATACGTGGAGTATTCCTCTTCACGATCGGGTTGGTTGTACCACTCCCCAAAACCCGAAGCATCCTATGTTACCTACACGTGGTGAGATTGTGTGAAACCTAGGTCAATGGAGATTGGAGTTAGGATCCTAACCCATTTGTTGAGAGAACAATTCTTAACAAAATTCATAAACCTAAGGTTTAATCAAAATCATTGCGTAATTTTGCTTTCAAGTCTTTGCATCACTTGCTTGTCAAACAAAAATTCAAACCTCTAACTTTTTGCAAGACACTAAAACGGAAAAAAGTTCTTTGTTTACTTTGTCAACTTGTTTATTTTACTTTCTCCTTTAAGTTCAATGCAACTAAGATCTGGAAGGCACGTTGGAATGGCGGAACAAGGCTGAACATCGAGAGCATGAGATGGGTCATCAACCAAATCCGTCAGATGGCCGTGTTAATCCATTGTTTGAGTCACAAGCACAAGAGGTCCCTCAACCATCTGCTCCTCGTGATGTTGAACAACTCTTTAGGGAGTTGTCTCTCTATACCGACCCAGAAACCTATGCCCGTATACAATCCATGGTGAAGGGCAAAATTGCTTCAGATCAGGCTGAAACCAATCAAGTTGCCCTATCTCCTCATCCTCTGGTTCGACCACCACTTATTCAATCACCCTTGGTTCAACCTCCTGTTGTTCAACAATCTATGATTCAACCTCCTGTTGTTCAACAACCTATGATTCAACCATCTGCAGTTCAACCATCTGTGGTCCAACCCTCATTTGTCCAACCATCTTATTTCAACCATGTTGTTCCCCCAATCCACCAAGCCATGGGACAATCTTCAAATCATGTTCCTCAATTTCAGAACCATGTCTCCAACCACATACCCCCACCAGTAAACCAAGAACCTGCTCTCACCAGGGCAATCATGGATCAGCTCACCCAGATGAATAAACGTTATGAAGAGCTGAGATGTCGCCTGGACTCCAAGTCAGTTCCTGAGATCTCCATCCCTTCTCTGCCAGTCTTACACCTGCCACCTTCTGAGCTACCAGTTTATCGCCGCTACAATGGTACTGGCAACCCCTTTCTTCAGCTTAAAGATGTTCTTTATGAATCCTCATTCTGGAAAGATGATCGTAGGGTTCTTGCCTTCTTGTTCCGCCGATCACTAGAAGGGTCCGCATTGGAATGGTTCTACTCACTCGACTCCTTTGAGGCGGAGACTTCGACATTGTCAAGACCAAATTCTTGCGAGAGATACGAGAGACCGGGTGGCACCGGCGTGCTCCATTACGGACTTGATTGCTTTGAGAAGATGAAGCCCGAAGAGGACTTCATAAAGTTTGCCGATCGCCGGAGGGGAATGGCGAGAAAAGCGACGGATGTGATTTCTGAAGGGGAACAAGTAAAAATGCTCATCGGCAACACCACACCTGCTTTGAGGAATGTATTGATCATGCACCGTCCTATCACAATGAATGAACTCTATGACAGTGCCCGATACTTGCAAGCCCACTTCAAGGATGCCACAATGATAAATCCATTTGATCCCAAACCTAGAAACTTCAGGAAGACCTCCTCTCGCACCGATTGGGCCTACAACCGAGGGAGTGGTCAACAATGAAGCCGTAAATATTGTAGGGAACCGGGGAGGGAATCGTCAAAACCGGTTCGAAACCCACCACGAGAACCCTTCCTATTACCCCTCTCGGCAACGAGTTAGGCCACCACAACCACGACAACCACAACAACCACCTCGGCCCGGTAGCACAACCCCAGCACCCTCGCCAACCTACCTACAATAGGGCACCGCCACCACCCAATCAAGCACCACGAAGGGGAGGTCCTAGGAGAGAGAACTACCAGCAACTCCCTTACTCCTTGACCGACATCTTCAATGTACTCATGGCGGAGAAACAGTTGGAATTGCCCAAGGAAAGAGAGGTTTGGCCAGTAAACACAGATATGTCCTGATACTGTGCTTACCACCGGTGTCCTGGTCACACTGTAGAAGTGTGCTTTCAATTCAGGGATTACATCCATGATCTGAATGACCAAGGCAGCATTGATTGGGTCCAAATGGGGGAATGCATACAAGCTATGAAGGCTAGGCAGCAGCAGCGGCAGCGTCCACCGGCTCAACCTCAACAACAACCTGGCTTGGGGATTGTCCAGAATCCGCTCCCATTACATGCTCCCGCTCCAGCACCGGCACCGGCACATCCAAACCCAGGAATTGGTCTAGTACACTCCATTGCCCAGGGAGATGCCGATCGTGCTCAAGGTTGGCAACTAGAAAACCAAAATGCAACCATGCCTGTCAACCCGGCTAGGCCTCCTGCTAGGAACCCTCCTAGACAGATAATCCGTGCACCTGCTACTCCACAACCACCACAAAGCTCAATAACCCAACCACTTGCCGCCACCTCTTCTCGCCGGCCCATCATTAGGCCAGCCCCCTCTCTAACTACGCCTCCTTCAACCATTGCTACACACCGGCCCTTGCTCATCCGACCACCTCAATCACCACCATACCGAACCCCTGACCTATGAGCTCTACCACTTCAAAACCCCAACCTATCATACCACCAACACCACAACCTATCATGCCACCACAACCTTCATTAAACTCATCAACCACTCCTGCACCCCGGCCTCTTCTTATTAGGCCACCGGTATCACCATCACTACCACCTCCAAATCCTACCCCTCTACCAACTAACCCCATCATCCCAGAACCATCAATCCCATTACCTATCATACATGAACCTACACCACTGTTCCACCGTAACCCACCCTAGTTAACCCGTCACCTCTACCCCGCCGCCAAATAGCCCCGGTGCTTCGGAGCGGGCGGATGGTCCAGCGGAGCTTCCCCCAAGCCGGAACTCAACTGCAGGAGCCAGTGGAGGAGGAACAAGTGGAAGAACCAATGCCAGGCACAACCTATGATCTGTTAAAGCATTTAGATAAGACACCGGCCCGTATTTCCATACTTGAGTTGATCAAAAGATCAAAGGTGCACCAGGAGATTCTACAACAGTACTTGCAAAGGGTCATGGTGAATGAAGATCTCCCACCTGAGAAGATCACTACAGTGTTAGCCCCTAGAAGTGAGCACCCAACACTCACTTTCTCTCAGGAAGAATTAGCAGATCCAGACTTCAGGAGATATGCTTTACATGTGGCTGTGGTTATCTGTAATATTGAAGTGAAGTCATGTTTGGTTGACACCGGAGCTTCTATCAACGTTATGCCACCGAAACTTTGCGGTTGTGTGGCATTTCGAGCAAGAAATCAAGCCATCCTGTGCCATGGTGACGGCCTACGACAACTCCAAGAAGTCTGCACGTGGGGTGGTCACACTAGAAGTCAAACTTGGACCATGTACGGTCACAACGGAATTTCATGTTCTAGAATTGGATCCAACTTTTCGGGCTATACTTGGGAGGCCATACTTGGAGGCAATAGGGGGTGTGGCTTCAACAAACCACCAGTGCATAAAATTTCCCTTTAAAGGACAGGTGGTCAAGGTGACTAGCATGCCTATAAGGGACGAGCGAACGATGCTTCTTTACCCCTAGGTCCGTCAATACAACCCCGGATCTCGGTGGAAGAATTGCCGGAAGTCGGATGCATGATCGCCTCACTACCGGACACCGGGATGGCGGATGATGATGAAATTGGGCTATCACTGGAAGAGGTTTAGGCAAGGATCTTCAAGGGATCACTCGGCCAATTGAAACTATGAAAAGGCCACGCGAGCAGGGGTTGGGATATGAAGAGGGTTCCATCCCAAGCGAGGATCTTCCGGCCCAGGGATATGCCATGGGACTCCACACCTTCTTTATCAAAGGGGAGACCATGATGATGGCTGAAGATGGCAAAAGTTCCGTGATAGCTGTCAAGAGAAGAAAGGCTCCAGAAGAAGAAGAAGAAGACTTGGAAGACTTATGCTTATCTTTGACTCGTCTGTTCTCAAGTGGGGAAGAGTATCAAGAACCACCCGAGGGCAGACCAATCTTGGATCATCTGTTTGAGCATACCACCCAAGTCAAAACCATTCCACGAGGCCCAAATACAACAATGCCATGTTTAAACCTCGTGCCGTTGTTTCTAGATCTTAACTAGAACTGAGGGCTTTGCTTCCCTCATCAACTTCAGAACTGAGGGCTTTTCCCAACATGGGCTTACATGCCTATTTATTTTTAAGATCGGGTCCGCATACCCGTTTACTTTTTTAATCCGTTTTGGACCCATGTGTCCACTTTCTATTACCATTGGGCCCACGAGCCCCTTTTTCCCTTTTATTCTTAAGTTTTTCTCTCTATTAATTCAGTCATCTTCTAGCAAGCCTCGAGTCACTCAGGCTCATTCTATCTTTTTACTTGAAATTTCCAAAAAAAAACGTCTTCTCTGAAACTCGCATTTCCATCGAGGAGACATCTCTACTCATACCAGAGGGTGCTCCCAATCAGGGATCCCTCTTTTCTGAATCATTAATCGATTTACTCGATCCTCCCTCCACTGTAAATACCACCTTTCCAGCTTTATCTTCAGTAGGTCAAGTTAGGTTAGGAAATAGGAAAGTCAGAGGTAAGCAAGTTCCAAATAGGTAGCGTAGAGTGTGCAAGGCTGCCAAACTTTTTAGATAATACTATCCAGCTAGATGAAATCCGATATGAGGATGAGCATAACATAGATCATACTTTGGGAGTATATGAGGTGGTATCAGAGAAGGATCCCGAATCCGAGGATGAAATGGAGGACTTGGCTGATGCATATGCATCTGGACTTAGAAGATTTGAAGAACCATCAGCCACAGGGAATGAACCGACCAAGGAACTGAATTTAGGAACCCTGGAAGATCCTAAGACTATCCTCATTAGTGCAAACCTCACTCCCTCAGAAGAACAACGTTTGATCAAAGTTTTGGAAGAATATAAGGACACATTCGCATGGACATATGAAGATATGCCGGGATTAGATAATTCATTGGTTGAACATAGATTAACCTTAAAACATGGAACTACCATGGTTAAACACAAGCTCAGGAGGTTCCACCCTGATATTGCAATCAAAATGAAAGAAGAGGTAGACAAACTACACCAAGTAAACTTTATTAAGGTTGTCCTATATCCGCAATGGGTGGCTAACATAGTCCCTGTTATGAAGAAGGATGGACGAATTCGGATTTGTATAGACTTCAGGGACTTGAACCGAGCGTGTCCTAAAGATGATTTTCCTTTACCTCATATCGATGTTTTGGTTGATAACACACTGGATTTGAAATGCTTTCATTCATGGATGGCTATTACGGATACAATCGGATCCGGTTAGCCGAGGAGGACCAAGAAAAGACCTCGTTCACTACACCTTGGGGAACATATTGCTATGTTGTCATGCCCTTTGGGTTAAAGAATGCCGGTGCTACATATCGAGGGCTATGATGGCTATCTTTCACGACATGATGCACACCCTTGTAGAGGTGTATGTGGATGATTTGGTTATCAAGTCCAAGAGTCGGGAAGATCATTCCGAAGTCCTAAGGAAGGTATTGCAAAGAGCTAGAGAATACAAGCTAAAAATGAACCCTAAGAAGTGTACATTTGGAGTTTCATCAGGAAAGCTACTTGGGTTCATAGTAAGCAAAAGGGGCATAGAGATCGACCCAAACAAGGCCAAGGCAATTATTGGTATGGCTCCTCCGAAGAATATGAAAGAGCTTCGAGGATTGATTGGGAGGCTACAATTTGTCCGCCGGTTTATCTCACAACATTCCCAAAGGTGTGAACCTTTCTATGAGTTAACCAAGGCGGGGGCCGAGTTTAAATGGTATTCGAAGTGCCAGGAGGCGTTTGATGGGTTGAAAACATACCTGGCAAGTCCCCCTGTACTTAGACCACCAATTCCCGACAAACCTTTGGTCCTCTACATTTCGGTTCTTGAGAACTCTCTTGGGGCAGTCCTTGCACAAGTTGATGAAGAAGGGAAAGAACGAGCTACTTACTACTTGTCTAAGATGTTTGATGCTTGTGAGCTGAAGTACACTGTGGTAGAAAAGACCTGTGCTGCTCTTGTTTGGGTGGTTCAGAAACTCAAACATTATTTCCTTGCTCACCAAGTCAAGCTCATTGCTCGTATCAATCCCATTAAGTTTATGTTAGAGAAGACAGTCTTGACTGATCGGTTAGGGCGATGGCAGAGTTTCCTATCCCAATTTGATATCACTTATGTCCCACAGAAGGCAATCAAGGGTTATGCTATTGCCGAACACCTTGCCCATCATCCCATACCCGTCTTTGACCCAGTCCGGTCGGAGTTCCCGGATGACGAACTAATGTCGATCCGATCTTCCAATCTTTGGACATTATATTTTGACGGGGCTCGAACTCTCATGGTAGAGGGATAGGTATTGTCCTTACGTGACCCGAAGGTGTCACCATTCCACAAGCTTTTCAGCTTAACTTTCCAGCAACCAACAACATAGCTGAGTATGAAGCCTTGTTGGCCGGGCTGGAGGCCGCTCATTTCCACGGTGCCACCGAACTGAGGGTGATAGGTGATAGTCAATTGATCCTACGCCAGGTCCTATCCAAGTACCGAACTTCCCATCCAAACCTCAAACCCTACCAGGAGCTCACCATCTGCTACATCAAGCTATTCTTCAAACTCACCTTTGTTCATGTCCCCCGCTCTCAGAATATCCTCGCCGATGCCTTAGCTTCACTAGCTTCATCTCTATCTGTCCCGCTAGGCAGGCAAGTGCGGACTATCCACATTTGTAAGAGGACAATTCCAGCAATTGAGGATGGACGTTTTCTGAAGGTTAAGGAAAGATTCAACAGAAAAGAATACTTGAAACATAAGGAAGAAATCTCCTTGATTGAGTTCGAAGAATTAGAAGAAGGTGAGAGACCTTGGTATGACGAGATTGCGAGGTATTGTCAAGATCAGTCATATCCGCCTGGATCAACCACCAAGGAAAAGAAGGCAATCAGAAGAGTATCCCAGAGGTATACAATCCTAGGAGGAGTGCTCTATAAGAGAAGCCTAAGTGGAATCTTACTCAGATGTCTTGGTGAAGAAGAAGCTGAGTTGGTGCTGAAGGAAGCCCATTCTGGAGTGTGTGGTGGTCATGTGAATGCCCAAGCCCTTTCTAAGAAAATCATCCGACAAGGGTATTATTGGCCAACTCTAGAAGAAGACTGCTCTATCTTCGTCCGGCATTGTCATTCATGTCAACTCCATGCCGACAAGATTCACTCTCCCGCATCTTCCCTTCATCCAATTCATGCCCCATGGCCTTTCGCCATGTGGGCCTCTGATATCATTGGCCCCTTGAGTGACCTCAACTCCGAAATGCGCTCAAAATCATTCATTCTGACGGCAACGGAGTACTTCACAAAGTGGGCTGAAGCGGAAGCATTCGTGGAGATTAAAGCGTCAACAGTTTGCTCCTTCATCAAGCGCAACATTCTGGCAAGGTTCGGGATCCCCGGCGACATCGTCACCGATAATGGGCCACAATTTCTTTCTCAAGATCTGCGTGATCTTTGCAACAGGTATTACATTTCATTGCATCATTCATCACCATACTATCCTCAAGGCAATGGTCAAGCAGAAGCCACTAATAAAACTTTAATCAAAATCATCAAGAAATCTTGTAAGTCTAGCAAATTTGCCGACTGGCCTGATAAGCTTGTAGATGCTCTATGGCCTTATCGTACTTCTGTAAGGACTCCCACTGGACAAACCCCGTATGCTTTGGCATATGGGATGGAAGCAGTGGTCCCTTACGAAGTATTACTTCCATCTCTCCGAGTTCAGCTCGACAGGGATATTCCTGTTGATGAGAGAAGAGAATCTCTCCTTGCACGCCTTGAACTCTTGGATGAAAGAAGGCTAGCCGCCGCCGAGCATGCCCGGACTTATCGAATAGACTCAAAAGGTTTTATCAAAAGAGGGTGGTCGAGAGAAAATTCGAAATCGGTGAGATGGTAGTCAAACGCATATTCGTTAAGCCGGGAGCCCCTGCACCAAGTTGCAACCTAACTGGGAAGGGCCTTTTGTAATCACCGAAAAGTATCCAGGTAATGCATATGAATTGACTAATGCAGATGGAGAAAAATTGAATCATCCTTGGAATGGAGTTTACCTCAAAAAGTACTTTCCATAAAAATGGAGAAACCACTGGTATAACCTCAAGTCATCGATCCTAGGTTGTTCGTGAGAAGTCAAGGGTAGGTACCATCCTACACACACAACACTTCCCGATCCTAGAATCCCGACAACCTGACACTTGCGAAAGGCAAGGCAGAAATCTAGAAATGGAAGGAATACCCTTACCCTTTTCTCTTCTACTCGGTCCAAGATAGGGAGAGAAGATTAGAGAGGGGTAGTATCGAAAACACTCGCCACCCTAGTAGGAGGCCGTCTCAGAGGGTACAAAAGGGTGCCAAAAGATGGGCAATGAACCCCTCAGGTTAGAGAAAAAAAAAATGAACAACCTGTCTGAATGAGTACCCAGAATGATAGTCAAGGCAAATGGCATTAAAAGATGGGCAATGTCCCCACGGGTCAAAAACCTGTCCAAATATGTGCCACATAGAAAAGAGCAAAAAGAGAAAGAAAAACCCAAAGAGGCCGAACCCCAATGGGTAATTTGAGTGAGAGTAGAGAAATCCCTCTCAACATCTTCAAACCCTATCAAGGACTTCCTCTATACTCTTCCTCCTTAAACCCCTAGGGAAGGGTAAACCGACCAAATCCAGGTGGAATCCAAGCCAATCAAAGGAAGATGGTTAGAAGGATTTTAGGTAGGGAACTTTATTTTTGCACGTGGCATCTACCACTTGAGTCTTGACAAACTCCAAAGACCGATGAACTGTCTCAAATACCAGCATTTTCTCCACAAAAAAAATATATACATATTTCAAAAATCCAAAAAAAATACATATTTCAAAACCCACAAAAAATGCATATTTCAAAAACCCAAAAAAACATATTTCAAAAACCCAAAAAAAATGAATATTTCAAAAATCCAAAAAAAACCCATATTTCAAAATTCCAAAAAAATTGAGTACTTTTTCCAAATGATTGTTTTCAAGAAAATCCGAAAAAAAAAATTTGCTTAGTCATGATCATTGCCTTAGTTGCATCCATGTTTATTTTTCTGTCATGCATATTTTTATTTCTACATTGCATATCCATTTTTACTTTAATTACCTTGTTAAGAAGGCTCTTCCCCTTTGACCTAAGTCAAAGTTGACCATAATAGGCAAAGGGATGAGTCACGGTGAAGATCTAATCCCCTTTCTATTAAGTGTTTCAGGCATTTCAATGTAGAAGAGGAGAAGATTCACACCGTGACAGGTAAGTTCTCTCAGCCCCCCATTTCATTTTAAGTCATTTGTTTTATTCCACCTTGTTAAGAAGGCTCCTCCCTTTGACTCAAAATCAAGTCATACGACATACAGGCAAAGGGATGAGTAATGATAAAGATTTAATCATTTTCATTGAGTATTTGCAGGAGTTGAAGAAGCAAAAAGAGAAGGGCAATCAGGTACAATTTTTTTCTGAAAAAAAAAAGGCCTCAGGGCGCATGTGCCCTCATCTGGGGGCACATGGCCAGGTGCCCCACCCCCTGGGCGCATGGCCAGGTGCCCCCGATCGGGGGCACATGGACAAAAAAATTCGAAAAATTCAGAAAAATCTCAAAAATTCAGAAATTGTCTATAATGTTAAAAATGACATTTTTGCTAAAGGAACCATCATTATAAACTTTGTTTTGACATCCAAATGATGGTTCTAATAGTAAAATCTTCCATTTATCATTTCATGAACAATCTGATTCATATGACAATTCTGTATGTTGGGTACTAACCAGAAATGTGCAGGCAACATTTTTTAGTCCTAACAGGTGAATTGGTGAGATCAATGTTCCCCAAGGAACGTCATGCCAACCTTGTAGCGAAAAGGAAGCACCACCTAGCTGAACATTCTCATGGTGTTGTATTCCGTCAGAAGGCACGACCAGAGATGCTGATGAACCAGGCGGTCGATGCAGCTTACCTGAAGATTTCATCCTTAGCTTCTCATCAATCTCACATCACATCACCACCATCACTTCATTTTTTGCACTTCACATCACTTCTACTATCTGTCACTTAGTTATGTTAGGTCCATTTGATACATATTATATGCATTAATGTTGAAGACCTTGAGAGTGAAAATGACTGGGCCCGAGGTCCCCTTCAACAAAACCTACGACGGCTTGGTCATTTCTTCACACTCACGGATAAGCCAAAATTGAACATTGGAGGGACGATGGTTCCTAATCAGGTGTCTTGACCTCCAATAAACAATCTATATCTTCAACTATTTTCTACATGATTTTCTATGTGTTCACAAATTGCCTCCTTTTCTTTCTTCATCATTACCAATTCTATTTCATTATGTTTTCTCTTTCTTTTATTTCATCATGTTTTATTATTTCTTTTATCCCTTTATGTTTTATTCCTTTCTTTTTATTCCACCATGTTTTAATTCTATCATTTCTTTTATCCCACCGTGTCTTTTATTTTATCCCACCGTGGCAATTGTCATGCCATTGTTTCTTCTTTCCAGTCATTCTATGTTAGCCCCACCGTTATATTTCAATCCCACTATGGCTTAAATCTGTCTTGTCGTTTTCCGAATACTTGATTTTTTGCTAGAGCGTGATTCATGGTTTTCACGATACCCGAGCAATTTTGCTATGCTTAAACGAACCCTTTAAGAACTTGAGGTTCTTCCACTCAGAATTAAACTGAGTATTTTGGTGAAACGTGAATGAACTTGAGATTCCAAATATGATGGATTGGTATTCTTTTCATTTTAAGATCAACTTCTCTTTTACCAAACTTTAGCCCATCACAGTACAAGAACACCGCAAAGTTCGGGTTGCTGGCTGATGATGAACCTACGAATTCGAGGACTCCTCACCACGCTGAGGGTTGGCTACATCCTTTATCCCTTATCACTTACTTTTTCATATCTCGTGCCAAGGGCATGTCTTTTACCAGTCAATTATATGAGGTTTTGATAGAACATGAAAGCGATCTAGAATACTCAGAGAGATTCATTTTGCTGGATCGGGTAGATAAGCGTGTCTATATCTACACCTTGATGCCACCTTTTCAGTCCATCACCATTCCATTTCACTACATTCATCTACACTCACTTGCATTCCATTACAGTTCACTCCGAATCACTCCGCTTCATTACATGCCACTCCCTTACAAAGCCGACATCAAGGCGAGGCAAGCTGTAGACACGCCAAATTCGCCTAATTCAGAGCATAAAACTCATGTTTTATAGGGTAACATGTGTGATTGATCATATGATGATGCCGGGTCCTTTTAAGTTGATTTGGAGCTTCGCCGAATGAAATCGGATGTTTTCCGATGTTTTCCGCAAAAAGCCGTAATTTCCGAGCGAAAGTTGCACGTAAATCGTGTGAACACGGAAATTGGCTGAATGACCAATGCCTAATGATCATGCATTGAAGGTTATGGTCATATTCACACTCCGGACAAGTTTTGTTGCATTCCGTGCCTTTCCGGTTTGCCGTCGAAGTCATTTTGACCTAATATCGGACCTTCTGTTCACTGCCCTAACTTCCGGATGAAATTCTGAAGTTTTGGGGGGTTTGATAGCTGATCCTATGCCATATAAAGCTTCTTTTGGCCTGTTATCTTTCCAACGCAACAAACGGCGTCGAATTCCGAGTTCGGGAGTGTTCGCAATGGCTTCCGGAAGAAGGACGCGCAGAACCAGTCCCATGCGCCCAGGTTCCAGGGCACATGCGCCCGGGACCCAGGGCACGTGGCCATGCGCCCTACCAGTGAGGCACGTGACCATGTGCCCTCACTTGAGGGCACATGCGCCCCACCTTTGAGGCACGTGAGAACCAGTTTTTCACCGGGACTCTACCACTGAACCGACGGACCGGATAAGATCGATTTTTTCGGAGAAGATAAGATATGCCCCCCCCGGGGGCGCATGCGCCCTTCAGTGGGGCGCATGCGCCCTGCACCAGGGCGCATACACCCTATTTTTTAGCTCCGATGACGCCCTCTGTTCTCCTATAAATGGACTCTGATTCTGGTCGTTCCGGAGAGAGGAGAACGACTTCCCAGGCATCTCAAGACGTCCTATCACCCTCCTGCATCAATTTTGTGATTTTTAGAGAGAGAATTTCGAGTTTTTAGAGAGAGAAAAGTCGGTTCAAGAGAGAGGAAGGCTATTCTACAGGTGATCTGCCAAGTTTCTCTTCTTCAGCCTCTACAGCAGTGTGTGGATGTATTCTGCCAGTGCTTTCTTCATCAAAGTTCTTCCTCTCCAAGTCTTCTTGAGTTTACAATCGACGGCACTCAATTCCGAGGTCAGGGCTGGTCGTGACAAGCGCAGAAGCAAAGTCGCGCCTGGCAGATCCTGCACTGCTACTCAGCTTTTTCGACAACACAGATTTGGCTATATCTTTCTCTATTCAACTCAGAATCTTGCTGTTCTTTTTCCTATCTCTTTGTTTAGTGATTATCCATCATACTATCATTTTTTTACATTTTTTTGCATTACTTTTACTCTGTTAATCCGAAAATAAAAAAAAGGGGTTAGAGATAACCCTGATCCGGTCAGTTTCTAGTCAATTGTGTGTTTTATGTTATTCTCTTTACATATACTCCACTTTGTCTAGTTCTAATAGTCTATTTCACTTATTTATTTGTCTAGTTGCACAGAACATCAAGCACCCACCACGTTGAGGACTCTTCTTCATCGGCCGGCCGAAGAAGGAGAAGCTTAAACTCACACTCTTCACGCTAAGGTACACACGGTCATCTTTCATTTTAATTCTATAAATCGGAACCCACGGTTCCTGGCGACCACGTTTATTTCTTCTCACCTTCCTCCCACATGACCCGAACCGTCTCTTTGGTGATCGAGCGACGCCAAGGGATGAAAGTTCGGGGATCAATGTGAGTGTGGGACCGAGGTGAGAGTTGCTTTCCGAGTTTTATTCCTTTCTTTAATCATCCCCTCTTGAGGTGACGATCTGGATTCACAGACTTCCCTGAAAAGGAGAGGACCCCGTCAAATTTTCAGAGTCGACAGCGTGAACCAACTTATTTTCAAATCGGTCCCCGCGTGGACCACCCATTTGTAGCACCTTCATATTGGCCCCATGTGGCCCTCCTTCCCTTTTTTCCAATCAAACAAACTGGTTCCTGTGCGAACCACCTTTTAGTTGCTAGTTACTTGTTTTATTTTATCATTGCTTGTCTTGATTGCATTCACTTGCTTGATTTATTAGCTTCCTTTCATTTCATGTTCTTGCATATTGATTGCTTCTTCTCCTCCTACCTTCCATTTTTACTTTTTGCATTAGCTTTTGCATTGGGTACCGGACTTGCTCCGATTCATAGGGCATTCGAGGCGGGGGCTCTCTCTCCCAACACACCCTCACCCTCCAAACACCTTCTTGGTGGATTCTGACCTCTCTTCTTGTATATTCCTTCCTAGTTGATTTGGTGGTTTCGATCAAGACCTCTGTAAGTCCCCATCCGTGGAGTATTCCTCTATGCATGATTGGGCCGGTTGTACCACTTTCCCAAAACCCGAAGAACCCAAGTACCTACTCATGGTGATTGAGTGACAACCTTAGGTCTTGAAGATTGAAGCAATAGGAACCATACCCATTTGAGTGAATAATTGCTAACAATCTATCTAATCTAAGGTTTCAACCCAAATATTGTCGAGTACTCATTTTAAAAACTTGTTTGCATAACTTGCTTGCTCATTAAAAATTGAAAACAACCAAAAAATTCTTCTTGCAAAACACCTAAAAAAACAAAACATTTTAATTTTGTGTTCAAACTTGTTTTGCAAACAACCAAATTGAAACAAAAAAATTCAAACAAAAGAAAAACATAACAAAAAATCTTCAATTGTGTGCTTTGCTTGCTCTCATTTTTAACCATCTTTGTAGAAATATCGACATGAAGCCCATGATGCTGAGGTCTAGAGGCCACGTCGGGAGGTCGGACTACTACAAGCAACAAGAGTATGAGCCGGGTCTCTACAAGTTCCAACAACAACCCAAGAGCCATGTCAATGCTGCTATGGAACCTGAAGTGCAAGGGGATGCCCATCAGTTCGCTTCATTTAGTATAGAACAAGCTCTTAAGGATCTTTCTTTTCATCTTGATCCCAATACCTTGTCATTCATACAATCTTTAGTGAAGGGAAAGATGCCTGCTAATCAAGGTCTAGCCAAAGTCAACTGAGTTGCCTCACCTCCCCAATCGGCAGTTCGACCTCTTACCATAACCCCACCTGGGCAGTCTTGCCATGTTACTTCATCTACTTACCCCATTGTGGGTCATTCTTTTAGCTTGCACACCAACCCACCCCCTCCCATCCGAGTGCCACATGCACACCCCCTGGTGAATTCCTCCCCACCTGTTGCCAAGGATCAGGAAACCCTTGAATTTCCCCTCTATACTATCTACATCCCCCAATCACAAATGCCAACCTACCATCGCTACAATGGCTTAGGTGATCCCTTCACCCATGTCAATGATTTCCTGAGCAAATCATCTCGGTGGCAGAATGATAGAAAGACCCTTGCCTTTCTTTTTAGGAGATCTTTAGAGGGTGCAGCCCTAGATTAGTTTTTTTATTGAACGAAGTAGAGATATGGGATTTTGAAATTGTCAAGGCCAAATTCTTGAAACGATATGGGCCAGGCTATTCAACAATTGGGGAAGTAAAAGAAGATGTGGAATTGATGCAATATTCTGATGAATTGAGGCCCAGGCTTGAGAGGAGCATTGATGCTATGCACCAACTTAGGAGCCCTCTCCAACCTCATCCAGATCATCATCTTCAGCCAACTCCTCGACGCCAATTGATTAGGCCACCCATGCCACAATCTCGGCCGGACATGCGACCCGTGTCAACGGCACAATCAATTGTGCACAATCAAGCTCCTCATGTCAATTGTGCTAACACCTCATTATCAAAATAGATTTCTCAGCCTATTTCACCAACAACCCCTCGGCCAATCATCCGGCCCTTGGCTTCTCAACCTATTCCACCAACAACCCCTTGGCCAATCATTCATCCTAAGCCGATCGAGCAAACCCCAGCTTCTCAACCAATCCCACCGCATAGGGATCCTCCTCAGTTGGTTGCACAACAACCAGTCATTTCTTCTATTACTCTTGCCCCAACAAAGGAATCAATCACTCCTACTATTCTTTCTCCTACTGTAGTAGAAGATTCAGACACTTCAACCCTTCAAGCTCCTGCCCTGGTAGAGGAATCAATCACTCCAACCATTTGTGCTCCTACCCTGGCAGAGGAATCAACTTCTCAACATATCATTGCTATCTCTCAAAATCAAATTCATCTAGTAGGGGAGGTTGAGCAAAACTCTTCTATCATTTTAGAATCCCCTAAACTAGGCATGCCCTCTTCCCTAGAACAACCTGAGTAGAAGCCCACTGTAAGAAGCATAGATGAGGAGATCATAAATTTAGTTGATTGTCAAGGACTAGGAAAGGATTTGCCAAGTACAAATGAAATGTTGCCATCATTGGAATTGATCCCTGAAGTTAGGGAAATAGAATTGACCCCTGAACTAAAAAATAACGGGATAAAATTGGTCAGTGAAATGGGGAATGAATCGACAAGCCTCCTAAAGGATGTAGACCTTAGCAAAGGTATACTAGGACCTCCTCCAGCTAGGCAGGCAAAATCCTTGAAATCAGTCTTAGAGCCACGACCCTTACCCCATTCTTCTCCTAAGCAACAATTCAGGTCCTTATCTAGACCAGGAACCGTTAGAAGAGAAACTGTCCAGGCCGCCAACTTGGGAACGTTGATTCGCTTATCGGCCAACAAGGAGCTAATTTGCCGAGCCTCGACGAAATCCTACAGGAACTCTGGGCAAAAGAGTGGTCCAGAAAGGATAAAAATGCCTTTAGTTTCCCCCATTTTAGTCCAAGGAAGGCCTAGAAGGAGCTCCACCTCTTCAAGAAGAACAGTGCACTCGAAGCTGCTGAACATGAAGAGCTCCCATCAAGCCAAAGTCAAGGGAGTAGCTTGAATACTGCTTGGCTCGGATCAAGAGCCCGGTCAAGCCCCAATCCGGAAGAGTCACTCTGACCTACAAACCGAGGACGTCAAGCAAGCCGATAAGCTAAGGAGGAGAGCAATAACAGCAAGGTCCCAGGAAATTTGGGTAATCCTAAACCCAAATAGGAGGTATGAGAAAATTTCTTAAGAAAAAGAAGATAAAAAGTGGTTGAAAGCTAAAATTTGCAGCAAACTTATTAAATTGGTGTCGATTCTTGCCTTCAAATGACCCAAGATGCTTGAAATACCCCGAACCGAGCCAACGCGCTGTTTCATCAAAGGAGGAACCATCATGGGCATTGGTAAGATGTTCTGGTCGTCCTATGGGATGTTTATATAGGGGAAATTGGTCCTAGTTTGAACCAAATTTGGATCCAGTCAAATTAGGAAACTAGGACTGAACGCGCCCTCAAGGTGGGGTGGCTGCGCCCCCAAACTGAGGGCGTGGTGGCCGCACCCCTGGTTCGGGGGTGCATTCGGTCAAATTCCTTGAAAATTCACCAAAAGCTCTAGAAAATTCAGACAAATTCAGAAGAAAAATTGGAAACAAATTTGTTAAATCAAATTTGTTCATGTTTTATATTTATTGATGTCATGTGGACATCTTTGTCCATTCGGAACTAATATTTTGATGAATGATAGGAATTGCTCATGGAAATGGAAGAATGGACATGGGAAACCCCCATAGCTTGCTAGCTAACATATAAGTCATTAGTCATGTATTATTATTTTATGCAATATTTTTAAAGATCGTGAATGTGGAGAGGACTTGACCCGAGATCCCTTTCATCAAAATCTACGATGGTCGGGTCATCTTTTGTTCTCACGGATAAGCCAAAAGTTGCACTGTGAGGGACGATGGTTCCCGAATGAGTATCTTGATCTCATAGACAATCTATATCTTCCACTATTTGATAAACAAGTCTTGCTTTTGTTTTCATGAGCCCAACATGCATCATGTAGTATTAGTTGCATTGCATTTTTCGTTATCATTACATACATCCATTCATGATCTTCTACTTCCGTCAGGATATCTCTGAACCCTACTAGTGATATTCTCCCATCATAAACCCCGATTCTGATCTTTCTAATATCCCACCATGTTTTCTAATACCACCGTGTCTGTTAATCCCACCGTGTTCAGTAATCACCTTGTGCCTCCAAATCTTTTCTTTCTATCCCCACTATGGCCACTACAACACCCATCTTGCTATTCATCCCACCATGGTAGTCAATTCGTCCTGCCAAGGGCCTTCTATTTGATCAAAACTTGCATTGCCATTATCTTCATGGTCTGTACTTTAACATTTGCCTTTTGGAATTCGGGATCATTCCATTCTGAATTCAATCTTGTCTCTTGGAAGACTTAAATGAATCTAAGAGCCTGAATGTGCTCAATTGGTATTTTTTACTTTTTCAAAACAAATCTCTTTTTAAATTTTATCCCATCATAGTACAGGAACACCGTAAAGATCAGGTTATCGGTTGACGATGAACCTACGAACCCATGTTTCAGGGACTCCTCACCGCGTTGGGGGTTGGCTATTCATCTCTTATGCCCGTGGCAGATCTCTTACCAATCAAACACAGAAAGACTTGATGAAACATGGCGGTTATCCAGGACACTCGAGGAGATTCACTTAGCCAAATATGGTCATTGAGCATGTATCTACACCTTGATGCCACCTTTTCAGTCCATCACCATTTCGCTCCACTACATTCCACTACGATTATCTCGCTTCACTACATTTTCTCTATGTTTCACTTCGCTTCGCTACATACCATTCCCTTGCAAAGCAGACATCAAGGCGAGACAAGCTATAGACACACCAATTTGGCCTGATTCGGAGCCCCAGAATCTTATTTCATTGGCAATATCCTTTTTTTGATTGTTATCTAATCCAGATCACCTTGTGGAGATGAGCTAATGACATTGGTGAAGACCCCCGTAAGTTGGAAATGGACCGATGATTTTCGAAGTAATGCCATAACCTTCAAGTGAGATCCACACGTTAATCATGAAAACATGAAGCCTGCTCAGTGACCAACCTTGAATGGTCCATAATTGAAGGTCTCGGTAGTCCCGCGTGTGTTCTGTAACATTTGGGGTTTCCGACAAGTCATTTCGGTAGGTGCTAGTCTATAATGGCTTTTCAATTCATGTTGACACTGCTATCTCGGACCACGTGTTAGGCTTTTCAGGTCATCACTAGGCCTTTTTGGGTGTCCGGGTTGATCTTAGTTGTACATTGTCATCAACCAGGGCCACATGGCTGTTATGGTCGATTTTGGAGTTTCCTGGTTATTTTAATTTTTTCCGAGGATCGTCTCACATTTACTGGGTTAATCTCAGATTTTTTGATGATTTTAAGTTTTCCAATAATACCAGACTTGTTCGATTATCATTTTAAGTCATCATGAGTTGACCCAAGATTTCTCAACCGAAACAATGCCTTTTCGAATAACTGCCTTGATTTTTGGCTTTCCACAGGAGGGTAACCCTGTAGTCAAAACCCCATGTGAACATCTTGGGAGTCATGCCGGCTGGTTTACTGGCTTGAGGAGATGTGCTTGAAGAACCTCTTTCCAACGCAACAAACGAGAGTTGAATTAGACATTCCGTTTGCAGGTTACGGCTCACGGAACACGCACACTAGAGAGAGAGTGTACCGCACCCTTGCCCCCCTTGAAAAGAAAGGGTGCGGTCACTGCGCCCTCACTGTGAGGGCGCGGTTAATTTTGGAAACTGGAAATTGCCCCAATTAGCACATTCAAAATTGGTTTTTTTAGAAAGTTTCCTTTGTTAAAAATTGTTTATTTTGACCATGCCCCCCAGTTGGGGGCACGTTCATCTTATCAACCGATTTTTTTAGCAATTTCTGAAAGCTTCCACCTTCTTTTAGAAATAAAATGCTGAATGCGCCCCCAAGTTGGGGGCGTGCTGACCGCGCCCTCAATGTTACTAGTTTCTCTAATTCACACCAATTTTCATCCTCTATAAATACCAGGCTATTCCCAATGACCCGGGGTGACCACCCACGCTCTAGCTCATCCCGAGGTCATCCAAGCTCCCTCCTGAGGCCATCCTGATGTTCAAATCCGAGCTGACATTGAGAGATTGATCTCGAAGTGAAGAAGAAGGCTTGATCCATGCACTCTACATCACCAAACTTCATCTGCATCTGTCGGCACTCGATTCTAACTTGCCATCTGTCCGTGGTGATTGCTACACCAAGGGCGTACATCTAGGTTTTGTTTCTTATATCCGTTCAATTCCAAAATTTCTACAAGCCTGTACAGATGGATTCCAGAGAAGTCATAAATAGGATATATTTTCCACTCTGAGTTATCCATCCATATAATAAACATCACTCGATTACGACAACAGGGTTGTCCATAGAATTCTCTGCACCAAAGTTGCACTAGAAGGGTGCAAGGCTACCCGAACAAGCTAGTTTCATTCATCTCGGCTTCAACTCAAGCCGTTTCATCCCATAAGTTTTTCTTAACTTAGTTTATTTACTTGTTTAAACATATTTTAGTTCGTTCACAATATTTAACTATTGGCATCAAAATTTTCCGCTTAGCTTGCTAGATACAAGTTTCAGCAATGCCGAAGTCGGTGCAGAAAAATCTGACCCAGATTCGGAAAATTCGTGAATATATGATGTAAATAGGCTTTGTAAATGCCTTGGCATGCCCTTACATGATACAAATGGCCAAGATAATGTTCTCATTACATAGCCCCGGTCAAGAGCTTCGCAACGATGCCCAAAACATGAAAAACGGACATCGGAAGGCCGAAATGACCATTTTGCCCCTAACATTTTGGGACAAATTGGAACTCTAACATGGAATTCCAAATTTACCACATTGTCAAGGATAGATATATCTAGGCAACGGTCGAAACGGATCGAAAATCCGACCCCCGGATGAAGAAATATGCAAGAAAGAGCAAATCCGGACGGAAAGCCGTATGTTCTCGCACCAGGGGCATAATTGTCCGACTAGCTCTGGATCGACCCATGGGCTGAAAATTTAAATTTTAATGACCCAAAACTTTGATCTCATGAATATTGATGCATGAAAAATAAATTTGGCCAATGGGAGAAGGTAATTGCACTCAGATACAATTTTCGGCATTATCGACGGCCGAGATCGCACCGATCAGAGAAACTAGCTAAATTAAGTGATCCATTGCAATTAAAGTGATCTCAACCACACATCAGGATAGAGCATAAGATCAATGGCCATCAGGGCATGATATGAAAAAAATTTTGAAGCCAATTTTGGATTTATTTAATTGGTTTTGGTCGGAATTAATGCTAGCCGTTGGATCGGGAGCACTTTGATTAAACCAGGGTTAAACCTAACCCAAGATGGGCTAACCCAACCTGTCATGGCCGAACCCCATCCTCCCTCATCTTATGTGTGCGCAAGAAGCCCTAGAAAATAGGGGAGGGAGGCGCACCCACCTCCTCCTTCCTTGGCTGGTGGGTCCCACTCAACCACTTCCCTCAACCACCTCCCATGGCTTATCCCTATCTCTCCCTTGGTTTATCTTCATCCTAACTAATCCTAAAACTAACCAAGCTTATCCTTATCCAAGCCTTGGTCGAACCAGCCTTCTTTCCACATGACATGTGCGCACACCTCCTTGAAAGGAGGAGATGGTGCGCACCCTTCTCTCCCTCTCTTTCTAGTTGGTGCATAATCATCCTCAACAACCAACTATGGGTTATCCTTATTGTAGACACGCAATTTTGGCCTAGTTGGAGAGCTTAAATTCTTGTTTTCATGAAGTATATTTGAGTAACCTTTCAAGGGAACCGAGTTTTCCGAAAAAATGGAAGATTTTGAAGAGGGCAAAACCCTGTGTGTAAGGGCACCTGGTGCCCTACTTATAGGGCACCAGGCGCCCTATAAATAGGGCACCAGGCGCCCTGTTTATAGGGCACCAGGCGCCCTATATACAGGGCACCAGGCGCCCTATAAACAGGGCGCCTGGATCCAAATCTAATCGATGTGACAGGTTGATTTGACCCCCCGCAGTGACTTGTCTTGTCGATTTGACATATCTCATGATATTGGCGCCCCATATATAGGGCGCTATGCCACATGGCACTGCTTTTCAGAAATGACCAAAGTGCCCTCTTTTGGGCTATAAATAGACCCCCATTTGGAGCTTGGAGGAGGTTGCAACCTCGTGCCACCCTATAGCTCATCCAACACCACGTTTCTAAGCCATTCTTATCCCCCACAAGCCTTCAAATCGATCCAAAATCGTCCACCAAAAACCCTAAAAACCTTCTGTTTCTGTCACCCAGAAACATGATTTTTCTCCAACTTTGAGAGCTTCTATCCGTCTCTCCTCTTACATCCAGCATCCAAACCACCTTTCATTAGCTTCATTTGCATATTGTCTACAAGGAGAAGCCCCTACTTCGTCCCGGAAGCCTCCCAGCACTCCGTAGCGGCGCCGCGAAGAGGAGAAGAAAATCTGTTCGGGCCAGACTTAGTGCCCCGTATACAGGGCGCTTTGACTTGGTCAACGCACCCCATAAAGGGGCACCTACTCTGGCGCCCTATATACGGGGCACCGGGAAGGACGAAGCTTGTTTTGTTATTTTTGGATTCCGATCGTCCGTTTAATCGAGTTTTTGTCTTCCTTTTTCATCTTAGCACTGTTCATCAAGTTATTTAGCATGTCTTAGATCATTTTGCATCACATATAT
This sequence comes from Cryptocoryne crispatula var. balansae, assembly GCA_036172225.1. Classification (NCBI taxonomy): domain Eukaryota; kingdom Viridiplantae; phylum Streptophyta; class Magnoliopsida; order Alismatales; family Araceae; genus Cryptocoryne; species Cryptocoryne crispatula. The sequence goes on from CM069924.1 coordinate 19,626,012, forward strand.
ATATTTAAAACCTTCCAAATAGGGGTTGGGATTTAGTCCCAATCCGGTCAGTTCCTTCCCTCTTTCATGTTTACATTTGAATTTGAGCATGATTCTACACTGTCACTAGAACTAATGATCTTTTCACTTGTTTCAATGTTTTCTTATGGACATTCTTAGGTAAATCTGATTGAGGCGGAACTTCAACCGGATCGAAGACGAAGGACTCACTAAGCTCTTTTCTTTCGGCCGGCCGAGAGAGGAGAAGTCGGAACCCAACAATCTCCCCACTTCCAAAGGTACGACGGTCATTTCTCTATTTCATTTCATTTCATTCTACCATATTTTGGAGCCTTTGGCTCCTGGCGACCACAACCACTAACATCCCATCCACCAAGTCTCCAAAGCAAGCGTAGGGTTCCGGAAGGGGGAGATCCGCGGATGTCCCGTTTCGGGTGCTTACACCTTTTGGCGACCACGGTGGGACCGACTTTGCTTTAGTGAGTTCTTCTCTTCTTTCCTAAGAATGTCCGCTTGAAAACTTGCTTATTTTCACTTTAGTTCTCATTTAAGCCATTTCCATTTCCTTGCATTTCTATTCACTTGCTTACATACTTGTTTGTTTCCTTGAAGCATCATCTTGTTTCTTCCAAGTTTACTTGCTCTCTATTTATCCTTTTAAAAGCATACCGATCTAATTTCCAACTTTGTTAATCAACTTATTTCACCTTAGTATTTTAGATGTCATCTTCTTTCATCCCTTGTTAAGTATACTTGCCTATTTCTTTCTAAGTCTAGTTCTTCTTTAGCAAACCTTTCAAAGCATGCTTAGTTAAATTAGTGCTTTCTTCCATCCTAGTTTAATTTCATATCATTGTCTTGTTCACTTGCTTCCTACAACATCTCATTAATCATTGTATGCTTTTATTTTCTTCTTGCTTGCTTCTTATTCCTTGACATTTCACTTGCATTTAGTTTGCATTGGAGTTTCGGGTTCGCCCGTCTCTTTAGGTCATCCGAGAAGGGAGGCTCTCTCCTCCCAAAGCCCCACACATCCAAACACCCCTCTTGGTGGTTGCCAACTCCTCCTCCAGGGATTCCCTCTCGGAAGGACCGGGTAGCTTCCACCAAGACCTCCGTAAGTCCCCAGACGTGAAGGATTCCCTCTTCACTGATCGGGCTGGTTGTACCATTTTATCCCAAAACCCGGAGTACCTATTACCTATCATTGTGAAAAGAGTGACAACCTTAGATTGCTTGGCGTTGTGAGAGCATAGGGTCCTACCCATTTATTTGAGTGGACAATATTTCTCTTAACAAGCCATTAATTTGAGGTTGAAACAAAAAAATTGCATTAATCATTCCAAGTCTTTGCTATTACTTGTTTGCAAACAAAAACTGAAAATTAAACAAAAATCCCAAAATCACCTAAAAAGAACCAAAATAAAAATTTGCTTGAGGTTAATTTGCTTGACAACTTGCTTGTCCGACAAAAGAAAATCAAAACAAAAAAGGGGTAAAAAAATAAAAACTAAAAAAATCCTTAAGCTTTTATTTGTCAACCTTCTTTTTCTATTGTGTTTATGAATTTAAGGTCAGGTCGAGTTATCGGAATGGCGGATCAAGGATACGAACAACTACAGTTGGAGTATGACCAATCTTATTTCTATCCTGATGCCGTGTGTGCCGTCAATGAACCCGAAGTTCTCCCCGAACCTAGTCAAAATTCTCCTCAACCCAATCCAAATTCACTTTGGGAGGCATTCTCTCATGCCGACCCTACCCAACTTCAGGCTATCAAAGCCATCCTCAAGGGCAAGTCGCCCGCCGACCACATCCCTCCCGAAGGTGGTCTTCACAACTCTACCCCTCGGTCAGGGGCACATCAACCCAATGTGCCCACTCATGGCCATTCTCATACCGGGCTTATGGCCCCAATTTCTCCTCATCTGGTAGCTAATCTAGATCATCCCAATCCAAATGTTGTTGTTCCTTCTAGACCACCAGTTTATTCTTCTAATCATCTCAACCCTACTCACCCTTTGGTATATCCCCCAATATATCCTTCTTATCCGGCCACTTCGGCCCATCAAATCCCAATTCCGGTGCGCCAAGCACCCACTTCTCCTCCTCCTCTTATGGAACCTTCTGTCGATCAGGCCATGATTAACAAGATCAATCGCATGGATGAGCAGTATAGAGAGCTTAGACGTTTGATCGACACAAAGGCAGCCCCTGAAATTTCTCTTCCTTCCCTCCCTACTTTTCATCTACCTCCCTCTGAGATGCCGGTATACCATCGCTACAATGGAACCAGTAATCCATTCATTCACATCAAGGACTTTCTTTATGAGTCGGTAATGTGGCAAAACGATCCAAGGGCCCTTGCTTTTATTTTCAGAAGATCATTAGAGGGATCAACTTTAGAGTGGTTCTACTCGCTTGACTCTTTGGAGGCGAGTAACTTTGAAATTGTCAAAGCTAAATTTTTGCAGAGATATCAAGACAGGGTCGGACCAACATATTCCATCACTGACCTCATGGCCGATAGAATGAAAAATGATGAAGATTTTACCATATATGCTGATAGATGGAGGTCAATGGCAGAAAGGCTTACTGATTCCATTTCAGAACCGGAGCAAGTGAAGATGATCATCACCAATGCCACTCCGGCCTTAAAAAATATGCTGGCTTTGCATCACCCCACCTCCATGAGTGAACTCTATGAGAGAGCACAGTACATTCAGACACAGCTTAGGGACTCACCTATCATGAACTTGTTTGATCCTAGACCCCGAGCTGTCAAGAAAACCACTTTTATCACAACCGGCCCAGTGACTGAGGGCGTAGTGACAAACGAAAACCTTAACGTTGTAGGGAACCCACCTATAAATTATCAACACCAGTTCAGGAACCCTCAACAAAATCAACCATTTAGAAACCCTCGTCAACCTCAACATCAACCTCAGTTCCAGCCCCGTCAGCAACAAGCCCCGATCCCTCAGCGACCGCAAGCCCCAGTTCCCCAACCAGCGCGGCAACAACTGGCCAACTACAACGAAGCACCCCCTCCCATGGCCTACGAACCCCGAAAGGTTGGGGACCCAAGAGGAATGATTACCCGCCTTTGTCGTACTCTCTCGTGGACATCTTTAATGCACTCATGGCGGCAGGGCAAATTGCATTGCCAAGGGAGAAGTCAGAGTGGCCTCAGAATGCCAACACAGAGTGATACTGCTTGTTCCATAGATATCCTGGGCACACCATGGAAAATTGTTTTCAGTTCAAAGACTATATCCACGATCTTAATGAGCAAGGCAGTATTGACTGGGACCAGATGGGGGAATACATCAGAACAGTGAAAAATCAACCTCAACGGCAGCAGGCACCAGCTCGACAACAACAACAAGAACCCGGCTTGGGAATTATTCAGAACCCGCTACCCGCGCACGCACCTGCAACAGCACCAGAAAACCAGAGGGTTAACCCTATCTTAACCTCCACCGATGAACCCCGCAATAGAGGTCAAAATTGGCAAATCGAGGGACCTGCTTCCTTCATAAACATCAACCCTCCAAACCACATTAACCGAACCGTTCACTCCATACCCCGAGTTATCCCTACCAGAAGAAGCCAACCGCCGATTATCCGCACGCCACAACCAACCATAACACCACCAGCCATACAACTCCAACCGGGTAGGACCTTGATCCGCCCGGTCGAGCCCCCACAAATACCACCGCCACTAGGACCCATCATTATACCACCACGTGCAATCATGCCACCACAACCCACCCGTATCCCTACAACTCGGACCATCATCACTACACCCCTGCCTAGGCCTCCCATCATCTGACCTAACCCTCCGTCTATCTCCACTACACCAACCATAACTCCCCAGCTCGCCACGGTGCTTAGAAGCGGGCGTATGTTCCAAAGAATTTTTCCCCAGGCTGGTCAACCAGGACGACCGTAAGAAGAAGAAGAAGAGCATCCGGAAGAGCCAGTGCCAGGAACATCTTATGATTTGCTGAAGCACCTTGACAAAACCCCTGCGCGAATTTCCATTCTGGAGCTGATTAAAAAGTCCAAAGCTCATCAAGAAGTGCTTCAACAATATCTGCAAAGAGTGATGTGTCGACTCCGAAAAGGGTTCCGGATCGGCACCTCAAGGGAAGGTGAAAGATGGAATTGGGGAAAAAGGAGAGTGAATCGGAAAACACTCGGAAAGCGGTAAAATGTCCTCACCTCGGTCCCACACTCACATTGATCCCTGAACTTTCATCTCACGGCGTCGCTCGAGCACCGGAGACGGTTCGGGTCATGTGGGAGGAGAGTGAGGAGTGAATTAGCTTAGAACATGAAAAAAGAAAGGTGGTCGCCAGGAGCCGCGGGCTCCGCTTTATGGAATGTAAATCAAGAGAAGAGTTGATTTGACCGTGTGTACCTTAGCGTGGGAGATTGGGATGTGAGTTCAACCTTCTTCTTCTTCGGCCGGCCGATGAAGAAGAGTCCAACCAATGCTAGCTTGATGTATTTGTGCAACTAGAAGACAATAAGACAAGAAAACAAGTGAAGAAGGATTAGAACTGAGTGAAGTGCAGTAACTTGTAAAAGTAATAACATAAAACGACAATTGGAAACAAACTCACCAGATTCGGGGTTAGCCCTAACCCCTTTTTTTGGTTTTTTTATGATGTATGAAATGATGCAAGATTTAATAAAAATGATTCTTAAATATGAAATAAATGATTTGAATGAAGAAAAAGAATATAAATGGTTAAAGACAATACAACCCGGACAAAGTGGCAACCGGGTTGGACAGGTTTATTGTAAACTGCGCGGCTCTGAAGAAGAGACCGTAGAGGACAGGACCGATGTAAGAATAAAGTGAAATTTATTTCAAAATAAATATAACTCACCGAGGGTGGTTTGATATGAAGACAAGTTTGCCTGAATATTATGATAAGTAATACGAATTTACACGATAAGCCGGATCATGGGCGGTGAAGTTCGGAAACTCCCAAAGACAATGTCGGTGTAGGACATGATATGGGCACCAAAGATATCCAAATTGAATGATTCTTGTTGGAGATAAAATATAACTCACCGGGTAACAATTTCTGTGAAGGATGCATAGGTTGAATCCACCATTAAATGTACTGAAATTGACTGAGAAGATGATGACTTAGAAGAGAAGACTTCGGATCTGTCTGTGCAGCTCCGGTGTTGAAGCCATAACAAGCAGAGTAAATGTCATAATTGATATCTGTTTGTTGGAGATGAAATATATATTGATGAAACACACTTCGTATGAAGGAATTCAGGCCATAAAATGACTATAAATATCTGTAGAAGCCGATGATCAGCAGTGCAGCACGTTGGAGCATAGACCGGCTTCTTCTTCACTTTGAGATGATCTCCGGGCACCGGGACGAAGATAGAACTATTTGGGGAGATTGCGAAGAGCCTAGGGTGGCTGGAGGACGAAGAGAGAAGTGCTGGAGGATGGGGATGCCCTTCTCAGGTCGTTCATATGAGTCTCCCTTTATAGGGGATGAGAACCAGGTCAAAAAATAGCAAGTTTTGATACATCCGACCATAGGTTGGATTTCCTTCAATTAATGTTGCTGATTTTCATCCTGAGGTATCTAGAAACTTACCTAAATGATTGAGAGAGATTTAAAACCGTGGATCACCTTCTCCATGCTCAAAATATGCCTCCACTTGAAGAGGAAACACATCTAGTCTAAAAATGGCAAGTCTTGATATACAAGACAACGAGTTGGATTGCCATCATTAGATGATGCTAATTTCGACCATGAAGCTTCCAGATGCTATAAAAAGTGATATGGAGGATGAAAAATGAAGGTAATGTCGTGAATTGATCAGATATGTGCCCAATGGGCTGGGCTTGCATGCAATTGGGCTTGATCGGTGCTGCGTGCGGACAGAACTGCGCATCTGACTTCCAAAGGGCGCTGCAGACAAATGGGAGATCAGAATTGAATGCCGTTTGTTGCATTGAAAAGAGGACTCAGAGAAGAATATTATTAATTTTGAATAATTCTTCATTAGACGTCCAAATAATCCTGTGATAAATTTCCAAATAGAGGATATGCTGGGAAAAGCATAATATGGCTCACCATCAAGAGTCTCTTGTTCGGCAAACACGGATTTGATTAGAAATTATAAAATCATCATCATATTTCCAATAAGCACCTCAGCTCATCCAAAAGGGTGGTTCATCATGATTTTGATGGTCTAAAAGAGATGTTGCCAATGGAATAATGGTTTAAGCTCTAAATAAGGCCAAATTGGCGTGTCTACAGCTTGCCTCGCCTTGATGTCGGCTTTGCAAGGGAATGGCATGTAGCATAGCGGAGTGAAATGTAGAGGAATGTAGAGAAGCGAAATGAGTTGTAATGGAATGCAGCGGAGCGAAATAGAGATGGACTGAAAAGGTGGCATCAAGGTGTAGATATAGACACGCTCAACGACCAAATTCGGCTAAGAGAATCTCTTCAAGTCTCTTGGTTAACCGCCATGTTTCATCAAGTCCTCATATGTTGGATTGGTAAAAGATGTGCCATTGGCACGAGAGAAGGATAGCCAACCCCCAACGCGGTGGGGAGTCCCCGAAACATGGGTTCGTAGGTTCATCATCAGCCGGTAACCCGATCTTTGCGGTGTTCCTGTACTGTGATGGGCTAAAAAATTTTAAAAAGAGATTTGTTTTGAAAAAGTAAAAGAATACCAATCGAGCAAATTCAGGCTCTTAGATTCATTTAAGTCTTTCAAGAGACAGAATGATTCAATTCGGAATGGAATGATCTCGAATTCCAAAAGGCAAATGTTTAAGCTCAGACCGTGACGGTGCAAGTTTAGATCAAATAGGAGGCCCTTGGCGAGAGGAAGTGACTGCCATGGTGGGATGAATAGCAAAGAAGTTGCAATGGCCACAGTGGGGATAGAAATAAAATAATTGGAGGCACAAGGTGACTACCGAACACGGTGGGATTCGTAGACACGGTGGGATATTAGAAAGGTTGGTGGGACTAGAAAACACGATGGGATTAGAAAACACAGTGGGATTTAGAATGATCGGGATTCAGAATGATCAGAATTATGATACAAGAGGGTGAGAAGGTGAAGATTATGAAATGATGTATGCAATGATAATGAAAAATGCAATGCAACTAATACTATATGATGCATGATGGGCTCAAGAAAACAAAAACAAAACTTGTCTAACAATTAGTTGAAGATATAGATTGTCTATGAGGTCAAGATACCCATTCGGGAACCATCGTCCCTCACTGCACAATTTTGGCCTATCCGTGAGCACAAAGAATGACCTGACCGTCGTGGATTTTGATGAAGGGGATCTCGGGCCTGGTGTTCTTTGCATTCACGGTCTTCAACATCAATGCATAAAATAAAAAGTAATGCACCTAACATATGCTAAGAAAGTAAATGATAACAGTGAGTTTGCAATGTGATGACATGCATTCTCACAAAAGAGTTCATGTGTCTTAATGAGGACACATAGCAAAAGCTTCTCGGCAAAGTTGAGGCCGAGGTAATGATGACACCTCCTCCTGAGAATCCTCAGGGGAGGGAAGTGGCGAGCATCGCCTGCAAAAGGTTTCTCGGCAAAATTAAGGCCGAGGTTATGGTGACACCTCCTCCTAAGAATCCTCACGGGAGGGAAGTGGCGAGCATCGCCTTATTGAAATCTTGAAAATGCTCCTCGATGAAGTTGAGGTCGAGGTCATGGTGGCACCTCCTCCTAAGAATCCTTGGGGAGGGAAGTGGTGAGCTTCGCCTTTTTGTGAAGTTCTCCTCATTTGTTCTTCGTGCCTGAAACACTAGAAAAAGGAGATTAGAATGCCAATACGGCTTATCCCCTTTGAAAGTTGCAGTATGTCTTGACCTTTGTCAAGGGGTGTAAAGTTTTTCTTGTGCCTGAAACACTTAGAAGGAAGAGATTAGAACAACAATGCGGCTTATCCCCCTTGCAAGTTGCAGTATGCCTTGACCTTTGTCAAGGGGTAATAACCTTCTTAAGGGTGTAAAAATAAAGCAACAAATATAGAATGAATGTAAAGACAAGAATTCAAACCAAGCATGGTGATGAAAATTTTTTTTTTTTTGAAAATTTTGTTGAAATTTGAAAATGAAGTTTTCTTTCTTTTTTGGGAGTTTTGAAAATATTCTTTTTTTGAGTTTTTGAAAATATTTAATTTTTTTGGAGTTTTTGAAACTATTCGACTTTTTTTAGACCTTTTTTTTTGAAAATATTTTTTTTGGAGAGAAAATTCAGTATTGACACAAGTTCTCATCACTTTGTTGTTTTTCTAGGTTCACTGGTAGACACCATGTGCAAAATGGGGTTCCTTGCCCAGAATCTTTCTAACCTTCAACCTTTTATCGGCTAAAGTTTAGCTTTGATTTGGTTGGTTCACCCACACCTTGGGGGTAAGAATGAAGAATTGAGGGAAAGTCCTTGATAGGCTTTGGAGATGTCGAGAGGGATTTCTCTACTCACACCCAATTGCCCGTTGGGGTTCGGCCTCTTCGGGTCTTTTCTTCTTTATCGACAAACCTATTTTTGTGGCACACATTCAGACAGGTGCTTTGACCTGTGGGGTCATTGCCCATCTTTTGGTGCCTTTTTTTCATTTTCTGCATTTTTGGGTACTCATTCAGACAGGCCCATATTTGTTTAAACCTGTGGGGTTCATTGCCCATCTTTTGGCACCAATTTTTTTCTTTGAGAAGTTGGACCTTTCGAGACGGCCTCCTACTAAGGCGGTGTATGCTGTCGATACTCTCCCCCTCTAATCCCCTTCACCTATCTTGGACCGAACAGAAGAGAATATGGCGAGGGTTTTCCTTCCATCTCTAAGCCTTGCCTAGCTTCTCTCGGGTGTCAAGTCATCCGGATTCTGGGATCGGGACGTGTTGTGTGTGTAGAATGGTATCTACCCTCGACACCTAGACAACAACCTAGAACATGTGGACTCAAGTCATACTGGTAGCTCTCTCCATTTTTAAGGTAGATTACATTTCATAGGTGAATCAATTGAAAACATGCCTTGCATTGTAAAGAATTCATTAGGATAAGATAAAAAGTAGTTATCATCAATCAAAACTTTCTCTCAAGTAAGATTGTCATGTGAGATTAAAAATCATTTTAAAAAATATTGCCTTACGGATGACATAATGATGATGAATGCAATTTCATGTAATACCTGAAAGAAGAAGTTTATTGCTGATGACGGCTTTGCTTGTGCTTGCCTTGCCTTTCCTGCCATGCCTTGCCTTGCCTTGCCCAACTGCTTCCACTTTTGATATGCTTTATATCACATTGGATTGATGATTCATAGTCATAGGATGAAGTGAAAATGTGGAGGATCTAATTTAGCATGGCGGAGTCAACATTAACAATGTAAAAGGCAAAGATTGTGGTATCACCCAGGAAATTTCTCTACCTTGATTTTTTGTTGAAAGTAAAACTTAGAGAATGAAAGAGAAAGGAAATAAACATACTTGGAAACAAAAATGAGTTAAAATGGGCTCTTGGGCCCATGAGTTGAAAGTGGGCTTGAAGGCCTAGGAGTAGTTGGAATCAAGTGGCACGTGAGCCCAAGATTTGAATGTGGGATACAGGGCCTGGTTGATGTTGATGGGCATAAGAGCCCGATTGGAGGTTGAGCTCGAGGGACCCAATGAAAAGAGTGGGCACATGGACCCGATTTAAATGGTTGGGAGAAAGATTGTGATTTGTGTTGGGCTCGCTGGCGCCATTGAAGAGTATGGGTGCGTAATCCCAAAGTTGAAGAAGTGGGGGCACGGGGGCCCGATTTTGAAGAAGTATGGGCACGCAGGCCCGATGGTGAAGAAATGGGGGCATACAGGCCCGAAGTTGAAGGAGTGTGGGCATGTGTGCCCGAGTTTGTTGGAAGGTGGGCACGTGGGCCCGATTTAGAAGAAATTTGGGCACATGGCCCCGGTTGTAGAAAAACATGGGCATGTGAGCCCGGTTGAGGTGAATTGCGGGCATGTGGGCCCGATTGAGGTGAATTATGGACACGTGGGCCCGATTTAGAAAAATTAAGGGCACATGGGCCCGATCGGGGAGAATTATGGGCACATGGGTCCGATGGAAGGAAAGGGATATGTAGGCCCAATTGGGGAAAAGGGGCATATGGGCCTAGTGGAAGGAAAGGGGCATGCAAGCCCGATTGATTAAAAGGGGCACGTGGGCCCGGTTGAAGAAAAGGGGCATAAGAGCCCGGTTGATTAAAAGGGGCACATGGGCCCGGTTGGATAAAGGGGGCACGTGGGCCCGGATGATGGAAAGGGGCACATGGGCCCAGTTGATAAAAAGGGGCGTAAGAGCCCGAAAATGGGGCATAAGGGCTCGATTGAGTGGGATGGGGTGTGGGCCATGGCCCTAAGATTGACAGATTTTGGACCCATGGGCCTGATTGATGGTTGTAAGAAGGATAAAGAAAGGGCGGTGGCCCTAAGATTGAGGAATTGTGGGCCCATGGGCCCGATCGTTGATTTTGAGAAGAATAAAGAAAAGGTCGTGGCCCTAAGATTGATTGATCGTGGGCCCATAGGCCAGATTGTTGCTTAGGAGAAGAATGGGGTAAGGGTCGTGGACCTAAGATTGATGCTAAAGGATTTGTCTGCTTAGCTGGAGGAGGTCCTAGTATCCCCTTGCTAAGGTCTATGCCCTTCTGGAGGCTTGTCGATTCATTCCCTATTTCATTGACCAATTCAGTCTCCTTACTTCCCAGTTCAGGGGTCAATTCAATCTCCCCAGCTTCAGGGATCAACTCCAATGATGGAAACATTTGATCTATACCTGGAGAATCCTTTCCTAGTCCTTGACAATCAACTAAATTTGTGATCCCCTCATCTAAGCTCCCTATAGTAGGCTTCTCCTCAGGTTGTTCTGGGGAAGAGGGCATGCCTAGTTTAGAGGATTCTAGAATGACAGAAGAGTTTGGTTTGACCTCCCCTACTGGCTGACTTTGATCTTGAGAGAGAGCAAGGATATGTTGAGGAGTTGATTCCTCTGCCAGGGCAGGAGCATGAAGGGTCAAAGTGACTGAATCATCTGCCATGGCAGGAGCATGGATGATCGGAGTGACTAGTTCCTCTGCCAACGCAGGAGCAATAGAAGAAGCAAGAGCCTTAACCGACTTAGGGTGAACCCTATTTTGAGGGGTTGATTGAAGTGGTGCATGCATAGAAGTCGGTTCAGGCTAGGGAGCTATTGGTGTAATTAGTTGAGGAGTCATGGCTTGGATGGTTGGGTGAGGAGTTGTTGGTGGAATAGGCTGAGAAGCCAAGGGCCGGATGATTGGCCGAGGGGTTGTTGGTGGAATAGGTTGAGAGGCCAAGAGCCGGATGATTGGCCGAGGGGTTGTTGGTGAAATAGGCTAAGAATTCGATTTTGATAATGAGGTGTTGGCACAATTGACATGAGGATCTTGATTGTGCACAATTGATTGTGCCGTTGACACGGGTTGCATGTCCGGCCGAGATTGTGGCATGGGTGGCCTAATCAACTGGCGTCGAGGAGTTGGCTGAAGATGATGATATGGGTTAGGTTGGAGAGGGCTCCTAGGTTGGTTCATAGCATCAATGCTCCTCTCAAGTCTGGGCCTCAATTCATCAGAATATTGCATTAATTCCACATCTTCTTTTGCTTCCCCAATTATTGAATAGCCTGGCCCATATCGTTTCAAGAATTTGGCCTTGACAATTTCGAAATCCCATATCTCTACTTCGTTTAATGAAAAAAATCAATCTAGGGCTGCACCCTCTAAAGATCTCCTAAAAAGAAAGGCAAGGGTCTTTCTATCATTCTCCCATCGAGATGATTTGCTCAGGAAATCATTGACATGGGTGAAGGGATCACCTGAGCCATTGTAGTGATGGTAGGTTGGCATTTGTGATTGGGGGATGTAGATAGTATAGAGGGGGAATTCGATGGTTTCTTTATCCTTGGCAATAGGTGGGGAGGAATTCACTAGGGGGTGTTCATGTGGCACTTGGATGAGAGGGAGGTGGGTTGGTGTGTAAGCTGAAGAATGATCCACAATGGGGTGAGTAGGTGAAGTAACATGGCAGGGCTGCCCAGGTGAGGTTATGGCAAGAGGTCGAACTGCCGATTGGGGAGGTAAGGCAGCTCGGTTGACTTTGGCTGCACCATGATTAATAGGCATCTTGCCCTTCACTAAAGATTGTATGAATGACAAGGTATTGGGATCAAGATGAAAAGATAGATCCTTAAGAGCTTGTTCTATACTAAATGAAGCAGACTGATGGGCATCCCCTTGCACTTCAGGTTCCATAGAAACATTGACATGGCTCTCGGGTTGTTGTTGGAGCTTGTAGAGACCTTCCCCGTACTCTTGTTGCTTGTAGTAGTCCGACCTCCCAACGTGGCTTCCGGACTTTAGCATCATGGGCATCACGTCGATATTTCTAGAAAGATGGTTAGAAAAGAGAGCAATCAAAGCACACAATTGAAGATATTTTTTATGTTTTGTTTTGTTTGATTTTGTTTTGTTTCAATTGGTTGTTTGGAAAACAAGTCGAACACAAAATTAAAGAGCTTTTTTTTTTGTTTTTTAGGTGTTTTGCAAGAAGAAATTTTTGATTGTTTTCAATTTTTGGTGAGCAAGCAAGTTATGCAAACAAGGTTTTAAAATGACTACTCGACAATTTTTGGGTTGAAACCTTAGATTAGATAGATTGTTAGCAATTGTTCACTCAAATGGGTATGGTTCCTATTGCTTCAATCTTCAAGACCTAAGGTTATCACTCAATCACCACGAGTAGGAACTTGGGTTCTTCGGGTTTTAGGAAAGTGGTACAACCGGCCCAATCGTGCGGAGAGGAATACTCCACGGATGGGGACTTACGGAGGTCTTGATGGAAACCACCAAATCAACTAGGAAGGAATATCCCAGAAGAGAGGTAAGAATCCACCAAGAAGGTGTTTGGAGGGTGAGGGTGTGGTGGGAGAGAGAGCCCCCGCCTCGAATGCCCTACGGATCGGAGCAAGTCCGGTACCCGATGCAAAAAGCTAATGCAAAAGTAAAAATGGAGGGTAAGAGGAGAAGAAGCAATCAATGTGCAAAAACATGAAATGAAATGAAGTAAATAGAGCATGCGATATGCAAACAAGACAAGCAATCATGCAACAAAACAAACAATCTAGTGACTAGAATTGAATTAGAATGAAACAAGTTGCACAAACAAATCAAGCTAGCACGGTTAAAGACATTGGTTGTCCCACCGTGGTCGCCAAAAAGCTGTCGACTCCGAAAAGGGTTCCGGATCGGCACCTCAAGGGAAGGTGAAAGATGGAATTGGGGAAAAAGGAGAGTGAATCGGAAAACACTCGGAAAGCGGTAAAATGTCCTCACCTCGGTCCCACACTCACATTGATCCCTGAACTTTCATCTCACGGCGTCGCTCGAGCACCGGAGACGGTTCGGGTCATGTGGGAGGAGAGTGAGGAGTGAATTAGCTTAGAACATGAAAAAAGAAAGGTGGTCGCCAGGAGCCGCGGGCTCCGCTTTATGGAATGTAAATCAAGAGAAGAGTTGATTTGACCGTGTGTACCTTAGCGTGGGAGATTGGGATGTGAGTTCAACCTTCTTCTTCTTCGGCCGGCCGATGAAGAAGAGTCCAACCAATGCTAGCTTGATGTATTTGTGCAACTAGAAGACAATAAGACAAGAAAACAAGTGAAGAAGGATTAGAACTGAGTGAAGTACAGTAACTTGTAAAAGTAATAACATAAAACGACAATTGGAAACAAACTCACCAGATTCGGGGTTAGCCCTAACCCCTTTTTTTGGTTTTTTTATGATGTATGAAATGATGCAAGATTTAATAAAAATGATTCTTAAATATGAAATAAATGATTTGAATGAAGAAAAAAGAATATAAATGGTTAAAGACAATACAACCCAGACAAACTGGCAAGCGGGTTGGATGATTTAATGTAAACTGCGCGGCTCTGATGCAGAGACCGTAGAGGACAGCACCGATGTAAGAATAAAGTGAAATTTATTTCAAAATAAATATAACTCACCGAGGGTGGTTTGATATGAAGACAAGTTTGCCTGAATATTATGATAAGTAATCTGAATTTACCTGATAAGCCAGATCATGGGCAGTGAAGTTCTGGAAACTCCCAGCACAATGTCGGTGTAGGACATGATATGGGCACCACAGATATCCAAATTGAATGATTCTTGTTGTAGATAAAATATAACTCACCGGGTAACAATTTCTATGAAGGATGCATAGGTTGAATTCACCATTAAATGTACTGAAATTGACTGAGAAGATGATGACTTAGAAGAGAAGACTTCGGATCTGTCTGTGCAGCTCCGGTGTTGAAGCCATAAAAAGCAGAGTAAATGTCATAATTGATCTCTGTTTGTTGGAGATGAAATATATATTGATGAAACACACTTCGTATGAAGGAATTCAGGCCATAAAATGACTATAAATATCTGTAGAAGCCGATGATCAGCAGTGCAGCACGTTGGAGCATAGACCGGCTTCTTCTTCACTTTGAGATGATCTCCGGGCACCGGGACGAAGATAGAACTATTTGGGGAGATTGCGAAGAGCCTAGGGTGGCTGGAGGACGAAGAGAGAAGTGCTGGAGGATGGGGATGCCCTTCTCAGGTCGTTCATATGAGTCTCCCTTTATAGGGGATGAGAACCGAGGTCAAAAAATAGCAAGTTTTGATACATCCGACCATAGGTTGGATTTCCTTCAATTAATGTTGCTGATTTTCATCCTGAGGTATCTAGAAACTTACCTAAATGATTAAGAGAGATTTAAAACCGTGGATCACCTTCTCCATGCTCAAAATATGCCTCCACTTGAAGAGGAAACACATCTAGTCTAAAAATGGCAAGTCTTGATATACAAGACAACGAGTTGGATTGCCATCATTAGATGATGCTAATTTCGACCATGAAGCTTCCAGATGCTATAAAAAGTGATATGGAGGATGAAAAATGAAGGTAAGGTCGTGAATTGATCAGATATGTGCCCAATGGGCTGGGCTTGCATGCAATTGGGCTTGATCGGTGCTGCGTGCGGACAGAACTGCGCATCTGACTTCCAAAGGGCGCTGCAGACAAATGGGAGATCAGAATTGAATGCCGTTTGTTGCATTGAAAAGAGGACTCAGAGAAGAATATTATTAATTTTGAATAATTCTTCATTAGACGTCCAAATAATCCTGTGATAAATTTCCAAATAGAGGATATGCTGGGAAAAGCATAATCTGGCTCACCATCAAGAGTCTCTTGTTCGGCAAACACGGATTTGATTAGAAATTATAAAATCATCATCATATTTCCAATAAGCACCTCAGCTCATCCAAAAGGGTGGTTCATCATGATTTTGATGGTCTAAAAGAGATGTTGCCAATGGAATAATGGTTTAAGCTCTAAATAAGGCCAAATTGGCGTGTCTACATGATGGTCAATGAAACTCTCCCCCCAGAAAAGATTACATCAGTTTTAACCCCGAGAAGTGAACACCCTGCTCTCATTTTCACTAAGGAAGAACTGGCCGAACCAGAAGCGAGAAAATACGCACTATGTATCACTGTCAGTGTTAACAGAACAGATGTCGAATCTTGTCTAATTGACACCGGTGCATCCATTAATGTCTTGCCACCAGAAACACTACAGTTGTGTGGAATCCCAGAAGAAGATATTCGGCCATCACAAATCACTGTGACAGCATATGACAACTCCAAGAGGCCCGCCCATGGCATGGTCACACTTGAAGTCAAACTCGGACCCCGGGTTGTTACTATCGACTTCCATGTTTTGGACATGGATCCAACTTACAAAGCCATCCTGGGAAGGCCTTACCTTGAAGCATTAGAGGCCGTAGCTTCAACCAATCATCAGTGCATCAAATTTCCCTTCAAGGGACAAGTTGTCAAGGTGGTGAGTATGCCCGTGGATTGCTTGGTTTCTCTCCCCTCTGGCTTACCGAATCAACCGGTATTCACAATCCTCGATCTGCCGAGGGATAAAAGACAGTCTAGGCAAGTTTGGAGAAAGAAGAAAGATGACGCCAAAACCCTTGGGTGGCGTATGATGGCAAATATGGGGTATCAAGAAGGCCGAGGACTGGGGAAAGAACTGCAAGGCATCACAGAACCCATTCAGCTAGTGAAGACAACATCAAGGAATGGGGTAGGGTATGATGGGACACGTGATAATGGCCAAAAAAGCGGCCAAAAATACTTCCGAGGATGTCTGCGCAAGTTCTTTGATAAAAGAGAAACAATAAAAATGATTGAAGAGCAGGAACCACAAGAACAAGTGAAGAGGAAGAAGGTGGGCGACCTAGGGGATGAGACATATATTGACGTATCATGGTTATTTTCTAAAGATGGGTCAAGTGCTGAATCGTTCTGCAACAAGCCTTCTAACAATCAAAATCCAGGGCATTCACCAAGTATCATCTCCTCGGATCTAGCAGACTCATTCCCGACAAATCCATTGTCAGTTCCACCAGATAGCAAGTCTTTGCTTGACTTGTTCCCCTCTCTATCAATATCTCAACCCGCGTTGGAAACAACAACCAACCAAACCCCCTCTGTATTTATGTTTAGTACTTCTCAAAAAGATCAAAAAAAAAACGTCCTTTTCTCAACCCAAATCTCACTCGAAGAAACGTCCCATCTCGCTCCGAAGGATGACCCGAATCAAGAGGCCACCCGATCTCTGATCGATCTCCTTTGCCCTTCGTCAATAAATTCCACTCCATCCACCTCCTCTTCACCTCCTTATTTACCTCCTACTTCTTTAGGTTTAGTTTCCAAAGAAAAGCAAAACAAAAATTAGAGGTAGAAGAGTTCCAGGAAGATATCTGCATCAGTTAGCTCGGAAAAGCTTAGAATGCGCCAAGCTACCGGAATATTTAGAGGATGCAATCCAGATAGGAGAAATTCGATATGAGGAGAAAAACAATATTGATCCAACTTTAGGGGTCTACGAGGTTGTATCAGAAAAGGATCCTGACACTGAGGATGAAGAGGAGGATTTGGCTGATGCCTATGCATCCGGTTTAAGAAGATTCGAAGAACCATCAGCCACGGTGGATGAACCGACTAAGGAACTTAATCTTGGAACACCGGAAGATCCTAAGAATATCCTCATCAATGCCAACCTCGCCCCTTTAGAAGAACAGAATCTAATGGGGGTATTACAAGAATACAAAGACATGTTCGCTTGGACATATGAAGATATGCCGGGGTTAGATAAATCATTGGTAGAACATCGACTGACTTTAAAACCTGAGGCTACCCCGGTCAAGCAAAAGTTAAGAAGATTCCACCCAGACGTGGCATTAAAGATGAAGGAAGAGGTCGATAAGTTGCACCAAGCAAAATTCATTAGAGTCGTCCTCTATCCACAATGGGTGGCAAATATAGTCCCAGTCATGAAAAAGGATGGAAAGATTCGAATTTGCATTGACTTCAGGGACCTAAACCGAGCGTGTCCAAAAGATGATTTCCCCCTTCCTCATATCGATGTTCTTGTTGACAACATAGCTGGATACGAAACCCTATCGTTCATGGATGGATACTCAGGGTATAATCAAATCCGGTTAGCAGAAGAGGATCAAGAGAAGACCTCATTCACTACACCTTGGGGAACTTATTGTTACGTCATCATGCCCTTCGGATTAAAGAATGCCGGAGCAACTTATCAAAGGGCCATGGTAGCCATATTTCATGATATGATGCATAAATTTGTAGAGGTGTACGTGGATGATTTAGTGGTCAAATCTCGAACCCAAGAGGAGCATGCTGAGGTATTGAAAAGGGTTTTGCAACGAGCCAGGGAATATAAGCTCAAGATGAACCCCAAGAAATGTGTGTTTGGAGTATCATCCGGAAAGTTACTTGGGTTCATTGTCAGCAAAAGAGGCATCGAAATCGATCCCAACAAGGCCAAAGCTATTATTGACATGCCTCCACCAAAGAACCTAAAGGAGCTGAGAGGGCTAATTGGTAGATTACAGTTTGTTCGCCGGTTTATCTCACAACACTCCCAAAGGTACAAACCTTTCTATGAGTTAACCAAGGTGAAGGCCGAATTCAGATGGGATTCGAGATGTCAAGAGGCATTCAATGGTTTGAAGAAGTATTTGTCAAGCCCACCTGTGCTCAAACCTCCGGTTCCCGGCAAACCCATGATCTTATACATCTCAGTCTTGGAAGGATCCTTGGGAGCAGTGTTGGCACAAGTAGATGATGAAGGGAAAGAGCGAGCAGCATACTATCTGCCCAAAATCTTTGATCCTTGTGAACAAAAGTATACAACCATGGAGAAAACCTGTGCCGCCCTGGTTTGGGTGGTCCAGAAGCTCAAACATTACTTTCTGGCTCACGAGGTTAATCTCATTGCTCGCATGAACCCCATCAAATTTCTTGTTGAAAAATCTGTCCTAACTGATCGTTTGGCACGCTGGCAGAGTTTCCTCTCCCAATTTGACATCACCTACACCCAACAGAAGGCAATCAAGGGCTATGCAATTGCCGAGCACCTTGCCCATCATCCTATCCCGACCTTTAACCCTATGAAGAATTGATGTCCATTCGATCTTCTAATCTGTGGACTCTATATTTTGACGGGGCATTAAACTCCCAGGGTAGAGGGATAGGGATTGTTCTTCTGTCACCCGAAGGTGTCACCATTCCACAGGCTTTTCAGCTCCATTTTCCAGCAACAAACAATATAGCTGAGTATGAAGCCTTGTTGGCCGGATTGGAGGCCGCTCACTTCTATGGTGTCACTAAACTAAGGGTAATCGGTGATAGTCAGTTGATACTCCGCCAAGTACTGGCCAAATACCGCACATCTCATCCTCGGGCTCGGACCATACCAAGAACTCACCACTTGCTACATCAAGCTATTCTCCAAACTCGAATTCATTCACGTTCCTCGTGCTCAAAATATTCTTGCCGACGCTCTTGCCTCTCTGGCATCTTCACTATCTGTCCCGCTAGGCAGACAGGTTAGGACGATCTATGTCCGCCGACGTACCATTCCGGCAGTAGAAGATGCACGGTTCTTGAAGGTTAAGGAGGAGTTTGAAAGGAAAGAGTACATTGAGCAAAAGGAGGAAGTATCTTTGGTCGAGTTGGAGGAACTAGAAGAGGGTGAAAAACCATGGTATCATGAGATTGCGAATTACTGTCAGGATCAGACGTACCCGCCAGGATCAACTGCCGAAGAGAAGAAAGCCATAAGGAGAGTCTCCCAGAGATACATCATTTTAGGTGGAGTACTTTACAAAAGGAGCTTGGCGGGTATTCTGTTAAGATGCGTAGATGAAGGAGAGGCTGAATTGGTACTCAAAGAAGCACACTCCGGGGTATGTGGAGGCCATGTAAATGCTCAGGCCCTCGCCAAGAAGATCATCAGGCAAGGGTATTACTGGCCTACTCTGGAAGAAGATTGCTCGATCTTTGTCCGGCACTGTCATCAATGTCAACTTCCCGCCGACAAGATTCACTCTCCCGCATCTTCCCTTCACCCGATTCATGCCCCATGGACTCTCGCTATGCGGGCTTTTGATGTTATCGGGCCCCTCGGTGACCCAAACTCCATAAACAAAACCAAATCCTTCATCCTAACTGCAATGGAGTACTTCACCAAGTGGGCAGAAGCGGAAGCATACGTGGAGATCAAGGCATCAATACCGCACCTTCATCAAGCGCAACATCATTGCCGGAGTTCGGGATCCCAGGCGACATCATCACCGACAACGGACCACAATTCATCTCTCGGGAGGCTGCGTGACCTTTGCAACGAGTATTGCATCGATTGCATCATTCATCTCCGTATTATCCTCAAGGCAACGGTCAAGCAGAAGCCACCAATAAAACCTTGATAAAAATCATTAAGAAGACTTGTAAGTCTAGCAAGTTCGCAGACTGGCCAGATAAGTTAGTTGATGCTCTATGGGCCTACTGCACTTCTATTCGAACCCCAACGGGTCAGACCCCCTATGCGTTGGCATTCGGGATGGAGGCGGTAGTTCCATACGAAGTAATCATTTCTTCCCTCCGAGTCCAGATCGATCGAGATATCCCAATGGATGAACGTCAAGATTCTCTTCTCGCGCAACTCGAACTCTTGGATGAAAGGAGGCTGCCCGCTGTCGAACATGCTAGATCTTACCAAAATAGACTTAAAAGATTTTATCAGAAGAGGGTGGTGGAGAGAAAATTTGAAATCGGTGAGGTTGTGCTTAAAAGAATATTTGTTAAGCCGGGCGGTCCCCGCTCCAAACTTCAACCAAATTGGGAGGGTCCTTATGTTATTTCGGCTGTTTATCCCAGTAATTCATATAAGCTAACTAATGCAGAAGGAGAAGAACTAGCTCATCCCTGGAATGGTGTATACCTCAAAAAATATTTCCCTTAGAACAAAAATCACAAAAAAATTTATAAAATCCAAAGGTGTGAAGTATGATGGTAACATCTAATGCCTGCTTGCTCGGTGCACCAACTTGTCACTTAGGTAAATAAGGATAGGCACCGTACTGCACACACTACACGCCTAGATTTCGGAATCTGATGATCGGAAGTCAGAGAGAAAGCTAGGCAACACTTGGCAAAAGAAGGTCGACCCTAACCTATTCTCTTCTTGTTTCGGTCCTGAATGGATGAAAGGGGTTAGAATGAGGAGTATCGAAAGTGCCCGTTGCCTTAGTAGGAGGATGCCTCTGAAGGTCTGACTTATTAAAAGAAAAAGGTACCAAAAGATGGGCAATGACCCCTCAGGTTGGCAAAAGAATAGACCTGTATGAATGTGTACCGACAATAGCCCAAAAGAAAAAGGCTCCAAAAGATGGGCAATGACCCGTCAGGTCAAAATCAGGCAAAAAAGAAGAAAGACCTGTATGAATGTGGGCCATCAAAGAAAATGGGCTAGAAGGAAGGACCCGAAGAGGTCAAAACCTGAACGGGCAATGTGGGTATTCGTAGAGAAACGAGTTCGACATTCCTAAGGACTTACCACCAAGCATCTTCCTTCTTTAACCTCAAAGGATAGGGTTGACCGACTAGGTCCAAGAAGAGCCATAGCCTATCGAAGGCGGAAGGTCAGAAGATTCCGAACAAGGCACTTTCTTGCACGTAATGCCTACTCTTAACCCTTAGGTAACAATGAGAGACACCTATGGCAAGCAAGGCAACGGATGAGATGGTCGTTTCCCTCACACCGAACACAAAAAATCGAATACTTCAAAAACACCAAAAATCATAAAAATTAAATATTCAAAACACCAAAAAATCGTAAAAGTTCCAAAACATCAAAAACATTATAAAACCATCAAAAACCAAACAAATCAGAAATCCCAAAACACCTAAAAATTTGCTTCTTAAATTGGCTAGCTGCCTTTGCATTCATGTTTAATTTCAGTCTTGCATACTTTCTTTTGTGCATACTTATGTTTTTCTGTTATCTTTACCTTGATAAGGCCTATGTCCCTTGACAAAAGATCAAGGCAACTTTGCCATCTCCTTGCAAGGGACTAAGCCAAAATAAAGTTCTAATATCTTCTCTCAAGTGGATGCAGGAATAGGAGAAGGCATGCAAGCTTCATATCCCCAGAAACTTAGAGGAAGCAAAAACAACAAAAAAAAATCTAAAATTGAAAAACAAAAGTGGACTACCCCGACCCCTATTAGGACTTGCATTTAGTATTGCATCTATCAAAATAAATAATATTTGAGATGTTGAAGACCTCAAGTCTAGAGGGGGCTGAGCCTGAGAACCCCTTCAATAAAATCAGTGAGGGCTCAGTCATTCCCTAAGCTTGCGGATAGGCCAAAGTTGAATATGCGGGGACGACGGTTTCTTCATGGATGTCCTGACCCGTTATGTTCAACCTATATCTTCAACTATTTTCTTATACTTATTTGTATTTCTTTAAACCCAAAGATGCATCATTTCATACATGCATCATCCCACCACAACCATTTCCTGCTTCCTTCAGTCCCATCATGAACCTTTTTAAAGATGGTCTTTTATAGCCCCTAGAGGAGGTCTTGTTTTTCCGAAAAATCGGCTTTCAATATGTTTCAACGATGTTTTCATCAAAACAAGAAGTTTTTCCACGTCGAACTAAACCGGTATTGTTGAGTAAAACCTTATGAATTTGAAGAACCCAACCTTGGTTGATTGGCTGTCTCCTCTTTACTTTTCGCAATTTACCGCATTTCTGTCGAGTCCAGCACACCATGCAGTTCGGGTCCTGGCCGGTAACAATTCTCTCCCACGTGGGATTTTAGTTATTTACTTTCAGTACTGTTCTTCTCTTTAACCAATCAACCAGAGGGAAGGTTTCGATAAGACAAAAGGTAATCTCGGAGTCCGCTAAAGTTTTATTCCACTCAATTAGGCCAGTGAGGGCGTGTCTAAATCTACACCTTGGCGTCACCTTTTCAGTCCATTACCACTTCATTCTGCTACGCCTCATTACGCTTCGCTACATTCGCCTACGCTTCATTCGTGTCACTCCCCTACAAAGCCGACGCCAAGGCGAGGCAAGCTGTAGACACGCAATTTTGGCCTAGTTGGAGAGCTTAAATTCTTGTTTTCATGAAGTATATTTGAGTAACCTTTCAAGGGAACCGAGTTTTCCGGAAAAATGGAAGATTTTGAATAGGGCAAAACCCTGTGTGTAAGGGCACCTGGCGCCCTACTTATAGGGCACCAGGCGCCCTATAAATAGGGCACCAGGCGCCCTGTTTATAGGGCACCAGGCGCCCTATAAACAGGGCACCAGGCGCCCTATAAACAGGGCGCCTGGATCCAAATCTAATCGATGTGACAGGTTGATTTGACCCCCCGCAGTGACTTGTCTTGTCGATTTGACATATCTCATGATGCTGGCGCCCCATATATAGGGCGCTATGCCACATGGCACTGCTTCTCGGAAATGACCAAAGTGCCCTCTTTTGGGCTATAAATAGACCCCCATTTGGAGCTTGGAGGAGGTTGCAACCTCGTGCCACCCTATAGCTCATCCAACACCACGTTTCTAAGCCATTCTCATCCCCCACAAGCCTTCAAATCGATCCAAAATCGTCCACCAAAAACCCTAAAATGTTTCTGTCACCCAGAAACATGATTTTTCTCCAACTTTGAGAGCCTCTATCCGTCTCTCCTCTTACATCCAGCATCCAAACCACCTTTCATTAGCTTCATTTGCATATTGTCTACAAGGAGAAGCCCCTACTTCGTCCCGGAAGCCTCCCAGCACTCCGGAGCGGCGCCGCGAAGAGGAAAAGAAAATCTGTTCGGGCCAGACTTAGTGCCCCGTATACAGGGGGCTTTGACTTGGTCAACGCGCACCATAAAGGGGGCACCTACTCCTGGCGCCCTATATACAGGGCACCAGGAAGGACAGAAGCTTGTTTTGTTATTTTTGGATTCCGATCGTCCGTTTAATCGAGTTTTTGTCTTCCTTTTTCATCTTAGCACTGTTCATCAAGTTATTTAGCATGTCTTAGATCATTTTGCATCACATATATATATTTAAAACCTTCCAAATAGGGGTTGGGATTTAGTCCCAATCCGGTCAGTTCCTTCCCTCTTTCATGTTTACATTTGAATTTGAGCATGATTCTACACTTTGTCACGAGAACTAATGATCTTTTCACTTGTTTCAATGTTTTCTTATGGACATTCTTAGGTAAATCTGATTGAGGCGGAGCTTCAACCGGATCGAAGACGAAGGACTCACTAAGCTCTTTTCTTTCGGCCGGCCGAGAGAGGAGAAGTCGGAACCCAACAATCTCCCCACTTCCAAAGGTACGACGGTCATTTCTCTATTTCATTTCATTTCATTCTACCATATTTTGGAGCCTTTGGCTCCTGGCGACCACAACCACTAACATCCCATCCACCAAGTCCCCAAAGCAAGCGTAGGGTTCCGGAAGGGGGAGATCCGCGGATGTCCCATTTCGGGTGCTTACACTTATCATCCCCAACCTCCCTTGAGTTATCCTTATCTCCTCTCAACAACCTCCAGCCTTATCTCCTCCTGGAGATGGCGCCCCTCAGCCCCTATAAAAGCCCCCTCAGCTGGCCATGTGCAGGAGAAGCTGATCACCCTGCGGAAGCCCTGCCTCTCCTCCCTCTACCCTGCTCCATGACTGCTTCTCCTTGCTTGGACTTCTTCATCATCAAGTCAGAAACCTCTCCATCCCCCTTGTGGTGTTCCAAGTGAAGAATAAGAAGGAGAAAAGGCCTCCCTCCAGCAGGCGCGCCAGCAGCAGGTGCAACCAGCCCACTTGATTGGTGTGCCAACTTCAGCAAGTCCAGCAAGCTCTCTTCATTCCTTTGCTCCATCCATCAACATCAGCAAGGAGAAGACCCCCTTTTCTCATCCAACAACAAGATAATAAGGGTTTGGTTGCACCTTCAGCCCATCATCTTCAACACCACCTGCAGTGCAATAGAGAAGAAAAAAAAACCGGTGAGTTGAAAAGGTGTGTTCCGATGTAGCCTTTTAATTCAACTCTTCCCCTTCTCTTCTCTACCCCTCTCCATGGTGGCATACCCTCTGAGTAATTCCCATTCAGCCCCCTTTGAGTGCCCTTCACGTTTGTCTATAGAAAACACCCAAATCAGGCCCCTCTGATGGCTTAGAAACCTTCACCTACTTAACCTCTCTGATGGCCATCTAAATAGCACCAAATCAGCCCTATTCTCTACACAGATCCCTTACCGATTTAGGAGGATGGAGTGATGTCCCGGGCATTCTTGGATCCACAAGATGGGCCAAGTCTCCCCCGGGCGGGCTCTTGATCCCTCGTTTTGGCTGGAGGAGAGGGTGATGTCCTGGGAATTCTTGGAATCCGTACGACGGGCCAAGTCTCTCTCAGGCGGATTCTCAACTTCAACCAAGACAGCCCATTTGTGTGGCCTTCCTTATTTCAATACCAAACAGCCCCTTTGAGGCATTGAAATCCTTTCCAACATGCCCTTTGTGCAGCACCTAATCAACCCTTCCAAACTTGCCTTAAACTTGCCCCTTGTGCAGTCCCCTTTCCAACTCTTCCAAGCAGCACCCCCACAGATCCATTTCAGCCCCTCTGAGGCTTCCTTTGCCCACTACTACAGCAAGAAGGCAAACAGTAGAAATCAAATTCTGCATATTGTCAAAGCAGGCCATTCTGGCCCTTGGAGATCAAAACAGGTGCTGCGAACAAGTGCAACAAACCGAGGCTACAACAGGTCCTTGTAAGGACCAGGTTGGGGGTGACAGCCTGATCCCCCTTGGCTCACATGATGGGTCAAGGGCATGAGAAGGTGGCTCTCGATTCTGGTCCAAACAATGTGTAAAACAGGCCAACCGGGCCATGGAGACATGAAGCTTGAATTGGGCCAACCGGGCCAACATGACATGAAGCCGGCCTTCTCAGGCCATGAGACATGAAGACCAGCCCATTGTGCTGATGAAGCTGGCCCATTGGGCCTTGGACACTTAAAATAAACCTTAATTAAATCTGAAGGTGAAACGCCAAAATTAAATAAGGAGTTAGTCCACAACTGGACGCTTCATTGGGCGGCTCATCCGGCATGCACCGGAATGTTGACCCGGGCGTAGGCATGGGACATGCTTCCCACTGCAGACGGACCCTTCCCACTACTTGGAAAGTCAAATGACTATGCCTTGTAGGATGAGTAAAATTCCACACCGATTGAAAAATAAGGCGGCATGCTGCCAAAATTTTCCCAAACAAGTGGTATTTTACACCAAGGGAAGGACATTCACACATTTGCACTTCGACGAGCATTATTCATGGCATATGAACTGCCACATCTGATGTACACCAGCATGAACATGAATATTCAATGAACATTTCAAGTTCCGAGTTGATTGCAAGTGACTGGGCATCGACACTAGCCCGACAGACCGGATGTGATGCAAACCGAACAAGAGTTAACCAAATCTGAAGTTAACTTAATTAAATCTGAATATATATTCAAACTAATCTTAAAAAATGCTTAAAACATATCATTAAAGCTTTAACATTCAACAAAAATCATATTTAATACAATCTGGAAAATTGATTCAATACACTTAATCCATTGGAATTCAATTCCCCAAACAAGTGCAAGTCAAATAATCAAACCAATTGAAAAGAACACATAAAGAAAACATTAATGTATATGAAATTCATCTTAAAACATGTCAAATTTAGATCATTAACAATCTGAAGTTCAAAGTTTAATCACTTTAAACCAAACTTCAAAACATTTAAAACATACCGAACACACCCGAATTGGTATGAAAACACCAACCGACATGAGAAAACCACATTAAAATGACTCAACACATGTCAACTAATCTTAAACAAGTCAATTTGATCAACACATCTAAAAGATCAAGTTCAAAAAAAAACAAAAAAACCTCAACCAATTGAAGTAAAACAAACCAAACAATTAAAACAAGCTCAAAACTTAACATTCAAATCCAAGTCAAATGGAAATCTGAAATCAACATTTCAAACCACATCAAAATCTATTCTTAAATCAAACATAAATCAACTTCAAACAAAATCTAATCAAACTTGTTTGCATCTCATCGGGCCTAAAAGGCCGGGGCCCTTTGTGTTCTTTATATGTTGTGGATGTGCACGCTCTCGTCAAACAAGATCACTATGGCAGTTAATCAAGGGTGTTCGAGTGTTTGCTCGATGTAAATGAACATTGGATATTCGCACCATCCAATGGAGAGAGGTCAAAAAATATTTTCACTGAACCCGAACCTTGGTTCTATACTCTTCTAATATCACGTGGACTATCTAGTAGTTTTTATGGTATATCACCTATTTTACTAGAAAATTCAGGTACGATATTTTCAACATTCAAAAACAAATCTTGTAAACACATTTCAAAAATAAAAATGATTCCCGAGGTTCCCACATTCACATAATCAAAAATACAAAAAAAGGGGTTAGTGCTCGCCCCAATCCGGTAAGTTCGATTTCGATTGCTTCTTTTTTTTCTTACTTTTTAAGTTTCTACAATTATCCCAAGTCTAATCAAATCCTTCGCTTGTATTATTGTTCTAATTTGCACAAATTGATAAAGATAGCACTGGTTGGACTCTCCCTCATCGGCCGGCCGACGAGGAAGAAAGTTGAACTCACACATCATCTCCTGCACTAAGGTACACACGGTCAACTCAATCTTGTCTTTTATTCCATAAAGTAGAGCCCGTGGCTCCTGTGACCACTTCTTCTGTTATTCTGTTATCCTGGCTCCCTCTCCTCTCACACAATCCGAACCATCTCCGGTGCTCAAGCGACTCCATGAGATGAAAGTTCGGAGATGAAAGTTTGGGGATCATTGTGAGTGTGAGACCGAGGTGAGAATTTTACCGCTTTCTAAGTGTGTTCCGATTCA
Organism: Cryptocoryne crispatula var. balansae; assembly: GCA_036172225.1. Lineage (NCBI taxonomy): Eukaryota > Viridiplantae > Streptophyta > Magnoliopsida > Alismatales > Araceae > Cryptocoryne > Cryptocoryne crispatula. The sequence goes on from CM069924.1 coordinate 19,653,519, forward strand.
CTCCCTTTCCCCTATTCTATCATCACCTTTTCTTGAGGTGCCTATCCAGAATCCATTTCTGTAGTCCACAAGCACGTCTATATCTACACCTTGATGCCACCTTTTCACCATTGCCATTTCGCTCTACTGCACTCCAATACAATTCATTTTGCTTCACTACATTTCTCTACATTTCACTTTGCTTCGCTACATACCACTCCCTTGAAAAACTAACATCAAGGTGAGCTGATGTAGACATGCCAATTTGACTTTATTTAGAGCTTAAACCCTTATTCCATTGGCAACATTCCTTTTAGAGCATTAAAATCAAGTTGAACCATTCTTTTGGATAATCTGAGAAGCTTATTGGAAATCTGAAGATGACTTGTTGATCCCTAGTTGAATTCACGTGTGCCAAGTGAGGACCATTGTATCATGTTTTTTTGTCGATTCATCACACATTTTTTGCTTACCATTAGGGTTTCTTGGTTGATGTCAGGTCATTCCAATCAATAATGGGGTCGCAAAGAGCATACTGGATTTGTCCCATTATTTTTGGTCATCAACCCGAGTTGTACGGGTAGCCGCCGACTTTTTTAGTCATTCTAAGCTCTCCAAGTTGTCTCTGACTATTCTGCGTATCTCTCTGAGTTTTTTCTCTCCTTCTCATCATTTTTGGTCATCAACCAGAGTTGTATAGGTTGCTGCCAACTTTTTTGGTCATTTTGAGTATTCCAGGACATCACTGACTTTCCCGAACATCTCTCTTAGTTTTCGAACATCTCTCCAAGTTTATCAGGTTCCTCCCATTGTTTTCGGTCATCAACCCAAGTTGTACGGGTTGCCTCCAGCTTTTCCAGTCATTTCGAGTATTCTGGGTCATCCCCAGCTCTTCCGAGCATCTCTTTGAGTTTTTCGGGTTCCTTCTTGTCGACTCTGAAAATTTGACGGGGTTTTCTCCTTTTCAGGGAAGTCCGTGAATCCAGATCATCACCTTAAGAGGGGATGAGAAAAGAAAGGAATAAAACTCGGAAAGCAACTCTCACCTCGGTCCCACACTCACATTGATCCCCGAACTTTCATCCCTTGGCATCGCTCGATCACCAAAGAGACGGTTCGGGTCATGTGGGAGGAGAGTGAGAAGAAGGAAATTAAGACATGTGGTCGCCAGGAACCGTGGGTTCCGATTTATAGAATTAAAGATGAAAGATGACCGTGTGTACCTTAGCTTGAAGAGTGTGGGTTCAAGCTTCTCCTTCTTCAGCCAGCCGATGAAGAAGAGTCCTCAACGCGTGGGTTCTTGATTTTCTGTGCAACTAGACCAAACAAACAAGTGAAAAGGATAATTAAAACTAAACAAGGTGGAGTATATGTAAAGAGAATAACATGAAACACACAATTGACTAGAAACTGACTGGATTCAGGTTATCTCTACCTCCTCTTTTTTATTTTTGGAATAACATAGTAAAGTAATGCAAAAAATGTAAAAAAATTATATGAGGATGGATAATCATAAAACAAAGAGATAGGAAAAGTAACATAAATATTTTGAGTTGAACAGAGAATGATATGGCCAAATCTGTGTCGTATAAAAAGCCGAGAAGCAGTCCAGGATCTGCCATGCGCGACTTTGATTCTGCGCTCGTCACGACCAGCTCCAACCTCGGAATCGAGTACCGTTGATTGCAAACTCAAGAATATTTGGAGAGGAAGAACTTTGATGAAGATAGCTTGGGCATAAGATGTCCACACGCTGTTGTGGAGGACTAAGAAGAGAGATCTGGCAGATCACCTGCAGAACAACCTTCCTCTCTCTTGAACCGACTTTTCACTCTCTAAAAATTCGAAATTCTCTCTCTAAAAATCACAAAATCAATGCAGGAGGGAGGTTGGATGTCTTGAGATGCATGGGGGGTCGTGCTCATGCCTCTGGAACGACCAGAATCAGAGTTAATTTATAGGAGAACGAACAGTCTCATCAAGACTAAAAAATAGGGGTCCTTGCGCCCTACCCTTGGGCGCATGCGCCCTGGTGCAGGGCACATGCGCCCCTCAGTGGGGCGCATGTGCCTCCCAGTGGGGGCGCATGGCACTATTCCCGAAAAATTCGACCTTATCCAGTCGATCGGTTCAGTGGTAGAGTCCCGGTGAAAAACTGGTTCCCTCATGCCTCAAAGGTAGGGTGCATGTGCCCTCAAGTGAAGGCACGAGGTCACGTGCCTCACTTGTAGGGCGCATGGGCACGTGCCCTGGGTTCCGGGCGCATGTGACCAGAGACCCGGGTGCATGGGACTGTTTTTGCACGTCCTTCTTCCGGAAGCCATTGCGAACACTCCCGAACTCGGAATTCGACGCCGTTTGTTGCGTTGGAAAGATAACAGGACAAAGAAGCTTTATATAGCATAGGATCAGACATAACACCCTAAAAAACTTCAGAATTTTGTCCGGAAGTTAGGGCAGTGAACAAAATATCCAATACAGGTCAAAATGACTCTGACGACAAACCGGAAAAGCACGGTATGCAACAAAACTTGTGCGGGGTGTGAATATGACCATAACCTTAAATGCATGATAATTAGGCATTGGTCATTCAGCCAATTTCCGTGTTTACACAATTTACGTGTGGCTTTCGCTCGGAAATTATGGCTTTTTACGAAAAACTTCGGAAAGCATCCGATTTCATTCGGCGAAGCTCCAAATCAACTTTAAAAGACCCGGCATCATTATAAGGTCAATCACACATGTTACCCTATAAAACATGAGTTTTATGCTCTGAACTAGGCGAATTTGGCGTGTCTACAACTTGCCTCGCCTTGATGTCGGCTTTGTAATAGAATGGTATGTAATGAAGCAGAGTGATTCAGAGTGAACTGTAATGGAATGCAAGTGAACGTAGATGAATGTAGCGGAATGGAATGGTGATGGACTGAAAAGGTGGCATCAAGGTGTAGATATAGACACGCTTATCTACCTGATCCAACAAAATGAATCTCGCTGAGTATTCTATATCACTTTTATGTTCTATCAAAACCTCATATAATTGACTGGTAAAAGACATGCCCTTGGCACGAGAGATGAAAAAGTAAATGATAAAGGATAAAGGATGTAGCCAACCCTCAGCGTGATGAGGATTCCTCGAATTCGTAGGTTCATCATCAGCCAGCAACCCGAAGTTTGCGGTGTTCTTGTACTGTGATGGGCTAAAGTTTTAAAAGAGAAGTTGGTCTTAAAATGAAAAGAATACCAATCCATCATATTTGGAATCTCAAGTTCATTCAAGTTTCACCAAAATACTCAGGTTAATTCTGAGTGGAAGAACCTCAAATTCTTAAAGGGTTTGTTTAAGCATAACAAAATTGCTCGGGTATCGTGAAAACTATGAATCATGCTCTAGCATAAAACCCGATTAAACGGAAATGAAAAAACAGACTTAAGCCATAATGGGATTGAAAGATAATGGTGGGACTAACATAGAATGATGGGAAAGAAGAAACAATGGCATGACAATTGCCATGACACGGTGGGATAAAATAAAAGACACGGTGGGATAAAAGAAAGGAAAGAATAAAACATGGTGGGATGAAAGAAAGGAATAAAACATTAAGAGATAAATTTAGTAATGATGAAGAATGAAAAGGAGATGGATGTAAAAACATAGAAAATTATGTAGAAAATAGTTGAAGATATAGATTGTCTATTGGAGGTCAAGACACGGTGGGATAAAAGAAAGGAAAGAATAAAATATGGTGGGATAAAATTGGCAATGATGAATAATGAAAAGGAGATGGATGTAAAAACATAGAAAATTATGTAGAAAATAGTTGATGATATAGATTGTTTATTAGAGGTCAAGACACTTGATTAGGAACCATCGTCCCTCCAATGTTCAATTTTGGCTTATCCATGAGTGTGAAGAAATGACCATGCCGTCGCAGATTTTGTTGAAGGGGACCTCGAGCCCAGTCATTTTCACTCTCATGGTCTTCAACATTAATGCATATAATATGTATCAAATGGACCTAACATAACTAGGTGATAGATAGTAGGAGTGATGTGAAGTGCAAAAATATGAAGTGATGATGATGATGTGAGATTTATGAGAATGTGGATTTGACTGAAGTCTTCATGCGTGATTTATCATCTTGCATCAACTGCCTGATTCATCAGCATCTCTGGTCTAATCTTTGTCTTGCCTTTTGACGTAATATAGCACCATGATAACGTTCAGTTGGGTGGTGCTTCCTCTCTTTTCGCCACAAGGTTGGCATGACGTTCCTTGGGGAACACTGATATCATCACTTCACCTGTTGGACTTCAAAGGTTGCCTGATAGCCCTTCTCTTTTGCTTCTTCAGCTCCTTAAAACACTTAAGAAAGATGATTAAATTTTTATCATGACTCATACCTTTGCCTGTATATCGTTTGCCTTGATTTTGAGTCAAAGGGAGGAGCCTTCTTAACAAGGTAGAATAAGACAAATGACTAAAATGAAATGGAGTAAGGGTTGAGAGAACTTACCTGCCGTGGTGTGAATCCTCTCCTCTCCTATATTGAAATGCCTGAAACACTTGATAAAAGGAGATTAGATCTTCACCATGACTCATCCCTTTACCCATTATGGTCAACTTTGACTTAGGTCAAAGGGAAGAGCCTTCTTAACAAGGTAATTAAAGCAAAAAGGATATGCAATGCAAGAATGGAAATATGCATGACAATCAAATAAGCATGGATGCAACTAAGGCAATGATCATGACTGAGCAAATTTTTTCTTGAAAACATTTATTTTTTTGGATTTTTGAAATATTCAATTTTTTTTGGATTTTTGAAATATGCAATTTTTTTAGATTTGTGAAATATTCACTTTTTTTGGGTTTTTGAAATATTCATTTTTTTGATTTGAAATATTTATCATTTTTTGATTTTGGAAATATTCATTTTTTTGTGGAGAAAATGCTAGTATTTGAAACAATTCATCGGTCTTTAGGGTTTGTCAAGACTCAAGTGGTAGATGCCACGTGCAAAAATAAAGTTCTCTACCTAGAATCCTTCTAACCTTCTTCCTTTGATCAGCTTGGATTCCACCTGGATTTGGTCGATTTACCCCTACCCAAGGGGTTTAAGGAGGAAGAGTATAGAGAAAGTCCTTGATAGGGTTTGGAGATGTTGAGAGGGATTTCTCTACTCTCACTCAAATTACCCATTGGGGTTTGGCCTCTTTGGGTTTTTCTTTCTTTTTTTGCTCTTTTCTATGTGGCACATATTTGGACATGTTTTTTGACCCATGGGGACATTGCCCATCTTTTAGTGCCTTTTGCCTTGACTATCATTCTGGGTACTCATTCAGACTGGTTGATTATTCTTCTTTTTTCTAACCTGAGGGGTTCATTGCCCATCTTTTGGTACCCTTTTGCACCCTCTGAGACGGCCTCCTACTAGGGTGGGAGTGTTTTCGATACTACCCCTCTCTAATCTTTTCTCCCTATCTTGGACCGAGTAGAAGAAAATAGGGTAAAGGATACTCCTATTTCTAGATTTCTGCCTTGCCTTTCGCAAGTGTCAGGTTCTCTGGATTCTAGGATCGGAAGTGTTGTGTGTGTAGGATGGTACCTACCCTTGACTTCTCACGAACAACCTAGGATCGATGACTTGAGATTATACAAGTGGTTTCTCCATTTTTATAGAAAGTACTTTTTGAGGTAAACTCCATTCCAAGGATGATTCAATTTTTCTCCATCTGCATTAGTCAATTCATTTGCATTACCTGGATACTTTTCAGTGATTACAAAAGGCCCTTCCCAGTTAGGTTGCAACTTGGAGAGGGGACCCCCTGGCTTAACGAATATGAGTTTGACTACCATCTCACCGATCTCGAATTTTCTCTTGACCACCCACTTTTGATAAAACCTTTTGAGTCTATTCTGGTAAGTCCGGGCATGCTCGGCGGCGGCTAGCCTTCTTTCATCCAAGAGTTCAAGCTGTGCAAGGAGAGATTCTCGTCTCTCATCAACAGGAATATCCCTGTTGAGCTGAACTCGAAGAGATGGAAGTAATACTTCGTAGGGGACCACTGCTTCCATCCCATATGCCAAAGCATACGGGGTTTGTCCAGTGGGAGTCCTTATAGAAGTACGATAAGCACATAGAGCATCTACAAGCTTATCAGGCCAATCGGCAAATTTGCTAGACTTACATGATTTCTTGATGATTTTGATTAAGGTTTTGTTGGTGGCTTCTGCTTGACCATTGCCTTGAGGATAGTATGGTGATGAATGATGCAATGAAATGTGATACCTGTTGCAAAGATCATGCAGATCCTGAGAAAGAAATTGTGGCCCATTATCGGTGACGATGTCGCTGGGGATGCCGAACCTTGCCAGGATGTTGCGCTTGATGAAGGAGCAGACTGTTGACGCTTTAATCTCCACGAATGCTTCCGCTTCAGCCCACTTTGTGAAGTACTCCTTTGCCATCAGAATGAATGATTTTGAGCGCATTTCGGAGTTGAGGTCACTCAAGAGGCCAATGATATCAAAAGCCCACATGGCGAAAGGCCATGGGGCATGAACTGGATGAAGGGAAGATGCGGGAGAGTGAATCTTGTCGGCATGGAGTTGACATGAATGACAATGCCGGACAAAGATGGAGCAGTCTTCTTCTAAAGTTGGCCAATAATACCCTTGTCGGATGATTTTCTTAGCAAGGGCTTGGGCATTCACATGACCATCACAAACTCCAGAATGTGCTTCCTTCAGCACCAACTCGGCTTCTTCTTCATCAAGACATCTGAGTAAGATTCCACTTAGGCTTCTTTTATAGAGCACTCCCCCTAGGATTGTATACCTCTAGGATACTTTTCTAATTGCCTTCTTTTCTTTGGTAGTTGATCCAGGCGGATATGACTGATCTTGACAATACCTCGCAATCTTGTCATACCAAGGTCTCTCACCTTATTCTAATTCTTCCAACTCAATTAAGGAGATTTCTTCTTTATGTTCCAAGTATTCCTTTCTATTGAACCTCTCCTTAACCTTCAGAAAATGTACATCCTCAATTGCTGGAATTGTCCTCTTACAGATGTGGATAGTTCGCACTTGCCTGCCTAGCGGGACAGATAGAGATGAAGCTAGTGAAGCTAAGGCACCGGCGAGGATATTCTGAGAACGGGGGACATAGACAAAGGTGAGTTTGAAGAATAGCTTGATGTAGCAGGTGGTGAGCTCCTGGTAGGGTTTGAGGTTTGGATGAGAAGTTCGGTACTTGGATAGGACCTAGCGTAGGATCAATTGACTATCACCTATCACCCTCAGTTCGGTAGCACCATGGAAATGAGCGGCCTCCAGCCCGGCCAACAAGGCTTCATACTCAGCTATGTTGTTGGTTGCTGGGAAGTTAAGCTGAAAAGCCTGTGGAATGGTGACACCTTCAGGTGACAGAAAGACAATACCTATCCCTCTACCATGAGAGTTCAGAGCCCCGTCAAAATATAATGTCCAAAGATTGGAAGATCGGACTGACATTAGTTCATCATCCGGGAACTCCGACCGGACTAGGTCAAAGACGGGTATGGGATGATGGGCAACGTGTTCAGCGATAACATAGCCCTTGATTGCCTTCTGTGGGACATACGTGATATCAAATTGGGATAAGAAACCCTGCCATCGTCCTAACTGATCAGTCAAGATTGTCTTCTCTAACAGAAACTTAATGGGATTGATACAAGCAATGAACAGAAACTTAATGGGATTGATACGAGCAATGAGATTGACTTGGTGAGCAAGGAAATAATGTTTGAGTTTCTGAACCACCCAAACAAGAGCAGCACAGGTCATTTCTACCGCAGTGTACTTCAGCTCACAAGCATCAAACATCTTAGACAAGTAATAAGTAGCTCGTTCTTTCCCTTCTTCATCAACTTCTGCAAGGACTTTCCCAAGAGAGTTCTCAAGAACCGAGATGTAGAGGACCAAAGGTTTGTTAGGAATTGGTGGTCTAAGTACAGGGGGACTTACCAGGTATGTTTTCAACACATCAAACGCCTCCTGGCACTTCGAATCCCATTTAAACTCGGCCCCCGCCTTGGTTTACACCTTTGGGAATGTTGTGAGATAAACCAGTGGACAAATTGTAGCCTCCCAATCAATCCTCGAAGCTCTTTCATATTCTTCGGAGGAGGCATACCAATGATTGCCTTGGCTTTGTTTGGGTCGATCTCTATGCCCCTTTTGCTTACTATGAACCCAAGTAGTTTTCCTGATGAAACTCCAAATGTACATTTCTTAGGGTTCATTTTCAGCTTGTATTCTCTAGCTCGTTGCAAAACTTTCCTTAGCACTTCAGAATGATCTTCCCGACTCTTGGACTTGATAACCAAATCATCCACATACACCTCTACAAGGGTGTGCATCATGTCGTGAAAGATAGCCATCATAGCCCTCTGATATGTAGCACCAGCATTCTTTAACCCAAAGGGCATGACAACATAGCAATATGTTCCTCAAGGTGTAGTGAACGAGGTCTTCTCTTGGTCCTCCTCAGCTAACCGGATCTAATTGTATCCAGAATAGCCATCCATGATTGAAAGCATCTCAAATCCAGCTGTGTTATCAACCAAAACATCGATATGAAGTAAAGGAAAATCATCCTTAGGACACGCACGGTTCAAGTCCCTGAAGTCTATACAAATCCGAATTCGTCCATCCGTCTTCATAACAGGGACTATGTTAGCCACCCATTGCGGATACAAGACAACTTTAATAAATTTTGCTTGGTGTAGTTTGTCGACCTTTCATTTTGAGTGCAATATCAAGGTGGAATCTCCTGAGCTTTTGTTTGACCAGGGTAGTTCCTAGTTTCAAGTTTAATCTATGTTCAACCAATGCATTATCTAATCCCGGCATGTCTTCATATGTCCATGCGAACGTGTCCTTATATTCTTCCAAAACTTTGATCAAACGTTGTTCTTGTGAGGTAGTGAGGTTTTCACTGATGTGGATAGTCTTAGGATCTTCCAGGATTCGTAAATTCAATTCCTTGGTCGGTTCATTCCCTGTGGCTGATGGTTCTTCAAATATTCTAAGTCCAGATGCATATGCATCAGCCAAGTCCTCAATTTCATCCTCAGATTCGGGATCCTTCTCTGATACCACCTCATATACTCCCAAAGTATGATCTATGTTATGCTCATCCTCATATCGGATTTCATCTAGCTGGACGGTATTATCTAAAAAGTTTGGCAGCCTTGCACACTCTACGCATTTCTGTGCCAATTGTTGCAGATACCTATTTGGAACTCGCTTACCTCTGACTTTCCTATTTCCTAACCTAACTTGACCTACTGAAGATAAAGCTGGAAAGGTGGTATTTACAGTGGAGGGAGGATCGAGTAAATCGATCAATGATTCAGAAAAGAGGGATCCCTGATTGGGAGCGCCCTCTGGGATGAGTAGAGATGTCTCCTCAATGGAAATGTGAGTTTCAGAGAAAACGTTTTTTTTTGTGATTTTCAAGCAAAAAGATAGATTGAGTTAGCATGACTCGAGGTTTGCTGGAAACTGACTGAATTACCAGAGAGAAAAACTTAAGAATAAAAGATAAAAAGGGGCTCGTGGGCCCAATGGTAACAGAAAGTGGACACATGGGTCCAAAACAGATGAAAAAAGTAAACGGGTACGTGGACCCGATCTTAGAAATAAATGGGTATGTGAGCCCATGTTGGGAAAAACCCTCAGTTATGAAGTTGATGAGGGAAGTAAATGGGCAAGCAGGCCCAATAAGAGTGGAAGGCTGGAAAGGGAGCATGGGCCCAAAGTGGGTAAGTGGGCTCTGAAGCCCATCCAAAAGATCTAGAAACAATGGTACGAGGTTCAAACATGGGATTGTTGTATTTGGGCCTCGTGGAATGGTTCTAACTTGGGTGGTATGCTCAATCAGATGATCCAAGATTGGTCTGCCCTTGAGTGGTTCTTGGTGCTCTTCCCCACTTGAGAACAAACGAGTCAAAGATAAGCATATATCTTCCAAGTCTTCTTCTTCATCTGGAGCCTTCCTTCTCTTGACAACTGTAACGAAACTCTTGTCATATTCAGCCATCATCATGGTCTCCCCTTTGATAAAGAAGTTGTGGAGTCCCATGGCATATCCTGGCTGGAAGATCCTCCTTGGGATGGAATCCTCTTCGTATCCCAACCCCTGCCTGCGTGGCCTTTTCACAGTTTGAATCGGCTGAGTGATTCCTTGAAGATCCTTGCCTAAACCTCTTCCAGGCTGATAGCCTAGTTTCATCATCATCCGCCATCCCACTGTGTCGAGTAGAGAGGCGGTCATACATCTGACTTCTGGTAAATCTCCCATTGAGATCTGGGGTTGTATTAACAAACCTAGGGGTGATGTAAAAGCATCATTCATCTCATCCCTTATAGGCATGCTAGTAACCTTGACCACTTGTCCTTTAAAAGGAAACTTTATGCACTGGTGGTTTGTTGAAGCCACAGCTCCTATTGCGTCCAAGTATGGCCTCCCAAGTATAGCTCGAAAATTTGGATCCAATTCTAGAACATGAAAATCTATTGTGACCATACATGGTCCAAGTTTGACTTCTAAAGTGACCACCCCACGTGCAGACTTCTTGGAGTTGTCATAGGCTGTCACCATGGCACAAGATGGCTTAATTTCTTGTTCAGAAATACCACATAACTGCAGAGTTTCTGGCTGCATAACATTGATGGAAGCTCCAGTGTCAACCAAACATGATTTCACTTCAATATTACAAATAACCACAGCCACATGCAAAGCATATCTCCTAAATTCTAGATCTGCTAATTCTTCCTGAGAGAAAGTGAGTGTTGGGTGCTCACTTCTAGGGGCTAACACTATAGTTATCTTTTCAGGTGGGAGATCTTCACTCACCATGACCCTTTGCAGGTACTACTGTAGAATCTCCTGGTGCACCTTTGATCTTGTGATCAACTCAAGTATGGAAATACGGGCCGGTGTCTTATCTAAATGTTTCAACAGATCATAGGCCGTGCCCGGCAATGGTTCTTCTACTTGTTCCTCCTCCACTGGATCCTGCGGTTGAGTACCGGCTTGGGGAAAGAGTCGCTGGAACATCCTCCCACTCCGAAGCACCGGGGCTATTTGGCAGTTGGGTAGAGGTGACGGGTTAACTGGGGTGGGAACAGGTGGTGTAGGTACAAGTATGGTAGGCAATGGGATCGATGGTTCTAGGATGATGGGGTTAGTTGGTAGAGGGGTAGGATTTGGAGGTGGTAGTGATGGTGATGTTGGTGGCCTCATAAGAAGAGGCCGGGGTGCAGGAGTGGTTAATGTGGTAGGTTGTGGGGTTGGTGGTATGATAGCTTGGGGTTTTGGAGTGGCAGAGCTCATAGGCTGGGGGTTCAAGTTTGGTGGTGATTGTGGTGGTCGAATGAGCAAGGGCCGGTGTGTAGCAATGGTTGAAGGAGGTGTAGTTAAGGAGGGGGCTGGCCTAATGATGGGTCGGCAAGAAGAAGTGGCGGCCAGTGGTTGGGTTGTTGAACTAGGTGGTGGTTGTGGAGTAGCAGGTGCATGGATTATTTGTCTAGGAGGATTCCTAGAAGGAGACCTAGCTGGGTTGACTGGCATGGTTGGATTTTGGTTTTATAGTTGCCAACCTTGAGCACGGCTGGCATCTCCCTAGATAATGGAGTGTACCAGACCAATTCCTGGGTTTGGATGTGCTGGTGCCGATGTTGGAGAAGGAGCATGTAATGGTAGCGGATTCTGAACAATCCCCAAGCTAGGTTGTTGTTGAGGTTGAGCCGGTGGACGCTGCCGCTGCTGCTGACTAGCCTTCATAGCTTGTATGCATTCCCCCATTTGAGCCCAATCAATGCTGCCTTGGTCATTCAGATCGCGGATGTAATCCTTGAATTGAAAACACACTTCAACAGTGTGACCAGGGCACCGGTGGTAAGCACAGTATCGGGACATATCTGCATTCGTTGGCCAAACCTCTCTTTCCTTGGGCAATTCCAATTGTTTCTCCGCCATGAGTACATTGAAGATGTCGGTCAAGGAGTAAGGGAGTTGTTGGTAGTTCTCTCTCCTAGGACCTCCCCTTCGTAGTGCCTGATTGGGTGGTGGTGCTGCCCTATTGTAGTTAGGTTGACGAGGTTGTTGGGGTTGTGCTACTAGCTGAGGTGGTTGTTGTGGTTGTCGTGGTTGTTGTGGCCTAACTTGTTGTTGAGGGGGGTAATAGGAATGGTTTTGTGGTGGGTTTCTGAACTGGTTTTGACGGTTCCCTCCCTGGTTCCCTACAATGTTTATAGCTTCGTTGTTGACCACTCCTTCGGTTGTAGGCCCAACTGGTGCAGAGGGGGTTTTCCTGATGTTTCTAGGTTTAGGATCAAAAGGGTTTATCATGGTGGCATCCTTAAAGTAGGCTTGCAAGTATCAGGCACTGTCATAGAGTTCATTCATTGTGGTAGGACGGTGCATGATCAATACATTCCTCAAGGCAGGTGTAGTGTTTCCGATGAGCATCTTCACTTGTTCCCCTTCAGAAATAACATCTGTCAATTTCTCTGCCATTCCCCTCCAGCGATCAGCAAACTTTATAAAGTCCTCCTTGTCGACTCCGAAAATGGGTTCCGGATCGGCACCTCAAGATAGAATGGGGTAAAAAGGGAGTGAATCAGAAAACACTCGGAAAGCGGTAAAGACTCCTCACCTCAGTCCCACACTCACATTGATCCCCAAACTTTCATCTCACGGCGTCGCTCGAGCACCGGAGATGGTTCGGGTCATGTGGGAGGAGAGTGAGGAGGAGATGAAATTAGAATATAAATAAAATGTGGTCGCCAGGAGCCGCGGGCTCCGCTTTATGTAATGAAAATAGAAAGAAGTTGATTTGACCGTGTGTACCTTAGCGTGGGAGATTGGGATGTGAGTTCAACCTTCTTCTTCTTCGGCCGGCCGATGAAGAAGAGTCCAACCAATGCTAGCTTGATGTATTTGTGCAACTAGAAAACAATAAGACAAGAAAAAAAGTGAAGAGGGATTAGAACTGAGTGAAATGTAGTAACTTGTAAAAGTAATAACATAAAACGACAATTGGAAACAAACTCACCGGATTCGGGGTTACCCCTAACCCCTTTTTTTGGTTTTTTTGTGATATATGAAATGATGAAAATAGAATAAAATGATGCTTAAACATGAATTAAATGATATGAATGAAGAGTTAGAAAAGAGAATATGAATGGTTAAAGACAACACAACCCAGGCAAAGTGGCAACCGGGTTGGATAGATTCAATGTAAATTGCGCAGCTCTGATGCAGAGATCATACCGAACAGCACAAATGTCAGAATAAAGTGATGTTTGTTCTAAAATAAATAGGACTTATCGAGGGTGGTTTGATATGAAGAAAAAATTGCTTGAATCTTATGATAAGTAATCTGAATTTACCTGATAATTCGGATCTTGGACAATGAAGTTCTGGAAACTCCCAGCACAATGTCGATGTAGGACATGCTATGGGAACCAAAAATATCTAAATTAAATGATTATTGTTGGAGATAAAATATAACTTACCGGGGAACAATTTCTATGAAGGATGTATGGGCTGAATCCACCATTAAATGTACTGAAATTGACTGAGAAGATGATGACTTAGAAGAGAAGACTTCGGATCTGTCTGTGCAGCGCCGGTGTTGAAGCCATAACAAGCAGAGAAAATGTCAGAATTGATCTATGTTTGTTGGATATGAAATATATCTTGATGAACCACACTTCGTATGAAGTAAGTCAGGCCATAAAATGACTAAAAATATCGGTAGAAGCCGATGATCAGCAGTGCAGCACGTTGGAGCATAGACCGGCTTCTTCTTCACTTTGGGATGATCTCCGGGCACCGGGATGAAGATAGAACTATTTGGGGAGATTGGGAAGAGCCTAGGGTGTCTGGAGGACGAAGGGAGAAGTGCTGGAGGATGGGGATGCCCTCCTTAGGTCGTTCATATGAGTCTCCCTTTATAGGGGATGAGAACCAGGTCAAAAAATAGCAAGTTTTGATACATCCGACCATAGGTTGGATTTCCTCCATTTAATGTTGCTGATTTTAATACTGAGGCATCTAGAAACATACCCAAATGATTGAGAGATATTGGAAACCGTGGATCACCTTCCCCATGCTCAAAATATGTGTCCACTTGAAGAGGAAACAAATCTGGTCCAAAAATGGCAAGTCTTGATATACAAGACAACAAGTTGGATTGCCATCATTTGATGATGCTAATTTCGACCATGAAGCTTCCAGATGCTATAAAAAGTGATATGGAGGAGGAAAAAGGAAGGTAAGGTCGTGAATTGGTCAGATATATGCCCAATGGGCTGGGCTTGCATGCAATTGGGCTTGATTGGTGCTGCGTGCGGACAGAACTGCACGTTTGACTTCTAAAAGGCGCTGCAGACAAATGGTAGATCTGAATTGAATGCCGTTTGTTGCATTGAAAAGAGGACTCAGAGAGGAAGATTATTTATGTAAAAGACTTCTTCATTGTATGTCCACATAATCCTGTGAAAAATTTTCAAGTAGATGATATGCTGGGAAAAGCAAAATTTGGCACACCACCAAGAGTCTCTTGTTCGGCAAACACGGATTTGATTAGAAATTAGAAAATCATCCTCATATTTCCAATAAGCAACTAAGCTCATCCAAAAGGGTGGTTCATCATGATTTTGATGGTCTAAAAGAGATGTGCCAATGGAATAATGGTTTAAGCTCTAAATAAGGCCAAATTGGCGTGTCTACAGCTTGCCTCGCCAAATAAGGACTGAAAAGGTGGCATCAAGGTGTAGATATAGACACGCTCAACGACCAGATTCGGCAAGACGAATATCTTCAAGTCTCCTGGATTACTGCCATGTTTCATCCAGTCTTCCTATGTTCGATTGGTAAAAGATGTGCCATTGGCACGAGAGAAGAATAGCCAACCCCCAACGCGGTGGGGAGTCCCCGAAACATGGGTTCGTAGGTTCATCGTCAGCCGATAACCCGATCTTTGCGGTGTTCCTGTACTGTGATGGGCTAAAGTTTAAAAAGAGATTTGTTTTTGAAAAAGTAAAAGAATACCAATCGAGCACATTCAGGCTCTTAGATTCATTTAAGTCTTCCATGAGACAAGATTCAATTCGGAATGGAATGATCTCAAATTCCGAAAGGCAAATGTTAAAGCACAGACCGTGAAGATAATGACGGTGCAAGTTCTGATCAAATAGAAGGTCCTTGGCGGGATGAATTGGCTGCCATGGTGGGACGAATAGCAAAGAAGTTGCAATGGCCACAGTGGTGAAAAGAAATGAAAGATTTGAGGACACAAAGTGGTTACCGAACACGGTGGGATTAATAGACACGGTGGGATATTAGAGAGGTTGGTGGGACTAGAGATCATGGTGGGATTAGAAAACATGGTGGGATTTAGAATGATCGAGAGAGTGAGAAGGTGAAGTTTTAGGAAATGATGTATGCAATGACAAAACAAAATGTAATGCAATTAATGCTACATGATGCATGTTGGGCTCAAGAAAACAAAACAAAACTTGTATATCAAATAGTTGAAGATATAGATTGTCTATGAGGTCAAGATACCCATTCGGGAACTATCGTCCCTCACAGCACAACTTTGGCTTATCCGCGAGCATTAGAGATGACCCGACCGTCGTAGATTTTGATGAAGGGGATCTCGGGCCTGGTCTTCTTTGCATTCACGGTCTTCAACATCAATGCATAAAATAAATAGTAATGCACCTAACATATGCTAAGAAAGGAAATGATAACAGTGAGTTTGCGATATGATGACATGCATTCTCACAAAAGAGTTCATGTGTCCTAATGAGGACACAGAGTGAAAGTTTCTCGGCAAAGTTGAGGCCGAGGTAATGATGACACCTCCTCCTGAGAATCCTCAGGGGAGGGAAGTGGGGAGCATCGCCTGCAAAAGGTTTCTCGGCAAAATTAAGGCCGAGGTTATGGTGACACCTCCTCCTAAGAATCCTCAGGGGAGGGAAGTGACGAGCATCGCCTTGTTGTGCAGTTCTCCTTGTTTGTTCTTCGTGCCTGAAACACTCGAAAAATGAGATTAGAATGCCAGTATGGCTTATCCCCCTTGCAAGTTGCAGTATGCCTTGACCTTTGTCAAGGGGTGTAAAGTTTTTCTTATGCCTGAAACACTTAGAAGGAAGAGATTAGAACAACAATGCGGCTTATCCCCCTTGCAAGTTGTAGTATGCCTTGACCTTTGTCAAGGGGTGTAGCCTTCTTAGGAGTGTAAAAATCAAGAAGCAAATATGCAATGAAGAATTTGAAACATGAGAGATAGAAAGTAAATATGAAAGAAAAGACGAAAATTCAAACCAAGCATGGTGATAAAATATTTTAAAAAGTTTGAAAATTTTTGTTGAATTTGAAAAAGAAGTTTTCTTTTTTGTTGAAAAGATTCAATTTTTTTTGGTATTTTTGAAAATGCTATTTTCTTTTTTTGAGTTTTTGAAAATATTTATTTTTTTGGAGTTTTTGAAGATATTCAACTTTTTTTGTATTTTTTTTTGAAAATATTCAACTTTTTTTTTGGAGTTTTTGAAATGTTCAACCTTTTTTTTGAGATTTTTTTTTGGAGAGAAAAATCAGTATTGACACAAGTTCTCATTACTTGGTTGTTTTTTCTAGGTTCGTTGGTAGACATCATATGCAAAATGGGGTTCCTTACCCAAAATCTTTCCGACCTTCAACCGTTGATCGGCTAGAGTTTAGCTTTGATTTGGTTGGTTCACCCACACCTTGGGGGTAAGAATGAAGAATTGAGGGAAAGTCCTTGATAGGCTTTGGAGATGTCGAGAGGGATTTCTCTACTCACACCCAATTGCCCGTTGGGGTTCGGCCTCTTCGGGTCTTTTCTTCTTTATCGACAAACCTATTTTTGTGGCACACATTCGGACAGGTGCTTTGACCTGTGGGGTCATTGCCCATCTTTACGTGCCTTTTTTTCTGCATTTTTGGGTACTCATTCAGACAGGCCCATATTTGTTTAAACCTGTGGGGTTCATTGCCCATCTTTTGGCACCCATTTTTTTTTTTTAAAGTTGGACCTTCTGAGACGGCCTCCTACTAGGGCGGCGGATGCTTTCGATACTCTCCCCCTCTAATCCCCTTCACCTATCTTGGACCGAACAGAAGAGAGTAGGGTGAGGGTTTTTCTTCCACCTCTGAGCCTTGCCTAGCTTCTCTCAGGTGTTGGGCCATCTAGATTCTGGGATCAGGACGTGTTGTGTGTGTAGAATGATATCTACCCTCGACTCCTAGACAACAATTTAGAACATGTGGACTTAAGTCATACTAGTAGTTCTCTCCATTTTTTTAGGTAGATAACATTCCATAGGTGAATCAATTTAAAATATGCCTTACAATGTAAAGAATTTGTTTGATAAGAACAAGGTAGCTACAAATGTCATCAGTCATGAATTTCTCTCAATCAAAATTTTGAAGTTCAAAATCATTTTTTTAAATATTGCTTTACAGATGACATAATGATGATGAATGCAATTTTATGTAATACCTGAGAGAAGAAGAAGTTCATTGCTGATGACGGCTTTGCTTGTGCTTGCCTTGCCTTGTTTGCCATGTCTTGCCTTGCCTTGCCTTGCCCAACTGCTTCCACTGTTGATATGCACCATATTGCATTGGATTGAAGATCCATAGTCATATGATGAAGTGAAAGATGTGGAGGATCTGATTTAGCATGGCGGAGTCAAAATTAATGATGTAAAAGGCAAAGATTGTGGTATCACCCAGGAAATTTCTCTACCCTTGATTTTCTTGTTGAAAGTAAAACTTGGGAAAAGAAAGAGAATTCAAAAAGGAAAGAAACATGCTTGGAAACAGAAGTAAGTTAAAATGGGCTCTTGGGCCCGTGAGTTGAAAGTGGGCTTGAAGGCCTGGGAGTAGTTGGAATCAAGAGGCACGTGAGCCCAAGATTTGAATGTGGGATAGAGGGCCCGGTTGATGTTGATGGGCATGAGGGCCCAATTGGAGGTTGAGCCTGAGGGACCCAATGAAAAGAGTGGGCACATGGACCCGATTTAAATGGTTGGGAGCAAGATTGTGATTTGTGATGGGCTTGCTGGCGCCATTGAAGAGTATGGGTGTGTAATCCCAAAGTTGAAGAAGTGGGTGCACGGGGGCCCGATTTCGAAGAAGTTTGGGCACGTGGGCCCGATGGTGAAGAAATGGGGGGCATACAGGCCCGAAGTTGAAGGAGTGTGGGCATGTGTGCCCGAGTTTGTTGGAAGGTGGGCACGTGGGCCCGATTTAGAAGAAATTTGGGCACATGGGCCCGGTTGTAGAAAAACATGGGCATGTGAGCCCGGTTGAGGTGAATTGCGAGCACGTGGGCCCGATTTAGAAAAATTAAGGGCACATGGGCCCGATTGGGGAGAATTATGAGCACGTGGGCCCGATGGAAGGAAAGGAATATGTAGGCCCAATTGGGGAAAAGGGGCATATGGGCCCAGTGGAAGGAAAGGGGCATGCATGCCCGATTGATTAAAAGGGGCACGTGGGCCCGGTTGAAGAAAAGGGGCATAAGAGCCCGGTTGATTAAAAGGGGCACATGGGCCCGGTTGGATAAAGGGGGCACATGGGCCCGGATGATGGAAAGGGGCACATGGGCCCAGTTGATGAAAAGGGGCATAAGAGCCCGATTGACGAAAAGAGGCATAAGTGCCTGAAAATGGGGCATAAGGGCCTAATTGAATAGGATGAAGTATGGGTGGTGGCTCCAAGATTGAAGAATTGGGGACCCATAGGTCCATTTTATGGTTGTGGGCATGATAAAGAAAGGGTGGTGGCCCTAAGATTGAGGAACTGTGGGCCCATGGGCCCAATCATTGATTTGGAGGAGAATAAAGAAAGGGTCGTGGCCCTAAGATTGATTGATCATGGGCCCATGGGCCTGATTGATGGTTGTAAGAAAGATAAATAAAGGGCGTTGGCCCTAAGATTGAGGAATTGTGGGCCCATGGGCCCAATCGTTGATTTAGAGGAGAATAAAGAAAGGGTCGTGGCCCTAAGATTGATTGATCATGGGCCCATGGGCCGGATTGTTGCTTAGGAGAAGAATAGGGTAAGCGTCATGGCCCTAAGATTGATGCTAAGGGATTTACCTGCCTAGCTGGAGGAGGTCCTAGTATCCCTTTGTCTATTCCCTTCTGGAGGCTTGTCGATTCATTTTCCATTTCACTGACCAATTCTATCCCCTTATTTTTTTGTTTAGGGGTCAATTTTATCTTTCCATCTTCATTGATCAATTCCAATGATGGTAACAGTTGATCAATGCCTGACAAATCCTTGCCTAGTCTATCATTGGATTGACTATCAACTAAGTTTATGATTCCTTCATCTAAGCTCCCTATAGCAGGCTTCTCCTCAGGATGTTCTATGAAAGAGGGCATGCCTAGTCTAGGAGATTCCAAAAGGGTAGAAGAGTTTGGTTTGACCTCCCCTACTAGCTGACTTAGATCTCGAGAAATAGCAACGATATGCTGAGAAGCTGATTCCTCTGCCATGGCAGGAGCACAAATGGTTGGAGTGATTGATTCCTCTACTAGGGCAGGAGCACGAAGGGTCAAAGGGACTGAATCATCTACCATGGTAGGAGCAT
This sequence comes from Cryptocoryne crispatula var. balansae, assembly GCA_036172225.1. NCBI lineage: Eukaryota > Viridiplantae > Streptophyta > Magnoliopsida > Alismatales > Araceae > Cryptocoryne > Cryptocoryne crispatula. The sequence continues at coordinate 19,673,190 of CM069924.1, forward strand.
GAAAGGTCAGAGTGACTGGTTCCTCTACCATGGCAGGAGAAATACAAGAAATAAGGACCTTAACCGACTTAGGGTGAACCCTATTTTGAGGGGTTGATTGAATAGCCAAGGGTTGTTTAATTGGTGTTGGCATAGAAGTCGGTTCAGGCTGAAGAGCTATTGGTGAAATTGGTTGAGGGGCCAAGGCTTGTGCTATTGGCCGAGGAGCTGTTGGTGAAGTAGATTGAGAAGCTAAGGGCCAGATGATTGGCCGAGGGGCCTTTGGAAATGTTGGTGAAGTCAAAGGCTGGGGAGCCGGTTTAGGTAATGAAGTATTTTCACAAGCGACAAGAGGAACTTGATTGTGCACAGTTGGTTTCGCCATTAGCACGGGTTGCATGACCGGTTGAGGTTGGGGCATGGGTGGCCTAATCAACTGACGTCGAGGAGTCGGCTGAAGATGATGATCTGGATGAGGTTGGAGAGGGATCCTAGGTTGGTGCTTAGCATCAATGCTCTTCTCAAGTCTGGGCCTCAATTCATCAGAATATTGCATTAATTCCACATCTTCTTTTGCTTCCCCAATTATTGAATAGCCTGGCCCATATCGTTTCAATAATTTGGCCTTGACAATTTTGAAATCCCATATCTCTATTTCGTTCAATGAAAAAAACCAATCTAGGGCTGCACCCTCTAAAGATCTCCTAAAAAGAAAGGCAAGGGTCTTTCTATCATTATGCCATCGAGATGATTTGCTCTGGAAATCATTGACATGGGTGAAGGGATCACCTGAGCCATTGTAGCGATGGTAGGCTGGTGTTTGTGATGGAGGGATATGTGGGACTGGGAAAGATGGAGCATATATTTTAGGGATGGCCTTCGAGTCCAAACGGTGCCTTAGCTCTTCAAAGTGCTCATCCATTTGGTTGAGTTTGTCCATGAATGCTTGAGTGAGGTTGGGTTCCTGAGCCACCGGTGCAAGGTATTTAGATGAATGGGTTGGAAGAGGTGGCTTCAAAGTAGGAACTGGCATAGAATTATATGAATGCCCCACAACAGGGTGAGTAGAGGCACGATAGGGTTGACTAGGAGAGGAGATGATGAGGGGCCTGACTGTCGATTGGGGTGGTGAGGGGGCTTGATTTCCCTCGACCGGATCTTGATTGGCGGGCATCTTTCCCTTTGTTAAAGATTGCACAAGTGAAAAGGATTCAGGATCTAAATGGAGGGATAGACCCTGGAGGATTTGTTCCACACTAAGTGAAGCAGGAGGATGAGTAGGATTTTGAACTTCAGGCTCCCTGATGGCGTTGACATGGCCCACTGGTTGGACCATGGGTTGTTGTATCTCATAGTGGTCCGACCTCCCAACGTGACTTCCAGACCTTAGCATCATGGGCATCCTGTCGATCTTTCTTCAAGGATGGTTAAAAAAGAGAGCAAGCAAAGCACACAATTGAAAATTTTTTGTTATGTTTTGTTTTGTTTGAAACTTTTTTGTTTCAATTTGGTTGTTTGAAAAACAAGTTGAACACAGAATTAAAGAGGTTTTTGTTTTGTTTTGTTTAGGTGTTTTGTAAGAAGAAGAAAAAAAAAATTTGGTTGTTTTCAATTGTTGTGAGCAAGCAAGTTGTGCAAACAAGTTTTTAAAATGACTACTCGACAAATTTTGGGTTGAAACCTTAGATTAGATAGATTGTTAGCAATTGTTCACTCAAATGGGTATGGTTCCTATTGCTTCAATCTTCAAGACCTAAGGTTGTCACTCAATCATCACGAGTAGGAACTTGGGTTCTTCGGGTTTTGGGAAAGTGGTACAACCGGCCCAATCGTGCGGAGAGGAATACTCCACGGATGGGGACTTACGGAGGTCATGATGGAAACCACCAAATCAACTAGGAAGTAATATCCCAGAAGAGAGGTAAGAATCCACCAAGAAGGTGTTTGGAGGGTGAGGGTGTGTTGGGAGAGAGAGCCCCCGCCTCGAATGCCCTACGGATCGGAGCAAGTCCGGTACCCGATGCAAAAAAGCTAATGCAAAAGTAAAAATGGAGGGTAGAAGGAGAAGAAGCAATCAATATGCAAAAACTTTAAATGAAATGAAGTAAATAGAGCATGCGATATGCAAACAAGACAAGCAATCATGCAACAAAACAAACAATCTAGTGACTAGAATTGAATTAGAATGAAACTAGTTTCACAAACAAATCAAGCTAGCACGGTTAAAGACATTGGTTGTCCCACCGTGGTCGCCAAAAAGCTTTCGACTCCGAAAATGGGTTCCGGATCGGCACCTCAAGATAAGAAGGTGAAAGATAGAATGGGGTAAAAAGGGAGTGAATCAGAAAACACTCGGAAAGCGTTAAAGACTCCTCACCTCGGTCCCACACTCACATTGATCCCCAAACTTTCATCTCACGGCGTCGCTCGAGCACCAGAGATGGTTCGGGTCATGTGGGAAGAGAGTGAGGAGGAGATGAAATTAGAATATAAATAAAAGGTGGTCGCCAGGAGCCGCGGGCTCCGCTTTATGTAATGAAAATAGAAAGAAGTTGATTTGACCGTGTGTACCTTAGCGTGGGAGATTGGGATGTGAGTTCAACCTTCTTCTTCTTCGGCCGGCCGATGAAGAAGAGTCCAACCAACGCTAGCTTGATGTATTTGTGCAACTAGAAAACAATAAGACAAGAAAAAAATTGAAGAAGGATTAGAACTGAGTGAAATGTAGTAACTTGTAAAAGTAATAACTTAAAACGACAATTGGAAACAAACTCACCGGATTCGGGGTTAGCCCTAACCCATTTTTTTGGTTTTTTTGTGATATATGAAATGATGAAAATAGAATAAAATGATGCTTAAACATGAATTAAATGATATGAATGAAGAGTTAGAAAAGAGAATATGAATGGTTAAAGACAACACAACCTGTGCAAAGTGGCAACCGGGTTGGATAGATTCAATGTAAACTGCGCAGCTCTGATGCAGAGATCATAACGAACAGCACAAATGTCAGAATAAAGTGATGTTTGTTTTAAAATAAATAGGACTCACATAGGGTGGTTTTATATGAAGATAAAATTGCTTGAATCTTATGATAAGTAATCTTAATTTACTTGATAATTCGGATCTTGGACAATGAAGTTCTGGAAACTCCCAGCACAATGTCGATGTAGGACATGCTATGGGAACCACAGATATCCAAATTAAATGATTATTGTTGGAGATAAAATATAGCTCACCGGGGAACAATTTCTATGAAGGATGTATGGGCTGAATCCAACATTAAATGTACTGAAATTGACTGAGAAGATGATGACTTAGAAGAGAAGACTTCGGATCTGTCTGTGCAGCGCCGGTGTTGAAGCCATAACAAGCAGAGGAAATGTCAAAATTGATCTATGTTTGTTGGTGATGAAATATATCTTGATTAACCACACTTTGTATGAAGTAAGTCAGGCCATAAAATGAATACAAATATCTGTAGAAGCGGATGATCAGCAGTGCAGCACATTGGAGCATAGACTGGCTTCTTCTTCACTTTGGGATGATCTCCGGGAACCGGGACGAAGATAGAACTATTTGGGGAGATTGGGAAGATCCTAGGGTGTCTGGAGGACGAATATAGAAGTGCTGGAGGATGGGGATTCCCTCCTTAGGTCGTTCATATGAGTCTCCCTTTATAGGGGATGAGAACCAGGTCAAAAAATAGCAAATTTTGATACATCCGACCATAGGTTGGATTTCTTCCATTTAATGTTGCTGATTTTAATACTGAGGCATCTATAAACTTACCCAAATGATTGAGAGATATTGGAAACCGTGGATCACCTTCCCCATGCTCAAAATATGTGTCCACTTGAAGAGGAAACAAATCTGGTCCAAAAATGGCAAGTCTTGATATACAAGACAACAAGTTGGATTGCCATCATTTGATGATGCTAATTTCAACCATGAAGCTTCCAGATGCTATAAAAAGTGATATGGAGGAGGAAAAAGAAAGTTAAGGTCGTGAATTGGTCAGATATGTGCCCAATGGGCTGGGCTTGCATGCAATTGGGCTTGATTGGTGCTGCGTGCGGACAGAACTGCACGTTTGACTTCTAAAAGGCGCTGCAGACAAATGGTAGATCGGAATTGAATGCCGTTTGTTGCATTGAAAAGAGGACTCAGAGAGGAAGATTATTTTTGTTGAGGACTTCTTCTATGTATGTCCACATAATCCTGTGAAAAATTTTCAATTAGATGATATGCTGGGAAAAGCAAATTTTGGCACACCACCAAGAGTCTTTTGTTCGGCAAACACGGATTTGATTAGAAATTAGAAATTCATCCTCATATTTCCAATAAGCACCTCATCTCATCCAAAAGTGTGGTTCATCATGATTTTGATGGTCTAAAAGAGATGTTGCCAATGGAATAATGGTTTATGCTCTAAATAAGGCCAAATTGGAGTGTCTACACTCCTCGGGCTTCATCTTTTAAGCAATCAAGTTTGTAATGAAGCATGCTGGTGCCACCCAGTCTCTGTATCTCTACAAGAATTTGGTATTGACAATGTCTCTGTCTCCTGCCTCAAAGGAGTCGAGCGAGTAGAACCATTCCAATGCAGACCCTTCTAATGATCGACGGAACAAGAAGGCAAGAACCCGACGATCATTTTTATAGAACGAGGACTCGTAGAGAAAATCTTTCAAGTGGAGAAAAGGGTTTCCAGTACCATTGTAGCGGCGATAAACTGGTAGCTCAGAAGGTGGCAAGTGGAGAACTGGTAAAGAAGGAATAGAAATCTCAGGAACTGACTTGGAGTCCAGGCGACATGTCAGCTCTTCATAACGTTCATTCATCTGGGTGAGCTGATCCATGATTGCCTGGGTGAGAGCAGGTTCTTGGTTTACTGGTGGGGGTATGTGGTTAGAGGCATGGTTCTGGAATTGAGGAGCATGACTTGAAGATTGTCCCATGACTTGGTGGGTCAGGGGAGTAGCATGGTTAAAATAAGATGGCTAAACAAATGAGGGTTGAACCACAAAAGGTTAAACTATAGATGGTTGAACTACAGATGGTTGTGCTAGTGCCAATGATGGTTGAATCACATATTGTTGAACAATAGGTGGTTGAATAAAGGGTGATGGTCGAACTAGAGGACACGGAGATGAAGCAACTTGGTTGGCTTCAGCCTGATCTGAGGCACTTTTGCCCTTCACCATGGATTGTATGCGGGCATAGGTTTCTGGGTCAGTATAGAGAAACAACTCCCTAAAGAGTTGTTCAACATCACCAGGAGCAGATGGTTGAGGGACCTCTTGCGCTTCTGACTCAAACAATGGATTAACACGACCATCTGACGGATTTGGTTGATGACCCATCTCGTGCTCTCGATGTTCAGCTTGTTCCGCCATTCCAACGTGCCTTCCAAACCTTAGTTGCATTGAACTTCAAGGAGAAAGTAAAACAAACAAGTTGACAAAGCAAACAAAGCACTTTTTTGGTTTTTTAGTATTTTTCAAAAGGTTAGAGGTTTGAATTTTTGTTTGACAAGCAAGTGATGCAAAGAATTGAAAGCAAGATTACGCAATGATTTTGATTAAACCTTAGGTCTATGAATTTTGTTAAGAATTGTTCTCTCAACAAATGGGTTAGGATCCTAACTCCAATCTCCAATGACCTAGGTTTCACACAATCTCACCACGTGTAGGTAACATGGGATGCTTCGGGTTTTGGGGAGTGGTACAACAAGCCCGATCGTGAAGAGGAATACTCCACGTATGAGGAATTACGGAGGCATTGATAAAATCCAACCAAGTCAATTAGGAAGGAATATCCTAGAAGAGAGGTCAAAATCCACCAAGAGGGTGTTTTGGATGGGAGGGGTAAATGGGAGAGTGAGCTCCCGCCTCAAAAAAGTGTAAAAGAAGAAGGTAGAAAGAAGGAGCAGAGAATGCAATCAAGTAATAAAGCAAGTAATAAACATAAACTTAAATAAACAAGCAATCACACAAGACAAGCAATTAGAAACTAGACAGACAACTAGAAACTAGAATCTAGACCTTGTTTCTTATGTGAGCCAAATGGAGATAGTGAAAAGGTGATGGAAAGAAGAGGGTTCAGATCTGATAGCCAAGCAAAAATGGTGGTCCATATGGGAACCGATGTAAGAATAAGCTGGTTCACGTGGGAACCGGGGTAAAAAGAAAAGGTGGTTCACGCGGGAACCGGTTTTGGGTAAAAAAATGTGGTTCACGTGGGAACCGGTTTGAATGGTCAAAAGAGGGCCACGTGGGGCCAATTAAAAGTGAATAAGGATCTGATCCAAGTTGGGATAGATCTTAAGAAAAGTGGTTTGGTTCACGTGGGAACCAAAGTAAAGAAAGAGATTGGTTCACGTGGGAACAGGTTTAAAAAGAAAAGGGTGGTTCACGTGGGAACCGGTTTAAATAAAATGAAAAAAATTAAATGACATACTGGGCACTTCAGATCTGATGAAAGATGGGTGAAATTAGAAATTTTGAAATGGCATGAAGTTTAAGAGAGATGGAAAGAAGGAAAGACTCACGTAGGAACCGGTCTAGAACTAGAACTAGTTGCAAACAAAACACTAAGCACCCACGGTTGAAGACATTGCTTGTCCCACTGTGGTTGCCACAAAAGCTGTCGACTCTGAAAATTCGACGGGGTCTTCTCCTTTTCAGGGAAGTCCGTGAATCCAGATCGTCACCTCAAGAGGGGATGAGAAAAGAAAGGAATAAAACTCGGAAAGCAACTCTCACCTCGGTCCCACACTCACATTGATCCCTGAACTTTCATCCCTTGGCGTTGCTCGATCACCAAAGAGACGGTTCGGGTCATGTAGGAGGAGAGTGAGAAGAAGGAAATTAAGACATGTGGTAGCTGTAGACATGCCAAATTGGCTTGATTCAGAGCCCTAGACTCTTATTCTATAAGCGATATCTTTTATTTGACCGTTATCTGATCCGGATTACCTCGTGGAGATGAGCTAAGGACATCGGTGGAGCCCCTTGTAAGTTGAGAATGGACCAATGATTTCCGGAATATTGTCGTAACCTTCAAGCGAGAGCCGCACGTGAACTGTAAAAACACGAAGCCTGCTCGATGACCGACCTTGAATGGTCCATAATTGAAGGTCTCGGGAGTCCCGCATGTGTTCCATAACATTTAGGGTTTCTGAGAAGTCATTTCGGGAGGCGTCGGTCAATGATGGCTTTCGTTACGGCTTTTTCGATCTGTGCTGACATGGCTATCTCGGACCACATGTTAGGCCTTTTCGGTCATCACCGGGTCTTTTCAGGTCATCCGGGTTGATTCTATCCGAATATTTTCGTCAACCGGGGCCATATGGCCATTTAGGTCAATTTTAGGGTTTCCCGGCTTTTCCGAGCTTCGGTTCACGTTTACCGGGTTAATATCAAATTTTTCAATGACTTCGTGTTTTCCGGTTGTACCGGACTTGTTCGGTCATCATTTTAAGTCATCCCAAGTTGACCCGAGATTTCTCGATCGGAACCGTGCTCTTTCGGATCTTCGCCCCGGGTTTCGGCTTTCCGCGAGAGGGTAAACCGGTAGAAAGCCCCGTGTGAACATCTCGGGAGTCATGCCGGCTGGTTTACTGACTTGAGGAGGTGCGGCTTAAGGTCCTCTTTCCAACGCAACAAACGGGAGCCAAATCGGACATCCCATTTGCAAGATACGGCTCGCGGAACGCGCGCGCAGAAGAGAGAGTGTACCGCGCCCCCACTCCACTTGAAAGGGGAGGGCGCGCTCTGCGCACCCTCAACCCGGGGGAGCGTCCTGCGCGCCCTCAAACCGGGGGCACGTCCTGCGCGCCCCCGGTTCCTTTGAAAAGCGGGAGCGCGGTCAGTTTCTTTAAATCGCAAATTACTTCAATTAGCACCTTCTAAACCTAATTTTTGGAAGGTTTCCAGCGTTGATTTTCGATTATTTGTACCGCGCCCCCGGTTCGGGGGCGCGTTACGTATGTCAAGTCAATTTTTAGCAATTTCCGGAAGTTTCCGTCTATTTTTAGCAGTGAGACGCGTAACGTGCCCCCGCTCCCTTTGAAACAGGGGGACGTGCAGACCACGCCCCCGAACTGGTGGCGCGCCCTCGTCCCCTTTGAAAAGTGGGGGCGCGGTCGGTCCAGTTTCCATTTTTTGCACCGGCTTCCTTCCCCTATAAATTGAGGGTCATTCTCAGAGACCCAAGGTTAATCCCCCGTTCCTAGCTCATCCAAAGGTTGTCCAAGTTCTTCCCAAAGCCGTCCCGACGTCCAAAGGCGATCCGAAGTCAAGAGATCGATCCCGAGGTGAAGGAGAAGGCTCGATCCGGGTGTTCTGCATCAGCCAACTTCATCGAATTCTGCAGAAATTCCGAGACTCCTTATGCAGAAGGCTTCAACATATAAGATGTTCATCTCTTCGTCCTCTTTCATCTCCAACTGATGGCACTCAATTCCGACTTGCCGTTTGTTCGTGGCAATTGCTACACTGAGGGCACGCATCCAGGTTCTGTTTTCTATATCTGCTCACTTTCATAATTTTTACTGACTTCTACAAGAGTATTTCTGAGAAGTAATCAACATAGGAACTCTTCCTCTCTGAGTCCTCTGTCTACTCCAACAAACATCACTCGATTCTGACATTTGGGTCTTCCGTAGCATCCTCTTCACCAAAGTCGCGCCAGAAGGGTGCAAAGGCTACCCAAACCGGCCTTCTTCAACCAACTCGGCTTCAACTCAAGCCGATCCATTCCATAAGCTTTCTCAACTCCCTTAATTAAGTTTATTTATTGTTTTAAAGCATCTTTTAGTTTATTTACATCATTTTTACATAATCAAAAATACAAAAAAAGGGGTTAGGACTCGCCCCAATCCGGTGAGTTCGATTCCAATTGCTTCTTTCTCATATTCTCTCTACAGTTACTACACTTCCCATAGTTCTAATCATTTTGTTTCACTTGGTTTATTGTTCTAGTTGCACAGGTTTATCAAGCTAGCATCGGTTGGACTCTTCTTCATCGGTGGACTGAAGAAGAAGAAGGTTTAACCCACATCATCTCTCACGCTGAGGTACACACGGTCAACTTCTTTCTATTTTCAATACATAAAGCGGAGCCCGCGGCTCCTAGCGACCACTTATTCATTCTTCTCATGCATTAAGTCATCTATTCCTCACTCTCCTCCCACATGACCTGAACAGTCTCCGGTGCTCGAGCGACGCCGTGAGATGAAAGTTCGGGGATCAATGTGAGTGTGGGGCCGAGGTGAGGACTCTTTACAAATTTCCGAGTGTTTTCCGATTCACTCCCCTTTTTCCCCCATTCTATCTTTCACCTTCTCTTGAGGTGCCGATCCGGAACCCACATTTCTGGAGTCGACAGGATGCCCATGAAACTAAGGTCTGGAAGACATGTCGGGATGTCGGACTACTACGGCCAAGAAGAGGAGTACGAGACGGGTCACTACGAGCTTCAGCAACCCATGGTCCAACCAGATGGCCATGTTAATGGCGTGATGGAACCTGAGGTCCAAGATCCCGCTCACCGATCTGCCTCACATAGTATAGAACAAGCTCTCAAGGATCTATCTCTCCACCTTGATCCCGAGACCTTTGCAATTATCCAATCTGCCACTAAGGGCAAGATGCCCGTCAATCAAGCTCCGATCGAGGGAAATCAAGCCCCCTCACCACCTCTATCAGTAGTCAGGCCCCAAATCATCTCTTCTACTGGGCAACCCTGCCGTGTCTCCACTCACCCCGTTATGGGGCATTCACATAATACTGTTCCAATTCTTGTTTTCAACCTACCTCTTCCAACTCAATCACCTAAACACTTTGCTCCCGTGGCTCAGGAATCCAGCCTCACCTAGGCATTAATGAACAAACTCAACCAGATGGATGAGCGCTTTGAAGAAATGAGGCACCACCTCGATTCTAAATCCATCCCTGAAATCTCTGTCCCATCCTTCCCAGTTCTACACCTTCCTCCTTCAAAGATACTAGTCTTCCAACGTTACAATGGGACTGGTAATCCTTTCAACCATCTAAAGAGCTTTCTTTACGACTCCGTATTCTAGAAAAATGACCGCAAAGCCCTTGCCTTCCTATTTCGTCGGTCATTGGAGGGATCCGCCCTGGACTGGTTCTATTCTCTTGATTCCATTGAGGCGGTAGATTTCGACATCGTCAAGGCAAAGTTTCTACAGAGGTACAAGGATCGGGTGGGGCCAGCCTGCTCGATAACTGATTTAATTGCCGAAAAGATGAGGCTGGATGAGGACTTTGCGAGATTTGCTGATTGGTGGAGGGGAATGGCTGAGAGACTAGTAGATACCATCTAAGAGGGGGAGCAGGTAAGGATGCTCATAGGGAACACCACGCCCAACCTTCGCAACCTCCTGATCATGCACCGCCCAACAACCATGAGTGAGTTGTGTGATAGCGCCCGCTACCTCCAAGCCCACTTTAAGAACGCATCCATGATCAACCCTTTCGACACCAAGCCCCATAACACTAGAAAGCCTACACCTGTAGGACCCACCACAGAAGGGGTAGTAAACAATGAGAGCATCAATGCCATGGGTAACCAGGGTGGGTATCGCCAAAGCCAATACCGTAACCCACCACCCAATCAACAATACCGCCCACCTCCTCAACCAGCCTCCTCACCCCAGCAAAGAATCTTGCATACAACCGAGCACCACCACAGCAATCCACCTACAACCGAGCGCCCCAGCAACCAAATGCCTACAGCCGAGCGCCACAACAACATGTCTACAACTGACCCCAACCACAACAACAAGCCTACAACCAAGTGCCACCACCAGCCAACCGACCTAGGAGGGGGGGACCCAAGAGAGAATACTATCCTCAACTGCCATTCCCCCTCACCGATATCTTTAATGCATTGATGGCGGAACAACACTTGGAGCTTCCAAAGGGGAGAGAAGGATGGCCGGCCAATGTTGACACAACCAAGTACTGCGCTTATCATTGGTATCCTGGGCACACGGTGGATGTATGTTTCCAGTTTAAAGACTACATCCATGACCTTAATGATCAAGGGAACATTGACTGGGCACAGATGGGAGAATCTATTCAAGCAATGAAGGCACGTCAGAATCAACCGTGGCGACAGCAAGTACAACAGCAGCCCGGCCTGGGCATAGTCCAAGATCCGCTCCCGGTACATGCACATGTACAAGTACTAGCACCAGCACCACCAAACCAACGACTCGGCCTCATCCACTCCGTCATCGAGGAGTCAACCCACCATTCCCAGGGTTGGCAGGTCGAGGATCAAATCACCTCCATGCCCGCCATACCAACTCCACCTACAAACCGCACCATACTCTCCATACCAAGAGTTGCCCCCAGCCCACAAACTCCCCAAACACCACTGCCCCCAACAACCATCAACCCTCCACGGCACCTAATCATTAGATTGCCACCAACATCCAACCAGCACCGCAACCATCACCTAACCTACCAACCACCATTAATCCTCCTAGATGTCTAATCATTAGACCGTCACCAACACCCCAAACGTCACCCAACCCACCAGTCGCCACCACTCTGCGACCCCTCATCATTAGACCATCACCACCAACACCCCAACCATCACCCAACATACCGGCCTCCATCAATCCACGACCCCTCATCATCCGATCCTCACCACCCCTACCTACCATGGGCTCCTCAACCTACCAACCAACCCTACCATCACCATCATCACCACTTCCCCCTACCACGCTGGCGCCGGTACTTCGTAGCGGGAGGATGTTCCAAAGGGTCTTTCCCCGGGCCGGGATACAACCACAGGAGCAAGTAGAAGAGGAGGCAGTGGAAGAACCGTTGCCCGGCACGGCATATGACCTATTGAAGCATTTCGACAAAATGCCGGCACGGATTTCAAGCCTAGAGCTGATTAAGAGGTCAAAGAACCAACAGTACATCCTACAACAATATCTGCAGTGGGTCATGGTCAATGAGGACCTCCCGCTTGAGAAGATCATTACTGTCCTGACCCCGAGGAGTGAACATCCGGCACTCACATTTACACAGGAGGAGTTGGCACGGCCAGAGATCAAAAAGTATGCCTTGCGTGTTGCAGTAGTCATCCGAGGCGTGGAGATTAAATCTTGCTTGATTGGCACCGGAGCGTCGATAAACGTCATGCCGCCAGAAACATTGCAACTTTGCGGCATCTCCGATGAATAAATCGAGCTTTCTGCCATCACGGTGACAACCTATGACAACTCCCGGAAGCCAGCACGAGGGGTGGTTACGTTGGAAGTGGGGCTCGGACCGTGCGCTGTCACCGCCGAGTTTCATGTTCTAGAACTGGACCCTACGTTTAAAGCTATTTTGGGATGCCTGTACCTTGAGGCAATAGGAGATGTCGCCTCCACTAATCATCAGTGTCTGAAGTTCCCATACAAGGGTCAGGTGATCAAAGTAACCAACATCCCCATTCTGAATGACGTGGATGACCCCTCTTCTGCACTACCAATATCAAAATCTGTCCAGCAGTTGGTTTCAACTACAGAGCTGCCTGAGGTCATGGTATTGATGACGCCTCCAGATTCAGTTGCATGGCGGATGATGAAAGGGATGGGCTATCAGCCAGGAAAGGGGTTGGAAAAGGAGCTGCAGGGGGTTGTGCACCCCATTAAAGCCGTACAAAGACCAAAGAGACACGGGCTTGGCTATGAGCCCAATTTCACTTCGAGGATGGTCTACCGACCAAAAAATGCCATGGGACTCCAAAAATTCTTTATCAAAGGGGAGACCATGATGATGGCCGGGGACGAAGAAGAAGAACCAGTCAAGAGGAATAAGGCACCAGAGCAAGAGGAGAAAGTGGACAGCCTGAGTTCATCTTTGGCTCGGTTGTTCATAGAGGAGGAAGAACCAGTCGAGGGCAAGTCCATACCTAACCAACTTGTCCACTTGAACCCACCTCCAAACAACATCCCACGTGAGTCGTATCCTACGGTCACATATTTCAAAATCCTCACTCTATCCCTCTTAGATTCACTTGATGGGCAATCTAGCCCAATTCCCACTTCTGGGCCAAAATGGCCACCTGAACTGATCACTGGGCTTGAGAGGCCATTCAAATCTTCTTATTCCACTAGGCTTCTATGCCCATTCCAATCCAACAACCTTGGGCCCGCGTGCCCACCAGTCGGGCCCACATGCCCTTTAGATTTATTTTCTTGCTTTGGGCCCGCGTGCCCACCATTCGGGCCCACGTGCCCCTTAGATCTTTTGACTAGCTTTGGGCCTATCTGCCCATTTCTTGTCATCATCGGGACCGCGAGCCCATTTTTCTCCCATTTTCTTAAGCTTTCTATTTCTTCTCGAGCCCCATCGGCTCATTCTCTTTTTGTTATTGAAAATACCCAAAATACCCAAAAAAACGTCCTCTCGCAAACTCCGTTTTCCATTGAGGAGACGTCTCTACTTGTCTCGAAGGGTGCTCCCAACCAGGGACCCCTCTTCTCGAACTCACTGATCGATCTGCTCGATCCTTCACCCATTGTAAATACCACCTTTTCAATTCCATCTTCTTTAGGAGTAGTTAGGGTAGGAAAGAAGAAAACTCGAGGTAAACGTGTTCCAGAGAGATATCTCCAACAAATAGCTCAAAAATGCAAGAAATGTGCAAGGCTGCCTAGGTTTTTGAAAAATGCTATCCAGCTTGACGAAATCCAGTATGAGGATGAATTCAATGTAGATCATACACTGGGAGTTTACGAGGTTTTATCAGAAAAAGATCCTGATTTCGAGGATGGAATTGAGGACTTGGCTGATGCATATGCATCTGGACTTAAAAGGTTTGAAGAACCATTAGCCACGGTGGATGAACTGACAAAAGAATTGAATCTCGGAACACCAGAAGATCTCAAGACAGTCCTCCTAAGTGCAAACCTCACTCCCACTGAGGAACAGAGTTTAATTGAAATTTTGGAAGAATATAAGGACACGTTCACATGGACATACGAAGACATGCCGGGGTTAGATAACTCTTTGGTTGAACATCGTTTAACATTGAAACCTGGAGCTACCCCGGTCAAACAAAAATTAAGAAGATTCCACCCAGATGTTGCACTTAAGATGAAAGAAGAGGTTGACAAGTTACATCAAGCAAGATTCATTAAGGTCATCTTTTATCCGCAATGGGTGGCAAACATAGTCCCTCTCATGAAGAAAGATGGTAGAGTTCGGATCTGTATAGACTTCAGGGACTTGAACCGAGCGTGTCCTAAAGATGACTTTCCTCTACCACATATTGATGTACTGGTTGATAACACTGCTGGATTCGAGATGTTTTCATTCATGGATGGCTATTCGGGTTATAACCAAATACGGTTGGCTGAAGAGGACCAGGAGAAGACCTCGTTCACTACACCTTGGGGAACCTACTGCTATGTTGTCATGCCCTTTGGACTGAAGAATGTTGGTGCTACCTATTAGAGGGCAATGATGGCTATCTTCCATGACATGATGCATACCCTTGTAGAGGTGCACGTGGATGACCTGGTAGTTAAGTCCAAAAGCCGAGAAGATCACTCGGAAGTGTTGAGAAAGGTCTTGCAAAGGGCTAGGGAATATAAATTGAAAATGAACCCAAAGAAATGTACGTTTGGAGTATCCTTAGGAAAGTTATTAGGGTTCATAGTGAGCAAAAGGGGCATAGAGATCGACCCAAACAAGGCCAAAGCAATCATTGGTATGCCTCCTCCAAGAAATATGAAAGAACTTCGAGGATTAATCGGGAGGCTACAGTTTGTCTGCCGGTTCATCTCACAACACTTCCAAAGGTGTAAACCTTTCTATGAGTTGACCAAGGTGGGGGCCGAGTTCAAATGGGATTCGAAGTGCCAGGATGCATTTGATGGATTGAAAAGATACATGGCTAGTCCCCCTGTGCTTAGACCACCAGTCCCTGGCAAGCCCTTAGTTCTATATATCTCGGTTTTGGAGAATTCTCTTAGGGCAGTCCTTGCACAAGTGGATGAAGAAGGGAAAGAGAGGGTAACTTACTACTTGTCAAAGATCTTTGATCCATGTGAGCAGAAGTATACTGTAGTGGAGAAGACCTGTGTTGCACTAGTTTGGGTAGTTCAGAAGCTTAAACACTATTTCTAAGCTCATGAGGTCAATCTTATTGCCCACATCTTAAACTGTTCTAACTGATCGGTTAGGTCGTTGGCAGAGCTTCCTCTCCCAGTTTGATATCACCTATGTCCCCCAGAAGGCAATTAAGGGCTATGCCATTGCCGAACATCTGGCCCATCATCCTATACCCCTCTTTGACCCGGTCTAATCGGAGCTCCCGGATGATGAACTAATGTTGATCCGATCTTCCCATCTTTGGACATTATATTTTGACGGGGCTCTAAATTCTCACGGTAAGGGAATAGGAATCGTCCTTCTATCACCCGAGGGTGTCACCATTCCACAGGCATTTCAGCTTGACTTCCCAGCAACCAACAATATAGCTGAATATGAAGCCTTGCTGGCCGGGCTGGAGGCCGCTCATTTCTATGGTGCCACGGAATTAAGGGTTATAGGTGATAGCCAACTAATCCTTCGCCAGTCCTAACCAAATACTGAACTTCTCATCCGAACCTCAAACCTTACCAAAGAACTCACCTCTTGCTACATCAAACTCTTTTCCAAACTTACTTTTGTCCATGTTCCTCGAGCTCAGAACATCCTTGCTGATGCCCTAGCCTCCTTAGCTTCATCTCTATCAGTCCTGCTAGGTAGACAGGTGCGGACTATCCATGTCCGTAGGAGGTCGATACCGGCGATTAAGGATAGTCGATTTCTAAAAGTCAAGGAGAGATTTGGAAGGAAGGAATATTTGGAATAGAAAGAGGAAGTTTCTCTAATCAAGTTGGAAGAGTTAGATGAGGGTGAGAGGCCGTGGTTTGATGAGATCGCAAGGTATTGTCAAGATCAGACATATCCACCTGGATCAAATGCAAAAGAAAAGAAGGCCATCAGAAGAGTATCCCAGAGGTATACCATCTTAGGAGGGGTGCTCTACAAGAGGAGCCTGAGCGGAATTTTATTGAGATGCGTTGATGAAGAAGAGGCAGAATTGGTGCTTAAGGAAGCACATTCTGGGGTCTGTGGGGGCCATGTCAATGATCAAGCTCTTGCTAAGAAAATCATCAGGCATGGGTATTATTGGCCAACCCTAGAAGAGGATTGCTCCATCTTTGTCCGGCACTGTTATTCTTGCCAACTCCATGTCGACAAGATACATTCTCCCGCATCTTCTCTTCATCCGATTCATGCCCCATGGCCCTTCGCCATGTGGGCTTTCGATATCATTGGCCCTCTAAGTGATCTTAACTCTGAAATCCGTTCCAAATCATTCATCCTGACGGCAATAGAGTACTTCACCAAGTGGGCAGAAGCGGAAGCGTTCGTGGAGATCAAGGCTTCAACATTGTGCTCCTTCATCAAACGCAACATCATCGCTAGGTTCGGGATACCCAGCGTCATTATCACCGACAACGGGACACAATTTCTCTCTCAAGATCTGCGTGATCTTTGCAACAGGTACCGCATTGTATTGCACCATTCATATCCTTATTACCCGCAAGGCAATGGTCAAGCAGAAGCCACCAACAAAACTTTGATTAAAATCATCAAGAAAACCTGTAAGTCTAGCAAGTTCGCAGACTGGCCAGATAAGCTTGTAGATGCCCTATGGACTTATCGTACTTCTGTACGGACCCCCACTGGTCAAACCCCGTATGCTCTCGCATATGGGATGGAAGCGGAGGTCCCGTATGAAGTACTCCTAACATCACTCTGAGTTCAACTCGATAGGGACATCCCTGTCGATGAGAGGCGAGAATCTCTCCTTGCACAACTTGAACTCCTAGATGAAAGAAGATTGGCCGCCTCTGAGCATGCCCAAACTTATCAGAACCGATTGAAAAGGTTTTATCAAAAGAGGGTGGTAGAGAGAAAGTTCAAAATCGGTGAGATGGTACTAAAACGCATATTCGTTAAGCCGGGTGGTCCCTGCTCTAAGTTGCAACTTAACTGGGAAGGGCCTTTTGTTATAACTGGAAAATATCCAGGCAATGCATATGAGCTAACCAACGCCGATGGAGAAAATTTGAACCATCCATGGAACGACGTTTACCTCAAAAAATATTTTCCTTTAAAAATAAAATGGAGAATTTCTGGTATGATATCAAGTCATCGATCCAAGGGTGTTAGCTAGAAGTCAATGGTAGACATCACCCTGCACACACAACACCTCCCGATACCAGAATCTGGATAGCCCAACACTCGAGAGAGGCAAGGCAGAATCCTGAAGGCGGAAAGGAAACCTTACCCCCATTATCTTCTATTCGGTCCAAGATAGGTGAAGGGGACTAGAGGAGGATAGTATCGAAAATGCCCGCCGCCTTAGTAGGAGGCCGTCTCATAGGGTGCAAAAGGGTGCCAAAAGATGGGCAATGAACCCCACAGGTTTAAACAAATATGGGTCTGTCTGAATGAGTACCCAGAAGAGTAGAAAATGAAGAAAAGGCACCAAAAGATGGGCAATGACCCCACAGGTCAAAGACTTGTCTAAGTGAGTGTCACATGTAGAAAAGACCAGAAGAGGCCGAACCCCAACGGGCAATTTGGGCATGAGTAGAGAAACCCTCCTCAACACCCCGAATCCTATCAAAGACTTCCTTTATTATTCTTCCATCTTAAAACCCTAGGGTAGGGTAAACTATCCAAACTAAGGGGGAATTCAAACCGATCAAGAGAAGAGGGCAAGAAAGATTCTGGGTAGGGAACCTTATTTTCACATGGTGTTTATCGCTTAAATCTTGATTAACACTCAAAGATCGATGAATTGTTTCAATATCGGCACATTCTCCACAAAAATCCAAAAAAAAATTGAATATTTTTAAAAATGTAAAAAAATTGAATATTTTCAAAATTTCAAAATAATTGAATATTTTCAAAAATCCAAAAAAAAGTTGAATATCTTCAAAAATAAAAAAAAAATGAATATTTTTCAAAAATCTAAAAAAAATGCATCATCTAACTTGGCATAACCTTGATTTTTTGCCTTTGCTAGCATTCATGTTTATCTTTATGTCTTGCATGTTTCATTTCCGCATTGCATATTTACCTTCATTATCACCCCATTAAGAGGGCTCCTCCCTTTGACCTAAGTCAAAGTTGTCCATAATAGGCAAAGGGATGAGTCGTTGTGAAGATCTAATCCTTTTTTATCAAGTGTTTTCAGGGACTTTAAAATAAGAGGAGAAGGTTCTCTCAACGACAGGTAAGTTCTCTTAACCATTTCATTTCTGTCATTTAGGTTATTACACCTTGTTAAGAAGGCTCCTCTCTTTGACCTAAGTCAAGGCAGACAGCAATAGGCAAAGAGATGATCCATGGTGAAGATTTAATCACCTTTTATCAAGTGTTTCAGGATGCTAAGATCAAGAAGGGTGTGACTCTCACCATAGCAGGTAAGCTTTCTTAACCCTTATCTTATTCATTTTCAGGCATTTGTTCATATTACCTTGTTAATAAGGCTACCCCCTTTGACGTGTAAGCAAGGCAAGATGACAATAGGCAAGGGGGTGTGGGAACCTCGGGAATCATTTTTGATTCCTGAAATGTGTTTAAAAGATTTGTTTTTTGAATGTTGAAAATATCGTACCTGAATTTTCTAGTAAAATAGGTGATAGACCATAAAAACTACTAGATAGTCCGGGTGATATTAGAAGAGTATAGAACCGAGGTTCGAGTTCTGTGAAAATATTTTTTGACCTCTCTCCATCGGATGGTGCGAATATCCGATGTTCATTTACATCGAGCAAACACTCGAACACCCTTTATAAAATGCCATAGAGATCTTGTTTGATGAGAGCGTGCACATCCACAACGTATAAAGAACACAAAGGGCCCCGGTCTTTTCAGTTCGATGAGATGCAAACAAGTTTGATTAGATTTTGTTTGAAGTTGTTTTATGTTTGATTTATGAATTGATTTGGATGTGGTTTGAAATGTTGATTTCAGATTTCCATTTGACTTGGATTTGATTGTTAAGTGTTTTGAGCTTGTTTGATTTGTTTGGTTTGTTTTAATTTAATTAGTTGAAGTTTATTTTATTTTTTATTTGAACTTGATATTTTAGATGTGTTGATCAATTTGACTTGTTTAAGTTTAGTTGACATGTGCTGAGTCATTTTAATGTGATTTTATTATGTTGGTTGGTGTTTTAATACCGATTCGGGTGTGTTCGGTATGTTTTAGATGTTTTAAAGTTTGGTTTAAATTGATTAAACTTGAACTTCAAATTTTTAATGATCTAAATTTGACATGTTTTAAGATGAATTTCATATGCATTAATGTTTTCTTCATGTGTTCTTTTCAATTGGTTTGATTATTTAATTTGCACTTGTTTAGGAAATTGAATTCCAATGGATTAAGTGTATTGAATCAATTCTTCCGGATTGTATTAAATATGATTTTTGTTGAATGTTAAAATTTTAATGATCTGTTTTAAGCATGTTTTAAGATTAGTTTGAATGTATTTTTAGATTTAATTAAGTTAATTTAAGATTTGGTTAACTCTTGTTCGGTTTGCATCACATCCGGTCTGTCGGGCTAGTGTCAATGCCCAGTCACATGCAATCAACTCGGCACTTGAGATGTTCATTGAATATTCATGCTCATGCTAGTGTACATCAGATGTGGCAGTTCATATGCCAAGAATAATGCTTGTCGAAGTGCAAATGTGTGAATGTCCTTCCCTTGTTGTAAAATCCCACTTGACCAGGAAAATTTTGGCAGCATGCCGCCTTATTTTCCGATTGGTGTGGAATTTTTACCCGTCCTACATGGCATAGTCTTTTGACTTTCCAAGTAGTGGGAAGGATCGTCTGCAACGGGAGCCAGCCAGCGCCTACGTCCGGGTCAACATACCAGATACGTGTCCGGGCTAGCTGCCCGCCCACGTGGTGGTGCTAACTCCTTATTTAATTTTGGCATTTCGCCTTCAGATTTAATTTATGTTTATTTTAAGTGTCCAAGGCCCAATGGGACAGCTTCATCAGCACAATGGGCAGGTCTTCATGCTATGTCGTCCCGGTTGGCCCAATCTTGCGCTTCATGGGTCCTTGCGGCTTGCTTTAAACTTCATGACCCAATGGGCCTTCTTTGCACCTCCATGGCCCGGTTTGCCTGATTTGCCCTCCATTTTTTGCACCATGACATCTTGCTGTGGCAGCGGGCTAGGTGAGCCTCAGTGGGGCTGGAATGGGTTGGCTAAGGTGCTGTTTATGTGAGTTTTGGTAAGACTGCACATGGGGTAGGTTTAGGTATGAACTAGGACTGGTTTTAGGAATGCACAAAGGGCATGAGAATTGAAGGCTCTCCCGAGTAGTCTCGGTCCGTCCGGCGGATTCCGAGAGTCTCGAAGCGTCGACCCCCCTTCCACTAATCAAAGAGGATGTTTAGTTTGTTTGGGGGTGCTGTAGAAGCTGTATTGGGTGTGTTGCACATAGGGAAAACTAGGTGACCATCAAAGAGGCCTGACATGGGTGCTCACAAGGGGGTAGAACTTGGGCCAGCAAGGGGGCCTGTTTTGCATGCCATTCAGGGCCTGATTGGGGGAGGCAGGAGGTGCATGTCCAAGTGACCATCAGTGGGGTCAAACCAAGCATGATAGTAGAAGGTTTAGAGGCCAACATGGAGGGCCAAAAGGGTGCACAAAGGGGCTGGTTCAGAGGCCTGTTTTAAGGGGCAGCAAGGGGCTATTTTTTGTGATGGCCAAATAGAGGGTACACTTGGGGCTTTCTGTAGACAAACGTGAAGGGCACTCAAAGGGGGCTGAATGGGAATTACTCAGAGGGTATGACACCATGGAGAGGGGTATAGAAGATAAGGGGAAGAGTTGAATTAAAAGGCTACATCGGAACACACTTTTTCAACTCACCAGTTTTTTTTCCTTCTCTCTTGCGCTGCAGGTGGTGTTGAAGATGATGGGCTGAAGGTGCCACCAAACCCTTATTCTATTTCTGTTGGATGAGAAAAGGGGGTCTTCTCCTTTCTGATTTTGATGGATGGAGCAAAGGAATGAAGAGAGCTTGCTGCACTTGCTGAAGTTGGCACACCAATCAGGTGGGCTGGTTGCACCTGCTGCTGTCCTGCCTGCTGGAGGGAGGCCTTTTATCCTTCTTCTTATTCACTTGGAACACCACATGGGGGCTGGAGAGGTTTCTGACTTGCTGATGAAGACTTCCAAGCATGGAGAAGCTGTCTTGGAGTAGGGTAGAGGGAGGAGAGGCAGGGCTTCAACAGGGTGATCAGCTTCTCCTGCACATGGCCAGCTGAGGGGGCTTTTATAGGGGCTGAGGGACACCATATCCAGGGGGAGATAAGGCTGGAGGTTGTTGATAGGAGATAAGGATAACTCAAGGGAGGTTAAGGATGATAAGGATAACCCATAGTTGGTTGTTAAGGATGATTATGCGCCAACTAGAAAGAGAGGGAGAGAAGGGTGCGCACCATCTCCTCCTTTCAAGGAGGTGTGCGCACATGACATGTGGAAAGAAGGCTGGTTAGACCAAGGCTTGGATGAGGATAAGCTTGGTTAGTTGTAGGATTAGTTAGGATGAAGAGAAACCAAGGGAGAGATAGGGATAAGCCATGGGAGGTGGTTGAGGGAAGTGGTTGAGTGGGACCCACCAGCCAAGGAAGGAGGAGGTGGGTGCGCCTCCCTCCCCTATTTTCTAGGGCTTATTGCGCACACTTCAGATGTGGGAGGATGGGATTCGTCCATGACAGGTTGGGTTAGCCCATCTTGGGTTAGGTTTAACCCTGGTTTAATCAGAGTGCTCCCGATCCAACGGCTAGCATTAATTTTGACCAAAACCAATTAATTAAATCTCAAATTGCATTCAAAAAATTCTAGATCATGCCCTGATGGCCATTGATCTTATGCTCCATCTTGATGTGTGGTTTAGATCACTTGAATTTCAACGGATCTTTTGATTTAGCTAGTTTTTCCGATCGGTGCGATCTCGGCCGTCGATAATGCCGAAAACTGTATCTGAGTGCAATTACCTTCTCCCATTGGCCAAATTTATTTTCCATGCATAAATATTCATGAGATAAAAGTTTTTGGTCATGAAATTTGAAATTTTCAGCCCATGGGTCGATCCAGAGCTAATCGGACCATTATGCCCCTGGTGCGAGAACATACGGCTTTTCGTCCGGATTTGCTCTTTCTTGCATATCTCTTCATCCGGGGGTCAGATTTTCGATCCGTTTCGAGCGTTACCTAGCTATATCCAATCTTGAAAATTTGGTATGGTTGGAATTCCATGTTAGAGTCCCAATTTGTCCCAAAGTGTCAGGGGAAAAATGGTCATTTCGGTCTTCTGGTGTCCGTTTTTCATGTTTTGGGCACCGTTGCAAGGCTCTTGACCGGGGCTATGTAATGAGCACATTATCTTAACCATTTTTAACATGTAAAGCCATGCCAAGGCATTTCCAAAGCCTGTTTACATCATCTATTCATGAATTTTTTGAATCTGTGTCAGATTTTCTGCACCGGCTTCGGCATTGCTGAAACTTGTATCAAGCAAGCTAAGCGGAAAAATTTGATGCCAAAAAATGCCCCCCATGGGCAGTTTCTTGGAGATGGGAGTCGAGAAGGGACTGCCCATGTAAGTTGGCCTCCGATATTTGTTCTGCTTTGTCCTTGGCAATCTATCCACTGCTTCTGCTACATGAGCTTTCTTCAGGACTGAGAAGGGTTTGGGCCCTTGTACATGACCAGCCTTGGCTTATTTTTGTGTTTGGTTGCTCATCCTCCATTCAATAGGCACATTTGATGGTATCAATTCTTTCATGCTCCCCAACAAGCAAGCTCTCTGAATGAGCTAGTCTTTCATTTTTTTTGTTTTTTTTTTGTTCTTTTTTCTTACTAATCTGACTGTCTCTTGCAAGATTTTCACTCAGACCAGCCCCCTTGATGTTTTGCCTACACGCCTCCAAAGAGGTTTTCATGTAGCGGGGTTACCTGATTTTACCTAGAGTGCCCTTTCAGGTTTTCACTCTAGCCAGGTTTTCTCTCTTCTTTTCTTCTCTCTTTTTTTTCCTTTTCTTTTTTTCTCTCTCTCTCTGTATTGTATAGGGAATTAAGGCTTCCCTCAAGCCATATGCAAATAGAATGAACCAGGTTGAGATTAGTGATAACTCAACACGGGGGTCCAACCAAAGTTGTGAAACCAATCAAGGGGCTTCAAACAAGTGAGTGGAGAAACCAACACAGAGGGGGTTCCTAACAAGGATAAGACCAATCCAATTGCAAAAGGCAACTTGGCATGAGGGATTAATCAAATAGGTGCGAAACCAACGCAAAGGAGGTTCCGAACAGGATTAGACCAATCCAAGTGCTGAAGGCTGCTTGGCATGGAGGACTAATACTGAAACTATCTCAAAGGGGTTTCAAACAAGATATGACCAATCGAAGTGCCTAAGACAACTCAGCATGAGGGTCAAATTTTTGAAACTGACACAGAGAGAGTTTCAATCAAGGCAAGACCAATCCAAGTAGGGGAAAACAACTTGGCATGAGGGTCGAGTGAATATGAGACAAATCCGAGTGCTAGGGGAAACTTGGCCTGGGGGCCTAATAAGGTTGTAAAACCAACACAAAGGGATTTCGGGCTTGCCTACAAGGCAAAGTTTGTGGACAACAAAGGGTCTGGTAGGAAATCTCAAAGGGTTGGTTTCCTAGGGGTCCACACAAAGGGTAGTGTAGACACGCCAATTTGGCCTTATTTAGAGCTTAAACCATTATTCCATTGGCAACATCTCTTTTAGACCATCAAAATCATGATGAACCACCCTTTTTGATGAGCTGAGGTTCTTATTAGGAATATGAGGATGATTTTCTAATTTCTAATCAAATCCGTGTTTGCCGAACAAGAGACTCTTGGTGGTGTGCCAGATTATGCTTTTCCCAGCATATCCTCTACTTGAAAATTTTTCAAAGGATTATTTGGACATACAATGAAGAAGTCCTCAACACCAATAATCTTCCCCTCTGAGTCCTCTTTTCAATGCAACAAACGGCATTCAATTCTGATCTACCATTTGTCCTCAGCTCCCTTTGGAAGTCAGATGCGCAGTTCTGTCCGCACGCAGCACCAATCAAGCCCAATTCCATGCAAGCCCAGCCCATTGGGCACATATCTGACCAATTCACGACCTTACCTTCCTTTTTCCTCCTCCATATCACTTGTTATAGTATCTGGAAGCTTCATGGTCGAAATTAGCATCATTTAATGATGGCAATCCAACTTGTTGTCTTGTATATCAAAACTTGCCATTTTTAGACTAGATTTGTTTCCTCTTCAAGTGGAGGCATATTTTGATCATGGATAAAGTGATCCACGGTTTTCAATCTCTCTTAATCATTTAGTTAAGTTTCTAGATACCTCAGGATGGAAATCAGCAACATTAAATGGAGGAAATCCAACCTAAGGTCGGATGTATCAAAACTTGCTATTTTTTGACCTGTTCTTCATCCCCTATAAAGGGAGACTCATATGAACGACCTAAGAGGGGGAATCCCCATCCTCCAGCACTTCTCTCTTAGTCCTCCAGCCACCATAGGCTCTTCCCAATCTCCCCAAATAGTTCTATCTTCGTCCCGGTGCCCGGAGATCATCCCAAAGTGAAGAAGAAGCCGGTCTATGCTCCAACGTGCTGCACTGCTGATCATCAGCTTCTACAGATATTTATAGTCATTTTATGGCCTGAATTCCTTCATACTAAGTGTGGTTCATCAAGATATCTTTCATATCCAACAAACATAGATCAATTATGACATTTCCTCTGCTTGTTATGGCTTCAACACCGGCGCTGCACAGACAGATCCGAAGTCTTCTCTTCTAAGTCATCATTTCTCAGTCAATTTCAGTACATTTAATGGTGGATTAAACCTATGCATACTTCATAAAAATTGTTACCCAGTGAGTTATATTTTATCTCCAACAAGAATCATTCAATTTTTATATCTGTGGTGCCCATAGCATGTCCTACATCGACATTGTGCTGGGAGTTTCCAGAACTTCACTGTTCAAGATCCGGCTTATCAGGTAAATTCAGATTACTTATCATAAGATTAAAGAAAACTTGTCTTCATATAAAACCACCCTCTGTGAGTCTTCTTTATTTTGAAACAAACATCACTTTATTCTGACATTTGTGCTGTTTGTTATGATCTCTGCATCAAAGCCGCGCAGTTTACATTAAATCTGTCCAACCCGGTTGCCACTTTGCCTGGGTTGTGTTGTCTTTAACCGTTCATATTCTCTTTGCTAACTTTTCATTCATATAATTTAATTCATATTCAAGCATCATTTTATTCAGTTTTACATCATTTCATATATCATAAAAAACAAAAAAAGGGGTTAGGGCTAACCCCGAATCCGGTGAGTTTGTTTCCAGTTGCCGTTTATGTTATTGTTTTTACAAGTTACTACACTTCACTCAGTTCTAATCCTTTTTCACTTGTTTTCTTGTCTTATTGTCTTCTAGTTGCACAAATACATCAAGCTAGCATCGGTTGGACTCTTCTTCATCGGCCGGCCGAAGAAGAAGAAGGTTGAACCCGCACATACTTTCTCCCACGCTAAGGTACACGGTCAAATTCAACTTTATTTCTATTTTCATTCCATAAAGCGGAGCCCGCGGCTCCTGGCGACCACATCTTTCATGTTTTAATTTCATCTCCTCCTTACTCTCCTCCCACATGACCCGAACCATCTCCGGTGCTCGAGCGACGCCGTGAGATGAAAGTTCGGGGATCAATGTGAGTGTGGGACCGAGGTGAGGAGTCTTTATCGCTTTCCGAGTGTTCTCGATTCACTCCTTTTCCCTCATTCCATCTTTCACCTTCTCTTGAGGTGCCGATCCGGAACTCGTTTCTGGAGTCGACAGGTAGGACTAATAGTGCCACAAAGGGGTGAATGGGAGCCTCGAAGGGGCTGGTGTCCCATGGGTCTACTACACAAGGTGTAGGAATAGAGTGCCACAAAGGGGCGAATGGGATCCTCAAAGGGGCTGATTTCCCAAGGGTCGACACAAAGGGTAGGACTAAAGTGCCACAAACGGGCGAATGGGAGCCCCAAAGGGGCTGGTGTCCCATGGGTCTACACAAGGTGTAGGAATAAAGTGCCACAACGTGGCGAATGGGAGCCTCAAAGGGGCTGGTGTCCCATGAGTCTACACAAGGTGTAGGAATAGAGTGCCACAAAGGGGAGAATGGGAGCCTCAAAGGGGCTGGTGTCCCATAGGTCTACACATGGTGTAGGACTAAAGTAGGGCTATGGAAGCCAAAGTGGCATTGTAGAAGCCTTGTTTGGAGCCTCAAGAACAAGTAGTCAAGGCAACTAGTTGTGTAGGCTACCGAGATCGGGATGATCAAGGTAGTGAGAGTTTTAAAGCCATACAAGACCAACCTCGCCAAGATGGTTAATTTGTTGAAGGTTGTCTGGAATGATGGTCCAGATAATGCATGTTTTTTGTAGGTCATCAAGACTGGATGGTCATGACAACGTGGAAGCTTGTAGACCAACAAGACCAGAATGGTCAGGGTGGTATGGGTTTGAATTAATTTCAAAAATTGTTCAGACCAGGAAGGGTCATGATAATATGAGTTTTTATGGGATGTGTGGGCTGAAAAGTCAAGATTGGAGAAAGTTTTTTATTTATGGACCATCAGGATCGGAATGATCAAGATGGTGGGGATTCTAGGGAGCATTTGTAGTCCAAGAAGAGTTTTGTGCCCAAAGGAGCTGTTGTGGTCCTAAGGATGTATCCAAAGAAACTGTAGTTGTCCTAAGGATAATTTTGATGTCTGAAGGAGCTGTTGTGGCCCTAGGGATGAATCCAAAGGAGCGGTAGTGGCCCTAAGGATAGTTTGATGTTCCAAGGAGCTGTTGTGGCCCTGGGGATGAATCCAAACGAGCTGTAGTGGCCCCAAGGATAGCTTCTTTTTTTTGTCCCAAGGAGAGTTTGTGGCCCTAGGGACGAATCCAAAGGAGATGTGGTGGTCCTAAGGATAACTTGGTGTTCCAAGGAGCTGTTGTGGCCCTGGGGATGAATCCAAAGGAGCTGTAGTGTCCCCAAGGATAGCTTTTTTTTGTCCCAAGGAGCTGTTGTGGCCCTAGGGACGAATCCAAAGGAGCTGTGGTGGCCCTAAGGATAACTTGGTGTTCCAAGGAGCTGTTGTGGCCCTGGGGATGATTCCAAAGGAGCTATGGTGGCCCTAAGGAAAACTTGGTGTTCCAAGGAGCTGTTGTGGCCCTGGGGATGAAGCCAAAGGAGCTGTGGTGGCCCTAGGGAAAACTTGGTGTTCCAAGGAGCTGTTGTGGCCCTGGGGATGAATCCAAAGGTGCTGTAGTGGCCCCAAGGATAGCTTGATGTCCCAAGGATGAGAAGCCTTTTCTTTGGACCACCAAAGTTGGAGTAGCCAAGGTGGTGTGGGTTTTGAAATCGCCCAGAATAAGGTTCCAGACAACTTTGAGAATGTTTTTTTTTGTAGATCATCAAGACCGGAGTGGTCGGGATGACATAGAGGTTTTGTGAACCAAAATGACTTGAGTGGTAAAGATGGTACAAGTTTGGATGACCTTTCAAACCGTGCATACCGGGAGGATCATGATGGATTGAAATTTTTTATGAGCCATGGAGACTAGTTAACCATGGGCAAGAAATTTTTTTTTTAAAATCAACCTGACTGCTCCTTTGTGGAGTTTTCACCTAGATTGACCCCTTTTCACTTTTGCCTGTGCGTCCCATTGTAGGATTTTCACACAGCAGGGTCATCCAATTTTTCCCAAGGCGCCTTTGCAGGTTTTCACCTTGACTGGATTATTTTGACATTTTTTCCCTTAGCCAATCATGGTGTTTGATTGACTAAGTCCATCAGGCATCTCCATTTTTAGCCCATTCTCTTTTTTTTCGTCTCTTTTTCTTTTTTTTAGGGAATCAAGGCTTCCCTCAAGCCATATTCTAGAAGAATGAACCAAGTCAAAATTAGAGGTAATTCAACATGGGGGGTTCGAGAAGAGTTGAGATACCTAACACAAGGGGGCTTTAGCTAGGTGAATGGAGAAACTGACACAAAGGGGATTTCTCAAGGGGATGAGGCCAATCCAAGTGTGGAGGGCAACTTGGCATGTGGGTCTAATCTTCAAACTGACACAAAAGGGAGGTTTTAAATGGATAAGTGGAGAGACCATCATAAAGGTGTTTCCTCAGCAGGATAAGACCAATCCAAGTGAGAAAGGTAACTTAGCCTGAGGGTTAAAATTTGAAACCTACTCAAAGGGGATTTCAAGTAAGATAAGACCAATACAAGTATAAAAGGCAACTTGGCATGAGGGTCAAAATTTGAAACCTACACAAAAGGGGTTTCAAGTAAGATAAGACCAATCCAAGTGTAAAAGGCAACTTGGTATGAGGGTCAAAATTTGAAACCTACTCAAATGGGGTTTCTAGTAAGATAAGACCAATCCAAGTGTAAAGGGAAACTTGGTATGAAGGTCTAATGAAGGCTCATAAAGCTAACACAAAGGAGGTTCAATCTTGCCTAAAAAGCAAAGTTTAAGAGCCACAATGGGGCTAGTAAGGAACCACAAAGGAGCTATCCTTTTGTAAACATTTGCACTAAAGGCAGAAACAAAGTCTCAAAGGGGTGAGCATGGAGTCTCAAAGGGACTAGATTTTTAAGAAAAGCTAGAACAAATGGTAGCAATAAGAGGTCATAGAGGGACCAATAAAGAGCCTCATAATGGCTATGTAGGGAGCCTCAAAGTGGCTAGATTTCCAAGGGTCTACACAAAGGGTAGGACTAAAATGCCACAAAGGAGAAAAGGGGAGCCTCAAAGGGGCTGGATTCCCAAGAGTCTACACAAAGGGTAGAAGTAAAATGCCACAAAGGGGCAAAAGAGAGCCTCAAAGGGGCTGAATTCCCAAAGGTCTACACAAATGGTAGAACTAAAATGCTGCAAAGGAGCAAATGGGAACCTCAAGGGGCTGATTCCCAAGTGTCTATACAAAGGGTAAGACTAAAATGCCACAAAGGGCGAAAGGGAGCCTCAAAGGGGCTGGATTCCCAAGGGTGTACACAAAGGGTAGAATTAAAATGCCACAAAGGGGCAAAATGGGAGCTTCAAGGGACTGGATTCCCAAGAGTCTACACAAAGGGTAGAAGTAAAATGCCACAAAGGGGCAAAAGGGAGCCTCAAAGGGGCTGGATTCCCAAGGGTCTACACAAAGGGTAGAATTAAAATGCCACAAAGAGACAAATGGGAGCTTCAAGGGGCTGGATTCCCATGTGTCTACACAAAGGGTAGAACTAAGGTGCAACAAAGGGGCGAAGAGGAGCCTTAATGTGATGGACTTTATGGAAGGCTTGCATAGAGGGAAGAGATGGTCACAAAGGGACCAATGAGAGAGATAGCCTCAAAGGGGCTGATTTTAAGGTTTGCACAAAAGGCAAGAATGAGAGAGACTATTGAAGCCAAAGAGGCATTTACCATAGCCTCGCTACATGAACGAGTGGTCAAGGTAGCAAGTTGAGTAGGCTACCAAGATCAGGGTGATTAGGGTAGTAGAGGTTTTAGGGCCATACGGGTCAGAATGGCCAAGATGGTAAAAGTGTTAGGAGTCATCTGAAATGGGAGGAAAGTGGTGTGTGTGAGTGTATGTGTTTGTTTTTTTTGTTGGGCCATGTGGGCTGAAAAGCCAAGGCTGGGGAATATTTTTGTAAACCACTAAAATCAGATTGATCAAGGTGGTGGGAGTTCAAAGCATCACTAAGTCTGAACAGGCGTGAGTGATAGAGACTTGTAGCACCATAATCAGAATGGTTAAAGTGGCAATGATTTTCTGAAAAATGTTATGGAAAGGAGGACATAGGGCAACAATATAAGAATGGCCCTCAGTGTGGTCAAGGCCAGGGTTTCAACCTGGAAGGGCTTGCATCCGAGCGTTGTAAATGACCAAGCTTAGAAGGTAGAAGCTCCACTGGGGAAACATTGGTATTTGGCAGCCACATTTGCTTGAGGACTGGGGCAGAGAGTTTGGATCCTTGCCCCCGGTCAGTACGAGAGTCCGCTGTCCGGGGCTCTCGGTTGGGTGTAGCTTGTGCGGGAAACTTGCCACCAATCAGCAATGGTAAGTTAGTAGGATGACCTAAGGACTATACCGCTGGTCAGTCAGCTTGTTGGAGAGTGTCTTGGACAAGAAGGCTTCCCTTAGTTGCTTGAGCCGAGCATGAACAATGCTGATCAGCTGGCCCCTCAATTGCTGGAATTTTTCTAATGGTAGGTGTTGTTGTCTGCTAGCTATCTTCAAGTCAGACCACTGATCGGTCCAATTTATATAAGGACCTGGGCAGAGGGTCTGGAACCTTGCCCTCGGTCAGCATGAGAGTCCACTGTCTGGGACCCTAGGCATGGAGTAGCATGAATGGGGAACTTGCCACCAGTCAGTAGAGCAAAGTGTTGGAAGAGTCGGTCGGCAGACAAACCAAATGTAAGGAAAATTTCTTTTTATGACAAGTGTTGGGGCTTACCGGCTCTCTCTGGGTAAGATGGCTGATCAATCTAGTTGAGGAATACGGGCTAAGAGCTGATCCCTCACCCGGACTGCCACGTTTATAGCCAAAGTAGGTTGGCTCATGTTTTCAAGTTTCAGAGGAGAGGGCTGCCCCCACTCCTTGTCCTTCTTGGCCATTGGTCGGCCGATATTCTTAAGTTGGATAGAAGACTTGAGCTTCTATTGTGTAGCTAGTGCAGCAACAATGGTGCGCATGGCATGGGCCCTATCTTTGACATCCAACCACTCGAAAGTAAGAAACTGGTTGTCAAGTAGTAGATCAATGAGTTGAGCTCGTCGTGTTTGGATGAAGGCAGCCAGGAGAGTGAGATTCCAGGGGCAATGTACTTTGCTAACCATCAGGTGATGGCAAGACTAATGTCTGACTCGAATCTTGAAGAGACTCTACTATTGTTGTTTTGCAGGCGCATGCTCAAACTGTTGGTGTTTAAATTCACGGCAGGCATTTGCTGTTGAGTCCTCGTGGGCCGGACTACTAGCTAGTCGGCGTGAAGAAGGAAAGGACCAACAAGGAGCTTCCCCAAATCAGCTGAGCTGGGTAGCCTAAACTGCAGTGGAATATCATGCATGGTACTCAGCAGTGGCAGCTATTAGGATTTCTGCCCGTAAGCCCCTCATCTGGGAATGGTGAACAACAAACCTTGATAGAGCTTGGTTCCATTGAGGAGAAGCCAAATTCAGTTAGGGACCATGGTGGAGGGTCTAGCACCTTGCCCCCGGTCAGCAAAGGGATCCATTGGATGGACTTCCCTGTGAGGAATAACTTGTGTGGGGAACATGCCCCCAATCGGCGGAGCTGGGTGCCGAAGTAGTAAGCCAACAGCTGGGCTAATTGATGTTTTCATCATGGCAAGTGGCTGCTGCCAGGTCTTCATGGGCCAGACCACTGATCGGCCAGCCAGGTGAAGGGAATGACCTATGGGGAGTCTACCCACTGTCGGTTAAGTAGTGAACTTAAAAGGGTGGTCAATGAACCAACCATTCACAAAGAATTTTCCCATGGTCGGTGGTGGCACCTGCAAGTCTGTTAAGCTTGGACTGCTAGTCAGTCCGATGCAGGAAGGCTGGTCGAGGGCTGGTCCCTCACCCGAGTTGTTGTCTTTAGAGCTGCTGATCAGCATATGACTTCATAATTTAAAGGAGAGGGCTGCCCCCTCTTCCTGGCCTCTCCAACTGCTGATTGGCCAGCCCAATGATGAGAGGATCTGACAAGAATGTTGCCCCTAATCAGCTAAGTAGAGAGCTGAAAAAAAATTGGCCAATGGGCTGACCAACTACAGGAGATTCCAGGCTGGTAGGTGGTGGCACCTGCCAGTTCTCCTCATCTTGGACCGCTGATTGGTCGAATGAGAAAAGGCGGGCTGAGGGATGGTTCTTTTCCAGCGCTGCCATTTTTGGAACTGCTGTCCAGCCCCCGCTTTCAGAACTCAGAGGAGAGGATTGTTCCCCTGCTCTCCATAGCATTAGCTCATATGGGGATTCGCCCCTAGCTGGCGGAATTGAGTGCCAAGGTGATTCAGTGTCATGGCTGACTACTGATGTCTCTCTCTTTTTTATGGCAGGTGGTTGCTGTCAAGCCCTTCTACATTGAACCACTGATCGGTAAGCTAGATGAAGGGCAAATCCGATGGAGAGGCTGCCCCCAGTTGGATAAGCTGTGGGGTCTTGTCATCTCAGACCACTGCTCAGTCTAATGAAGTATGGCAGGCTAAGGGCTGATCCCTTGCCTGTATTGTCCTTTTTGAGTCTTCTAAGTTCAGAAGGGAGGGCTTCCTTCTCTCCATGGCTTTTCTAGCTACTGGTTTGTTGGATTTCTTGGGGCAAGCAGAAGGTCTACACTTCCTCCTTGCATCTGGTGCATTAATATTGGGCACAACAAGGGTCCCATTGTTGTAATCTAGTCAGTCCAGAGTGGAGAACTGTCAACAAGCGGCAAGATAACAGGTTGTAGTCATCTATGCTTCTCCTCCATAAGCTTAGAAGGAGTCGTGATAGGCATTACTTGGTGGGTGTGGTCCCACGAGCAACACATGTTGTTGATGTTGAGGTGCCGAAAGGATCTTCACTCACTCATGTTCTTCCTCAGGTTGAGGGGTGTTGTAGCAGGTGTCAGCATGGCAGCAGGTGTAGGCACAAATGTTGTGGCAGACATAGTAGGTGCTAGGGAAGCAAGTTGAGTAGGTACTATGACTGTGGGTGTGGGTGCGGGCCCAAATTCAAGGGTGATCTGATTCACCACAAAAGTCTCACGTGGGGGAGACAACAGAGCATTTTCTGGGAGCAACTTGGCGGTGTCCAGGCCAAGTTTTGGAGATGCATTATGGAGTAGAAAGTGAGGGGTAGCATTCCTATGTCCTCAGCAGAAGGTGGTGACTCCAAGATGGTGTCGAGCCAGTCCAGGAGCAACACGATGTTTGCAAACTTGCTGAAATTGATCACCAACGTGATTGAGCTAACGCTGCATTGTCAACATAAGTTTTTAAGTAAATGACACCTTCACAAGCCGCCGCTGAACCTGTAAAAAGGTTGACTTGATTAGAGTGTTTTTAAGAGGTAGTGGTTGTGCACTTTCTCAGATCGCTATGGCAGAGAGATGAAGGGAAAGAGAGGTCCCACCGGGCATGCCAATTTGTGGGAACCTCGGGAATCATTTTTGATTCTTGAAATGTGTTTAAAATATTTGTTTTTTGAATGTTGAAAATATCATACCTAAATTTTCTAGTAAAATAGGTGATAGACCATAAAAACTACTAGATAGTCCGGGTGATAATAGAAGAGTATAGAACCGAGGTTCGGGTTCTGTGAAAATATTTTTTGACCTCTCTCCATCGGATGGTGCAAATATCCGATGTTCATTTACATCGAGCAAACACTCGAACACCCTTGATAAAATGCCATAGAGATCTTGTTTGATGAGAGCGTGCACATCCACAACGTATAAAGAACACAAAGGGCCCCGGTCTTTCAGGCCCGATGAGATGCAAACAAGTTTGATTAGATTTTGTTTGAAGTTGTTTTATGTTTGATTTATGAATTGATTTGGATGTGGTTTGAAATGTTGATTTCAGATTTCCATTTGACTTGGATTTGAATGTTAAGTGTTTTGAGCTTGTTTGGTTTGTTTGGTTTCTTTTAATTTAATTAGTTGAAGTTTATTTTATTTTTTATTTGAACTTGATATTTTAGATGTGTTGATCAATTTGACTTGTTTAAGTTTAGTTGACATGTGCTGAGTCATTTTAATGTGATTTTCTTATGTTGGTTGGTGTTTTAATACCGATTCGGGTGTGTTCGGTATGCTTTAGATGTTTTAAAGTTTGGTTTAAATTGATTAAACTTGAACTTCAAATTTTTAATGATCTAAATTTGACATGTTTTAAGATGAATTTCATATGCATTAATGTTTTCTTCATGTGTTCTTTTCAATTGGTTTGATTATTTGATTTGCACTTGTTTAGGAAATTGAATTCCAATGGATTAAGTGTATTGAATCAATTCTTCCAGTTTGTATTAAATCTGAATTTTGTTGAATGTTAAAATTTTAATGATCTGTTTTAAGCATGTTTTAAGATTAGTTTGAATGTATTTTCAGATTTAATTAAGTTAATTTCAGATTTGGTTGACTCTTGTTCGGTTTGCATCACATCCGGTCTGTCGGGCTAGTGTCGATGCCCAGTCACGTGCAATCAACTCGGCACTTGAGATGTTCATTGAATATTCATGCTCATGCCGGTGTACATCAGATGTGGCAGTTCATATGCCAAGAATAATGCGTGTCGAAATGCAAATGTGTGAATGTCCTTCCCTTGTTGTAAAATCCCACTTGACCAAGAAAATTTTGGCAGCATGCCGCCTTATTTTCCGATCGGTGTGGAATTTTTACCCGTCCTACATGGCATAGTCTTTTGACATTCTAATTAGTGGGATGGATCGTCTGCAACGGGAGCCGGCCCGCGCCTACGTCCGGGTCAACATACCGGATACGAGTCCGTCCTAGCTTCCCAAGGTGGAGCGCCCACGTGATGGTGCTAACTCCTTATTTAATTTTGGCATTTCGCCTTCAGATTTAATTAATGTTTATTTTAAGTGTCCAAGGCCCAATGGGCCAGCTTCATCAGCACAATGGGCTGGTCTTCATGCTATGTCGGCCCGGTTGGCCCAATCTTGTGCTTCATGGGTCCTGGTGGCCTGCTTTGAACTTCATGACCCAATGGGCCTGCTTTGCTCCTCCATGGCCCGGTTGGCCTGATTTGCCCTCCATTTTTTGCACCATGACATCTTGCTGTGGCAGCAGGCTAGGTGAGCCTCAGAGAGGCTGGAATGGGTTGGCTAAGGTGCTGTTTAGGTGAGCTTTGGTAGGACTGCACAAAGGGTAAGTTTAGGTATGAACTAGGACTAGTTTTAGGAATGCACAAAGGGCATGAGAATTGAAGGCCCTCCTGAGTAGTCTCGGTCCGTCCGGCGGATTCCGAGAGTCTCGAAGCATCGACCTTCCTTCCACACATCAAAGAGGATGTTTGGTTTGTTTGGGGGTGCTGTATTGGGTGTGTTGCACATAGGGAAAACTAGGTGACCATCAAAGGGGCCTGACATGGGTGCTCACAAGGGGGCAGAACTTGGGCCAGCAAGGGGGCCTGTTTTGCATGCCATTCAGGGCCTGATTGGGGGAGGCAGAAGGTGCATGTCCAAGTGACCATCAGTGGGGTCAAACCAAGCATGATATTAGAAGGTTTAGAGGCCAACATGGAGGGCCAAAAGTGTGCACAAATGGGCTGGTTTAGAGGCCTGTTTTAAGGGGCAGCAAGGGGTTGTTTTTTGTGATGGCCAAATAGAGGGTACACTTGGGGCTTTCTGTAGACAAACGTGAAGGGTACTAAAAGGGGGATGAATGGGCATTACTCAGAGGGTATGCCACCATGGAGAGGGGTAGAGAAGATAAGGGGAAGAGTTGAAATAAAAGGCTACATCGGAACACACTTTTTCAACTCACCGGTTTTTTTTCTTCTCTCTTGCACTGCAGGTGGTGTTGAAGATGATGGACTGAAGGTGCCACCAAACCCTTATTCTCTTTCTGTTGGATGAGAAAAGGGGGTCTTCTCCTTTCTGATGTTGATGGATGGAGCAAAGGAATGAAGAGAGCTTGCTGCACTTGCTGAAGTTGGCACACCAATCAGCTGGGCTGGTTGCACCTGCTGCTGGCGCGCCTGCTGGAGGGAGGCCTTTTCTCCTTCTTCTTATTCACTTCGAACACCACATGGGGGATGGAGTGGTTTCTGACTTGCTGATGAAGACGTCCAAGCAAGGAGAAGCTGTCTTGGAGCAGGGTAGAGGGAGGAGAGGCAGGGCTTCCGCAGGGTGATCAGCTTCTCCTGCACATGGCCAGCTGAGGGGGCTTTTATAGGGGCTGAGGGGTGCCATCTCCAGGAGGAGATAAAGCTGGAGGTTCTTGAGAGGATATAAGGATAACTCAAGTGAGGTTGGGGATGATAAGGATAACCCATAGTTGGTTGTTGAGGATGATTATGCGACAACTAGAAAGAGAGGGAGAGAAGGGTGTGCACCATCTCCTCCTTTCAAGTAGGTGTGCGCACATGACATGTGTAAAGAAGGCTGGTTAGACCAAGTCTTGGATAAGGATAAGCTTGGTTAGTAGTAGGATTAGTTAGGATGAAGATAAACCAAGGGAGAGATAGGGATAAGCCATGGGAGGTGGTTGAGGGAAGTGGTTGAGTGGGACCCACCAGCCAAGGAAGAAGGAGGTGGGTGCGCCTCCCTCCCCTATTTTCTAGGGCTTCTTGCGCACACATCAGATGAGGGAGGATGGGATTCGTCCATGACAGGTTGGGTTAGCCCATCTTGGGTTAGGTTTAACCCTGGTTTAATCAGAGTGCTCCCGATCCAACGGCTAGCATTAATTTCGATCAAAACCAATTAATTAAATATCAAACTGACTTCAAAAAATTCTATATCATGCCCTGATGGCCATTTATATTATGCTCCATCTTGATGTGTGGTTAAGATCACTTGAATTTCAACGGATCTCTTGATTTAGCTAGCTTCTCCGATCGGTGCGATCTCGGCCGTCGATAATGCCGAAAACTGTATCTGAGTGCAATTACCTTCTCCCATTGGCCAAATTTATTTTTCATGCATCAATATTCATGAGATAAAATTTTTAGGTCATGAAAATTTAAATTTTCATCCCATGGGTCGTTCCAGAGCTAATCGGACCATTATGCCCCTGGTGCGAGAACATACGGCTTTCCGTCCGGATTTGCTCTTTTTTGCATATCTCTTCATCCGAGGGTCAGATTTTCGATCCGTTTAGAGCGTTACCTAGATCTATCCAATATTGACAATGTGGTAAGGTTGGAATTCCATGTTAGAGTCCCAATTTGTCCCAAAGTGTTAGGGGAAAAATAGTCATTTCGGCCTTCCGGTGTCCGTTTTTCATGTTTTGGGCACCGTTGCGAAGCTCTTGACCGGGGCTATGTAATGAGCACATTATCTTGGCCATTTTTAACTT
Source organism: Cryptocoryne crispatula var. balansae (assembly GCA_036172225.1). Classification (NCBI taxonomy): domain Eukaryota; kingdom Viridiplantae; phylum Streptophyta; class Magnoliopsida; order Alismatales; family Araceae; genus Cryptocoryne; species Cryptocoryne crispatula. The sequence goes on from CM069924.1 coordinate 19,710,411, forward strand.
GTAAAGCCATGCCAAGGCATTTCCAAAGCCTGTTTACATCATCTATTCATGAATTTTTTGAATCTGGGTCAAATTTTCTGCACCAGCTTCAGCATTGCTGAAACTTGTATCAAGCAAGCTAAGAGGAAAAATTTGATGCCAATAGGGGGTAAGCCATAGAGAATATCTAACCCCTTTATTAAGTATTCTAGGAAAGAAACACGAGTCAAGGAGGGGGAAATCTCGCCAATAGAAAATGCTCGCAGAAATGGAAGAATGGACATGGGAAACCCCCATAACTTGCCGACTAGCATATGTGTCGTTAGTCGTATATTATTATCTTATGCATTATTTATTAAAGACCATGAGTACAGAGAAGACTTGACCCAAGATCCCCTTCATCAAAATCTACGACAGTCGGGTCATCTCTGATGCTCATGGATAAGCCAAAGTTGTACTGTGAGGGACGATGGTTCCCGAATGGGTATCTTGACCTCATAGACAATCTATATCTTCAACTATTTGTTATACAAGTTTTTCCCAGCATGCATCAGGTAGCATTAGTTGCATTACATTTTGTTTTGTCATTTCATACATCATTTCATAATCTTCACCTTCTCACCATAATATTTAAACCTTTCATCCTAATTCCGATCATTCTAATCCCACCGTGTTTTCTAATCCCACCATGTTTTCTAGTCCCACCAACCTTTCTAATATCCCACCGTGTCTGTTAATCCCACCATGTTCGGTAATCACCTTATGCCTCCAAATCCTCCATCACCACTGTGGCCATTGCAACACCCTTCTTTCTATTCATCCCACCGTGGCAGCCAATTCGTCCAGCCAAGGGCCTTCTATTTGATCAGAACTTGCACCGTCACTATTTTCACGGTCTACGCTTAAACATTTGCCTTTCAGAATCTAAGATCATTCCATTCCGAATCAAATCTTGTCTCTTGGAAGACTTAAATGAATCTAAGAGCCTGAATGTGCTCTATTGGTATTCTTTTACTTTTTTAAAACAAATCTCTTTTTAAAAAAAAATTTCAGCCCATCACAGTACAGGAACACCGCAAAGATCGGGTTACCAGCTGATGATGAACCTACAAACCCATGTTTCGGGGACTCCCCACCACGTTGGGGGTTGGCTATTCTTCTCTCGTGCCAATGGCACATCTCTTACCAATCGAACATAGGAAGACTTGATGAAACATGGCGGTTAACCAGGAGACTTGAGGAGATTTGTCTTGCCGAGTCTGGTCGTTAAGCGTGTCTATATCTACACCTTGATGCCACCTTTTCAGTCCATCACCATTTTGCTTCACTACATTCCACTACGATCCATCTCGCTCGCTACACTTTCTCTACGCTTCACTTTGTTCCGCTACATGCCATTCCTTTGCAAAGCCGACATCAAGGCGAGGCAAGCTGTAGACACGCCAAATTGGCTTGATTCGGAGCCCTAGACTCTTATTCCATAGGCGATATATTTTATTTTACCGTTATCTGATCCGGATTACCTCGTGGAGATGAGCTAAGGACATTGGTGGAGCCCCTTGTAAGTTGAGAATGGACCAATGATTTCTGGAATATTGCCGTAACCTTCAAGCGAGAGCCGCACGTGAACTGTAAAAACACGAAGCCTGCTCGATGACCGACCTTGAATGGTCCATAATTGAAGGTCTAGGGAATCCCGTATGTGTTCCGTAACATTCAGGGTTTCCGAGAAGTCATTTCGGTAGGCGTCGGTCAATGACGGCTTTCGTTATGGCGTTTTCGATCTGTGATGACATGGCTATCCCGGACCACATGTTAGGCCTTTCCGGTCATCACCGGGTCTTTTCAGGTCATCCAGGTCGATTCTAGCCAAATATTTTCATCAACCGGGGCCATATGGCCATTTCGGTCAATTTTAGGGTTTCCCGGCTTTTCTGAGCTTCGGTTCACGTTTACCGGGTTAATATCAAATTTTTCGATGACTTCGGGTTTTCCGGTCATACCAGACTTGTTCGGTCATCATTTTAAGTCATCCCAAGTTGACCCGAGATTTCTCGATCAGAACCGTGCTCTTTCGGATCTTCGCCCCGGGTTTCGGCTTTCCACGATAGGGTAAACAAGTAGAAAGCCCCGTGTGAACATCTCAGGAGTCATGCCAGCTGGTTTACCAACTTGAGGAGGTGCATCTTAAGGTCCTCTTTCCAACGCAACAAACGGGAGCTGAATCGGACATTCCGTTTGCAAGATACGGCTCGTGGAACGCACGCACGGGAGAGAGAGTGTACCGCGCCCCCACTCCACTTGAAAGGAGAGGGCGCGCTCTGCGCGCCCTCAAACCGGGGGCATGTCCTGCGCGCCCCCGGTTCCATTGAAATGCGGGGGCGCGGTCAGTTTCTTTAAATCGCAAATTACCCCGATTAGCACCTTCTAAACCTGATTTTTGGAAGGTTTCCTGCATTGATTTCCGGCGTTACGTATGTCAAGTCAATTTTTAGCAATTTCTCGAAGTTTCCATCGATTTTTAGCAGTGAGACGCGTAACGCGCCCCCGCTCCATTTGAAACAGGGGGGCGCGTAGACCGCGCCCCTAAACTGGGGGGGCGCCCTGCGCGCCCTTGGTTTGAGGGCGCGCCCTGCGCGCCCTCGTCCCATTTGAAAAGCGCGGGCGCGGTCGGTCCAGTTTCCATTTTTGCACCGGCTTTCTTCCCCTATAAATTGAGGGTCATTCTCAACGACCCAAGGTTAATCCCCCGTGACTAGCTTGTCCAAAGGTTGTCCAAGCTCTTCTCCAAAGCCATCCCGACGTCCAAAGGCGATCCGAAGTCAAGAGATCGATCCCGAGGTGAAGGAGAAGGCTCGATCCGGGTGTTCTGCATCAGCCAACTTCATCGACTTCTGCAGAAAATCTGAGACTCCTTCTGCAGAAGTCTTCAACATAGAAGATGTTCATCTCTTCGTCCTCTTTCATCTCCAACTGACGGCACTCAATTCCGACTTTCCGTTTGTTCGTGGTGATTGCTACACTTCCCATAGTTCTAATCATTTTATTTCACTTGGTTTATTGTTCTAGTTGCACAGGTTTATCAAGCTAGCATCGGTTGGTCTCTTCTTCATTAGCTGGCCGAAGAAGAAGAAGGTTTAACCCAGATATCATCTCTCACACTGAGGTACACACGGTCAACTTCTTTCTATTTTCAATACATAAAGCGGAGCCCGTGGCTCCTAGCGACCACTTCTTCAATCTTCTCATGCATTAAGTCATCTATTCCTCACTCTCCTCCCACATGACCCGAACCGTCTCCGGTGCTCGAGCGACATCGTGAGATGAAAGTTCTGGGATCAATGTGAGTGTGGGGCCGAGGTGAGGACTCTTTACAACTTTCGGAGTGTTTTCCGATTCACTCCCCTTTTTCCCCCATTCTATCTTTCACCTTCTCTTGAGGTGCTGATCCGGAACCCATGTTTCTAGAGTAGACAGTTGCCAGGAACCATGGGTTCCGATTTATAGAATTAAATATGAAAGATGACCGTGTGTACCTTAGCGTGAAGAGTGTGGGTTAAAGCTTCTCCTTCTTCGGCCGGCCGATGAAGAAGAGTACTCAACGCGTGGGTGCTTGATTTTCTGTGCAACTAGACCAAACAAACAAGTGAAAAGGATAATTATAACTAAACAATGTGGAGTATATGTAAATAGAATAACATGAAACACACAATTGAGTAGAAACTGACCGGATTCGGGTTATCTCTAACCCCTCTTTTTTATTTTCGGAATAACAGAGTAAAGTAATGCAAAAAAATGTAAAAAATAATAGGAGGATGTATAATCATGAAACAAAGATATTGGAAAAATAATAGAAATATTCTGAGTTGAATAGAGAAAGATATGGCAAAATCTGTGTCGTCGAAAAAGCCGAGCAGCAGTCCAGGATCTGCCAAGCGCGACTTTGCTTCTGCGCTAGTCACGACCATCCCCAACCTCGGAATCAAGTGCCGTCAATTTAAAACTCAAGAAGACTTGGAGAGGAAGAACTTTGATGAAGAGATCTTGGGCAGAAAATGTCCACACGCTGTTGTAGAGGATGATGAAGAGAGACCTGGCAGATCACCTGCAGAACAGCATTCCTCTCTCTTGAACCGACTCTTCTCTCTCTAAAAACTCGAAATTCTCTCTCTAAATATCACAAAATCAATGCAGGAGGGAGTTTGGACGTCTTGAGATGCCTGGGGGGTCGTGCTCATGCCTCTGGAATGACCAGAATCAGAGTTAATTTATAGGAGAACGAATAGTCTCATCAAGACTAAAAAATAGGGGTCCTTGCGCCCTACCCCTGGGCTCATGCGCCCTGGTGCAGGGTGCATGCACCCCACTGATGGGCGCATGTGCCTCCTAGTGGGGGCGCATGGCACTATTCCCGAAAAATTCGACCTTATCCGATCGATCGATTCAGTGGTAGAGTCCCGGTGAAAAACTAGTTCTCTCGTGCCTCATAGGTAGGGCGCATGTGCCCTCACGTGACGGCACGAGGTCACGTGCCTCACTGGTAGGGCGCATGGGCACGTGCCCTGGGTTCCGGGCGCATGTGACCAGGGACCCGGGCGCATGGGACTGTTTTTTCGCGTCTTTCTTCCAGAAGCCATTGCGAACACTCCCGAACTTGGAATTCGACGCCGTTTGTTGCGTTGAAAAGATAAAAGGCCGAAGAAGCTTTATATAGTATCGTATCAGACATCACACCCTCCAAAGCTTCATAATTTTGTCCGAAAGTTAGGGCAATCAACAGAAGATCCAATATAGGTCAAAATGACTCCGACGGCAAACCGGAAAGGCACGGTATGCAAAAAAACCTGTCACGGGTGTGAATATGACCATAACCTTCAATTCATGTTCATTAGGAATTGTTCATTCAGCCAATTTTCGTGTTTACACATTTTACGTGTGGCTTTCGCTCGGAAATTACGGCTTTTTGCGGGAAACTTCGGAAAGCATCCGATTTTGTTAGGCAAAACTCCAAATCAACTTTTAAATACCCGGCATCATTATAAGGTCAATCACACATGTTACCCTATAAAACATGAGTTTTATGCTCTGAATTAGGCAAATTTGGCGTGTCTACACTTCTGTCATTTTCGGTCGTCAACCTGAGTTGTATAGGTTGTCTTCACCTTTTCCTATCATTCCGAGTATTTTGGGTCATCCCTGGATCTTTCGAGCACTTTTCCGGGCTTTTAAAGTCATTCTAGTCATTTATGGTCATTAACCTAAGTTGTACGGGTTCCCACTGACTTTCTAGGTCATTTCTGAAGATTCCATGTTGTCGTCACTTTTTCAAGTTTTGAATCACCATCCAGGCCTTTAGTGCCACCAAAAGGATAAACTGGAAGTTACAGCCCCATACAGAAGTCTAAGGATGTGTACTGGCTAGTTTATCTATTTTGGGAGCTGCATTTACGAGTCCTCTTTCTAACGCAACAAATGGGAGTCGACATGTGTAGACACGCCTGCGCGCTTGATTCGGAGCCCTAGACTCTTGTTCCATAGGCGATATCCTTTATTTGACCGTTATCTGATCCGGATTACCTCGTGGAGATTAGTTAAGGACATTGGTGGAGCCCCTTGTAAGTTGAGAATGGACCAATGATTTCCGGAATATTGCCGTAACCTTCAAGCGAGAGCCGCACGTGAACTGTAAAAACACGAAGCCTGCTCAATGACCAACCTTGAATGGTCCATAATTGAAGGTCTAGGGAATCCCGCATGTGTTCCGTAACATTCAGGGTTTCCGAGAAGTCATTTCGGTAGGCGTCAGTCAATGACAGCTTTCGTTACGGCTTTTTCGATCTGTGCTGACACGGCTATCCTGGACCACATGTTAGGCCTTTCCGGTCATCACCGGGTCTTTTCAGGTCATCCGGGTCGATTCTAGCCGAATATTTTCATTAACCGGGGCTATACGGCCATTTCGGTCAATTTTAGGGTTTCGTGGCTTTTCCGAGCTTCGGTTCACGTTTAACGGGTTAGTCTCATATTTTCCGATGATTTCGGGTTTTCCAGTCATACCGGACTTGTTTGGTCATCATTTTAAGTCATCCCGAGTTGACCCGAGATTTATCGATCGGAACCGTGCTATTTCAGATCTTCGCCCCGGGTTTCGGCTTTCCGCGAGAGGGTAAACCGGTAGAAAGCCCCGTGCAAACGTCTCGGGAGTCATGCCGGCTGGTTTACTGACTTGAGGAGGTGCGGTTGAAGGCCCTCTTTCCAATGCGAAAAACGGGAGCTGAATCGGACATCCCGTTTGCAAGATATGGCTTACGGAACACGCGCGCAGGAGAGAGAGTGTACTACGCCCCCGCTCCCTTTGAAAGAGGAGGGTGCGCCCTGCGCGCCCTCAACCCGGGGGCGCGCCCTGCGCGCCCTCAAACCGGGGGCGTGCCCTGCGCGCCCCCGGTTCCTTTGAAAGGCGGGGGCGCGGTCAGTTTCTTTAAATCATAAATTACCCCGATTAGCACCTTCTAAACCGGATTTTTGGAAGGTTTCCGCGGAGGATTTTCGATTATTTATACCGCGCCCCCAATTCGGGGGCACGTTACGTATGTCAAGTCGATTTTTAGCTATTTCCGAAGTTTCCGTCGATTTTTAGTAGTGAGACGCGTAACGCGCCCCCACTTCCTTTGAAACAGGGGGGGCGCAGACCGTGCCCCCGAACTGGGGGCGCGCCCTGCGCGCCCTTGGTTTGAGGGCGCGCCCTGCGCGCCCTCCTCCTCTTTGAAACTCGGGGGCGCGGTCGGTCCAGTTTCTAAATTTTGCACCGGCTTCCTTCCCCTATAAATTGCGGGCCACTCTCAGTGACCCAAGGTTAATCCCCAGTGCCTAGCTCTTCCAGAGGTCATCCAAGCTCTTCTCCAAAGCCATCCCGACGTCCAAGGGCGATCCGAAGTCAAGAGATCGATCCCGAGGTGAAGGAGAAGGCTCGATCCAGGTGTTCTTCATCAACCATATTCATCGACTTCAGCAGAAAATTTGGGGCTTCTGCTGCATAATTCTTCAACATAGAAATTGTTCCTCTCTTCGTCCTCTTTCATCTCCAACTGATGGCACTCAATTCCGACTTGCCGTTTGTTTGTGGCGATTGCTACACTGAGGGCGCACATCCAGGTTCTGTTTTCTATAGCCGCCCATTTTCAAAATTTTTACTGACTTATAAAGAAGGATTTCGGAGAAGTCATAAACATAGGAACTCTTCCGCTCTGAGTCTTCCGTCTACTCCAAGAAACGGAACTCGATTCTGACATCGGGGTCGTCCGTAGAATCCTCTGCACCGAAGTCGCGCCAGAAGGGTGCAAAGCTACCCGAACCGGCCTTTTTCAACCAACTCGGCTTCAACTCAAGCCGATCCATTCCATAAGCTTTCTCAACTCATTTAACTCAGTTCATTTACTGTTTTAAAGCATATTTTAGTTTATTTTCATCATTTTTAGGGGTTAAGGCTCACCCCAATCCAGTGAGTTCGATTCCGATTGCTTCTTTCTCATCTTCTTACTACAGTTACTACACCTCCCATAGTTCTAATTATTTTCTTCACTTAGTTTATTGTTCTAGTTGCACAGGTAGAACAAGCTAGCATTGATTGGAGACTCTTCTTCATTGGCCGGCTGAAGAAGAAGAAGGTTGAACCCATATCCCGATCTCCCACGCTAAGGTACACGGTCAATTCAACTCATCTCTTAATTTACATCCCATAAAGCGGAGCCCGCGGCTCCTGGCGACCACATTCTTTCATGTTTTAATTTCATCCTCTCCTCACTCTCCTCCCACATGACCCGAACCATCTCCGGTGCTCGAGCGACGCCGTGAGATGAAAGTTCGGGGATCAATGTGAGTGTGGGACCGAGGTGAGGAGTCTTTACCTCTTTCCGAGTGTCTTACGATTCACTCCCCTTTTCCCCTATTCCATCTTTCACCTTTTCTTGAGGTGCGGATCCGGAACCCATTTTCAGAGTCGACAGCTTTTTGGCGACCACGGTGGGACAACCAATATCTTCAACCGTGCTAGCTTGATTCAACCGTGCAACTAGCTGTTTTCCAACTTGGTTTCCGCGTGAACCGGCTTGTCTTTTATCTTCCATGTCAATTTACCTTTAAACTTGCCATTTACTCTTTCTTTAAGATTTTCCTTCATGTGGACTTAATTTGCCTGTCTTTCATTTCAACCCGGTTCCCGCGTGAACCACTTTTCTTCTTATAAACCGGTTCCCGCGTGAACCACTTTTCTTCTTATAAACCGGTTCCCGCGTGAACCACCTTTCTTTTCCAACTCGGATCCCGCGTGAACCAACTTACTTTCAGATCGGTCCCTGCGTGGACCACCCATTTTCAGCACCTTGAGATTGGCCCCACACGGCCCTCCTATTATTTTGTCAACTCTTACGTCGGTTCTTGCGTGAACCACCCCTTTCTTCATTAAAACCGGTTCCCGCGTGAACCAAACCCTTTTTCTAAACCAGTTCCCGCGTGAACCAACTCACCTTCAGATAGGTCCCCGCGTGGACCACCCCTTTGCACCAATTAGATTGGCCCCACATGGCCCTCCCTTCCTTTCTCCAATCAAACAAACCGGTTCCCGCGTGAACCACCTACCTTTCCAAAACTCGGCTCCCGCGTGAGCCACTTTATTTTCAAATCGGTCCCCGCGTGGACCATCCTTTTACCTTTACTTCAGATTTGTCCTCAATTGGACACTCCAACAAAAGCCGGTTCCCTTGCGAACCTCCTTTTAGTTGCTAGTTGCTAGTTACTTGTTTACTTTATCATTGTATGTCTTGCTTGCATTCACTTGTTTGATTTATTTAATAGCTTTCATTCAAGCTTGCATATTGATTGTTTCTTATCCTTCTACCCTCCATTTTTCATTTTTGCATTAGCTTTTGCATCGGGTACCGGACTCGTTCCGATCCGTAGGGCATTCAAGGCAGCGGCTCTCTCTCCCAACACACCCTCACCCTCCAAACACCTTCTTGGTGGATTCTTACCTCTCTTCTGGGATATTCCTTCCTAGTTGATTTGGTGGTTTCCATCAAGACCTCCGTAAGTCCCCATCCGTGGAGTATTCCTCTCTGCACGATTGGGCCGGTTGTACCACTTTCCCAAAACCCGAAGAACCCAAGTACCTACTCATGGTGATTGAGTGACAACCTTAGGTCTTGAAGATTGAAGCAATGGGAACCATACTCACTTGAGTGAACAATTGTTAACAATCTATCTAATCTAAGATTTCAACCCAAAAATTGTCGAGTAGTCATTTTAAACTTGTTTGACAACTTGCTTGCTCACAATAATTGAAAACAACCAAAAAAATTTATTCTTACAAAAAAACTAAACAAAACAAAACAAAAACCTTTTTAATTTTGTGTTCAACTTGTTTTCCAAACAACCAAATTGAAACAAAACAAAATCAAACAAAACAAAACATAAAAAAAAAATTTCGATTGTGTTCTTTGATTGCTCTCTTTTCTAACCATCTTTCTAGAAAGATTGACATGATGCCCATGATGCTAAAGTCCGGAAGCCACGTTGGGAGGTCGGACTACTACAAGCAACAAGAATACGGGGAAGGTCTCTACAAGCTCCAACAACAACCCGAGAGCCATGTCAATGCTGCTATGGAACCTGAAGTGCAAGGGGATTCCCATCAGTCCACTTCATTTAGTATAGAACAGGCTCTTAAGGATCTATCTTTTCATCTTGATCCCAATACCTTGTCATTCATAAAATCTATAGTGAAGGGCAAGATGCCTATTAATCATGGTGGAGCCAAAGTCAACCGAGCTGCTTTGCCTCCCCAATCGACAGTTTGACCTCTTGTCATAACCCCACCTGGGCAGCCCTGTCATGTTACTTCACCTACTCACCCCATTGTGGGTCATTCTTTAGCTCGCACACCAACCCACCTCCCTCCCATCCAGGTGCCACATGCACACCCCCTGGTGAATTCCTCCCCACCTGTTGCCAAGGATAAAAAAACCATCAAATTCCCCCTCTATACTATCTACATCCCCCAATCACAAATGCCAACCTACCATCACTACAATGGCTTAGGTGATCCCTTCACCCATGTCAATGATTTCCTGAGCAAATCATCTCGATGGCATAATGATAGAAAGACTCTTGCCTTTCTTTTTAGGAGATCTTTAGAGGGTGCATCCCTAGATTGGTTTTTTTCATTGAACGAAGTAGAGATATGGGATTTCAAAATTATCAAGGCCAAATTTTTGCAACGATATGGGCCAGGTTAGTCAATAATTTGGAAAGCAAAAGAAGATGTGGAATTAATGCAATATTATGATGAATTGAGGCCCAGGCTTGAGAGGAGCATTGATGCTATGAACCAACCTAGGAGCCCTCTCCAACCTCACCCAGATCATCATCTTCAGCCAACTCCTCGACACCAGTTGATTAGGCCACCCATGCCACAATCTCGGCCGGACATGCAACCCGTGTCAACGGCACAATCAATTGTGAACAATCAAGCTCCTCATGTCAATTGTGCCAACACCTCACTATCAAAATCAAATTCTCAGCCTATTTCACCAACAACCCCTCGGCCAATCATCCAGCCCTTGGCTTCTCAACCTATTCAACCAACAACCCCTTGGCCAATCATTCGGCCCTTGGCTTCTCAGCCTATTCCACCAACAACTCCTCAGCCAACCATCCAAGCCATGACTCCTCAATTAATTACATCAATAGCTCTTCAGCCTGAACCGACTTCTATGCCAGCACCACTTCAATCAATCCCTCAACATAGGGTTCCCCCTCAGTCAGTTGCTCCTGCCATGGTAGAGGAACCAGTCACTCCGATCATTCATGCTCCTACTATGGTATATGATTTAGTCACTCTGACCCCTCAAGCTCCTGCCCTGGCAAAGGAATTAATAACTCCAACCATTTGTGCTCCTGCCATGGCAGAAAAATCAGCTTCTCATCATGTCATTGCTATATCTCAAGATCAAAGTCAGCTAGTAAGGGAGGTCGAACCAAACCCTTCTACCTTTTTGGAATCCCCTAGACTAGGCATGCCCTCTTCCATTGAACATCCTGAGGAGAAGCCTGCTATAGGGAGCTTAGATGAAGGAATCATAAACTTAGTTGATTGTCAATCCAATGATGGACTAGGCAAGGATTTATCAGGCATTCATCAACTATTACCATCATTGGAATTGATCAATGAAGATGGTCAGATTGAATTGACCCCTGAACTGGGAAGTAAGGAGACCGAATTGGTCAATGAAATAGGGAATGAATCGACAAGCCTCCTGAAGGATGTAGATCTTAGCAAGGGGATACTAGGACCTCCTCCAGCTAGGCAGGCAAATCCCTTAGCATCAATCTTAGGGCCACGACCCTTACTCCATTCTTCTCCTAAGCAACAATCTGATCCATGGGCCCACGATCAATCAATCTTAGGGCCACGACCTTTTCTTTATTCTTCTCAAAATCAACGATTGGGCCCATGGGCCCACAATTCCTAAATGTTAGGGCCACTGCCCTTTCTTTATCCTACTTACAACCATCAATCAGGACCATGGGCCCAAAATCTGTCAATCTTAGGGCCATGGCCCACACTTTATCCCACTCAACTGGGCCCTTATGCCCATTTCTCAGGCTCTTACGCCCCTTTTCATCAACTGGGCCCATGTGCCCCTTTCCATCATCCGGGCCCACGTGCCCCCTTTATCCAACCGGGCCCATGTGCCCCTTTTAATCGACCGGGCTCTTATGCTCCTTTTCTTCAACTGGGCCCACGTGCCTCTTTTAATCAACCAGGCTTGCATGCCCCTTTCCTTCAACTTGGCCCATGCGCCCCTTTTCCCCAACTGGGCCTACGTGCCCCTTTCCTTCCATCGGGCCCACGTGCTCATAATTCTCCCCAATCGGGCCCATGTGCCCTTAATTTTTTTAAATCGGGCCCACGTGCCCGCAATTCACCTCAACTGGGCTTACATGCCCATGTTTTTCTACAACCGGGCCCATGTGCCCAAATTTCTTCTAAATCAGGCCCACATGCCCACCTTCTAACAAACTCAGGCACACATGCCCACACTCCTTCATCTTCGGGCCTGTATGCCCCCATTTCTTCACCATCGGGCCCGCGTGCCCAAACTTCTTCAAAATCGGGCCCCCGTGCCCCCACTTCTTCAACTTTGGGATTACGCACCCATACTCTTCAATGGCACCAGCGAGCCCATCACAAATCACAATCTTGCTCCCAACCATTTAAATCGGGTCCAAGTGCCCACTCTTTTCATTGGGTCCCTCAGGCTCAACCTCCAATCGGGCCCTCATGCCCATCAACATCAACCGGGCCCTCTATGCCACATTCAAATCTTGGGCTCACGTGCCTCTTGATTCTGACTACTCCTGGGCCTTCAAGCCCACTTTCAACTCACGGACCCAAGATCCCATTTTAACTCACTTATGTTTCCAAGCATGTTTCTTTCCTTTTTGAATTCTCTTTCTTTTCCCAAGTTTTACTTTCAACAAAAAAATCAAGGGTAGAGAAAATTTTTTGGTGATACCACAATCTTTGCCTTTTACATCATTAATTTTGACTCCGCCATGCTAAATCAGATCCTCCACATTTTCACTTCATCCTATGACTATGAATCTTCAATCCAATGCAATATGGTGCATATCAAAAGTGGAAGTATTTGGGCAAGTCAAGGCAAGGCATGGAAGGCGAGGCAAGGTAAGGCATGGCAGACAAGGCAAGGCAAGCACAAGCAAAGCCGTCATCAGCAATGAACTTCTTCTTCTCTCAGGTATTACATGAAATTGCATTCATCATCATTATATTATCTGCAAAGCAATATTTGTTTAAAAAATGATTTTTAATTTCATATGACAATTTTAATTGACATAAATTCATGACTGACGACATTTGTAGCTACCTTGTTCTTATTAAACAAATTCTTTACATTGCAAGGCATATTTTTAATTGATTCACCTATGGAATGTTATCTACCTCAAAAAAATGGAGAGAACTACTAGTATGACTTAAGTCCACATGTTCTAGATTGCTGTCTAGGAGTCGAGGGTAGATACCATTCTACACACACAACACGTCCCGATCCCAGAATCTGGATGGCCCAACACCTGAGAGAAGCTAAGCAAGGCTCAGAGGTTGAAGGAAAACCCTCACCCTACTCTCTTTTGTTCGGCCCAATATAGGTGAAGGGGATTAGAGGGGGAGAGTATCGAAAGCATACGCCACCCTAGTAGTAGGCCGTCTCAGAAGATCCAACTTCTCAAATAAAAAAAAGGTGCCAAAAGATGGGCAATGAACCCCACAGGTCTAAACAAATATGGGCCTGTCTGAATGTGTACCCAAAAATGCAGAAAATGAAAAAAAAAAGGCACCTAAAGATGGGCAATGACCCCACAGGTCAAAGCACCTGTCTAAATGTGTGTCACTAAAATAGGTTTGTCAATAAAGAAGAAAAGACCCGAAGAGGCCGAACCCCAACGGGCAATTGGGTGTGAGTAGAGAAATCCCTCTCGACATCTCCAAAGCCTATCAAGGACTTTCCCTCAATTCTTCATTCTTACCCCCAAGGTGTGGGTGAACCAACCAAATCAAAGCTAAACTCTAGCCGATCAAAGGGTGAAGGTCGGAAAGATTCTGGGCAAGGAACCCCATTTTGCACATGGTGTCTACCAACAAACCTAGAAAAACAACCAAGTGATGAGAACTTGTGTCAATACTGATTTTTCTCTCCACAAAAAAATATTTTCAAAAAAAAGCACTCAAAAAAGTTGAATATTTTCAAAACTACAAAAAATAAATATTATCAAAAACTCAAAAAAAGAATATTTTCAAAAATCCCAAAAAAAATTGAATCTTTTCAACAAAAAAGAAAACTTCTTTTTCAAATTCAACAAAAAATTTCACTCTTTTTAAAATATTTTATCACCATGCTTGGTTTGAATTTTCGTCTTTACATTCATATTTACTTTCAATCTCTCATGTTTCAAATTCTTCATTGCATATTTGCTACTTGATTTTTACACTCCTAAGAAGGCTACACCCCTTGACAAAGGTCAAGGCATACTACAACTTGCAAGGGGGATAAGCCGCATTGTTGTTCTAATCTCTTCCTTCTAAGTGTTTCAGGCACAAGAAAAACTTTACACCCCTTGACAAAGGTCAAGGCATACTGCAACTTGCAAGGGAGATAAGCCGCATTGTCATTCTAATCTTCTTTTTCTAGTGTTTCAGGCACGAAGAACAAATGAGGAGAACTTCACAACAAGGCAATGCTCGCCACTTCCCTCCCCTGAGGATTCTTAGGAGGAGGTGTCACCATAACCTCGGCCTTAATTTTGCCGAGAAACCTTTTGCAGGCGATGCTCGCCACTAACCTCCCCTGAGGATTCTCAGGAGGAGGTGTCATCATTACCTCGGCCTCAACTTTGCCGAGAAGCTTTTGCTCTATGTCCTCATTAGGACACATGAACTCTTTTGTGAGAATGCATGTCATCACACCGCAAACTCACTGTTATCATTTCCTTTCTTAGCATATATTAGGTGCATTACTATTTATTTTATGATTGATGTTGAAGACCGTGAATGCAAAGAAGACCAGGCCCGAGATCCCCTTCATCAAAATCCACGATGGTCAGGTCATTCTTTGTGCTCATGGATAAGCCAAAATTGTGCAGTGAGGGACGATGGTTCCCGAATGGGTATCCTGACCTTATAGACAATCTATATCTTCAACTAATTGTTAGACAAGTTTTGTTTTTGTTTTCTTGAGCCCAGCATGCATCATATAGTATTAGTTGCATTGCATTTTTCATGATCATTGCATACATTCTTTTAAAATCTTGACCTTCCCACCTTAGTCTCTAAATCTTTTATCCTAATTCTGATCATTCTGTACTCCACCGTGTTTTCTAATCCCATCGTGTTCTCTAATCCCACCATGATCTCTAGTCCCACCAACCTCTCCAATATCCCACCGTGTCTATTAATCCCACCGTGTTCGGTAACCACTTTGTGCCCTCAAATCTTTCATTTCTTTTCACCAATGTGGCCATTGCAACTTCTTTGCTATTCATCCCACCATGGCAGCCAATTCATCCCGCCAAGGGCCTTCTATTTGATCAGAACTTGCACCGTCACTATTTTCACGGTCTACGCTTAAACATTTGCCTTTCAGAATCTAAGATCATTCCATTCCGAATCAAATCTTGTCTCTTAGAAGACTTAAATGAATCTAAGAGCCTGAATGTGCTCTATTGGTATTCTTTTACTTTTTCAAAACAAATCTCTTTTTTAAAAAAAATTTCAGCCCATCACAGTACAGGAACACCGCAAAGATCGGGTTACCAGCTGATGATGAAAACCCATGTTTCGGGGACTCCCCACCACGTTGGGGGTTGGCTATTCTTCTCTCGTGCCAATGGCACATCTCTTACCAATCGAACTTAGGAAGACTTGATGAAACATGGCGGTTAACCAGGAGACTTGAGATTCGTCTTGCCGAATTTGGTCGTTAAGCGTGTCTATATCTACACCTTGATGCCAGCTTTTCAGACCATCACCATTTTGCTTCACTACATTCCACTACGATCCATCTTGCTTCACTATGCTTTCTCTACACTTCACTTTGTTCCGCTACCTGCCATTCCTTTGCAAAGCCGACATCAAGGCGAGGCAAGCTGTAGACACGCCAAATTGGCTTGATTCGGAGCCCTAGACTCTTATTCCATAGGCGATATATTTTATTTTACCGTTATCTGATCCGGATTACCTCATGGAGATGAGCTAAGGACATTGGTGGAGCCCCTTGTAAGTTGAGAATGGACCAATGATTTCTGGAATATTGCCGTAACCTTCAAGCGAGAGCCGCACGTGAACTGTAAAAACACGAAGCCTGCTCAATGACCGACCTTGAATGGTCCATAATTGAAGGTCTAGGGAATCCCGTATGTGTTCCGTAACATTCAGGGTTTCCGAGAAGTCATTTCGGTAGGCGTCGGTCAATGACGGCTTTCGTTATGGCGTTTTCGATCTGTGCTGACATGGCTATCCCGGACCACATGTTAGGCCTTTCTGGTCATCACCGGGTCTCTTCAAGTCATCCAGGTCGATTCTAGCCGAATATTTTCATCAACCGGGGCTATACAGCCATTTCGGTCAATTTTAGGGTTTCGCGGCTTTTCGGAGTTTCGATTCACGTTTACCGGGTTAGTCTCAAATTTTTCGATGATTTCGGGTTTTCTGGTCATACCGGACTTGTTCGGTCATCATTTTAAGTCATCCCGAGTTGACCCGAGATTTATCGACCGGAACCGTGCTCTTACGGATCTTCACCCCGGGTTTTGGCTTTCCGCGAGAGGGTAAACCGGTAGAAAGCCCCGTGAAAACGTCTCGGGAGTCATGCCAGCTGGTTTACCAACTTGAGGAGGTGAGGTTGAAGGTCCTCTTTCCAACGTGACAAACGGGAGCCGAATCGGACATCCCGTTTGCAAGATACGGCTTGCGGAACACGCACACAGGAGAGAGAGTGTACTGCGCCCCCGCTCCCTTTGAAAGAGGAGGGCACGCCCTGTGCGCCCCCAGTTCCTTTGAAAGGCGGGGGCGCGGTCAGTTTCTTTAAATTGCAAATTACCCAGATTAGCACCTTCTAAACTGGATTTTTGGAAGGTTTCCGCGGAGGATTTTCGATTATTCGTACCGCGCCCCGGTTCGGGGGCGCGTTACATATGTCAAGTCGATTTTTAGCAATTTCTGGAAGTTTCTGTCAATTTTTAGCAGTGAGACGCATAACGCACCCCCGCTTACTTTGAAACAGGGGGGCGCACAGACCGCATCCCCGAACTGGGGGCGCGCCCTGCGCGCCCTTGGTTTGAGGGTGCGCCCTGCGCGCTCTCCACCTCTTTGAAACTCGGGGGCGCGGTCGGTCCAGTTTCTAAATTTTGCACCAGATTCCTTCCCCTATAAATTAAGAGCCATTCTCAGTGACCCAAGGTTAATCCCCGGTCCCTAGCTCGTCCATAGGTCGTCCAAGCTCTTCTCCAAAGCCGTCCCGACGTCCAAAGGCGATCCGAAATCAAGAAATCGATCCCGAGGTGAAGGAGAAGGCTCGATCCGGGTGTTCTTCATCAACCATCTTCATAGGCTTATGCAGAAAATCTGGGGCTTCTTCTGAAAAATTCTTCAACATAGAAATTGTTCCTCTCTTCGTCCTATTTTATCTCCAATTGACGGCACTCAATTCTGATTTGCCGTTTGTTTGTTGCGATTGATACACTGAGGGCGCACATCCAGGTTCTATTTTCTATATCCGCCCACTTTCAGAATTTTTACTGACTTATAAAGGAGGATTTAGGAGAATTCATCAACATAGGAACTCTTC
This sequence comes from Cryptocoryne crispatula var. balansae, assembly GCA_036172225.1. Lineage (NCBI taxonomy): Eukaryota > Viridiplantae > Streptophyta > Magnoliopsida > Alismatales > Araceae > Cryptocoryne > Cryptocoryne crispatula. The sequence continues at coordinate 19,727,807 of CM069924.1, forward strand.
CTCTCTGATTCCTCCGTCTACTCCAACAAACGTAACTCGATTCTGACATTGGGGTCATCCGTATCATCCTCTGCACCGAAGTCACGCCAGAAGGGTGCAAAGCTACCCGAACCGGCCTTTTTCAACCAACTCGGCTTCAACTCAAGCCGATCCATTCCATAAGATTTCTCAACTCATTTAACTCAGTTCATTTACTATTTTAAAGCATATTTCAGTTTATTTGCATCATTTTTACATAATCAAAAATACAAAAAAGGGGTTAAGGCTCACCCCAATCCGGTGAGTTCGATTCCGATTTCTTCTTTCTCATCTTCTTACTACAGTTACTACACCTCCCATAGTTCTAATTATTTTCTTCACTTGGTTTATTGTTCTAGTTGCACAGGTTGAACAAGCTAGCATTGATTGGAGACTCTTCTTCATCGGCCGGCCGAAAAAGAATAAGGTTGAACCCATATCCCGATCTCCCACGCTAAGGTACACGGTCAATTCAACTCATCTCTTAATTTACATCCCAAAAAGCGGAGCCCACAGCTCCTGGCGACCACATTTTTTCTTGTTTTAATTTCAGCTTCTCCTCACTCTCCTCCCACATGACCCGAACCATCTCCGGTGCTCGAGCGACGCCGCGAGATGAAAGTTCGGGGATCAATGTGAGTGTGGGACCGAGGTGAGGAGTCTTTACCGCTTTCCGAGTGTCTTACGATTCACTCCCCTTTTCCTCTATTCCATCTTTCACCTTTTCTTGAGGTACCGATCCGGAACCCATTTTCGGAGTCGACAACATGGACCTCCCGTTTGCAAGTTATAGCTTGCGAATGGAGTGCATGTAGGAGAGAGAGTGGAGCACACCCCTGAATTGGGGGCGCGGTCTGCACACCCTCACATTGAGGGTGCGGTATGCAAGCCCCCAGTCTGAGGGCACAGTCTGTTCTAGAAATCAGAAATTACCCTAGTTTAGGCTTTTCAAACCAATTTTTGGGATGTTTCATCTTCTTAAAAATGTTTATCTTGACTGCGCCCCTGAGTCGGGGGTGTGTTCATTTTGTCAACCCTATTTTTAGCAATTTTTCAGAGTTTACCAAGCTTTTTTTAGCAATAACACGTCGAACGCGCCCCCAAAGTGGGGGTGCGCTCACCGCGCCCTCAACCTGAGGGTGCAGCCTGCACGCCCTCGAGTTGAGGGTGTAGTCTGCGTGCCTCCAACCCGGGGGCACGGTCATTTTCCTTCTTTGTTTTGCACCGGTATTTCTTTCCCTATAAATTATGCGCCATTCTCAATGGCCGTAGGTTACCACACATGCTCTAGCACATCCAGATGTCGTCCAAGCTCTTCCCCAAGCTCTCTTTTGCATTTTACTCTGATCCGGTGGTGAGAAATCGACCCCGACATGAAGAAGGAGGCCTTATTCGTAGTGTCTACATCAACGTCCTTCATCGGCCTCTACAGAATTCTTAGAACAAATTCTGACAAAGTGGTCAACAGAAGAAACTTGCATCTCTACGTCCTCTTTCATTTTCAACCAACGACACTCAATTCCAACATGTCGTTTATCTGTGGTGATTGCTGCATCGAGGGTGCACAACCAGGTTCTGATTTTATATCCGTTCATTTCCAGAAATTTGATAGGTCTATATGGGCATATTCTAGAGAAGTCATTAACATAAGATCTCTTTCTCTTCAAGTTTCTATCCATAGAAACAAGAGGCACTCGATTCCAATATCGGGGTCGACCGTAGCATTCTCTGCACCGAGTCGCACCGGCAGGACACTACACTCATCCGAGAGCAGGCCATCCAAACCGGCTTCTTTTGCTCGTTCCGGCTTCGATCTGAGCCATCCTATGCTTAAATATTTTCTATTTCATTTAGAGCATATTTATATTATTTTTGTTTATTTTTTCATCATTTTTATCATCCAAAATTATAAAAAAATGGGGTTAGGGCTTACCCCAATCCGGTGAGTTCAAAACCAATTGCTCTTTTCCTTATCTTTCTTTTTATAGTTTCTACACTTCACCTAGTCCTAATCAACTTTCTTCACTTGTTTTCTTGTCTTATTATCTTCTAGTTGCATGGATATATCAAGCTAGCATCAGTTGGAGACTCTTCTTCATCGGCCGGCCAAATAAGAAGAAGGTTGAATCCGCACACACCCTTTCCTACGCTAAGGTACACATGATCAAATCTCTCTCTTATTTCATTTAAATTGGAACACATGGTTCCTAGCGACCACATCCTCCAAGTTTTTTATGAATTAAGTTTGTTTGTTTTGTCCTCACTTTCCTTCCACACAACCCAAACCGTTTCTCTGGTTACCCATCCAATTTTTATGTTTACATGATTTACCTGTGGCTTTCACTAGAAAATTTTGACTTTGTGGGGAAAAATCCATAAAATAGCTGATTTCATTCGACAAAGCACCAAGTCAACATTAAAAGGATCTGGCATTATTCTAAGATCAATCGCACATGTTACCCTATAAAACATGAGTTTTATGCTCTGAATTAGGCAAATTTGGCATGTCTACATGGGGATGAGAAAGATGGAAGGAAAACACAGAAAACTACTCTCTCACCTCGGTCCCACACTCACATTGATCCGTTAGGACATAACCGCAGGATCCAGTGGAGGAAGAACAAGTAGAAGAACCCTTGATGGACATAGCATATGATTTGTTGAAGCATTTGGATAAGACGCTGGCCTATATTTCCATACTTGAGTTGATCAAAAGATCAAGGGTGCACTAGGAGATTTTACAACAGTATTTGAAAAAGGTCATGGTATATGAAGATCTCCCACCAGATAAGATCACTACAGTGTTAGCCCTAGAAGTGAGCACCCAATGCTCACTTTATCTTAGGAGGAGTTAGCAGATGCAGAGGTTAGGAGATATGCTTTGCATGTGGCTATTGTCATTTGTAATGTTGAAGTAAAATCATGTTTGGTTGACACTAGAGGTTCCATCAATGTTATTCCACTAGAAAATTACAGTTATGCGGTATTTCTAAACAAGAAATCAAGCCCTCCTGTGCCATAGTAACAGCCTATGACAACTCAAAGAAGTCTGCACGTGAGGTGGTCACTCTAGAAGTTAAACTTGGACCATGTATGGTTACAACTAATTTTCATGTCTTGGAATTGAATCCAACTTTTCGGGCTATACTTGGGAGGCCATATCTGAAAGCAATAGGAGCAGTAGCTTCAAAAAACCACTGTCAACTCAGAAAATTCGACGGGCCTCTCCTTTTCAGGGAAGTCTGTGAATCTGGATCGTCACCTCAAGAGGGGATGAGAAAGGAATAAAACACAGAAAGTAACTCTCACCTCGGTCTCACACTCACATTGATCACCGAACTTTCATCCCTTGGCATCGCTCGATCACCAAAAGAGACGGTTCGGGTCATGTGGGAGAAGGATAAGAATTAGAAAATTAAGACATGTGGTCACCAAGAACCGTGGGTTCCAATTTATGATATAAGATTGACCGTGTGTACCTTAGCGTGAAGAGTGCGGGTCAAAGCTTCTCCTTCTTCGGCCGGCCGATGAAGAAGAGTCCTCAACATGTAGTGTGCAACTAGACAAAAAAATAGATGAAAAGACTATTATAACTAGACAAAGGGGAGTATATGTAAGGAAAATGACATGAAACACACAACTGACTAGAAACTGACCAGATTCGGGTTATCTTTAACCCCTCTTTTTTTATTTTCGTATTAATAAACTAAAAATAATTTTAAAAAAATGTAAAAAAATGATAGTAGGATGGATAATCATGAAACAAAGAGATATAAAAAATAACATAAAGATTCTGATAAGAATAGAGAGAGAGATATGGCCAAATTTGGGTTGTCAAAAAAGCCGAGCAACAGTTCAGGATCTGTCAGGCGCGACTTTGCTTCTATGCTCATCATGACCAGCCCTGACCTCATAATCACATTCTGTCAATAGAAAACTGAATAAGACTTGGAGTGGAAGAACTTTGAAGTTGAGAGCTCGAGCAGCAGACGTCCACACGCTGCTGTAGAAGCTAAAGAAGAGAGACTTGACAGATCACCTGCAGACCAGCCTTCCTCTCTCCTTAACTGACCTTTCTCTCTCTAAAAATCACAAAATCAATTTAGGAGGGAGCTTGGACATCTTGAAATGCCCGGGGGGTCGTGTACCAGCCTCTGGAATGACCGAAATCGATCTCAATTTATAGGAGGAAAACATCTTGAAATGCCCGGGGGGTCGTGTACCAGCCTCAAGTGAGGGCGCATGCTATCCACCCTAAAAATTCGGTCTAATCCAGCCGAAAAATTTGATCCGATCTGGTCAAAGGTAGAGTCCTGTTTGAAAACGGGTTATCTCGTGCCCTCGATCGGGGACACATGGCCTCATGCCTCAAGGGCAGGGTGCATGGCCATGTGCCCTGGGTCCAACCAAAGTTGAGATAAACCCTAAACCCTCAAGCTATATGCAAATAGAATAAACCAGGTTGAGATTAGTGATAACTCAACACGGGGGTCCAACCAAAGTTGTGAAACCAATCAAGGGGCTTCAAACAAGTAAGTGGAGAAACCAACACAGAGGGGGTTCCTAACAAGGATAAGACCAATCCAAGTGCAAAAGGCAACTTGGCATGAAGGATTAATCAAATAGGCGCGAAACCAATGCAAAGGAGGTTCCGAACAGGATTAGACCAATCCAAGTGCTGAAGGCTGCTTGGCATGGAGGACTAATACTGAAACTATCTCAAAGGGGTTTCAAACAAGATATGACCAATCGAAGTGCCTAAGACAACTCAGCATGAGGGTCAAATTTTTGAAACTGACACAGAGAGAGTTTCAATCAAGGCAAGACCAATCCAAGTAGGGGAAAACAACTTGGCATGAGGGTCGAGTGAATATGAGACAAATCCAAGTGCTAGGGGAAACTTGGCCTGGGGGCCTAATAAGGTTGTAAAACCAACACAAAGGGATTTCGGGCTTGCCTACAAGGCAAAGTTTGTGGACTACAAAGGGTCCGGTAGGAAATCTCAAAGGGTTGGTTTCCTAGGGGTCCACATAAAGGGTAGGACTAATAGTGCCACAAAGGGGTGAATGGGAGCCTCGAAGGGGCTGGTGTCCCATGGGTCTACTACACAAGGTGTAGGAATAGAGTGCCAAAAAGGGGCGAATGGGAGCCTCAAAGGGGCTTATTTCCCAAGGGTCGACACAAAGGGTAGGACTAAAGTGCCACAAACGGGCGAATGGGAGCCCCAAAGGGGCTGGTGTCCCATGGGTCTACACAAGGTGTAGGAATAAAGTGCCACAATGGGGCGAATGGGAGCCTCAAAGGGGCTGGTGTCCCATAGGTCTACACATGGTGTAGGACTAAAGTAGGGCTATGGAAGCCAAAGTGGCATTGTAGAAGCCTTGTTTGGAGCCTCAAGAACAAGTAGTCAAGGCAACTAGTTGTGTAGGCTACCAAAATCGGGATGATCAAGGTAGTGAGAGTTTTAAAGCCATACAAGACCTACCTCGTCAAGATGGTTAGTTTGTTGAAGGTTGCCTGGAATGATGGTCCAGATAATGCATATTTTTTGTAGGTCATCAAGACTGGATGGTCATGACAACGTGGAAGCTTGTAGACCAACAAGACCGGAATGGTCAGGGTGGTATGGGTTTGAATTAATTTCAAAAATTGTTCAGACTAGGAAGGGTCGTGACAGTATGAGTTTTTATGGGACGTGTGGGCTGAATAGTCAAGATTGGAGAAAGTTTTTTATTTATGGACCATCAGGATCGGAATGATCAAGATGGTGGGATTGCTAAAGTCAAAAGAATGACTGAAGGGGTAAGAATGAGTGAGAGTAGAGTAGGGTATTACCCTTCGTCCCTTTCAAGATGAAGTGTGGGAACTTCCCTCAAATTTTAAAGGTGGGAGATGGTCTTCCTCGTTGCCTCAGGTATGGTCTCCCTGGCATATTTCTACTACAAGGTAGATGAGCCTATGAGAGCCTTTTCATCATTGGAAACTCGGATCTCCTCCCTAATAAAATTAGGGGGATGAACCCACCCATCTTGTTAGGTTGGGGGCTTGTCCAAGTTGATTATTTTGTTTTTCTTATCAACCTGATTGCTCCTTTGCGGAGTTTTCACCTAGGTTGACCCCATTTCACTTTTGCCTGTGCGTCCCATTGTAGGATTTTTACACAGCAGGGTTATCCAATTTTGCCCAAGGCGCCTTTGCAGGTTTTCACCTTGACTGGATTATTTTGACATTTTTACCCTTAGCCAATCATGGTGTTTGATTGACTAAGTCCATCAGGCATCTTCATTTTTAGCCCATTCGCTTTTTTTTCCATCTCTTTTTCTTTTTTTTTTGTAGAGAATTAAGGCTTCCCTCAAGCCATATTCCAGAAGAATGAACCAAGTCAAAATTAGAGGTAATTCAACATGGGGTTCGAGAAGAGTTGAGATACCTAACACAAGGGGGCTTTAGCTAGGTGAATGGAGAAACTGACACAAAGGGGATTTCTCAAGGGGATGAGGCCAATCCAAGTGCGGAGGGCAACTTGGCATGTGGGTCTAATCTTTAAACTAACACAAAAGGGAGGTTTTAAATGGATAAGTGGAGAAACCATCATAAAGGTGTTTCCTCAGCAAGATAAGGCCAATCCAAGTGAGAAAGGTAACTTAGCCTGACGGTCAAAATTTGAAACCTACTCAAAGGGGATTTCAAGTAAGATAAGACCAATCCAAGTATGAAAGGAAACTTGGCATGAGGGTCAGAATTTGAAACCTACTCAAAGGGGAAGGAAAAAAAAGATAAGACCAATCCAAGTATGAAAGGCAACTTGACATGAGGGTCTGAATTTGAAACCTACTCAAAGGGAGTTTCAAGTAAGATAAGACCAATCCAAGTATGAAAGGCAACTTGGCATGAGGGTCAAAATTTGAAACCTACACAAAGGGGGTTTCAAGTACGATATGTAAAAGGCAACTTGGTATGAGGGTCAAAATTTGAAACCGACTCAAATGGGGTTTATAGTAAGATAAAACCAATCCAAGTGTAAAAGGAAACTTATCATGAAGGTCTGATGAAGGCTCAAATAGAGGTAAGAGTGATCCAAGTGTAGAAGGCAACTTGGCATGAAGGTCTAATGAAGGCTCATGAAGCTAACACAAAGGAGCTTCAATCTTGCCTAAAAAGCAAAGTTTAAGAGCCACAATGGGGCTAGTAAGGAACCACAAAGGAGCTATCCTTTTGTAAACATTTGCACTAGAGGCAGTAACAAAGTCTCAAAGCGGTGAGCATGGAGTCTCAAAGGGACTAGATTTTTAAGCAAAGCTAGCACAAATGGTAGCAATAAGAGGTCATAGAGGGACCAATAAAGAGCCTCATAATGGCTAAGTAGGGAGCCTCAAAGGGGCTAGATTTCCAAGGGTTTACACAAAGGGTATGACTAAAATGCCACAAAGGGGCAAAGGGGAGCCTCAAAGGGGCTGGATTCCCAAGAGTCTACACAAAGGGTAGAACTAAAATGCCACAAAGGGGCAAAAGGGAGCCTCAAAGGGGCTGAATTCCCAAAGGTCTACACAAAGGGTAGAACTAAAATGCTGCAAAGGAGCAAATGGGAACCTCAAGGGGCTGATACCCAAGTGTCTACACAAAGGGTAAGACTAAAATGCCACAAAGGGCGAAAGGGAGCCTCAAAGGGGCTGAATTCCCAAAGGTCTACACAAAGGGTAGAACTAAAATACTGCAAAAGAGAAAATGGGAACCTCAAGGGGCTGATTCCAAAGTGTCTACACAAAGGGTAAAACTAAAATGCTACAAAGGGCGAAAGGGAGCCTCAAAGGGGATGGATTCCCAAGGGTCTACACAAAGGGTAGAATTAAAATGCCACAAAGGGGCAAATGGGAGCTTCAAGGGGCTGGATTCCCAAGTGTCTACACATAGGGTAGGACTAAAGCACCGCAAAGAGGTGAAGGGGAGTCTCAAAGGGCTAGACTCCCAAGGGTCTACACAAAGGGTAGAACTAAAATGCCACAAAGGGACAAAAGCCTCCAAGGGGCTGAATTTCCAAGGGTCTACACAAAGGGTAGAACTAAAATGCTGCAAAGGAGTAAATGGAAACCTCAAGGGGCTGATTCCCAAGTGTCTACACAAAGGATATGACAAAAGTGCCGCAAAGAGGTGAAGGGGAGCCTCAAAGGGCTAGACTCCCAAGGGTCTACACAAAGGGTATAACTAAAATGCCACAAAGGGGCAAAAGCCTTAAAGGGGATGAATTTCCAAGGGTCTACACAAAGGGAAGAACTAAAATGCTGCAAAGGAGTAAATGGAAACCTTAAGGGGCTAGATTCCCAAGTGTCTACACAAAGGGTAAGACTAAAATGCCACAAAGGGCGAAAGGGAGCCTCAAAGGGGCGAGATTCCCAAGTGTCAACACAAAGGGTATGACTAAATTTCTACAAAGAGGCAAAAGGGAGCCTCAAAGAGGCTGGATTCCCAAGGGTCTACACAAAGGATAGAACTAAAATGCCACAAAAGGGGGCAAGTGGGAGCCTCAAGGGGGCTGTATTCCCAAGGGTCTACACAAAGGGTAGAACTAAGGTGCCACAAAGGGGCGAAGAGGAGCCTTAATGTGATGGACTTTATGGAAGGCTTGCATAGAGGGAAGAGATGGTCACAGAGGGACCAATGAAAGAGATAGCCTCAAAGGGGCTGATTTAAAGGTTTGCACAAAAGGCAAGAATGAGAGAGACTATTGATGCCAAAGAGGCATTTACAATAGCCTCGCTGCATGAACGAGTGGTCAAGGTAGCAAGTTGAGTAGGCTACCAAGATCAGGGTGATCAGGGTAGTAGAGGTTTTAGGGCTTTTCGGTCCAGAATGGCCAAGATGGTAAAAGTGTTGGGTGTCATCTGAAATTGGAGGAAAGTGGTGTGTGTGTGTATGTGTTTGTTTTTTTTTGTTGTGCCATGTGAGCTGAAAAGCCAAGGGTGGGGAATATTTTTGTAAACCACTAAAATCAGATTGATCAAGGTGGTGGGAATTCAAAGCATCACTAAGTCTGAACAGGCGTGAGTGATAGAGGCTTGTAGCACCATAATCAGAATGGTTAAAGTAGCGATGATTTTCTGAAAAATGTTATGGAAAGGAGGACATAGGGCAACAATATAAGAATGGCCCTCAGTGTGGTCAAGGCCAGGGTTTCAACCTGGAAGGGCTTGCATCCGAGCGTTGTAAATGACCAAGCTTAGAAGGTAGAAGCTCCACTGGGGAAGCATTGGTATTTGGTAGCCACATTTGTTTGAGGGCTGGGGCAGAGGGTTTGGATCCTTGCCCCCGGTCGGTACGAGAGACCGCTGTCTAGGGCTCCCAGTGGGGAGTAGCTTGTGCGGGAAACTTGCCACCAATCAGCAATGGTAAGTTAGTAGGATGACCTAAGGACTAGACCGCTGGTCAATCAGCTTGTTGGAGAGTGGCTTGGACAAGAAGGCTGCCCTTAGTTGCTTGAGACGAGCATGGACAATGTTGATCAGCTGGCCCCTCAATTGCTGGAATTTTCTAATGGTAGGTGTTGCTATCTGCTAGCTATCTTCAAGTAAGACCACTGATCGGTCCAATTTATATAAGGACCTGGGCAGAGGGTCTGGAACCTTGCCCTCGGTCGGCATGAGAGTCCACTTTTTGGGACCCTAGGCATGGAGTAGCTTGAACGGGGAACTTTCCACCAGTCAGTAGAGCAAAGTGTTGGAAGAGTCGGTCGGCAGACAAACCAAATGTAAGGAAAATTTCGTTTAATGACAAGTGTTGGGGCCTACCGGCTCTCTCTGGGTAAGATGGATGATCAATCTAGTTGAGGAATACGGGCTAAGAGCTGATCCCTCACCCGGACTGCCACCTTTATAGCCATAGTAGGTTGGCTCGTGTTTTCAAGTTTCAGAGGAGAGGGCTGCCCCCACTCCTTGTCCTGCTTGGCCATTGGTCGGCCGATCTTCTTAAGTTGGATAGAAGACTTGAGCTTCTATTGTTTAGCTAGTGCAGCAATAATGGTGTGCATGGCATGGGCCCTATCTTTGACACCCAACCACTCGAAAGTAAGAAACTGGTTGTCAAGTAGTAGATCAATGAGTTGAGCTCGTCGTGTTTGGATGAAGGCAGCCAGGAGAGTGAGATTCCAGGGGCAATGAACATTGCTAACCATCAGGTGATGGCAAGACTAATGTCTAACTCGAATCTTGAAGAGACTCTACTATTGTTGTTTTGCAGGCGCAGGCTCAAATTGCTGGTTTTTAATTTCACGGTAGGCATTTGCTGTTGAATCCTCGTGGGCCGGACTGCTAGCTAGTCGGCGTGAAGAAGGAAAGGACCAACAAAGAGCTTCCCCTAATCAACTAAGCTGGGGTAGCCTAAACTGCAGTGGAGCATCATGCATGGTACTTAGCAATGGCAGCTATTAGGATTTCTGCTCGTAAGACCCTCATCTGGGAATGGTCAACAACAAACCTTGATAGAGGTTGGTTTCATTGAGGAGAAGCCAAATTCAGTTAGGGACCATGGTAGAGGGTCTAGCACCTTGCCCCCGGTCAGCAAGGGGATCCATTGGATGGACTTTCCCATGAGGAATAACTTGTGTGGGGAACATGCACCCAATCGGCGGAGCTGGGTGCCGAAGTAGTAAGCCAACAGCTGGGCTAATTGATGTTTTCATCATGGCAAGTGGTCGCCCGGTCTTCATGGGCCAGACCACTGATTGGTCAGCCAAGTGAAGGGAATGACCTACGGGGAGTCTACCCATAGTCGGTTAAGTAGTGAACTTGAAAGGGTGGTCAATGAACCAACCATTCACAAAGAATTTTCCCATGGTAGGTGGTGGCACCTGCAAGTTCTGTTCAGCTTGAACTGCTGGTTAGTCCGATGCAGGAAGGCTGGTCGAGGGCTGGTCCCTCACCCGAGTTGTTGTCTTTAGAGCTTTTGATCAGCATATGACTTCATAATTTAGAGGAGAGGGCTGCCCCCTCTTCCTGGCCTCTCCAACTGCTGATTGGCCAGCCCAATGATGAGAGGATCTGACAAGAATGTTGCCCTTGATCAGCTAAGTAGAGAGCTGAAAAAAATTTGGCCAATGGGCTGACCAACTACAGGTGATTCCTGGCTGGTAGGTGGTGGCACCTGCCAGTTCTCCTCATCTTGGACCGCTGATTGGTCGAATGAGGGAAAGCAGGCTGAGGGATGGTTCTTTGCCTGCACTACCATTTTTGGAACTGATGTCTTGCCCCAGCTTTCAGAACTCAGAGGAGAGGATTGTTCCCCCTCTCTCCATAGCATTAATTCATATGGGGATTTGCCCCTAGTTGGCAGAATTGAGTGCCAAGGTGATTTAGTGTCATGGCTGACTGCTGATGTCTCTCTCTTTTTTATTGCAGGTGGTTGCTGTCAAGCCCTTATACATTGAACCATTGATCAGTTAGCTAGATGAAGGGAAAATCCGATGGAGAGGCTGCCCCCAGTTGGATAAGCTGTGGGGTCTTGTCATCTCAGACCACTGCTCAGTCTAATGAAGTATGGCAGGCTAAGGGCTGATCCCTTGCTTGTATTATCCTTTTTGAGTCTTCTAAGTTCAGAAGGGAGGGCTGCCTTATCTCCATGGCCTTTCTAGCTGCTGGTTTATTGGATTTCTTGGGGCAGGAAGAAGGTCTACACTTCCCCCTTGCATCTGGTGCATTAACATTGGGCACAGCAAGGGTCTCATTGTTGTAATCAAGCCAGTCCAGAGTGAAGAACTGTCGACAAGCGGCAAGATAACAGGTTGTAGTCATCTATGCTCCTCCTCCATAAGCTTAGAAGGAGTCTTCATAGGCATTGCTTGGTGGGTGTGGTCCCACGAGCAACACACATTGTTGATGTTGAGGTGCCGAAAGGATCCTCACTCACTCATGTTCTTCCTCAGGTTGAGGGGTGTTGTAGCAGGTGTCAGCATGGCAGTAGGTGCAAGCACAAATGTTGTGGCAGACATAGTAGGTGCCAGGGCAGCAAGTTGAGTAGGTACTATGTTGTGGGTGTGGGTGCGGGCCCAAATTCAAGGGTGATCCGATTCACCATGAAAGTCTCGCGGGGGAGACAACGGAACATTTTACGGGAGCAGGCGGGCGGTGTCCAGGCCAAGCTTTTGGAGATGCATTATGGAATAGAAAGTGAGGGGTAGCATTGCTATGTCCTCAGAAGAAGGTGGTGACTCCAAGATGGTGTCGAGCCAGTCCAGCAGCAACACGATCTTTGCAAACTTGCTGAAATTGATCACCAACGTGATTGAGCTGACGCTGCATTGTCAACATAAGTTTTAAGTAAATGACACCTTCACAAGCCATTGTTGAACCTGTAAAAAGGTTGACTTGATTAGAGTGTTTTTAAGAGGTAGTGGATGTGCACTTTCTCAGATCGCTATGGCAGAGAGATGAAGGGAAAGAGAGGTCCCACCGGGCGTGCCAATTTGTGGGAACCTCGGGAATCTTTTTGATTCTTGGAAAAGATTTCTTGTTTTTGTATGTTTTGAAATATCGACATCCAAAATTTCTAGTAAAGTAGATAATAGACCATAAAAATACTAGATGGTCCGAGTGATATTAGAAGAGTATAGAACCGAGATTCGGGTTCTGTGAAAATATTTTTTGACCTCTCTCCATCGGATGGTGCGAATATCCGATGTTCATTTACATCGAGCAAACACTCGAACACCCTTGATTAACTGCCATAGCGATCTTGCTTGACAAGAGCGTGCACATCCACAACGTATAAAGAACACAAAGGGCCCTGGCCTTTCAAGCCTGATGAGATGCAAACAAGTTTAGTTAGATTTGGTTTGGAGTTGATTTATGTTGATTTATGAATTGATTTTTATGTGGTTTGAAATGTTTATTCTATATTTCAATTTGATTTAGATTTGAATGTTATTTGTTTTGACTTTGTTTGAATTGTTTGATTTTTTTTACTTCAATTGGTTGAAGTTTATTTTATTTTTGTTTAAACTAGATATTTTAGATGTTTTGATCAATTTGACTTGCTTAAATTTAATTGACATGTGTTGAGTCATTTTCATGTGATTTTCTCATGTCGGTTGGTGTTTTAATACCAATTCGGGTGTGTTCAATATGTTTTAAATGTTTTGAAGTTTGGTTCAAATTGATTAAACTTGAATTTCAGATTGTTAATGATATGAATTTGGCATGTTTTAAGATGAATTTCATATACATTAATGTTTTCTAGATGTGTTCATTTCAATTGGTTTGATTATTTGATTTGCACTTGTTGAGAAAATTGAATTCTAATGGATTAAGTGTATTGAATCAATTTTTCCAGATTGTATTAAACATGATTTTTGTTGAATGTTAAAATTTTAATGATCTATTTTAAGCATGTTTTAAGATTAGTTTGAATGTATTTTCAGATTTAATTAAGTTAATTTCAGATTTGGTTAACTCTTGTTCGGTTTGCATCACATCCGGTCTCTCAGGCTAGTGTCGATGCCTAGTCACATGCAATCAACTCGGCACTTGAAATGTTCATTGAATATTCATGTTCATGCTAGTGTACATCAGATGTGGCAGTTCATATGCCATGTTCAATGCTGTCAATGGTGCAAATGTGTGAATGTCCTTCCCTTGGTGTAAAATCCCACTTGACCAGGAGAATTTTGGCAGCATGCCGCCTTATTTTCCGATCAGTGTGAAATTTTACCCGTCCTACAAGGCATAGTCATTTGACTTTCCAAGTAGTGGGAAGGGTCCGTCTGCAGTGGAAAGCGTGTCCCATGCCTACGCCCGGGTCAACGTTCCGGTGCATGCCGGATGAGCCGCCCAATGAAGCGTCCAGTTGTGGACTAACTCCTTATTTAATTTTGGCATTTCGCCTTCAAATTTAATTAAGGTTTATTTTAAGTGTCCAAGGCCCAATGGGATGTGGCAAGAAGGCTGGTTCGACCAAGGCTTGAATGAGGATAAGCTTGGTTAGTTGTAGGATTAGTTAGGATGAAGATAAACCAAGGGAGATATAGGGATAAGCCATGGGAGGTGGTTGAGGGAAGTGGTTGAGTGGGACCCACCAGCCAAGGAAGGAGGAGGTGGGTGCGCCTCCCTCCCCTATTTTCTATGGCTTCTTGCACACAAGGAAGGAGAGGGAAAGCTGGTAGGTTCGACCAAAGCATGTGGAGAGAAGAGAGAGAGACCCAATCTAGTCCATTCATCTAAAAGACTCCCAATCCGACGGCTACTGTTAATTCTTGCCATAAAGTGATTAAACATACCCAAAATTAAATCAGAAAAAATATGGGACAATCATTGAAGACCATTGATCTTACGATCCATCCAAATGTGTGGCTGAGATCTACCTAAATGCGCAGGATCTCTGATTTTACCAATTTCTCCGATCGGTGTGATCTCGACCGTCGATAATGCCGAAAACTGTATCTGAGTGCAATTACCTTCTCCCATTGGCCAAATTTATTTTTCATGCATAAATATAAATGAGATAAAAGTTTTGGGTCATGAAAATTGAAATTTTCAGCCCATGGGTCGATCCAGAGCTAATCGGACCATTATGCCCCTAGTGCGAGAACATACGGCTTTCCATCCGGATTTGCTCTTTCTTGCATATCTCTTCATCCGAGGGTCAGATTTTCGATCTGTTTCGAGCGTTACCTAGATCTATCCAATATTGACAATGTGGTAAGGTTGGAATTCCATGTTAGAGTCCCAATTTGTCCCAAAGTGTCAGGGGAAAAATAGTCATTTCGGCCTTCCGGTGTCCGTTTTTCATGTTTTGGGCACCGTTGCGAAGCTCTTGACCGGGGCTATGTAATGAGCACATTATCTTGGCCATTTTTAACATGTAAAGCCAGGCCAAGGCATTTACAAAGCCTATTTACATCATCTATTCATGATTTTTTCGAATCCGGGTCAGATTTTCTGCACCGGCTTCGGCATTGCTGAAGTTTGTATCAAGCAAGCTAAGCGAAAAAGTTTGATGCCAACACACGCCATTCCCTTGCAAAGCCAACATCAAGGCGAGGCAAGCTATAGACATGCCAAATTGGCCTGATTTAGAGCTCCAGACTCCTATTCCATTGGCAATACCCATTATTTGACCGATTATCTGATCCGGATTACCTCATGGAGATGAGCTAAGGACATTGGTGGAGCCCCTCATGAGTGGGAATGGACCGATGATTTTTGGAATGATGTCGTAACCTTCAAGCGAGAGCCACGCGTGAACCATGAAATCACAAAGTCTGCTCAATGATCGACCATGAATGGCTCTTAATTGAAGGTCTCGGGAGTCTTGCATGTGTTCCGTAACATTCAGGCTTTCTGAGAAGTCATTTCGGTAGTCGTCGGTCAATGACGACTTTCGTTATGACTTTTTCGTTCTGTACTGACACGGCTATCCTGGACCACGCGTTAGGCATTTCCAATCATCACTAGGTCTTTTCGAGTCATCCGGGTCGATCCTAGCCATATATTTCATCAACCGGAGCCATATGGCCATTTCGGTCGATTTTAGGGTTTTACGGTTTTTCCAAGTTTCAGTTCACGTTTACCGAGTTAATCTCAAATTTTTTGATGATTTCGGATTTTATGACCGTACCAAACTTGTTCGGTCAACATTTTAAGTCATCTCAAGTTGACCCGAGATTCTTCGACCAGAACCGTGTCTTTTTAGATCTCCACTGCGGTTTTTGGCTTTTCGCGAAACGGTAAACCGGTAGTCAAAGCCCCGTAAAAATGTCTCGGGAGTAATTCCAGCTGGTTTACTAACTTGAGGAGGTGCGTTTTAAGGCCCTCTTTCCAACGCAACAAACGGGAGCCGAATCGGACATCCCGTTTGCAAGTTACGGCTCACAGAACACAGGCGCAGGAGAGAGAGTGTACCATGCCCCGGCCCCCTTTGAAAAATGTGCCCTCAACCTGGGGGCGTGCCCTCAGTCCAGGGGCGCGCCCTGTGCACCCCCGCATCCTTTGAAATGTGAGGGCACGGTACATTTTCGAAAATTGGAAATTACCTCAGTTTACACCTTCTAAACCGGACTTTTAGAAGGTTTCTGCCACTGATTATCGTTTATTTTGACTGCGCCCCCGGGTCGGGGGCACGTTACGTTTGTCAAGTCAATTTTTAGCAATTTTTGGAAGATTTTGACAGTTTTTGGCAATAAAACACGTAACGCGCCCTCGGTCTCTTTGAAACATGGGGGCATGCAGACCGCGCTCCCAAGGTGAGGGTGCACCCTACGCACCCCCAGGTTGAGGGCGCGCCCTATGCACCCTCATCTCCTTTGAAAGGCGGGGGCACGGTCGGTCTAGTTTTCATGTTTTGCACCGGTTTCCCTCCTCTATAAATTGAGGGCTATTCCCAATGAACCAGGGTCGATCCCCGGTACCTAGCTTATCCTGAGGTCGCCCAAGCTCTCTCCCAAGGCCGTCCCGATGTCCAAAGCCAATCCAACGTTGAGAGATCGATCCCGAAGCGAAAGAGAAGCCCGATCCGTTCATTCCGCAGAAACCGAACTTCATTGGCTTTTGTAGAAAATCTGGGGCTCCTGTTACAAAAGTCTTCAAAAGAAGAGTTGTTCCTCTCCTCGTTATATTTTATTTACAACCAGCGGCACTCAATTCTGACTTGCTGTCTATCTGTGGCGATTGCTGCACTGAGGGTGCGCATCCAGGTTCTATTTTTCCACATTTTTCCACTTTCAGAATTTTTACAGTCTTTTACCAGCGGATTTTGGAGAGTTCTTCAACATAAGATATCTTCCTCTCCTAGTTTTTCATCCATAGAAACAAACGGCACTAAATTATGACATCAGGGTCGTCTGTAGAATTTTTTGCACTAATGTCACACCAGGAGGGTGCAAGGCTACCCGAACCGGCTTGTTTCAACCATCTCGGCTTCAACTCAAGCCGATTCACTCCATAAGCTTCCTCAACCCAGTTCATTCAGTCTATTTACTGATTTAGAACATATTTTAGTTTAGTTTGCATCATTTTTACATAACTAAAAACACAAAAAGGGGTTAAGGCTCACCCCGAAGCCGGTGAGTTCGATTTCAATTGCTAATTTCACATCTTTTTATTTCAGTTACTACACTTCACTCAAGTCTAATTCCTTCTTTCACTTGTTTTCATTGTCTTTAAGTTGCACAGATCATTCAAGTTAGCACCAGTTGGACTCTTCTTCATCGGCCGGCCGAAGAAGAAGAAGGTTGAACTCACATCCCAATCTCCTACGCTAAGGTACACAAGGTCAATTCAACATAATCTTGTCTTTTATTCCATAAAGCGGAGCCCGCGGCTCCTGGAGACCACCCTTTTATTCATGTTCTAAGTTCATCTCCTCCTCACTATCCTCCCACATGACCTGAACCATCTCCGGTGCTCGAGTGACACCGTGAGATGAAAGTTCAGGGATCAATGTGAGTATGGGACCAAGGTGAGAATTTTACTGCTTTCTGAGGGTTTTCTGATTCACTCCCTTCTCCCTATTCTATTCTATCCTTCACCTTCTCTTGAGGTGCCGATCTGGAACCCATTTTCTAGAGTCGACAACCTTGACCACTTGTCCTTTAAAGGGAAACTTTATGCACTGATGGTTTGTTGAAGTCACAGCTCCTATTGCCTCTAAATATGGCCTCCCAAGTATAGCCCGAAAAGTTGGATCCAATTCCAGAACATGAAAATCCGTTGTGACCATACATGGTCCAAGTTTAACTTTCAGCGTGACCACCCCACGTGCAAACTTCTTGGAGTTGTCAAAGGTGGTTATCAACTCCAGAAACATGGAATTGGGGAAAGGAAGTGAATCGGAAAACACTCGTAAAGCAGTAAAGACTCCTCACCTCGGTCCCACACTCACATTGATCCCCGAACTTTCATTTCACGGCATCGCTCGAGCACCAGAGATGGTTCGGGTCATGTGGGAGGAGAGTGAGGAGGAGATGAAATTATCACATAAGTAAAAGATGGTCTCCAGGAGCCGCGGACTCCGCTTTATGTATTTAAAATAGAAAGAAGTTGACCGTGTGTACCTTAGCATGGGAGATTGGGATGTGAGTTCAACCTTTTTCCTCTTCGGCCGGCCGATGAAGAAGAGTCCAACCAGTGCTAGCTTGATGTATTTGTGCAACAGGGAACAATTTCTATGAAGAATGTATAGGCTGAATCTACCATTAAATGTACTGAAATTGACTGAGAAGATGATGACTTAGAATAGAAGACTTCGGATCTGTCTGTGCAGCGCCGGTGTTGAAGCCATAACAAGCTGAGGGAATGTCAGAATTGATCTCCGTTTATTGGAGATGAAATATATCTTGATGAAGCACACTTCTTATGAAGGAAGTCAGGCCTGAAAATGACCATATAGATATGTAGAATCCGATGATCAGCAATGCAGCACGTTAGAGCATAGACTAGCTTCTTTCTCACTTTGGGATGATCTCCGGGCACCGGGATGAAGATAGAACGATTTGGGGTGATTTGGAAGAGCCTAGGGTGGCTGGAGGACGAAGAGAGGAGTGCTGGAGGATGGGGATGCACTCCTTAGGTCGTTCATATGAGTCTCCCTTTATAGGGGATGAAAAACAGGTCAAAAATAGCAAGTTTTGATACATCCGACCTTAGGTTGGATTTCCTCCATTTAATGTTGCTGATTTTCACCCTGAGGCATCTAGAAACTTACCTAAATGATTGAGAGAGATTGTAAACCGTGGATCACCTTTCCCATGTTCAAAATATGTCTCCACTTGAAGAGGAAACAAATCTAGTCTAAAAATGGCAAGTCTTGATATACAAGACAACAAGTTAGATTGCCATCATTAGATGATGCTAATTTCGACCATGAAGCTTCCAGATACTATAAAAAGTGATATGGAGGAGAAAAAAGGAAGGTAAGGTCGTGAATTGGTCAGATATGTGCCCAATGGGCTGGGCTTGCATACAATTGGGCTTGATTGGTGCTGCATGCGGACAGAACTGCGCATTTGACTTCCAAAGGGCGCTGCGGACAAATGGGAGATTAGAACTGAATGCCGTTTGTTTAAATGGAAAGATAACTCAAATAAGAATATTATTCATGTTTAATACTTTTTAATTAGATGTCCATATAATCCTGTGAAAAATTTCCAAATAGAGGATATGGTGGGAAAAGTATAATCTGGCACACCACCAAGAGTCTCTTATTCGGCAAACACGAATTTGATTAGAAATTATCAAATCATATTCATATTTCCAATAAGCACCTCGGCTCATCCAAAAGGGAGGTTCATCATGATTTTGATGGTCTAAAAGAGATGTTGCCAATGGAATAATGGTTTAAGCTCTAAATAAGGCCAAATTGGCGTGTCTACAGTGGTCACCATGGAACAAGATGGCTTGATTTCTTGTTCAGAAATGCTGCACAACTGCAAAGTTTCTGGTGGCATAACGTTGATAGAAGCTCCAGTGTCAACCAAACAGGATTTCACTTCAATATTACAAATAACCACAGCCACATGCAAAGCATATCTGCTGACCTCTAGATCTGCTAATTCCTCCTGAGAGAAAATGAGTGTTGGGTGCTCACTTCTAGGGGCTAACAATGTAGTGATCTTCTCAAGTGGGAGATCCTCATTCACTATGACCTTTTGCAAATATTGTTGTAAGTAATATTTGGCCTTGTTCCCTCCCTCTGCGCCTCCTCTAGTTCACCATCACTCGTTGTAAGTACTGTTGGAGAACCTCTTGATGGACTTTGGATCTTTTGATCAACTCTAAGATAGAGATCCATACTAGGGTTTTATCAAGATGTTTCAACAAGTCATAGGATGTCCCAAGAAATGGCATTTCAATGTGTTCTTCTACTTCTGGTGCCAACCCTGATTGACCGACACAGGGAAAGACCCTTTGGAACATGCACCCACTCCTGAGTATCGTGGCAAGTTGAGGAGCTATAGTCGGGGTGGTAGTGGCGGGTGGTGGGTTAGGTCAAATGATGGGAGCTCTTGAGATGGGTGTAGTGATGGTGGTTTAAGGCATGGTGGGGTAAGTAGGTTGTGAAGGTACAGTTGCACGGAGCAGGATGATGATGGGTCCTAGTGGTGGTGATGTTTGTAGTGGATCAACCGGGCGGATTAGGTTCCTTCCTAATTAGAGTTGTATGGCTGGTGGTGTTACAATGGGTCATGATGGTGCTCGGATGATGGGTGGTCTGTTTAATATGATGAGATTAGATGACATAGTCATTCAGGGTATAGAGTGGATGGTTCGGTTGATGTGCATGGCAGAGGTGGCTCCCTCAACTAGCCAATTCTGGCCCCAATCATGATACTCCTCAAAAGAGATCAAGATAGGATTTACATGTTGATTCTCAGGTGTCGGTGCATGTTGTGGTAAAGGATTATGAATAATCCCCAGGTCGGGGTTCTATTGTTGTTGTTGTTGAGCTGGTGCATGCTATCATTAAGGTTGATTTGTCACTATTCAGATGTATTCCCCCATCTGGTCCCAATCAATACTACCTTGCTCATTAAGGTCGTGGATGTAGTCTTTGAAATGAAAAAAAAAATTCCATGGTGTGCCCGAGATATCTGTGAAACAGATAGTATTGCTCTATGTTGGCATTTTGAGGCCACTCCAAATTCTCCCTTGGCAATGCAATTTGCCCTGCCACCATGAGTGCATTAAAGATGTCTATGAGAGAGTACAACAAATGTGGATAATAGCTCTTCTTAGGTCCTACCTTGTGGGGTTCATAGGCCATGGGAGGGGGTGCGTGATTGTAGTTGGCCAATTGTTGCCACGGTGGTTGGGGAACTGGAGCTTGTATGGCTAGTTGTCGCGGTCGCTGAGGGATTGGAGCTTGTTGCTAATGGACTGGAACTGAGGTTGAGGATGAGGCTGAGGTTAGAGAGGGTTTCTAAATGGTTGAATTTGTTGAGGGTTCCTAAATTGGTGTTGATAATTGCTTGGTGGGTTCCCTACAACATTAAGGTTTTCGTTTGTCACTATGCCCTCAATCACTAGGCCGATTGTGGTAAAAGTTATTTTCTTGATAGCTCGGGGTCTGGGATCAAATATGTTCATGATGGGTGAATCCCTAAGCTATGTTTGGATATACCGTGCCCTCTCATAGAGTTTACTCATGGAGGTGGGGTGATGCAAAGCCAACATATTCTTTAAGGTCGGAGTGGCATTGGTGATGATCATCTTTATTTGCTCTGATTCTAAAATACGAGAGTACCTCATGGGATTTCTCAAATCCATCACCATGGATGAAGAGAGGACATTCCTCCTTGTTGAAAACCGTTCAAGTGTCCGGTTCAAGTGTCCGGTCTCTAGCGGTATCCACACAATCTGCTTCAATAGACGAGTTCTCCCTTCCTTCGGGCCTCCAGAAACCTCCCAGATCCAAGCTTGACCATGTGAGATCGCCTTCTAGAGGAGAGAGGAGGAAGAGAGGAGGCTTGGGACGTGCTCCAGCCCTATGGCTTGTTAGGGTTTGGCTTCATAAGCCATTTATATATAGAAGATGGAATTTTTTACAAAAATCCAAAACTTCTATAAAATTGCGTCCATGCCCTCATCTTATTGACCAGATCTATTGTGTGTGACCCACTAGGCCCAATAGTCAATTTGAAGCCTTAATTAATTTAAAAGAACAATTCTTTTAAATTAAATCAAAACCGTTATCCGATAACAGTTTTTACGGCTTTCTGATAATAAAGGGTACAAGCCACATCCTATGATCCCAAATGACTTTGGGGAGTTAAATAACATCCATTGAGCCTTTCCATCATCAATTACCACACGGATTTAAATCCTCGTTCATACAATGTCCCGGTCGGTCAGGGGTTCGGCACTGACTGTCAACCCCTAAGTACTCCAACACTATGAAATCTTGTACTCATGAATGGATCAACTGGAAAACTCATTTTCCAATTATCCTATCTACCTTGGCTAAGGATTTAGAGTACTATCCATAGAACATTCTCTCTCTCCTACCGAGAGTGAACGATCCCCTATTGTCCGCTCAATTTCCTCCACCAGGTTTCCCATATACCCAATCCATTAACTATATAGGATCACAATACTAAGTGATCCATCAGTCAATAGTCAAAGTACATAGTACGCCTAGCAAGACATCTTTGGCGACTCAGGTCAAAGATCCAACCGTGCTATTGAGATGTAAGAATAACCTGTTAGACAGTTCGGTAAGATACCGATCAGGTTTTCTTAAATTGGTCAGTTCAGTGAACTCATTCCACTAATGAGCACCTATGTGTGTATCTTAGTGTCCCCACACTGATGACCAATGAGATCGGTCATTCTCATCATATGAGAAGACATCACACACACTAGTCTATCCGGATTCTTGATGTCCTGTCTCGAGGATCCTATGACTAGGAACATTTAGATCACATACCTCTAGATGATCAATCTCATTATCATGATATCATCATGATTCAATCATCATTGCATGTGATTAAGGACTTCATTACGACATACGCTTCTAATAAAAGCTAGTAACAAAGTTTTGCCTATTTAATTGAATGAGATATTCCTAGAAATGTCGAATCATATCATATATGATTGGCTTGTAGGGCATACATTTCTATCAATCTCCCACTTGCACTAAAGCCAATCACCCATCTGGCTGATCTCTATCAGCTCAAGGTGAAGCTCAAACACTCTTTGAGTATACGCTTCGATTAGTGGATCTGTAATGTTATTAATGGAAGATACTCTATCTTTAATTATATCTCTATCAACTGCATCCTCTCTGATTCTATGGTATTGCCATAGAAGTTTGAAACTTCTAATGAGACTTTGGCTCTACCCCATTGTTTTCCTAAAACAATGATACACTTTCAGAGAAGGTTAGGACAATCCCATAAGCCAGATAAACATCTTCATCTAGTCAGCTACTCAAGCAATATACAGTCATTATTCAATCTACTTTAGATTAGTTGTAGAATTAGCAGTGTTCTCTTGCATGGAACTCTTCCATCTCACTGCACCACCATTATATTGACTTATTATCAGACTTATCTGATTAGAAGCTTGTGTTCATAAAACTATAAGACTTCAAGTCTTATCCTCCATACATTAGAGATATATCCATAGTGCTTCTCAAGTACTCAAGGACACATCTCTAAATTATCCTTTGACTCTCACAAGGATTTACTTGATGAATGCTCATAACACTTAGAGCATAAAGTCATGTGCGTAGCATCACAAATGTGATAGGTCCTATTGCAAAAGCATAAGGGCTATACTAATGTGATCTCTTTATCTCTTAAGAAGTCTACAAAGACATATCTTTAAAGATATCAACTCCACACTTCATAGGTAAGAAACCTATCTTGGAGTTTACCATGTCAAACTCTTTGACTATGGTTTTTATGCACATAAATTGGGTAAGGCCAAGAAATCTTTTAGATCTATCTCCATAGATCATAAAACCCATATTAAGTTTGGAGGATGAATTAATAACTAGGCTAACTTATGATAACATACTTACTTCATTCTCAATGTGTAGTATGTCATACATATTTCATGTCAAGAAGATAATAGCACTCCCACTTATCTTATATGAAAACACAAGGCATATCTTCATTCTCAATGAAGTCATAAGATTTAATAACATTAAACCTTATCTACCATCTATGGGAAGTTTTACTTGAGTCCTTAAATGGACCATATGCACACACTATTTGGATGGTTTGGAACTTGATTCCCAAAGGTTGTATCATATACACCTGTTTCTCAAAAATAACATAGAGAAACACTATCTTAACATCCATTTGACATATCCTATAGTCATAGTGTATAACAATCAAATACGAATGGATTAATTCCATGGCATAGGTAAAAGGTCTTATCATAGTCAACTATTTGACATAAATGATATCCCTTTTAACTATCCTTACTTTGAAGGTCTCTACCTTCTAATATACTTCAATCTATTCTTTAGTGATCCATTTATACCCTATAGATACTAAATCCTTAGGTGGATCAATCAAGTTCTGAACTTGATTAGAATAGAATAGAGTTTATATCGGATTGTATTGTTTCTTCCCATTTTGAATCAATATCTCATATTGCTTCAATATAAATCTTAGGATTATTATCCCTTTATCTTATGTCTCATTTCTTCCATCAAAGATATGTCTCACATATCTCTTAGGTTGATTGGACATAAGAAAAGATCTATGATTTGCCCTTGTGTAAATATAAACTAGTACCTTAATAAAAGTGTCCATGGATTGTGGGACTAGAACACCTTCCATTTATACTGGCTCCCACTATCTTTCTTAAGGAGGGACTCTTCCTCTAGAAATATGGAGAGGTGAGCAACT
This sequence comes from Cryptocoryne crispatula var. balansae, assembly GCA_036172225.1. Classification (NCBI taxonomy): domain Eukaryota; kingdom Viridiplantae; phylum Streptophyta; class Magnoliopsida; order Alismatales; family Araceae; genus Cryptocoryne; species Cryptocoryne crispatula. The sequence goes on from CM069924.1 coordinate 19,752,165, forward strand.
CATACCCTTCTCCCTAAGGGAGGCATTAATATCCTTAAGTTTCTTTAGGATATCCCACAAGCCAACACTTTGTAGTCTTATATTCCAACTTGATAGGGTTATACTTCTTTACCAAGCCAGACATTCTGAAACCTTAACTTGCTTAAGGTCAAGCTTTAATCCCTTTCCATATCTAATATGGAATAATTGGAATAGACTTGAAAGGTACTGATTTAAGATCAAATGTCTATATTGAGTGCTAACCCCTAAACAGACAAAGAAGAATTTTGCAAAGGTTGTCAATGTCCATCTTATGTCCTACACAATATGGCTTCTCATTTTAGCTGCTCAATTAAGCTAAAATGTATAAGAGGTGTCCATCAAAATTAGATTATACTATCCTTCCTTTATGTGTGAATTATTACTTAAGTATCCCCTCTTTGATCTCATCAAAGAGTTCTAATACCTTTTTTCATTAATATTTCCTCTTCATTCTTAATCTCAAATAATTTCTCAAAGGTTTTGGACTTGTACTTCATAAAGTACATATGTCCATACCTAGAGAAGTCATCTTTGAAAATTAATGAAGTTGAAGTATTATCCTCTATCATTAATAGATATGGGCTAACATGCATCTAGATGCATGAGTTCTATAAACTCTTTAGCCCTCTCTCCATGTCTAACAAATGAAGAGTTGGTCTTTTTGCTTAATAAGATAAGACTTACATATAGTTAATGATTCTAAATCATTTACCTATATGTTTCTATCCGAATAGTACTCCTTAAGTCTTTTCTTATAAATATGACAGTACTACTAAATAATAGATTGATCAATATCAATCTACTTCGCCTAATGAGGATTTTTCACACATTATAAGAGCATACATATCTGATATAAATAAACTTTTTATTATGCTCCTACTGATAAACACTTTACCAGTTATCATTTTTATTCCATAGCATAAATCTCCATTTATTCAACTAGGAAATGAAAACAATATTCTTTTAAAAGGATAATTAAGACAACTCTAGAAGGCTATAGAAAATTTGTATCTCCCACTAGTAATGATGCAACATTTTGTACCATTTCATATGTAGGATAACCATCTTCTTTAAGTCTTCATTTACTTGCTATTATCTATAACTCATTGTAGATATATGATGCATCTCTGGTATCTCATACTATTATATGCACCCCTAGTATCTTATACTAGAATACACATACATAGTATCTTATACTATCAAATGTGTATATAAGACAAGTAAATATTAATGACATAGATACATGGAGCTTCTCAAGCTCAACCTTTGCATTATGTGCAATACACTTTGCACTTCTTCTTCTACTTACCATCATCATGATAGTAGAAGAATGCTATGTCAAATTTGGGTTATAATATCTTGACTCACTTCTTTGACTTTTAACTATCACCATCTATTTCTATCTAATGATCTTGCTTCTTTCTATTGGTCTTACCAATAAGAAGTATTCAATATGTATTATTGTTCTTTGCCTTTACTTAGCTCATCACCATGAGCAATAATGGATATCATATCCATCTATCTATGTTGCCACTACTATTTTTATCTGATAGAGGCTAACATTTGATATACGACAATTAATACATCTTTTCAATGAGATAAGATCTTATCTTCTCTCACTTCATTAGATAGTGTAGGAGATACTTACTTCTCAAGTAGGATAGTCAATAGGTCAACTATGAGAACTATTCTCTTAGTTCTAAACCGATATAAGAAGTGTGAGCCATTAAAATACTTAGCATCTAGCATGCTAGATTAATGGTGGTTTATAATATTCTACAATAGAGATATAATTATATCAACATTACAAACATTCAATAAAATTAAGATATGTTCTTTCATCCTAATTTATACTCCCACTAACTTTCGACGAAATTGCATAACCCTCATTATGCAAAGACGGGATATCACGATAACATCCTAGTGGGGACCAAGACCCTACTAACTTTATGGTGATAACCTTGTGGGAAACACAACAAGTCATCCCATACTTAATAGGTAGGTAACTTTTAACAATTGCAACTCATGCAATTCTTAGTCATTCAGTCTCTAGAGTTATAACCTTGTGGGAAACACAGCAAGCTATATACTCTAGTTAGGTCAAATCCGCTTGTTACGTTATGAGAATGGATTTTTAACATAGCCCTTATGGGAAACACAACAAGGCCATGCAATGGTCCACCCCAAAGTTCGGAAAATGCCTTAGCCATGATAACCAATCTCTTGCTGAATGAGTCTTGTGGGAAACACAACAAACCCATCCAATCTAAGATTGGCTCATCAAGACCATAACAACGGAAGGCTACGTGAGTCATTCTCAATGTCTCACGTTTATCAACCTAATTAAAACAAGGAAGGATTTTATTTTAGTCTCATCAACATAGGTGATACATATAAATATTATTATACCTTTGGAATATCATATATTTAAGGTATAATCTGTAGCACACACCACACACATATCAAATATGCATTAAAACATAGGTGATCATGGACTTAACCCTAAACATACACCTAAGGCACCCCTATAGGTGCAATTTCTTGCTTCAGAAGCTTGAGTTGGCACGCTCCCACTTCAGAAGGGTGCTTCTCCAAGTGGTCCCGGCTCCATTCTACCACGAGCCGGCTTCTAACCAATACAAGCAGCTAAAGGGTACACAGACCCACAAAAGTACAACTCATAATAAGAAACCTTGGTTTTAACCAAGGGGAGTACACAAATGGGGAGGAAGTAGAATGTACAATCAGATTGTATAGAGAGAGAGGAGGCACACGCAGACCCCATTTAATAACATAACCAACTTAATTAACCAAGCAATCAAAAGCAAAGCATATTTAAGTCCATGATCACCTCCATACACACACCAACATTCATCACATAAACATAGAGCGCATATGTGATAATTATATGAGATATATCATATATACCATCATAAAATTATATACTGTAAATTTGAAATTCCAATTTTCATGCTTGTCGAATTTTCATAAAATAAATAACATGAAATGCACATATAAACAATTTACATGCATAAGACAAGCAATATAAAATATTTAGATGATTCATGCTTTTCCAAAATTTCTCAGAGCATTAAATTAATGTCCAAATCATAATTCTTCAAAATCATATTTTTCAGAATTTATTTGAAGACTAATTTAATCAATAAAGATTTTAAAACAATTTTAAAATCATTTATAAAATGATTCTATGGCAACCAAAGTCCAAAACTATTTAACAGGTTCATAAACATTTTACAAACCTATTAAATAATTTCTCAGAACTTATATAATCATTAATTTCATTAATTTTGATCTTAAAACAATTTTAAAATAAAAATAGTAGAATTCAATGACAAAATAGCAAAACTTTATTTAATAAGTCATTAAACACTCTAATAACTCATTAAATAAATTATACAATTTTTCAGAATTTTTCTGGAATTTTATGGCAATTATTCGGATCAAAAATGAATTTTAAACTATTTAAAATTCATTTTCGAATTAAATAACTGGCGGCGCAGTGCACCGGCTAATCAGCGCTGGCCACAGAACCAGAGGGCTCAGCGCGGCTCTGCCACGTACCCCCTGGCTTGTGCCGAAGGGCCGGCGTCCGCGCGCCGCGCGCTATGCGCCCGCGTGCGCCGCTGCGTGCCCCCGGGGCTAACGCGGCGCGGCCACTACCCCGCCCCGGCGCGCTGTGCACTCGCCACGTACCCCCCGCGGCTGACGGGTCCGGATCTGATCCGGACTCACCGTCTTCTTCGCCCGATAAGGGCGGGGCGGATTGCGGAAACCCTAGAAAAATGCCCGACTTTCGGGCCTAATTTGGGGGGTCAAACGGTGTCCAAAAAATACTGAAAAATATGTGTTGGAATTATTGAATAATAAGTATTCTATTTATATAATTTTAATCTCATAAAAAAATCTATCCAACGCGCAGTTACTGGAGGAAGTTGCCACGGCCGCAATTAAACCAAACCGCAAATACCTCTCAAATCCGGCACCTCCAAGGGCCGTTGAGTGTACAATAACTTATGTAAACTCTAGTAAACTTAATTTCTTATCTTCCTACGTCATTAGACAGAAGTATTTGAGTCCAAATAGGTAAGTTCATCAACTCCCCTAATTTTGGCCGGATTGTCGGATATGATCATCTTAGCAACTTTCCGAACTCATTAAGGACTCTCCGGATGGCCAAAATTCATGAGGTTTTCGGCATTCAAAATATGTCATCCACGAGAATCCAATGAATCTAACCACACACAGTTTCGTATCTCATACAAACTGTGGTGATCAAATCAAAACAGCTCTGTATACAGTTTCGGGAAAGCAAGAAATCACATGAAATCAAGCCAATTTCGATTCAACTTCGACCAAGGCTTCAACCGGGCTCTGATACCACTGTAAGGAATCAATACATGACAGCGAAAAAATTTTGATTCCATAAAACCATGATCTTTGCCTTGATTGATGTCGAACGAGTAAAATCGGGAACCGAATATGAAGTAGAACGAGAGTACCTCATGGGATTTCTCAAATCCCTCACCATGGATGAAGAGAGAACATTCCTCCTTGCTGAAAACCGTTCAAGTGTCCGGTCTCTAGCGGTATCCACACGATCTGCTTCAATAGACGAGTTCTCCCTTCCTTCGGGCCTCCAGAAACCTCCCAGATCCAAGGTTGACCATGGGAGATCACCTTCTAGATGATAGAGGAGGAAGAGAGGAGGCTTGGGACGTGCTCCAGCCCTATGGCTTGTTAGGGTTTGGCTTCATAAGCCATTTATATATAAAAGATGAAATTTTTCACAGAAATCCAAAACTTCTATAAAATTGCGTCCATGCCCTCATCTTATTGACCAGATCTATTGTGTGAGACCCACTAGGCCCAATAGTCAATTTGGTTGAAGCCTTAATTAATTTAAAAGAACAATTCCTTTAAATTAAATCAAAACCGTTATCCGATAACAGTTTTTATGGCTTTCTGATCATAAAGGGTACAAGCCACATCCTATGATCCCAAATGGCTTTGTGGAGTTAAATAACATCCATTGAGCCTTTCAATCATAAATTACCACACGGATTTAAATCCTCGTTCATACAATGTCCCGGTCGGTCAGGGGTTCGACACTGACTATCAACCACTAAGTATTCCAACACTATGAAATCTTGTACTCATGAATGGATCAACTGGAAAACTCCTTTTCCAATTATCCTATCTACCTTGGCCAAGGATTTAGAGTACTATCCATAGGACATTCTCTCTCTCCTATCGAGAGTGAACGATCCCCTATTGTCCGCTCAATTGACTCCACCAGGTTTCCCATATACCCAATCCATTAACTATATAGGATCACAATACTAAGTGATCCATCAGTCAATAGTCAAATTACATAGTACGCCAGGCAAGACATCTTTGGCGACTCAGGTCAAAGATCCAACCGTGCTATTGAGATGTAAGAATAACCTGATAGACAGTTCGGTAAGATACCGATCAGGTTTTCTTAAATTGGTCAGTTCAGTGAACTCATTCCACTAATGAGCACCTGTGTGTGTATCTCAGTGTCCCCACACTGATGACCAATGAGATCGGTCATTCTCATCATATGAGAAGACATCACACACACTAGTCTATCCAGATTCTTGATGTCCTGTCTCGAGGATCCTATGACTAGGAACATTTAGATCACATACCTCTAGATGATCGATCTCATTATCATGATCTCATCATGATTCAATCATCATTTCATGTGATTATGGTCTTCATTACGATATACGCTTCTAATAAAAGCTAGTAACGAAGTTTTGTCTATTTAATTGAATGAGATATTCCTAGAAATGTCGAATCATATCATATATGATTGGCTTGTAGGGCATACATTTCTATCACCTCATTCTTTCACCATGAGGTCGGTGATGGAATGTGTTAGTCTGACCCTATCTTGATATCTCTGCAAGAATTTAGCCTTAACAGTTTCAAAGTTACTCGCCTCCGAAGAATCAAGTGAGTAGAACCACTCTAAAGTTGAACCCTCTAATGATCTTTTGAAAAGAAAGGCAAGGGCCCTTGGGTCATTTTTTCACATTACCAACTCATAAAGAAAGTCCTTGATTTGAATGAAGGGATTACTAGTCCTATTGTAACGGTGATATATCGGCATGTCAAACAAACGTAGATGAAAAGTAGGGAGGGTAGGAAGAGAAATTTTGGGGATTGCCTTGATGTCAATTAGACGTCTAAGCTCTCTATATTTTTCATCCATCAAATTGATTTTTTTAATCATAGCCTGATTGATAGAAGGTTCCCGAAGAGGAGGAGGAGGAGTGGGTGCTTGGTGCATTGAAATTGGAATGGGATGGGCCAAAACGGCTGGATAAGAAGGGTACATAAGAGGACGCACCAAAGTGTGAGTAGGGTTGAGATGATTAGAAGAATAAAATGGTGGCCAAGAAGGAACAGTAGCATTCGGATCAGAATGATCTAGATTAGCCACCGGATGAGGAGAAATTGGGGCCATGAGCCCGTATGAGAATGACTATGAGTGGGCACATTGCATTGATGTGCTACCGACTGAGGGGTAGAGATGTGAAAACCACCTTTGGGAGGGACGTGTTTGGTGGGCAACTTGCCCTTGAGAATGGCTTCGATAGCCTGAAGTTGGGTGGGGTGGCATGAGAGAATGCCTCCCAAAGTGAATTTGGAATGGGATGAGAAGAAATTTGACTAGGTTCAGGGAGAATTTTAGGTTCATTGATGGTACATATGGTATCAGGGTAGAAATAAGATTAGTCATACTCCAATTGCAGCTGCTCGTATCTTTGATACACCATTCCACTAACTTGTCATGACCTTAAATTCATAAACACAACAAGAAAAGAATGTTGACAAATAAAAGCTCAAGAATTTCCTTTTTATTGTTTTTTATTTTTGACCCTTTTTTGTTTTTTGATTTTTTTTTTGTTGAACAAGTAATTTATTAAGCAAATTTTTGTTTTGGTTTTTTTAGGTGATTTTTAAATTTTTGTTTAATTTTTAATTTTTGTTTGTAAACAAGTAATAAAAAAACTTTGGAATAATTAATGCAAATTTTTTGTTTCAACCTCAAATTAAGGGCTTGTTAAGAGAAATATTGTTCACTCAAATAAATGGGTAGGACCCTATACTCTCACAACGCCGAGCAATCTAAGGTTGTTACTCTTTTCATAATGATAGGTAATAGGTACCCGGGTTTTGGGGTGAAAAGGTACAACCTACCCGATCATTGAAGAGAGAATCCTTCATGTCTGGGGACTTACGGAGGTCTTGATGGAAGCTACTCAGTTCTTTCAAGAGGGAATCCCCAAAGGAGGAGTTGGCAACCACCAAGAGGGGTGTTTGGATGTGTAAGGCTTTGGGAGGAAAGAGCCCCCCTTCTCGGATGACCTAAGGAGCCAAAACTCCATTGCAAACTAAATGCGGGTGCAATGTCAAAAAATTAAGAAGCAAGCTAGAAGAAAATAAAAGCATACAATGATCAATGAGATGTTGTAGAAAGCAAGTAAACAAGACAATGATATGAAATCAAACTAAGGTGAAAGAAAGCACTAATTTTAACTAAACATGCTTTAAAATTTTCTTGAAGGAAAAATAGACTTAGAAGAAAATAGGCAAGTATAATTAGCAAGGGATGAAAGAAGATGATATCTAAGATGCTAAGGTGAGGTAAGTTGATAAACAAAGCTAGATATCAGATTGTTATTTTTTTAAAAGGACCAACGGAAAGCAAGTAAATCAGAAGAAACTAGTTGATGCACCAAGGAAATAAACAAGCATAGAAATGCCAGAAAATGGAAATAGCTCAAACGAAAATAAAAGTGAAAATATACATGTTTTCAAGTGGACATTCTTAGGAAATAGAAGAAGAACTCACTAAAGCAAAGTCGGTCCCACCGTAGTCACCAAAAAGTGTAAACACACGGAACAGATCTGTAGATTTCCCCTTCATTCGTTTGTGGGAGAACCTACACTCGCTTGGGGACTTGGTGGATGGGATGTTAGTGTTTGTGGTCACCAGGAGCCAAAGACTCCAAAATATAGTAGAATGAAATGAAATGAAATAGAGAATAAAAATGACCATCGTACCATTGGAATCAGGAAGATTGTTGGGTTTTGACTTCTCCTTTCTCAGCTAGCCAACAGAAGAGAACTTTAGTGAGTTCCTTTTTATTTGATCCGGTTGAAGCTCCATTTCGGTTGGATATACCTAAAAATGTCCATAACAAAACATAGAAACAAGTGAAAGCATCATTAGTTCTAGTGAAAGCATAGCAGAATGCTCAAATTTAAATTCAAACATGCAAAAGGAAAGAAACTAACCGGATTGGGACTAAATCCCAACCCCTGTTTATAAGGTTTAAAGATGAATGAAAATGCGAATGAGTGGCTTAATGTATGCCAAAATGACATGTTAATGAAAGTTAAAATGAAAGGGGGGAGCAAAAGATCAAACAGGAGGGTAAAAGAAACTCAAAAAAATGAAAACTAGGGTCTTCCCTTGCTAGTGCCCCATTAACGGGGTGCTAGCTACAGGTGCCTTGTTAGTAGGGCATGTTGACCAAAGTCAAAGTGCCCCCCTGATGGGGCACTACGGACTAGTTCTGGCATATTTTCTTTCCTTATTTACAGCATCATCCCGGAGTGTAGGATGACCTCCAAGACGAAAGAAAGACTTCTTCCAGTAGCCAATACTCAAGTGAAGCTAATGGGAGAGTGGTTTGGCACTATATGTAAGGGAAATGAAGTATAGAGGCCCTCAAAGTTGGAGAAAAACCATGTTTTTGAAGAAGGAAACTGTGGGTTTTTGGGTTTTTGGAAGAGGATTTTAAGATGATCTAAGGGCTTGAGGGGGTGTTGTGAAGGCTTAAACACGTACTAGTAAATGAAATGTGGTGGTAGACGAACTTCGGGTGCCCTAAAACCTTCTAATGGGGTCCTTTTATAGCCTAAAGAAGGGTACTTTGAGAATATTTATAAAGCTGTTCCACGTGGCGAAGCACCCTATTAACGGGGCGCTGGCATCACGAGCCATGTCAACTCAACAAGATGGGTATCAAAGGGGTCAGATTGGCTTGTCAAGTTAGTCTGACCAGGTGTCTAGCATCTTATTTATGGGGTGCCTAGTGCCCTATACATGGGGCGCCTGGTGCCCCATATATAGGATGCTTTGACCCCGGTCAAAGCCCCTCCGATCCTGCTTGAAATGCATTGAAAGCGCCCAATATTCCATAAAACTCTATTCCCTCGAAAGGTTACTCAAATATTCTTTATGAAAACAAAAATTTAAGCTTCTAATTGGTACAAAATTATGTGTCTACAATGTCTTCAACCTATCAAGGTGGAGTTTCCTTCCCAAGGTGTAAACTCCAATGGGATCAAAAGAATTATGGGAGCATGCTATCTTATTTTCTTAACTGTGTTGAAATTTACCCATCCTTTACGACTAAGTCTTTTTGACTTTTCCACTTAGTGGTAAGGATCCGTTCGCATAGGAAGCATGTCCCATATGTATGTTTAGGTCAACATATCGAAAGCATGTCCAGACTAGCCTCCCAATGGAGCATCTAGTTGTGGACTAACTCCTTAACTTAGTTTATTCTAAGCCTGTGGTAGCGTCCAATGGTAGGCTAACTCCCCAGTAGTCGGCGAATTCCCCATACTTAATTTTTTTGAAAAACCTTTTTAAAGACTGAAGCCTAAGGTAGCACCCATTTGTGGGTTAACTCCCTAGACAAAGTCATTTTTTAATGTGAAGCCTAAGGCAGCACCAAGTGATGGGCTAACTCCTCAGACTTAGTCAATTTTTTTATGTTCAAGTTTGAAGTCCCCAAGATTGTGGTTTAACTGCCCAGACTTAGTCATTTTTGTCCAATGCCCAATGGGTCTGTTCATGTCTCATTGGCACAATGGGCCAGTCTTCAAGTCCTTGGGATAAAGAGTCTTGTTTTGGTCTTCATGAGCCATCAAGGCCTGTTCTTTGCACTTCAAAGGACAGCAAGGCCTGCTTTACAACATGTATGCCTTAGTTATTTTTTTGCTTTTTTTGCTTCAGCAGTAGATGGTGCGCACTTCCATGGAAAAAGCTAAAATGAGACCAATTTTTGATGTTGTCTTGTGAACAACCTGATGTTGTCCTAGAGAGCCAACAAAGAACCATACAAGGACCTATTTTGGGGATGTTCAGTTGAGCCAAACATGGGCTGAAACGGACTATTGTTTGAGGTGGGCAGAATCAAGGCCAATTGGATGGCCAAATGGAGAAGCTAAGGGGCTGTTCTGATCAGCTGGTTGAAGGATCAGACAAGGGTTGATCAAGGACTGAATTAAGGGCACTCAAAAAAGGCTGATTGGAGGATATAAAATGGGGTGTTTCTGTGTCTATTCAGTGACCATCAGAGGGGTTGAATAGAGACTGGTTTTAGGCCAGCAGGGGGCATGATTTGTGTATGCTTTCAGGGTATGTCCAATTGGCTAGCAAGAAATAGTCAAACATGGCCTGATTGGGGACATGCTCAGGAGCCTAATTGGCTGCTAAAAGAGGGTAACAAGGGGCCTGATATAGGTGATAGAATGGGCTAGTTTATAAAGATAGCAGAGAAGTTTTTGGCTAGCCTGATTGGGCGCACTTGTAGGTGGAAGCTTCTTTCTCCTTCTTCACTTGGCACACCAAAGATGGGAAAGAGATCTTTCTACCGTGCTTTTATTGTCATATGATAAAAATATATGCCTTACAAGCCAATCATATATGATATGATTCAGCATTTCTAGGAATATCTCATTCAATTAATTAGGTAAAACTTCATTACTAGCTCTTATTAGATGTGAATATCATAATGAAGTCCTTGATCACACACAATGATGAATTAATCATGATGAGTTCATGATAACGAGATAGATCATTTAGAGTTATGTGATTAAAATGTTCCTAGTCATAGGATCTTTGAAATGGGACATCAATGATCTAGATAGACTAGTGTGTGTTATCTTTGCATGTGATGAGGATAACCAATCTCATTAGTGTGGGGACACTGAGATACACACATAGGTACTCATTAGTGGAATGAGTTCACTAAACTAAATAACTTAGAAAACCTGATTAATATCTTACCAAACTATCTATCAGGTTATTCTTACATCTCAATAGCACAGTTAGATCTTTGGCCTAAGTCACCAAAGATGTCTTACCGAATATATCTTATACTTTGATTATTGACTTATGGATCACCATCTTGATGGTCTATCATAGTTTATGTATTCGGTGCAAGATAAACTCAATGGAGGCAATTGAGCAAACAACAAGGGATCATTCACTCTTGGTAGGAGAGAGAGAGAGAGAGAGAGAGAGAGAGAGAATGTCCTATGGAATAGTACTCTAAATCTTTGGCCAAGGTATTTAAGATAATTGAAAAAGGGTTTTCCAATTGATTTGAACCAGAGTATAGGATCCCATAGGGTCAAAATATTTAGGGGTTGACAATCGATGTTGAACCCCTGACTGACCAAGATATTGTATTGATGATAATTTAAATCCACATAATAATTGATGATGGAAAGGTTCAGTAGATGCTATTTAATTTTCAAAGTCATTTGGGATCATAGGATGTGGCTTGTACCCTTTATGATCAAAAAGCCATAAAAATTGTTATTGAATAATGATTTTTATTTAATTTAAAGAAATTTTTATTTTAAATTAAATAAAGCTTCAACCAAATTGACTATTGGGATTAGTGGGTCACACACATTAGATATGATCAATAAGATGAGAGTATGGGCATAATTTTAAGAAAGTTTTGGGTTTTTATGAAATATTTCATCTTCTATAAATAAATGGCTTATGAAGTCAAACCCTAACAAGCCATAGGGTTGGAGCATGTGTCAAGCACCTTCTCTTTCTCTCTTCTTATTAAGGTGATCTCCCATGGTCAAGCTTGGATTTAGAAGATTTCTCAAGGCCTAGAGAATGGAAGAACTTGTCTATGGATGTAGATCATGTGGATACTGCTAGAGAATGTCAACTTGAACAGTTTTTAGCAAGGAGGAACATTTTCTCTTCATCTATGATGAGGGATTTCGAAAATCCCACAAGGTACTCTCGTTCTACTTCATATTCAGTTCTCAGTTTTACTTGTTTGACATCTACTATGCCAAATCCAATGGTTTTAAGGAATCAAAAAATTTTATACTACCATAGATTGATTCTTTATAGTGGTATCAGAGCCAGGTTAAAGCCTTGGTTGAAATTGACTTGAAATTGGCATAATTTTATGTGTTTTCATGCTTTCTCAAAACTATGTACAAAGTAGTTTTGATATAATCACTACAATGCGTATGTGATATGTAATTATGTGTGGTTAGATTCAAATGATTCAATGATAAATGAGCTCAAAAATATTTAAAAGGTCCATAAAGGATTTATGAACCAGTTAGAAAGTTTTGGCCTCTGGTTACCACAAAATCATTTTATAAATAGTTTTAAAATTGTTGTAAAATCTTTATTTGTTAAATTAGTGCCCAAATTAATTCTAAAAATGTGAGTTTGAAGAGATATTATTTTTAAATTAATTTAATGCCTTGAGAATATTTGGGAAAGCAAAAATCATTTAAATGTTTTATATTTTTGTTGTATGCTTGTAAATTATATATTTGTGTATTTCGTGTTATTTATTTCATAGAAATTTGATAAGCATGAAATTGGTATTTTAAAAATTATAGTATATAATTTTACGATAGTATATATGATATATCTCAATTAATTATCATGTTTGTGCTCTATGTTCATGTGATGAATGTTAGTGTGTGTGTGGAGGTGATCATGAACTTAAATACGCTTGGCTTGTGCTTTCTTGGTTAATTATGTTGGTTACATTGTTAAATGGGGTTTACATGTGCCTCCTATCTATCTCTCTCTACAATCTGATTGTATATTCTACCTCTCCCCATTTATGAAGTTTGCTTATTATGATATGTACATTTGTAGGTCTGCGTACCCTTAAGCTGCTTGTAATAGTTAGAAGTTGATTCGTGGAAGACTGAAGAGCGGGACCAAATGGAGAAGCACCCTTCTGAAGTGGGAGCATGCCAATTCAAGCTTCTGAAGCAAATATTTTCACTTATAGGGGGTGCCTTAGGTGTATGCTTAGGGTTAAGTCCATGATCACCTACGTTTTTCTGAATATTTGATATGTGATTATATGCTACAGGTTATACCTTAAATATATAATATTTCAAAGGTATATTAATATATTAATATTTGTAAGTAGCACATATACTGATGAGACTAAAATAAAATTCTTCCTTTTTCTAATTAGGTCGATAAACATGAGACAATAAGAATGACTCACGTAGCCTTCCATTGTTATGGTCCCGATAAGCCATTCTTAGATTGGATGGGTTTGTTGTGCTACCACAAGGCCCATTCAAGAAGGAATTGAATATCATGGCCAAGGCATTAGCCAAACTTTGGGGTGGACCACTTGTATGGCTTTGTTATGCTACCACAAGGGCTATGTAAAGAATCCATTCTCATAACGTAACAAGTAGGTTTGACCTAACTAAAATATATGATTTGTTGTGCTACCACATGATCATAACTCTAAAGGCTTAATGACTACGAGTTGCAAGAGTTGCAACTGGCAATAGTTGCCTTCCTATTATGGGGTGATTTGCTATGCTACCACAAGGTCATCACCATAAAGTTAGTAGTGTCTTAGTCCCCATTAGGATTTCATTGTGATATCTCATTTTTGTGTAATGAGGGTTATGCAATTTTTTTAAAAATTAGTGTGAGTACAAATTAGGTTGAAAGACTGGATCATAACTTTAAAGAATGTTTGTAATATTAACAAAATTATATCTCAGTTGTAGAATATGATGATAAAACAATATTGGTATGGCGTACTAGATGCTAAGTGGTGTAATGGCTCACACTTCATAAACTGGTTTAGAACTATAAGAGTTCTTCTCATAGTTGACCAATTAACTATCCTAGTAGGTGTCTCCTAAATTATCTAATGATATGAGAGAATATAAGATATTTTCTCATAAAACAATATAGAAAATATGCATTGTTTGCCTTATACAAGATGTTAGCCTCTATAAGATAGAAATTGTAGCAGCAACATGGATAGATGAATATGATACCCATCATGTCTCATAGTGATGAATTAATTAAGGGTAGGTTAGAAACAACAATATATATTAAATATTTTTTTTGGGTAAGACCAATTGAAAGAGGTAAGATCATTTGATAAAAAATAGAAGGAGATAGCTAAATTCAACGAAGTAGGCCAAGATATTAAAACCCAAATAAAACATAGTATTTTTATACTATTTTTATGTTGGTAAGTGGAAGAGGAAGTGCAAAGTGTATTGCACATAGTGCAAAGGTGGAGCTTGAGAAGCTTCATGCATCTAACTCATTAAGATTTACTTGTCATATATACACACTCAATAGTATTAGATAATATATGTGTATCATAGTGTATGATAGTAGATATGCCTATAATAGTACGAGATACCGAATATGCATCATAAATCTACAATGTGAAGCAAATAATAGAAAGTAAATAAAGGCTTAAAAGAGATTGTCGGTCTACATATGAAATGGTGCAAAATGTTGCATGATTACTAGTGGGTGTTAAAATTTTCAATAGCCTTCTAGAGATGTCTTATTAGATATATCTTGTACTTTGATTATTGACTTATGGATCACCATCTTCATGGTCCAGTATAGCTGATGTATTGGGTGCAAGAGAAACACGGTGAAGGCAATTGAGCAGACAACATGGTCAAATATCCAACCATGCTATTAAAATGTAGGAATAACGTGATAGACAGTTTGGTAAGATACCAATCAAGTTTTCCTAAATTGGTTAGTTCATTAAACTTATTCTACTAATAAGCACCTGTGTGTGTATCCTAGCATCCTCACACAAATGACTAATGAGATCGGTTATTCTCATTACATGAGAGGACATCACACACACTAGTCTATCCGAATCCTTAATATCCCATCTCAAGGATCCTATGACTAGGAACATTTTGATCACATACCTCTATATGATCAATCTCATTATCATGATCTCATCATGATTCAATCATCATTGCATGTGATCAAAGATTTTATTACGATATACGCTTCTAATAAAAGCTAGTAGTAAATTTTGTCTATTTAATTAAATGAGATATTCTTAGAAATGTCAAACCATATCATATATGATTAGCTTGTAGGGCATACATTTTTATCTCTCTTCATCCATGGTGAGAAATTTTGGAAATCCCATAAGGTACTCTAAATCTATTTCATATTCGATTCCCAATTTTACTTGTTTGGCAAACACCAAGGCAAATCCAATGGTTTTAAGGAATTTAAAATTTTTCCACTACTTGATTGATTCCTTATACAGGGAATCCCGGGTAGAGGTGTGCACGCGGCCCAACCTCTAGGCGGTCTATTGATCGTGGCTCCTCTTTTTCCTCCTTGCTCTTTCTTCTTTTTTTTTAAATTGCTTCAATTCTAAAAAAACAATTCTTTTGAATCTTCTTTTAAATTGTATAAGAAAATTCAAGGAATGTCGTTGGTGCACCATCAAGAGAGAGGAGAGTGGTGGAAGATCAGCCTTGATCTACTTTTTCCACCAAGATGCTTCCAATCTAATGAATACCGTTAATTTGTTTGAAATTAATTAAATTAATTCTGAATTCATCCAAAAAAATCTGGGATGTGTTTCAATAACTATTGATATTGTGTCACATCAAGGTGCATGGCTAGGATCTCCTAAATTTCATCGAATTACTGATTTTGTCAATTACCTTAATCAGTGCAATCTGGGCCATTGAAAATTCCAAAAATTGCAGTAAAATGCAAATAAATCATTCCATTGGCCGAATTTTAATCTCAATGCACCAATATTCCTGAGACTAAAGCCTTGGACCAAAAAATTGTAATATTCAGCCTATGAGTTAGTTTAATTGTTGATTGGACCATTTTACCTATTGGGTGATGGGGCATGGACTCCCGTCTAAATTTAATTTTTGCTGAGTAACTTACTAATCGTTGGTTGGATTTCTAATCCATCTCTAGCATTGTCCAGTTCTATCTTAGACTTACAATGTGAAGAAGTTGGATCTTTCCGATAGAGCCCCAACTTGTCCCAAAGTGTTAGAAGAAAAATGGTCATTTTGGCTTTCCGATATCCATTTTCTATGTTTTGGGCACCATTGCGAAGCTCTCAATTAAGGCTATGCAATGAACTCAATATATTGGCTATTTTTGGCCTATTAAGCCATGCCAATGTATTTTCAAAACCTATTTGTACCATCTGGTACTTATTTTACCAAATTTGGGTAGATGTTTATACCGACTTTGGCATTGCTTAAATCTTAATTGAGCAAGCCGAATGGAAAATTTTGGTGCCAACATGAGCTAATTGAGGGAAAGATAGACAATAGTACATCTCTAATACTTCTTATTGGCGAGACCAATGAAAATAAAAAAAATTCATTATATGAAATGACAGGTAAAGTTAAAAGTCAAAAGGGTAGTGAAGAAATATAAAGCGCTAATAAGGCAAATGATGATACTTCCATTACCATGGTGATGATCATTAGAAGATGAACTACAAATTATTTTGCAGTGAAAGCAAGGGTGAAGCTTGGAAAAGCTTTCAAGTATCTCAGTTATTGATACTTACTTGTCATAAATGTAGACATCATGGTATTAGGTACTATATGTGTATATCATAATATTGTATACTAGAGATACATCTCATGGTATAAGATACTAGATATGCCATCTTATATCTATAAAGTGTTGCAGATAATAACAAGTAAATGAAGGCTTAATAAAAAGTGGTTGACCCTCATATGGTAAATGTTAGAAAAGTTGCACCATTATTAGAGAGATATAAAAACCTTAAGTAGCCTTATGAAGAAGTTATAAAATTAAATATTACTATTATATACTTCTATAGTTAAGAACATTGTTTATATGTCCTACTTGAATAAATATTGATTTATTGTGAGCATATAGAAATTATAATTGTTTTTGACTTTAAATGACAAGTATTTGCTAGTGAAAGCTTAATAAAAAAGTTTATTTATATTAGATATGGAAGCTCTTATGATATGTATGAATGCTCCTTCCAACAGAAAATGGGTTGAAGTCGATCAATCCATTATTTTGCATTATAGACATGGTCATATTAATAAAACAAGACTTAAATAGCTCCATGATGATGGATGCACTAGGGTAAATGATTTTGAATTGTTACCCACTTGAGACTTATCTCAATGAAAAATGACCAATTTTTTATTTAGGGTACATCAAGAGATGAACAATAAGTTATTGAAACTCATACATGTGAATGTCTATTAAGGCTAAAAGTATTTTTTACTTTATTATTTTTATTTATGATTTCTCTTGGTATGAATATGTGTGTTTAATTAAATATAAATATGAGACCCTTGAGAAATTATCAAAGTTTAGGAATGAAGTAGAAAAACAAAATGAAAAGAGTATTATAACTCTTTAATCAAATCGAGATAGGAATACTTATGTATATAATTTTCATATTATTTAAAGAATAATAAAATCTTATCTTATTAGACCCTCCTTAGACTCCTTAGCTTAATGAAGTAGCTAAAAAGGAGAAATCATACTCTATATGACATGGTATAGGCAATGATGACCTTTGCTATTATCTATGTCTCTTTAGGGCTATACACTCCATACAACCACTTATTTCTTATCTAAAGAACTTTCTATGTCTATTCCAATTACTCTATATAAGATATGGTAGAAGGGGGTCAAAGCTTGACCTTACACTTGTTAATATTTCAGAATGTCTAGCCCTTATGAAAAAGAATAACCCTAACAAGTTAGAATATGAGATTAAGAAGTGTTGGCTTATGAAATATCTTAAAGAAAACTTATATATATTAATTCTAACACTCTTATAGACAAGGATATATATTGTTGCATGTGGTATTCCTAAAGGAAGAGTTCCTCCTTAAGAAAGATAGTGGAAGAAAGGTAGAGTTGCAAGAAGCTCCAATCCACATGCCAAGGTTACATCTACAAAAGTACTAGTTAAGAGTTACACAGACAATTCATAGGTCTTCACTTGCATTCTTTCAATCTAATAGATATGTAAGACATATCTTTGATAGATGAAGTTGGGCACAATAGTGTGAGGATGCTAATCCAAAACCTATGAAGAATCAATATGAGATATTGATTCAAAAAAGAGAAAGAGGCAATCCTTAATTAGACTCTATCGATTCTAACTAAGTTCGAAACTTGGTAGATCCACCTAAGGGTAGAGTAGCCATTAGATGTAAATGAATCTTTAAAAGATAAATTGCAACGGATTGGAAGGTATAGAATTTCAAGGCAAGAATGATTGAAAAGTATATTGTCTATGTTAAGGAGTTGACTATGACAAGACCTTTTAGCTATTGCCATAATTACATCCATCTTGATTTTGCTTGTTGCGTACTGATTATAAGATATGACAATTGTATGTTACAATGGTATTCCTTAATCGTTAACTTAAGGAAGAGGTGTTTATGGCATAGCCTCAAGAAATTAAGTCTTAAGAACATAAGTGTACAGGTTGTTATGGGAAGGAATCGTTCTACGAAATTTGATGCAGTGGAAGCAAGGATTTCTATGAATTTCTTTATAATCTATCTCAACCAGAACCAAATGACAAAAATCAAAATCCAATAAAAATGGGTTTGAATATACATAATAGGGATTCATCGAATCCCATGGAGAGAAAAGAGATGATCTTCTCAAGCTTTTCAAACTGTTCAAATGTCTGGTCTCCAACAGTATCCGCATGAACTTCATCCACAATAGGTTCTCACTTTGCACCGACCCCAAGAACTGTTCCTGAATAAAGCTCCATCGCCCATGGATGCTTTAAAGAGAGAGAAGGAGGTAGGGAGGAGGCTATGGACATGGTTTACACCTTTTTCTTGATGGGGTTTGGCTGAAACCATTAGTATTTATAATGAATTTTAGAATTTTTCATAAAAACCCAAAATCTGCATAAATTATGCCCTTGCCCCTGTACTTAAAGATAATTTATTATGTGTGTGACCCAATAGGCCCAATAGCCCATTTGGTTCAAGCCTAATTAAAATATAACAATTCTATTTAATTTAATTAAATTTGTTATTCGATAACAGATTAATCGGCCTACCGATCATGAAGTGTATATGCCACATCTCATGATTTCAAATGGCTATGAAGATAATATTATCTCCATTGAGCCTTTTCATCATCAGTTACTGCATGGATATAAACTCTTGTCCATCCAATGTCTCAGTCGGAAAGGAGTACGGCATTGACTGTCAACTCCTTAATATATTGACTCTATAGAATCGTGTACTCAAAATCAGATCAATTAAAAAACTCCTTTTCCAATTATACTATCTACATTGACCAGGTATTTGGAGTACTATCGCATAGGACATTCACTCTCACTTACCTAGAATGGATGATCGTTTGTTGTCTGCTCAATTTTCTCCATCGGGTTTTTCTTATACCCGATCTATCACTATACTGGACCATATATACGGTGATCCAAAAGACAATGGTCAAAGAACAAGTCCCACCAAACAAGGTATCTTTGGCAACTCAGGTCAAAAGTCCAACCATGCAACCGTGATGATAGAAAACCCTGATTGATAATTCGGTAAGATAGCTTTCAAGGTTTCTAATTCGTTCAGTTCAATAAACTCATTCAACTAATGAGCACTTAAATGTGTATCTCAGTGTCTCCACACTAATGACCAATGAGATCAGTCATCCACATCTTATGAGAAGACATCACATACACTAATCTAACCGGATCCTTGTTGTGCCATCTCAAGGATCCTATGATTAGGAACATTTAGATCACATATCTCTAGATGATCAATCTCAGTATTATAATCTCATCATGATTTAATCATCATTGCATATGATCAAAGACTTCATTATGATATTCGTATCTAATAAGAACTAGTAATAAAGATTTGCCTAATTATTTGAACGAGATATTTCTAGAAATGTCGAATCGTATCATATACGATTGACTTGTAGGGCATATATTTCTATCAATCTCCCACTTGCACTAAAGCAAATCACCCATCTAGCTTATCTCTATCAGCTCAAGGTAAATCTCAAACACTCTTTGAGTAACTACTTTAATTAATGAATTTGTAATATTATTAACAGTAGAAACTCTATCTTTAATTATATCTCTATAAGTTATAATCTCTTTGATCTTATGGTATCATCACAGAAGTTTTAAACTTCTGATGAGACATCAGCTCTACCCCATTGTTTTCTTAAAACAATGGTACACTTTTAGAGAAATTTAGGATAATCCCATATCTTAAATGTAGATGAAAATCTTTATCTAGACTACTTCTCAAGTAGTGTGCAACTATTATATAATCTACTTTATATTAGTTGTAGAATTAGTAATATTCTATTGCATAGAAACTTTCCAGCTAACTACACCACCATTATTTTGACTTATTATCAAACTTATTTTACTAAAAGCTTGTGTTTGTGAAATTTTCAGGTCTTATCCTCCAGTGTATAGAGATACATTCTTAGTGCTTCTCAAGTACTAAATGACATATCTCTAAACTATTCAGTGACTCTCACCTAAATCTTCCTGATGAATGCTTATCACACTTAAAGCATTAATCACATCATGTACGTAGCATCACATAAATGATAGACCCTATGACAAAAGCATAAGGTCTCTACTTATATGTTCCTTTTATCTCTCAAGAGTCTATAAAGACATTACTTTAGAGAGATCAACTCCACACCACATAGGTAAGAAGCCTACCTTGGAGTTTATCATGTCAAACCCTTTGACATTGTTGACTATGTACATTAACTAGGTAAGGCCAAGCAACTTTTTAAATCTATCTCTATAGATCTTAAAACCCATATTATGTTTGGTAGATCAGTTTGATAGTTAGGCTAACTTATGATAATACACCTACTTCATTCTTAATGAGTAGTGCATCATTCACATAAAATGTCAAGAAAGTAATAGCATTCCCACTTATCTTGTTGAATACACAAGGCTCCTCTTCGTTCTTAACGAAGTCATAAGATTTAATCTCATTAAACCTTATATATGATCTATGGAAAGTTTTATTTCAGTCCATAAATATACCTAATACACACTCTATTTTGATGTTGTTGGGACTTGATTCTTGATGGTATTATCATATACACTTGTTCTTCAAAATACCTTAAAGGAATACTATCTTAGCATTAATTAACTTATCTTATAATTATAGTATGTAACAACCAAAATTCGAATGGATTAATATATGGAATAGGTAAAAGATCTCATCATAGTCAATCATTTGACTTAGATGATACCATTTTCAACTATTCTACCCTTGAAGGTCTCTACCTTCTAATCCACTACGATCTATTCTTTAGTGATCCATTTATTTCTTATAGATATTGTACCCTTAGGTGGATCTATCAAGTTCTAAAGTTGATTAGAATAGATAGAATTTATATCAGATTTTATCATCTCTTCCTCTTTATGAATCAATATCTCATATTGTTTCTATATAGATCTTAGGATCAATATCCCTTTTATCTTGAGCCTCATTTCATCCATTAGAGATATGTCCTACATATCTTTTAGGTTGAATGGACACAAGAATAGACCTATAAATTGCCAATGTGTATTTATTAACTAGTACCTTCATAGAAGCAACCTTAGGTTGTGCAACTAGAACATCTTCCATATATACCTTGCTCTCATTATCTTTCTTAAGAAAGAACTCTTCCGCTAAAATATAGTGAATTGAGCAATATACACCCTTATTCATAAGGGTGGTACATTAATATCCATAAGTTTCTATAGGATATCTCAGAAGCTAACACTTCATAGTCTTATAATCCAAGTAGTTAGGGTTATACATCTTCACTAGGTCGGACATTCATAAACCTTAACTTGCTTAAGGTCAAGCTTTAACCCTTTTCTATATCCTATATGGAATAGTCAGAATAGACTTAGATGGTACCAATTAACATCAAGTGGTTATATTTAAAACTTAGCCTTAAATAGACCAAGAGGAAATTTTGCAAAACTTGTCATTGTCGATATTATGTGTTACACAATACGACTTCTCATTTTAGGTGCTCAATTAAGCTAAAATATATAAAGAGGTGTCCATTATATTCTATTATTCTTCAATTATATGTGAATTATATACTTAAGTATTCCCCTCCTTGATCTCATCAAAGTGTTCTAATACTCTTTTCATTATTATCTCTACTTCATTCTTTATCTCAGATAATTTCTCAAAGGTCTTGGATTTGTACTTCATAAAGTATGTATATCCATACCTAGAGACATCATCTTGAAATAATGAAGTATAAATATTCTCCTTTAGCCTTAATAGATATGAGTTAACATACACCTAGATGTATGAGTTCTAAGAACTCATTAGTCCATTCTCCATGTCTACATTAAGCTAAAGTGTATATTGATCTAAATCTATCCATTTCCTCTTAAAAGGAGTATTTACACATTACATGAGAGCTAACATAACAAATATGATTAAACAATCCATTAAGCTCTCATTGGCAAACACTTTGCCATTCAATCTTTTAGAACATATATCAATTCTATAGCTCAAAATAAATAAACATTTATTTAACCATAAAATCATATAATATTCTTATAGAAGGATATGATAGCAATCTTAATTATTAAGATATCTCCATAAGGCTATTAAAGAATTGTACCTCCCACTAGTAATGATGAAACTTTTGCACCATTTCATATGTAGGTCAACATCTTCTCTATTAAACCTTCATTTACTTGTCATCATCTACAACTCCTTGTAGATATAAGATACATATCCGGTATCTCATACCATTAGATACATTCATAGTATCTAATATTATCGTATACACATAGTATCTAATACTATGAAGTGTATATTTAAGACAAGTAAATGTCAATGACTTGGATGCATGAAACTTCTCAAGCTCTACCTTTGCATTATGTACAATACACTTTGCACTTCCTCTTCCACTTACCATTATCATGATAGTGTAAGAATTCTGTCTTATTCTACATTTATTATCTTGACCACCTTTTTTACTTTTAACTATCACCTTCTATTTCTATCTAACAATTATACTTCTTTCTATTGGTCTCACCAACAATAAATAATTAAGATGTATTGTTGTTCTAATCTGTCCTTAATTTTCTCATCACCATGAGCCATGATGGATCTCATAACCATCCTTCCAAGTTGCCTCTATAATTTTTATCTCATAGAGGTTAACATCTATTATAAGGCAAACAATGCATCTTGTCTTTGAGAAAAGATCTTCTTTTTATTTTACATTATTAGATAGTCTAGGAGGCACCTACTTCTTAAGAAAGATAGTTAATTGGTCAACTATGAGAACAATTCTCATAGTTCAAAACTGGTCTAAGAAGTGTGAGCCATTAAGCTATTTGACATCCAATATGTCTTATTAATGTGGGGCATCACCGGATTCTACAACTAAGATATAATTATAACATTGTGGACATTCAATAAAATTTAGACATGGTATTTAATCCTAATTTATGCTTCCACTAATGTTCGATGAATTTGCATAACTCTCATTATGTAAATACGGGATATCACGATGAAATCCTAGTGGGGACTAAAACCCTATTAACTTTCTAGTGATGACCTTGTGGTAGCACAATAAATCACCCCATACTTAATAGGTAGGAAACTATTGCCAGTTGCAACTCTTGCAACTCTTAGTCATTCAGTCTCTAGAGTTATAACATTGTGGTAGCACAACAAGCTATATACTCTAGTTAGGTCAAATCCATTTGTTACGTTATGAGAATGGATTCTTCACATAGCCCTTGTAGTAGCACAATAAGGCCATGCAAATGGTCCACCCCAATGTTCAGTTCATGTCTTAGCCATGATCACCAATCCCTTGCTAAATGGGCCTTGTGGTAGCACAACAAACCCATCCAATGTAAGATTGGCTCATCATGACCATAACAAAGGAAGACTACGTGAGTCATTCTTAATGTCACACGTTTATCTACTTAATTAATAACATGAGAGATTTTATTTTAGTCTCATCAATAATATGTGCTAAGTATATATAATACCTTTGGAATATCATATATCTAAGGTATAAAAGATATCACATCCACATAAAAAATATGCATAAAAATAGGCGATCATGGGCTTAACCTTAAGTAAACACCTAAGGCACCCCTATAGATGCAAATCCTTACTTCGGATGCTAGAGTTGGTATGCTCCCACTTTAGAAAAGAACTTCTTCAAGTGTTCCCACTCTCCAACCTTCCATGAATCGACTTCTAACTATTACAAGTGGCTTAAGGGTACACAGACCTGCAAATGTACATAACTTTATAAGAAACCTTGGTTTTAACCAAAGGGAGTACATTAATGAAGAGAGGTAGAATGTACAATTAGATTGTATAAAGAGAGAGGAGTCACACATAGGTCCCATTTAATAACATAACTAACACAATATGAAAGCAATCGCATGCCAAGCACAATTAAGTCCATGATCACTTTCATAGACACTAACATTCATCACATGAACATAAAGCGCATGTGATAATTAAATGAAATATATCATATATATCAGCATAAAATTATATACTTTAATTTTGAAATTCCCAATTTCATGCATGTTGAATTTTCATGAAATAAATAGTATGAAAATAACAAGATGACAACAAATAAATAATTTATATTAAATAAACATACATATATAAACTATGTAGAACATTTATGCATTCCCAATACTATGAAAAGTCAAAAATTAATGACCCAATTTACATTCTATAAAATCTCATTTTACAAAATTAATTAAGACTCTAATTAATTAAGTTAAACCTTTAAAATAATTTTAAAGTTTAACCATGAGTGAATTTATGTAAATAGAGATTAATATCATCTAACAGCCCATTAAACACTTTAAAACCCGTTAAATAATATCATAGAATTTTTCTAGAATTTTTGGCAATTTTTTAGATTTTTTATGATTTTAAAGAACTTAAAATCATAAAATAATGCGTATGGCGCATTGTACCACACAATCCGGCACATTGCACCACACCCACGTGTGCCGCTGGGTGCACCGACCACCGTACACAGGCACGTGCACCGGCCGCCTTCCCTGACAACCGCATAATGCACTGTTTATCCAGGAGAAAGTCGATCCCATATAATCGGACTTACCTCTTTATCTAGGGCTCCGAAAAATATGAAAAAATATGTGTTGGAATCCTAATCGAATAAGGATTCAAAAAAGTGACCTCATATCTATAAAAATCTCAATAGACTGTAAAATGAAAAAGAAGAGTTGGCGGTCCTCTGGATTCAATACTAGAACCATCTTATAATGAGGATATTCTTATCCCAGAGGCCAAAAATTCTCTAAAAATAAAATATGAAATAATCATTAAATGAAGTTTCCAAATATGTATATATATCATCATATAAAAATTATATATTGACAGGAAATCAAGAAGAAACTGGTCAGCATCGTTAGACCCAGTAGAACCTTAGTTTAACAAAAAAATCTCAAATTCTCTTTCTCCACCGCCGTTGAAAGCTGGATATCATGAGTAAAGGTTATATAATCACATTACCATCTTTTAAACCTTTTCCATGCCTTAATTTCATCCATGGATGGAGATTTCACAAAATCCCCAAATTCGGGTGATGGTTCGGGCATGACAGAAACACCAAAGCTTGGGGCTTCTCCCAAACACTAAAGAGCTACAAATTTTGAATGGTTTATGGCATCGGAAAGCCATGTATAATGAGATTTTATATATGACAACAAATCTCTTATCTGAATCACATACAGATTATGGTGGCCTTGACAAAATAGACATTTGCATAGATTTGGGAACACATAAATTACATGAAATAATGTCGATTAGATGTCAATTTCAACTGAGACTTGAATTTGGTTTTGATACCACTATAAAGAATTGTTCTACAAAATTTGGTGTAATGGAAGCGAGGATTCCTATGGGTTCCATTATAATATGTCTCAATTAGAACTGAACGACGAAAATCGAAATCCAATCAAAATGGGTTCGAATATACCTAATAGAGATTCATCCAATCACATTAAGAGAAAGAGATGATTTTATCAAGCTCCTCAAACTATTTAAATGTCTAGTCTCCAATAGTATCCACACGAGCTTCATCCACAGTAGGTTCTCCCTTTGTGTCAACCCTAAGAACTGTTCCCGAACGGAGCTCCATCACCTATAAACACCATATAGAGAGAGAAAAAAGGTAGAGAGGAGGTTAAGGATGTGGTTTATACCATTTTATTGATGTGGTTTGGCTGAAACTATTAGTATTTATAGGGAATTTTGTAATTTTCAAAAAAAGCCAAAATCTTCATAAATTGCACCCTTGCCCCTGTAGTTATGAATAAGACCTTATGTGTGTGACCCACTAAAGTCAATAGCCCATTTGGTTGAAGCCTAATTAAAATATAACAATTCTATTTAATTTAATTTAATTTGCTCTCTAATAACAGATTAATCAGTCTACTGATCATGAAGGGTGCAAGTCACATTCCATGATCCCAAATGGCTATGAGGATAATATTATCTCCAATTAGCCTTTCCATCATCAGTTACCGCATGAATATAAACTCTTGTACATCCAATGTCCTAGTCAGAAAGAAGTACGGCATCAACTATCAACTCCTTAATGTACCAACTCTATAAGATCGTGTACTCAAAATCAGATCAATTAGAAAACTCCTTTTCCAATTATCCTATCTACCCTGGCCAGAGATTTGGATTATTTTCCCATAGGACATTCACTCTTACTTACCGAGACTGGACGATCCCTTGTTGTTCGCTCAATTTCCTTCATCTAGTTTTCCTTATACCCGATCCTTCATTATACTGGACCATCTATATGGGGATCCATAAGATAATGGTCAAAGCACAAGTTTCACATAACAAGGTATCTTTGGTGACTCAGGTCAAAAATCTAACAATGCAACTGTGATGATAGAAAATCCTGATTGACAGTTCGGTAAAATATCGTTCAAGATTTCTAATTTAGTTAATTCAATGAACTCATTCAACTAATGAGCACTAGTATGTGTATCTGAGTGTCTTCACACTAATGACCAATGAGATCAGTCATCCTCATCATATGAGAAGACATCACATACACTAGTCTATCTAGATCCTTGATGTCTCGTCTCAAGGATCCTATGACTAGAAACATTTAGATCACATATCTCTAGATGATAAATCTTATTATTATGACCTCATCATGATTTAATCATTATTGCATATGATCAAAGACTTCATTATGATATTTGTATCTCAGTGTCTCCATGATTAATGTATCTCAGTGTCTCCACACTAATGACTAATGAGATCAGTCATTCTTATCATCTGAGAAGACATCACATACACTAGCCTATCTATAGTCTTGATGTCCCATCTCAAAGATCCTATGACTAGACATATTTAGATCACATAACTCTAGATGATCAATCTCATTATTATGATCTCATCATAATTCAATCATCATTGCATACAATCAAGGACTTCATTATGATATTTGTATCTAATAAGAGTCAGTAATGAAGATTTGCCTAATTATTTGAATGAGATATTTCTATAAATGTTGAATCATATCATATATGATTGGCTTGTTGGGCATACATTTCTATCATTTAAGGCCCATACTTGAACTGAAAATAATCTTTTCATAGTTGGAATAAGAGATTTGATCAGCTTAAATTTTATAACTCATTTTGAATAAAGAGGAGACCTGTGTGTACAAGAATCCAAATGTGAGTGCTATCACTTTCTTGACATTTTATGTAGATGACATACTACCCATTAAAAATGATGTAGGTATGATATTATTAGTGAAGCCAGGTTAATAAATTATTTCTCCCTAAATGATCTAGATAAAGCATCCTATCTTTTAAGGATTAAGATCTATAGTGATAGATTTAAAAGGATCCTTGGCTTAACACAGTCATAGTACATAGACACTATAGTCAAAGAGTTTGACATGAAATACTCTATGATAGGTTTCTTACCTATGAAATATGGAGTTTATCTTTCCTAAAGAAAGAAGGAGCACACTAATGGAGTACCTTATGCGTAAGTCATAGGTCTATCATGTATTCTATGCTATGTACATAGTTTGATAAGACACATGATCCAAGCATTATGTGCACTTATAAAGCAGATCCAGGTGAGAGTCACTTGATAGCTAAGAAATATATCCTTCAGTACTTACTACAACTGATGTAATGTACGTATCTACTACGAAGCTACTTAGGAAGTGGTATTGATAAAGAAATTCATCTCAGATATAGGATTGTCTCTTCTGTCTTTAATAATGTACCATTGTTTTGTACAAATAAGAGGTTATTGCAAATGTAATAGAGCCAATGTCTTATTAGAAGTTTAAATTCTTCTATGGCGACAACATTGGGTCAAAGAAAACATACTTCAAAGAGATATAATAAAAGGTAGACTATCTTATGTTAATAACATTGTAGATCCACAAAATGAGGTATTAACTCAAAAGTGTTTTTAAGCATCATCTTGAGATAATAATGATTAGATAGCTAGGTGATTAATTTTAGTATAAGTAAGAGATTGATAGAAATATATATCTTACAAGCTAATCATATTCAATATGATTCGACATTTCTCAAAATATCTCATTCAATTTTATTGGCATATCTTTATTAATTTCTCTTATTATATGCATATATTATAATGAAATCTTTGACCACATACATTGATGATTGAATCATGAAAATAAGATCAATCATTAAGAGGTATGTGATCTAAATATTTTGAGTCATCAAATCCTTGAGATGGGACATTAAGGATCTGAATAAACTAGTGTATATGATGTTTTTCCTTATGATGAGAATAGCCAACCTCATTAGTCATTAGTGTGGAGACACTAAGACATACATACAACTATTCACTAGAGGAATTAGTTTACTAAATTGACCAATTTAAAAATTATGAATGGTATCTTATCTAACTATCTATTAGGGTTTTAGATCATCACAGTTGCATAGTTAGACATTTGACCAGAGTCACCAAGGATGTCTTACTAGGTGTATCTTGTGCTTTAACTATTTACTTGTAGAGCAAGGAAATGATGGTCTAGTACATTTAACTAAACAGGTACCAAAAAAATTTGGTAGAGACAATTGAGTGGACAACAAATGATCATTCACTATTGACAAGTGAGAGAGAATGCCTATGGGATGGTACTCTAAATCCCTGACTATGGTAGAGATAATAATTGAAAAAAGAGGTTTTCAATTGATCCTATTCTGAGTATAAGATCTCAAAATGTCTGTGTACATATTGACAGCTGATGTTGTGTCTCTATCCAATTGGAGCATTGGATGAAAGAATATCCATATCTATGCAGTAACTGATAATAAACATATTTAATGGATATATATCATCCCCAAAGTCATTTGGAATCGTAATATGTGACTTGTACTCTTTATGATCAAAAAGTTAGTAAATATATTATTAGATAACAAATTTAATTTAATATTAGTTATTATTTTAATTAGGCTTTAACCACATACTATTGTACCTAGTCAGTTACACACATAAGGATTAATTCATAAATATGAGGGCATGGGCATAATTTATAAAATTAAGAGTTCTTTATGAACAAAATATCTATTTTTTTATAAATAAGAGTGAATTTGGCCAAACCCTATCAAACCAAGGCTCTAAATTCAATCTCATCTCTCTCTCCCTCTCTCTCACATTGTCCAACATAGACATTATAGGCGGCCAGTGGAGCTCCATTTATGACAAATTGGAAGGTCCAACGGGCAGAAGAACCCCTATGCTAGGAGGTTTGTGTGGATACCACTAGCAAATATGCACTTGGATGATTTGGAAAGCATGGATATGCTTGTTCTTTTTTGGTCTTAAGAGATTAATTGAATCTCGTCAAGGTATTTTTGATTTAGGTTGAATCTAGTTCTTAGTTACACTATTCAGTTTCAATTGAGACAATGACCATGAAATACAAGAAATCTAAAGCTTTTGCATTTATGGTATGATTCTTTAAAGGTTACATGTTTAGACTTTTAACCTAAGTTTCCAAATATGTGTTTCTAGGCATACCTTGTACTTTGGCTATTAACTTATAGATCACCTAGTTTGATGATGTAGTACAGTTAATCTATTTGGTATAAGGGAAACCCCAATGGAGGCTATTGATAAGTGTACATGATCCCAAAGTGTTAGTGCATTAAGGGGTTGGCAATCAAAGTTGTATCCTTATTTGACAAAGGCATTGGATGAATGAGATTTTATACCCATGTGATAACTAATGATGAAAAAATTAAATGGAGATGAGATCATCCTCAAAGTAGTCTGGAATCATGAGATGTGACTTGTACCTTTCATAATCCAAATATTGTTAAATTTGTTATCAAATAATGGATCTAATTTAAAAGAAGTTACTTTTTAATTAGATCTAAACTAAATAGAATATTATGCCTAGTGAGTCACATAATAAGACTCGTCAATTAATATGGAGGCATGGATGTAATTTATAGAACTTGAAAAAAAAATTTGGAAAAACTCGAGGTGATATAAATACTAGCAAAGTTGACAAAAACCCTACTAAACCAATGGTGCCAATTTTGTTTCGTGCCTCCTCCTACTCTTTCTCCCACCCTGAAAGCAGTTGGTACATGGTGAAGCTTTGTCTGAGACAAATGGAAAGGTTTGACATATAGAATAATCCATCTGTAGAGAAAGTTTATGTGAATACTACTATAGGTTGTCTTTGAGCTATTTGGAGTGCATGGATTATCTTATGATCATTCTTCTCTGGTCTTGAAAGATTGGTTGCATTTCGAAAATGTACATTCAATTTATTCAAATCTGATTTTTTGTTACTCATGTTGTTTTGATTGACAATATGACAATGATATGTAAGGAATTGAATGCTTCTGCTATCATAGACCAATTCCATACCATTTGCACATACAATATGTGAAAAAGATACTTTGATTTTTGTGATAGAAATGTATGCCCTACAAGCCAATCATATGTGATATGGTTTTACATTTCTTTTAATATCTTATTCAGCATTAATGGCATTGTCTTCATTACTTGCACTATCTAGATGCATTTATTGTAATGAAGTCCTAAATTGCATGCAATGATGATTGAATCATAATGAGATCATGATAATGAGATCAATCATCTAGAAGCATGTGATCAAAATTGTTCCTAGTCGTAGGATCCTTGAGATGGGACATCAAGGATATGATAAGACTAGTGTATATGATATCTTCTCATATGATGAGGATGACCGATCTCATTGGTCATCAGTGTGGGGACACTGAGATACATGTACAGGTGCTCATTAGAGGAATGAGTTCTCTGAACTGACCAGTATAGAATCTCTGAATGGTATCTTGCCGAACTGTCGATCAGGGTATTCTATCATCACGGTTGCACGGTTAGATCTTTGACCTGAGTCGCCAAAGATGTCTTGTCAGGTGTACCATGTACTTTGACTATTGACTTATGGATCACTTAGTATTGTGGTCCTATATAGTTGAAGGATTGGGTATATGGGAAACCTGGTGTAGACAATTGAGCGGACAATAGGGGATCGTTCACTCTCAGTAGGAGAGAGAGAATGTCCTATGGATAGTACTCTACATCCTTGGCCAAGGTAGATAGGATAATTGGAAAAGGATTTTTCCAGTTGATCCATTCCTGAGTACAAGATTTCATAGAGTCAGATTATTAAAGGGGTTAATAGTCAATGCCGAACCCCTGACTAACCGGGACATTGCTTGGATGAGGGTTTATATCCATGTGTTAATTGATAATGGAAAGGCTCAATGGATGTTATTTAACTCCCCAAAGTCATTTGGGATCATAGGATGTGGCTTGTACCCTTTATGATCGGAAAGTCGTCAAATCTGTTATTAGATAATAGATTTGATTTAATTTAAAAAATTTATTCTTTTTAAAAATTTGGCTTCAACCAAATTGACTATTGGGCCTAGTGGGTCACGCACATTAGAACTAATTCTAAGGATAGGGGCAAGGATGTAAATATATAGAAGATTTGGGTTTTTGTGAAAAATTACATCTTCTATATATAATATGCTTAAGAAGCTAAACCCTATCAAGCCAAAGGGTGGGAGAACGTCCTTGGCAGCCTCCCTCTCTCCTCTTTTCTTTGGAAGGAGTCCCTGCATGGTCCAACTCTGTTCTAGAAGAGTTTTCCAGCTTGGAGCGAAGGAGAACCGGTCTTTGGAAGAAGTTCGTGTGGATACCGCTAGAGGCTGTCCACTTGAACAGTTTGAAGCAGCAAGGAACATCCACTCTTCATCTCTGGTGAGGGATTTTTCAAATCCCAAGAAGGTATATTCGATCTTCTTCTTAATTGGTTCCCGATTTTGTCGTTTGGTTTCAATAAAGGCTAAGACCTTGGATTCAAGGAATCAAAAATATTTTAAATGTTTAAACTGATTCCTTACATTTTGAAACAAGAGTTTTTGTTTGGTTGACATTATAAGACACAGAAGAGGACAACGTGATCAATTGATAAGAGATAACTCTATGTTAGAAGGTTGAATGTTTGATTTACTCTGGTTGAAATTCCTTGTTAAGTCCACAAAAAATGATTTATCTAATTATATTATACCAAACATAGAATAGAGTTATCTTTAAAACAATTTTGACTTAAGCCAAACATAATAGGGGTAAGATTAGTCACAAAGAATGACTTATCTTTATCTCCTTTTATTGTATCCCCACATCAAACAAGCCACTGTGTCTACTTAGAAGAGGGATGCAAACATGCCACTCTAAGTTTGACTCATTGTATTCATGTTCAAGTTGGATCTTGACTAGATTTTTGAAAAAAGCATGCTTGGTTTGTATTCAAGCTTGACTTATTAAGGGCTTGATGTGTTCACGTCAGTCTTTATCTATTTTACTCTCCAACTTGACTAAGTAGAATGTTGTGAAACTTAAAGTCGAGCCCAATTCTAATGGGGTGTTTGGTTGCATGATAATCGAGATTTTTGTTTTAATTTTTAAAAATTGTAAGAAAACATGTTAAAAAAGGTGTTTGACAATTATGATAATTTTATGTTTCGAAAGTGATTTTCTTCTTAAACAAAAAAATAGAGACTCACCTCTTTCATTTTTCTTGTGGTCCCCCACTTTGTTTGATCATGTATGGTAGTTACTTTTTTTGTTAGCACATCTCTCCAAATGATAATTTTATGTCACGAGTTTGTTCATTTTTTATTTTAATACAATTGTTTATCGTAAAAGTGTACACAAAATTATCTTGCAACCAAACACCGCCTAAGTCTTTTTAGGAAACTCGAATTTAAATTCATTTAAGAGACTTGAACTACGTAGATAGATTTTAACTTATTCAGTCTATTTAATGAACATTACATAAGTATTAACTCTCTTAATTTATTTTAAGAATCATATTTAACAAAGTAGCTAATTAGATCAAGCTCAAGCTCAAGCTCTTTTCTAGTTTACTCATGTAATATAATAAATGAGTCAAGTCAATTTTCTATCGAGAAAATATTGAACTGATTAGGAAAAAGAGTATTAGCTCCTTTGCACCTTTACACAGCATAAAACAATGTAATAATTGACAAGTGCTGAGAGAATATTGAATTAGACATGGACATGAAGGCATATATAAAAATAAACTTAAGACATTTTTGAATTCCCATTAACCACCAAAAACAAGCCCTTATTATATTGTGACCAATCTTTGTAATGGGGCGTAAGGTACATTTCTTATTTCCCTTAATCCCATAGATAGGTGAAATGAGACAATGACTTAGGTGGTGTTTGATTAGACTTAATCTGAAAATCTTAACTCTTAATTTCACATCTAACCTCTTAACAAGTGGTGAAAAAGTGCTGAATTTGAGTAAGAGATAAGTGATTTATGTTGTTTGATAAAAAAAATCTGAATTAAAATACGTGTACGAGCGTCGCGAAGAGACAGAGGGGCATGGGCCGGCCGACGCAACCCCCCCCTCCTTCCCGGCGGTCCGTCCCCCCCTCCCGCAGACACCCCCCTTCCCCCCGCTCCCCCTTCCTTCCCGGAGCTCCCTCCCCGAGCTCCCCCCCCCACCTTCCTTCCGGCGGTCCGCCCCCCTCCCGCGGACACCCCCCTCCCGCGGACACCCCCCTCCTCGGCGGCCCCCCCTTCCCCCCGCTCTCCCTTCCTTCCCGGCGCTCCCCCCGCCTCCGCGGCAATGCCCCCGCCCCCGGAGCTCCCCCCCCCCCCCCCCCGCGCGGATTTCCCCCCCGCGGCGCCCCCCTTCACCCCCCCCCCCCCCCCCGCGGATTTCCCCCCCCGGGGCTCCCCCCCGGAGCTCCCTCCCCGGAGCTCCCCCCCGCGGCGATGGTCACCCGCCGCCACCCGCCTCACCGCCGGCTCCTCTGTGCGCTGCGGCAGCCAGCCACTTGCGCATGGTGCGGGGGAGCAACTGCGCAGACGATGAGTAGGAAGAGCAAGATGGCGTCGCGGAGGCTGGGCAACGTCTGAACCCCAAAAAGCTAGGTCACGGATCTGAATCAATCAGACCATTTTAAGAGATTAGATCTTCGTTCAGACACCACTTCAGTGGTTTTATCAAACATTGTCAAATATCTTATCTCTGACCGAATCAGAGATAAGTGGTTGATTAAGCCCTATCAAACAGGGCCTTATACCACCTCCACGATCCACCATATATTATATATTATGCATATATTATTTAATATTCTATGTTTTATTATATTACTTAATTATTTTTGGTTACCTTATACAATACATAATTATACGAGTATAATACATCAAGTATTTTACATATTACATACTAAATTTGTTTTATTATATATTAATATTACTTATCATATATAATAAAATGCATGTACTAATATTCAACGTTGAACATTAAGTCGTATATTACATTTTTTAAATTATTTAATATAAATATAACATAAAAATATATATTCAAATTATATCATATTACATAAATATAGTAAAAAAGCATGTTAATGTAATAAGAAATTAAATTTTGTAATATTTATTTTTTAAAATTAATTTAATTTCTTTATAATATTAAAGATTATAGTACTTATAAAAATGTAATGCTATAATTAAATTATATAATTATGTTAAATAATTTATATTTATACTTTATCAATAGTCAAGAAAAATTGTATTTATGACATTGATATTTAACGATATCAATGTTGCACCTTATTTTTTGCAACAACTTGTTCTAGAGAATCAAACTGCTCAAAAGTGGAATAAATTTTTTTTGACTCAAGTAGAGTTCGTGACTTCGTGTTTAGCTCGTTGGTAACGTCCATCTATTTACTATCATAATGCAATCAGATTCTTGTTCGTTTCTGCAAAAATGATCCGTCATATAACAGACGAATGCCTCTCATCCCCGTCATATAATAGAAATCAAACATTAAATCCAACACGCTGTGCGAGGATTTAGAACTGATCGGCAAACTACGAACGGCACTGCTAAGTGCTATCCAATAGGATCGGTATCATTACCAGTTCCATCCTCCGCCACCGCCCACGATTAAAAAAATAATTCCATCCCACGAATCTTTTATCGAATTCTGTCGTAAAATGAATAAAAGAGAACATAGAATCTCTAGAAACAAACGATGAAAAATATAAGGACAAGTTGCCAGCGAAATCTATCTTAAGAAACTTCAGTTGCCATTCTTATTGCAATTTTCTTCATAGACACATACTAATCACCATTTTGCTGCGCACTGCCCGATGGTAGAAATAATTTCGGTAAGATAAGAGAAGGGGTGAAGACACAAGCAGCCGCTCAGAATCCCTAAACCACTCCTAGGGCTTAACAGGCTTTATGTTTAGTTTAATAGCAGACAAGGAGAAAGCAGCAGTCATTTACGGTGTCGCGCCACACCATTTCTGGCTTCTTGAAATGCAGCCTACTTGGAGTCGGCGGCGGCGATCTCTGTGGCGGCAGCGGAGGAGTCCTTGGGGAGGGTGGGATTAGCTTTGGCGTCATCTTCGATCTCGAAGGCGTCGGTAGGGAAGGTGCGGTAGAGGCCGGCGGGTGTCTTGAAGGTGATGCGGGAAGGATCCTTGGCGTCGATGAAGAACTCCGCTAGGGTTATCCAGATGAGGAGTTCTTTGGACTTGACGCCGGTGAGGCGCCGCATGCGGCGATCCTCGACGAAGGCCGTGATCTCGTTGGCGTAGGAGACGAGGCGGCCGATCTTGCGGAAGCTGTGGTTGCGGGACTTGCGCTGGCGGAGCCAGACGAAACCGGAATTGGGATTGTAGCCTACCTCCTCGACATCCTCCAGGGGGAGGAGACCGCCGGGGAGGTTGAAGGACCGAAGGAGCTCTATGGATTTCTGCCGGCACAGCTCGTCCCCCGTGTGGATCTCGGCCCCCTCTCGGTGCGCCTCAATTGTCGACTGAGCCATCTCGCAGAGAGAGAGAGAGAGAGAGAGCAAGAAGCGGAGAGGCGATGTGCAAAGGGAAAGAGGACGGATGAGGAAAGGCATCCCGGAAGCAAGCAATTTATAGCAGGAACAACCACATTTTTTCCGTTTTTTTATTTGAAAAAGGATTCTTTTTCCGCGTCCTCGCTGCTTCCAGCGGCGCGCAGCTGGTGGGGCCCACCTGATACAGTGACTTACCGCGTAGGTAGAAGTGAGATAAGGACGCAACAGCTCACGAACCCGAACGCGGCAGACATTTATTTCTATCCGCCTTAAATTTATTGCTTCTTCCGGTGGGAATTAGATATATTTGAAATTGAAACCGAATGCGATACGAATCAAAGAATTTAAAACTTATTATTATGTCATATGAATTATAAAAATTAAAATTAAATATGACGATAATTTGTTAGAATCAGAATCAAAATTAATTAATTCTGTTTTTATTTATCTAATTTTGATAAAAATAAGTATATGTAAATCAAAGTAATTAAAATAAAATAAAATAATTAATAAAATATAATACACTAAGTGATAAAATAATAAAATTTTAAAAATATTATATTAAAAATTAATAATTATAAGTGAATTTTTAACTTTTGAAATAAAATTAATTTAAAATATATAGTTTAGATATTATTAAATTTGAGTCCGATTCTGACAATGAACTTGACATCGAAATATAGTAACTTCTAAATTATATAAATGTGGATGGAAACATCTTAACTCCATCACAACGATCAGGTACATATTTTGATTTTGCTACGGAATATGCGAGTAAATTCTCAAAATTGCCTACGAGGACCCAGAAATTAGAACCACTTGTTTTCTGGACGTTTATGAAATTTTAGAGGTCTCAACTAAATTAGAAACACATGTTTCTCGCCATTTATGAAAATTTTGGATGTCGACACTAATATTTTTTCCAGCTTATCTTGGCTCGGATTTTACCGTTCCGGGACAGATAGGGGTACAGGTAATCTGACGTCCGAAAGACGCGTTAGCCAGTTCATCAACCTTAGCTGTAAAAACGGAGCGGATTTATTACCTCGCCACCTCAGCAAAGATGGATCGCGGCGACTACGCTGGAACCAGATATTTGAGTTTCCTAACGAAGAAGAAGGTAGTTTGCATTTGATTTGATTGTCCCGCGCTCCTAGCGCAGTGGGACGCCACCGCCCTCCGGGGCGGCAGCTCGCGGTCTTGAATCGTGCCCTTCCCATCGAGAGCGGTTTTCTCGTGCGCGCAGATCACTGCGCCAATGTCCAAAAAAAAAGTTTGCATCTGATTGGGTTTGAATATATATTTGATTTGGTCATATCGATGCTAACGATTTATATCCTTTGATACAACATTTATCCTCTAAATCTCAGATTGAATAAAATTTTCAGATCGGTGGTAAAAAAACTTAACCATTATGTGAATAGATCACTTACTCTCACAAGATTTTTAATTTTGTTGAAATCAATAGTTTTATGTATTTTTAAATATAGATACGGGAACTAGTAAGGTGCCCATGACATCTCACGGGCGTGCAGTGTCCTCCCGATGGAGACGTGAAAGTGCGGGTTCAAACTAGCATTGAAGCCCACGCGTAGGAGTGTTCATCTAACACCCGTAAATCAGTAAATCGAACCGAACCGACCGAACCGTCGGTTCGGTTCGGTTTGACAGACTATGTATTCGGTTTTTCGAACCGAACCGAACCGATAAGAAATTCTTATCGGTTCGGTTCGGCACCTCCCCAAATCGAACCAAATCGGTAAACTGGTTGACCCGATTTGATAAAGTTTGACCCACTTTATTTACATATTATATTACATTTAAATATATATTATATCAATTTTAAATATATATTATTATAAATTTAAGTTAATTATTATAAAGATAAAATTATATATTATAAATAAAGTATTAGTCTTTATATTAATCTTAAATAATTATTATAATGTATATTTTATTTTATTTTTATTTTTACTTATTTAAATATACATTAAACCGATGAACCGAACCGAACCGAACTGAACCGAACCGAACCACAATCGGTTCAGGGCTCACTGGTTCGGTTCGGTTCGGTTCGCCTTATCGGTTTGGTTTCGGTTTGGAAAAAAAAGTAGTCAAACCGAACTGAACAGAACCGTTTACACCCCTACCCACATGTGGTTACAATTATTTTGACAACTCTTCAAAAAAAATTTAATAAGATGTTCAAAATAAATTTTATACATAGAAATTATATCCTTTTGATAAAACTTGCTAAAAAAGTTCTTGGGGATAAAAATAAATTTTTATAAAGTTTCTTCTTGCCGGTCAACTGTAGTTCGGTTGGCACTTTTCTATCTGCAGGGCTGACAGGCAGGATTCGAGTGGCCGCAGGAGCCAACTTTCTTCTTGGGGGAGAAGGGTACTTGTAGGGATCGAGCTGAGTTGGATCCCTCGTCGTGTGTGCGCGCAGCACGCTACTGAGCCGTTAAGGGTCACCCGCGGGGGGGGGGGGAGGGGTTGGGAGCTCCGGGGGCGGGGGTGCGCGGGGGTGAAGGGTCACCCGTGGGGGAGGGGGGAGGGGGGAGGGGCCTGAGCGCCGGCGGGGAGCCATTGCAAGGGGGAGGGGTTTGGGCCTGAGCGCCGTCCAGCAGCTCCCACAACGACTCCACGTCCGAGACTCGCCGGGTGCGGGCGTCATCGTCCCCGCGCTCTTCCTCCGCCGCTGCCACGGGTCTCCGGTGCGGTTGAGCGAACACACGGCGGGCGCCAGAGAGCGTCGGACAGGTGTTCGATCTTGGTCCCGAGAGAGGGAATCAGGGGATATATGCTTGACCGGGGAGCGAACGAATGCCCGCGCCAGCGCCTGGCTACTGCCGCGCGCGTCAGAGTTGTTGGGTGGGAGGATGATCTTCTTGATCTTGTACATGGTTTGCGATCGTATCGAGATAATCTTTTTAATTTATGGTCTCCGGTAAAATATATTGCTGGGATAAAAATTGGCACGACAAAAATACGTAGCATTTCTCCTCCGATAAAAAATGGTCAGACTTTTTTTTCTTCTGTCTTGCTTGTGATAAAATTTATTGGTTAATATATTTACGAATATGTTATGAGTAATAAAATAAGATAATATAAAAAATAAAGATAAAAATATAAAAATTTAAGGTTATCCTCAAATTTATTGTTAACATACCAAACATATGATAAGATTATCCCTAAACCTATCCTAGGTCAAGCCAAACATAATGGGGATAGGGTCAACCACACGGATTGATTTATCCCTATCCCCATCAATTTTATCCCGATACCAAACGACGCCTAAGGTGTTGTATGGTATCGGGATAACCTGGGGATAAATCTGGATTATCCCCAAAATTTAGGAGATAACTCAAGTTTATCCCCAAAATTTTATGGTACCAAATGTACCCTAAGGCGTCGTTTGGTATCGGGATAAAATTGATGGGGATAGGGATAAACCAGTCCTTATGGTTAACCCTATTCTCATCATGTTTGATTTAACCTAGGATAAGTTTAGGGATAACCCTATCCTATATTTGGTATGTTAACAATAAATTTGAGGATAATCATATATTTTTATATTTTTACCTTGTTTAAATTATCTTATTTTATTATCCATAACATATTTATAAAAATCTTAACCAACTTATATATTTATATAATAAGTATAAAATATAAATATAAATATAATTTTGAAGATATAAATAAAATGATTTTAAAAATATGTCGGTTAAAATCAAATTTGAATTTCGTTTTTAAAATCTAATTAAATTAGAAACATTGCAACTAAATACTCTTCAAATCAATCTACATCTGGTAATTCAAATTTAATCCCAATCAT
The DNA here is from genome assembly GCA_036172225.1 of Cryptocoryne crispatula var. balansae. NCBI lineage: Eukaryota > Viridiplantae > Streptophyta > Magnoliopsida > Alismatales > Araceae > Cryptocoryne > Cryptocoryne crispatula. Next base: position 19,792,687 of record CM069924.1, read on the forward strand.
ATACAACATGTAGTTTTGATTATTCTATTATTTATAACATATTCATAAACATCTTAACCCACTTACACATTTATATAATAAATTTAAAGTATATTTTAAATATATAAATAAAAATAGGCTTAAACGCGGACGGAGCTCAGCCCGCCCCCCCCCCTTCGGACAGAACCCGGCGGACGGAGATGGATGATGCTCCTCGCGGAGCCGCTCCCCGCCCCCCTTCCTGGCTACGGGTGGGCAAAAAGCAGTTCAAACCGAGAAACCAAACCAAACCAACCCATCGGTTCGGTTTGGGACCCCGTTCGGTTTGATTCGGTTTGAAAAATCTCTAAACCGATTTAAATCAAACCAAATCGTTTAAATTGACTTAATAAAAAATATAAAAAAATATTATAATATTAATAAAAAAACTATTCCCAGACATGCCCCCCTCCTGGCGCACAGAGTCCCCCCCGGCGGACGGTGCTCCCCCCCTCCTCCTCGGCGGACACCCCCCCCAAGTGGACGATGATCCCCGCCCTCCTCCTCGGTGGACGATCCCCCCTGGCGTTCGCGCCCCCGCCCCAGGCCTGCGGACAGGGGAAACCAAGTCTATCCTAGGTTATCCCCATTGTAATACCCCGGTTATTTAAATAAATAAATAAAAATAGTTATTATATTTATTATGAGTTTTTACCCTACTTTCCTCCTTTATCCTTTCCAATTTTCTCTCCCCCCGAATAATCTTTCTAAACCGCCGCCTCCTCCTCCTCCGGATCGAACCCTATCCTCCCCCTCTTCCCACTCCCGGTCGAACTCTCCCACCCCCTCTATTTTATTCCCCCGCGTACAACGCCGCGTCCCCTCCCCCTTCTCCTCTCCCGCGATCGCAGCCCCGCATCCTCCTCCTTCTTCTTCTTCTTTTTCTCTCCTGCTTGCACACGCACCCGGACGAGATGCCGGCGCCACCTCACCTGCGCCGCCGCCGGCCCTCCCTCCGCCGGCCATCCTCTGCCGCGACCGCCGCCTGCACTCTCTCCCCGCCGGCCAGCCTCTTCACGTCGTCCGGACCTTCCTCACGCTGCCGCCGTCCGGCGTTCCCTCCACCGTCGTCGCCCGGTTGCAGCGCCGCCAGCAGCGCCTCCCTACGCCGTCGCCGTCGTCCGCGGCCACTGCGCCATCGCCGTCGCCCGACGCCGCCCGCCCGGCACCAGCCGCCGGCGCCCGCCAGCGCCCGACGCCCCCGCTGCGCCACCCGTGCGCCACGCTCCGCGCGGGGTCCGCGCGTGCGCCCCCCCGTGCGCCACCGGTGTGCCAACCCGGCCCCCCCTCTGCCGGTCTCTCTCTTCTCTTTCATATCGTTTTTCTCTCTCCCCTATCATTCTCTCTCTCTCTCTCCTATCCGATGACCATATTCTCTATTTATTCTTTGTTATTCTATTATCTCTTTAAATTAACTTGCTGTCAGGATACTACCATTTGATTCCATCTTTCGTCGTCGTCGTGACCACGATGGTATATTCTTCACCCGGATCGATTCCGTGCACCGTTCGTCGTCGCCGTCAAGGTAGGCGTCTCGGCTATCCTTAGCACTCTAATATACTTGATTAAATCGTAAAAATCATGTTTAGATCACCAGGATTAGAAGATTGTAATTAATGGGTTGTTTTGGATTTATTAGCATGATTAGATAGAGTTTAGATTAGCTTGTTTAATCATACATGTTTAGATTGTTCTATATTCATGATAATTCATCATGTTAGATAATTATTCAATTATGCATGTTAGCATGTTAGGTATGTCTTTATAGTTGAACCTAGTTAGTTTAGCATTATTTGCATCGCGGTGAACCTTAAACATGTATATCCCGATTTGATAAAAAGCCGATGTAAAGTATAGGCATAGTGGTGTTAGAATTTAGTTTATTTACTTTTATGTTGATAGGTAGTTCTGTTTAAGCATGTAATTGTCATGGTTAGGTTGTATATTGCATGATCTTATTTATATGCATTAGTTTGTGTTAGATTGTGGTATGGTATGCAAATATGTGGTACATAGAGCCATGTGTGACCTTCTATGTATTTCATGTTTGATTGCCAATTAAATGTTCACTTTTACTGTCTGAGTTAATTATATGCTTGCATGGTGTGGAATGTGGTTAGTGCAGTGAGCTGCATTGTGATGGAAATGTACTTCACCAGACTATATTAGTGGCCCGTGGGCAGCGGAGATTAGTTGAATCTGGAGCATCCTTCGATCCCAGATACCGCGGTTTATCCTAAGTACTCCCCTGCCTAGGGGTACTATGGGATTTAGTTACTATATGTTACTTCCTACTATATGGTAAATGTGGTGCTAGTTTTGTGATGTGACTACATTTTATCAGATGGAGCATGGTATTTACTCAGACAGGTGTTTAGTTGTGTATGTTGGCATAGATGTTAGTGTTCTAGATGTGTCCTTGGTTTTATGTCAGGTTAGGTGTGTTATGTGCATACCTAGAGTAGCCTAATGTGTAGGTTATGTTGGTTTTAATGCATTTGGAGTCATGTTATCATATGGGGTAGTAGAATGACTTTGTAATAAATTAATTAAAGATATATGATTAGTTTAAATCCTATGTATTAAATCTGATTTTTAGGCTTAATATGTATTGTATACCACTAGAATCATTATTATAGTGGGGTAGTTCGGGTGTAAGTCCTACTGAGTCTGTGGTGACTCACCCCTTTCGTTGTTAATATTTTCAGGAGTGCAGGTTTAGTGCAGCAGAAGCGTAGTGGTATTTTGGAGTTCGAGGAGCTAGTGAATTTCTCATTCAATGTTGGTATTTAATTTGTTTAGATAGGTGTTTGTTTATGGTGATATTATGTTGTAAAGTTTGGAATTATTTATTTGGATTGAGATTTTAGTCTTATTTGGCTCCAGACCGATATCCTTCCCCGTTACATAGCCGGATTATCTTCCGCTATGCATGTTAAAAATCCGTGTCGTGACAGATTGGTATCAGAGCATTAACTCGGCCTGAATGTCTACTTTGACGTGCCCGAGTTCTTGATATCGGTTTGGATTAGATGGAATTGATGATTGGAAGATCATGATCTTAGATAGAGAGAGTAATTTAGATTGTCTATTAGACTGAGAATTTTGGATGGCATTGGAGTTTGATATTAGATGGGTATTTTAGATAGACTAGAATGAGCTAGATGGATAAAGATTAGGTAGATAGATTGATGTAAGAGTGATTAGTTAGATAGTTAGATTGATAGGTAGCTATGTTTGGATAGATTGATCATAGATAGATATGTAGATAGATAGATGTGTTTAGGTAGAGTGGTAGTAAATGGATAGATAGATTAGATAGAGGAGAATAGTCAGATTGATTGAAGGATGCAATTGTTCAATGAGTCCGGTTGAATTTTCGAGGACAAAAATTTTTGTTAGGAGGGTAGATTGTAATACCCAGGATATTTAAATAAATAAATAAAAATAGTTATTATATTTATTATGAGTTTTTACCCTACTTTCCTCCTTTATCCTTTCCAATTTTCTCTCCCCCCGGATAATCTTTCTAAACCGCCGCCTCCTCCTCCTCCGGATCGAACTCTATCCTCCCCCTCTTCCCACTCCCGGTCGCACTCTCCCACCCCCCCTCTATTTTATTCCCCCGCGTACAGCAGCCACGTCCCCTCCCCCTTTTCCTCTCCCGCGATCACAGCCCCGCATCCTCCTCCTCCTTCTTCTTCTTCTTCTCTCCTGCTTGCACACGCACCCGGACGAGACGCACTAATATAAGTTTTCCGAAATTAACACATGGAACAGGTTCTACGGGAAAACAAAAATGGTGTTTGGTTACATGATAATGAAAGTTTTTGTTTCAATTTTTAAAAATTGTAAGAAAACTTGTTAAAAGAGGTGTTTGGTAATCATGACAATTTTATGTTTTAAAAGTGATTTTCTTCTTAAACAAAAAAAGAGAGTTTCACCTCTTTCTTTTTTCTTGTTGTCTCCCACTTTGTTTGATCATGTGTGATAATTAGTCTTTTTTGTTATCACATCTCTTCAAATATGATAATTTAGTGTAATGAGTTGGTTCACTTTTTATTTTAATATAAAATTTTATCATAAAAATGTACAAAAAATTTTCATGCAACCAAACACCCCATAAGTTGGCCCTTTTTTCTCCATGGACCACTGTATGCTACTGCCAAATAAAATCCAACGATTACGCTCCTTGGTAGGAAACTTCAAAATAAAAAAAGATGAAAAGTATTATGTCTAAAAGTAGTAGAAGTATATTTAGTCTAATAGTTTTCTCCAAATACATAGCATTTTAATTAAGATAAAATTTATGGTATATGAAAATGTAAAGCATTCTATATCTATATACCTAAAATATATATGGGGTGTTTGGTTGCATGATAATAGAGGTTTTTATTTTAATTTTTAAAATTGTAAGAAAACTTGTTAAAAGAGGTGTTCGACAACCTTGACAATTTTATATTTTGAAAGTGATTTTCTTCTTAAACAAAAAAAAAGAGGATCTCACCTTTTTCTTTTTTCTTGTGGTCTCCCACTTTGTTTGGTCATGAATGATAGTAACTCTTTTTTGTTATCAATCTCTCCAAACACGATAATTTTATGTCATGAGTTAGTTCATTTTTTATTTTAATATTATTTTTTATCATGCAAGTGTACAAAAAATTATCATGTAACCAAACACCCCAATAGTATTTATACAAATAACAAACAATACCAACATTCAAAAAATATAAATATATTATCTCGGGAACTATTGTTAGTGGTGATCGATGTGCACAGGTCCTTGTGGCACCATGACCCAAAAACGTAATATAAATATATATTAATTATAATTTTATATAATATAATATAGGAATATGCAATATGTATGAAATTTCTGTAACTAACTCTAGTGTTGAGGTGGAATGCAGCGCGTCGAGAATAACCCAGCCCGGTTTAGCCAAGATGGGACATAACACATTCCACCACTCGAAAAATTACTTATTTATTGATAATATGTGAAATAAGACCGAAGCTTGGTAGGGGTGGCAATGGTCGGGTCGGCTCGCGAGTTCACGGGTCGGGTCGATTACGGGTCATTTGACAGATTATTAATTTTGATCCGTGGATTTTAGTCGGACTGACATACGAGCCAAAGCGAACCGATGCGGGTCAAAACGGGCTAAAAAATTTCAACTTTTTATGTAAAAAATATCATTTTTACTTATTAAAAATATATTTTAATTAAATTTTTTAATATTATCTTAAATAATTAAATTTATCATATTTAATAAATATTTATTTATAAAATATAAAATTGGGTCAGATCGGGTCAAATCGGGCCAAGTTAATAATTTTTGTGGGTCGAGTCGGGCCGGACCAACAATGTAGTACAGGTTGGATCGGGTCGGACTAATATATTTTGAACTGAGCGTAAACGGGCTGACCCGAGTTGGACCGAGTTCGGTCTATTGACACCCCTATTATTCGATCGCCAGAGATAGCCCCATGAATTTTTGAAAAGAAAATAAATTAATATCGGCGAAGAGCTGTCCGATCCGACCACATTGCCTCACCTCAATCACGAAAGGAATGCGATGGATACATATACCGGTATTTCCTTATAGGGTGTTTGGTAGCGTGTTTAATTTTAAGATAACCTCATTTTTGAAATCAAAATTATTTGACTTCTCAATTTTATTTTTAAAATCAAAATAGTCTAATTATTTAGTGTTCGGCAAAATTACCATAATTTTTAAAAATTAGACAGAAGTGTTTGGTTATAAGCCCCGCCCCGGCAGTGGCGACGTTGACGCCCCCCCTGCCGGCAGCCCTCCCCGCAGCAGCACTCCCCCTGTCAGTGGCACCGGCGGCGCCCCCCCGGCAGCGGCGGCGTCGACGTCGGCGGCCCTCCCTCCCCGCGCAGCGGTGCTCCCCCGCGGCGGCCTCCCCGGCAGCCCTCCCCCGCAGCAGCGCTCCCCCCGTCGGTGGCGCTGGCGGCTCGGCGGCGACCCCCCGCCGGCAGCCCTCCCCCGCGGCGGCGCCCCCCGCCAGCGAACCCCCTCCCCCGCACGTCTCGTCCCTGCAGCAATGCTCCCCTCGTCGGTGGCGCCGGCGGCGCCCCCACCAGCGAAGCCCCCCAGCCGCGGTACTCCCCCCGGCCGGCAGCCCTCCCCCACGGCAGCGCTCCCCCGGAGGTGCCAGCGGCCCTCCCCCTCCCCTGCGGCGGCACCCCCGCCCGGCGAAGCCCCCGCCCCCGCGCAACGGTGCTCCCCCCGCCGCGAAGCACCCCCCCCTCCGGCAGCCCTCCCCCGTGGCGGCGCCCCCGCCAGCGAACCCCCCCTCCCCTGCACGTCTCACCTCCTACGTTCTGCCTCCCTCCGCGTCTATCTCAAAAATAAAACAAGTCTTGTCTTATTTTTATTTTAGAAGAGATTATGTACGTAGAATATCATACTTTCAAAAATGAGACAGTAGTTAAAAATTGCAACCAAATACTTTATCTCTTTTATTTTTAAAATTTAGATCAAAAAGAGGGAAAACAAAAAAGTAACCAAACACCCTATTAGCAGCAAAGCGACCTCTCGTCCGCGGGCTTTGGGAAGAAGGAATTCAGTTAAACGTACAACTATCTCATTTATGCGATTTTGACGTCGAGAAGGGAGATCCACGTGGGCTGCTTGACCAGGCCACGGGCGGGGATGGCGCCGTCCAGGAGGCATAAATGCACTTCGTTCGGAGATTGCGGTCGCGCACTTGGTTGGTCGAGCGGACGGTAAGCGATAAATGCTCTGGTGTGAATGAGTTGGTTTTCTTACGCAGTCACAGGGAGTACAGCGGGCACTAAAAAGGATGCGATATTTAATTGGATGTTTGGTTACATAATAAAATTTTATACAAAATATAAGTTAATTAATTACATAAAGTTAACATATTTGGAGAGATGTGATAATCAAAAAGAGTGGAAGTCCAAGTAAGAACGAAAGAGGTGGGGGGGGGGTGGGAGTGGGGGGAGAGGGAGACCACGTGACAAAAAAAGATCATGTGACCTTTTTTTTGTCCAAGAAGAGTTTTTTGAGGGGTCCGCTCCAATGCAAAGGTGCATCTTCAATCGACAGTCCCACGTTAGAATGTCTAAAATAATAGATCTATTTTTTCAAAATTCTATAACTCCCACTCCACTTTGGCCATGAGACATTAAGAGGGTGTTAAAATGAGGATAAAAAGACACATTTGTCCTCTGTAGTATCAGGAGATAAAAATATTGAGTCTTATCGAGAATATTGACCATGCGGCTTCTTCTAAATGGCACATTTGCCCTCCTTACCTTCGTATGTTACAAAGAGCATGACATCTGTTGAATATGTTTCACATGCCAACTATATATATATGTTGTGTTATGTCTTATTTTGTTATTATGAACATTTTAGTGTTATCAAAGTCTTACGGTGATTTATTAAGTGTATTGATCTAAAAATTGTTAGTTTCTGTGAGACTAAAACAAAGCCCCAGGATCATGACTAGAGAAGAGAAGGTTTCGTTCTCGAAATTTCAACTGTCATATCGTGCTTGTGTAACTTAGTCATCCAGCTCACACCATGAAATATATTAAGAGATTCACAGTGGATGAACAACAATGTATCAGAGGGTAGGAACATGTAGATCAGATGCCATCTATCCTAATTAAAGTGACTTTGCTTTAGTATTCTTATAAGAACATGTAGGTCATACATTGTGAAAAGGTAAATTCATACATTATAGATTTTGGATCCTGTGAGAAGGCAAGTTCACATGCACCAATGCTCAAATGCCCATGCAATAATAGATTTAGCTCTTGATCAAACCAATATTCTTAAGCAAATCTTTTCTTTATCACATGCTCAAACACAAGCTCAATTGCTCATACATGTACAGGTAGATGAAATTCAGGTCTGCTCAAAACTTCACATCCAAACATAGGCTCAACGGCTCATTCATATACAGATAAATCAAATTCAACCTATTTAAAATTCAATCTTGTTCAAAATTCAAACTTGTTCAAAATCCCACATCCAATACACAAGAAATCAATCCCAAATTTCAACTAAGAATAACATAGAATTATCAAATAAGTACATAACAAATAAAGTTAGCTCAAAGTAACTATTACATAACAAACATAGTTCTGAACATAATAAGAAAAAAATATGCATCCAAATTAAGTCTTTAATACATAATTTTAAGTCCATCATCCCAAACACACACTCATGACTTCCTTGGAGTTATCATTGCCATCATCATTCGACAACGTTAAAGTTTTGAATAAATTTGCAATCACTTTCACTTTTTTCTTAAGTTTCTTCTCCCTCTTCTCTAGCTCCGCTATGCACCTTTCAATATGATGAATATGTCCCACTTTTTCACTGTAAGGAATCAATCTATTGCAGCGAATTTTTTTTAAAGCCATGGTCTCTGCCTAATCAATGCTAAACTAGTAAAACTGAGAACCAAATATGAAGTTGAACGAGAGTATCTCATGGGATTTCAAAATCCCCCACCATAGATAAAGAGAGGACATTCCTTCTTGCTAAAAACTGTTCAAGTGAATGATATATATATAATCGTCTTATAAAATTTGGTGCAGCGGAAGTGACGATTCCTATGGGTTCCTTTATAATCTATCTTAATCAGAACTGAATGATGAAAATCGAAAACTGATCAATACAAGTTCAAATATACCTGATTGTGATTCATATAATTCCATGGAGAGAAAGGAGATGAGCTTCTCAAGCTCTTCAAACCATTCAAGTGTTCGGTCTCCAACAGTATCCACACGAACTTCATCTATAGTAGGTTCTCTCTTCGTGCCAATCTCGAGAACTCCAATCGAATGGAGCTCCATCGACTATGGACACCTTCTAGAAAGAGGAAGTGGTAAGAAGAAGGTTGATAACGTGGTTTTCATCCTTGGCTTGATAGGATTTGGCTGAAACCATTGGTATTTATAGAGAATTTGAAAATTTTCATTAGAACCCAAAATCTCCATAAATTGTGCCCTTGCCCCTGTACTTATGGATAAGTATTTATGTGTGTGACCCACTAGGCTCAATATCTTATTTGGTTGAGGCCTAAATAAAATATAAGAATTCTATTTAATTTATTTAAATCTATTGTCCAATAATAGATTAATCAGCCTACCGATCATGAAGGGTATAAGTCACATCCTATAATCCCAAATGGCTATGGAGATAATGTTATCTCCAATGAGCATTTTCATCATCAGTTACCACACATATATAAATATTCGTCCATCCAATGTCTCAGTTGGATAGGAGTACGATATCGACTATCAGCTCCTTAGTATATCGACACTATAGGATTATGTACTCGAAATTTAATCATCTAGAAAACTCCTTTTCCAATCGTCCTATCTACCCTAGCCAGAGATTTAGGGTACTATCCCATAGGACATTCACTATCACTTATCGAGAGTGAATGATCCTTTATTGTTCACTCAATTACCTCTGTTAGATTTTTTTTATACCCGATCTATCATTATACTGCACCATCTATACGGTGATTTATAAGACAATGGTCAAAGTACAAATTCCACTATGTTAGGAATCGGTCCAATCAGATTGATGCAATAGAAGATTTTCGATTCCTCGTATATCAATGTCTTGGTTTCGATCGAAACCGAACGACGTCGCCAAAATCGATATTCGAAACAATTTCGAACACGTACCTTTGTAGGATTTAAATAATTCCTATAGATCGAAGAAGATTGAGTGTTCTCATGCTCTCCAAGCCGCTTAAGCATGCGACATATAGTCGTATCCACATGAATTGCCTCTGCAGATGGGTTCTCCTTCGTGCCGACGTCGACCACTTATCCTGAACAGAACTCCACCATCGAATGGCGGCTACTGGGGTGGGAGACGACGAAGGAGGGTAGCTGGGGCGCAGAGAGCTCCCTTGGCTTGATAAGGTTTGTGCCCTCATCATTATTATTTATATAACTTAGAGTTTTTTTACAAAAACCCCTCTTTGTTCTATAAATTAACCCAAACTCTCAAACTTACGGATTAGTCCTTATGTGTGTGACCACCTAGGCCCAAGAGCCCATTTAGTTGAGGCCTAATTAAAAGAATAACTTCTTTTAAATTAAATTTATTATCTCATAACAGATTTAACGGCCTACAGATCATGAAGGGTACAAGTCACATCCTATGATCCCAAATGGCTTCAGGGATGAACTCCACTCCAAAAGAGCCTTTCCATCATCTGTTACCACTTGGATATAAATCTTCATCTATCCAATGTCTCGATTAGATAGGAGTACGGCATTAAGTGTCAACTCCTATATATACTGACACTATAGAATCTTGTACTCGTAATTGGATCAATTGAAAAACTCTTTTCAAATTATCCTATCTACCTTGCTAAGGATTTAGAGTATTATCCATATGACATTCTCTCTCTCCTACTGAGAGTGGATGATTTCCTATTGTTTGCTTAATTTTTTCCACCAGGTTTCCCATATACCCAATCCATTAACTATATAGGACCACAATACTAAGTGATCCATAAGTCAATAGTCAAAGTACATAGTATGCCTGACAAGACATCTTTGGCGACTCATGTCAAAGGTACAACCATGCAACCGTGATGATAGAATACCTTGATCGACAGTTGGATAAGATACCATTTAGGGATTCTATAAAGGTCAATTCAGTGAACTCATTCCTCTAGTGAGCACTTGTACATGTATTTTAGTGTCTCCACATTGATGACTAACGAGATCAGTCATTCTCATCATATGAGAAGATATCATATACATTAGTCTTATCAGATCCTTGATGTCCTGTCTCAAGGATCCTACGACTAGGAACATTTAGATCACATGCTTCTAGATAATTGATCTCATCATAATTCAATCATCATTGCATGCAATCTAGGACTTCATTATGATAGACGCATCTAGATAGTGCAAGTAATGAAGATAATGCCATTAATATTGAATAATATATTACAAGAAATGTAAAACCATATCACATATGATTGACTTGTAGGGCATGCATTTCTATCAATCTTCCACTTGCACTAAAGCCAATCACTCGCATGCCTGATCTCCGTCAGCCCAAGGTGAGCCTCAAACACATTTTGAGTCAGGGCCTTAGTTAGTGGATCTACAATGTTTATAGTTTAAGATATTCTATCTTTAATTATATCTCCTTAAGTTGCGGCCACTTTGATCAAGTAGTATGCCACAAAAGTGTTTAAACTTCTGATGAAACAAAAGCTCCACTACAAAAGTAATGTTCCATCATTTTCATAAAATAATGGTATATTATCAGAGATAATAGGGACAACTCCCTAATATAAGATGAACTTCTTCATCTAGACTACTTGATAAGTAGTCGGTAGCAATTATAATTTGTAAAATCTACAGTGTCTATAGCATGAAACTTTTCTAGCTCATTGCACCACCTTCCAAGTAAATATGTACTCTAAAATTATCTAGCTACCTGTCATATGGTAGAAGCTTAAGTCTAACTCAAAACTTTTAGTCCTATCCTCCATACTAGAAATGCATCCTTGGTACTTCTCAAGTACTGAAAGATACACTTCTCAACTATTTAGTGACTCTCACTTGAAATTTGTCTAATGATTACTCATAACACATAGAGTGTAAATTATATCAGGCTAGTGTAAATTATATCAGGCTATGTATATGTTATACACGATAGACCCTATGACTAATGCATAAGAGACTATACTCATGTATTTCATCTCTTTTTAAAAGAGATAAACTCCATTTCTCATAGGTAAGTCACCTACATAGGAGTTTCCATGTCAAACCCTTTGACTATGGTATCTATGTACAACAAATGGGTCAAGTCAAGCATCCTTTTTTAGATATATCTCCATAGACCTAAATCCTTAGGAAGCTTCTCCTAGAATAACTAAGAAGGATTCATTTTATAGCTAGGCTTCATGGATGATGACATACCTACATCATTCATAATGAGTAGTATGCCATCTATATAAAATGTCTACAATACAATAGCACTCCCACTAGCATTCTTATACACACAAGGTTCTTCTTCATTCCAAATGAAGTCATAAGATTCAATTTTATCAAATCTTATATTCCAATGTTGAGAATGTTGTTGTAGTCTATGAATGGACATTAATAACATGTACACTTTCTTCGGATGTTTTGGGACTCACATCCCTTGAGTTGTATCATATACAATAGAGGTTGTATCATATATACCTCCCTTTAAATTTTATCATTGAAGAAATATTATCTTAACATCCTAATTGACATATCTCATAGTCATAGTGTGTACCAATAAAATCTAAATATATTGAATTATGGCAATGATTAAAAGATATCATCATAGTCAACTCCTTAACTTAGATGATACTTTTTCAATCATCCATGCCTTGAAGGTTTCACCTTCAAATTCACTCCTATCCATCTTTCCTTTTTTTTTTTAATTTACACCTAATGGGTACTCTACCCTTGGTGGATCTATCAAGTTCCGAACTTGGCTGAAATAGATGGATATTATTATAGATTTTATTGTCTCCTCCTATTTTGAAATCAATATCTAATATTGTCTTTCATAGGTCTTTGGATCAACATCCACACTTTATTATCTTTATCTTTTTCCATCAAAGATATGTCTCACATATCTACAAAGTTGAATTAGCACAATTGAAGATATATGATGTGAGCTATTATCAATTAGTACCTTAATAGAAGTGTCCTTGGGTTGTAGGTATGGAACCCCTTCTAGAAATTCTTTGCACCCACTTTTTTTTTCAAGAAGAAACTCTTCCTCTAAGAATACAATAAGCTAAGTAACATATACCTTTTATCTCTTAAAGTGGTATATTTAAATATCCTTAAGTTTTCTTAGGATATCCCACAAGTCTACACTTTTTTTATATTCAAATTATGATGGGTTATACATCTTCATCATGGTTGGACATTCCGAAATCTTAATAAGCTTAAGATCAAGTGTTAACCCCATTTTCTATATCATATATAGAATAATGAGAATAATTTTAGAAGGTACCAATATAGAGTGATTATATTGAGTGCTTAACCCTAAATAGACAAGAAATATTTTACAAAGGTTGTCATTACTTGTGTCATGTCACACATGACACAATCACCCTTGTTTCTACTACTCAGGTAAGCTAAGGTTTATAGGGAGATGTCCATTAAGACAAAGTTGTATTATCCTTCAAATGATGCGTGAATCTAGTATTTGAGTATTTCACTCCTTGATTTAATCAAAGAGCTCTAATACTCTTTCTATTTATTATTTACCTTATTTTTAACCTTTAACAATTCTTCAAAGCCTCATATTTGTACTTCACAAGCACACATATCTATGCCTAGACAAATCATTTATTAAATATGAAGTAAGAATATCCATCTTTAGCCTTAATAGACACAGACTAACACACATTCGAATGTACGAGTTCTAAAAACTCCTTGGTCCACCCTCCATTTCCAGTAAATGGAGAGTTAGTCATTTTTCAATGAGATATGACTCATATTTGGTTAATAATTCAAAATCATTTTTCTTCATATTTTCATTCATATGGAACTTCTTAAGTCTTTTCTCATTGATATGACCATGTCTATATTAAGCTAAAAAAATAAATTGATCTATATCAACCCACTTCCTCTTAAAAGAAGCATTCACACCTACCATGAGAGCTTCCGTATCATATATGAGTAAACTATTTACTAAGCTCCCACTGGCAAACATTTTGTCATTCATAATCTTAGAACCATTATCATTTTCATAACTCAAACTAAATCAATATTTATTCAAGTATGAAATATCGATAATGTTCATATAGAAGGATAAAATCAACAATCTTCAAGAAAAGGACACCTCCAAAAGGCTATTAAAGATTTGTACCTCCCACAATCAATGATACAACTCTTGCATCATTTGTACATGTAGGTCAATCTTTATACATCAAGCCTTCATTTACTTGTCATTATTAGCAACTTTTGCTGATATAAGATGCATATCCAGTACCTCATACCAAGAGATGCATATATAACATCTTATAAAAGATATGTGTATCTAATATCTCATATAAGATAAACATTTGGTATCTAATATCATAAGACATATGCTTAGTATTTTATACTATGATATACACAAATTGTATCTTATACTCGATGTCTATATGTGTATGACAACTAAGTCAATGAATAAGATGCCATAAGCTTCTTAAGCACCTTACTTTGCATCATTTCCACCAATTATCATCATGGTTGTAGAAGAGCAATCCTATGTCTTATTTAGGCTTAATATTCTTGACCATCTTCTTGACTTTTAACTTTGCCTTCATTTTCTCATCTAATGAACTCATCTCTTTTCATTGGTCTTACCAACAAGAAGTATTGAAGATGTATTATTATTTTAATTTTGCCTTAAATTTGCTCATCACCATGAGCCATGATGGATCTCATATCTATATGTCCATGTTGCCTTTAGACTTCATATAGTGACTAACATTTAGTGTAAGACAAACAAAACATCTTTTTAATGAGATGAATATCTCATCTTCTCTCACTATATTAGGTGATTAGTAGGCACCCACTTCCCAAGTAGGTTAGTTACATGGTCAACCATGAGAACATTTCTCTTGGTTCTAAACCAGTTAAAGAAGTTAAGGTTAATGAGCCTAATGACTTCTAGTATACAAGATAATTGGTTGTTAAGAATATAATTCTACAACGGAAATATAATTCTATTTAGAAAATATTGTAGACATTCAAAATAAATTAAGATATGGCCTTTTATCCTAATTTTTATGCTTCCACTAATTTTGACAAATTTGCATAACCCTCATTATGTAAAGATGGGATATCATGATGGCATCCTAGTGGGGACTAAGACCCTATAAACCTTATGGTGATGACCTTGTGAAAATCACAACAAGTCATGTCATACTTAATAGGTAGGCAACTTTTTGCCAATTACAACTCTTGCAACTTTAGCCTCTAGAGTTATGACCTTGTAGGAAATACAACAAGTCATATACTCTAGTTAGGTCAAATTTGCTTGTTACATTATGAGTATGCATTTTCAACATAGCCCTTGTGGGAAACACAACAAGGCTATGCCAATGGTCCACCCCAAAGTTTGGCTTTAAACTTTGGGCACGATCATCAATCCCTTGCTGAGTGAGCCTTATGAGAAAGACAACAAACTCACCAAATCTAAGATTGGCTCATTGAGACCATAACAACGAAAGGTTACATGGGTCATTCTTAATGTCCCATGCTTATCAACCTAATTTAAACGAGGAGAGTTTTTATTTTAGTCTCATCATAGTATGTGCTACATATATATATGTATACCTTTGAATAGCATATATCTAAGGCATATAGCACACAAACATACATATCAAATATTCAAAATTTAAATAGATGATCATTAACTTTCATACCATTAATGCATGACCGGAGCCAGATCTGTATGCATTAAATGATTCAGCATCCTATGTTGGTGTTGACACATCATCATACCTTAAAGAACTCTTCTCCATGCATCTCTCTCTCTCCTCCACCTTGATCGATCTTCTTGTCATTACAAGTGCATTAAGGGTACGCAAACCCATAAATGTACATTAATCAAATAGAATCTTGATCTTAATCAAGGGGAGTACATTTTAGAGGGAGGTAGAATATACAATTAGATTTGATAAGAGAGAAGATTAGGCATGCAGGCCCTTAATTACATGCCAACATCAAATAAGCATCATCACATGACACATTCCAAGTCCATGATCATCCAAGCATTCACACATACATACCATCACATGAACATAGTGTGAATATGTGATAATAATATGATATAACTATTATATAATAAAATATACATCATATGTATTGAAATTCTCAATTTCATACTTGTCAAATTATTCATGAAGTAAATAACATAAAATAACCATATAAACAATTTATATGATGCATACAAGCAAATCCAAACAATTTAAACCATACATGTATTTTCAAAACTATAAAAAATGTCAAATCAATGTACTAATCATCATTCTGAACAATCACATTTTACAGAATTAATTTAGACATTAATTTCACAAGTTAAGTCATTAAAACAATTTTAAAAACTTAACAATGAATGAATCTATGACAATGGGACTCAAAACCACATAATAGATCATCAAACACTTAGATAATATATTATATAATTTTCAAGAATTTTTCAAAAATTTCTAGATTTTTTTGGAAATTTTCAGTTTTTCTTTTGATTTAAAATAATTTTAAGTCAAATAAAACTGGCTTGGGTGCATTGTGCCGCCCCTTCTAGGTTCCTAGTACGCCGCTTGTGCACTGTAGACACGCATTTTGGTCTATTGAAGAGCTTGAATTCTTGTTTTCATGAATAATATTTGAGTAACCTTTCAAGGGAACCGAGTTTTCTGGAAAAATCAAGTTTTTTGGCGCATTTCGAAGAAGATCGATAAGCGTTGACCAGGGTCAAAGCACCCTATATACAGGGTACTAGGTGCCTTGTATATAGGGCACCTGGCGCCTTGTATATAGGGCACCAAGCGCCCTACTTATAGGGCACCTGCACCTGGTCTGACTGACTTGACAAATTGATGGGACAATTCTATAGATAAAGTTGCCCTATTCTTGGCTATAAAAGGACCCCCATTTGGAGGCTTGAGGACACACCAAGGGCACCCCCTAAACCCTCTCATCCACCACAACACTCCCAAGGCCTTACAACCCCTCTCCAAGCTCTCAAACCATTCCAAAACCCTCTCCCAAAAACCCCCAAAACCTACAGTTTCCTTCTTCAAAAATATGATTTTTATCCGACTTTGAGGGCCTCTACACTCCATTTCCCTTAAATCTAGTGCCAAAACACTCTTCTATTATCTTCACTTGAGTATTGGCTGCTTGAAGAACTCATTCTTCCATCTTGGAGGTCTTCCTACACTTTGGGGCGACACCGCGAAGAAGAGAAGAAAATTTGCTGAAATCAGTCCCTGGTGCCCCATAAATAGGGTGCTTTGACTTTGGTCAATGCGTCCCATCAAGGGGACATCTGCAGCTACGCCCCATATATGGGGCACTAATAGGGGCAGACCCTGTTTTGCATTTTTTTGAGTTTATTTACCTTTTCGGTTGATCTTTTACTCCCCCTTTCATTTTAACTTTTATTAACATGTCATTTACCATGCATTAAGTCGCACATTTGCATCTTCATACCTCTTTAAAAACCTATCAAAAAATAGGGGTTGGTATTTAGTCCCAATCCGGTTAGTTCCTTCCTTTTTGCATGTTTAAGTTCGAATCTGAGCATGATTTTACACTTTCACTAGAACTAGTGATCTTTCCACTTGTTTCTATGTTTTCATATGGACATTTGTAGGTAAATCCGGCTGAGGTGGGGCTTCAACCGGATCAAAGACGAAGGACTCACTAAGCTCTCTTCTTTCGGCCGATCGAAAGAGGAGAAGTCGGAACCCAACAATCTCCCCGCTTCCAAAGGTACGATGGTCATTTTTATTCTTCATTTTTATTTATTTCTATTATATTTTGGAGCCTTTGGCTCCTGGCGACCACAACCATTGACATCCCATCCACCAAGACCCCAAAGCAAGTGTAGGGACCAGAAAAGGGAGATCTACGGATGAGAAGATTTGTGCGCCGTGAGCATGTGTGCCCACGAGCCGCTGTGCACACGCGGTCCAATATATATATATATTTTAAATGAACGCGTAGGATGCGCCAACCGCATGTGGCAACAGCTACGGTCAAAGCGTGTTCACAATTCGTTGACCAGCGTAGATCTTGTTACCGGGTCCCGACAGGTCATCTTTGCCACCGATGAGCTGCGTGAATAGTAACTACAGAAGGAGCTTTTAAGACTTTCTTGAATCTGGATAGCTTCCAAAAAATCCCAAAAATAGTAAATCAATTCTAAATCGAACAAGGAATCCAAAAATGTCATTTTCATTCCATGAACAAAATCCCAAACAATGGGGTAATAGAAAAGAAGCATCACCGACCTTAGAGTTTCTCCTCGCCAAAAAACTATCAATCGACCCTTCGATAGTGCTGTTCAAAGCCAAAGAACGATGAGAAACTATTTTTAATCACATTACCTATCTTCTAAGTCATCTATAAGACATCAAATGTATCCTTGGAAGAAGATCTCAAGAAATCCCCAAATCAACCAGTGAATTCTGTAAAATGTAATCATCATCTGTTAGACCCTCTATCAGACACTACGGTGGTCCAAAATTCAAACGGTTTGCAGCGTTGGAAAGACCTTTGTCATTAGATTCATCTAGGGATGTCAATGGTTACCGATTATCCGATTATCTGACCCGTTCGTTAGTTAAAGAATAATTTAAATTTTTCGAATAAGCTATCCGTGTTTGTTTACTGATTAACCATTATGTTAGCGGATGTGGTCATGGATACACCATAATCCGAACCCGAACATCATTATCCGTATTCGTTAATTAATATATAATATAATAACTCAAAATCTATGACATCTAAGCATATATATATGTCCCATCTAGAAAATCTTATTGTCCCTAACTCTCTAATTCACCCTCCTCCCTAGGACCTCAACATTGGACAAGCCTTGCCCTAATGTCCGATAGCGATGTCTTCTTCCTCTTCCGCTTCCTGACGGTGCAATCCACTAGAAGACATTTCACTTTTGCTGTAGATCGACTATCTCATATTTTATGTTGGACATGTATTGTTTTGGATATGAAACTAAGATTTTTTTTCTATCTCATATTTTGTGTTGCACATCTAATTATTTACTGTAGACTCAAAAATCATTTTTACTACAGACTTATAAATCATTTTTTTGTATCTCATGTTTTGTGTTAGATATATAATTAAGAATTTTTTCTAGTACATTGCTATAAATAGATGCTTTTAATTGTAATATATATTTTTTATATGTGTTTCTATCAGTAAAATTATCTTTACTTCATATTTTGTTGGGTTGTATCATACATATGTTATCTCTTTATATATATTTGACAACCATCCGTTATCCGATAGTAAACTGTTTTTAAGCAAATAGAAGAATGCAGTTCGCAGATACACCCGATACCGATAGTTAACGAACAGGAAGTGGATACACCTTTTTCTTGTAGGATACATATATACAGATAATACTACTATTCAACTAGTATGCAACCCGTTGACATCCCTAGATTCATCTAGAAGCAACCAATCTTTAAAATTTATTATATACGATTTATGGTTTCTCCATCAAGATGGACGCTTAAACAGATGTGGGAAAGCCCAAATTATATGAAATGACGACGAAACATCATCGGATTCGAACGAGACTTCATCCTGGCTCTTATACCACTGTTAGGAATCGACCCAATTAGATTGGCATAAGGGAATATTTCCTATTCCTCGTATATCAATATCTTGGTCTCGATCGGAATCGAACGACGTTGCCAAAATCGGTATTCAAAACGAATTCAAACATGTACCTTTTGTGGGATTCAAACAATCCCTATAGATAAGAAAAGATAGAGCATTCTCAGACTCTCCAAGTTACTCAAGCATGTGGCCTCTAGATATATTCACACGAACTGCCTTTGAAGTCGGGTTCTCCTTCGCGCCAGTGTTAACCACTCATCCTGAACAAAACTCCACCATCGAACGGCAGCTGTTGGGGTGGGAGATGACGAAGGACGGTGGCTGGGGCGCAGAGAGCCCCCTTGACTTGAAAAGGTTTGTGCCCTCATCATTATTATTTATAGAACACGAGGTTTTTCACAAGTATCCCTCCTTATTCTATAAATTAACCTAAGCTCCCAAACTTATGAATTAGTCCTTATGTGTGACCTCCTAGGCCCAAGAACCCATTTGGTTGAGGCTTAATTAAAAAAATAACTTATTTTAAATTAAATCTATTATCTCATTATAGATTTAATGACCTACTGATCATAAATGGTACAAGCCACATCTTATGATCCCAAATGGCTTTGGAGATGAACTCCTCTCCAAAGAGCCTTTCCATCATTGGTTACCACACAAATATAAATCTTCATCTATCTAATGTTCCAATCAGATAGGAGTACGGCATCGACTATCAACTCCTATATATACCGACACTATGGAGTCTCGTACTCATTATTGGATCAATTATAATTTTTTTTTCCAATTATCCTATCTACCTTGGCCAAGGATTTAGAGTACTATTCATAGGACATTCTCTCTCTCTTACCAAGAGTGGATGATCCCCTATTGTATGCTCAATTGCCTCCACCAGGTTTCTCATATACCCAATTTATTAATTATACAGGACCATAATACTAAGTGATCTATATAAGTCAATAGTCAAAGTACATGGTACACCCGACAAGTCATTTTTGACAACTCAGGTCAAAGATCCAACTTTGCAACCGTGATAATAGAATACCCTGATGGAGAGTTCGATAAGATACCATTCAGGGATTCTATAATGGTTAGTTTAGTGTACTCATTTTTATAATGAGCACCAGTACATGTATCTTAGTGTCCCCACACTGATGACCAATGAGATCGGTCATTCACATCATATGAGAAGATATCATATACACTAGTCTTATCGAATCCTTGATGTCCTGTCTCAAGGATCTTATGACTAGGAACATTTAGATCACATGCTTCTAAAAAATGATCTCATTATCATGATCTCATCACGATTCAATCATCATTGTATGTAACTTAGGACTTCATTACAATAGATGCATCTAGATAGTGCAAGTAATGAAGATAATGCTAATTATATTGAATAAGATATTACAAGAAATGTAAAATCATATCACATATGATTGACTTATAGGGCATACATTTCTATCACACCCAACAAGACATATTTTGCAACTCAAGTCAAAGACCAAACCATGCAAGCATGCTAATAGAAAACCCTGATCGACATTAGGTAAGATACCACTCAAGGTTTCTAATTTGGTCAGTTCAGTGAACTTATTCAACTAATGAGCACCTATATGTGTATCTCAATGTCTCCATACTAATGACCAATGATATTGGTCATTCTTATCATATGAGAAGATATCACACACACTTGTCTATCCAGATCCTTGATGTCCTATCTCAAGGATTCTATGACTATGAACATTTAGATCACATACCTCTAGATGATCAATCTCATTGTCATGATCTCATCATGATTTAATCATCATTTCATGTGATCAAGGATTTCATTACGATATTTGCATCTATTAAGAGCTCAAAATAAAGATTTACTTAGTTATTTGAGTGAGATATTTCTAGAAATGTCGAAGCATATCATATATGATTCGCTTGTAGGGCATACATTTCTATCAATCTCTCACTTGCGCTAAAGTCAATCACCCATATAGCTAATCTCTATCAACTTAAGGTGAAGCTCAAGCACTCTTTGAGTAACTTCTTTAGTTAGTGGATCTGCAATGTTATTAGCGAAAGATACTCTATCTTTAATTATATCTCTATCAGCTGCATTCTCTCTTATTCTATGGTATTGCCATAGAAGTTTTAAACTTCTAATGAGACTTTGGCTCTACCCCCATTGTTTTCTCAAAAAATTGGTATGCCTTTAGAGAAAGTTGGGATGATCCCATATCATAGATGAACATCTTCATCTATGCTTCTTCTTAAGCAGTAAGCAATCGTTATGTAATCTACTTTAGATTATTTGTAGAATTAGCAGCATTTGATTGCATAGAGCCCTTCTAGCTAACTGCACCACCATTATTTTGACTTATTATCAAATTTATTTGACTAGAAGCTTGTGTTTGTAAAACTACAAGGCTTCAAGTCTTATCCTCCAGTGTATAGAAATACATTCTTAGTGCTTCTCAAGTACTAAATGATATATCTTTAAACTATTCAGTGTGTCACGACCTGGATTTTTAGCATGCACGGCAGAAGATAATCCAGTGACGTAACGGAAAGAATATTGGTTTGGAACCAAATAAGACTAAATTCACAATTCAAAATAAACAATTCAAATAATTCTGTCCAATTAACACTATGAAGTTACAATCTAAATAATACTAACATTGAACAAGTAATCACTAGCTCCTCGAACTCCAAAATACCACTTTGCTTCTGTTGCGCTAAACCTGCACTCTTGAAAATATTAACAACAGAAGGGGTGAGTCACTACAGACTCAGTAAGACTTACACCTGAACTACCCCACTATACTAGCGATTCTCTATTGATATGAAAGATAAATAACCTAAAAGTTCATATTATAATGCATAGAGTTTAAACTAGTAATATATCTTCAACAAGGGTGATTACAATGCTATTCTACTACCCCATATGTTAACATGGTTAATTATACACTAAACCGACATAACCTTTAGAAATCTACTAAACTAGGTATGCATACACCACATAGACCTATCATAATAAGAATGACACATCTAAACCACTATCATGCATGCCAAAAATACATAAATAAACCATTTGTCTGAGTAAGTTATATGCTCCACTTGGACATTGTAGTTAATGTCACAAAACTAACACCAGATCTACTATATATAGAAGTAATGTATAGTAAGCTAAATCCCATAGTACCCCTAGGCAGGGGAGTACTTAGGATAAACCGCGGTAACTGGGATCGACGGATGCTCTGGATTGTTCTAATTTATCTGCTACCTATAGGTCACGAATTATAGTCTGGTGAAGTAAAATTCCATGACAATGCAGCCCTCTACGTACTACATCTCTCAAGTTGAAAGCACATAATTAACTCAAACAAACAATCATTTAACTAGCATGCCAATGATAATCTAACCATCAATTACATCTATGGACAACCATGGATCAATTCACCACAAACATGCATACCACATCACTATTTAATATAACTAGAACCAATTAACAACATTATGCATCTAAATGACAATCAAGATATGAAGTATATAGAAGAACAACCATGGCTCTATATACTACATAGATGCATGCCGAACCACAATCTAGCACAAACTAGAACTGGACACCAACATGATGCACTTAATGCAATCTAACAAAATAAACATGCTACATGCATACTAAGTCATGATTAAGCAATCTAATAACAATTAACAAAGTGGCACAACTATTCTAAAATCATGCAACCTTACACCATAACTCTAAGTGAATGTTATGCCTCACAACATAGATGCTAAACTACACATGATCACATCAATAACTTAAATGCATATACCCTAAGATCATGCAATATATGAACCTAACATCTTGCAAGTTACAAACCAAACATATTAAATGCATGCATTGACAGTCTCTACTATCCATAGTCTATATGAAACAAAGCTAAATGATATGAACACAATGCTTAACTCCTCACATCGGCTTTTTAATGAATCAGAATATATATTAAAGATCACCGCAATGCAAACATGCTAAACTAACTAGACTCAATCATAAGAAAACCTAACATGCTGATTAACATACATGATTAAATGAATCAATCTAAACATACATGATTAAACAAGCTAATCTAACCCTAGCTAAACATGCTATTACATTTAGAACTCCTCACTAATTACATTCTATTAATCATAGTGATCTAAGCATGTTTTTACAGTTTAATCAATCATATAGGAGTGCTAAGAACAGTTGAGACCCCTACCTTAGCAGCGATGATGAACGGCGCACGAAATTCCAAAAGGATCAATCCGGGTGATGAATATGCTGCCGCGGTCACGACGGCGGCGAAAAATTGAATTGAATGGTATCCTAACAATCTATTAGATTAAAGAGATTAAGATAAAATAGAAGAAATAGAGAGAGGAATATTGGATTGGAGAGAGAATGATAGGAGAGAGAGAGAGAGTGAGAGCGAGAGATAGGGAAGAGAGTGGGATACCGGCGGAGAGGGCGCTTGTGCACGGGAACAGTGATAGCGGTGGCCGCGCTACGAGGTGGTCAATAGAGGGGGGTGCTATTGTGGGAGGCAGCTGGGTGGCGGGCGCGCAGGTCAACGAGGGGGGGAGGTGGCAGTCAACGAGGCGATGACTTTGCACGGAGAGGCTGCAGGCATTGGCGGTGGCGGGCGCCGTCCACACATGGGCGGGTGTGGGAACGGTGAGGCGGCGTAGGTCACCCAGACGCGCAGAGGGAGGTGATGAGGGCCACGTCAATGGGGTGGCATTGAGGCGTGGCCACGAATGGGCGCTCGCGCCATGGCGAGGCAGTGGACCGCGCAGCCACGGGCACACGACAGACGGCCACGGGCAATGGGCGGTTGTGCGGCCGGGTGCTGGTGGGTCAATGCTGGATGGCGTTCGCACGGGGGAAGGCCGTCAATGGCGACACCACGGGATGGCAACATGATGGAGCGGGTGACCGAGGAGGGGCAAGTACGACACTGGAAGACGACATCATGGAGAGAGAAAATGCCATGCGATGTGGGAAAAAGAGGAACCGGAAAGAAAGAAAACATCGGATGTGGAGGGGTGAAGGAAACGACGATTTTAGGGTATTCGAAAGAAGGTAAAATCGGAAACGATGAGGAGATAAAAATAAAAAGGGAGGAAGGAGAGAGAAAGAGATAACCGTAAAAAATAATAATCACATTAATTATAATAATTAATAATTAATATTAAAAATATACCCTTGACATTACACAGTGACTCTCACTTGGATGTTCCTGATGAAAGCACGTAACACTTAGGGCATTAATCACATCATGTACATAGCATCACATACATGATAAACCTTATAACAAAAGCATAAGGGATCTACTCATGTGTTCCTTTTATCTCTCAAGAAGTCTATAAAGACATTACTTTAGAGAGATCAACTCCACACCACAGGTAAGAAACCTATCTTGGAGTTTATCATGTCAAACCCTTTGACTATGGTGACTATGTAGGTTAACTGGGCATTGCTTTTAAATATATCATCTTAGATCTCAAAACCAAAATTATATTTTAAGGATTAATTTGATAACTAAGATCACTAATGACAACATACCTAATTCGTTCTTAATGAGTAGTATGTCATCAACATAAAATGTCAAGAAAGTAACAACACTCCTACTTATCTTCTTGAATACACAAGGCTCCTTTTTATTCTTAATGAAGTCATAAGATTTAATCTTTTTAAACTGTATATATGATTGGTGGGAAGTTTTATTTTAGCCCATAAATGAACGTAATACACACTCTATTTAGATGTTATTGAAACTTGATTTCCTATAGTTGTATCATAAACACATGTTCCTAAAAATAGCTTAGAGGAACACTATCTTAACATCCAATTAACATATCTTATAGTCATAATGGTAACAATAAAAATCCAAATGCATTAATCCATGGAATAGGCAAAAGATCTCATCATAGTCAACCATTTGACTTATATGATATCATTTTCAACTATTTTCACCTTTGAAGGTCTCTACCTTCTAATTCACTGCAATCTATTCTTTATTGATCAATTTATACCTTATGGATACTATATCCTTAGGTGGATTTATCAAATTCTAAACTTGATTGGAATAGATAGAGTTTATATCGAATTTTATTGTCTTCCCATTTTAGAATCAATATCTCATATTGCTTCTATATAGATCCTATGATCAATATCCTTTCTGTTTTATGCCTCATTTCTTTCATCAGAGATATGTCTCACATATCTCATTGGTTGAATAGACACAAGTAAAGACCTATGATTTGCTCATGTGTAATTAACTAGTACCTTAATTGAAGTTGCTTTGGGTTGTTTAACTGGAACATCTTCCATATATACCTTACTCCTTTCTTATGGAGGAACTCTTCCTCAAGTAATATAGTGAGTTCAGCAACATATACCCTAATTCATAAGGGTGGTATATTTAGAACAGGAATATCTTTCGTATATACCTTGCTCCAACTATCTTTCTTATGGAGGAACTCTTTCTCAAGAAATATAGTGAGTTGAGAAACATATACCCTTATTCATAAGGGTGGTATATTTAATATCCATAAGTTTTTTTAGGATTTTCCACAAGCCAACACTTCATAGTCTTATATTCCAACTAGTTACAATTATACTTCTTCACTAGGTCAGACATTCCGAAATCTCAACTTGCTTAATGTCAAGCTTTAACCCTTTTCCATATCCTATATGGAATAGTTAGAATAGACTTCGAAGGTACCAATTTAAGAAAAAGTGGTTATATCGAGTACTTAGCCTTAAATAGACAAATAGAAATTTTGCGAAGGTTGTCATTGTCTGTATTATGTCCTACACAATACACATCTCATTTTAGCTATTCAATTTAGCTAAAATGTGTAAAGAGTTATCTTTTAATAATTAGATTTTATTATCCTTTAATTATATGTGCATTATGTGCTAAAGTATTTCCTTCCTTGATCCAATCAAAGAGTTCTAATACTCTTTCCATTAGTATCTCTACTTCATTTTTATTCTCAAATAATTTCTCAAGGTCTCATATTTATACTTTATAAAGTACATACATCCATACCTAGAGGCATCATCTTTGAAATAATGAAGTAGAAATATTCTTTTTTGGATTTAATAGATATGGGTTAACATACACCTAGATGTATGAGTTCTAAGAACTCATTAGTCCATTCTCCATGTCTACATTAAGGTAAAGTGTATATTGATCTAAATCAACCCATTTCCTCTTAAAAGGAGTAATCACAAATAACATGAGAGCTAACATATCAAATATGATTAAACAATTCATTAAGGTCTCACTGACAAACACTTTGCCATTCAATCTTTTAGAACATCTATCAATTCTATAGCTTAGAATAAATCAAAATTTATTCAAACAGGAAATCACATAATGTTCTTGTAAAAGGATATAATAGCAATATTAATTATTAAGACATCTCCATAAGGCTATTAAAGAATTGTACCTCACACTAGTAATGACGCAACTTTTGCACCATTTCATATGTAGGTCAACATCTTTTTTATTAAGCCTTCATTTACTTGTCATCATCTACAACTCCTTGTAGATATAAGATGCATATTCAGTATCTCATACCATTAGATGCATCCACGGTATCTAATATTATGATATACATATAGTATCTAATACTTTTAAGTGTATATTTAAAATAAGTAAATATCAATGACTTAGATGTATGAAGCTTCTCAAGCTCCACCTTTGCACTATGTACAATACACTTTGCACTTCCTCTTCCACTTACCATCATCATGATAGTGTAAAATCTCTATCTTATTCTGGTTTTATTATCTTGATCACCTTCTTTGACTTTTAACTATCTCTTTCTATTTCTATTTAATAATTTTACTTCTTTCTATTGGTCTCACTAACAAGAAGTAATTAAGATGTATTATTGTTCTAATCTGCCCTTAGTTAGCTCATCACTATGAGCCATGATTAATCTCATATCCATTTATCCATGTTATCTCTACAATTTATATCTCATAGAGACAACATCTAATTTAAGGCAAACAATGCATCTTGTCTACGAGATAAGATCTTATCTTTCTTTCAAATCATTAGATAGTATAGGAAACACCTACTTCTCAAGCAGGATAGTTAATTAGTCAACTATGAGAACAATTCTCATGGTTCAAAATTGGTTTAAGAAGTGTGAGCCATTAAGCAACTTGACATCTAATATACCTTACTAATGGTGGTTTATCATCGTATTCTACAATTGAGATGTAATTTTATTATTATAACATTGTAGACATTCATTAAAATTAAGATATGGTCATTCATCCTAATTTATGTTCCCACTAATTTTTGATGAATTTGCATAACCCTCATTATGCAAAGATAGATATCACAATGTAATCTTAGTGGAGAATAAGATAGCATAACCGTCATTTTTATGCCACTTTATTTAAAGTTACTACATTTCACTCAGTTCCAATCCTTCTTTCACTTGTTTTATTGTCTCTTAATTGTACAAGTACATCAAGCTAGCATTGGTTGAGGACTCTTCTTCATTAGTTGACCGATAAAGGAGACGGTTGAACTCAAATACCAGTTTCCTGCACTAAGGTACACATGGTCATCACTTACACACTCTGCATTTTATTTAAATTAAATTAGAGACCGTGGCTCCTAGTGACCACCTTTTTTCACTTCTACTTCATCCTCTCTCTTATTTCTAGTTACTTTTCATTTTATTTTTCTCATTCTTTCCCACACAACCTGAACTGTCTCTCTAACACCCAAGTGACACCAAGCGCATAAAGTTCGGGGATTAATGTGAGTGTGGGACAAGGTGAGATTTTCCCCTTACTTCTCCTTTCTGAGGTGCCAACCAAGACCCATTTTTAAAGTCAATAGCTTCTTGGCAACCACAGTGGGACATCCAATGTCCTTAATCGAGCTGACTTGATGTGTTTGTGCAACTAGTTTCATTCCAATTTGGTTCCCATGCGAACTATCTCTTATTTTATCTTTTTTATGTTGGATTCTTTTTGAACCTTGCTATTTAACCTTCTTTTCATATTGTCCCCATGTAAATTTTTTTTTTTTTTTTTATAATTTCAACTCGGTTCTTGCGTGAACCACCCTTTCTTCTTAAAAAAATAGTTCCCATGTGAACAACCTCTCTTTCCAATCTGGTTCCCATGCGAACTACCTTCTTTTCAGATCAGTCCATGCGTAGACCACCCTCATGCAGAACCTTCAGATTGGTCCCACATGACTCTCTTTTTTATGCTAATTAACAAACCGGTTCCCATGTGAACCACCATTTTTCTTTCAAAAATTGGTTCTTATGTGAACTACCACCCTTTTCAAACTCGGCTCCCACATGAGCCACCTTACTTTCAGATCAGTCCCCACATGGATAACCTCTTTTCCTCACTTTTAGATCTGTTCCCACATGGACATCCATTTTACTTTTGCATTCATAAACAAGTTCCTGTGCGAACCGCCTTGTAGTTACTAGCTATTTGTCTTATTGCAAAGTTAATTGTCTTGTTTGCAAACCTTGATTGCGTGCTTGGTTAGCATAATTGATTTTTTTCATTTCATTCATATTACCTCTTTCTTGCATAAGTTGAGTGCTTCTCCTTGTCGACTCTGAAAATGGTTTCCGAATCGGCACCTCAAGAGAAGGTGAAAGATAGAATAGGAAAAGGGAGTGAATCGGAAAACACTCGGAAAGTTGTAAAATTCTCACCTCGGTCCCACACTCACATTGATCCCCAAACTTTCATCTCACGACGTCACTCGAGCACCAGAGACAGTTCGGGTCATGTGGCAGGAGAGTGAGGAATGAATTGACTTAAAGGATGAATAAAAGAGGTGGTCGCTAGGAGCCGCGGGCTCCGCTTTGTCAAATTGAACAAGAGATTAAGTTAGATGACCGTGTGTACCTTAGTGTGGGAGATTGAGATGTGAGTTCAACTTTCTTCTTCTTCGGCCGGCCGATGAAGAAGAGTCCAACCGATGCTAGCTTGATCAATCTGTGCAACTATTAAACAAAGAAACAATTGAAGGAATGGATTAGACTTGTGGGAAGTGTAGTAACTATAAAGAGAAGATGAGAAAAGAAGCAATTGAAACCAAACTCACCGGCTTCGAGGTGAGCCTTAACCCCTTTTTTGTGTTTTTGGTTATGTAAAAAATGTTGCAAACTAAACTAAATGATGTTCTAACAAATAAATAGACTAAATGAAATGAGTTAAGAAGAACTTATGAAGTGAATTGGCTTGAGTTGAAGCCGAGTTGGTTGAAGAAGGCCGATTCGGGTAGCCTTGCACCCTTATGGTGCGACTTTGATGCAGAAAGTTCTACAGACGACTCCAATGTCAAAATTGAGTGAGGTTTATTTCTATGGATGGGGAACTTGGAGAGGAAGAGATATCCTGTTGATGACTTCTCCGGAACCCATCCGTACAAGCCTGTAGAAAATCAGAAATTGGACAAATATGGAAGAACAGAACCTAGATGTACGCCCTCGGTGCAGCAATCGCCACGGACAGACGGCAATTCGGAATCAAGTGTCGTCAGTTGCAGATGAAAGAGGACGAGGAGAGAAACGATTCTTCTGTTGAAGACTTTTATAGAAAGAGCTCCAGATTTTCTACATAAGCTGATGAATTTAGGTTGCTGTAGAACGAA